>OX421919.1:10978219-13393124 GCA_949128165.1 Lathronympha strigana | reverse complement strand
AAAACACATGTGTCAATATTTAAAAGAAATTAAAAATTACCTACTTCTAAGATAGAGACACCTCAATTTTTTTGACTTGCAATAGTTGCAATAGCCTTGTTAATACCACGGTTAATATTACGGTCCACCGGAAAGCACAACACTCAGTTGGAGCACAGCATCAGCATCAGTCGGAAGTAGCATCATTATGGAATTGGCTTGGTGTGATTTTATTGGTGATATCTTGTGCGTACCGCGTTGGTCAGCTCAATCGATTAATAGTATGTATTTTTAGGTATGGAGGTTATTTGACAGCGGGCGTAAATCACCTAACCCGTATCGAGTCACAAAGCTATTGATTGACTTGCTTTGTAATTATAATTAATGACAACGAGTATCGCCAACGTTCACATCTAATGCTTAACGCTTAACTTAGAACAAGGATACGAATTTCATGAGAGATGTTTATTTTGTCGTTAATTAAGCGTCTAAGCCAGATAGCTGTTTGATCACCATTGATCCGGTTCGAAGGACCAAATATTGATATAGTAGGTACCTACTTTTTCATATTGCAACATAAAATTAAAATACTTAAATGCGTCTTTTTCACATGATTCGAAGGAAAAACTAAAATTTTTTATATAGGTATCGCAGCACAAAAAGAAACATTTCTTTTCACGTAATAGTAGGTACATTGTGGTAATTTCTGTCTTGTCGGTTGGAAATGGCGGTGGGCCGAAGGAGGTTGGGCGAAAATTGAAAATATTATCGACAATGGCTTAACTTTTCTCTCTAATTCAATTTGATATGATAAAAGCAATGGTATATAACAATCGGAGTTGCGCGGTGCGTGGTCAGCCACTATGTGCAGGTTCTATATACACAAGCTATATACATGTGTATAATACTCACCTGTGATAGTCGTGGTGTATACGTGACGTAAGGGTCGTGATATGTCGTGAAGGGTTGAAACGCAGACGAGAGGTAGTACACGGATGTCAACGGACTCAAGGGCCACTGTTGACGACGAACTAGATGTAGTTAGGATAAGCATGGTTCCTAATGTAACGGTGTTGTAATAATGTAACAAACAGCAACACCTTAACTGAGTATCAGTAGATCTTATGCCGTTGCAATAGGGATTAGAAATGATCAGTGTTGGCCACGCTAACAAACTCAGCGCCACTTGCGCCAACCAGAGCCTATATGAAGAAAATCGAACGATTGCGGATTTGTATCTCCATCCTGTCACACTTGAATTTTGGAGTGACAGAGTTTTTCCCGTCAATGCCAATTTTCGATGTTCGTGGCGAGCTGGATTAGTCGCTAACCCGGGGTTAACTGTCAAATTCCATACGAAATAAACGCTTTACTCCGAGTTAGTTGAGCACGGTTGGTGCAAGTGGCCTATAGGGGGGGTAAGGGCTTTGTCTCATGGCCGCTTCACACAATGGGCCATGATGGACGATGCTAAGGGACGCAGTTGTGAGTAAGATGGGTTACGCATTACTGGCATCCCGTTCTGCTGTATAGCTACTCCCCGTATAATGGCCCATTGTGTGGAACGGCCATCAGGTTGCAATTGCCGGAGCTGAGACACCTAAATCGCAATCTATAATTGCTTGTGTCTAGATTCTTAAAGCATATCGATTGCATATGCAGCCCGTTAACTCGGGGAATTCTTGACGTGCGTGAGATTTTTAAATACTTACTACATATATACATACTTAAAGGGCTAGTATCACCCTTATCATAATTTCTGTTCAGAAAATAGGGAGCCCTAACGATGAAATAGTTGAAATAAATAGCTCTTAGTAGGTATGTAATGTAACTAACTTTTAGAGACATCTTCTGCTTCAGTATAGAACAATTTTCATATATAAATCACGTGCATATCTACTCGTAGTGCAGTTTCGTGTGATTTTGTATTATGTGCTTAAAATAGTATTTTATATTTTTAGTTCCGAAGAGATCATTTGTTATTCCTATTATACACTATAGCAGGGTCATCCCTTGAGATTGAAAATAAATTCATGGCTGTCCGACTATTCACCTTGCGGACGGTTCGATGTTCTTGCTGTGTTAGAACGCCAGATAAATTAATAGCTCATTATAATTGTATTCTTGGCTAGATACAAACATTTCCAGATGCACTATTTAAATGTCTCACTCAATTTCACTTTCTGGTGAGGTTTAATATATAGGGCATAGCATAAATAAATATAATATACCTACGTATTACATACCTACGCAATGCTATGGATCAGTGTATCTACACCAAGTCACTAAGGTACTTATATAGTTCAACTTTGAACAAAAAATATGGACGGATCTCAAGTAAAAAACCAGGATTTAAGCAGATTTAAGCATGTTTGCTTAGGTCTCAGGTGTGAACCGTCGGCAGGGAACTAATATTTCGGACGAGAATTCTAAACTGACTCCTTCCATATATACTGTGTATATAGTGTGTGTTTTGTGAGGGCTACAGGGTGTGAAAATTGTAAGAGAACTTTAGAATTTGCTGTCTTTTAAAAATCTAGTAACCACGGATTTTAAAATCCACTTAACAGAATTGGGCTTTTCTATCAAAATTAATTTAAAAAGTTAAAAAAATCCAATGATCTTTTTGTCTGAACGTCAGAAAAGGTAGTCAACGATCTTATTTATCCGACATTTAAATTTGGCAAACATCTTGCTTTCACGTTGTGGCCTTTTACATAGCGTTGAAAACACTTAGGTATGTAGTGGTCCTTATTTTCTTTTGAGCAGTATATACCGCTTGGGCCCCACAAGAGGAGCAATACATTTAATCGTAGGTTGTAGTTGTACTCCTCAAACTTAACAACTTTAGTTCAATAACTTTTAAAAATTATGTACACAGCCTAATTGACGACTCATGTCATAGTACAAACATGACAAAATTCGCAGTACAGTCCACCAATTGGAACCTAGGCCACTGTAAGACTATGTCATAAAGCTATTAATAAGATTGTAAGAAATCTCTTACTGCTTGTCATTTTGACATGGTTCTAGAGTGGCCTACGGTTCCAATTGGTTGACTGTACATTGCGTCTTCAAACAAACTTTAATGTGCAATAAAAACTAAAACACACGTTATTTTTAAAAGTCGCTGAACAAACGTAGTTCAGTTTGGGGGAGTAACTACGATTTTTTTGCTCCTGTTACAGGGCCCACCCGGTATAGATAGGTAGCTGGTACAGTGGGTCGACAGTGAGACGCCAACGAAGTTTTGCCGCAATTGCATACGAAGTACTAGTAAGGCTGGATTTGACCAAACTTTTATTCCGAGAATAACGCTTACTCTCAGATAGTAACGTCAAATTATAATGGGATTTTGACACTAGTATCCAAGAGTAAGCGTTACTCTTGGTTAAAAAGTTTGGTCAAATCCAGCCTAAGTGCGATTGAGAGCCAAAACTTCGTTAGTAGCTTGCACTAGGCCTCCATCTCTCTCTATGACATATTGGTGTTTCATTCTCACTATAGATTGCCATATTCGTCCATCGGATCTTAGAAATGTGGGCTACTCGATCGTTTTGTTACTTTTGTTTCTTCGACTAGGTGGCTTTTATAAATAAAAAGTGTATTATAATTTATAATATACCTATAAGCAGGCCGCTGAAACGAACATATGACAGCAGCAATATCAGTACCTGCAACTTTTATTTGAAACGATGCCAGTTGTCACACGCATAATAGGCGGCCATATACGAGTTTACGAGTACGTTCGGGAAATCCGTCCATCTGGATCTGCATAGCGGGTGTGTAAATCTACCATACCTACCCAGCTACCTACATTGATTGGCAGATTCGGCGGATATGCCCGAACGTAGGTATATGGCCAGCTAATGCTTCAATGATAATTCTGAAACTTTAGACTGAACATACGAAGAATCTCTATTTTATGATAGGTGACTAATTTTCCACAAATGTCCCGTGTGTTGACGATTTAATTATAGATACTAAACGCGCAACGCATTAAATCCTGGAAACGACTTTGTTGACTAATAAAACGTCTATTAAAACTTGGCTTAGTCGTAAAAAATCTGGAATGTCAATCTTTATAGTATATTATTAGAAAAGTTCTTTTTTAATGATTTCAAATGTATTCAGCCGTTATCATCGTCTCAAAGTTTGTTTATTTATTTAAGTATCCCAAATACTGCTGAAAGGATCGATTTATGCGAGAAACCATTTTTAACTACCTTAAACCTGTGTTTATGTATTTGATGCATCAATGTTAATGATTTGACATTGATGAAAATGCCAAATAAACAAAGAAGACTCAGCAAATGTTTAGATCCGGCTCGAAGGACCATTTTGATGTAAGATTTATTTCACAACTGTTAGATAAAATCATGTAACTTTGATGCATCAAATAATAACTAAAATGCCACGTTTTAGAATTTTGGAAAATGTTATCTCACATCTATAGAAAAGACTCAGAAGATTTAAAAAAGAACGTGTTAGTAAGGGTCGTGTTCATCACCGGCCCTTGTACCCCGTCCATGGGTATTGTAAAAGAAAAATAGAACATAAAAATGCAAGCTTTATTAAAAATTCAGTCTAAACCATAAAGCTTAAATAAATACAATTTATACACTAAAAAAATCATCAAAAAGCTTTATGTAAATACGATTCACATCTACTTGCTTAACATTAAAGTAGTGCGATCACATTGCGTTAGCGAATACTGATTAGAGGCCGAGGGGATTAAGGATTGGGGGGGAAGGGAGCCGGGCTTAGACACGGTAAGAGTAGTGACGGTAGGTGGTGCCGTAGGGCAGGCGGCCGCTGGCGGTGGAGGAGTACGAATAGCCGCTAGGGCCTCCCAGGCTGCTGCTACGCTCCGAAGTGTAGTTGTATCCTCCGGGGCCGCTGCCGGTGCGGCGCTCGGTCGACGTGCTGTACGAGGAGCGCTGGGGCAGGCCGCTGCCGTCGGACCTCTGCGACGAGGTCGAGTAGGAGTAGGAGTACTGCTCCTCGGCGCGGCGCGGGGCCAGGTCCCGGTCCACCACCACGTAGTGCCTCGGCGTCTGCAACAACCGCGCCCTTAGCACCACCGCGCCACACCCCACCGCCCTCGCACCAGCCCAACTATCTAGGATCCGCGTTACATTTTCTACGATAACTAGCTATCGAACTCGTCTCGTCTTCCGTACCATTCCTGATAGCGACCGCCTAACTAGATATATTGGTCTTCTATCTTTCGCTCTGAATTTACGTCTGTTGCGAAACTACCCCCGACAACCCCCGTCTAATTGAGCATACGTCTCCAGCGGACGAAGTTAGAGTTAACTACAAAAGCGAAAGCGACAAAAAGTGTTCCACGCGTCCCGTTCAATAGGAAGCGTAGTTGGAATAGTAGACATGTCGGCGCGGCTCGTGCATGGGCAAGCCGTGCGCGTGCGCCAGGGCCACGTCCATGTGGTCGCGCGGGGTGGCCAGCGGGTCAGCCGCATAGGCGCGCTCGCGCTGGCCCACAGCGGCAAGCACGCGCGCGCGCGTCTGCTCGCGCGGCGACACGTACGGCGCCAGCGCCGGCAGCTTGCTCTCGGGCGCCGGCGGGATGGCCGCGCGCGCCACCGGGTCCAGGATGCTCGGCCGCGTCGCCCGCGCCGTGCGGCGCCCGAACGCCGTCACCGGGTCCGGCACGAGACTCGGCCGCGGCACGAACGGCACCTTCTCCCAGTCCCCGACCGTCGGCCGCTGCAAGCGTAAGTCGCCGTTAGTCGGCCGCGCTTCCAGCCGCGGCTATATTTGGCGCGCCCGGTGGCTCCGCTTTCCGACTCCGTTTCACGATCTGACCCACTTGCGGAATATTCTCGGTTCCCTACCGCTACTGTTAGCGCGAAACTCCTAACCTAGGACACTTAATGAAAGCAATCAGGAATGTTTACAAGCGGAAGTCGTCGCGAGACGTTTCGACATCTGTTATTCTAACTCCGAGACGAACACTTGTTAAATGGTTCAAGATTGATTAGATAGAATGAAAGTCGAGGGTCGAGCTGGTGCGAGGGTGTCCGGCTCCCGGGAGAGAGAGTTGGAGCGAGGAGCGGTGCACTGCACGCTCAGAGGTGTGGGGTCGCGGCGGGGCCGGCCGAGGCCCGCTCCGGCCGGCCCGGCCGCGACGGATCGGTGTTAGGTACACGAGACTCACCGTCAGGCTGCTGTAGGTGGACGACGGCCTGTAAGGGCGGCGGGTTGTGTAAAAGTCACTTTCGTAAACCATGGTTGCTGTTTCGATATCGTTCGGGCGTGACTCGCGGCGGTCGGCTCTCGACTGAGGCGGGCTGCCAGCTCGACGCGCGACGCCGCGCCGGGTATATTTAGACCACTGTCATTGCAATTTCCACGTCACACCCGCGCTTTTCCTCAAATTTTATAAAACTGAATCATTATTAAGGTTGCAAGGGCCCAACAATTGGGTTAAGGCGAATTACCGAGGATGCATTCCAGGCACTTATGGCTGCAGGCGATGAAAATAACCTGTGGTTTGTTTACGCCGATGAGTCATGGAATGCTTTTACTTCGAGAAGGTTGAAAGTAAGTAGGAGGGCTATTTACAATAGTTGATTCAAAGTCATCTACGCTGTAGTATTTCCAGAGCACCTTCATCAGCGTATCGAATCGTGCGTCGGTGGGAGTTGGCAGACTTAGCGCTCTGTCATCAATAATTATTCTTTCACTTTTCTTCCATAATTCAGTGACGCAACTAAGCGCTTTGGCATACAACGCGGCGAGCAAAATATTGCGTTTATTTAATGAGACGTGTAATAGTGAAACTTGTGATATAAATCATGTATATATCGCTATCGCTAGAGATAAATACCCATATATATTTCACACTCGTAGAATTCCGTACCTGAAGGGTGACAAACACCAATTAACCTCTGTTATCCTTCTTCTTCTACCTAGCGTTTTCCCAGCCTGGGGTCCTGGCTGGGGCAACTAATCCCAATATTTGGCGTAGGCGCTAGTTTAAAGAAAGCGACTGCCATCTGACCTTCCAACCAAGAGGGTAAACTAGGCCTTATTGAGATTAGTTCGGTTTCGTCACGAAGTTTTTCTTTGCCTAAAAGCGATTGTATACATAAGAGCGGTACATAAATTCCGACAAACTCATTGGTAAATTAATTTTGTATTAAGCAGATGCGTCTGCAAACGAAATTCACATATAATTGAAAGAAAAATGGAAAAATTCTCCGCGTCGAGTGGGATTTGAACCCACGACGGCCACGACCTCTCTGACCAGTGTTCAGAGAGGTCGTGGGTTCAAATCCCGCTCGACGCGGAGAATTTTTCAATTTTTCCTTCAATTATAAAATTTGTAAACTCATTGGTAGGTTAGGGGCCGGGTTTTGAACCCGCGACCTTCGGAGTTAGGATTGAATGTCGCACGCTCATACCGCTGGGCCACCAACGCTCTTATTATTATGAAAACAAGTTCAAACATTTTTTTAAACAGATTAGGTAAATCGCGTATAACTACTTACCTACCTATTACCTATCTCTATTCCTCGTTGTCGAGGGGTAGAACGACGAAGCAAAACTAACAAAACGATTCAAAACGTAGGGATATATATAGTTAATAAAATGCGTTTTAATGGCGGTAACCGTAAACCTAATGAATGACATTGAAAATGATTAGTCATTGGCTCCTATTTTTTGCAGGAAAGACGCCGTAGAACGAATGGGCTGTAGGGCACACATAACCTCAAGGCGATTAAGTCCGTTGTGCCAAACATATACAATTCGCTGACAAAATTTTCTAGAGAATCGGGTAAGAAATGGCCCTTTTGAGAACAACCGAACAGCCGGACATACAAAAGCATTTTTGCCCAAATAAAATTAAAATGGCAGGATGACCTAGACTCATTTTGTAGCGATTGGCGTGAGCATGCACTCAGCCGTGCCGAGTGGCGGAGCAGAGGGGAGGCCTTTGCCCAGCAGTGGGACACAACATGGTAGGCTATTAAAAAAAAATTGTATTAAAAAGCTGGCGCTCGGGCAATAAGATTGAATATACCAACGATCGGCAAGGCGTAGAAAAGCATAGTTACTCGTACATTGCTGTTGGTGTAAAATCTACGGGGACAAACTAAATAAACAAGAGATGAATAAAACAAGATATCTACTATATATTTTTACTAAGTCTTAAAAGCCGGGGTCCCAGCCAGTGCGGTCGCTCGCGTCAACAAGCTTGTAACACACCAGCGTGTCCCCCGGGCTCACGGACACCTCGGCCGAGTCCAGCCGCAAGCCGCACTCCATGTCACGCTTTATTGTGTTTACTTCGTCTTTCAGGTGTTTCATGGAGGCTAGTTTACCTGGAGAAAGAAAAGATGTAAGTCGAAGAAAACATGCTGTGTAAACCCAATTAAATATCGAATTATAATCGTACTTAAGCATTTCTTAATAAATGACCCTTTTTAGGATTCCGTCGTCAACTAGCAACCTTTATAGTTTCGCCATGTCTGTCTGTCCAAACGAAAACAAAATTAGTTCACTTATTAATTTTAAAATAATCGATTTTAATTATTATATAACTAATATCTCTCAAGTTTAGAGTATTTTTATGGCTTATTTCACTAACCCCAACGGTCTTAAGCAAATTAGCTTATCATATTTACTTAAATATTAACGGTCTTCGTGTACTTAATAACTGCCCGCACCTATACATTTTGATCTTTGTTTGGCCCAAAGGTGGTAGAGAATACCTTCTGGCATTAAGTTTGCCTTATGTACATTATTTACTGTGCAATAAAGCTTAAATAAATAAATACTTTTAAACTTATTGATCGAATTATAATTCGTATGTACAAAAATTGCCATTTCGTAAATATACAGTCATATATATATCATAAGGTGTATAGTTGCTTTAGGCATATCATTAATTTCTATTCAATTTCAACTTCTCTTTTTTTGTTTTAAGCTTCTTCTTCTTTGTCGGTATCACTCTTGACAGAGTGGTCGTGGTACTCTTGGGCATCACTTGGGTGTTGGTGGCCACTCTTTGTTTTAACCTATCTTATCTGTTTATACCCAAAACTATTTTTGGAATGTAAATAGAACGTTTCACAACTAATTCATTTGGCATCATGCCTATTTATCAGTAGGTAAACGTAAATTTTGTATACACTTCATTATTTGAAATGTCTGCCTTATTGGAGAGCATTGTGTAATTTTGGCAATTTACCTAGCACACATAATTTTTGTTGTATCATACTTTAAAAATCGAAATCAGTTAGAAGATGCCTGAGATAAATAGTGATGGCGTTTAAAAGTTTAATTGTCAAACATCAATTAACCGTTTGCCAGTACAGCCCAATCTAGTGACGGGTTCTAACTCGTGGTATGCTTATTTCTTACATTTTACGCGTCTATTACATACTTCATTCTCTTTTTAACTTTAGCTTCTATTTTACTTATACCTTTCTTTTGTACTACGACGGTGACAAACAAGCATATGGCCCGCCTGGTGGTAAGCGGTCACCGTGGCCTATGGACGCCTGCAACACCAGGGGTGTAACATGCGCGTAGCCGGCCGACCATTTAAAAAAAAGGAGGATTCGCTGTGTTGACAGCCAAACGGGCCAAGGGCTTTGCTCCGTGGGTCCCCAGCTGTCAACACAGCGAATCCTCTTGGAGCTCTGGCGACCTTACTCACCAACAGAAACACAACACTATGAGTAGGGTATGGGTAGAGCTTACCTTCGTAGACGACTTGTTCCCCTCGCACGAGCCGGTAGAGCGCGTTGCGTTGCAGCGAGCCCTTCACGCAGCGGCACCCCGCCACCGGCACTTTGCGCTTGCCCTCCGTCACCAAGAATTGCTGAAGGACGTTGGCTTCACCTGGACAAATTAGTTTTATTATAGTTTCACCAAGATCTGCTCTCATTCGTGCATAGACAGTGAGTCATACTGTGTTTTTCCTTAAGCTTATATTGCTACTGCGAAAAAAGAGAGGCTTTTTATTTAATCTACTGCGCCATTTGGTAAGCTTAAAATGATAATGGTGACGTGCGGGTCACTTCTAGATGAGCTCAGGACCGGGACCAGAAGAGAAGCGTACAAGAAGTGGAGATAAACGACTGAAATGATGTGAGGTGTGTAGAAGCGAATCCTCCTTTTTTTAAAGAATCGGCAACGCGCATGTAACACTAACACCCCTGGAGTTGCAGGCGTCCATAGGCTACGGTGACCGCTTACCATCAGGCGGGCCGTATGCTCGTTTGTCACCGTCGTAGTATTAAAAAAAAAGAAGCGTTTAAAGCCTGAAACAATAATTTCAAGTTCTTACCCACAACCTCTTCTTCCTGCCTCTTCGGAATCTTAGCGGTAAGCTCGTCCTTCACATCGTCGACGAGTTTGTAGATGATGTTGTGTTTCTTCAGGCCGATGTTCTTGTTCTTTGCCTCGACGACCAGCGGCGTGGGGCAGTCCACGTTGAACGCGTATATCACCGCGTTGAACGCTTCTGCTATCTGAAAATGAGGGAGTGTAAGTCTTACACCAAATAAATATTTCACCCTAGGTGGTGGCAGATTTATCCTTACCAGCCTGATCAGTAGCCCTAGCACAAGAGTGTCTTAGTATTTTGCGCTCGAGACAGACACCTGTACCCCTATCACAAAAGTGCCGCGACAATATGTCATGCTCAAGCTAGATACCTGTACCCCTATCACAAAAGTGCCGCGACATTATCTCGCTGTCGAGATAGACACCTGTACCCTATCACAAAAGTGCCGCGACGGTATCTTGCGCTGGAGATAGACACCTGTACCCCTATCACAAAAGTGCCGCGACGGTATCTTGCGCTGGAGATAGACACCTGTACCCTATCACAAAAGTGCCGCGACGGTATCTTGCGCTGGAGATATACACCTGTACCCCTATCACAAAAGTGCCGCGACAGTATGTCGCGCTCGAGACAGACACCTGTACCCCTATCACAAAAGTGCCGCGACAATATGTCATGCTCAAGCTAGACACCTGTACCCCTATCACAAAAGTGCCGCGACGGTATCTTGCGCTGGAGATAGACACCTGTACCCTATCACAAAAGTGCCGCGACGGTATCTTGCGCTGGAGATAGACACCTGTACCCTATCACAAAAGTGCCGCGACGGTATCTTGCGCTGGAGATAGACACCTGTACCCCTATCACAAAAGTGCCGCGACGGTATCTTGCGCTGGAGATAGACACCTGTACCCCTATCACAAAAGTGCCGCGACGGTATCTTGCGCTGGAGATAGACACCTGTACCCTATCACAAAAGTGCCGCGACGGTATCTTGCGCTGGAGATATACACCTGTACCCCTATCACAAAAGTGCCGCGACAGTATGTAGCGCTCGAGATAGACACCTCTACCCCTATCACAAAAGTGCCGCGATAGTATGTCGCGCTCGAGATAGACACCTGTACCCCTGTCACAAAAGTGCCATTACTTTATCGTGCGCTCGAGATAGACACCTGTAAGTACCCTTATCACAAAAGTGCCGCGACCGTTTCTTGCGCTCGAGATAGACACCTGTACCCCTATTACAAAAGTGCCGCGACAATATCTCGCGGTCGAGAAAGTTAACTGTCATTGTCTAGTCCGAACAGTTAGAGAATGACAGGTGGCTACTCTCCGCGAGATACTGTCGCGTAACTAAGTTTCCATACTTATTATTATTGAAGTCACTTTTGTTTACTGTGCTTAAATAATATAAAATAAATAGTATTCAACTCAAATTTAAGTTGGTTAATTATAATTAATTAACAATTATACCTTAGTAGTGTGGGGAAATATAATAGAGTTACATGGAGTGATCAATTGCACTCACCTGCCGTTTTGACCTTTGCACCTATCACTGAACTATCACTTCAATCACAATAAACGTGTGTTATTTTCCACCATGGAGGCAATCAACCACATTTTGGAGTCACAGAAGATGCTTGAGACAACCTTCAATAAGAAATTTATAGAGCTTGATGCAGCGCTGCAGGCGGTGTCTCCCCTGGCACATCCCACCATAGCCAGCCTTAATAAAGAGGTGGCTGGCTTCAAGGCACAAATGTCGGCAATGTTGCACCTGTTGAGACAAGAGATCCTGAGTGTCAGTAATGCTGTGGATGCGATGGAGATGAGGCATCGGAGGAAATTTCTGATCTTCGATGGTGTAGCAGAAGCGGAGGACCAGGATATTGTGGAGTCCATTATCACAGTGTGTTCCCATAATCTAAAACTTCCTGATGTAACCCGTGACTCAATTTCTGTTTGTCATCGACTTGGCACAAGAGCTGATGGTCGCCCTCGATCTGTGCTAGTCCGCTTTGCAGATCAGGAACTTAAGAACACTATTTGGAAAAAGAAGACTGCGCTGAAGGGTTCAAAGGTTGTTATTTCTGAGTTTCTGACTAAACAGAGGCGGGCTGTATTTATAGCCGCTAGGAATCACTTTGGCATGCGCAATGTATGGAGCCTGGATGGTAACATTTACATTAAAACGGCAGACGGCAAAAAGGAGCGCATAACGACCGCCGATCAGCTTGACATTTTGTCATCGCAGCATGCTCCTGTTTCCACTGGCAAGCCGGCACCGGCAGCGAGGCATGTCTCGACTTCAACTCAGGCGGTGATGCCTGTCACGCCCACGACTTCAACTCAGGCGGCGAAGCCTGTCACGACTCCAACTCTGGCGGTGATGCCTGTCACGACCACGACTTCAACTCAGGCGGCGAAGCCTGTCACGACCACGACTTCAACTCAGGCGGCGAAGCCTGTCACGACTTCAACTCAAGCGGTGAAGTCTGTCACGACTACAACTCAGGCGGCCACCGGCGCTCCTACGTCGAGTTCCGCATCTGCACCCGTGACTGCGCCGGCGCCCGCTCCCCCTAAATCTGGTAAGGGAGAAAAAGCTGGTGCCTCTAAGCGGCAGAATCGTGCAACGTAGGTTGGGATGGGATTTGTTCGTCGGCATTGTAATTTTATTGTACTGTTGTTCGTACATTGTTTTAATTCCTTAGACGCAATGGTCTCGTTGATAACGATTTCTGGCTCGACTTCAATCTACCTTTAACTTTGTGTTATGTAACTGATTTTAAGTTCTACCTTGTTTATTTTTCTTTCTTTTATTTACGGTATAATTATAAAATACATGATTACATGTTTGGTATTGTAATGTTTACTTCACTTAGCTGTCAAGCGTCAGCTGTCATTGCGTTTTGTGTTTGCATCGGTGTTGTGTTATACAGTGCAATAAGTAATCTCTGTTTTTATCTCGGTATGTAATTTTTTTTATGTATGAGTTGTTGTGATCTTATTAATTTTCTATAAGTGTTTTTTTTTGTTTTAATAACAATTTTGCTTCTTAAGTTGGTGTAAACGGTCAATCGGCGGGATAACTGAAACTTTGTAGATAGTTATTTTGTCGGGGCGTACATTTGTGCGCGTCCTGTTTGTATATTTTTTTTATACATCTTTATATATATATATATTATTACCTTATTTTTATCTGTACCCTTTAGTATAGGTTTTGATGTCCGATGTTGAATCTTTTCACTCTGCCTGTGACTTGTCCTCTTCTTGTAATTCTTTTCACAGTCTAGAAACCGACGAGCCGGACACGCTCGGTAACTCTATCTCTCGTACTTTCCAACATGATCATAAACTCTTAAATATTTGTCACATCAATGCCCAAAGCATCCCTAGCCACTATAATGAACTGCTTGACACCTTTTCTACTTCAAACGCTCACGCAATCCTAGTTTCGGAAACTTGGTTGAAGCCTAGTCTGGCTTCCACATTATACAGCCTACCCGACTATATTTTGTTAAGAAATGATCGCGTGGGTAAGGGCGGCGGAGGTGTTGCCATATATTTGCGCAGCGATCTACCCTTCAAAATTATTTCTTCTTCGCCTTCACGTTTCTCTGGGTCTATGGAGCATTTATTTATTGAGATAAACATTAAAGGCGTGATTGCAGCCCTTGGGGTTGTGTATTGTCCACCTGCCATCGATTATTTTTCTGATCTCGAAACAGTGATTCTTCCTCTTGGTGTTGAGTACACACATCTCATAATCATGGGTGACTTTAACACCGATCTATCGAAAGACAATCTTAGGTCCCGCAGAATGAAGATAGTCGTTGAGTCAGCTGATTTGTCTGTGCTTCCTTTACAACCTACACACCGCAACATCGACACCGCAGATTCCTGGTTGGATTTAATACTTACCGCGTCCGTTGATCACGTAGGCAAAGTAGGTCAATATCCGGCACCAGGTTTTTCACGTCACGATTTAATTTTTGTTAGTTATCGTGTCCGGCCACCAAAAGTACAACCGTCTTTTGTACAGATACGGAGCTTTGCGAGGTTGGACAAGGACGCGTTGCAACGGGACGTGTGCTCTCACGATTGGTCACCAGTTTTAACGCCGACGTCAGTAAACGAGGCCGTAGCTGAGTTGAACGCGGCGGTTTTAAAGCTGTATGACACGCACGCGCCTATTCGGAATGTCAAGTTAAAACGCCCGCCTGCACCGTGGATGACTAGAGCCGTTCGGATGGCAATGACGAGACGGGATCGAGCGTTTCGCAAGTTTAAACGTGATCGATGCGACGAAAACTGGGCTTCATTTAAAGTTGCGAGGAACCGGTGCAATCAGATGGTGAGAGCTGCCAAACGTAAACATATTTTTGAAAATATTGCCTCCTCATCTCCAGCTAATACGTGGAAATTTTTGAAAACTCTGGGAATTGGAAAGATTTCGAACAGTCTAAATTTACCCTCTTCTATTTCCTTGAGTGACCTGAATTCCCACTTCGCTAAGTCTTCTTCTTTGGACCCTGTAATAATGGCTCAAAGCGTAGCTTACATCAATGCCCTGCCTTCTCCTTCAGTAACTCAATTGTCGCTCTCTCCAGTAACTGTTGACGAGGTACGGAAGGTGATTATGGCGATTAAATCTAACGCGGCTGGCCATGACAAAATAAGTAGAATTATGGTAGTTCACATCCTGGAATCCATCTTACCTATTGTCACACATGTTGTTAATCTCTCAATGTGCTCCGGTGTCTTTCCGGGACTGTGGCGAAGTGCCTATGTAATTCCATTACCGAAGGTCTCAAATCCTAACCATCCGAAGGATTTTCGCCCTATCTCTATACTTCCATTTCTTTCAAAGGTTCTAGAAGCAGTTGTGCATAAGAAACTCTCTGATCATGTCTTTGATAACCATCTTCTTTCTCCTTTCCAATCGGGTTTTCGCTCTGGCCACAGCACGACTACTGCGTTGCTGAAGGTTATCGAAGATGTGAGGCAGGGGATGGAGTCCTCTCAGTTGACTGTGCTAGTTTTAATCGACTTTTCGAATGCATTCAATGCCGTCAATCATGAACTTTTGCTTGCCACCTTAAGATACCTTAATATCTCGTCAACAGCGGCTGAGTGGTTCTTTTCCTATCTGCAAAATCGCCACCAGGCAATTCGTGTGGATAGTATTACTTCCGAATGGTGTGAGCTTTTTTCTGGTGTGCCACAGGGCGGCATTCTCTCTCCTCTTCTTTTTTCTGTATTTATAAATTTAATTACTAATGTCATAAACTGCTCTTACCATCTGTATGCCGACGACCTTCAACTTTACACCTTAGCGAGTCCAGGTAGTGTAGATCAAGCAATCCGGAAGGTTAACAATGACCTTGTCAAGATTTCCACGTGGTCTCGTAGTTATGGAATCTCAGTTAACCCGAGTAAGTGTCAGGCCATTATACTGGGCAGCCCTCGTTTGCTTTCATTACTAGACATGTCTCGCATGGCTCCGATTCTGTATGAGAACATGGTAGTGCCATTTTCGCCCGTAGTAAAAAACCTCGGTTTAATTGTAGATAGCAGCCTGACTTGGATTCCACAGGTGTCTGACGTTTGTCGTAAAGTGACCAATATGCTGCGATCATTCTATCGGTTCAAGCATTTTCTACCGATCAGCACAAAAACGCTTTTAATTCAGTCGTTGGTGTTACCTGTCATTGATTATGCTGATGTGTGCTACTCGAATATTAACCAGGAGTTGCTTAACAAATTAGATAGACTTTTAAATAATTGTATCAGGTTTATTTTTGGGCTCCGTAAGTACGACCATATATCTTCCTACCGCCGTAAACTGGATTGGCTTCCCATCCGTGATCGTAGATCTCTCAGAATGCTTTGCACCCTCCATACTATCTTATTCGATCCGGCTGCTCCCGGCTATCTTAAATCTAAATTTCAATTTGCAGAGCCTCGTCCTGGTTGCGAGTTACGCACTTCTCGTAGTCTTAAATTATCTGTTACTTTTCACCGCACTGATTTTATGTCTAACTCATTCGCCATTCAGGCAGCTCGTCTTTGGAACGATCTCCCTCTGCCCCTGAGGCAAGCACATAGCAAATTCTCCTTCAAGCGCAAGGTACGTAAATACCTCTCTAACTAGCTCATGTGATAGATGTTCTGCATACTTATACTTGGGTACATTATTTATTTATGTATGTATATGTAGGTATATTTATATTTATATGTGTATGTTTATACAATTATTATAGCAATGTATTATTGTTGATTTGTGTTTCCTATATCTTCTCGATGTTTACGATCCTGCACCAAATACAAGTTTCTGTTTTATCCAATGGTTGACTGGTAGAGAATGCCTCAAGGCATTAAGTCCGCCATTTGTACTTTTTTTTGTAATTGTGCAATAAAGCTTAAATAAATAAATAAATAAAATTATTCCAAGATGCGCATATCGCGCTTGAATGCAGCACAACGTTCACTCCACACCCGCATAGGAGGTGATTAAGTCGAGAGAAGTCTGCTGAAGTGTGAAGAAGCCCTAGGGCTCATTAAAGACTTACGAATAGCGGTAGGCTCATTTTGATTTATTTGTGGGCGAGTTATTATCAGAAACAAATCCCTAGCAGCGTGAACAACCAGCAGTTAGTAATAGATATTTTATTCAGTAAGATCGTTTGTTACTTTACCATCATATCGATATATTTACTAGTTCGATACTCTGAACTACGACAGTAAGAGCCGGTGCCACTTGTCAGTCAGCGATTTTCCTACAAATTTAACGACCGATTAAAATCCGGGCCCGACATCCGACAAGTGGCAACCGGTACTAAGCTGACCGTATTCTAGTCTAATGCTACCGCATCATACCTCTAAGTCGTTAGGAGTGACGGGCCCCACTCCGAAATGCACGAGGTCAAGTCGCACCGTGTCATGCTCGTCATATGTTTCCAGGATGTCTAGGATCGCCTCCACGGAGCCATCCACGTCACCTGTCATACAAGAATATTGTATTTTTTTTTAATATCATGCGTTCTGAAATAGAATATAAGTATGGTATGGTATGGTAACACATAAAAGTAAACAATTCTAAAACGTATTAAATAATATTTAAAACGGGTCACTCACGTAATTTAGTCGATTTTCGCTCGACATGTTTCGTTCTTTTATTATTTAATATGTTCGAGTCTCACGAGAGTTTTATAGTTAAAATTCTAAAACGCATTGTAACGTATCTATACTGAAAAATATTTGCTATTTGGGTGCGTGGTGCGTGACAGCCCCAACAGCCTCCTAGCTGTTGTAGGGAACAGGTGGGACAGTGGCCTTCTGCGGCATTGGTCCACTTTACATATAAGTTTAAATAGCAAATTTAATTTAATCTAATTTTATTTTTTTCGTTTATTTATTTTCTTCCTTAGGTTAGGATTTTTACAATACGTATATAAAAGTAAAATACAAAACAACATACAAAAAAAAAAAATACAAAACAAATACATATTATAAAAAACCTAACCTAGAGTGCCGCCAGCAACAGGACTGGGCCCAGGCTGCCGGTGGTTAGGGCCGCAAAGAGAGGAACCTTCGGACTATGCGCACAGTGTCCAGTATTACCGCCTTCTGCATCTGACCCTTGATCCAACCACAACTTCGTAGCGAGAGCCTCTCGAGATGTTGGTCGAGACTCTTCGCTATAAGACCGTTCGCCGAAACAACTATCGGTACAATGATCGCCGAATCAACCTCCCACATGGCGGTTACCTCGTGAGCCAAGTCTAGGTACTTGCTGGATTTGTCCTTCTCGGCCTTCACGAGGTTCTCGTCATGGGGGATGGTGATGTCGACGAGCACGGCCCGGCGCTGCGATCGATCTATCACGACGATATCAGGCCTATTGGCTACAATAGTCCTGCCCGTGATGATAGATCGATCGCAATTTTATTTTATTATAGACATATTTATTTTTTTAATTTTGTAAAACGAATTGTACATTTTTTTTCATCACACCTGCTCGTAAATGGTGATATTATATGCAAGCATACTTACACTTAAAGAGCTGTATTATTCCCATGGTTTTAAAGGATTCTCATACTACTTTACCGCCCGCCCGGAGCTCGCGGAGGACCCGCCCCGCACGCGCTCGCAGCACGTAGTCACTCCGGAGTACTGTGGACTGTGCAACTACACTACCGCTTATCATTATTGTTTCTTTACATGTATAGAGTTTATTTTTTTCCTCGCAAATGTGATGAAAAACATTGTGTGTACCACGGGCAGTAAGGGCATTAGTAACTCGGGTCATTTAAAGCCCTCCGCCTACGGCGTCGGGCTTCAATAGACCCTCGTAAGTAATGCCCTTCTTACCGCCCTAGATGCACAATGTACTATTATTTTGTTTAATATAATTAATTAGGCATAAGTGTCACTTATATGGATCCTTTGTTGTCCGAAATAAATGTTTTTTTTTATGCAGCTCTCGTATGAAATGAATTAAGTTAGCAGGCAAACTGGTAATCATACCTTTAACTATGACGCTGAGCGTCGGGTGGTCGTCGTACTGAAGCATCTTCTGCCGCGGCCCATCAGGTCGTAACTGTGTAACAAAAAAAAATATAACTCGAAATGGAGTTGACGATAAATTCATCAGCAATGCGACAGTCAGAAATTATGCTCTCTTTGACATTCGGAGACATAATTTAGAAGACAACTTTATTCTCATTTGTATGTGTGTGTTTCTCCCTTTCTGAGTTTTCTGACAAGGCCAAATGACAGATGCGGATAAACAATAATTTAGCTAAACAGTGTTTAATGTGCGTTTATGAATGACGCCATAAATATATATCTTCCCCATAGCCCGTTTCCTCTCCAGCTGCTGGCGGTACTGCTGCCGATGCGAGGTCTCCTTCGCGGCGATCACTTCCAGATCGGACGCCTACTTCTTCTTTCTACTGGTTGTGTCGCGTATCACCTCGTTTCTAAACTACTATATATTTTTCAATACAGTTGCTCAAAAAGTGCCCCTTTTTTGGCTGTTTTGCGTGCGCAAAGTTTGTTTTTGCGAACAAGTGCTTTTCACTTTTCCAATCTTTTTAAATTTAGTTGTGTTCCAATTCATAACTTCTTACCGAAGAGTATTATTGTTCGTTAACTTTACCGAGCCGTAATAAAACTAAATACCTACTATTAACGCAGTAATATTAAAGATATTGTTATTTCATATTTCAATAATTACTTCTTCATCACACTAATGATCATTCATTAAAAATATTAACATTGAAATCAGTTCTTATAAATCTGTGTGTATAAAACGGAACAGAGCCTACGAAACGTCAGTCAAAGAAGAGGCGTTTTTCAATCAGGTAAACATGTTCGAAGGGCCTATAAGACATGACGATACGATTTGTCACATGCGATTTATTATTTTGTTTATTATAGATTGAAAATGAGAAAGTAAAGAAGATAAGATAAACATTTTGAAGATGTTCTTAATATATCAACTGTATTACAATCGTATCACGGAAATACCTCCGGCTGGTAAGCGCCACTTTACTCAAAACTAAATTGCCGCCTGCCGGCTCCGTCGGGCAGAAAAATAGTATACAAACCTCGGCCGATAAATGGGAAAGCCTCGGATTATATGTTAGTCGACCTCGGCTTCGCCTCGGCCGACAATTACATGGAATCCGAGACATCTCCCACTTAAACGGCCTTGGTATGTAATCTACTATTGTTGATATCTTACCCGCCTCCTGCCCATAGCCCGTTTCCTCTCCAGCTGCTGGCGGTACTGCTGCCGATGCGAGGCCTCCTTCGCGGCGATGACCTCCAGGTCGGACGCTTGCTTCTCCTTCATGCGCTGGTTGTGGCGCCACTTCATCACTTCGGCGGCGCGTTTCTGAATACAATAGGGACGACGACTGGGTTGAAAAACTATCATTCTAATTAGTCCGTCAGTTAGATTCTCGAAAATTATTCGACACGTATTTTTTCCTTTTTCAATTTAACTAAAATTGACGAAGATAAATGCATCAAAGTTCCGGGGTGGGGGCTGGTGACGTCACTACTAGGTAAGAATTGTACCTAATAGTGACGTTACGTGAAACTTGAACGCACTGTATTTTCGTCATTTTTGATTTGACGGACAAAAGAAAAAATACGTGTACAATATTTTTTAATAATCTAAAAGACGGACTAAATATATTTTTTTTAGTCGTCTAGCCTATTATATATACACCCTGTTTTTATTGATTTCCGTTAACTTTGAGGATCTCCTCAGGTTAACCCGAGTTAATTTCTCTAAGAAACTAGTGTCTTAGCTATAATGGTTATTGAGATATTCAATAAATCAGTTTATTAGCTGAACCAGTGTAAAAGGTTACTTAACTATCTCCTACTAAGCTGTGTTTTGGCATGTGCTGTCGTGACTACGGTTAAGCTTTGTCATGTTTGACATTTACTTTGGTGATAGATAACTCTAAAGGACCTTTAACAATGTAATATTCATTTATTTTGTATGAAAAACGAAAAACATTTTTTTTGGAATTCGACTTAAAGCGATATACCATGTAGCTCCTATTAACGTACAAAGCAACGTATCGAACTTAAACGGAAATCAATAAAAACACGGTGTATATATTAAATAATATTTAACACGGGTCACTCACGTAAAGTAGTCGATTTCCGCTCTAAATTACAAGCGAAAATCGACTACATTACATGAGTGACCCGTTTCAAATATTATTTAATATATATACTACACCTAAATTGTAGTTTTTACCTCTTTGGTTGAACTTAGAAACACAGAAACAGCTTAGCTGGTTTTAAACATGTCAAAGGTTTAAAACCAGCTAAGCTGTGCCCATACCTTTTCATTTGTCACTGACTAATCCTGTAACCTATGTTCATTATTTCGCTCAAGGAAATAAATGTTTTGTATTAGACTCCGCTTGTGTATACTCAAAACTAAATGCAAGCGTCGTTTATGAAAGTAAGGCCTACCTAGGTTAAGGTTACCTCTGATTTAACTTCAAGCACTTGGTCCCCAGCTGAGGGCAGCTCTCGCCAGCCGAGAACCGACACGGGGGTTGATGGCGGCGCTTCCAGCACTGCTCGGCCCTCCGCAGAGTTTAGTACGCGGACCTAAAAGAATATTCCAATAATTAGGCACTGGGCAGCGATTAGCGAACGAGTGAATGCATCTGTTTTATTTTCATACATATCGACATGAACGTGTTTTGCGCAAGGAAAATACTACTCGCCTATCGCTGGTGGGATGCCGTTTTAGCTGACATTAACCTTTTTGTCGCCAGATGGTGAAGGAATATGTCATGCCTCGGACTCCGGGCGATCGCGAAATTGAACTTTATGTAGTCCCACGTAAGTCCCTATTGCAATGGCGAAGCTCGTCGACGGCACGACTTTCCGATGACGGCCACAGCATAGCTGACTGTAGTGGTCAAAACGTAAAAACGATTCGATAAGGACAGATTGGGACTGGCTGGCAAGACTCTCAAAAAACAAACAATCAAAGTGCATACGGGATGATGGCGACCTAGTTTTACACAAATGGATTACCTTGGCCCATCCGCTCCCAGCCACGATGACGCTGCCGCGGCGAAGTGTTCCTCTCTGCACCAGAACGGTGGCTTGCTTTCTAAAACACAATGAATTAAATGATAAATCCGAATTTGGGCGAAAACAGATAAATCCTAATTCGGTATTTTCGCGCCGAACGCTTATTTACGTGCCTAATGGCTTTTCAATCGTAAGTTTTATGTTTACATTAATATGGCTACCTAATAATTTTACCCTTGCAGATTCCAGATATGACGGTGAGATTTTCAGGAATGACAATGTAGCCGAGATGACAATCGTTTGCCGAACACAAATACCATACAACATTGTGCATCTATGGAGGTAAGTACAGGATTACTAACGTGAGTCTGTTAGAAGCCCGACGCCGCAGGCGGAGGGCTTTTAATGACTCGAGTTTGTAATCCTCTTACCGACCGTGATGCATACAATGTTTTTCATCACACTTGTAAGGGAAAAAACAAATATACAAATGAATCTATTTAATAAAGTTGAATGTAAACACACTTCGAAGCCTTTAAAAATCAACGATGGACGACCGACAATAAAACAAATGACATTGTCAAGTTTTTTACATTCCACAGATAATTACTAAGAACTGCGTTTAGTTTTCGAACTTGCTAAGTCATGCTGCCAAATTGTACCGATATTCAAAACTAAATATCTTGAAATAATTGTAATAATCTGTGAAATAATAGTAACATTTTAAATATAACGCAGATAAATATTCCGTTGAAGTTTAATACACAGTAAAGTTGGTTTATAGCCAAGTTTGAAGATTTGAAATAAGCTTTAGCTGATGCAAAACCTCCTTAGTCTGAAGTGAAATGACGTACGATATTTTAAAACTAAACTCATAACTCCCTCGGGAGTTATATTGTACTAAAATCCATAACTCCCGAGGGAACTAAATCGGCTCTAACCGCTCTATACGCCTGCGCGTTATAACACTATTACCGAGCAAGTGTGATGAAAAACACATAGTAAAATATGTATATGAATTACATTTGCGACTGAAGGTCAAGTTCAAATTTCAATCCTTTATTTGGTGTTGTCAATAAATGATAGTCACTTGGCTAGAATCCTAGATCTAAGAGTAAGGTCAAAGAGTAATAGGATATAAGTAGGTACTGAATGGGATATGCCCTATTCTAGAGTTGCTGCGCTTACAGCGTCGACGCCTCCACTAAGGTATTCAGATTAGTCAACAACGATTGTCTCTTGATTAGACATCTAAAGAGGATGGTAACAGCAATAATACACGGTGTATACTTAGGGCCTTTAAATCCAGGGTTTGATTTTACTCTTCAAGCCGAGCATTTTTTACTATGGGAGCTACAATTATTATTTTCTTCACACATTTCGGAATATCAGATGTTACTTTCTATGGGGTACTAGTTAAAAATTGTTTCGTGATCTTGGGGTTGGTCCCGTAGTGAAAGAGGCTCAGTTTGGAGAGTAAAATCAAAGCGTGGATTTAAAGCCCCATAGTCGGAGACACCCAGTATACACACCCCGTTCTTGGATCGAGCTGCGCTTCAATGACGACGCCCTCGACGTAGCCGCTCGGGTCCGCTTTGAGCTCCATAAGCTGCGCTTGCAGCGTCAACGCCTCCACTAAGGTATCCAGGTTTTTCTTCTGTAGTGCCGATACGGGTATAGCTTGGATGTCACCGCCAAGAGCTTCGCATACAACGCCGTGCTGCGCTAGGGAACGCATCGTGTTTTCCTAGGACAAGATGACTTTTGTGTTATAATAATTCACATAAGGAGTGTTAAAGTTTTTAAAGGGTCGGCAACGCGCATGTAACACCCCTGGAGTTACAGGCGTCCATAGGCTACGGTGACCGCTTACCATCAGGTATGCTTGTTTGTCACCGTCGTAGTATAAAAAAAACATAACAACCTTTGGTTACCCAAAGCAGTCTCATTGTCAACAGTTTGACGATTCACTAATTACAAAACATAACTATTATTTTTAAGGAGACACGTCTCCGAACGATACCAAATTTTTCAGAAAAAAAGGAAATGTGTATAAATTCATGACTCGAACCCGCGACTCTGAGATCTCATTCTCAGAGCTCATCGCTCTTTTAACTGAGTTACCGAGACCACACGCGTGGCCCTGAATTTCTCCACTATAACGCTCCTCAGGGGCGCTTAGCAACATCTACCGTAAGAAAGTACTTCTTAATCGGCAAGTGGAGTCTCAAGTTACATTGAGAATTCACCACTAACAATGTGCTATCCCATACTCAACTTTTTTTTATTGCTGAAAAATGAATGAATGATCTCAGAGTCGCGGGTTCGACTCCCGCCCGAAGTCATTAATTTTCCAATTTTCCTTTCTTTCTGCGAAATACAAAACGTAAGTTAAGTTATCAAACTCGAAGCGGAAATAATCGTTCCTAGTTTTTATTTTTACGCTTCTTTTACTCTTTTCCAAACATAACAAATGAAACCGTTTTGATTTCAGTTTAAAGCCGGCTACTCACACACCTGCAGCTGGGCCAATACCGGTCGGACGGCGGTCGGGACAATTTCGGCTGTTCTCTACACACAAGCCTGCCGTTCAGTATGGAAGTGATATTCCAGCTGAACGCACATAGATGAGAATGGCTCTGGTGTTGTCGAAACACTAAAGGATTGGGCATAGCCTTGGCACTTTCTGTGGTGCTACCGAAAAAAAAGGAAGAGAAGATACTGGGTGAAGAATTGGTTGCCGAAACGAATATAATTGCGTATTCTACATATATTTTAAAAATTCATTGGAAAGTTTGATAACGCATATCTCTATTAAAATATTGTTTTTTTTTATCCCACATATGGGGCCGATCTTTGTATATACATCTATTATCCAAATTTCACGCTCTCTCTCTATTATGGCACGTGCACTCGGCTCGGTTGTCGCCACTGAACTAACTGGAATTGCCCCAATCGTACTACACACGCGGCAACCTAGCAGGGCGGTAGATACAACCTAGGGAGCTAGAAAGGTCTTGCGCCCCTGCCGCCCTGCTGCAGGCCCAATTTGAAAATTGCCCCTGCTTGCCTATACACATCACAATTAAGGAGACAATTAAGGGTCCAATTCCAATTGCACCGGTGAGTAGCCGGCTTAAGACTAACAGGTCAAAGATGATCGTTTGACCAGACAGATCGTAAAATTACAGGATCGTAAAATTATACACGTCTTTTGTATAGCCAACTTATAATTTATAAACTTTAAAAAATATATATACCTATTGGGATATTGATCATCGGTGACTTGTTCAAAATAAGAGTAAACTTGAGGCATACCTACAATGTTCACACCTGGCTTGTCGATTTTGTTGATCGCCACCAGTATCGGCACTGTAAACGAAACATTACATTACTTAGTAAAAAGTTCTACCAACAATTAATCAGTAATTGTCGCCTCCGCGTGCGTACAGCCGTACAGTATTAAACGTCGATATTTCGCTAAAAAAAAACCTAGTTCGAAAACTATCTCTCAAATGGCAAATTATTTATTAAATCGACGGAAGTTTTTGAACAGTGAAGTGTAAAATATGGTGGTGCACATCTTACTCAAAAATATGTCCCATAGCACCTTATACCGGTGTAATCAGAGCGTAGTACCATATTTATGAGTCGATTATATCGAACCATATTTTTGCACTTTACTGAACACAACTCGCAAATGTCACTAGGTGTCTGGTTTTTATTATAAGCGACATCTATATAGCGCACTATTATAGACCTATGTCTATAGTAGTGCGCGCTAAATGTTTCGTACGCCGTGTTCATCATCAATATCATCATTAATGCGAAATTGTTCGCTAATGTCATTTTGACCCACATTTTTTGACGTTTTTATTCTGTTTGTGCGTTTGTGACTTATTGAAAGAAATAGAAAAAAAGCCAATAAAATGTGGGTTTAAGAGACACAACAATTAAAAAAAGTGTCATTTTTTAGCATCAACGCATCAACCCTGCTATACGAGAATATAAGGATATCGGTCTTGTAAATATGAAAAGTTATCTTTAATAGATGTGGTCTGTCGATACGTCTTGGATTATAATGTTACGAAAGAAATAATTCACATATTAATTGTATATTAATTTCGATTTCCATTTTAACAATGCAGATCTTGCGTTTTTGGTCACGTTTTCAATATTTAACGAGAATTCTTGTCATAATAGTTTTGTGATTATAGACGTCGCCCGTTTGGGGGCTCGGCGCGGCGCGGCTCGTGGTTAGTACGGACCGTCTATCTCGCTCTTAATGTTCAATATAAATTGGGGACTCTCATCGTCGGCCGGACTCACCGTTGGCCTCCCTTGCCATCCGCACGGACTCCACGGTCTGCTCCATGACGCCGTCGTCGGCCGCCACCACCAGCACCACGATGTCCGTAGCGAACGCGCCCCGCGACCGCATGGCCGTGAACGCCGCGTGCCCGGGCGTGTCGAGGAACGTCACCGTCTCGCCAGACGCGAGTTTCACTGGGGACAAGGAGAAACATCAATGGGAGCTACCGTATTGTCGCTCACCAGGCGGCGTCTCTCATACGTGGGTCATGAGAGAGATGTCAAAGTGACGTTTGAAATGTTCCCGCAACGTGCCCACGTTCCACTAGCGCCCCTAGCGGAAAATCGACTCGCGGTAATCCTCATTCGTAGTACGAAGGCACCATTGTGTGTGGGTGTGTGTTGCGTGTCAAATGTGAACCCCCGTAACCCTTGGTAGATCCACTAACTCGCACGAAGCGCTTTGCGTCCCTTTCCTTTCCTTTGCTCTGCTTTCTTTTCATATGCACGCTGCCAAGGAGTGGAATTCCTCGCCGGCGTCTATATTTCCGAGCTCATATAACCCGGCAACCTTCAAATCAAAGGTAAACAGGCACTTTCTGGGCGAGCTCACTCCGTAGGCCAGGCCTTTGCCTTCGGCTAGTGGCCATGAGTAAGCCCATTTATAATAATAATTTAAAAAAGGTGACTAACTCTGACAGAGTCCTCCATGACTTCTACACACCACCGAAGTGTCGCTTAGGCCGCGTCCGCAATGACAGGTGACTTGCTTAACGCCTAGCGTTTTACCAAGTGCAATTGAACGTTTGAAAATGTTCGGAACCGGCCGGACTGCGCGCTCGGCACCTTCAAGCTAAGCATGTCACCTGTCAATACGGAGGCGCCAATAGAATTGTGTAAAGCTCGACATACCTTCAAACAGTTCGAACGCTCCGTTATACTGCGTGGTGCCACCAAACTTTTGGTCCACGACCGAAGTGTGCCTCAATGTGTCTTGTAAGGTTGTTTAACCAAACTTAACCATAGTATTCAAACAGGATCATATGCTGCGTGATGCCCCTAAACTTTTAGGCCACGACCAAAGTTTGTTTATTTGTTTATTTATTGTATACAATTAACACTAACAGTTAAACCTTACGTGCTAATTGGCATTACATTCCTAATTAGTAACATGAATTATTAACATAAATATAGCAAAAAAATATCGGGGAAGTCAAGAGAAAATTATAGTACTTAATAATAAATCGAGTGTCATAGAAAATAAAACATAGGGGCGTGATAGACGACCTTAGCACCTTATATTTAAAGTTCAAATTCCAACCTTCAAACGCTCCAATATGCTGTGTGATGCCCCCAAACTCTTGATCAACTACCGAGGTGTCCCGCAGCGCGTCCAGTAATGTGGTTTTTCCGTGGTCCACGTGGCCCATGACGCAGACGACGGGCGGCCGAGGGCGGAGCGCTTCAGGCGGCGCGGGGGGCGCTGGGACCGCTTCTTTGTTCTTCGGAAAACAAAACTTGTTTAGGTATTTTTGTAAAGCCAAAGGAAGGATATCATCGAGATTATAAGTTATTGCAAGGCTGCTATTGTTTATTTACTAATATTTTTACACAGCATTACAGTTACATCTAATACACTGTGAAATTACAGAGGAAACTAATGTTAACATAATACACTGGATTGCCTTTTATCCTGCTATAACTTAACGTTGCGTCAACAAATCAGGAGCGTCGCGATACGATCCACGAACATCACGTGGATGTTCGTGGAGCGACACTGACGCCACTAACGTCGCGGTAGTAACGTCGCGGTAGTAACGCCGCGTCAGTTTCACCGTGTACCTACGCTGTATGTAGCTATTTATACTCAAACGCCGCCGTTCACTGTCGCTTTGCTCGGAACTCCACTTTTACTTTATCTGGATTGGTACTTTTGACCAGTGAGGGAAGGGGGGCGGCGTAAGGGGTTGCAGTAAAAACACTGGCCAAGTGCGTTTCGGACTCGCACACCGAGGATTCCGCACAAAGGATGAAAGGATACCATTTATGACCTTTGGTACTTAGACATACTGGTGGCACGGAACTCTGTGTGCGGCAATTTTGCGGTTTTTGGATTTGTTCTTGTGTTTGTGCTAAAAGGTCTGGCTTTTTGCCAAATTTCGTGATTCTAAGGCAACGGGAAGTACCCTATACATTTTAATTCCCAATGCAAAGGTATGAGAAATGCGACATAGAGGTTTGATTTTTTCGCAGCTTCGGGGGACCGCAGACCTGTACCTATATATGGTAGGAATGAATTTCAACTTGCTACCTTTACGCGTTAATTGTTCGGTATATGTTCAAATACGCGCGAGATACGACTTTTGCACAATACCGCGCGAAAATACAACATTTACACGTTATCTTCATAAATAGACATTTCACAACTATACAAAGGCCACTCAGCCACCCAATATCTCGATATCCACTCGTTCCTCTGTACTCTCAGTCTCTCTGCGAGCTCCCCTGGACGAGTGAAACGTAATGTCACTACGTCGTAATATATTTTATAGCGACATTTGGAGCGATTTGTAGTGCTGTTTAAGAAAAAAACACTAGAAATAGGTATAACTACACTATTTATAGTTTTTGGATAGAGTATGACCTAAACATTATAATTGCATATTCATTTAGGAAAAGAAAACCGTGACTGTTTAACCAGAAAACTTAGCTAATATTCGTGTATTTCTACCAAAACTTACCAAATTTAACATGTTTTTACTCAATAATTTTGTGTGAAAATGTTCAAAAGTGTTTCATTTATTCCGTAGAAGACTATATACCTACTGAACAAAAAAAACGATATTTTATTAAGATTATATTGCAATAAGGTCAAAAACCACATAGATGTTTTAAGCTTGGTGATCAAAAAAAGGTAAAATAGCTGTTAGAAAATGGTGGATTTTTCAAAAACTGACAATAATTTTGAAAAAGTTTTTCATTTAGTCCATTTGAATTCAAACTATCTTTCAGTTTTGTATTGATGGAAAAATGTTTTTGTATCTATGAAAAGTCATGATAATAAGTTGAGCTGAATCAGCCAAATTTATATACCGGGCTCTTAAAGAGATAAAGGGCAGACAGACGGACGGACGGACGGACAACAAAGTGATCCTATAAGGGTTCCGTTTTTCCTTTTGAGGTACGGAACTCGAACGGTTTGTTGTCCGTCCGTCCGTCTGTCTGTCAAGACCCTATATCTCGGGAATGCGTAGACGTAGCAAGTTTTTTTTTTTAGAGTCACTCTCATTGTGATTCTTACCGCGATATAGCCAGATAGATAAGTTAGATAGTAACAAAATCTCGTTTTTTTATACTTGCCTCGTCAATTTCTATTTCTTCGTCAGGTCTGGGCACCAATTTAAACCTAAACCCAGATATCTTGACAATGTCTCGAACAACCTGCGGGTTGTGTATCACAGTGTCTGCTTCGTAGTTTGTGTCCGATGTCTTATCAGCAAATTCCAGAACTTTGAACACATGGTCTGAAATATGCAAATACAATTGATTTTAAAGTGATTTAAAATGTTATTTTGAGTTGTTTGGAGTTTAAGAGTCCGGAATACTTTTTAAAGTGAAAATCGTTAATAATGAAATAACGAATATAAATTGCAATTGCTAAGATATTATGAAGAATTGGTATTGCAAAAACAATATTTTGATAAATATATATTATATACCCAAAAACATAATTCTTACATAGCTTGTTTTGCGAGTTGGTTGATTCATACAATATTGTAAATAGATTTTTTATTTTTATTCTCATACCACCTAATTTATACAACTAAATATATAAAAGAAGAAGCTGACTGACTGACATATCAACGCACAGCCCAAACGGCTGGTCCTATAGACTTCAAATTTGGCACGTAGGTTCCTTTTATGGTGTAGGCGAGCACTAAGGAAGGATTTTCCAAAATTCGCCTCCTAAGGGGTTGAAACGGGGGTCCAAAGTTTGTATGGGGAAACAAGATTAGTTAGACTATTTTATCTGAAACTTCACAGAAGTATTCTTTAAGGTAAATGAGTAAACACGTGTTTCAGGTTTTTTGAGAATTTAACCCCTGAAAGGGGTAAAAGGGGTGAAAAGATGAAAAAATTAACATGGGTATCGTTTATATGGTATTTCGGGTCGCTGATCACGAAAAAAGCAACGATTTGAAGATCCAATGTGGCGAATGTGGAATACCATCTCCCCTGTTGGTATGCGATGGGGTTGAAATGCCAAAATATCAATATGAGTGTCATTTTTACGTAAATTTCTGGTTCTAAAGAATTTTCCGAAACTTCAGCGGACTATTCTTTAAGGTAAATGAGTAAACACGTGTTTCAGGTTTCTTGAGAATTTAACCCCTGAAAGGGGTAAAAGGGGTGCAAAAGTGAAAAAATCAACATGGGTATCGTTTATATGGTTTATGGGTCGCTGATCACGAAAGAAGCAACGATTTGAAGATCCAATGTGGCAAATGTGGAATACCATCTCCCCTGTTGGTATGTGATGGGGTTGAATGACTGACTGACTGACTGACATATCAACGCACAGCCCAAACCACTGGTCCAAATTTGGCATGTAGGTTCCTTATAAAGTCTAGAGGTGCATTAAGTAAGGATTTTTCAAAATTGACCCCCTGAGGGGGTGATTTGGGGATCAAAAGTTTGTATGGGGAAACAAGATTAGTTCGACTATTCTATTTGAAACTTTACAGGAGTATTTATAAAGATAAATGAGTTAACACGTGTTTCAGGTGTTTTGAGAATTCAGCCCCTAAAAGGGGGAAAGGGGTGAAAAAGTATTAAAAAAAACAACATGGGTATCGTTTTTATGGTTTATCGGGTCGCTGATTACGAAAACAACGTAGATTTTTAAATCCAGCGTGGCGATTGTGAAATAACATCTCCTCTGTCGGGGCGCGATGGGGTGGAAATCTAAAAATATCACTACGGGTGTCGTTATATGTTTATGTCTGGTTCTAGAGATTCCAAATTTAGCACTTAGGTTCCTTATAAAGCGTAGGGGTGCCAAAGAAAGGAGTTTTCGAAATTCTTCTCCAAAGGGGGTCAAATGGGGGTACAAAGTTTGTATGGGGAAACAAGATTAGCTCGATTATTTTATTCGAAACTTCACAAGAATTTTCCTTAAGATAAATGAGTAACAACGTGTTTCAGGCTTTTTGAGAAATCAACCCCCAAAAAGGGGAAAAGGGGTAATATAGTAAAAAAACAACATGGGTATCGTTTTTCTGGTTTATTGGGTCGCTGATTTCGAAAACAATAACAATTTCAACATCCAACAAGGCAGACGTGAGATACCATCTTCCCTGATGGGGTGCGATGGGGTTGAAATCTCAAAATATCAATATGGGTGTCGTTTTTATGTTTATTTCTGGTTCTAGAGATTCCAAATTTGGTAAGTACGTAAGTTTCTTATAAGGTGAAGGGGTGCACAAAGATAGGATTTTTCAAAGTAGGGGTAAAATGATGGTCCAAAGTTTGTAAAGGGGAAACAAGAATAGTTACGACTATTTTATTTGATATGGGTGTCGTTATCGGGTCGCTGATTTCGAAAACAACAACGATTTTCAAATCCAACTTAGCGGACGTGAAATAAATAAAAAAACCTCCTTTTTTGTATGACGGTTGAAAATTACGTTTAGTACGCGGGCGAAGCCGCGGGTTAAAGCTAGTATCCAAATATACCTGCTAAACTTTGGCAACTTTTCTTAAATTTGCTCTAGCTAAATGTACATTTATTTGAAAAAAATATATGAAAGTGGAATTTTTTTTTCCATTTATTCCTTACTTCTGCTTAAAAATAAAAATTGATCTTATGTACATATGTGTTCCTGTCATCATAGGGCTCAAAGAAGACTCCTCCATTTGCCTTGATCTTTAGTGGCTTCTTCCAGTTCTTTCCAGCCAAGACCAATAATTGAATCAGCCTCCTAAATAATCTTGTACTCCCTGATATCATCATCATCATCATTTATTATAATATTCCTTTCTTCTTCTTCCTATCATTTTCCCTGATTATATTCACTTGCGGATATTCCTTAGATAAATTATTACCTACCACAAATAGGGATTCTGCAATACTCACCTACATCCTTTTTAATCACCTCGGCCACCTCTCTCACTGTCATATTTCTCCATATACCCACAACTTCTGAGCCTGCTTTTGGGGAATACCTGATAACTTGTCTGCCTTGAGGGTTTACAGCCTAAAAACGGTATTGTTAGTATTGAATATTGCTCTACTAAAAAAAAATCATTTTTTTTTATTAAATAAGGAATTAAATTCATACCTTTTCTTCTATAGATCTTCGTTTCTTGAAATAGACACATGTTACTGACAATTTACGTGCCTGAATAACTATTTCTGGTGTTTTCTTGACAGTCATATATAGTGGCAATGTTTTTCTCTTTAATGTTCTAATGGGTAAACTGAAAGCAGATAAAGTTGTTATACAACATAAGAAAGACGATTAATTCTGAATAATAACAAGGTACTTTCAAGGTACTTTTGTGCTTACCGTAATAAAAGGTTCCTGTACATATTGTTTAGGTGTTATAAATTGCTTACTTTGAGGTAAATAGTAATTACAGAATGGTATTACATTTACATAAAGTTGGAGTTATTCAAATATAAATATGCATAAAAAATACTTAGGAACCGTCACAATTGGCAACAATATACGCTTTAGTTTCCAGCATAACTATGAGCTAATCAAGTGAATTAGTCGAGAATATGTAGGAATATGCAGGCAAGAGAACTGCAAAACATAACCACAACTTTTGACAAAGCAACTGAACTGAGTGACAGAGGATAAGAAAAGCGTTTTGTTACAAACGTTAACTTAACTATAATATAACAATATACATTATAAAAACATTGAAATTAAATAACACAACGGTGAATTACATAAAAATTAGACTTTTAATAGCTTAATGTATTAGTTCTTTCTTTTCTACTTATTGTTAAGTTTAGTTACTGCACAGTGACCCAAAAACTTCGTCAAAAATTAAATATGATTTTTTTATCAAAAATATCAGAAAATATATACTACAAATTATTTAAAATTGCTTCTTTAAATATTTTGGATTTAAAACGCTTTTGTTTTAAATCCGTAACCTTGAATACGATTTTAATGAATATAAAGCCCAGAGACAAATTTAATTAATGGAATTAAAAAAATAAATCATAGACAATTACTATTTATGTCCGCCATTCATTCTTTTGAGTTGCCTTTTCGTTTTACGATTTAATCCAAAAAGCGCCAGGAACTTGTCATCAAAGCTGTATCAGCGTGTAATAATACGCTTGTGTAAGCAACTGATTTGAAGAAATACGAGTTGTGAAGACTCGGCGCGAGCAGTGCAACTCGACCGTCTGACGTGCTCCTGCCGTGAGATCGTATCGTACTTCCAGTGATGCTTCCCTTTTACGTTATCGGTCGCGACGTTCGCCTTGCGAGTGCCTGATGGTGTGGAAACTATGTGCGAATAACAACCTAAGTAAACAGAGAGAGGACTCAGTATGGGGGCGTTTTTGAACAAGCCCGAGACTAAGAAATATAACGAGAACGGGGAAGGAAACGGTCTTCGCTATGGCGTGGCGTCGATGCAAGGTTGGCGCGTGGAGATGGAAGATGCCCACCACGCACAGTGCACTCTAAACGGGACTCTGTCAGATTGGAGTTACTTCGCTGTGTTCGATGGTCACGCGGGCGCGCGTGTATCGGCACACTGCGCTGACAACCTGCTGGAATGCATCCTGCAGACGGACGAGTTTCGGCGCGAGGAGATCGCGGAGGCGATCCGGGCTGGTTTCCTGGATCTAGATAAAAAAATGCGCGAGCTTCCCGAGCTGTCGAACGGCGAGGAGAAGTCTGGTTCCACGGCCGTATGCGCGTTCGTGTCACCTAAACAAATATATATAGCGAATTGCGGCGATTCCCGCGCTGTACTCGCGCGTAACGGTCAACCTATATTCGCTACGCGAGATCACAAGCCAGAGCTACCATCTGAGAAGTCTCGCATTGTCCAAGCTGGTGGATCTGTTATGATTCAGCGTGTCAATGGGAGCTTAGCTGTATCCCGAGCATTGGGAGATTATGAATACAAGAAGGTGCTCGACCGAGGTCCATGCGAGCAGCTAGTGTCCCCAGAGCCAGAGGTGTCGACTCATGAGCGCTCAGAGGCAGAGGATGAGTTCCTGGTGCTGGCATGTGATGGAGTCTGGGATGTGATGACTAACGAGGCACTCTGTGCCTACGTCCACTCACTGCTGCAGTTGACGGACGACCTGACGGCTATAACCAATCAGGTCATTGATACCTGCCTTTACAAGGTAAATATAACCCTTTTTTTGCTATTTAGGCTTTCAATAAAATAAACATATTGTTTATATAGTCCATTCTTACTTACATTCTTAAACACGTGATTTCTCAATGAATATGAATTATGAAATTGAAAAATGTGAGCAGGAAAAGTAGGAAATTCATCATTTCATAAAATTCATATTTAATATGTATTTAATTACGATAACAAGTACACCAGTATGAATGGGTTGGACAAGCTAGACTATGTTTAAAAGTGTAGTTCTGAAGTATAGTAGCATTTTACGCTCATCAACATTCTTGGCATTAGTGTGTATTTCCTGATTTCATAACTAGGTAGCAGAATATTTGAAGACATGGTTGAATGAGCTCTATAGGAGCATGATTACACAATGTTTTGGATAAGATTACTAATTGCTCAAGCATAGTTAGTTAGTTAGTTATCCTGGGCTTTTTCCGCAAATCGACATCCATTGTGCCTTTTTTGCGTGACAGCGAGGTAGCTCTACTCTAACCACCCTAGTTCGTCCACGAAACCTATCATCGTTTTAAGGTTGCAAATTGCTTCCTTTAGTGTGCTGGGAGTTCCTAAGTATTTGCTTCTGTATACGTCTATCTGTTTACATTCAAGGAGAACATGTTTTGTTGTTTCTTCCTTATCCATGTATGCTCTGCACATCGGGCTGTCCGTGATGCCCATTCGGTGTAAGTGTTTGTTTAGTGTGTTGTGTCCTGTTTGCTCAAGCATGTTTATACTTGTATGTGACTAACATGTTATTACAGTATTAGACTACACTTCTTGGGATCTTTATCTCGTACAATGGTGCTTAGAGAGTTGAGAAAGGGTAGAGAAATCAAGTTACATGGGTAAGTTAGGGCTGAAAGGAAAGAAAATCTTGTACTATTTCACAATTTTTTGGAGTTTTGATTTATTGTTGTCTATTTATAATATGTTGAAAAAAAGAAGAAAGTTTCAGTTTCAGGTATCAACAATAAAAATGCACAATAGAAATGTTTAAGCCACTAATTTGTTTTTAATAACTAACCGTTTGGGCCCACAACTATTTCTATGAAAATGTTATAAAGTTTGTTAAAAAATTATGTGGTGATCATATTTGACAGATTTTTGCCCAATTATAATCCTGAGGGTTCATAGTGGTTGCATTGCGATTATGAGAAACCTTGACCCTGAACTCTTAAATTATGTAATACAATGAAATCCTTTGACTGAGCTGGGCTTTGACACACTCATATCAGACCATTGCTCATCCATAATTACTTAATATAAACCTTTGTCCAAGCCAAGACAAATTAAGAGTGCTCAGGTAAACACTAAACAATGTAAATTACTGTTTAGTCATGTTTGACCAAGTAGGTGGAGAGATAAACAATAGGAAACAAATTAAAAGAATGATATCATTCATGACTGTACTGATATCTATTGAACATCGGCGGTAGATTATTGGCTACTGATTCAGATTGTTAGATCATGGATTACTGAGATTATTATCAGTGTGTGTCATCACCATAACATAATACACTTAACTTTGTAGTTTTACTCAAGAAAAAGAACATGTACAGTCGCCATCGGATACATCGGAGCAGGCGAGGTGTTCACAAATATCTGAACACGCCCCTATTGTCAAGTCGTTAGAGTGCTTGTTCAGATATTTTGCACGCCTCGGATGCTCCGATGTATCTGATGGCGACTGTACAGTAGCAGAAACAGCTGAGCGAGGGGTGTTCAAAATGATCCTAACACACTATTAGTGCCTCAACAATAAGGTTGTGCAAAGATAAATTTGAAGAGTGCCCGCTTAGCTACGTCTGCTGCTGACTGACTGTACAGTTTGTGTAAGTAAGGTACCTACCCTCTTGGCGAGCGTTAGGCGGCCAGGGTTCATAATGTTCATATGTTTGCATTTGTTTGCCTGTGCCGCCGCCGCCGACGCACGAGCGGGTACCTAGTTTACACACTTAGTGCAAACTGAAGAAGGTACAATTAGATCAGAAGGTAAACATATAGGAGGCAAGATTGTTCCAAATGGCCCCAACGTCTGCATGCCGATGATGCCGGGTGCACTGCATCATCGACACACCTTCCCGCCTTACCTGCCGATTCCCTAGAATGGGGATCAACCGACAGAATATAAAAATCCAAACTGTCTTACAAGTAGACAAAAATCTAGAGAATATTGTCTATGGTTTAGGGTTATAACAACATGTATCGTTTTTTAAACGTTTGTAGCGCCATCTACGTACAGCTTATCCTCATTGCTACGCGAACTATAAACATAATTTAAACATTAGAACTTCTAATACCTACATTCTCTTTTTATTCAACATGAAAGATGTATCCACTGTACCATGAGTTGAAATAAAATGTTATGCAATATGCAACAGGACCCAAAGCAGAATCTGCCAAATATCCATGTAGTATTTTTATCCATTCTTGTGTATAGGGCCACCATCCATACAGTTTCCCCGGATTTGTATTAATTTGGAGCCCGTCCAGGTAGCGTCCGGGTCGGATTTTAAAAAACTATCCAGAGTAAACCTGGTCATTTTTGGGTTCAAGTCCGGCCCTAGCAAAATAATATATTTCAAATTAAAATTGGGTTCTAAACTGTCTGGGGCGTGAACGCGATTTCAATTAAATGTCCGGGATTTAAAAATGTTTGCCCGGTTTCGGCAATGTCCGAGATGGCAGCCCTACTTGTGTGTCACTATAGCCAATGGCCAAATAGAGCTGGCACCATCGTAAATTCAAACAGCTAAAAAAAAGCAAAAAAACGAAACACTAACCACTCTAAAACTTTACAGGGCAGCAAAGACAACATGAGCATCGTGTTGGTGACGTTCCCCGCTGCGCCCAAACCCAGCGCGGAAGCGCAGCGCGCCGATCGCGAGCTGGACGAGACGCTGCGGCAGCGGCTCACAGGTTGTTACCTCTCGTTACTGCATGCGTGTACGCACAAGCATAGGGAGGACCGGCGGGAGTCGAACGATGCCAGAGGATAGGTTTACACTTAGTGTCTCTAGCTAGAAACTACAGAACACCATAATTATTCTTTCGAACCCTGAGCCCCGTTTCCCCCCTAGCGCCAATAGATAAAATTTATCAAAACGGGGATTTTTTCAAAAAATGAGTCATTATCAAATCAGTAATTCAAGCTCTATTTTAATTATTTATCAATCGTGATTTATATAAGATAATCATGCTTGTCGCGTTGTCATGCTGAACCGATATAATCAACCTCCGCACTAATCATTGCTACTACACATATAGTCTTCTTATGTTTCAAGTAAACGTATGTAATCCAGCCCAAGGTCGCCGTGTAGGGCAGCGGTTCACGTATCTGTGTCGAACATGTCAAGTCATAAGTATTTGTTGCTATAAGGCGCTTTTTAATCGCAATCGATAGTCCGACTCTCTTGATTGGTCGTCGAATATTCTTAACGTTTTGCTTATTCGTATTCGTCAACCTATAATAAGTATCTGTGTACTTTTTGAACGACCAAAAATCTGGGTTTCCGACTAAGCTAATGACGAAAAACATAAATATAACACATTAACCCAATTTCTGAAAATTGACATAGAAACTTCGCGACACGTGTGAGAATAATGACACTCTTAACACGTCTAAAGAAAGAAGTCATCGTAAGCTAAATATTTGTGTGACGTTGGAGACACCCAGTATAACAAATATGGCTAAACGAAATGTGAAACTTAGGGACACCAAAATGATCTCAGCAGGGCGAAGATGCCAAGCGGATAGTGTAAATAGTGTAATACATGCTGGGTAAGACAACAGTTTTTCAGCCACTTATAGCAGTTTTTGATCATTTTAAACAGTTATCAACTTATCAATATTTGACAGCAATCACCGTCGCGCTATCCGTATAACTTGTCTGTTTATCAACTTCGGGGAACCATCTGGACTCAAATTCCAAGTCAAGATAGCGTGATACTTGCTGGATAAGACAACAGATTGTCAGAATTTTATGACAATTTCTGAGAATTTTTAACAGGTATCCATATTTTACAGCAATCACCGTCACGGTATCCGTCCAACTAGTCGAGTCGAGTTTATGAACTTATAGCAATATTAGATGACATTCTAACCTAGAACGGAGTCATGCAAACAATAAAGGTTCCTACGTAATACGTAGAACCTTTACGAACCACGTAGTACCTAAAAAAGAGACTAACCGCAACCAGTAAAACTGTATTCACAAAAAAAAAAAAAAAAATCATGTTGTAAGTATGAACAGTCAACAACACACCTGTGTATACAGCCAAAGTGCCAAAAATATGTATACTGAACTTTATTGCCAGAGAATTAAGGTCGTGTATACATATTTTTGGCGCTTTGGCTGTATACACAGGTGTGTTGTTGACTGTACCTAGAAATAGGCTAAGGATGAAAATATACTTAAAATTCAATGAAGCAATAATTGTTATAAGCTGTGCCAAAATAATTTTAGCCAACAAAGTTAGATGAAACTATGTATTCCGACAAATTACGCGTGAAAAGTATCAGAGTTAACTCAAATGTACAATTCAGTTCCACACTTGTGCACACATTGGCGAGTTCTTCCACTTTCTGTTGCCAAGTGTAATCGACTACAACAAATCGTAATGACTGCTTTATTACCAAGGCATAAGATGCAAATATTATTTCTACAAAGATTACAAAGTAAACTCGTTAGTCTTTCGAAGTCAGGAATGAATGATTTTTTATCGTAACAAAAGAACCACGTCAAAACAACTACCTAGATTTAGAATTGATACATTTTGAGAAATTGGCAGAAAATAAGTCTCTGTCGGGTCAAGAATGTAGTTTTTGAGAAATACTTCTTGCCGAATGTACCTATACTTTACGCCATCAAGGTTTACGCCAAAAAACCAGATCCTCCAGCGGAATTTACTAGTAGCTACTGAAGTACTGAGAAGTTACACTATCGACCTCCTGTAGCCTCTGACATTGCGACAATGGGAGCTACCTTTTTGTCGCTCACCAGGCGACGCCACTCATGAGTGGGTCCGGTTTCAATACGAGAGAATTGTCAAAGTGACGTTTGAAATGTTCCCGCAGGACTCACGTTCCATTAGAGCCCCTAGCGGAAAACCGACTCGCGGTAATCCTCATTGTCATAACTTTATATGAACTTTAGCCAACATATGTCGCCGTCTCGCCGACATTGTCAGAGTGGTGAAACAGGCGGGTGGTCAATTTGTTGTACGGTCGTCGGTCGGCTTCATAAATATATATGCATCTGTATTCAATTTTGACCCTTCTGCCCCTGGAATAAGACTAATAAGTTCCGAAGTGCATAGATATTCAGATATTTATGGACGTGAGCTATACCTATTCTCATCAGTCGGGCTAGCACAAGAGTGCTGCGACTGTATCTCGTGGTCGAGAAAGACATCGTCATTTTCTAATTGTTCGGATTAGACAAGGAACTGTGGCGGTTTCGTTAGATTCATTATTTATTATACGCTCCAACATATCAATACGACTAATCGACTAGCAAGATATTAATAGATACATTATTAATTTATTCGTCATTGAGTCAATGAATATAATACATTATATTTACAAATATCTATATACATCTTTGTACATTAGTTACTCTGTACTTTTATGCTACATTACAGATCAATTTGATCCAATTCAAATATAATAGGCTAATAAAGTTATAAAGACGAAACAAATTGATTGAACGGAAGAGTTATTGTGGGCACACAACTATACAATTTGGTATGTACCAAGAAGGATATTTGTGTACATAATACAAATATACAATCGGGAATTGAGTTTAGTTAATGGAAGTAGAGACTAAGATTTATTTAAAACTTCGATAGCAACAATTTTGCCTATCAAAAAACCTGCCATGTTTAAGGTGTCATTTATTTATATGTATTTTTGTCGACAGGTATGGTTTTTAATTTAATTTACATAATTATTTCAATCTCTACTCTCATTAGGCAGTTTGTTTTGAAATCTATAATACAATATCAACAATTCTTTGATATTTTTTAAGTTTTTTTTTTTTATAAATATTATGGGACAATCTTACGCAAATCGACCTAGTCCCACGGTAAGCTCAATAAGGCTTGTATTATGGGTACTAGGCGACGATATATATAATAGACAGATACATATAAATACTTAAATACATAGAAAACATCCATAACTCACAAATAAATGCCCTGACCAGGATTCGAACCCGGGACCTCCTGCTTCGTAGGCAGGGTCACTACCAACTAGGCTAGGAGGCCGTTATAAGTTTTATTAGTAATTAAAAATTATAGCAGAATAATGTGATAAAAAGAGCCATTTTGCTAAACTATTTTAGCAGTACAAATATAGGTACTTAATTTTAATATTCTCGTATTTATTCAGTTACTATTACGTAAGGAATAACTAGTTTTATTTTCCCAAATCTATAAACATAGTTTTGGATTTTGATTTAGGTGTATTTTTTTTTAATTATTACAACGAACTCAATAAGTACATATATTTATTTTGATATTCTGCATAGAATGCGGTCAACCATAATATTACGCGAATTTTAAAACACTATCGCCCAAACGCTTTGAAAGAAAATTTAAAAGTTCTGTCTGAATCAAAGTATTGGTTAGTGATAGAAGGGGCCCGTGCAATATTTTATAAATATACGACCTCCTTGCGAGGCATGTCACGATGCCATAAATTTGCATGCACCGGTGCCTCGCGTACCTGTGTATAGCTTAGCATTGATCTGACTGTTATACGTATCGTTTCTAGATTAATCTTCAAAATTTGGATTCCTCTTTTCACTACGTTACACCATTGTTTTAGTGTTTACGGCCATGTGGTTACAGCTGGAAATGTTCATTAGATCTTTCCTTGTACTGTTTATATATTATAACTTGGTTATTACCTACTTGTGGGCGTCATTGGAAAATCCTTATAGTCCACGTTTGGGTATTACGTTATGGAATTCACAAAAAAAGTCTGGCAATTTTTTTTTTACCAATAAATGTTGAATTCGCGATAGGGTGGCAATTTTTTTTTCACCAAATACGTGTGCGAAGGATACGAAATTTCTCAGAAAGAAAAGTAAAGTGGAAAAATTCGATTAACAAGTACTTTCTTACGGTAGATGTTACTAACCGCCCCCTTAAGTCGCATACGAGGGATATGGTGGAGAAATTCCGGGCGTGGTCTCGGTACCTCAGTTGGCAGAGGGATGGGCCGGTATCCCAGATTCACGGGTTCGAGTCCCGCCCGATTTTTTCACTTTTTCTTTTTCCTGGAAAGCTTTGCATATTGTTAAATAATGGTTCAAACTAAACTGTTTGACATGTTAAAAATATTGTATACGGAGTCAGCGGAGTCAGCAAGATATTCAGATTGTACCTATATGTAAAATGAGAGAAATTACACATAAATAATAATAATGACACACAAATCTATAATATGTGAAACTATAAAGCCGTTCATGGCCTAATTAAATTAAACAGAATACATATCGTTGCTCATTGTCAGATTATAACTTGTTCATTGTTTTTCTTTGGTTATTCGTAGTTTAAATGGTCTTTAAATTTTTTCATTTGTATATTTATTTGACAGTATCATCAACGCATGTAGGTGACATTAAAATAATGAACTCTCACATTACATATATTAAAGAAATCCTTATACGCCATACACCCTCTTAACCTTTAAAAAGCGAAACATATCGTAGATAATGTAGAATAATTAAATCCAAATAAACCGGCCAAGTGCGAGTCGGACTCGCGCACCGAGGGTTCCGTATAAACTTTTTGTTGCAACTATTACACCTAGAAGTAAAAATTTGACGTCAGCCACATGTATCGACAGATTGGGTCAGTCGTTTGTATGGCATGGCGTTAGTATGCTAGTTTGTTTTTCCTTGATAGTTTTTAATGACGTAAACCAATTTATTTAAGTTAAGTTATAAGACAGTACTTTCAGCATAATATCGCATAAATTAAAAGAAAAAAAACTATCAAGTTGGTTAATTTTCAACTTTTGTTCCAAAAAGTTTTTTTTTTATTAAAAAAAAAACTTAACGAAGTTAGTGTCAATGTTATATTTTTCTGTAATGTTTATGGTAATATTAACGTTGTGTAAAAAAACACATTTTTTTCCTTCATAAACTTCGAAGATAATGGTATTTTTTACATTTTCGTTTATTACAATTTTTTCATTGTAAAAAAAAAGTTCAATTGTTTTAGAATGTGCAAATCTAGAGTTTTCAAATGAGACCCCACATGACCCAGTAACTAAACTTAATTCAAAAATATTGATAAATCTTTTCTCAATGTGTCTGCGTTTATAACTATTCCAAATTTCTAATCGGTAGCTTAAGTAGTTCTCGAGATATTTAACGATGTGACAGACAGACAGACTGACTGAGTCGCACCGCACTTAGGGTTCCTTTTTTACCATTTTGGTAAGGAACCCTAAAAGCACGTTTTTTCGTAGCTTCTGCACTGACCTGCGTGACTTAGATTATTAATGGACCAATTCGATAATCTAGGTGTAATGAAATTGTGTTGTTTTTTATGTTTTGGATAGTGGTATGAGCTAGGGTTTGGTCCAGCCTAGAAGGCTCAAATTGTCATTTGGGATAACTTATACCTCGACGGCTTCAGCCTTCAGGCCTGGCTGAAAAGTAACTCAAAACACTATTTTGGATTGATAGGTGTTAAGATATCGTTACTTCTCTTAAAGACTTAAATAACTTGCCCCTTTTAGAAATAAATTGTGCCATTTTGTATATACTTAAAAGATATTTAGGCTAAGAAAAGCATAATCTAGCAGCTTCATATAAAAGTAATGGATACAATAAAAATGAGATTACTTTTGCATGAGGGTGTTGGTTATACACAGGGTTTGTTACTCAAGCTTCTGAGTGAAAACTAAGCATGTAAAATAAAGTGTGAACTATCTCTTATCTTAAATCTTGGCATGGAGCTGTCAATAAAATTATCATCTTACTGGCTGTTTAGATGACTGACGTTTTTATTTATTACAGCTCTAGAACTCTGATTTAGACTTACCGTGTAACCCCTTTTCTATGTCCCCACCCCAGTGTTCAATAATTAATATAATATGTATATATATGAGTAATAATAATATAATTATTATTAATTCCAAGTTACCATTATGAATGTGATTCGTATATTATTGTTTATTTATTGTTATTAATTTTATGTTGTTTAGGTAATAATTTAACGGGTTTGATTTTAATATAATATTAGTGTAGCATGTGTATTTGGAAGGATACAACTCAAGATATTTTAAGATCAATAAACAAAAGCATGTCTACTGATATTGTTTAAACAATTGAAAGGGTTCTACCCTTGCATGCACTAGCATGCCAAACCCGCTAACTCGTAAAAATTGTGATATTAGATGAATTTTCTGCCTTACCACATTTGTACTTGGCATCTCCGATCGGTAACAATTATCAAAAGTAACAAACAAAAGCTTACTGTTCTTATATCTGATCATTCTTGCAAAATTGCATCTTAAAACAATCTAGGGCCTATGTTTAATAAATAATAATAATAATAAATAAATATTGTGGGACAATCTTACACAAATCGACCTAGTCCCACGGTAAGCTCAATAAGGCTTGTGGTGTGAGTACTAGACGACGATATATATAATATAAAGATACATATAAATACTTAAATACATAGAAAACATCCATAACTCAGAAACAAATATTCGTGATAAACACACAAATAAATGCCCTGACCAGGATTCGAACCCGGGACCTCCTGCTGATGTTTAAAAAATTATAACTTATAATAGCTAAGAGTCTTACAAGTTTTTACCATAGAATTGAGAATTAAAAAAGGTCGAGCCACCAATGGCCGAATTTAGTTGCATACACGAATATCTATTTTCAAAGTTCGCGGTAGGGCCCCAGGTCGAATATTAGTGAGTTTAAAAATAAACCCGATCGGAAATGCTTAATATATCTGTGGTTTCTGAAAAGTTCAAAACAAAAGAATCTTAAATGTTTATTCTTTTATTATTCTGTAAGAATATTAAAAGTTATTGAAGGGCATATTTGACAAATATTTTCTTAAAAACTTAAGACTTTGTGATATGATATGTACTTACTCTTTACCTATACAAATCTTGAAATTCTAAATTAAGTTACGTGTGTGCTAACTAAAATTACTAAAAATTGTTAATACGGAATTGATTACTAAAATTAAAGTGTTTACAAAAAAGCCATGGTTTCATTGCTTTAATCCTAGCCCTCTAGTTAAAACGATTTTCAAATTAGCTTTTTTTTTAAAGGGTTAAGGCAATGAGCGTGTGCTACGTCCGCTGTGTCGCGTCCGTGTGCGTCTTGACTACAATTGATACGGGCGCAGTTTTCTGCCAAGATATCATAGACAGCGGGCGAATGGTGAACTATTTATTTTCGCTCACGATAAGGTGGGAAACGATCGTGGCGCGTGGACAGTGGCGCCACAGATTACGGCAATGTAGTGGGAAGCCTAGTGCGTGCGTTCGTAATCCAGTTTGTTCGTCTTGTCACCTGTTTGACCTACTTGGCCGAGCACACGTGAGTGGGATGCATCGGTTTATTTACGCACGTGTACAGTCTAAAGGCAACTTTGTAAGAAATCTGAATGGGATACAATTAACAAACGCGCAACTGTATGATGGAAATGTAGAAGCGTAGGGGCACAGTCTATATTGTTGTTAAAAAAAATTAGTACCTATCTAATTTAAACAAAACGAATCTTTAACATAATAGGTATACAGCGTGTATGTTTAATATTACCTCAAGCCGTAACCAAACGTAGTAGGTTTTAGTACTATGAACCGATATTGCAAGGTAATTTTAAGTTAGCCTTAACCACTAAAGCGTAATGAATTTTAAAAAAAATTCGGGCAGCAGTGTATTACGTAAACTTATTTGACAGCAGTTAAAGTTATCGCTTGTGACGTCACGCCAGCAAGACAAAGTAGCGTATATTGCGTGCTGAATTATTTTATAAGGAAAAAATAAATAGTGAAAAAAGAAAGATTTAATTGCAATATCGGTTCATAGCACTAACGCCTACGTCTGGTTAAAATTTGAGGTAGTATTAAAAATACACGCAGTATAATTAAATGTTTTATTGGTGTGGTGAGCTTTAGTTAGGTATTATACCGATGTTATTAATATTAGTACGCACCTTATCTCGCTAGTCAATAGAAAATCCTATCTAGTTGCCTTTTAACCATATCATAGGTCGCCACATGTTATCTAGGAATAGTAAAACGTGTACTTAATGGATTATATATCAATGATTATTGTATAACTGTATTGTGGCTTAGATTACCAATATCTCTCCCAACATCTAGGAAAATGTCTGTCTGATTTCGTAAAATATAACATCGCGAAGAAACCCAAACAATCTCAAGTTAGCCCTGTTGTTTCCCAGTTTTCAAAACTAGTGCCTACAATTTGGATAACATTAGGTTGTCTAAAGCGAACCACAGACTCCTTCAGGTTGCCATCGGGAAAGAGCTTAGTTACATGAAATTACCGGAAACATGAGATACACGACACTGGTATCGAAGCCACTCAATGATCTAACGACACTCATCATCATCATCAGCCAATAGACGTCCACTGCTGACCGAAGGCTTTCCCCGGAGAATGTCACATCGATAGGTCGTGCGCTGCCCGCATCCGATAGATTCCTGCGACCTCTACCAGATCATCGGTCCATCTTGTGGGGGGCCTCCCCACCCTGCGTCCATCGGGCCGGCCAATATGTCCAAACCAGACAATTCTTTGAGCTACGTCGGTGACTTAGAGTCATTTATGCGGTTAAAACTGTGTCGCCTATTTTTACCGCGACCTTGAACTTGAAGTAACGCGAATGCCATAGCAGTATAAATGCCTATTGCGTGAGGACAGTCGCCACCGAAAGGAAATAATACGTTAAACAAAGGAATGGCACTAAAAGTTACATAACATACCGTTAAAAAAAGTATCTACACAATATGTTTGTTGAGTTCTGACAAACGCTTGGCGTAGATTCAAGTTTTTACGAACTGACATTTGACCTTCCAACCCAGAGATGGAATTAGGCCTTGTTATAATGAGACTGGTTTTCTCACAATGTTTTTCCTCCGTCTATACTATTTAATGTAAAATGCTTTACACACTGTAGGCACGAGAACTCTGAAGTGAAGATAGACTGTAGGGAAAAGTCATCGCCTCGTAATATTGAAACTGTAAACTAAAAAAGTTAACTTTTATTTGTTTAACTTGTTATTTTATATTGTCAATTTTTGTTTGTTTACGTTACGTCCTCGCGGTTCGTGATGTCACACACGATTGTAAAAAACCCTGTGAGGATTAACATACATACATACAACTTACGAACGCATCCCTAACTGGCTTATGGGGCAGCAGAAAGAAGCGGTTTACTGGTACCATTACCTAGAATTATAGCTTTTAACCCTGGCGGTAGTTGCGCTTTGGTTTTCTATTAATTATGAGGATAAAGGTAGTGAAAATATGTATTTCCTAACATACCTACAGAACCCTGTACAGTGATGTAAATCGCACACAGTCAAACCAGGGGCGATAAATCTATAATATTATATTCGAACCATATATCATATTTCATTAGTCATAAAAATCGATATAAGTATGTTATTGTAAGTATATCTTGTACTGACAGTGTCTACTAAAATACTGGGATTTTCCAAGTAGATTCTCAGTGCCATATTTACTTGGAAATCCCGTTATTTGCTTATTGATAATGAACAGTTGCAGACACAGAATAGGAAACAGACTCAAACAGTTTCTGATGAAATTGACCAATGATTATTTTCCAGCTCTGATCGAGGAGCAGGAGTGCACGGCCTGCCACTTCTCGAGTGTGCTGAAACAACTCGCCCGTGAGAACATCCCCGGTCTCCCCCCTGGCGGGGGCCTGGCTGCCAAGTGAGTACCACTTTATTTATTTTTAGTTTACAGTTTAGCCCAAAATACGTTGACATAACATAGTCAAATGTCGAAATAATTAAGCAATGTAATCTAGTTATCGAAAAATATTCACAAGTCTGTAAACATTTGATATTTCTGCATCCACCGCTATATCGGCTGGACTCATCAATAATGTAAACACCTATTTCCTTGATTCATACGCTAAATCCACTTATATCTATGTATTATAGTTTGTGATCAATCTCAAACATTTTCCGTTTCTATTATTCACAAATTCGAGACATTTTAAAAGCTTACAGGAGCTGCGGCAAATTGTTTTTTTTTTTACAAACACTTGCGATCGTATTTTCGAACCTGATATTTTGAAGACGATTTATTTAGTCAAAACATATTGCGGTTTTAAATTTTAATAATATACAGTATAATTCGTGTAACGCTAGAAAAGTAATGATACAAACCTTTGTCAACGGGTTTCTGGGCTAGCCAGTATTTACCACAATTTTTCATTTTCAGGTGAAAATGAAAAATTGTGGTAAATACAGGCTTGTTTTTTATTGTTTGTTGTTGTCAAAGATTATTTGATTACACGTCTGCGCGGTACAGGGCGCGGGGATAAGACGACGAAAAAGTATTATGGACGTGCGGGCGATGCTCGCTTGTCGGCTGCCACCTTCATTCCCCTTCGTCGGCATGCCCCGCGCGCCTCTGTATCGCGCAACAGAGGATTCATTTAAACGCTAACCCCCTTATTCATAAAAAAAGTTAACAGACGTTTTAGTTGATGTTTTCTCCGCTTGTATCAAACGTAAATGTCAACCTGACAAACAATAATTTTGCTAAACTGTGCTTGATCTACGTTTATGAATAAAGCCAAAAAAAGGTCCTACTTAGGACTAACTAGTACAATGAAATTTAAACTATTTTTAATTGGAACAGAACTCTAGTTCCAATTGAAACAGAGCAAGAATTATTTTTAAAACAAAATAAATTCAACCTTAGTCCTTGCATTATTGATATCAAATTGAAATAGCAATTATTTCGTATGGTGAGCCGCAGGAGGATTGTATATTCACTACTTTTTTGCCACGTTTTAGTTAAGGTTATTGAATCTTTTTGATGTTATAAGTAGGTAGTCTGTTACTCGGACGTGTAAACCTGCAAGTACCTACGTGCAAAAAGCTGTAAATGAATGTCTTCTGACATAGGCCTAATATTCATCATTTGCCGGCTATACGATTATACGTTCGGGTAATCCGTCAGATCTCCATAGTGGGTTTGCCCGCCAGGTATCCGTCAGACCCCATAAATTTATCGGCAGATCCGGTAGATATGGCCAGCTATTGCCTGGCCCTTATTCATGCAACATTTTTTCACTAAGCCCATAATAATCGTTTCAGGCAATCTCTCCTGGACAAGATATACAGAGAGTTCTACCCGGAGCACGCAGACAGCTCGGAGACCTTCGACTGCCAGCCCGAGCTTACTGACGCCTTCGGCGCCAACTAAGCGCTCTCTCGCATCGACCACCGATTGACTAACTGTATCCCTAGTGAGTTGCGGCACGTTCTACCATATTGTAACGGTTAGGTAGCATTTTATACCTTTGAATTTCGAACAAATCCAGCTTTTGATAACGGTCTTTGATTCTATATTCAATTGTTTTTTGTTGTGGGGATTGGCTCCAGTTGTATGCAAATGGAGATGATTTCATATTTTTTCAAGTCTGTAAGTAAATTAAAACTTTCGTTCATGATATTGCTTATTGAATGAAAAGTACTTCCTAATTTCAACTTATGTACCAATCACAATGTAAAAAAAAAAACATTTTTGATTACTTTGTTGTGTCAATCAAGGTAGTCGATGCGATTAACGTAATGGTTTAAAGTGGTCAATGAGAGTACTTGTGCAGCAAAGGTCATCTACATTTTTCATACTTTTGACACTCAATTTCAGACATTTGCTTCACAGGCCTCTTTGGCGGCTCGGTTAGACATAATTACACACTATCTCACTTAAGTGCTAGTAATGAAATCTATCGTAACATTCGTAACAAAACAGCTTGTTACCAGCATACTTTACTAGCGTATATAATGTCGAGATTAAACTAATGGCAACAATTCTCTCTTGGAAAAGACTAGAACATGTTACCATTTTCACTAGCCCAAAATTATTCAGGGATTCCAAGATAGTGTATGATTTTGTTCTACAAATGTACATGAAAATCCACGCTATCCGAATTTCTGTTGAGATTGTCGTTGATTTCGCGAGCTTTGTATAAAAACCTGCGACGTGTGACCATAGATAGAGTTAAGATTGTCTGTGGCAGTCTAGCGCGGCAGTCTCAACGTGGTTTGGTACACATTATCCAGAGACATTGGGTCTACGGAACTAGATCTATGGTCACCAAGCATCTAAAAGACAAGAAATATTTTAACACAATTTTGTGCGAAACTAAAATTACTAACATTTCACATATTCGACGTTGCGTAGACCTTGCGTGTCTCTGGTCCTCCGTACGTGTAACGCTATGTAATACTCTAGCCCTCGTCTGTTATGGAACCGGCACCATTGAGTCTTAGACTAAATTGTTTTTTTTTTTTCTAAATGTTTAGTGTATAAATAGGTCTGTCGTTTGCCGGTTCTTCACAGATTCATTGTTTTACCTGAATGTAAATGTTGATGTGTGGCACAAATACCCGTTCACCTTACCGTCGTTGGGAACCCAGCAAACCGTTCTAATTATTTTTGTTTAGTCGCGTTACGTCTTCATTTCGTAGTTAGTTCTTGTTTTCGTGTTACTTATTTTTGGCCATTCATAAATGTCATAATACTAGATGTGTAATATAGATTCGAGTAATATATGCGTATACAACCGTGCACACATTTCTTTGTAAACCTCTGTGTTTTGTGTTGTCCTTGATATTGTTTTCGGAATGATTCGGTCGCCACTGGCGATCTGAACTGGATCATTTCTTATATCAATATCTAATTACAATTACTGTTTCAAATTGTTTTCATTCGAACGCCTAAAATCTTTTAACAATAAAATAATATATCAAAATAAAATTCTCAATGAAAACATAATAAAGTAGCTTTTTGTATATAATTTCTGTATTTCAACTACATAGTCATTGTCCAAAATATTGAAGTCATTTTAGGTGTTATCATATGGGATTTGGATTTAGGGTATAGTGTTTGGGTTATCTTCTACGGAGCTGTACTTCAGTTTCTATCGTGTTACGAAATAAACATTGTAGATTTAATTTTTGCTTTTAAATTTTTCTTTTATTATGCGTCACTAGAATGTTTTTTTCTTTTTATTTGATAACTTTGCGAATGCTTCGTACTTAGAAAATTACTAATTATATGTATTTGGTTACTCTTGATGTTTAGGTATTCACTAAGACCGTACAAAATGTTAACTGTCAAAAAAAAGTAGAAACAGAGCCGATGTTCATATATCATTATAATAAAACTGTTACCAAATTGAAGAAAATAGCGGTCTTTTTATGACAAAGAGTTTATTTCTTTTCCTCTTGTAAATAAAAGAAATACTTTAGTACCTGTTCGAGAGGTTCATTAGAGTGTAACTAAATAGTTTTTACGGAACAAATTTATATGGGGCGGTGTCTAAGCTTAGATGCTGTGTCTACTTTCACGCTATCTAAGAGTTGTCACACTCACTCGCTCACAGGCGCTCAAGACCATCCCACTTCTGAAGTCATATCCGCTGCGCTACTGTTAGATCGATTGATCCTTCGCTTGTTTTGAACTGTTATGGAGTGGGTCCTATCGTCTGTAAGCGAGTTAAATATCTAGTTGGAAAACCTTTAAGTCTTTCAAACCAAATTAGACCTTCAGTCTAACGACACAAAGATCTTATCAGGCGTGTGCTGGGAACAGTGAATATGTAATTGGTATGATCCATTTTGGTTTGACGGACTATTATAGTTACTGAATAAAATAGCGCGTATCAGCAAGCATCTTGTGTCCTAGTGTATTAACTACAAGATAATTATTGGTGGTAGCAAAAAGCTGTGAACAAACTATTATTGGCTCATCATTTTATTATGCATTAATTAACTGTTAGATCCACAGACCTAGAGGGGCTAAGCGACGCAAGTCGACAAATTTATAACATTCAAATTTGACTCTTATTATAACAGCAATGAGTATAAAATCACATGCATCGAATACTTGCGACTCCTAGCCGCTTTACAACGTGGTTAGGTTATAGCCAAAATGCTGGGTCTATGAGATCAGGAATAAAATTTTTGCTTCCATCAAAAATATACTTGTTTTAACTTACCTGTCCCGATCCAATGTTCTAGGAAATATAATTATTTTCGTTTTTTTTATATTTTCTCTTTCCATAAGGATGGATAACATAGTGCTATTTAGTGTAACTACTGGTTTCATCGGAAATGAATGTTATTCAGGAATTCCGTACCTTAATGTCAAAAATCTGTATTTTTTACACAAAAAACTAGATGCATTTGTAAATACGGCAAAGTACAATTATAGTTTTGGCAGAATTTGGAAAGTTACTTCGGGTACTAATGTACTCAAGTAGTATTTGTTTTTTAGGTACGGAACTCTACACATGAACGAAGTTCACGATAATTTTTCTTTTTATTTTAATTATATGAGGCTTTCTATCGGAAGTCTTACGGAATGTCTCGTTAGAACCTAGTAGACGCTTGATCAATAATAAATATGTACCTACATTTACATGTTTACTTTGGTTTTACACTAACAGGAGTACCTATTTTGTAATGAGAGAACACTGATATGCTTATTCAACTTTTTGATATTCTGAGTTTAATTTACCAAGTACAGTCGGTGCCCTCACATAAGTATCCACGCGCGCTACGCGGTTGCATATGTGGGGTGGATACTTATGTGAGGGCACCGACTGTACAAAGTAAAAAATATAATTGATTAAACAGGCTCACAGTCTTATAAGTTAGCAATGTTGATCGGGCTTTAATATATTGGTGGTAACTGGTAACAAAGAAGATGGAGTAAATATATGAATAAATCTAAAAAAGTAATGAGTAGGTACCTAAATAAATAAACGATTAAATAAATCAATATTTGTTGTTAATGAATGCATGGGGCTGATGAATGCATTTTTGGTTCGGTTTGGAAGTCAAAATGGTAATATTTTAGCAGCGCTAAGTGTATAATAGCGTTTTCTGAAAGCAGAAGATACATTTACTGATATGCATTAAGGAAAAATAAAAATCCATACAACTGATCTATTCATAAAAGCATTTATTTAAATGATTTGTAGTTTATTTCTGGTATACTTTTTTACCGATCGGTTAATACAGCTTCTTCAGTGCGTTTTGGCCACTACCACGCATTGTAGCTTTAGTTAGATGTAGTTTATGCCTGTATTAGACTACGCGATGTATCGGAGTCCTCCTAAATTCGTATTACCTCCTAAGAAAGTGCCCAAGAGATCGCGTAGTCTAAGTTGGGCATTAGCCATCCAAGCCGACCATATACGTTCCAGACTGATTACCGGATGTCGGACATTGATTGGCAGATCCGGCGGATATGCCCGAACGTATATGCCGGTTAATACCGTGACAACAAAACTGAGTAGGTAAATAATTAACTCGTGTTACGAGTTACCCGAATATATTCACAAGTCGTGGTGAGCGGCGATTGATTCAAAGTAATTAGACCTGATAAGTACCTACTTACATACTTATGCGTGAGAAATAGGCACATCATGGAATAACATGTCTTCGTGGGATTACGTTCTGATATATTTTAGGTTGCATGTACAGCTTCAAAAATATCTATACGAATTAGACCTTATTACAATGAAATAAGGTCTTAATTGTATAGAAATTTTTGACACTTGACTGTAGCTACACTATAATTATTCCAGCAGTTGGTTTTGATCACCTAAATTACACCAAGTTTTTCTTTGACACTAGTCTATTTAGGGAAAGCCCAAGAGACAGATATAATTTAGATGTTCGTGGTAGCCCACCAGGTCACTAGTTTATATGCAAACATTAATGGTATTGACTGCTGATCAATATGTAAGTGTTTTCTTGCTTTACGCAATACTTCTTTTGCCTTTTTGTCACACATTTTGCTGCATAAACTGTAGGCACACTAAGCACGTCAACGTCATTTAAGCAGTGCATAGTTTCGAAACTTATAAAAGAAAATTACACAAACACAATAGGAACCGGTTGAAAATCTTCAAAGTTGTAGGATAGTTGCACAAAGTAACGCCTGATTTAATAAATTCCGTTCCAAAGTGTTATCTACGGTTTAGGATTTGGTACAATATGCCAAAGAGCTTTAACTCGTTGTGGTCTCTGACTTTAGACACTATTGACTATCACCTTAAGGTTCACGCACATATTTAAAGCAGTATACAACGCTTTCCGTTGGGCCCAATCCGTCGCATCGACCTGTGTAATAGCGGGCATACGCTACGGGTCTGCCAAAGCGGTTATCTGCACAGGTAAACCTGCACCATAGATAAAGACTTCCGGTGTACCGTACGGTGACTACGAAAACCTCGATATGCACAGGTAAAAAAACCTACACAGGTCTTCCAATACACGCTCCGGTGTACCTGCGTAAGTAGACCGCTTCGTAGATACACTTATTATAAGATAGGGCACCTAGGGTGTCGAAGGAGCAAGGTAGACGATGGATTGGGTCCGACGAATCCCGCCGCATAAGTAATACCACTTTATGGCTGACTTAGACCAGCTAGATTTTAGACTGCTTGTATTCTGTGTCCCCGACCGTCGTGCTACTTCAAAAGTACACAATATGTATAAATTATAATGACCTTAAAATCATATACATATGTAATATAATTTAGGCGACACATAAAAACAATTTACTATGCATATGATATTTTTCTATAATAGTAGGTATATTTTGTTTCATCGACCAAAAGGACGGGTATCAGCTTCTATACATAACGAGTGAATATGAATAATTTTCATTAGCATCATTAATTGTATAGGTTTCCAATCTGCTTTTTACTTGGTCCTACCTAATAGATTCGAGAAGCAAGTTAGGTACTTCGCCAAGGGATAAAAAAGTTTTTTTTTTTTTTACATTTTTGTTTAAACACCCGTCTGTATAAAAACTGACAAACACAACAAGGTCAAATAGACTGAGATATCTCATCAAGATGTCCCTGTTTGACTTGAAACACTCATCAGTACCCAGTTGAAATTTACGTAGTCCCGAATTGTGTCAACTGTTCGAAATCGCAGACCAATACGACCCATACGTCGGTTTTTCGGCGCACAACACACTAAGTAGTTGAATTTATCAGAAACTCATTATCGGAATCTCAGATCACAGAATACCTAATAATAATGAATTTCTAAATATTCCATATAAAAAAACTGGTACAATCGACAATGTCTGGATTTATTACATGACCAGATTCCGGTCGGTACTGAATTTAAATAAACTTTAATTTAACAACTAGGGAAGGCTATACCAATTTTTGATTGTATGAAAAACCGAAATCTCATACAACCCGGTTTGCATTTCCTACTAAGTGCAAATTGCTTGCGCATTGCTGGGAGTAGTTAACAACAATTTCGAAATTAAATCTCTCCTTGCCGCATTTAACTCGTCTTGATCTGCGGTTAACAACAGTTTCTACAAATCCAGGATTCATATTGTAATGGGTATCACGTCGGTGTAGTAGCATTACAACAAAACTGAATTAGATACTTCCATTGTACCTGCATCTCCAAAATAACGCAAGCAATTTTTTCATTTTATAAGAGCTAGAAAAAAAATCAAAAAGGGACCTCTTAAAACACTTACGAAAGACCACCGATATGTCCCATCGTAAAAACGTGGTTCAAAATTTAGAATACATATCGCAATTTGTATCGTTTTATTCAATTGCAAGATCTATACGATCCAGTGCAAATATTTGACTTGTACCCATACACGGTATAAACGTTCCACCCATTCCAATATATCACTTTATAATTTCTGAATTTCGCGTTATCAAGGTACTCAAGAGTATGAGCAAGGTATCTGATGAGTTTTTTTTTTATTGCCAGTGTGTAGACATGAAACATGGCGGATTCCGAGATTGCTAAAGGATAATGTTTTATGGAAACGGAAAGTCTTAGATGCGCATTTTCGCGAGAAGAGATCCATATAAAAAAATACTAGATATAATAGTGCCCTGACTGCCAACGCTAAATAAGATGGCGCTTACAAGGGGCGACGTGATCAGTAAGTATGTTAACTTTTGGCAACCAAAGTTACCACATAATTTATGGGTCTATACTGCCTGATATATGTATCTACCCGTCAGCCATGTTTTGTTATTAGCCCACCCATGTTGCAGAGTAAATAAATATTTGCTAATATTCATTGAAAAGGAGTTTCAGTAAGAAATGTTCCTATTAAAGTACAGCTGCCCATTGTTTTACTATCATAAAATTCATAAAGTAGGTAGGTATACTCATAGGGTACAAGTCAAATAAGTCCAGCAAAACGATTACAATATAATAATTCCACTACCCTACCTACACTAATAGCTGAAACTTAATAATAAAACAAAACTTCAACAAGTCTGACATACAATTCGATTAGTCTCACAGACAAGTCAACATTTAAATTTAATAAAAAATCAAATAAATATTATCCCTCAAGTAACTAAGAGTGGGATAGGCAATCTTTGATTGCGATACAACCTAATGTACAACTATATTTACAATTGTGAGCTGAGAATGAAATTGCATTAACTTACGATTTACAATTTACATTCTTCTATACAATTTAAATCTCATTTCTATTGCTATATAGAACTTTCATTCTTAACCCGATCGATAGCCATATGCCACGCAAATGTGAGCTCTATAGGCTTAGATATAAATAGTATATTCGCTTCCATCGACCGGGCCGTGACCTGTCTACCCTAACTGGAGCTTTGTTGTGAAATTGACATTCATTCTTCATATTGCTAACACATCAGGTTTTAATATTAGTCTAATACCGACGGCTACTTAATTTAAAAACGTATGATCTCGGAAAAATAAATAGTATCTCGTCTGATCCGACTTCTGATGAGGCGGAATTAGTATGTAATTTAGTTAAGACTGTAATTAAATTAAGAAATGTTAAGTATAACAGAGCCACTATGAGGGTGGCATTTGTAAAAACCCTCTCTAAATAAATAAAGATAAAACAAAGGTTTTAATATTGCACTTTTATGTTAGATTTTAGACATCAAAAGTAAAAACTTATGGTAGTATCATTATAAGAACATACGATTCTGTATGCAATGGAATGGGGATTAACTCGAGTCAAATCGCCGCTAAGGGCGCTTGTGAAGCGTGGGTTTGGTGGGGACATTTAAAACGTCACTTCGACAAGTCTTTCTTATGGATACAAGCCACAATCCAATAGGTACGCTAGCCCCCATTGCATGCACACACAATGTATTACGGTTATGTTTAAGCTGATTACATCACTCACATACTTATGGCAAGACGCGCATAACTATTTAACTATTTTGCTATTAGTTATGTGGTAAAATATAACTTATGTCCATTTGTCATCATTTCCCACTGAACTTAAATGCTCTTTCCCCGACAGTTGCTAGTGATAATAGCTTTAATTTATAATAAGTTACGATTACAGCTAACATAACAAAGCTCCAGACACACTTTACCATTAACAAACATTCTAATATGGAATAAACAGAGAACAGTCTGCGTAATACGCCGCGCAAGGCCCGCCCGTGGATCAACTTGCTTCCATTGTACTTTTAAACTCAAGTATCCTTACACAAAGGTTAAGTCGCAGATCATAGACTAAATAAATATACTAAAAATGTTTAACAAATGTTTCTTCTACTTTTTTCTAATCATAATACGATATTGATTATGGCCTACACGGATCACCACCTTTTTGTTACTTGTTGGTGGTTTAAATCAATACATGGTCAATTGTTCAAGGCGACATCGAAACTTTTACACAAAGGAAATATTAAATCAAAATCTTTCGTTGCTCAACAGTTCAAGTCAAGAGTATCATAATGTAGTATTTTTTTTTACTTGCTTCTATTTCATTCTAAAGGCAAGGTATCTAGAGAAGTGCCTACAGACAAACTGGAGGGATATAAGCTACTTACTTACATTTTAACTAAGAAGAAAGTAGGAATATAATATTTAATTCACATTTCCGCTAGGGACTATTATAGTTGAGATTTGAGATAAAAGTTAATACTAAATAAATATATTTCTACATAAAAAACAAATCCTTTGTGTAAACGTTTCTAAAAGTAACATATTTAACAAACCTAGATCACTGAATTTCTGATTTCAAATCCATTTTTACTCAGTCGGTTACCAACCATGTATATCGTGTGACACGTATGACGATAGGAATTCAGGGTGCGTAGACAAGATGCCAATCGCTCACGCTCCGTAGCGTAACGTAGTTATCTCTCTCTATCACTCTTCCTCATTAGTGCGACAAAGAAAGTTGCGTTTCGTTCGCTACTCAGCATTAACTATTGGCATATTGTCTACGCAACCTGTACATTAATACAATGTAGGTAAGGTACTATCGCGTGCAGAATAACATGGGCAGTTTATGAATGAATTCATTCATGAATTGCCCATGCACTTTTGAACGCGTGTGTATGTAACTGTATTAATAGTACAAACCGTTTGAACAACTCCTCCTGAAAACCGGGCGTGAACGATCCTAAAAGGTGGCCTTGACTCATCGGTGGCAGAGAACCTGACAGTCAATGAAGCAGGGCCCTGGCGGTACCTATGCGCGGGGGCGTGGGGGTGCGAGTGGTGGACTAGTCCACGAGGTCGATGCGCTCGAACCTGCGGTGCGCGCGCGCCTCGCCGTTGCTGGCGCGCGCCGGCCGCGCCCACGTGTTGACGCAGCCGTCCGCGCACGCCGTCACCAGGTACTCCGCGCGGAACTGCAGCGCCGTCAGCCGCTCGTGCGCGATCTTCTTGCACACCAGCGGCTCCAGCACCGGGCACTCGTCGAAGCGCGGGCACGACGGCGTGCCTATCAGTTTCACGGGATCGCAGGAGTCCGGCGCGCCGGCCGACTTGCCGCGCATCGCCACCGTGTTCGACGCTGATTTCTGCTCGGGTTTGGAAGTCAGACTGAAGTTCCGTCGGTGCTCCGAGCGTCGCTCGCCGAAGGAAAACCCGGCCAACCGCTGCGTTAAAGAGTTCACCCCTATAGCAGTTTCCTCCTTAGCTTTCCCGACGCTTATGTTCAAGGTCGACACGTTATTGACTTTAGTGGTTTTCGTTTTGGCGCCTGACGGCTCGCCGGCGGCGTTGCTGAGCTCGGCGTGTTTGTGGCCGATCTTGTTGGTTTTGGCGCACTTCGGGGGAGGTTTCCCCGGCACGCCGTTGGGCGAGAAGGCGGGCGCGCCGGGGGATAAATGCGCCGAGGCTCGTGCGCGGACCGGCGGCCGCAGTACGTCCTCCGTCAGGTCCCACAAGCACAGCTGCGTGTCCTGGGAAACACTTCCTAACCTATAGCACTGCACGTCACTTTTCTGTCTTTCCTCTTCAGGCTCTTCGCTTTCCGGGTCGGTAAAGCTAACGACGTACGGATCGAACGCGACGACCGACACCCAGGAGCGGTGCCCCTGTCCGCGAGCGACCACTCTTCTTTCACTGAACGACCATACAGTAACTAAATCGTCCTCCCCTCCGACCACCACGTACTTGCCGTCCGGCGACCAGCAAACGCATAAAAAACCTCCAAAGTACGACCTTGCTCTCCCGATCAGCTCCATAGTATCATAGTGGAATACTCTGAGGAAGCCATCTTGTGAGACAACGGCTAAATTCGTCCCGCACGGCGAGAACGCGAACTCATTTATGCAGCTGCCTTCGGCGCCGATCACCCACCTATACAACGGGTTTCTCGTGGACTTAGTTCTACACGTGTGTATTGAGTACCCGTCTCCCTGCTTGAAGAGTTGATAATGCGGCGCCGTGGTCCCGCAAGTGAGTTCCTCGTTGTAAACATAGAGCTGGCCAGAGGCGTGGGCCGTTATGAACAGGTTGCTGGAGCCGGGGACCCATTTGATACACGTCACCCGTGTTTTATCGATCAGTCTCTGGAATAGAATGCAAATTGTTTAATTAGCATTGAATGGGTTGGGTTATGTGCCATTAGCATAAATGTACCGTTGGGAAAAGGCCACCCAGGGGTATAGCAGGAATTTAGTTCCAAATGATCTTAGCCCAACTTTGTTGTCAATAGAACATGAATGGGATAGGTTTGTTACATTTTACAGGGCTTACAGGTTTTGCATATGATAATTTTGCATGCAATTTTGCATTTGTCATGGGTGTAATTAATAAAGAAGAAACTAAAACAAATGAAGAGATACGGGCAGATAAACGTTATTACTGAATACAATTGATTTCTGAAGTGGATCAGATAAGATATTGAATCAGAAACAGATAAGATGGGGTGGTGCAAACAATATGAGTATTGGGATTTACAAAATACAAAATATAGCTGAGAGAATGGATATTAATAGAATTTGTGCGTGTACTATCATGTTCAAAATTACATGGGCAGTTTATGAATTAATTCATTCATAAATTGCCCATGCACTTTTGAATGTGGGTGTACATCAATTGTACCTAATCATCAGGTCAGTCTCATGAATCAGGTCTGAGAAAGAGATGGGAAGATGATCACAGACACGAGTTTTGTGAAGGAGAAGCCAGAACCAGTGAAAGAAACCTGACAAGAAGGCTTTCTATAATCAGTACTAGTATGCAATGTTATGGGCAAATAGTGCAAATATACGATTTTAAGCTAACATGGTCATATTATATATTAGTTAAAATCATCTTACCTCTTCATTGTATAATTTACTTAATTCCTTCTTAATGGGGTCTATAAGCTGTATCTGCCCAGTGCTGAAACCGATGACCAGCGCCACACTGTCCGGGGCCATGGTGACAGTGTTGAAGTCATGGCAGGTGGGGTTTGTGCCTTTGTACATCTTCTTGTCCACCGGCTTTGTAAGGTCAGCCGCCTGGAATTGCCGATTAATGGGTGAAAAAATTAGTTAGATTATGTACCTAAATCAGATTTACGAAGTAATGCTATACCTAGGATAGATATAATTTTCAACCCCAATATTTGCAAAAACCAGCACTCATAACAATGACTGGATAATGCCATATTTTATTCATTTATTTATACAGCCCTGGCTTATCTGGACTATTCTTTGTTCTTTATTTGGTTGTTTGCCTAATGGCAAAGGCCTGGTCCTACTCCTTCCAGTGCTTTTTATCCTTTGCCACTCTATTCCAGAATGTAACCATTTCAAACTGTAAGGATTATTTCACCCTCCCATTTTCTAAATTGCAAGTCTTTTGACCTTGACCATTTCCATGGATACCATGTGAGAATGCCATATACCTACAGGATAAGGAGCTTGAAGATTAAACCTAGCTTGTTAATGAATTGATTTTCAGCACCAATTTATAACTAGTACTGCCTAGAATTTCGGTAATTCTATTAAGTCTTTAGTTTATGTTTAATTCACTTCAGATATAAGGTGTTTCTCAAACATATAATATGCCCTGTTTTCCTACCAATATAACTGTAATTGTCTTGCTTTTTTTAAAACACAAGCATACTAAAAACTCTAACCTATGAAATGCAGCCTTACACAACTTCAATATCATACCATATCTTTTATAAACTATACAGTCACCTGTCCCCATGATGGCCATGCCCCTGATTTCACAATAAATAATCCCTAACACCATTAACTATCCTTACTTATTTCACTATCCTTATCAAAATAAATGTTGTTTTAAGATGTTACTGTTGATAATAACATTCACTGTATGTTTCTGGTACAAGCTTGTAGATATAAAAATCTATATTTAATACTAAATAATTTATTAATAGAAATACAACTTAAAAAAAAAACAATACACATAATTAATTACTATAAACTCTATTTCCAATGACTTTATTCTTGTGAAAGTACAGTTGTCTAAGAATCCAAATCATGATTTCTAGTTTTACAGAAATAAAGTAGGGACCAACTTCACTAACAAAAATTCAGCCTGGGTCTTACAAGGCTCAGTTATAATGACAAAATTAAGGCAGATTTTATTATTAATATGCGACTGCTTGACTCGTAGTCAGCAAATGTAATCATTTTAAGAGTAACCTAAAACAAATAGCATAATTGAAGCTCTAGAGATTGATTGAATATTTTGAAGTGGGTATCAATAACCCTATTCCAATTTTATAAGACAATGCACCTTCAAACTAACAAGAATCTCACTGTTAATACTTAAAAGCTAAACAATGGTACGTAAGCTAGTGTATTTGCTCAGAACACATAAAACACCCACTCACCTTCTTAACTCCTCTGTACACATACACATAGAGCTCCTTGCCGTGGTTGAAGCATATCCTGTCGTCCGACGGCGGCCCGTCCGAGCCGGGGGCGGCGCCCGGGCCCGGCGGCAGCGACACCAGCGACACGCGCACGTGAGAGGAGCCCGAGCCGCTCGTGTACCCGACCCGGTTGGGCCGCGAGTACTCCGAGAGTGTCATCAGCCTGTACGTGCCCTCACGCGTCACGAACTGCGTCTTCACGTCATCCTTCCCGCCGGAGTCCGACTGCACGGCCATATTATCATAGTAATATCCTGTTATTATTCATAAACTCCACCTGAAGCCCCGATTAAAAGTGACAGCTCGGCCGACGGATGTACGGGAACGCGCGGCAGCAACGCATGCTGCCGCATGCACCGATGGCGACTATACTCATTTGACTACGTCTGATTGGGAATTAATTTGTTTATTTATAAGTATAAAACGTAGAATTAAATATTTCTCTTGCATTCAACATAAAAAGTCAGCTGCAGGGTTTCCACACTACGGCATGTAAATTAACGGGGAAAATCCGTAGATTTGGTGTTACGCCGACGTATGACAATAGTATACAGTATATTAAACTGGAAACACAGCCACAAAATTCAACTCGTTATTTTGCTTTATAAGTTATTGTTCCATCACAAATGCGTTAAAAAGGCTTTAAATACAAAATATATTTCATTTCACAAGTCCCATGGTGTAACATATACAACATAAGTTTAGAAAATCATCATTTGCCTGGCAATACCAGTCATGTGTCAAACGTGACGGTTCGTAAGTTTTGTTTATGGTTTAGCTTTTTTCAAGTGCATTTAAAAGGGCTATGGCTTCATATTGACATCCGCATGCAATTAGTCTATGCCTCCTTGAGTCCACATCATCGAAGCTGTTTGACCATGAAATTAGATTAGGTTTATTTATAGAAAATACAACCAAGAAATGGTTTCGGCATTGTTAATTACCTTACCACGTCAGCTTTTCTCTAATTAGTTACATATGAGCATAATACATGAATGTGCCAATAAAATGTAAGGAAAAATATTTTTACAGACACTTTATTATTAAAAAAAAATACTTAAAGTAACACAATTAGGTTATGCTTCTGGGGCCTTTGGAAGTTCAGCAGCAACCTCTTCTGTTGTTTCTCCAATTTCTTTGTCTATTTGTACTGATGTCTTGGCTGTTTCGGGCTGTTCTTTACCTTCTAAAAACTTGTCCCATTTATCTACTCTTTTACTTAAATCAGCATCAGTTTCTGCGATCCTGTATTTAGTTCTTCCATCCCATATTTCAGCTGTGATTTGCCTTTTACCGAACCACCTGCCATTGACTAGAGCAACAACAGCATCTGCCTGTTCTGGCTCTTTCATTGTGATCTGTGCTACACCTTCTGGATGCCGGTCATATAGGACAACTTTACGGACCTCACCACATTTAGTTGCCTCCTCTCGTAAATCCTGCTGATAGTCCAGTATTAGTTGAACATCCTTATCAAAGTCAGTAGGATGGAAGAGGTTTTTAATGATGACAACGCGCTCATGCTTAGATCGCTCTCCCACAAATTTCTCAGGCCGCCAGTCGAATAGTTTCTGTTGCATTTTCTTCAGTTTTTCCAGCTCTTTCTTTTTCTTCTTCTTAGGTTTTAATGCAGGGTTGTATTGTCCTTTAAGTTGGAAGTGTGCTCTTTCTACTTTAACTGTATTTCCTTTGAAATCACTTCCATCAAGTAACTTTAGTGCTAGATCTACTGATTCTATTTTTATGTAAGTACACAGTGCATCACCCTTAAAGCAATTTTGTTCTTTATCCATATAAAGTTTGACCTTCATTTGTTGGTTCTTTGGATCTCTCTCTACAAGACCACATTTTTGCATAAAATTTACAAATTCTTCTTCAGTCAAGTCTAAAGGCAGATTTGACACATATACTTTTGTATTAGTTTCATCAGAAGCATCAAACCATTGGGGATCAGTTTTTCTTTTCATGCCAGCAGCTTGTTCTTTGGGTAACTTTTCTTTTTCCTTTGTTTTACTTTCCTCATCCTCTTTAGAGGTATTATCAACAAAACCATAGGACATTTGGTAGTGAGCTAAAAAGTCTTCATCTACCTGAGGTAACCATGCTTTCTTTTCTTCATCCCAAAAAGTTTTGGACCCATCTGCATCAGTGTAAATATGTGTATCATTTTCATAACTGTATACCCTGCCTGGTACTTCAGAGCCTGGTTTTGGAGTCCAAGCATTTGTTTTTTCATCCCATATGTATTTTAATTGTGTGGTAGGGTCAGTATAAATAGCTTCTTCTCCTTCATATGTTATGTATGGGGCATAATCACCCCAGCTTGAGTTGTCACTTGATTCAGCTTTTGCTCCCTCTTCAATTTCTCTTTTATCATTATCTTCCTCAGGAATTGTGCGTGTGTCTTGAATTCCTTTCGAGACAACTTCTGACTTACTTTCTTTAGACTTATTAGTAAGTGACGAAGAGACATCTGTTTTGGTTGGTGCATTATTAGAATCTAATACATTGTCGACATCCTCTTTAGAATTATCTTGTTCTAACTTACTTAGAGCTGGCTGCAGATCTTTAGCCTGTTTCTTTGCCTGTTCTTCTTCTTCGGTCAATTTCTGAACCGTTTCAGTGGAAAGTTTGATAACAAACCCTGACTTTGAACTCTTTGACATTGTTGAACTTTTTTCATCAGATTTATTTCAACGTGATTTATCCTTTTTTAAATGCATTACTTATAACCGATATCAGTATGGAAATATTGAAAATAAATGCTATATATGATGCTATGACGATACGACACGAAATAACAAATTGGTTGGTTTATTTATTGGTACATACTGTATTAGTGTACATAGATAGGTTATGTATCTGTCAATTTCATGAGTAAACTAAACAGATAAGAAAATTTTGTGATTTTATGTATGAAGAAATAACTGCACAAAACTATAGATAAAAACAAGTTAGGCAACTTAAGCTTACAATGTCTTTTAATATATTGAACTGATGCTCTTAAGCTACTGTTACACATGCTCATTATTAATGGTCATATCATGCTTATTAGCAAGCGGGGTAGTGCGAGGGGCCCCGCTCCCAACCCCTCTTGCTAATAATCATGTTTATTAGTATGCTAATGAGCACAAAGCATGCTAGTAATGAGAATGTGTAAAGGTACTGATACACATGCTCATTAATAGCATGCTTATTAGCAAACGGGGAAGTGGGAGGGGCCCCGCCTCCATCCCTCTTGCTACTTAGCATGCGTATTAACATGCTAATAAGCACAAATAGTAATGAGCATGTATAGCAGTAGCATGAGTAGTTCTTCTGCTTCTTCTTTTAAATAATGACTTCTGTCAGTTCTGTCCGAGTGTTGGACAATTTTGCCATTCTCACGTCTTATAAATATTTAAGTATATTATATAAATAGAATAGTATAGTCTGACAAGCCAAGGCTGCAGTAGATTTAGTTTTTAAATTATGTGCGTCCCTTTTTTTCGGTAGGAAAAAAATTGAGAAGCATATAAATAAATAAAAAGTTCTACTGCAGCCTTGGTTTGTCAGACCATATAATGCCACCTAAGTCGCCTAAGGCGACGTTGTTCGGTAATTGGCCTCGCTTTATGTTAAGTTTATAGCTATATGACTTAAAATATAGTCCCTCAGGGGGCCAAGATCCCGGGATTGCCGCTTGATTACTAAAGGAGTGACTGAACTCGTTTAAGGATTATTTCTTCATTAAACAACATTTTGCAAACAAAAAACAAAATGATATTTCATAGACGCCATCGCCATCTTGAGTAAAAAACGACAATCGGCCTATACCACGGAAATCGAACGATTGCGGATTTGTATCTACATCTCTGTCACACTTGCATATTGGAGTGACAAAGAGGTTTTCCCGTCAATGCCAATATTCGATGTTCGTGGTAGGCATGCTGTCTTAGTTTTCGATCGTACCTTTATAAAAAAAAAAGCAAAAAGAAAACGTTTGACACTGACAGCGGATATTTGACGTATAGACGATACTTACATTACACGGTACACGCGCGACCTTCTCTTCTTTTCCAAATTGTAAATTGTGTTTCAGAATTTATATAATTTATTAGTGTTGTTGTAAAATCGTTATTACTTCCAAAGGAGAACATAAAGCTTATACAACAACAAAACGATAATAAATTCATTTGTTTCACCATGGAGGATGTAAAAAATGTGCGTTTAACTCCGATGCCAGAATCGAAATACGTGAAGCCGCTAAGGTTCCATTACACTCAGAACGGGAAGGAAAAGAACTGGGACCTCTTGGCTGTTCATGATAGTGTAGCTATTATTATTTTCAATGTTACGAGAAAAGTTTTGGTGTTAGTGAAACAGTTCCGTCCAGGTTAGTATTAACTCATTAATCCTTCGCGAAACACGCCCGTGAATTATGGAGCTATCATGTACTTTGATCCCCAATAAGTACCTCCTTCCCTAAACTCCCCTACATTAGAGCCCGCGTATTACGGGGGTGGTAACGAAGTGTTTCAATTTTCAACTGACGTGTGAGTAGCAAGAGTAAAGGTGAGTTGGACCAAGTTTGTTTGAATTTTTACCTACGAACCCTTTAAGAAATTGTGACCATAACAATGTGAACCATATGAATTATGTACAGATCTATACAATCTATACTGAACTAAACTTTAATTTTGTAACTAAGGGAAGAAAATAGCAAAAAATAATACAATAATTATTTTACAGCTATGCATTTCAACAGCGTGCTTCCAGAGGATCGTGAAAAAGACACCATAGACATTGAAAAATATCCACCATCTCTGGGTCTGGCTATAGAAGTGTGTGCCGGAATTGTGGATAAGGATAAATCTGTGTTGGATATAGCCATAGAAGAGGTTTTGGAAGAGTGTGGATATAATGTTCCTGCTGACAAAATGGAGCGCATTGTGTCTTACAGGTATTTTTTCCTGTTCAACTAATTGTTAAAGTATTACCTATTTTATAACTTTTTCATGACTCAGGGTAATTAAATTTAAATATGCAACTCCTTCACTATCATTAGGGTTTCTGTACATGATAGATATTAAAATTATTTATTTCTCAGGTCTGGAGTAGGTGTGCAAGCTGCTCTGCAAACACTTTTCTTCTGTGAAGTATCTGATGACATGAAAACTGAAAGGGGTAAGTTAAAAAAATATATTTCTAGAGTCTAAGTCAGTTGTGGCCAGATAATTAAGAACAAGCTTTTTTCCCCATACAAATGCCTACAAGTAGGACTTTGCAAATTTGATGATAATTTAAAAGGTAATTGACTATTTTTTTTAATAACAATACAATTTATCCATGTTTGTAATAAGGTATACTCGAATGTATTGTAAAGTTCCGTAAGGTTCACTGTGGGGGAGGAGAAATAAGGAGAATGGCCGTTTCTGGATGTCCTAGTTATGCGTAAACTGTGTGGTCTAGTGCATATTACAGTTTACTGCAAGCCAATGCATACGGACGGACCGGTATCTAAGGGCAGATTCACACCATCACCCTTTGCAGTTGTCCTCAGAACCGAGAAATTTGATTCATTGTTCCTTGAGTTTGTGTGATCCGCAGCACTTAGACCTTGAGCTGACCCATGTGAAATGTGTGTTGGAAAACAATGGGTACAATTGGAGGCGAAGTAAACGTGTTGCGAACACATCGGCGCATCGCCGGCCGGCTGCAATGGAAAGGTTGCCCTTATACCTGCCTACATTAAGGGCGTGACGAATAAAATCCGACACTTGTTACGCCGTAGATATTGCATCAAGATCAAGACGATTTTCCGTCCTAACACAGCTGAGACAATGGTTGCGTGCGCGGAAGGCCAAAGAGCCCTTCAATGTGCCTGGGGTTTACAGGTCGATTCACGAAAGTTAGTACTAATGAATTGAACGAGTGAATGATAATGTCTATGTTTGCATTACATAATTGCTCCTCCTAATCGTGTATTTAATGCAGGTTGATGCAAAAAGTGATTATGTTAATTGTGTTTTAAGAGAAGCATACCCGCCAAAATTATGCTTGCCTTTGGACGCCAAGAACACTTAAAGTATACTGCCGTGCCTACCAAGTCAACGATCCTTGGAGATATCTAAGCTAAGGTGTACTATGATCGTGACTAAAATGTATAATTAACCTTTGACAACACGTAAAAAAATGCGCCGTGTCCCCCCCCCCCCCCCGCGCTGCTACCACCGCCCGTTGCAAGTAGCAGGACAGAGAGCCCGCAGTGCACGACTTACCTCAGTCACGGGTGGTCGCTCCTGATGACGGTCTTCGTAAAGATCGAAACATGTTGAGCGAAAATCGACTAAATTACGTGAGTGACCCGGTTTAAATATTATTTAATATGTTCCGAATCTCACAAGAGTTTATAGTTGAAAAAATCGTGTTCTTAATTATCTGGCCATGACTATATATTTGAAAGTTAATTTCAAACCAGCATGTGGGGTGTATGTTCACAGTAGACACATTTGTGGGACATTGCGTTTTGTGTGAGATTTTATTAAAAAAGCGTAGCCTACACACTAGACACCACTGTTAAATTATTGTTGAGAATTTCAAAATCTCTGTATGTACCAAAACAGGAAAAAATTGAAGGGGCTCCAGGAGGCTTTTACCCGGCAAGAGATCAGTGTAACAACAAATAACAAACATTAAAAGTAAAAAGTGAATTTAATAAAAAAGATTGCATATTATTTGTAACATAACTTACAATGAGTAAATAAAGCTATTATGTAGCAAAACCACTTTCCACTTCTAACATCCACTTTTGTTTATATCTCTTCAGGTGGAGGTGTAGATGACGAACTGATAGACATTGTGGAGATGTCAATTCCAGAGTTGGAGAAGATGATGCGTTCCCCAGGGCCTCTGCAGAGCCCTCCAAGCTTCCTGTTTGCTATGATGTGGTTCTTGCACCACAAAGCCAGCAAGTACATGTAGGTAACTACCTATTGATTTGTATGTAGCATTCGAGAACACATAATTGGCACTTTACATTCTAAATGTTTGGCGATGTCTAAAGACAAATTGCCTGTTAAAATTGTTATTGTTAAGCATAATGCTGAAAGTAGTTTCACTCTATTTGCACAATTATTTGTGATACATCTCTTTTCTTGGTCTACATAGAAAAGCTCAGGTACACAGTACAGTGCTGTATTTGTGAATAGAGCTACATTTATTTCCGTATGGGAATTTAAAGAATGTAAAAAATTAAAATCATGTGACTAGGTCCTGTGACCATTGTGTACAACATTTTGTATCCATGGAATTATGTTATTGGCCCAGAGGCTGTGTTTTTTTCTTTGTTTACATTATTTCCAATTTGATCAGACAAGAGACTGATCTCTTTGTATGAAATTTTGCATCCACACAACACAATCAATTGCCAATCTGTTTAGATTGTGGTTAAAAATGTCCCGTCTGGACTCTGGATTTTTTTTGTTGTCATCTAGCCTATTCCCATATTATTGATATTGTGTATCTAATTTTGTTCTCATGTTAAATATATTTGTAAGACAGTTATTTTTCAAGCAATGTTCTATTATGTACCTACCTATAAGGGCTCAATTTCGTTGATATTTGCAAAGTACGTATCCCAAAGCAGGTACGTAAGTTCTACCCATAATATGGTAAAATCGTTCGCGGTCGGTAGGTCTTTTTACAGTTTTGAGTGTGTGGTAAGATTAAATTAGCCCAATAGACGCTTTTTATTTGTTATGGTGAGGAGGGGGGGGGGCGAAGAGCGGTTGCCATCTTAGTATTAAAGGTAGGCCTTTAATTATATCGAAAACTATTTAATATTACTAATAAGTATCATTCCTCAGCTACTGATTTTCACAAAATCAGAGAATGCACGAGAAATTTGTAATAAGGTGAGGGGGGAGAAGTGCGCCTACCTTTAATCGAAAACTATTTAATATTACTAGTAAGTATCATTCCCCAGCTACTGATTTTGTTGATTGCATTTACATGCAATCTACAAAATCAGCGATTGCAATCAATATTCTATTAAATAGTTTTCGATATATATTAAAGGTCCTCACCTTATTACAAATTTTTCGCTATTTAATCTAAAAACGCGTGTAACTTATTAAAATAGCAATGATTTGGATAATATAGATAAAAATCGAATTGTTGCTTAAATAGTATTATATGAACATTTATTTCTAGCTTTGTATACAATTTGATATTTTTGGTGTATATAGGCTGCTTCCTACATTACATTTTAAGAGTTAATATTCCGCTGTTTTCTAGTCGATCGTTCGACTACACCTGCTCTGAATGCAAACAACGCAAGCACCCCGTTTTCGATTGGCTCATACAGTGACGTAAGTCGTGTACGTAATTCTTCAATAAACAGAAGATTCCGAAAAATTGTGAAAATTTTGTAGAATACTTCACAGGTGTCGTAGTTTCCATTACGAAAATTGTCCTGTTACATTTTTTCGAGATCATTCCTATGAGTCTTTGCATACTAGCGTTTTTGGCACGCGGCGAGCAGTGTTCCCGTTCGGCCAAAAAACGCTAGTGTGGGAATGCCCAATGTTCACAATTATGGAAACTTTTTTTCAACAAATAGGTACTACTTAGAACTTGGTAGAATGTTTGTTTTTGCCAGACTGTAAATGTAATAGTTATTGTGCCTTCAAAATAAAGAGTACCTATAGCAGAAGTAGTTACGAATCTAGTTACACGACTTGTAATTTACTTAGTGAAACTTATAGTACCTACGCAAACGTAAAATGTAGACATATTGCTGTATGAAAAAAATCTGTCTACATACACACGATTTTGTACCTTTGAGTATTAAACCAGACGGAGTGGCAATAGACAGGCTTACCCCTCTGCCGAATGCATATGACTAACAATCATACACATTGTATGGACTGTTGTTTATCTATTACCTACGAATGGCCATACATTAGACATGTCGCGTGCCGCAGACTTAAGTTGTATAGAAAATGACAGATATTGCCACTCCGGCTGATTAGTCTCAAAAATTTGTATCCGTAGTTTTTTTTACAATTTGGGCTATTCTTGTAGATTTAGTTATTTTAAAATATTGGTGTTTTACCAAGATTGAAACTTTACTTACATACGTTTTACACCTATCAAGTTTTATCACCCATACCTACAATGACAATCTTAACAAATAGTAAATTGTAATAAGATTTCGATGGATATTTTTGTTTTTTACAAACGTTAACATGTTCCGTTTTTGAATATACACTTTTAATTCAAGTTTCCTGAAACACTGATAACCTAATGGTAATACTGGCGACTTTCAGTCCGGAGGTCGAGATTCGAAGTTAGAACTTACGAAATATTTTTTGATACCAGTCTCTTTTCGACGAAGGAAAACATCATGAGGAAACCAGACTTGGTCCTTCTGATTTGGAATCTCAGATCCTCTGATTAGGTTGCCAAGTGCCAAGTGAGCGGGCTTCAAGCAGGATTGTGAGCGATTGGCATCTTGGCTACACACCCTGGTCCTTACTTTGTCCTTTTCTTTGCAGAATAACGGAAGAATGTAAAATATAAAAAATAACATATTGTATTTGAATGAAATGTTATTTTATCCTAAACTTATTTGTTATTTAAATTTAATTACCTATGAAATGCATAATTTGAAACTGTGATTATTGTTATGACTTACTAAAATATGAAATTGTGATATGGAATGTTCGTTTCATTTTCCTACTACCCACCGTTATTCTCATTAACCTTTTCGACGCCATGTTAAATACAAACTTTTGCACTCCACGAAGACGTGACGTCACCGAAGTGGCAATACTGAAGTTCAGCTTTACGAGTGTTCATTAAGGTCTATGTTGCTCTGTGATCTGTGACCGAAATCCTTGGTAACCCACGCCCGCGAATTACGGGGCTATCATGTACAACTACTATTAGTACTTCCTTCCCTACAAAAGTACCGGTATTATTTCGGTAAAGTTTTTTTTTATATGGGACTATCTATCTAATAATACGAATATGTTACCTAAATGCATGATTGAGGGCTCCAGAACATAAAATAGTTCAGAATATTGGGCAATTAAGAGGTTTTTAAAAGTACCGGTTCCAAGCCCTGGTCAAGCCTGGCCTATCTCGTGTAACTCACGAAACATAATTTCGAGTAAAATTTGTTCGAATTTTGTTCCGTGCGCACGTAGCAAGCTATGAGTACAAGTATGAGACGCACCATTTGTGTCAAACTCTTACGAGGAACTAGGAAGCAATATTTAAAATTTTGTTTTGTGTAAAGTCAATAAAAATAATACAATTTAGACTTGTTAACTCATATATCGGTACGTACATAGGGGTTACTAACGTATCGCCAAAAATTGTTTCCCAATTTTCATAGGCTTTTGTGAAATATGTATTATTTTATTTTGTTCAAATAAATATGTATAGAGAATTGTATGTTTACACAACGTTACACAACGTATTGAATGTTGGGTTCGTAAAATAAGTCTTCAAAATAGAGTTGGGAACATTTTATGTTGGTATGCAATTTAATATAATCATGTTAAATCTTAGTTCTATCCTAATGTATCCTCGTGAGGTCTTCCACAATCTTAACCAGGTCATCCACCGTCGCGTCGCGCATCATGCCGGCGCCGTCATCGATCTGAAAAACGACGTTTTGTTTTAATCTAGACTTACGAAATGGTTGGTGAATGTCTTGTTAGTCTGAGATCTAGAAACTTCTGGTTAGTTCTAGGCGTTCTAGCAACTGATCTGCAACCCATTAACAGTTTCCTGTATAATGGAAAAGCACGAATCAAATACATGTTATTTGTAATAACACTACTATATATGAATTATAAATAGAAAGATATGTCATATACTACAGAAAAAATCGATCTTAATAGCCCTGCTCACAAGGGGTCATGGTCACTTTTTCTGGTTATTGCCGCTGAGATCGAGAAAGCTCTCGATGAGGTCGCGTGTTTACAAGCGTGTGTTTCAAGCAACACAGGGAGTATAAGCCCAAATGGGCATAGCGGGTCTGTGTTGTGACTAGCCCGTCACAAAAATAGATCGGAGTATGCAAGACTTGTTAGTGTAGTTGTATCATTTTCTGTGTTCCTGTCGTCATACAGATTGTTGTATGTAATGTGCGAGAAGTGCGTCTGTGCACGTTTCCCGCCGTAGAAGATGTCGCTTTGACGTCTTTCCAACGTGTTGGAAGCCTGTTTTGTTCGAAGCGTATGTGCCTTGTTACAGTCTGAGATCTAGAAAGTTCTGGTTGATGTAGCGACTCACCTGCAACCCCTTGACAGTCTCCTTCTGCTTGTCGCGGGTGAGGTCGAGGAAGCTCTCGATGAGGTCGCCGTCGATGAAGCCCTCGGCCGGCTCCGTCTTGATGTCCGTGTTGAAGGAGCGCCAGAACGAGTGCGGCACCTTGCCCACGGACTTGATCGTGTGCGTGAGCCGCTCTTGCAGTTGGTGGAGGAACTCGAACAGCTCTTGGTTCAGTTGGACTACTAGGCCTGTGAGACAAACAATAAATTATGACAACATTTTGCGAAGTCGTCAGTTCAAACGTAAAAAACGTTTAAGTCCCGACCACCTGCGGCAATATTTTACAATTACGTTGATGGTGTGCTTGTACGCTCGCAATGTTCGCGTTCGTTTATCAATAAGATTGGCTACGTCAGCTACAAGCGAGTACATCAAAGACAGCAACGGAGTTGACAGCAGTCACCATGGCCGAATCGGCCGTGGAGTTATTATTATTATTAGAATTAGACAATATTTGGCCACTAGATTTTTATCGCACAATATTTAATACTTGTCTAAGCCCCACTTGCACCACCCCGGTTAGCCACTAATCCGGAGTTAAGTTGTCAAATTCAAAAACGCTTAGCTCCGGGTCAGTTGGCTAACGCCAGATGGTGCTAGTGGCCCAAATGGGTTTTTCAATGCACAATAGTTCATGTGAAAAGGTGTACTTAGGGCCTACGCTAGCTGACGCGGATTACTCGGAACGGAACCTAATAAGAAATTGTATGAACAGCGCTAAGTGAAGCGGGCCCACGGAGCGGATGCGCCATACTAAATCCACTCGCCGCGTGCACCCGCGTCAGCTAGCGTTGGCCCTTAAAATGAGGGGTTGCAGTGTCGTGACGTCTTGTGCCGACGTGGCTCTCTTGTGCACGGCGAGTGCTGGGTACTCACCACAGCGTAGGAATGTATTCCATACAGTGAGGTAACTTCATACACGGCCAGCGGCTCGGCTCGGTGCTAGTGCTGAGGCTCAGGGTTGTCAAAAACTATGCGAAAGATATTACAGTCTGATTGGCACACCAGTTTCCATTTTACACCCCTTCAAACACACCGCCGAATTTTCATAGAAAATCGGCGGCGTCTCCTCCCCGCCTCCTTCCCCGCGCACCCCATCGATGACCCAGAAATCGGCGGAGTTAACCCACGGTATAGAATACATCCTCACGCTGTGGTACTCACAGATGGCGCCGGTGACGGTGGCCAGCAGCACGGGCGAGGCCACGGGCGCGGCGGTGTCGGCGTGCGTGGCGACCAGCGAGCCGCAGCGCATGACGTTCACCATGTCGCCGACGTGGAACTGGCCCGTGTAGCCCATGTGTTGCCGTTCTTCGTCTGTCGTTGCCGCGCTGAAATACGACTTTATTTAATATATCAGTGGCAGAGCCGGCCTTAGCCGTCCTGACGCCCCGTCTGGAAAAATCCATTTTTTTCCCAGACGACTCGTTCGGTCGGATTCATTCGGAAAAAATCAATAAAAGTTTTCGCTCTAATTTAAATCAATATATATTAAATCTAATTTACAGCTACAAAAGAGCTACATCGATGACATTGAGGCAGAAACTGTTAGAAAAGTGTCTTCGTAAACTAAAAGAATCTTGTTTACGACGTTTTAGGTAGTCGCGTAAACGCGCATGGAACATGTTTAAATATATAAAGAATAGCTTTTTTGTTCTTGTGCGCGCGACCGCGACACATTCTATTCGGCTTTCATTACTAACAGACCAAGTTGTTTAACAGTGCCTTTTTTCTCCAAATATATCCTTCATGGCCATTATTGTCTAGTTTCCATTCACGCCCTTGATCCTTCAGAAACAAATGTAAAGAGTGACAGTGATAGTAATATTATTTATCTTAAAAAACCCGACAATTTCGGAAAATAATAAAAGTTTCATTAAATCGGGAAAAAAAACATTCATTTTAATTCGTAAGTTCACTACAAGCAAATACTTCATTCCTAAGGTCAGCGCACCTATATGTTGAACTGCAGTATAGGTCCATTCACTAAAGCTGGAACGAATGAAAGTTATGTCACCTGTCACTTCGAGTGATAGTGTGAGTGCCGTTCTTATACAGGGGCCTCTTAATATTTTGTAAACAACAACAAAATGGGTTTTTGTTTTCCAAGAAAAATAAAAAATATTATAATATAAGCATAATCTGCACAATATTTAGACGAAATAGGTAATATATATGTCCGAAAGGTATATTTAACCGTTTGATACAAAAATATTTTACTATCATGGGGTTTTATGCAGATATCAGAGCGCTGGTGGCCTAGCGGTAAGAGCGTGCGACTTTCCGAAGGTCGCGGGTTTGAACCCCGGCTCGTACCACCGAGTTTTTCGGAACTTATGTACGAAATATCATTTGATATTCACCAGTCGCTTTTCGGTGAAGGTAAAAATCGTGAGGAAACCGGACCTAATCCCAATAAGGCCTAGTTTCCCCTCTGGGTCGGAAGTTCAGATGGCAGTCGCTTCCGTAAAAACTAGTGCCTACGCCAATTCACGGGATTAGGTTGTCAAGCGGACCCCAGGCTCCCATGAGCCGTGGATAACGCGAGGAAGAATAGAAAGGAGTTTTATGCAGACGCTAGTTTCTGATCCAAAAACGTATAGAAATATTTTATAGTATTCTTTATACTTCTGAATTTGGTTATGCATCTAGTTTGTCTACAAATACGTTTTCAATAATCACTTATTGTATCAACCTGTATGTAATCATTTTGTGACGCACACATAAATATTATCATTCACTCATTCATTCCATTCGTGCCAGCTTTAGTGAATCAACCTATAACGGATCCGACAACGAGAAAAGACATCGGATCAAAGGTAAACCTTCACTCCTTATGATGATAATGATAGTTATTTGGAATTGATTTACCTTTTTACTGCGACAATCGGCTGTGGCCGTCATACGAAAGTTTTGCTACGGACGCCAATTACGGCTATAGCCAACAGCTTCGTCAATGCAGTAAGAACTTACGCGAGACCCCGTGAAGCTCAATGTTGCATAAATAATCCCTATTTCGCGTCCGGGACACGGTATATTTCTTCGGTATCTGGCGTTCAGAAGGTTAAAGACTATATACTAGACTAGACTTCAATGTTGGAACCAACCTGTCCTTTTGACACACAAATAGATTGAAGCTATTTTCAGCGCCAAGGAACGTGTCATCGTCTAATATTTCCACGGCCGTCATCCAGTTTGGACTGTAATCACGTGCTATTTCTTCAAAACTACCCTCCATCTGAAAATAACACGTATTATAACAAGTTGTGTTAACACGTCGGCTGACACGACTGCTACAGCTGTCGCGTATTTTTTTGTTTCCTTTAGGCTCGTTAAAAAATCATGTGATCATATTTGGCCGATTTTTTACCCTACATGATCTTTTTTGGTGGGGATGTTTGACCCCTATGGTGATCTGTGATCTCATCTTGCGAAATTTAATCAAATTTATTTCATAGCCCCACGCCTGTTCAACTCACAGTAAGCTAAATTTCTTGTAAAAATTGCACTTTGAAATTACCTGTTTATACTGTAGAAGCGTCATTGACCGCATGAGATCGCCAACGAGAATAAAGTCGCCCTTCACTTTAACATATAACGCTAGTATGTTGTTGAAGTGGCTGCATTCCAGTCTTAACTCTTTGTCCGAGGTCCATTCGAATAAGCGGACCTGAAAAAAGTATTGGTACAGTCAAGTGTAAAAATATGGTGGTGCACATGTTACTCAAAAATATGTCACATAGCACCTTATGCCGGTGTAATAAGAGCATAGTACCATATTTATGAGTCGATTATGTCGAACCATATTCTTGCACTTGACTGTAAATGTGGCTATTGGTAAAATGGGAAAAGTCAGGTAATATAGAGAATTGACTGCTAAGTGTGACATAAAGATCAGAGCGAAGCGAGTCCAGTCTATGAACACAAAGCCGGTAACGACTATTCTGGCTAAGTTACGTATAGTGTTTTTCGTTCGTAATCAGTTAGTTGGAAGGTAGTTGCCAAAGCGGACGCCAGGGTCCCTGAACCGTGGTATAAGTCTACGAAAAACACTAGGAAATAGAACCATTTCTGTGTGAATTAAAAGAAGATTACAAAAGTAGGTACAGTACACGCGTTCAAAAGTGCATGGGAAATTTATGAATGAATTCATTCATAAACTGACCATTAAATTTGGATGCGATAGTACATTTAGTGTGACAATATGTAAGCGTTTAAAAAAAAACTCGAAAACCTGAATTCTCCAGGTCTGGACATTATTTTTATCATCAATGTTGAATCAGCTCGTGATTCTAAGTAGAATGACCCCAAGCAAGTCCAGGTAAGGAAGAATCAGGTTTCCGGGATTTTATTTGAAAAAATCCTGACAAGTTAAATGAGCTCTAGCCACTTCTAAATAAATAAAAAATCTTTTACTCACCGTACTGTTTATTGTTGCTAACAATTTCCCATTGAATTCGATAAGAGAATAACATCCTCCCTTTATATCTTTCTCTGCTACTTGAACTAGTTTGCCTTCCAGCCAGTGGAATAGCAATATTCTTCCCTGAAATCGAGAAAATAATAAGCACATATTGAAGTCAAATTCTAGCGTCTAGCTTCATTCATAGTATTCATACCTACTTTGAATTAAGGTTCACTTTGGTTTACAAACAAAACAACAAATAGAACATTTGAATACTAGAAAAAGGACCGCCATTTTAATTGTGCTAGTTTTGGCATATCTGTTCCACATTTCAAATTCATTACATTACAAAATTTGATACTGTAATAACATTTTTCTACTACTTCTATCTGCCAATTAGATGACTGACAGCGATATTAAAAACGTATACATTATAACGTTGTCTATGGTATTCCATAAGAAGAACCCTCGATGGATTTGCATACAATATATTAGCAATGTTGATTTTTTTTAATTTCCATAGTGGGCATACGGCATTTTCCACATTCTGCCACCTTTCGAGCTTTTGCTGTTTTCGCTATTTTAGCTGTCGTAGAAAAACTAGCGTATGCAACAGCTCATAATTGGTTCTTAAAACTCTTATTATATCACTGTTGCTATAACAACCCGGGTTCACACCTATAACGAAACTTTTGTAAATATTTTTATTCAACACGGTTACAGGTCGTAAACGTAAGCGCAACTGAAATAAGTGGTCGGGTCTCATACAAGTTTTAATACGGGACTGCATATTTGCGGTGAAAGCGAGTTGTCTTGTCTTATATGCTATAGGGCGTTCCAATAGTTCATTTATGAGAAGATAATCGCAGCAGTTTCTTTCGGCAGCTGTTACCAGCCATCATTGTTATTGCCCAAACAAAAAAGTTAAATGATAACATAGTGATTGATTTGGTTTTGGTTCGGACTCCTCCGGATTCAGAGTTTCGTGCCAACGGCGTAACAACTGTTATTGTCTTTGCCGAGCTTGCTCGACACCAGCGACGTGGCGTTCCCGTTCGACACCAGGTGTGCGTGTAATATTCCCTGTTACCTTTTATAGTGTATTGTTACCTGTTTTGGTTCGGATTCCTCCGGATTCAAAGTGGCCGTGCCAACGGCGTAATAGTGGTTGCTGTCTTCGCCGAGCTTGCACGATACCAGCGACATGGCGTACTCGTTCGACGCTAGTTGGTGTGCATGTAATACTGAAAAACACATATATTATCACACAATCATCCCCATCATCCATCATCGCGATCATCGATCGATGATCGCGGGTAGTACTTCCCAAACTGAACAACGTTTGCTCAGTGACTTTTAAAGTAACTAGTGTTGTGATCTTTATTATATTTTAAAGTTACAGGTTGCATTTATAAACCAATGCTTCTGAAGTCCATCAATTCAATTTTTTTTTGATTGGATCCTTGATCCTGATTTGAGTCTTTTCTAGAAACTCGAGCATTTTTTTACGAAACTCATCCCAGGGATGGCATAGATGAACTGCTTGGTAATTTCCAGCTCTATCATCCGATTTCTGGCATTCGTCTTTTATTTGTAAGGAAATACTTTCAAGGAAGGTTTATTTGATTATATTTTTATTCTGATGATGGAATCATGAGGAATTAAGACAACTCCTCAAATGTAAACGACTTTAGTATTATGATTTTAGGGTTTCCTTAAAAAACTTGAACATTTTCTCATTCAAACCATAATTTTGGTGGATTGGACCTGATAATGAAGACCTGAAGGCCTACCACGAACCACGAACGAAGTTTCACCTCTCTGTCCCACCTGAGTGAGAAATCACAAGTGCGAAAGGGAGGTATACTTTCGTTCGCGGTAGGCGCTCAGGGATGGCAAGTGGCAGGGAGTTGAGTGTACCTTCGAAGGTGTGTTGGTCGATGATGAGCAGGTTGTGTATCTCGAGGTCGGCGGCCTGCGGCGCGTGCTTGGGCGCGGCGGCGGCGGGGCCCGACGTGGCGGCGGCCGCCGTCGACGCGGACGCGCGCACCGCCGTGGCCGCGCCCGCGCCCGCGCCCCACTCCAGCTTGTCCACGCGCATAGTGATCACGCCGAACGTCTGTTCCGACAACGATACATTCAAAGCGACTCAGGTCAATGAACTGAGCAGGCGGGCGCAAGCAGATGTAAGTGGAAAATGAGGGTACCCTCTACTTGGCATAAAGTTTTATTGTCCAACTAGCGACCCGCCCCGACTTCGCACGAGTTATTGTTATACATATAAATCTTCCTCTTGAATCACACTATCTATTTAAAACCGCATCAAACTCCGTTGCGTACTTTTAAAGATTTAAGCATACATAGGGACAGAGAAAGCGACTTTGTTTTATAGTATGTAGTGATTTATACATGCCCAATGTTACAAATCACGATAAGAAGCAGCCTTATCTAATTTTTGAACTGAGCAGGCGGGCGCAAGCAGATGTAAGTGAAAAATAAAAGTACAGTCACCAGCAATAGTATATATATACACATAGTAGTATATATATAGTAGTATACATATGACGCTATGAAGGCCGCAAAAATATGTGACAAGCTCTTATGACGGTACAAACAAGACTGTGTCAGATTATTATGCAGCCTTCCTACAGTCCTATACTATTGCAGGTGACTGTACCCTATACTTGGCATAAACTTTTATTGTCCAAAACGCTTAATAGACTTATTTTAATCGATTTTCGCCGAATTTTCATTGAGCAATTACGTAATTTGGTATAATGCGCAACATTTCGGATACTATTTAGTCCGAAAATTTACTGGCATACTATCATTTATTTCATTTCTTAGTGTTTGAACTAAAAAGTGACTTTTAGGTTCAAACTGTAAGTCTGGGATCATACATTTTGACTATGCCGTAATAGTTTATGCGTAACCAATCATGATCATATTGATTATGCATAAAATAATTATGCGAAGACAGGGTGAACCAAAAAGTAGAAATATTTGAAATAAATCAATTAAAATTGTATCAACATACGATTTGGTTAACTTTTTGATGCCATAATCAGTTGCGTCACCGAAAAGTCTTGCCAAAGATGGCAACGATGGACAGCTACAGCTGGTAACATGACCAATGCAATAAGCACTTACGCAAAACTCCTTAAAGTTTAATTTCGCTTAATTATCGAGATCGTCTGGCGACCAGAACACTGCATATAACAAACTGATTGTTTAGTAGTCTCAGTAAATCATTTGTTATGTTTTAAAACAATTTTTAATTGTATAGTCAAGATCTCGGTTATAGTTTGTAATAAAACTATGTTACCTGAAAATTATCTATCAACTTACATTGCAGCAATGGCTATGCCTAAAATGCGACACGCCAACTTCGTACTGGTTTGACACACCTGGCAGTGGCATTGTATGAAAAAGCCTTTCACATAAAACTTGGCAGGAACACTTAGCGAGGTCCAACTATATTTGACTTGAAATAAGCTATCACACTTTGAAATAATATTGTCTTCTATTACCGCGATTGTTATTCATTGAAATTAAACACTTTAGAAGGGAACGGATGATGACATCATCATGTTAACCCTGTGAAAACGAGTGCTGTACGGGCTCGAAACGTAGGGTCATGGTGTTAATAAACGCGATTAATCCGTTCTTAAGTGTTTAATTTCATACTTTGATAATTACCTGTGAGGCTTCCTGGTATGCGATACGCCGAGGAGTTTCCCCCAGTGGAACTGTTCTGATATGAAGCTTCTGGATTTCGTCTATTGTGCCTATAGTTACCGTGCTGTCTGTGGCTAACGCCAAACTGTTCGAAAAAAAAAGGTAAACGATAATCTTTTAGTATGGGCCTTTTTTTAAATATGTAAACTTTTTTTTGTTGGCATTTTTTCATAGAAGTTGTAACGGAATGAAAAGTTTGGAAAATGTATGGAAATTTTGGGGCAACTTTTTTCCTCCTATCAGAACTTTGCGATTTTCAGTATAACGATTTTTATAAATAATACCGTGTGTGTTCAATAAACTGGCGAAGAAAACTTTGAAAAAAAAATGGTCCCATTTAATTAATAACTGTCATGCTCCATAAAAATAGAAACACGCAAGACAAGAAGCCATCTATAAAATAATACATTCAAACAAAAATTGGCAAACACACAAGAGGACAAGTCAGGATGGCCGTGTCGGAAACAAATAATTGAAACCGATTATTGATCGATTGATTTTAAGTGCAGACTAAATTTTACTTTATTAACATTAGGCTTACCTGTCCGGGTAAGCAGCCGCATTCAACGAGCACATGTGCGTGACTTCCTTAAGGTTAACGTTAGAGAACACAAGCTTGTGGTTCGAGGAGAAGATGACGGTGGGCCGGTCCGAGCACGCGAATATGTTCGTTGTGGACAGGGACCTGTGAATAAATATACCTATTACCACAGATTATATAATAGTTCTTAAGAATAGATATTTATCTCTCATACATAAAGAGAATACAAACCGCTTTGAACACCACGCAAAAACAATTGACGTGACAGCCCGTTAATAAATTCAAAGTCTTCAGAGACACAAGACTATTCGCACGAAGAGTCGCTATAGGCCTGCTATAATTCCTGTAGATATTGTACGTACCTAAAACTTCTAAGTACAGTGGGTTGCGTGCCGAGCGTGACGCGTTTCCGGTTGGTCAGCACGCCGGTCTCCGGGTCGACGGTGAAGTAGAACATCGAGCCGTCTCCCAGCGCGCAGAGTAAGTAGCACACGCCTTCGAGGGTACAGATTAGCAACGAACGGGGGATTATTTCTGTGGAAAAAAGGGTATTGTTAACCTTTTCCACGCCAAAGACGAATACTTTAGCATCGCAGGTTCAACGCCAAAGACACTGATAAATAAGGTCCGACCGAGATCGCAGTCTCGGCCAAAATTCGAGCCGAGATCTCGGTCTCGGCTCTCGGCCAAAAAGGGCCGAGATTCTCGGCCTTGGCCGAACCTTCCATCTTGACACTTTGCGATTTTGGTGGGTATTTTAAGCAATTATAGTGTACCGTGTTGTCGTACGTAATGCAAATTATAATTTTTTCTCAAGCTTTGACTGTAAATGCTGTGTTTTAGTGATGGCTATTTTAAACAACACTTTAATTCTTGACTATTACGTGTTTTATTGTGAAAAATGCGCGTTTTTCGGATTTATTATAAAATCTCGGTCTCGGCCGACAACTCAATTTAATCTCGGTCTCGGCCGAGACGAAAAAAGAAGTCGCGGTCGGACCTTACTGATAAAGTTCAACTTCAGTTTTGGGCCTTTGACGTGGCGTGTGAGTGAGTGTTTGTATTTAACATGGCGTCGAAAAGACCTATCGCCCTATGCGTCACTATCGTACTTACAAACTTGTTATTGACAAAAATTGTTAGTGTTTCGCCACAGTGAGAAGCCTATATTAGACTGAGAAGCCTATACTAGAAATCAGTATGTTACCATATTTAATTAAGGCACACAGGCAGGAAGGCACGATAAAGTGCTAATTTACACATTTTAACTGATATTTAAAGAGTTCACGCTAGAACACTAACCTCCAGACAGTTTTTCAGTGTGAAGGGGCCTGAGATCTGGCAGTCTAAGTACTCTGACGGATATATCCGTCCACAGACCGACACCGAGCAGTGCCGTGTCGCCGCCTGGGCCCAGGTCTAGGCACGCCACTTCTTCGTCCATGCACACCTCCCTAAAAAAAGTACATATATTTTTACTAGTTTCTAGAGACTGTAGTTATAACAATTACATAATACAATTTGTTAGCGTTTCCCGAAAACCTGATTATTCCAGATCTGGACTTGCTTGAGCTTATTCGAATCAAAATCACAAGCCGATTCAATAATAAAAAAATTGTCCCAAAAAATTCCTTTCCGTCATGTTTTTGTATGAACTTACTAAGAGTGTAACGTAACGTAACGTGGAAACTTACATTTTATATGGAAAATTTCGAGACACTTTTTTTATCAACAGGATCGAACTAGCTCGTGATCCTGATTCGAATGAGGCCAAGCAAGGCCAGATCTGGGGTTTCTATTTGAAGAAAGCTCATCTACCAATCGCTCTTTGGTAAAGGAAAACATCGGGAACCGGACTAGTACCAAACCTAGTTTAAACTATGGATTGGAAGGTGAGATGGCATTAGCTTTCGTAAAACCGGCGCCTACGCCAAATCTTGGGATTAGTTGCTAAAGCGGACCCCAGAACCGTGGTATAAGCGTGGAAAAATTCATTTACTTCACGCTATATCAAAAGTATTTGACAACGATGAAAAACACGAGGACGTGTGACAAGTAGCATGGCCGCGACGGAAAGATATGCATAACATTCGGCCATCCTGCTTTACACACGGCCTCGTTATATTTTTTCAAACACCTGCTCGTAAATGGTGATATTAAGCATACTTAGACTTAATGAGCTGTATTAAGGTATTGAGCCCATGGTCTTAAAGGATTCTCATACTATTTTACTGCCCGCCCGGAGCTCCCGGAGGACCTGCAAAGAATGTTTATTTATTTCCTCGCAAATGTGATGAAAAACATTGTATGTATCACAAACGGTACAAGAATTAAGAGCTCGTGCTAAAATTCACACTCGTTCGTAATTTCTTGTTTACCGCCCTTAATACACAATGTACTTTTTTCTACTACTTTCCGACACTGCGCCGCCGGCGTCCAGCTGCCCTCTCTGTACGTAATTACTAACGCTAGCGTGGTGAGCGAAGCGTCCCCTAGCGCGACGAGGAATATGCGCGGGCCGGCGGCGCACACGCAGCGCGACTCGCTGCACGCCACCACCGACACGCCGCGCGCGCCGCCCGCCGCCCACTGCGCCGCCGGCGTCCAGCTGCCCTCTCTGTACGTAATTACTAACGCTAGCGTGGTGAGCGAAGCGTCCCCTAGCGCGACGAGGAATATGCGCGGGCCGGCGGCGCACACGCAGCGCGACTCGCTGCACGCCACCACCGACACGCCGCGCGCGCCGCCCGCCGCCCACTGCGCCGCCGGCGTCCAGCTGCCCTCTCTGTACGTAATTACTAACGCTAGCGTGGTGAGCGAAGCGTCCCCTAGCGCGACGAGGAATATGCGCGGGCCGGCGGCGCACACGCAGCGCGACTCGCTGCACGCCACCACCGACACGCCGCGCGCGCCGCCCGCCGCCCACTGCGCCGCCGGCGTCCAGCTGCCCTCTCTGTACGTAATTACTAACGCTAGCGTGGTGAGCGAAGCGTCCCCTAGCGCGACGAGGAATATGCGCGGGCCGGCGGCGCACACGCAGCGCGACTCGCTGCACGCCACCACCGACACGCCGCGCGCGCCGCCCACTGCGCCGCCGGCGTCCAGCTGCCCTCTCTGTACGTAATTACTAACGCTAGCGTGGTGAGCGAAGCGTCCCCTAGCGCGACGAGGAATATGCGCGGGCCGGCGGCGCACACGCAGCGCGACTCGCTGCACGCCACCACCGACACGCCGCGCGCGCCGCCCGCCGCCCACTGCGCCGCCGGCGTCCAGCTGCCCTCTCTGTACGTAATTACTAACGCTAGCGTGGTGAGCGAAGCGTCCCCTAGCGCGACGAGGAATATGCGCGGGCCGGCGGCGCACACGCAGCGCGACTCGCTGCACGCCACCACCGACACGCCGCGCGCGCCGCCCGCCGCCCACTGCGCCGCCGGCGTCCAGCTGCCCTCTCTGTACGTAATTACTAACGCTAGCGTGGTGAGCGAAGCGTCCCCTAGCGCGACGAGGAATATGCGCGGGCCGGCGGCGCACACGCAGCGCGACTCGCTGCACGCCACCACCGACACGCCGCGCGCGCCGCCCGCCGCCCACTGCGCCGCCGGCGTCCAGCTGCCCTCTCTGTACGTAATTACTAACGCTAGCGTGGTGAGCGAAGCGTCCCCTAGCGCGACGAGGAATATGCGCGGGCCGGCGGCGCACACGCAGCGCGACTCGCTGCACGCCACCACCGACACGCCGCGCGCGCCGCCCGCCGCCCACTGCGCCGCCGGCGTCCAGCTGCCCTCTCTGTACGTAATTACTAACGCTAGCGTGGTGAGCGAAGCGTCCCCTAGCGCGACGAGGAATATGCGCGGGCCGGCGGCGCACACGCAGCGCGACTCGCTGCACGCCACCACCGACACGCCGCGCGCGCCGCCCGCCGCCCACTGCGCCGCCGGCGTCCAGCTGCCCTCTCTGTACGTAATTACTAACGCTAGCGTGGTGAGCGAAGCGTCCCCTAGCGCGACGAGGAATATGCGCGGGCCGGCGGCGCACACGCAGCGCGACTCGCTGCACGCCACCACCGACACGCCGCGCGCGCCGCCCGCCGCCCACTGCGCCGCCGGCGTCCAGCTGCCCTCTCTGTACGCGATCAGGGATATGCCCTCGTCCGTCACCTGCAACAACCAGACAGATGTTTTGGGCAGGGCGACCATTGTAATACGGCGATTAGCCACTTTTAGTGTTTAACCATTCAGAGCCAATGACGACGCGCTGTCGTCATGCCTCTACGCACCATTTTCGCTACAAATAAGTTGTTTATTTCGTCACATATAAGCTTACAGTATTACACCAAAACGCTTAAACGATAAACTATTATCTATACATATAAAAGGAAAAGTCCTGACTGACTGACTCACTGATCAACGTACAGCCGAAACTACTAAACGTATGATCCTGAAATTTTCAAATTACGTTAAGTGTTTAACGAAGGTAACGAATAAGAAGGGGTTTTGAAAAAATCATCTTCTAAGGGGGTTAAATCGGGGTTTAAAGTTTGTATGGAAGAAGGTTTTTTTTTTTAGATAGAGACTCAAAAGTTCGTGTAAAGGTTTGTAAAATACAAAAAAAGTAATTATAGCGTTTTGGAAAAATCAACCTCAAAAGGGGTGAAAAGTGTGTTAAAAGTTTGTATGGCGGAAGCGTTTCTCTTTTAGTTATAGACTACAAACAGTAATTTCAGCGATATCGAAAATTCGACCATTATAAGGGTGATAAGGGTGTTGAAAGTTTGTATGGCGGAAGGTTTTCTGTTTAGCTAGAGACTTTATTTTATGTGTAAAGGTTTCTCATCAAAATACAAAAAAAAGTGTTAGTGTGTAGTGTGTGGTGTGTATAAAGAAACTGACTGACTGAATGACTGACTGACATATCAACGCACAGCCTAAACCGCTGGTCCTAGAGATTCTTTTTTTTTTATGCTATAGGGGGCAAACGAGCAAACGAATCGCCTGATGGTAAGCGATTAACGTCGTCCATGGACACCCGCAACACCAGAGGTGTCGCAAGTGCGTTGCCGGCCTTTAAGGTGGGAGTACGCTCTTTTCTTGAAGGTTTGAAGGTCGTATCGGTCCGGAAACACCGCTGGCGACAGTTCGTTCCACAGTTTAGCTGTGCGAGGCAGGAAGTTTCGGGAAAAGCGCACAGTTGAGGACTGCCAACCATCTAACTAAATGGTGAGAGTGGAAATATTGTCGCGTAGGGCGATGGCGGAAAGAAGCGGCAGGGATTAATCCGAACAACTCCTCGGAACACTCCCCATAATACATGCGATAGAAAATGCAGAGTGAGGCCACATCTCTACGCAGCGCCAAGGGATCAAGCCGATCAGAAATACGTTGGCAGAGATTCCAAATTTGGAACGTAGGTTCCTTATAAAGTCTAGAGGTGCAGTAAGAAATGATTTTTCAAAATTCAACCCCTAAGGGGGTGATTTGGAAGTCCAAAGTTTTTATGGGGAAACAAGATTAGTTGGCCTATTCCATTTGAAACTTTACATGAGTAATTTATAAAGATAAATGAGGTAGCACGTGTTTCAGGTTTTTTGAGAATTCAACCCATATAAGGGGGAAAAGGGGTGAAAAAGTAAAAAAAAACAACATGGGTATCGTTTTATGGTTTATCGGGCCGCTGATTACAAAAACAAAGACGATTTCAAAACCTAACGTGGCGATTGTGAAATATCATCTTCCCTGTTGGGGCGCGAGGGGGTCGAACTCTAAAAATATCAATATGGGTGTCGTTTTGTTGTTTATTTCTGGTTCTAAAGATTCCAAATTTAGCACTTAGGTTCCTTATAAGGCGTCATCATCATCATCATCATTTCAGCCGAAAGACGTCCACTGCTGGACATAGGCCTCCCCCAAAGATTTCCACAATGACCGGTCCTGCGCCACCCGCATCCAGCGGACTCCTGCGACCATCACCAGGTCATCAGTCCACCTTGCGGGGGGCCTACCCACGCTGCGCCTTTCGGTACGCGGTCGCCACTCGAGAACCTTTCCGCCCCAACGGCCATCGGTTCTACGTGCAAGGCGTATAAGGCGGTAGGGGTGCACAAACAAAGGAGTTTTCAAAATTCACCTCCAATGGGGGAGATATGACCATATGACGGCACAAACTATGTATGGGGAAACATGATTAGTTAAACTATTTTATTCAAAACTACACAAGAGTATTTCTAAAGATAAATGAGTAAAGACGTATATTTGATTTTTTGAGAATTCAACCCCTAAGAGGGGAAAAAGGGGTGACAAAGTCAAACAACAACATGATTATCGTTTTTATGGTTTATCGGGTCGCTGAAATCAAAAACAACAACCATTTTAAAATCCAATGAGGTGGACGTAAGATACACCATCTTTCCTGTTGGGGTGCGATGGGGTTGAAATCTCAAAATATCAATATGAGTGTCGTGTTGTTGTTTATTTCTGTTTCTAGAATTTCAAATTTGGCACGTAGGTTTCTTATTAAGGTGTAGGGGTGCATTAAGAAAGGATTTTTCAGAATTCACCTTCTAATCGAGATAAGAAAGAAGATCCGAGAGGTTCTTTACAAATAATCTGGAGCCAAAACTGCGTGAAAAGGCCGTCATCTTAAATTTCTTCAGTTATGATCTGATCGTGATGTAAATCAATATCTGAGAATCCGAAAGGTTCTTTCTTAGGAATCAGAAGTCAAAATTGATCGTAATATGTACTCGGTTGGTACATATCAAATCAAAGGGTTCAAGAGGTTCTTTATAACGAATCAAAGCCGCCAACTTGATTTTGAAATTACATTACGGTTGAACATATTTTGTACGCGGGCGAAGCTGCGGGAAATAGCAAGGATTTTTCAGAATTCACCTCCTAAAGGGGTGAAGTGGGATTTGATTGTATATCGGGAAACAAGATTTATTAGACTATTTTATTCACAGGAGTATTCATAACGAGAAATTAGTAAATAGGAGTATGAAATGGGGTGAAAAAGTCAACATGGGAAATATATACAGTAAGTGTAACTTACCTAACGACCTACCTCTACCTACCTTAAATCTAAAATAGGTCCTTCATTAGAATTGCGAAAAGGGGCTCCATCTTGAATTTATTGAGTTTTAATCCGACCTTGATAATAATCGGTATTGGGGGATCCGATTGATTCCTCAGTAACGAATCTGTAGTAAAAACTGCGAGAACCGGCCGCCAACTTGAATTATTTCGATTTTGATCCGATCGTGTTAAAATCGATTTCTGAGGATCCGTGAGGTTCTATTTATGAAGAATGTAAAGTTAAAACTGAGAAAAACGGCCATCGTCTAGAATTTCTTCAGTTATGATCTGACCGTGATGAAAATCGATATCCGAGGATCCCAAAGGTTCTTTCTAACGAACCACCAACGCCACCATCAACGGCCACCATCTTGAATTTATAGAGTTAAGTTCGTGATGAAGCTCGGTAGGCACATATAAAGGGTTCGAGATGTTCTTTATAACAAATCAGAGGTCAAAATTGAGAAACGGCCGCCAACTTGAATTTTTCAGTTTGATCACTTTTCCGACAACCGTCCATTCCATTTAAATCCGTTCAGCCAAACGCAAGATAATAGCGGACAAACATACATATGTACATACAAATATACGGGCCCAACTAAGAACCTCCTTATTTGTAGACGGTTGGAAATTACGTATTATACGTATTATATAATATTACGATTCATTCAAAAAAGATTACAAAAAAAATAATTAAATAGTCTAAAAAAAATGTCACATTAATCTTAGAATAACATTCAACTAACATTACAATAGGTTTCAATAAAAAATCTAATACATAAAAATTAAACAAAGCGGGAAATGCATGTTATCGGCTACGGCGTAGCGCTACAAGAAATCGTTGGCCGTGAATGAGTTAACAGTAACACTTTGGTTTACTGCGACATACTGAATATTGCTTGTCTCAGCGTTTACTCGACATGTATAAAATAGGCAGAATACGTAATTAAATCGTTCATTCTTTACGCAAACCCGACGCCTATTATTTATTTACCAACCCTCTCACCCTCTCACCCACCACATTCATATGTTTCACCATTAAGGTTCAATAAAAGGAGATGGCATCCATCATACTATTTTACCTCTGCCAAATTGTTGTATAAGAAATGTCGATGAAGCATACTGTTATGACCTTATGACAGTGCTATGGGGGCTACCTAACAACTTGCAAATTACCTCCAACTTCAATATTCCGAGGGCGAAATTACCTACCTCGTTGTCCTTTAGTCTTTTCGACGCCATGTCAAACACAAAAGCTGTTTGTTACTTAGACTCTACGTCACCGAGTTGTCAATACTGGAGTTGAATTTTAATAACATTATGCATGTGATTTCAGGTATATGTTGCTCTGTGACGGATAAATCCGGCGTTGGCGTTGGACCTATGGTGCGGATATATCCGTCGTTGGTCTCAAAAAAGATAAGACTGTTATTGTGATGAAACGGAAGACCTCCAATTAGGAATCTCAGGGTGAAATTAATTGACAAATAACCAAGCGACACATTATTACAGTAAAGCGAGGCGTGGAAACACCTCGCGCGACTCAAAATATCAATTTAAAATTGCGAAATAATAAGAATGATGATTACCTGTATAAGTTGGTTGTGGCATACATTTCCCGTGAAGAAAGTCTGTCTGTCAGAGACGAAACCTTTGATTTCTGTCTCTTCAACCTCTTCGCCGTTGAGCGTCAATACTCTGAAACGAATTAAAAATTTAGAAGTTAATTAAAATTTAAGGAAGTTAAAATGGTGCAAACTGGATATTTAAAAAAACCTATAACAGTGCTGGAATAATGTGTACAAATCGAGTTCAGTTTCGATGAAAAAATCGGACTACATGAATGGCCTTAAATTGTCATAAATATTTCGGTTTCAATACCAAATCACCTCAGAACGAGCCTCCTCGCGAGGAAATTCGCTCGCAAAGCAAGCCAAGCAGTCATGCGATGCGCGTCTTAGCAACCGAGAGCTGCTCTTCGCAATTTCCTCGTGAGTTAACCCCTTCTGTGTGGACCAGTCTAATCACCGTTTCTCTGGCAAATCCTGTAAAACTTACCTAGTTTGTCCAACAAACGCGAGCACCAACGTATCATGATAGCTCGAATCCTGGGCCAGTGTGAGCGCCCACATGCCCTTGATGCCCGGCAGGTCTATGGAGGCCTGCTCCTGGATGCCGATGCCGTTCCTTATGATGCGTAGCGAACCCATTTTGAAAGCACCTGGAAACATTAACTGGGATTGTAGGAATTTTAATAAAAGTAAATGTGAATGCCGTGTCAAAATTGTTACAGCTTGTGAATGTTAGTTTACTACTGTGATTGTTTTTGATAAAAAGTAAAGGTATCACTATGTCGTTGACTGATAAGGCGCTAATGCTATAAGGATTCGTTTCGAAATGAACCTTCTCATCTTCTCAGTGACAAGTGATACCTTTTACAAACAAGCACAATTGTAGCGGCATTCAATGGGACGAGATAAACGAATACATGTATAGTCAGAAGAATTATTGCTCGGGACAATGCAGCAACTTGAGTTGAGTTGTCATAGGAAGAAGAAGTTTTCATTTTTTTATTAAATAATGTTGTTTTCTAACATAAACCACTCCTACTTATTATTGTTACATCTATAATATATAACAATAATAACACGCGGTTAGCTCCGGCTCCGCGTCCGGAACACCATTGTTCCGTGATGGGAAAGACATAACACGCGCATAATATTTGAGAATACTTTTTTTTTGTACCTGCAAATGTATGGTTGTCACTGACCTGAGCATGTGATGAGCTGGTTCTGCCCCTGCCTCTCCAAGTCGACCACGCACATGTCCACGATAGGCGCCAGGCTGGTGAAGGTCTCCATGGTCTGCACATACTGCGCCGCCTCGTCACGCGCGGCTGACAGTCGAACCAGCGCTGAGTCTCCGAATCGGGAGCCGATGAAGACCACTCCGTTGTCGAGATATGTCATGCATTCAGGGATCGGGATTTCTCCTGTGGAAAAGAAAAATTTATGAAGGTATTTGTCAGAAAATTATTAAAAAGTAGAAATGCCAGATAATTTTTTGCCTAGTTACTACATGGACTGGCTTTAAAATATTGTATCAAACCTAAACACAGCTGTCTTGCGTATTCATGAAATCTAAAAAGTAGGATTGGGCATTCTTGATATAAGTACTAAAGATTTCCTGTCACACATAGAAACACAAAGAAATGCCGAATGGATAATCCAATCCAAACCAGATATTTGTAAATGTTGTTCCATGTTTTTAACCAGCTCTTTTTCAGCGATTTCAGAGTTTACGCCTCAAAGTATCTCCTATTGAAACGACATCGTGGCTGCGTGTCTATCCGATTAGAGAATGTGTAAGTGTGCTAACAGTGGAGCGGGCGCTAATGTTATAAAAGGTCAATCACCAAATTAATATACCTGTATCGGGTTACTCACGTCAATAAAGTCGATAGTAGCTCGACATGTTTCGGAACAGTCCGTGTCCCTCAATCATGAGTGAGATGCTCTCGCAACGGTTGTTCTGTGGTATGCACAGAACAACCAGAACCAGTGTGCGACTTTATTGACGTGAGTAAACCGATACAAGTATGTTAATATGTCTAATACTCACGGGAGTTTCCTATTTAAGGTTAATCGCCAATGTAAAAGTAATAGGTTATTTATAACACAAAAGTACCCACCAAGTAGCTCAACTTTAAGATCCTTGACCGCTTGCGTTCCGTCCATCTTCTCTGTCAACTCTAGCAGCAGCATGAACAGCCGGCCCGCGATGTCGCCCAGCAAATACCGCAGCCCGGCCGTGTCCACGCGGCAATAGCAGTTTATTGGTGTCAACTGTATGGAAAAATTAGGGTAAATTAAAGGTATATACAGATGTTGCTGATGATCTCTATGTAAGTATAACTCTAAAAATGATATACGCTTTCGCCTAATAGGAAAAGAATAAACACAAATTTAGTTGCTAAGAGTTTTTTTTTGTATTCTTTGTTGTTATTATTTCCCATACGAAGGGAGGAAAGTAGCACAATCAGCTAGAAGAAAAGTTTTAATAAGTTACATTAAGTTAAGATGCTTAGTAAATGACCTATCAAGGAGGGAAAATAGAACTACCATGAAATTAAAAATGCATGTTTTGTGAATTATATGCCAGAAAAACCAGATTATAAGAGTGAAAAGTATTAGTTGATTAACCCACTGTTTTTAAACTATTGCAGCACTACCTCAGTAAACCTTTGCGTGTTTATTGTGTCGCTTAAACTACAAAGAAGCCTGTTATAGTTTGTTTCAAGATTTTTATGTGTGGTGTCAACTACATACCTTAATTTGCGGTGGAGCAACCGCTACGTAGTTCTGTCCATCATGGTATACTATAGACTCCGTGCCAATGACAATAGCGCCACCTGCAAAAGTTTTCATCAAACTACGGCAACAAATCCAAAAACGCTAGGACGCATTTATTTACTTTTTAATATGTGCCTGGGAAAATCTTGTCAGTGGTCCATGGCCTCACTTTTTAAATTATATCGAAACACGGGTTTCTTTTGCTAACCAAAAAAATATTCAAAGATTTCAAAGATTCAAAGATTTTATTGAACATAAAAAATATGATCAATATATGCTTACCAAGTGGACTAGGCACCGGAATCAGAATTGATGCCTCTGTCTCAACATTATCCTGCTTCCAGGGAGCCTTTCCCAATTCTGTATCTCGTAAGTTGATTTCGTGAGTCTGAAAATAAGTATAACACGTAAATATTACTTACTTCGTATATTGTACAATCAATATTAAGAGCATTGAAAAGGAATTGTTTTATTTATTTTATCTGTAATGCTACAAAGATCGGCGTCACATAAAAATCAGGTGCAGTTCGCCGTAGACTTTCCGATACTGAAACCAGGAATAGCCGGCATCAACTAGTTTCTGTTTTCATCAATCAAAATGAGTCCTGAAGATTTGATAACAAATATTTAATATTGTTTGTTGAAGTACCTTAATATGCCTTCCATTGAGATCTTGATGTATTATAATTAGCGTAGGATTGGCACAGCCATGTAAAAACTCAGCGTCAAACACATTGAGTTCCTCCAGTCTGAAATAAAAGTTAACACTTTTCATCATTTACTAAAGAACATTAATATTCAGAATGGGAATATATAACTTCAAAATAATTATGAAGATGTTCCTTGGCTTGGTTATTTCACTTGTCCAAAACCAGACCAACAACATCTCCTGGATCATATGAGGATGCCTAGTTGAGAGGCAAAACACGTGTCTAGTTTAGTATTATTGGTGGTGGTTTGTAATATTTATTTGCGTATTTATTTTTTACGGTAGGAGGGTGGTAAAAATTATTGCATTGAAAAAAATACGCAAGTAGGTATAAAGGGTTGGCACTAATTGACTAGCACGTCTGGCAGAATAGCAAGTAACATTATTGTCGTAATTAATATGGAGTTGCGTAAAGTAACGTCTGATTCAATAAATTAATTCAGAATAAATCAAACTAACAAACAGGAGGGCAACAGTCCTAAGTTTACGTAAATAGCGCCAGTATAAGTTCCCCTGTTTCTGGTATAGTTCCATTCCATGAGATTTCAATCAAAACATTTCAATTTCAAAGCCTTTATTTGCTGATACAATACAGTTACAACATATTGCACACTTTTTTTAAAACTATTTATCAGTGTGTCCTATTGACACAAAGGCCTCCTCTGTTTCCTTCCATCATATCCTAACCTTACTAGGTTCAAGTTGGCTTGATAGAAAAATACACCAAAATACCTATAATTTTTCAGTAGTAAATTGTTATCCTGCATACAATAGCAGAATATTTTTTTGTAAATTAGGTAGTGATAAAAATCAGCACCTCCACCAGCAATACTTTTAATAGCTATAACATAATATAATTCGCAATAGACTTGCAATGTCATCATTCAAACTAATATTATACCTAAATGGGAAAGTGTGTGTGTCTGTTTGTTTGTCAGTCTTTCATGGCAAAACAGAGAGAGGAATTGACTTGATTTATTAAGTAGAGATAGTTGAAGGGATGAAGAGTGACATAGGCTGCATTTTGTCTCTTTCTAACGCGAGTGAAGCCGCAGGCAAAAGCTAGTATAAATATATGTCTCACCTCAAGCTTGCTGCTTTCAGTTCCATAGAGTTCTTATCAAGTGGTATAATCTTAATCAAACCATCATACAATCTTAACCCAATGACCCTAGCCTGTGGATCTATAACCGCCAGTATTCCATTCTCCGAAGGCTTCCCAATACTGTCAGAGACGTTGCCGTGGGCTCGTGTGACTACCTCCAGCTCTCCATTGGTACCAGTCCTCCATTCGAGGATCATAGCATTGTAGCGTACTGTGAGAATGAAGACTAAGTCTTTTGATTCATGCTGAAATATTAATGGATTATTTAGCAAATGCATAAAATATGAAATCTAAATACTTAAAACTCTTTGAAAAAGCAATTGAATTTAAAATAGTAGCCCTTTTTTATAAGCTTGCAGTAGGGAGACTTATATTACCATTTTTCGCATAGGTACCATCAAAGCAGTCAGATGGTTAAAAATAGACTGTATAAAAACCACTCTAATTTGCTAGTTATAGAATTATTGTATGTTTACAACTCTCTTGTTCTCCTGGTACAAACAAAAGAGCTTGTGATTTGATAAATTATTTCCAAAACTTATAAAGAGGAATTAATGTTTATTTATATGTAGAATACAGTACATAATACTTTTTGTTTGTATTTACAATAAGTAATGAAATATGTATAAACTTCAATTTCTTTTCTCCTAGTAGCTTCTAAGTACCATAAATTCAAGGTCTGTACTGTCTGTACAATAATGAAAATATTAAATCACAGTTTAAGTAGCTACGTATATATAAAAGCTTATAAGAAAACAATAATTTAGTGATAAACATAACTAGGGGTTTATGTAAAAAGATATTTTTTTCATGATAGTTACTCACTGGAGGCCTGAAAAGCTTCATCTTAGCTACCCTGCCGTACAGTCCGACCTCCTTCATGGGGCGCAGCCCCTCTGGTGTTACCAAGTACATCTCCAATCGGTTCACCTTTGCGACCAACAGATTTAGGTCCGTAGGTGATGTGAAATTGCCTTAAAAATAAATCATTTCGGTATTCATTTACCTTCAGTTAATGTATGTTTTGTTCCAAGATTAAGTATTATTTACGAGAATTGTCTTTTTACATCCAAATCGCGCAAATTCTTTAAGGTATGGAGGCAACTGTATATTGCGCGCCGGTCAAAATATAACAAGTAAGGGAACCCGACACGCACTTCCACATCGAATATAAATCTTTATTATTTTATACATTTGACAAAAAATTACATTCTGCTTAAAAGATGCCTAAAATAGGCTGAAAATCATAATATACAGACATAACCTCAATTGTCATGAAACAATTTATTCTTAGTATCGTTTTTGTTACCTGTAATACATGATGTCACGGCCGTAGGCTTCTGTGCCGTAACAATGTAATGGTATGCCATGATTTAACTCCACGAAAGAAACCCTTTATTCTAAACTATTTTATATTTTTCATAACACTATCCTTGCACAATCCAAACAATTCTATCCACCATCCGCCACAATTTGACTGCAGTGTTGTCAGCAAAATAAATAAAAAAAGAAAAAAATTGGGCAAGACTGAGTTATGATTATGACTCAGTTACACATGCTCATCACTAGCATACTTTGTGCTTATTAGCATGCTAATAAGCGGGGTGGAAGCGGAGCCCCTCCCACTTCCCCGCTTGCTAATAAGCATGCTATTAATGAGCTTGTGTATCAGTACCTTCAGCCGTAGTGCTCCATACAGGTCGCGGTCTTCATTACCCATTTCGCAAACTCTTCATTTGAATTTCAATACAGTTTGACAAGAAGTCCTTGTGGAAGATTATAGTCCTTGACTGTACAATCAGCAGCAGCTACTTATTAGGCAAGGAATCCGTTGCCGCGCCTTGGATTTTTTCCTGATAAGAATGGGCCCAATTTGACATATCGGGCTGTGTACGAGATATTATAGTGCTTAGGGTGTCGAGAAGATATCGGGCCATCGGGGTACCAAGAAATAGTAGGTACCTATCATCTAGTACCGCTTTTAGGATATCAAAGAGTCAAGACTCCAACCTAAGCAGTTCAGCATTCAATGCAATCGGGAGAAAATGTACAGTAAGTAGTAGAAGTATCTACGAGAGTACGAGTATCTTACCTTTTACATACCAATAGTGTTCATCGGCTTAGCTACTTCTGCTGCTTGGCAGTATATTAGACGACATGTTTCGTTACTTTCGTTGGGCCGGGTCCCTCACAGAGGGCTGTGCGATACAAGGGAACTTACGGAGCCGAGGGAAGAGAAGGGCGGACAACGTATACGAAATATAGAAGGCCATAAGAAACGTGTCATCTGATACCAGAGATGAACTAGCGCGAAGGGATTGACCTACAGTTCATAATAGGTACTTTAAACCTCTCCCCGCCAATAAAACTTACCCTATAGCTCAGTGTTTTTCAAACTTTCTCTTGGTGTTACAGAACTTTGTCGCCGCGCCCCACGGTATGAAAGAAAATTTTCACGCCCCCAACCCGACAATAATTGTAACCCGTGTTGAACTTACTAAGGCTTTGCGGTGTCGCGACCCACACTTTGAAAAACACAGCTGTAGTCAATACTGCACTCTTGGAAGTCACCAAACAGTCCGGCACTGACTTTATACAAAGAGATTGAGGACCTACCCTTTCACCGTCGCTATTTTGTATAACGCGAAATAATGAACCATTTTAGATGCATGGAGGTTCAGGGTAATGTCACATAAAAATAAACTTTCGTTTCTCTTCACTTCGTTAATAGTACCTACAGTATTGGCGAGGGACGGAAAGTAAGGGATAAGAGATTGACTGAGTGGTTCTGGTGGCTCGGCAAAACTCGCCCCGGCATAACCGAGCTCAGGCAAGCCCTGTTTCCGCCGAGGCAGATATACTGTGGCGAAGGCGCCGGGGCCAGTAGGCCATTTTGTCCCTAAGAGTAAAACTAACCATACAAATTCCATTATTTGTCTGCTGCGTCCGCGCCCTGTCGTCCATCACAACCACAGGCGTACTCAAAAATAGATCGAAGTGTGCAAGATTTCTTAGTGTAGTTGTATAATTTTCTATGTAAGTATTAGTGTCGTCATTTCAAATTGTTTTTGTACGTTACGTGTGAGAAGTGCGTCTGTGTGCACCTTTCCCCCCGCAAAAAGTGACAGAATAATTTGTACGCTAAGATGTTGCTTTGCCGTCTCCTTTTCAACCTGTTGGAAGCCCGTGTTGCTCGAAGCTCTGCATCGATGGAGACATTCTCGAGCGCAGTTGAAGATTACGCGCATTTACTTTACCCACCTACATTTTCGACTGGGAAAAATAAATTGGTGTTATGTTTTGTAAATTATATATTTATCAATACATATGCAGTAGGTACCTACTATCGAAGTCTTATTTACTAACCCTAATTTGTTTTGTATAATGTTCCTTGTATTCAATATTTACAAATTCATCTTGAATAGCTTACTTAGTGTAAATAAATGTACAAAATATCAGTCTTGACGGCTGTTTGGCGGAACGCTCTCGAATATCACTTGTGTCAGGAATGTCAATTTACCTGAAAAAAAAAGACGTAAATATTGATTGTAGAATGAGAGCATACAAGTTCAGGCTCAGGAAGTATCGAGAGATAAGCAAAGGCAGAATTCACAATGAATAGGGCTCGGAAAGTAGCGTAGTACCCTATTTAACCTTTTCGCCACCATTTACTTGATATCAAATCAGTACATTTCGTACCCCACACGTCACGATTTCATACCTATCAAGTACGAGTTTACCTATACTATACTAGTATTACACGGCGCGATCCCTCGGGGCCGATCATCGGGAGTAGCTTACCCCTCCCTCGACTCCGTAGGTTCCCTTTCGTCCATTACACGGGCCGATCCTGCGTCTGATTGGCGCCGTCGGATCGCGCCAAATGCAATATTTGTTACTTAGCGATGGAGGCACATACTACTTTTTTTGACGCGGCGGCGAAAGATCTAAAATATTATTTTCGAAATAAATAACAGTCCATTTTTTTCAATTCGACCTCTAGAACTCAGACAAACGAAAGTTGGAACAGAAACAATTACAGCGCCATTTGTGTCTTGCTTTACGAATTTATCCTCATCGAATATTATGCCGTATGCGTAATGGGACGGTGTAACAAATACAACTCTGTGTGCTACGTCAACGCGCACCTACAGCGATGCGGGAGGTGTGGCCCCCTGCCCAACCGCTACACGGCGGTTTGATTCGACTGTTTGCTTACTTAATGCTTAGGCAATAGCATCTTCAATAAAGATCTCACAGTAGTAGCGTAATAAACATTGTCAATGCTTACCCAAAATAGCTGTAGGAGTCTTCTTATAATACACAAAAAGCGTGTATACAATAAATCCAAGGACTATAAAGCCTATGGCCATTAAATATTTCACAGATGGATCGTGGACTATTGGCAACACTGACAAAAATATTGCCACCACCAACACGAAGCAAGGCACTAACGTTGGCACTCTGTATGGCCTTTCTTTATCTGGCTGGGTTCTTCTTAGCACCAGTAGTGCGACCATAGCAAGCCCATAGAAGAACCATAGGAACCAACTGGCGAATTCTATGAGAGTTTGAATGTTGCCAACGATAATAAATATTGCAGTCAGCATTGCCTGTAACAAAAATGGAATCAAAATTCTGAAATGTGTCCCAAAACCATCACAGAAATATCTCATTGATGGAAATCTTGCACGTCGATACAGAAATTGTCATTAAAGACATTGAAATTCGGGATCCTAAAATACGATCTGAATATTCTGAATTCAGATGTGTCTGTGGTGGCTTATAGTGAAAAGAAACAGATTATAGATAAAATGTACTCTATTACCACCGGTCTAGAGTTTACTTTCGCATGACTTTATAAAATTGGATTAACTAACCTGAAGAGCTACCGCGGGAGCCGGGGTCAGTCTTTTCATATTTACATAAGAAAATACTTCCAACATATGTCCACCTTTTGCTGCTGTGTAACAGACCCTGCAAATAAAAACAACGATCATATACATATGTATGTATTTGAACAGTTAGGCTAACCACTTTAAAGCGGTTCAGATGGCATTTATTTTCTGCATTCCCTAAGTTTAGTACGTTTTGAGCCGTTTACTGCGCTGGTTGTTCGTTTGTCACAGAACTTTTCTTGTTGTCGCTGTAACTCGAAACATAGGAAATAAAAATTGAAAGAGATGTCATATACTAAGTGACCAAGGTCCCCGGTGAGCAGGGCTGGGACCCCCAGCCTTTCAATTTATAATTTATATACATATAGTAGTGTGCCTACTTAGTTATGTTCAAAACATTTAGTATAAATAATAAATGACCTTATTCATGCTTTACAATTGTATAGGGAATGTAATTAATAAACGCGACTTTATCCATTTTAAAGTGCATCATTTCAATGAGTGACAGACAACTCGCGGTAATTGAAAAAAAAATATTAAACTAGCATTTTGTCATACATTTATTTTTTTATAAGTAGGTACAAGTATTTATCGCTGACTGCACTTTCCTTTCCACGGTCAACTTATACTCATCGAGGCCATTCTAATAAGCATGTGAAGTTTCAGCCTTTCAGCTAAGGTACTCGAATAAAAAGAAGTGAGACATCAAAATTAAATTGAAGTAATACATCAAGTGAAATTCAGCTTGCAAGATATGACCCTAAGAAACACACCCACCCACAAACCATGCACTGCAATTTTTTTTTTTTTTTAATACTACGACGGTGACAAACAAGCATACGGCCCGCCTGATGGTAAGCGGTCACCGTAGCCTATGGACGCCTGCAACTCCAGGGGTGTCACATGCGCGTCGCCGACCCTTTAAAAACTTTAACACTCCTTTTTTGAAGAACCCCATATTGTAGTCCTTTGGGAAAACAGTGGCAGGGAGCTCATTCCACAGCCGGAGCGTCCGCGGGAGGAAGTTCCTCATAAACCGCACGGTACGAGACCATTTAGGCTCCAGGGTATGCGGGTGAACACCCTGCCGACGGCGAGCGGTGCGGTGGTAGAATGCAGCCGTTGGCATCATATCAAACAATTCCTCAGAGCACAATCCATTGTACAAGCGATAGAATACACATAAGGAGGCGAAGTCTCTCCTTAGACTTAAGGGTTCGATATCGCTCGTGAGTTTGGGATCGTTGACAATTCGGACAGCACGTCTTTGGATCGAGTCAAAGGGGCCCAGCTGGTATCCAGGTGCTCCCGCCCAAAGATGGCAGCAATACTCCATATGGGGCCTGACTTGGGACTTGTATAATAACAGTCTTTGCCCCGGAGAGAAGTATTGCTTAGCTCTATTGAGCACACCGAGCTTTTTGGATGCCAGCTTGGCCTTCCCTTCCAGGTAGCTACGGAATTGGACGTCACTGGAAATGTCAACACCCAGGATCCCAATACTCTCTGACATGGTAAGGACTGTGTCTTGGAATTGTGGGACCACAGTAAATGGGGTTTTTTTAGCGGTGAACGCGCAAACTTGTGTCTTAGTGGGGTTAAATCGGACAAGATTTTCCTGGCCCCACAGTGAGATATCAGAGAGAGCACTCTCGATGTCTGACACAAGCTTTTCACGACTCTCTAACACAACGGGACGAGGGATGTTAGCACGGCCTGTGTAATAGGCATCCCCAGTACTGTAGTCTGCATAACAATGAATATCGCCAATGGACAACATGTCATTGATATGCAGCAAAAACAGCGTTGGGGATAGCACAGAGCCTTGTGGGACACCAGCATTTATGTCCATGCTATCGGAGCAACTTCCGTCGACAACGGCTCGTATGCATCTGCCGGACAAAAAGCTGGCAATCCATTCGCATAATCCCCCGGGCAGTCCGTAAGATGGTAACTTCGATAGAAGACCCCCATGCCAAACCCGATCGAACGCCTTCGCTATATCCAGGCTGACTGCCAATGCCTCACCTTGGCTCTCAATAGCTGAAGCCCAGCGGTGGGTGAGATACACTAGAAGATCACCAGTGGAGCGACCATGGCGAAAGCCATACTGTCGGTCACTGATCAGATCGTGATCCTCTAGGTATCCCAGGAGCTTTGCGTTGATTATGCGCTCCATCACCTTGGAGAGAAGGGAGGTTATAGCGATTGGCCTGTAATTCGACGGGTCTGATCTGTCACCCTTTTTAGGCACAGGGTGCACAAGGGCGGTCTTCCACGAAGACGGCACCTGCCGTTTGTGATATGAGAGCGTGAAAAGGCGCGTGAGCACTGGACACAACTCGGGAGCACACCGCTTGAGCACCACTGCTGGTATGCCGTCTGGCCCGCTCGACTTGTGGACGTCTAATGATAGCAGCTCCCGCCGGACATCAGTTTGCCTGAATATAATACCGGGCATGGAGAAACCGCACCGCGGGACGGTAGGGGGTGCGGTACTGCCATCATCGTCCATGGTCGAGTTCGAGGCAAAGAGATTGCCCAAGAGATTAGCTTTCTCCTTTGCACTGTGGACCAGATCACCATCAGCATTTCGCAGTGGTGGTAAGGACGACCGACAAAAATTTCCCTCGGCAGCTTTGGCGAGCGACCAGAAGGCACGACTCCCTGAGGGATAGCCCACGAGCTTCTCACCAATTCTGCCGACGAAGTCGAATTTAGCTCTGGCAATGGCTCTTTTACTGGACCTCGAAGCAGCATTTAATTTGCGTTTCACATCAGAAGCGTTAGGATCCTTATCAGTAACGGCCTTGGTCCAAGCCCTGTAGGCAGCTTGCTTATGAATTGTCGCCTCTTTACAGGGCCGGTTAAACCAAGGACGTTTCTTAGCTCCTGCAGCTATTACTGAGTTGGGAATGAAGCAGTCCATTCCCATTAAGATAGTCTCAGCGACCTCAGCTGCACAGGAGTCAGGATCATCTGATGTGAAACACAGCCGCTTCCACGGGTACGATGCATAGAACTCACGCAATCCATCCCAATCTGCTGACCTATAGTGCCATACGCGTCGCGAGCTAGTAGGCCGAGGTGGATCAGGCCGCGCGCAAGGTGGCAATGTCCGGACAAGACAGTGATCGGACGAGCCGAGAGGTGCGTTCACTGAGACAGAGTATCCGTCCGGACGAGAGGTCAGCAGAAGGTCCAGTAAAGAGCTCGTATGGTCCTCGATGTCTGGTATTCTCGTGGGAGAAGTAACCAGTTGCGAGAGACCATAGGCCAGAGAAAATTCGAGAGCAGACCTCCCCGCGTGGTCAGTGGACCGGGGACCAAGCCACTCCACGTGGTGGGCATTGAAGTCCCCCAAGATTACCAACTCCGCGGATGGGTACTGCTCAAGAACTTTGTCGGACGTCACTTGTAAGTGCTCAAAGAGCCGAGTTGTGTCCGTGTCCCCGCTATGGGACCTGTATAGGCACGCGTAGATACGAGTGTGGCCGCCGTAGTCCACACGCACCCACAGCACTGACAGATCCCTGTCTTCATAGGCATTGAGACGGCGACAGCAGACATCATGCCGAGCATACATGCATACCCCAGCTCGCCGCAAGAACTTATGTTCGAGCATATAGCCGGGGCATAACAGGTATGATGTATCAGCTGGGCAAGATATCTGGGTCTCTGTGAGGAACAGTAGGGTCGGCTGCGCAGTCTCCAGGTGGTGGTGTACTGCGTTTAAATTGGAGTGAAGTCCCCTGATGTTGCAGAAGTCGACTTGTGTGGAAGGGGACGCCGCTGATGAACTATTCCTTTTTTGTTTTTCGGCCATATTTAGGGAGTGTGTTAAGAAAAAAAGGAGGATTCGCTGTGTTGACAGCTAAAGGGGCAAGGGGACGGACCAAACCTGCCAGAGGGCGACGTAGGTGGTGCAGTTTACAGGTGCGGCGTACGGAAGGGCCCCCGGTCCACACCTGTTGCAGCAGCCGGGTCCACCCCGGTCTCCTTCTCCGGCACGACTACTACACCAGGGATTTTGCACAGGTTGGTGGCTCAGCCTCCCAGGGTGGAGATTAAGTGATCCCTGGGTTCGGGAACCCTACTGACCTGCGGGCGGCCAGCGGACAGCCGTTTCACCGGGTCTCCCCGATCGCCGCACCTGCACTCCGCGCCCACATCGACCTAAGACAGTGTTCTTTGTTCCGTGGGTCCCCAGCTGTCAACACAGTAAATCCTCTTGGAGCTCTGGCGACCTTACTCACCGACAGAAACACAACACTATGAGTAGGGTCTAGTGTTATTAAACTGCGGTTTTCTGTAAGGTGGAGGTACTTCCCCAGATGGGCTCTGCTCCAGATTTGAGCGAGACGACATTCGTTGTGCTGTGCCCTACCACACTAAACGATATGCATCCGCTGTGCCCATACCTCTCTCAGAAGTTAAATAAAAGCTTTAAAAAATAATAATAAAAAAAAATAAAAAATAATAAAAAAAAAATTTTTTTAAGTTAAATAAAAGCTTTAAAAAAAATAAACAACTTCACAAACCAACCATGTCAATTATTCATACCTGGTAACACCAAATTGTACGCTCATGGCGCACCCGAACGTAGCAATAGCAACTCCAAGCGGTATCAAAAAGCTGGCAGGGCCCAAAACGCGATTTCCAAATGCCACCGCCACGGCGGGCACGGTGGTCATCTCGTGGAAGTTGAGCACTGTCATGTAAGCCACATTCATGAACACGTAGAGGCCAGTGATTAGGGGAACGGCTATGGAAATGCTGAGGGGGACGTTTCTGAAAAAAACGTTTAATAGTTTTGAAGTGGTATCACCTTGTTTAACAGAAATTAATTTGTCATAATTTCACTTGCCATAATGGTATAGTGCTATAAACTTGTTTCTTCGTTTCCCATTATGTAAAGTGCTATAATGTTAATTACCACAATTAGTATAATGTCCTATCTATTAAATGCAATAGAGTCATATGCCATAATAGGCCAAGAAAAATAGATATTTTCTAGGAACGGGTTGAGTTAGCGCTCTTAGTGAGTAGAGAGAGCGGAGAAGCCGGCCAAACACTTACACAGCTGGGTTAATGATTTCCTCCGTGACGACAGTGACGCTGTTCCAGCCATCATAAGCCCACAATCCGGAATACAGAGCGAGCGCTATTCCGCCCGGATTGGTCGTGCTGCCTTCGAAACCTTTGTTTAAGTTTGCAGTGTTGCCTGTGAAAAGAAAAAATATATAAACTAAACCGTATAATACTAGCACTAGAAATTCCGGTGATACATGACGTTCTATTAGGATCGCTTACTCTGAGCTGAACCACGATGGTGCTACAAAACCGGGTTTGGTTTGAAATTTATCAGCAAAGCTGAAGTTTTCAATTTATAATGGGATTCACAAGGGAGCGACACTCGCTTCGCTCGTCGTTCAATTATGTTATGCTTTGTTCCGTTTGTCTCAATTTTAGCACGAAACGAAAACAACGTTGTTTCCTTGTAAAATAAATAATTATTGAAATAAAGAAATAATTTACCTCTTTTTATTTTTATTCAAAAAATTAACACAACATTGCACTGTGAAAATCATAAATATACATATAAAATATAGAACACAAAAGAGAGACCAAAACATACAAAAATCACTTAGTACTAAACTAATGATGTCACCTGGCAGGTTTATTAAAATTAAGAATACTTAGGTATTATGTTAATATTAACTGCAAAGGCCCTAGGGTTTGGTAGCTCAGAGCTGAGCAGTCAGAGCGTGCGATAGCATCTTAGAGCGCCCTCATGACTAGCGTCTCCCGGCGTCTACTGTGAACTCTAGCTATTTCTGAGGCCCATATTACACTATCATATATCTATGGTCATAGATTAGCAGTGTAATATGGTCCTAAAAGCCAACGTCGACGCCCGATCGGGCAAGAGCCATACAGTTGGTCGGACGCCCGATCGGGCAAGAGCCAGACAGTTGGTCGGACGCCCGACGGGGTAGACGCTAGGCGTGAGGGGTTTCTTAAAGCCGTCACTTCCGACAGAGATCCACTATTCCCGTTTCACAAATTACGATTATTCCCACTTACCTTTAGCTATCTCATAGATCCCGCCTCCAATGACAACAAGGCAGGCGAACACCTTACACACTCCAAACACATTCTGCACTTTCACGAACAGCTTCACGCTGGTAATATTGATGTATGTCATTATAACTGTAAAATAAAAATATGTTAGTCACATCTCTTCTTCCTCGAGTTTCTCCGGCTTATGCCACGACTCAGGCCTATGGTCCGCTTTGGCTACTAATCCCAAGATTTGGCGTAGGTACTGGTTTTACTAAAGCGACTGCCATCTGACCTTCGACCCCAGAGAGTAAACTACACCTAATTGGGATTCGTCCGTTCGTTTTCCTTCACCGAAAAGCGATTGGTAATTTCGTACATAAGCTCCGAATAACTCGTTGGTTCGAGCCGGCAGGATTTGAACCCGCAGCTTTGGGATTGAAAATCGCACGCCTTACCGTTGTGCCACATCTATAATATAAATATTCATCATCATCATCATAAATATTTATACATTTCGGAACTTATTCCTGGGGAAGAAGGTTCAAAATTGAGTACAGGTGAATTCATAGTTATGTAGCCCTGTCACTCAATCGACATTATTTACAAGGTGATTACGACTAGTCAAGCTACCGACGCTGCGACGTGACAGCAGTGTATGTCATTTGACTGCTAACGATGATGATAAGTAAACCTTGGGCCTTAACGGCCTTTTATGGTTGGCCACCAAAGATGTGGGAGGTCTGAGGTCTTTTATTCTTAAAATTTTTCTTTCAAATTATAATATGTTGCAGGAATAAATTAAAATAGGAAATAGTTAAAAGTAGTGATAAATAAAACCACGGGGTACTTCTCACAGTTTCTTTATTAGTATTTTAGGAAAACATTTACTAGAATCTAAAGACATCATTGTTTATTTAATACCTAAATAAAGAAAACAATTTATTATTCAAATTAAGTCAATAATTCTTTTAAAGATATGATCTAGCTCGGTCAAGGTCAAGCTAAGTCTTCTATCTATATATATTAAAACTGCGAGAGTGTGTGAAGCTGTGTAAATGTAGGGGCAGCACAAGAACTCTTATTTGTGCGGTGCAAATAATCAATGTCAAGTTTAAGTTTCCGAATTAAGCCACTAGTAGACAGCTATGTTCCATAGTCTTTTTTTGATGACGGTATATGTGTCAACAATTTGAGTTATGCAGACGATATGGTCTTGCTGAGCGCATCAGTTTGTGGTCTAAGGGCGCTTCTGAGGACATGTGTGGAGTATGCGTGTGACCATGGGTTGCAGTACAATGTGACCAAAAGTCAGTTTGTTGTCTTTGAGGCCGGCTCACGTAGAATTGAAAGTGTGCCACCCATTTATTTGGATGGGGTAGCCTTGCAAAGGGTGGAGCAGTTTAAATATCTGGGCCACATAGTCAGGTCTGACCTTGGGGACAACGCTGACATCGAGCGGGAACGAAGGGCGCTGTGTGTTAGAGCGAACATGATCGCTCGTAGGTTCGCGAGGTGCTCCAGAAACGTAAAGCTTTTCAGAGCTTACTGTACATCACTTGCGGCCTATGGGCGAATTACACTCAGAAAGCATACGACGCCCTTCGCGTCCAGTTTAACAACGCTTTTAGAGCGGTGTTGGGGCTGCCGCGGTACTGCAGCGCGTCGGGCATGTTTGCAGAGGCGCGTGTAGCGTGCTTCCATGCGAGCATGCGCGCGCAGCGCCGCGCTCGTGCGCAGAGTCCGGGACAGCCGCAACGCCGTTCTAGCCATGATCGCCGAGAGGGAAGATTGCCCATATATTCGGCACTGTTGTAGCCAGCATGGCTTAGTTAGTAAGGTAGATCGTAGGTATTAATAATGTATAATTTTAATCTTAATTTTAAATAATTTAATTTTATTGATGTTATGTTTGTATTTTGTATTATTATTTTCTTAACAATATGAGCTGTAATTGCTTGAAATAAATTATTTGAATTTGAATTTAAATTGTCCGACAGTTAAATGTGATTTACAGCCAAATATAGATTACGCTCGTCAAAGCGCGTGGTAATGTTCAAGCTGCCTCCCGCGATCATTCGTGCCACGCGTAATCTGGATCCAGCTTGAGAAGCCATGTCAAATCAAGTATTTAGTCTAAACAATCCTATACTCAACCTAAGCTACAATAATACTAAAAAGCCAATTTGACTTCCATTTTGTTGTATGGGTTGGCAGAGGTAATATTCTTATCTTTCAGCAGTTCAATTAGGTGATAGTTCTCCGGAGTCACTGGGATATAGCCACTGGAAGTCTCATCCATTCTTGCTTTCATCAGTTCCTGAAACAAAATTTTCATAAACCAAGTCAGGTATAAATTATCACAGGAGTTACTGTTATTTATCAATTTACCTTACCAAGAGAGGGTGGGTCTTAGTACACTATGCTTCAAATAAAATGCTTGCATTAGAATGAGTGATAATTTCTTTACAAAGAAATCATAACCATGCAGCACAGTCTTTTTGGATGAAAGCTTTGCTTAGCATGTTGCTGAGACCCTAACTCAAGCTACTTCGTTTGTTTGTGTATTCGCCTCTTTATCGCTCAAATATGCAAGAGATAGAGAGGGAAATATACAAACACACAAAAGTAAGTGGTTTGAGGTAGGTCCTCTGGTCTATAGAGACTCACTTCTCTGTTGATTTATACTAAAACATAACAAAACACTGATGGTATTTTCAATCTACTTAGAAACAACATAGAACTTACTGCCAAAACTCCTTTAATAGCTTCAGATGCCCCAGGAAAGAGTGAATGTATGAGACCATGCAGCTCCGCCTTCATGGTATGGAAACGTTGCTTGCCTCGCTGCAGGTGTTCTGGCTCGACCTGTCGGCGCCCGCACCATGGCCGCGACTTGGCTTCCTGCACTATCTTAATGCTTGCTTTTAATCTGGAAAGTTATGAAATAACCTGTTAATACAGTACTTTTGCATCACACTAAACATTTCTTGTAAAATTGGCTACCAATTTTTCATGTTTTGTATATGTTATCAGAATTTGTAGATTTACTGGGTTTTATTTATAACTGATTTGAAAGGAAATAACGTAAGTTTAAATTTTTTAAATTTTAAATTAGTTTTAATTCAAAAATATTAAGTTTTTATTTAGACTTGTATTGTTAGTTTTGTTCCATCTATTGCATTGGCACTCTTAGAAAATGAACACACTTCACTCTGACTAAGCTAAATTTGATTAATCAACTGATTCCAGTTTTATTCCCTAAAACTCACCTATTATTTTCATTGTTCACATCTTGTACAGCGCCCGCAGTAAATGCTGTGAGTTCCTCAACTTGAACAATTTTCTCTTTAATATCACTCAAAAACGTACTTGTGTTCACATTACTATCAGTAATTATAGGTGTTTCTTCGCTTTGGATGTGCTTAGCCAGGCTGTCCACGCTGCATAACTTTTTATCGTTTACATTATGGGAGTTTATTGTCCTTATGTCCATAGGCTCGTTGTTGTCGATCATGTAACATAATTCTTTGCATTGCGATTGTAGGGCTTTTATTTCGTTGCCTAGTACTTGGCACGTCTGTGCGTTGCTCTCGTTAGACATTCTGTAAGTAAATATAATAGATAGAATAATTCTGTAAATAAAATAGATATAACAAATTAACAAGCAATAACATTAATAATATACTTCACACGAAAATTATATTATCAAATTAAAAAGAAATATAACTTACTTTGACAATCAAATGTTAAATTTGAAATAGAGGACGCTTGTTGGATTCCACATAAAACACGACAGTTATTCAAAAATGCAAAATAATATCGTAATAAACAACAAATAACTCAAATAGAGCTCGTAGTCATTGTTCGTTTCACTACAACGACACATCGAAAGCGTCGGTTCGCGTTTAAAATATTGACAGTTGACACTGACAGCACTAGTGATGCGAGCTAAGCGTGATTACGGTCATGAATATCGATATATTGTACAAATCGATTACACTTAAATTATGGATAGTACCAGATAGTACAAAACGGATAAAATTACATTTGTCTTGTTTTCTTCACCTGTAAATACGCTCATGGGTAAATATATTTTATCTTTAAATATCTTTTATGTCTGTAAAATTAAAAAAGGGATGATAAAATAAAATTCAAAATTGTAATAGATAATAACATAACCTACTAAGGAAAAATTGTATTTAAATTTAAGTATTTGTTGTTATAGCGGCAACAGAAGAAATACATCAACTGTAACTATAATGGTGCCTCTACATGCTCGGGCGCTCGGTCGAATGTTTCGGCCGCGGGCGAATGCAACCTAGTACATGCTCGTTCGATAGCCTCGGGCGAATCGGGCGAGAAGCTCGAACGAGAGGCTATTATTTGAGCTTTGCCATGTAGTTTGGGTGTGTAAAAAGATGTCTTTAATAGCTTTGGTTAGGAAGAGATAGACCCATATTACACTGTACCACATATGATCATAGATTATATGCCGCCCTTTTTCTTCACGTTGATGAAAAATATGATAATGTAATATGGGCCATAGGGTTCCCCTAATTATTGGGATCGACAAATCACACCGTGTTTCCGTGTTGTGTGTGGTGTCACCACCACACACAAATCACACTGCTTTTAGTTTAGCTAACGTTTTATTAGGCTGTGGGTTTTATTTAGTTTTGTTTACTTACTCTTGCTATACCCGCGTCAGTTGAAAATGTGTACCACTTCGTTACCAAAGCCTCCCTTACGCCTCCCTTTTTTCACCAACGTGAAGAAAAAGGGCGGCATATAATCTATGATCATATGTGTAATGGTGCCTCTACATGCTCGGGTGCACCCTAGTACACGCTCATTCGAGACAGACTATATAGAGAAAATTTAAGCCAGACCAGAGACAATTTAAGATTTTTCAGGTAGTTTGGGTGAGTTAAACGGTCTTTTTAATAGCTTTGGTTATTGAAACTATTTAAGACACTTTTTAAATAACTTTACCCGAAGTTAAATTATTTAAGACACCTTTTAACTCACCCAAACTACCTGAAAAAGCTTAAATTGTCTCTGGTTTGGCTTAAATTTTCTCTATATAGTCTGTCTCGAATGAGCGTGTACTAATGGCATTCGCCCGCGGCCGAAACATTTGGCCGAGAGCCCGAGCATGTAGAGGCACTATAATATGGGTCTATCTCTTCCTAACCGAAGCTATTTAATGGTGCTTTTACATGCTCGGGCTCTCGGCCGAATGATTCGGCCCACTAAGTACACGCTCATTCGAGACAGACTATATAGATAAAATTTAAGCCAGACCATAGACAATTTAAGCTTTTTCAGGTAGTTTCGGTGAGTTAAACGGTGTTTTAAATAGCTTTGGTTATTGAAACTATTTAAGACACTTTTTAAATAGCTTTACCCGAAGTGAAATTATTTAAGACACCTTTTAACTCAACCAAACTACCTGAAAAAGTACTTAAATTGTCTCTGGTCTGGCTTAAGTTTTCTCTATATAGTCTGTCTCGAATCATCGTGTACTAACATGGCCGAAACATTCGGCCGAGAGCCCGAGCATGTAAACGCACGGTAAGACATCTTTTTAACGAGCGCGTACTAGGTTGTATTCGCCCGCGGCCCAAAAACTCGGCCGAGAGCCCGAGCATGTAGAGACACCATAACGGTTCATGAAATACGCCTGGGCTAGTACCACGAAAATCGAACGATTGCGGATTTGTATGTCCTTCTCTATCACACTTGCATATTAGAGTGACAAAGAGGTTTTCCCGTCAATGCCAATTATCGATGTTCGTGGTAGCCGTGCTGGTGACGGACAGACGGAGGGACGGACGGACAGCGGAGTCTCAGTAAAAGGTAGGCTCCCGTATTTACCCTTTGGGCAAAGAAATGCATCTAAATAATAGTTTCACAAAAATGCGCCGATTTTCTTATAACAAGTGAATAAAAGTGCTACATAACATATTATTGAGTTGATGCACCAGTAATTTTACACATGTCTAATTTTATAACAAATACTTACATAAAGCTGTCAAGGATGCTAGTTTAACAGCTTGAGCTCGACTCTCAGCCGGTATATCAATTGAAAATGGTTGTATAGCATATGCAGCAAAGGTCATCACAATAATTGCAACTTCTGCAGGTCTTAAAATCATAACATAAATCCATGCACAAGTAAATGCTGGAAGAGGTCCCCAAAACTTATGACATTTACTAAATGCTTCTTGAAAATATGCATACTCGGCTCCCGATTTGTTAACCACTGTTCCTAATTCTGCGAATGATAAGGCACCTGAAAACAAATATATGCGTAGTTGAAAACACTTTTTAAATTTGTTACAACAAAAGTTACAAAAGGTGTATGCAAATATCAAAATGTATATTAATGTCATAGATATTTTAATATGATTAAGCTACGTACCTAATAAGGATATAATTCCGGACACTGTCCAGATGATAAGGCATAATGCAACTGAGCCTGACTCTTTCAATGCTGATGCTGGAGATACAAATATTCCTGAACCAATCATGACCCCTAATATTAAATTAACTGCTGAAAATAATCCTAATTCTCGTTTTAATTTCACTGTACTGCCTGCAACACTCGCAATCCCATTTCCATTCTCAAGTTTTAGGGATTCTTTTTCCGGCATTTTGTTTTATATTCTGAAACAAAAAGAATACATTTATTGTTTAAATAACAAGTTAAACGACAGGGGAGAATGTGTTCTGGCAAAAACTGGTTTTTTAACTGTATTATTCTAACTATCGTTTTTGTTGTGATAGCACGTAAGCATTTACTTATCATTATCAATGCTATCGATTTATTGACAACCACACACGCGGAAAACGTACCTAGGTACCACGTGCCATGTATGAACATGATTCGAGGATTATTGTGTTTATTTACTAGTCTTGCTACTAACTACTTGTACGGTATTAAGTGCATTAATCTAGACTTAATTTGTGACACTAAAAGTTGAATAGTTGCTACAAGGTCTTTTTAGTACTGCCAAAACTGATTTAGTAAAAACTTGTTTAGTACTAAGGTTAGCTAGTTTTGGTACTAAATTTAGTTCCTGTTTATAATATGTGATAACTGATAAACTATTGCACTTGGACTAACGCCACTAGAAACAATTTGGATATAACGACTGTTTATTTATAAATAGAAGACGTGAATTACGTACAATTTCTGCTGCTACATTGTTGTAGTGCCTGGTGTACAGTCAGCCACACAGCTATGAAGACAGCGAAAGTGCCAACGATACACGACCTTAATGCTCAGTCAGCTCAGTCCTGTAGATATATTTCTGGCACTTTGGCCGTATTCATAGCTGTGTGGTGTGGCTGACTGTACCGTGTACGTAGCTTCTTATGAATCTAACTGCTAATAAAAGTTGTTGTTTTGTTTGTTAACAATGTATATTTACCGAAAATAGTCAAATAACCGTGATGTAATCTTTTTAATTAACATTTACAAAGTGACTACTATATAGGTACTTACTACCGATTGTAGGCAAGTTAAGGTCTTTTTTACAAGGTATTACTTCTAGGTCTATCGCCAACTGATACATTTGTGATGAAACAATGGCTTTACTAACGGATATAAGCGATAATACAACAGCATCTATTTAGCGCTTATCTGTAATATAACTCGACACTGGACCTGCACGAGTGACACTACATAACGAGTTAAAGTAGGTATAATAGCAGTGACATGAGGAAAATAGTATCTTACTTAGCATTTCTGTTTGTTGACCAACTTCGAGAATTCGTAGGACAAGGTTATATGTTTGTATGTATGTATTTTTATCATTCATTATGAACCACTGTAAATTAACTGATATAGTATTTCGTCCTGAACGTGAAGTACTGAACTCGCGATCGCCATCTCTTTTAATGGAAACTTAAATTTTAATATACGTAGTCCATCAAATTAAGTTATTGGCTTGAAATCCTAACACAATAATTGAACCTGTACATCGAAAATTGGCATTGAAGGGAAAACCTCTTTGTCACTCCAATATGCACGTGTGACAGGAATGGAGACACAAATCCGCAATCATTCGATTTTCGTGGTATAGGCCCTGATTAGCTGGACGGGGTTTTCCCTTTATAGAGGGTATGTTGGCTTGTTTCTTTTTTTGTAGATTTTAATGTAAATTTGGTATTTTAAATTAAAATTAATATTAAATTTCTGTACATTGTAATTGTCATAATGAAATGTCCACTTTTAGTAAACCAGGGTTAGCATGGTTGCCATTTTATCGCTTTTATACATACTTGTTAGAACGTGACAGCAACGTCGGTAAACGATAAAAACCCGACCATCATAGACTAGGGCTCCAAAATTGGGATATAGGTCTTTAGTTGTCAAACTTACTTTACTTTAGTAGTTAGTAACCCAACCATTAAAATATAAATATTAAAATAAACATGCGAGTCCAATGTAACCCATAAGTAACGATTTTATTCGAGATTCACATGGAATATTTGACATGTGAACTGCCGAATAAAATCGAACAAAGTCTTTCAATCAACCACTTACAGCAATGAATGGAGTTCTCACAGTTCCTTTTTAGCCGCATGGCTCCAAGGTTTATTACTCAAATTGTTTCCGCTCGGTTAATTGAATGAAGTTTAGCTACACAGTTTCCCTGGACTGAAATATTCGTTACGCTGAGCTATTTATAGATTTGGATCAGGGAACTCTTGGCCCTGGCCATGACTTTATTAGTTTGCAAATTTTGCAATCTAAGTATAGACCACCTGAGACTATAATCATATGCAAAATGTATGCATTTGCAACTATCACTTATCTCCTGCAATAAGTTAGTGGATTCATATCAGGCACGTACTGTCTAAAAATAATTCTTAACATATTTACTTAGTACACAGTTTAAAACCTAAAAGTAACCATGATATCCCAGATATTAGGTGATTTTATACATTTATTATAATTACTATATATTTATAATATATTTTAAATTGTTTAATAATATAACTAGCAAAATATTACAAGCTACCTAAAATCTAATATCAATATTATAATTTGTATAATCTCTTTATTATGTTACATATACATATTCGATTGAAAGAAAAATTGTAATCTGCATCGAGTATGACATAGTCATCTGTAATAGTATATGACGCTATGAAGGCCGCAAAAATATGTGACACGCTCTTATGGAGGTACAAACAAGAATGTGTCAGATTATTTTGCATCCTTCATATAGTCCTATACTATTGCAGGTGACTGTACATGCATACAACATATTTTAGAACTAAGTAGTTATGTTTCAAACATATCGTTTATAAAAGGTTTTTTTTAAATTAAACTGTAACAAATACGTTTAGGATGAATTCTACTTCATGGGATAGTATTTTTTACTGATACAACACTGCGTTTAAGGATGACTCACACTCCTCACAGTAGACCGGGCCGGGACGGGCCGGGCTGAGCCCGATCTGTCAATTCCTATAGAAAGCGTCACGTGATAGCTCGGAGCCCTCGAACGTCCCGTGACAGTTTCTGTAGAAATTGACAGGTCTACTGTGAGTCATCCTTTACTTTTGTATATCCATTGTCTTAATTATACTGCTACGCGATACCTATGCATACTAAAGTTACTTACGTTTCTCAGTTTGTGTTTTACGAGGTAAATGCCATAGCTGGTTCTTATCTCAAACAAATACATTTTCATATGCTTTATTTACCGGCAAGCGGAGTGTAATGTGTGTACATTATTTTCAGTGGCATGGCATACTAGTTCTTTTGACATCAATAACAATAAACAAACTTTTTAAAAGCTTTTCACAGTTTTTAATTGTACCTACCTACTCAATTATAAGTTTACACTATAGAATAGAATAGAATAGAATAGAATACTCTTTATTGCACACCTCGGTACATGAGAAAGAACAAAACATTTACAAGGTACAAACATTTGATTAACACAGAGGCAAACAACAGGCGGTCTTATCGCTAAAAAGCGATTTCTTCCAGACAACCTTTGGGTAGCGGAAACATTAAAAACGTATCCTTGAAGAGTAGGCGTACTCATAATACACTTAAAAATTAAAATGGAGTTACATATACCTAGATACATACACGTGTTTTAGATACTTACCTACACTACGTCTCTCATACATCTCAGTCCACTGAGATGTGTGGTGTTACCCATAACGTCACCTTTGCAGGTATTCTCTTATGGGCCATAAGAGAATACCTGCAAAGGTGACGTTATTTTATTTTACTTAACAGGACAGGAGATGTTGGAGTGTAGATGATAAGGCGGAAGAACGGATAACCAAGAACTAGCTACATGGAACAATTAAAACGTAAGTATAAATGAACCAAAACTATTTGAAAGTACCCTAAAGACATATCTAACAGAAAAAAGCTATATTACATTGCAAGAGTTTTTTGATGATATGTTCAGAAACAAATAGACCCCAATTTTCGATATATTACCTTTTTTTAAATTTGTAATAATACTTAGTTATTCACTAGTATACAATATGTATCACAACGAAGAGCAAACCTTAAAACTGGTTGACGGAGAACTCGAGTACATTGTAATGACGTGCATTTTACGTGCTTAATTAAGTACATGTTTTATGACATTAAATTACTACATGAATTTCTGGAGGACCTTTTTTTTGCAGTCGGTTAATGGTTTTGTTAACATCCTGTAAGATTTGTTTACGTTTTTGATTTTTGACAGTGCATGCGTATTGCGTACTGTTGATATGTAGCTAGGGGCAACTAATCAACATTGATGTCAACACACATGCGCTGTGAGTACTGTTTATAAGTAACCTAAGTAATCATTTAAATAATAGCTGTAGTCGTAGGCAACGCGCAGGCGCTTTGTTAACGGTTTATTTGTAACTAGCTAAATTCCAAACGTCAACAAGGTTTGAACTTTGAAGCCTGTCTGTCAGTTGATAATTTAAGAGATGTCTATTTATAATATAAGAATCTAAACAAATAATACAGGGGAGGTGCAAAACAATAAAAATAAATATATATTTCTATACCTCACGTAAAACGGTCGTATTTTTGATGAATTAGGTACCATGCTCATATTTATGATCTAAACATTAACGGGCTTCTTTTTCTTTGATATAGGTATTGCTTTTGTTAGTTTTCGTTTCCGATGACAAACAATTTTTATGTAACTAAATTACTGTGTCCTGACAGGGGGTCTATATTACTTGTTATTGTAATATTTGTGTATTAAACGTTTGAAGTTGCTTGGGGATGGGAAGGTACAACACGCGGAAATTACTTTGGGCTACATCGACAACAAATCTTTAGAATCAGAAAATGTGATAAAACCAGGCAAAACTGTTAGTATTATTTAATTTGCTGATACTTTCCGATTTACAACGTTTTCCGAAACAATTCATTATGACGTCATTACATTTATTAAATGCCGCACCATACTAACAGAGTTGCAACAGTGCATTTTAGATATTTGTGAACCTTGTACTTTTATTTTATTTGAGAAGACATGCCGCTTTATCTTATTATAATTAACATCTATTATAAAATGCTTCAAATATTAATTACTGTAACTTTGTATGTATGCGGTATGCGCTTATCAATATTAGATATGTAGGTATTATCAATCCTTATCTCTTTATTATAGCCGGCCAGACAATTTGTACCGTACATGTGTGGTATTAGACACTTGTGTAAACACTTTACATATATATAATTAGCTGATATTTACGAGTACGTAGGAAAGTGGCTACTAACTTTAAGTTAACTGGTGGCATTGACTTTTAAAGAGTAGTTTTGGGTAATAAATATTGGATAGCTTATATCTGGATGAAATTTGTGATTATATGTAGTTTTTAATTTTACCACAATAGTGAGGTGAAAAATGTTGTATTACACTCGGTCTAGGTGGCAAAGTCTGAAAAATTTTCGTGCTTTGAGACCCTTGTAAAGCTCAATATTCCTGTCTTTGAACTTTGAACCCCTTGCTACGCTCGTAGCTCAATATAAGCAAGAGAGTTAAACAACAACTTTGCCCCCTTGTGTGTTAACAAGAACCATGTTGGCTATGTGTAATGGGTTTACCATGCAATTATATTAACAGTAGAACGCTAAAAGGTCTATCACGTTTATCATTCTTTGCATGCTTTTAGTTAGGATGTAAACGTGGTTACTGATTCAAGGAATTGTCGTGCCGTGATGTGCGAAACTGTTAAATTAATTATTGCAAATTAAATTATTTTACAGTACGTTTGCGTGCAAGGTAGTAATCTTGATTCTAATATTTTTCTTTATACGTTTTATCAAACACATTTTACGTCTTATTAAGGGATTAAGATAACAGGAGCGAGATGGACATACCCTCGAACGCCACAGTCACTATTGAATACGGCCATGTAAAACTCATGGTAAGCACATTGGTTTATATTTAATACAGCAAATTTCCATATCGATATAACGTGGTATCGCCAGTAGCAAATTTTAATTTTATTATAATATTTACGCCGGGTACCTGTCGTACCTAGCTGAAGTCCTTGGGTTAGTATATACTAACCCAAGGACTAAAACTATATAGTTTTAGTCTTTTAACTCGGGTTGTTTTCAAATAACGTGTATTGTTTTTATTGCTTTATTTCTGCCAATAAATGTAATTTGCTATTAATGAAATAATAATAAAAATTTAACACAAAAAAAAAGAATCATTTATAGATGGACAAGATAACTGACATAACCGCAAATTACGTAAATAAACATAAGTACAAAATCCTACTTCATAAATGTAAAATATGTGTAAATATTAATAGATTAGCTGTGGACGATAAGATAATGAATACAAAGCAAAGTAACAAATCTGGCAATTTTAGAGTTCATTAAACAGATAAGAGACAGACTGTATGACTAGTGTACGTTTAGACGACTTAGCAAAGTGTAGATACAGTGTAACCACGTGATAGTCACATTGACTAGTCATATATAAGGTTGCTGTTATACACCTTACATTTATATACTTAAGAATTGAAGTAGGTAATTATTAAGAACTAGCTTTTACCCGCGGCTTCGCACGCGCAGATTTCGTACTTCTAACAACATTTTGAACCGACTTCAAAAAAGGAGGAGGTTGTAGGTATGTACGTGTATGTTACGCGATAATTCCGCCAGTTATAAATCGATTTTGATGATTCTCTTTCTTAGGTAGATTCAGAGTTAGCCAAAATAAATTAAAATTTTTAACTAAGAATATTTTGGACTTTGTTTAGGAAATCAACTGAAAATAGTAGAAATGGGAAATGAAAAACTTAAACAAAAAAAAACAATAACACCTTCAAAAATTACACGCACTTATTTAGGTAGGTATTTATATTTAAATATGCCCTATGCACTTTTTAAAGGTGGTAAGTATTATTTTTTTGTAAAAAAACTCTGCGTAGTACTTCGTTGTACTCGTACACAACGTTTACAGTTTTACCTTGAGGTCATAAGATGACTAAAGTGCGTGGTGAGCTTACTCTCGAGCAGGCCACGTAAAGTTGTCCCTGCGAGAAGCAGTCTCCCCGAAGATAAAATCCTGCCGTTTTCAGTGACTGCATGGCCTTGAGATTTTTTTATTGTCATCGCGAAACAGACCTTAAGGGGGAACTGCAGCCTTTTAAATTCAAACGGGGTATTCGGAAGGTATGAGTGGTATCCGTGGAATATATACCGATTCTCCGCGAGCGCAACCAGTAATGATGATAGCCTCCACCAAGTTCTTATGCAAGACTTTAACCTGCAACCTTGTACCGTTGCACAATTTGGGCGGATTAAGGTTTCGTAGCAAAATTACTGGAGCACCCACTTTCAGAACCAGAACATGTGAAGGGAGGCCAGGTGGACTAAGGGAATTTAAAAAATCCATAGGGTAATTTGTTGCGTCGTCCGTATTTACCACAGACTCCACAGATTTGTATGCGTGTTCTGCACCTTCGAACGATTTTAATAACATATTATTGATTGTTGATACCTCATCGTTCTTAGGTACGAGAATCGCGCGCTCACATAACCACTCCACTGACTTACTGAGTAGGTTGCGGACATCTGGGTAAATCCGGGCTATAAGATCTTCGACGGTTTGTAAAACTAAGGCAAGATTGGGTGGAAAATCAATCCTACCCTCGATTTCTGGATACTTTCGATTGCCAATTTGAAGGAGAAGATCGGATTTTATTTGAGGTGGAGTTTAACGCTTTGACTACGTATGCCCGAGTTCCTCTCGGCACTACGGGTAGCGTTTGACGGAAGTCTCCGGCAAACAATACAGTGACGCCACCCATCATATCTTCGCACCCTCTGATGTATTTTAGAGTTCTATCTAGTGCTTCGAAACCTTCTTTATGCGCCATAGTACTTTCATCCCAAACTATGAGCTCGCAATCGCGCAACACCTGTGCCACGTTACTTTGCTTAGAAATATTGCACAATGGAGTTTGGACACGAATTGAGTTTAAAGGCAGCTTGAACGCGCTGTGAGCTAAGTAAAAAGTAATGCCGCTGCGATTCCCGATGACGCGACTGCCAATGCGATGGCATGATTACTCCTCACTTTTGCAAGCAGTAGGTTAATGAGAAAGGTCTTTCCAGTGCCACCAGGAGCATCTAAGAAAAATATTTGACCAGTACCTTTATCAATGTTCTCCAGAATTAACTGGCAAACGTCTTGCTGTTCAGCTGTCAGCAACTCCTCATTATATGTAACACTACCTCTCTAGAACGTTAATATACCTCTAAATTTGGTACGACATAGTCCACGATCTCTTCCTAAATCTTCCTATCCACATTTATGGTGTACGATATTGAACGAAATGTTAAACACTCTTTTGCCCCCAAAATGATAAAAACACCTTTTTTTTGTATTTTGATGACGATGAGAAACCTTTTCACATAAAATAAAGTCTCTAGCTAAACAGAAAACCTTCCGCCATACAAACTTTCAACACCCTTTTCACCCTTATAAGGGTCGAATTTTCGAAATCGCTGAAATTACTTTTTGTAAACTCTAATGTGGATTCTTTTCACAAAATTTGTAGTCCATAACTAAAAGGGAAACGCTTCCGCCATACAAACTTTTATCACACTTTTCACCCCTTTTGGGGTTGATTTTTCCAAAACGCTAAAATTACTTTTTTTGTATTTTAATAACAAACCTCTACACCAACTTTTGAGTCTCTATCTAAAAAAAAAAACTTTCTTCCATACAAACTTTCAACCCCGATTTAACCCCCTTAGAAGATGATTTTTTCAAAACCCTTTCTTATTCGTTACCTTCGTTAAACACCTAACGTAATGTGAAAATTTCAGGATAATACGTTTAGTAGTTTCGGCTGTGCGTTGATCAGTGAGTCAGTCAGTCAGGACTTTTCCTTTTATATGTATAGATTAAAGATGTCCCATAATATAATGTTATGATGTCATTCCGAGAAGGCAAAATTATTTAAAAAGTGCCTTTAAATAGTGAGATTAGAGAGGCTTCATCTTACTTTTTTATATATGTTTGGGAGTATTTGACTGGGTACTTGCTGAAATCTCGCATACAAATCACACAAACCGAAAGAAAGTACAAACATGTGAATCAGTTACAAATATAGGCTTAATTTTACATAATGAGTGGCTACGTATATCTACGTAGCTCTGACATTGTGCATTTAATTACTGGACATTTGACGATGTGGAGTAATAGTTTGCCAGTAAATGCTAACTCTAAATTGGTACTGTAAGGCATTGGTATGCCCCTGTTTTCTTAGAACACTCAATATTGTGGCTTACTTAACTAGTAATTTGCACTTGAAACCAGTTTTGATTCATTAATTGGTTATTCCATTTAATCAGGTTGTACCAAATACCCGAGTTGTAACAAGTACTTATATATGTATAAGGCTATAGGCTTAATTATAGCAGTACCTAGTCTTTAACAGAAGTTTCGGATAAAGCAGCAAGCCTGCACCAAGATGCGAACCGAAAATAAGTGAGACTATTATTTTTGTATAAAAGACTTTTACAACTTTTTAGATTTATTAAGATTTTATTGTTTTATTTTTGTATGTTTTGATATGGGTGCTTGCCTGAAATAAACGTCATTCATTCATTCAAAGCACCTAAACGGAGGGAAATAACCATTGAAAATTAAACAATAACCATTTGCTAACAAGCTAGTTTTTACAATGAAATAACTTTGTTGCGCACCTCACATACAAAAATACTATGGTTTATATTATATCGGCTTTATTTCGCTAACCTGGTTAAAATAATAGAGATTTTTCATTAATCTTGGTCTTCATTAAGGTTTCGCTACAGCTATATGCAACTACGTTAGTGAACAATAAATCTATTTTTATCGGCAATAAAAACGCTGCAGTTGCGAAAAGTACCTAGTCATTTATTTCTACTCGGATATATTCGTTTCAGGTTATTCCACTCACTCAGTTAAATTGGTCCAGCGCAGTTGGAGATGTCAGCAAATCCACTTAGCGGGCGCCAGTAATCCTATCACTATGACCGCGTACTACATAATTCAAACCCTTGAACCGTTTGGTGTTTGGAATGTTTTCTGTATATTTTAAGGATAAATTGGATTGCATAATTGCATATACTTGCGTGGGATTGACCTCTAAAGCGACACGTGTTTATAGTTAAGCGCTTCCATAGTAATTAGCGTAATTTGTATTTATACTGTTGCATTTTAGCACATAAAACACTGTTTTATATAATTATACGTATGAACTTTATATACAATTATTTTATGTTAGGCATAACAAAGTAAGCACTGACGTGCATTCAGTGGATCACTTTCCGGTGTCCAGCTAAATGGACGAATGCCGTGGAATGCATCACGTTTGTTTTGATTTTATTTTTATCATCCACGCTCGGCTCTTTGTGCTTATTCACGGCTGGTTGCTGACCTTAATCAAAATAAACAACATACACACTTTTTATCAATGTCCCTAAAAACAACATAAAAAATACTTATTAGAATCTTTTTTTATGTACAGCATGCACAACTGGATTTCAAGGAACACTAATGGCATTTTTTTTAAATTGTATAGCTGCCTACTACCGATGGCTGCTATCTAAATGGTTTGGACGTACAAGATTTAAGATAAAGCAAATATCATGTTGTAAATTGATGTTGATAAGCACTTCTTTTATTTAACTTTGTAATAATGTTTAATACTTAAAGATAAATCTTTAATTCTTTTTATTTCATGTGTTTAAGACTTCGGATTCCAGTTAAACAAACTTCTCAGTACTCGAAACTGGAAAGTGAAAAAAAGAATCGTAACATAGGACAGGTTTTGTTTGTGCTTCAAGGGTTATTATTTTAAGTGGTCTTGATTTCAGTCAAATACCTACAGACTGTTATTTCTGGACGTCGTGTACTCATGCCATTGCTTTACTGGACTGGATAGGTGGTGTTTTAGACTGCGGTATTTTTGGTTGTAAGTAGTACCTATATTGTTTGGCCGAAATTCAATTACTTAAAATAATATTATTTGCTCGAATTTATTGTGGCATATTTTTATATTTCTTAACGTTTTTTTTGCCATAAAATCATTTAACATACTCTTGTTTACCCAAAAATTGCTTGACACTTGATACAACAATTACAACATTAAGTGCAATACTATTTTATCCCAGAATGTTTACGCAAATGTCTACCTTTCCAAAGTTGCCTATTTTTTTAAAAAGGTTCTGGCACTTTTAACTCACAGTCAACCTAACACGCCCCTCCTCGCTTCGCTCGTAGTCGCACCTATCTTGACTCTGTCACTTGAATAGTTTTCTGTATTAAAATTTTTTAAAACTTATATGTCTATTTTCATTTCTAATATTGATTACAAGTGCAGTTAATCAACAATTTATAGACACTAAGGTATAGAAAGGTGAAATGGAGCAATTTAGTAAGATTTATATTTTTTTTACTTACTCCGTCCGTACACTAATTTTATTAGGCGGAATGCCTACTAAAACGGAATATTAAAATATTATCACACCGTTATGGCATATGACTTTATTGCATTTGACATACACAGATTATGAGCAATAACATTATTGCAATTGACATTATGAGAAACGATGATTCTGGCATATTATTAATCTGGGAAATAATGATTATTGCAAATTAACTTTTAAGAAACAAGATTATATAACTAGTCCATTATGGCAATCAAGGTGAATCAATTTATAATTATAAGCTAGTTTAGATGTTAATATTTGTGGATTTTATGTATTTTTAATATTTCTTTTAATAAAGTGTTTTGTTGTGTACACACCGAAAAAAAAAGGTGACACTGGTATTTTTATATAGTAATTGACTTATTAAAAGAAATAGACACACAATGCAGAACAAAAACGTCAAAAAAGTGGGTCAGAATTAGCGAACTTGCATTGATAATGATACAAACGTTAAATGTTCCCTACGAAAAAGAGCTTACTTAAGTAAGCATTAATTTTCAAATGTATACATTTCAAAAGTTTATAGGCGGTTTTTCACTTAACGAAACGTCACGTTCCAAAAAAAACTACATGAAAAAGAGTCGCAACTGCTGCACTTTTACGGCGCCATTTTTTCGGCTGATAGGGTATCCAGTTCTTTTATCCTATATCTTATTATCTATGTATGTAGTACATGTGTTATAACTGTTATAAAAAATCTAATTGCATGGAACCGCGAGTATTGATCTCGGACGGATGTCATAAAATATCCGTATGTACCTACTTATGTCTGTACCATAATAGCTCTTAAAGGGTGTACCGAGATGAAAGCCTTGTCGATTCTTATCAACGTTTGGTGGACATAAAAGTTCCTAATGATCTTCAAGCTTATTCAGCTCAAATTGGAAATAGTCACATATTTTTACTGTTCTAAGCCAATGTTATACCTCTACCCCTCATTTTTTAAATAATAATAAAACGAGCAGACGTATTGCCTGAAGTTATTACTTTTGCCCATGGCCTACCTGCAATAACAATAAGCATATGAATGCAAAAATTGTAAATATGCATAAAGTGCACCTTAATTAGCTTTCCGTATTTTACAGCATTTCTTGTAAATTAATAGCTGTTGGTACTTGGTACTAATACTCATAGTAGGTAGTCCTTGACACATTGGTAGTGGTGTTTTTTTTGGTGTAGTAGTGAAGTTGTAGTGAAGTTCGGTGTAGTAGTGTAGTAGGTACTATTAAATGCTATTTAAATATAGAGAGCGATTTGTGATAATTGTGATATAACAGACTACAATGTTATCTGACTGCAATGATAGTTTCATGCAAGTTCTCGCGCCATCTTTATCGGACTTTAAACGGGTATTGGGTACGGGTATGGGGAGGTCCATCGGGGGTATCCTACTCCTCCCTCAACTCCCTAGGTTCCCTTTCGTTGATTACACAGACCGATGCTACCGATTAGCCCCAATAAACTAGCATTGTTTACAACAGGTATTCTATTTTATAACATTAGAATTGCGATACAACGAGGAAATGCTGCCAGCATCCTAGGTACAATGCCTCAAGGACCTGGGGTGCGATTTTTGAATCTCACCGAGTGACTAATTCTCACAAAAATGAGTGATTTCCGAAAATTCGTATTTTTGAAACTCATCGGTGACTTCTGATTCTCACGCATGTGAGTTCAATTCGAATGCCCCTACCCAGTCGTATTTGAAATCATCGGTGAGTATTTTGACAGTTGACTTATGTGATTTGTGAAATCTGCCAAAGTTTGTTGGAATTGGAAAACAGTAATGTTGGAGATTTAACTGAATTAGCAGCGGGGCTCACTGTAATTTCGTGAATTTCGCATATTTGTGAAAAGAATAAGAAATGGCAAGCCTGGAAGATTACATTAAGATGACGATAACGGATAGCGAATATGGCATAGCAGCAATAGAATAGAACGAGGCCTTTGAAAAAGCGCATGCTGCGATAGAAACGTGTAATGGCATATTAAAAGGCCGATTCCGTTGTTTATTAAAGCATAGAGTACTGCACTATGCACCGGAGAAGGCGTCGAAAATAATAAACAGCTGCGTCATGACAATGAAGATGATGTTTTGGATTTTGGCCTGTACTTACCTGATTTGTGGGCAAGAGAAGCTCTACGGGCATCTATAGTGCGATATTATTATTTGGAAGATTAAGCCACCTAGCGAGTAGGTAGTCGGCCTATTTTGTCACTTGCTGAAGTTTTTGTTCATGTTTTGTTATTATAGTGCACAATAAAGCATGTTATGAATATCTCTTCTACTTACATTGTTTTAAATTCCTTGTACGCCCAAGCAAATTACTTACATCAACCAAACTTCCATACCTACTCCAGTTAATCATAGTTCAGTTTTTGTCTACATGAGTAGGGTAAGGTTAATGTAGCTAATTCCATCATAGGGCCTATTCTATCTAATGCTCGCAGGCATTGAATATGAATAAACACGAGTCAATAAGCAGCAGGCTATCCGTAGTTCATCAACTGAGTCGAGAGCTGCATACTGTGCTTATACTCAATGGAGCCGAGCATTAGATTGAATAGTCAAAATGACAGAATTAGCCACATTAACCTTATAAGTATAACATGGACAGGTTTTGCACAGACACTGCGCCTGTGCAGTTGTAAGGTATGCGGGCTGAGAATTTTTGTATAGCATAGGTACATGTTGCTCTTCAATTAAAAAGAGGATGTAAATTAGTTCTCAAATGTATCAGTAAGGTACACTTACAATGATAGGGCAATATGGAACAGGCAGGAGGCAGGCATTAGGTAGCTGTAGAAACTGAATGAAACAAGGGGAGTTTGTGTAGGCTTTATATATTATTTCTTGTAATTTAGGTATAGTCTACCTACATAGGCTCATTTTAAAGAATTCAATGCCTCAAGTCTGTTTAGTTTAGTGTAAGCAACTTAATTAGATTAGGTTGTAGATTAGGTCAATAGTTGCAATGTGCTTAAGCAACTTTTTGACTTCTATTTTATAGAAAGTCAAAGTGTTAAAAGTTACAGTTATGGAGAACACTAGTCCTTTGCTCCTAACATAATTAACATTTTAATAAGACCGCCAATAGCCTTAATGTTAGTGAATGTACATTAAGCATCAAAAATATCTATACAACTCTCCTCTTATTACAAAAGAAATAAAGCGAGAGTTGTGTAGGTATTGTTGACACTGACCGTACAGTCTGCAGCAGATGTAGTTAAGCATGCGGGGTGTCCAATATGATCTTGATGCACCCTTCTTTTGAAAACAATAAGATTGTGCTACAGACCATTTTGAACACCTTGCCTGCTCTACTACTTCTGCTGCTAGCCATATGATTACTTATACATTGACAAAATCAATCAGTTTGAATTTCTCAACTAAATAATAGGCAAATTAAATAAAGCCTTACAAGATACCTATTAATAAAACATCAGTCTAAAGCTTCGAATTTTACATTACTACTTTATTATCAAGAAGTGCATTATAAGTATATTAAAAACATCAGCCTAAATATCTGAACTAAATAATAATTGTCTTATAATCTAACATCATACATAGAATTTTTGTATCAAATCACAGCACAAGTAGGTAGCACAAATTGGCAGGTTTCACAACTTGCCACTTTCATTTAGAAAGATTGAGAGATATACTGTATGAGTTATCACTTTAAATGAGAGAGGTACACAATCCAGTCAATTCAGCCATTCTACTTTTTCATCATTAATAAATTTCTTTATTGACAGGTATAATCCACATCAGATTGCAAATGGTAGTTAAAGTATAAATACAAAAAATAAAAGGAACATAAATAAATAAGTTAAAATTAATAACTTAATTTTAATTTGGTATATACCTCCGGGTTTAGGTAATTAGGCTATTATCTGTTGGTCTACAAAAACTTATATTTTGTTCCACTCATGGTGTACAGAAAACCAATATGCATACATTTTATTGTCTAGATACTTAGACAAGCCATGGAGAATGCTGTTATCCAATGTTTGTAGGAAACTCCAAAAAAGTAGAGAAGTTGCATTGTCTGCTTGCCGCTTACCTAAAAGTACAAAAAAAAAAATATTAAATTATAATAGAGTTCTATTATCAGCTATAAATTAGATTTTCAATGTATCCTGATCCTTTAATAATTATGTAACAGTTTGAGAAAACATCTGGAGTTACAGATGTATGTGTGAACAGATGGTGAAATTTAATTTGAATATGTTGCAGTCAACTACACAAGAGGTGCACAACAAGTAATGTAACTGATTGTAATTTGATCAGTAGCCCTGTTGTGTAATATATTTATATCCTGGTCACAGCTAATAATCAACCTGGCAAAATGCATCAAAGCCTTCCTACAAGATATTAAAAAGGTAAACAGTCAGACCAATATAATAGTTCATTTTTGCCTTTGGTTTGTATAAATTACTAAATGATAAAAATGATAAATGATAAATATCTTTATTTTTCAATTTAGGCACTAATTTTTATATGCTGGGAATTGGTGTGTAAGTTAGTTAGTTGGTCTTGGCATTTTCTGCAAGTTGACAAACATTGTGCACTCAGCAGCAGAAATTGCTAAGTTGGTAAGGTGACCAAAATGATTTTGGCACTGCCTAATTATTAAGACAATAAAAGTGTATTAGGATCATTGTGAACACCTTGCACGCTGTTATACCATTGGGAAATTTCTCTGATATGATTTTAGTTATAAATTTAACCTGAATGAAAGAATAACAATGAAAAGATCCTACCTTTCTCCACGCCATCTAGTCCTGGAATAGCATTTAATTCGGCCGCTATATCCTGCCAAACTTTCGAAGTCGAAAGAAGAAGAAGCTCATTCTCCCGCACAAGTGCTTGCAGTCGAAATTTCTGTTATATTCCAACTTTCCTCTTTTGTGGGACTGGGACCGACGACGAGCATCTATAAAAGGGACAATAAACAATTATCAGGTTAAACAACACTATATATTACGATAATAGAACATATGCCACTAACAAATGTACATACCTTTTTTTAATACAACTGTCGCTTTCTTCGAGTAAATTTCAAGCAATCCTTGTAGTTCTGATAATAAAATGTTTCCAAAACTAAGTTTTCTTTTAAATTACACTGACTGACTGACAGGTAGGTACACCACGTTTTACGTTTGACCGATTTCATTGAACCTATTTTAAGTTATAGTATGAGAAATAAAAACCGGTATCTGCTTAAAAAGGAACGTCATGGGACGATTGTCTATGACTGCAGTTGTAAAATGTCTGCATGTTGGTAACCTGCGTGTGAGTTTCAAAAATACGACATTTGGAAATCGGTGATATCAAAGTCACCGGTGAGAATTTTAGTCACCAGGCGAGCTCAACTCACGAGTGAGATTCAAAAATCGCACCCTGTTTTAGACTTAAGGTAGGTGGAGGTAGGTAGTTTTTAGGTAAGTTACACTTACTGTATATATTTCGAAAATTAATGTTTTTTTTATAATATTTGCGGTAAATGTATCTATATTCGTACTAACATACTACATATATACATAAGTTACTTACTACTAGTATGATTACATATATGCATATATAGCAATACTCGTTTAATTGTATATTGTCAGTCACATTTCCTAGTAAATATATTTATTTATTTTCTAGTTATTTTTGTATTAGTATTAAACTTAATGCAATTTTACATCCGGATTATTTTGGTACCTACCGTTTAATTTATTTATTTGGCAAAAACATACAACTTCATAGGTACCCAAAAAAAATGCAACGTGATGGTAAATAAAACTTAAATTTAGATTAATTTTATTTAAAACTTACCTGATATATACAAAACTTATTTAACATTAAATTTTACACATCACAAATAGTTAATACTTTGTCAATGTTTATTTGAGTGTAATTCACTAATGGTCTTTTTGATCGAAACCCGTTTTAACGTGAGCGCGTGCACCACCGGCCAATTCAATACCGGTACTGTCAAACTCAAACAACTGAAACAACATACTTCTCGTACAATACACTATTTGAACGTGAGGGAAATTCTGCCATATCGCGCATGGCATGATATATGATGTGACATTAAGTATTAGTTGGAACATGCACTTTATTACGTAAATACAAAGCATACAATTGAACGAGTTTTTATCCTTGGCGAGGAAGAAATCGTGATAAGATTGTAACTATTACTACATAATAAATAATAATATAATCATTCATGAAAGCATTTTGGTATTTGATAAATTTGGTTACTAGGTGGGAATTCATTAATTTGGTTACTCATGTTCATGTATCATGAATTCATAAAACTGATTCCTTTAACATTATATTATTATTGAAATTAAACACTTTAGAACGGATTAATCGCGTTTATTAACACCATGATCCTACGTTTCGAGCCCTTTACAGCACTCGTTTTCACAGGGTTAAGATGATGACTGAGAGAATGCGAATTCTCCCCGTCAATCAAAAAAGTTACTTGTGCAAACTACCTACATACAAAAATATAAAAATAATTTATATATAGATAGTAAATTTAGATATTTCCAAAAAGGACAGCATAAATAAATGTTTTGATTCATATTTTGTTTTTGTTTCTAAGTAGTCACACTACTCATAAATTATAAATTGAAAGAGATGTCATATACTACAGAAAAAGTGACCAAAGCCCCCGATGAGCAGGGTGACCTCCAGCTTTCGTGGCAGGCGCCCTAACTACTGGTCTGCCCGATCACGGCAGCCAGAGTTCGAAATTTCCTAAGTACCTAATGCAACCTTTTCTTATTTCAAACGTTTAAGGTGCGTTCCGCCAATCCTACATTGTGCGTACCATGGACACATTTTTTTTAACTTCTAGTGCTATCGTTTTCGATAATATTCACTGTATCAAATAATGTTTTAGCAAACTATGCCTCACACTTTAGGGTTCTCACGATCGTCGCTCTCACTCACTATATAGCAGCTATGCCAGCATTGCCAGCTATCCAGTCGCCATGGTCGAAACCGGCCAGGACAAGATGATTGGAGGTACCCTAAAAAACAAACACTTTATTGTACTCTTTTGTCTGTATGTTTGATATATATAAAAAACAAACATCAATTATATTGCGATGCGATCGATTCTAATTAATCGATTCCAATCCATAACTTTTTATTGTAATTCTGTATTTCACTGATAATTCAATCTAGTTGCCTATTGCTACGTAATTTCCTGCCTTTAGTTCAATTTGTACTTAGTTTATTCAACTATTTATTTCCTATCCAAACTTTCGTATTCTAAATTAGTCTTGCAATTATATCGACATGGACACTGTAAGTACGGTTAGTACGGAGCGCAACACTATGATGTTTTATTTTTCTGCGTTCACGACCTTGACACCAATGTCTTTGGTCAGTGTTATTACCAAATTATTTCTTATAATAATAATTAGAAACCACTCATAATAATATGCTTTTTAATTGTTGTTAGCTTTTTATTAAGAATAAAACGGTTAGGAACATTATTTTTATTCTCCAAAACCTTGTTCCTTTTGCGTAATGTTGCCATATAACATAAGGTGAGAGGATAAAAAAATTAAAAAAAAAATTGTAAAGGAAATGCTCGGAGGACTTGCGACGGCTTCTAGCATTTTTTTGTAAAACGCTGAAATAGTGCTTAATTTCTTGTAATAATCATTTATAACGTTCCTTTAGCTAGAAACAAGTAACAGGAGTGTGAAAATTATTTCAAATTAAGAGTCACTTGGGCTTCGTCGGCAACATATCGATTCGGCGTATATAACGTACAAAGCTAGGTTATAATTAGATTTTCGGCATTTTCCAGTAGTGTTAATTTGAAATGGAAAGTATGGATGTCGCTCAAGAAGGAGCCTCGGCAGCGTCTACGCCCGTCGTGGAAAACGGTGAGTATCTTAGCTTCGCAACCATGCGTGTTTTTGGTACTTATAGGAAAAACGTGTTTCTTTGTCGAGAATCATCTACATGTAATGTTTCTTTTTAGGGCCTGACAAGAATGTTACGGCTGAGGAAATGACCTCAAGGGACTACTATTTTGACTCGTATGCCCATTTCGGTATTCACGAGGAGATGTTAAAAGATGAAGTTCGCACACTCACGTACAGGAATGCGATGTACCACAATAAACACTTATTTAAAGGCAAAGTAAGTTTAACACGTTTTTTATTTTCTTTTAGTGTTACAAGTCGTCTTAGTGTCAAATGCTTAGTAGGTACAAAATACAATATAAATATATTATCCCTCCCTATGCATATTTTGTAAGCGATGCTTTTGCTCCCTAACCTTAAAATACTGTAATTGTATTATCTGTGTTGAAATTATTCAGTTTTTGATGCTTTTTTATCCATTCAAATACAAGCAATGCACTTATAAATGTATAGAGCTATGTGATACTCAGTGCACACAGCACACGGAAACCAACTAGGCTAGATACCTATCTACAGCAAGCATACCACCACCACCACCACCACCTGGCCACTTGGCCACCTGGCCAAGAATGCAATTTACTTAAGACTCTTTTTAAATTGTAATTCCAGGTAGTGTTAGACATAGGCTGCGGTACGGGAATCCTCTCGATGTTCGCTGCCAAGGCTGGAGCAGCCAAGGTGATTGCGGTGGAATGCTCCAACATTGTGGACTATGCACGCAAGATCGTTGAGGCCAACCGACTCGATGATATCATTGAGATTGTCAAGGGCAAGGTGAGGCACCCTATCATTAACTGCCAAGGTTCAACGGTCCAAGGGTCCAAGATGATTGCGGTAGTCTGCACAACTTGTGGACTACACATATTGCACTCCTGAGTATTTCGATTCAGTTTTGATTGTATTGTAAAACTGTGTCAAGTTCTTTTGATTTTGAGTCATAACTATTATAAGTCTTCAGTTTTGACTAACTTTCTTATTGTCATTTAATACACTTCTGCCGAATGCATTTATTTCATGTGGCTGAGTAAATACTACATTCTTTTATAACTTGCCTAAAACTTTCCTATTAGCAACAGTGTGGTTTCTAGACATTAAAAACTGTAAATTTGCCAGGTGGAGGAGGTGACGCTCCCAGTGGAGAAGGTGGACATCATCATCTCAGAGTGGATGGGCTACTGTCTGTTCTACGAGAGCATGTTGGATACAGTGCTGTACGCGCGCGACAAGTGGCTGCAGCCCGATGGCATGCTGTTCCCTGATAGGTGAGCTTTCTAAACTTATAAGGCTGAATTAACTGGTTGTTTTATGATACCATACTTACAGTGCAACAGAAAAATTTAGAAATTAAAAAGTAGCAAAATTTTAATTTGTTTACTTTTTTTGTTGCACTGTATATTTTGCTAGATCTTTTCAAAAAAATTGGTTTTCGTTGTGCTTTACAAAACCAGTAAATTTGCAGTTTCTCTCTGTAAGTTATAGAAAAATATTGTTATTACCAACACTTTTTTTTTGAGTGTATGAGATTGATAAATCTGCCTGGATTCTTTGAGACACAAACTTCAAACAAAGGTAAATCCAGTGAAAGATGGCAGCTATATATCAAAAATAAAAAACCTTTTTTTTTGTATGTAAAATTATTCAGTTTGGTTGAAAGCTTAAAAAGTAATTTCAAAAGAAAACATTCTAAGTCTAGTTCAAAGTCGCATTACTCGCAGTGTAGGTACTGATATCTCTTGCTAAGGTTAAACAATAACTAACAAAGCTCCGTTATGTCTAAGGGACCAACGTCGAAATCGCGAAAAAATAAAAACTATCCCATACAAAATGCACACAACCAATATGTATGAAGAAGTCAAAAAGTTTTTCCCAAAATGACGCTGGTCTATTTCTGGCCCTTCACTGAAATTTATTAAACTTTCTGGCCCTCCATGCAAAAAGTTTGTTCATCACCTTAGATGCAGAGTTTTCGCAAATTCTGTTGGCTATTAGGTGGGTCCCTCGCCCGAAGCATTTCGACCGTGCGTACGGTTACCTGAGAGCATTTCATCCGAGCAAGACACGGCTACACAGGTTGAGTCGCATTGTGCTGCAATGTTTTCGTGAGGCTGCTCGCTCTGTGCTGCCGTGTCATACCTATGTACCGCAACTTGAGTTACATGCTATACATGTGATAAATATAAATTGTATTATGTTCATTGCCTTTACCTATCCACAAAAAAAAACCTCATACGAGCTTGTCAGAAAAGGCGCGTTACTCATGTCTGGTAGCACAATTCGATTTTATTCAAAACTATATATGTTTCGTGAGTTACACTACATAGGCGTAACCCGGTTAATGATCAGGCGCGATCTTTGCAACGTGTACATGACAAATGTTTGTGCAGATGCACTCTGTTCATCTGCGGCATCGAGGACCGGCAGTACAAGGACGAGAAGATCAACTGGTGGGACGATGTGTATGGTTTCGACATGTCCTCCATCCGCAAGGTGGCCATCTCGGAGCCACTGGTCGACGTGGTCGACGCTAAACAGGTCAGAATACTTTTCAGCACTTTATAGTAAGATTCCACTCAGACTCAGCTATAGGGAAATGCTGCATGAAGCAACTCGGCCTGTGTAGACATGCCTCATCGCAGCAAATGCAGGCGCGACTGCTATGGCCGGCATTACACTGGTAAGTTTTACTTACGTAAGTAGGGACGCAGCTATATGCAAGAATAAGACGAAAGCGGAGGGATGCGGATTTAAAAAATGATGCGGTTGCGAATATCCGCAAGATCCCTGTTTGAGAAGTTTCGGTGGGTACGGTTTCGACATGTATCCGCGTGGTGACCATCTCGGAGCCGCTGGTTGACATGGTTAAACAGGTTAGAACAATAACTGTAAAGATTTCTGTCCAGTTAATACGTTCGGCGCCGGTGACACAGCGTCTGTCATCAAAAAATTATTACTCCTATGCCAGTGACACGTGTGTGATTTTATGTTTACGCCTTTTTTCAACGAATTTACAATTTTTTTTTTTTAGAATGAATGTACAGTTACGTTATTCAAATATTAAATCGAATTATGCGTTGGTTCCAAAATCTGAGAGTTTTTGAAATTTATTAAATGTTACCCTTGTACAGTGCCGATGACACAAATCTGTGTCATTTTGTAATTTACCTATAAACAATGCCAGTTGATACGTATTTGTGACCATGTTATTCGTACTATTATGCCAGTGACACAAATACGTGACTACGATAATTTCATTTCGGCATAGCTTAAGGGCTCAGTGAAACGCTGCCGGAGTTGAACGTGTTAACGAAGCGTAGTAGTTGCGCTGGGCGAGGCAAGTATGCACTGACTGACCTGCTTTGTGCGGCAATTGCCTCGAGTGAGTACGCGAGTAACGAATACCTTTCTATAAGTACTGTTCATATATCGGCCTCCTAGCCTAGTTGGTAGTGACCCTGCCTACGAAGCAGGAGGTCCCGGGTTCGAATCCTGGTCAGGGCATTTATTTGTGTGTTTATCACGAATATTTGTTTCTGAGTTATGGATGTTTTCTATGTATTTATATGTATCTATATATTATATATATCGTCGTCTAGTACTCACACCACAAGCCTTATTGAGCTTACCGTGGGACTAGGTCGATTTGTGTAAGATTGTCCCACAATATTTATTATAAGATTGTCCCACAATATTACAGAGAAACCAAAACTAAATAATACCAGTCAGTAGTTATTTAGTTTTGGTTTCTCTGTAACAGCCTGATGCCTAATTAATACTGCAATTGTTGAAATCCTTACAGGTAGTAACCAATTCGTGCCTGCTGAAAGAAATAGACCTCTACACGGTCAAGAAAGAAGATCTCAACTTCGAATCCAAGTTCCATCTGCAAGTAAGTAGTTTCTTATGAAGATTGTTTGTAACCGAATGCAACAGAAATTACGCGACCGAAATTCTGCCGCTCACAACAGAAAGTTTTACGCTCGTCTGGCTTCACCCTATGAGTCAATAACTTGTTGTCTCATTTTTTGGTATTTCTCGTAATTAATCATCAGATGAAAAGCAAACCAAACTAATTATAATAAAATAATTAAACAAAAATCGACCTTGTTGTAATAGATGTATGGTTGACTTGGCTATGAACTCTTGGTACTAAGTACTTCGCGACTTTTGCTTGCCACTCGACGATATATCATTCCTTAGTTCATTATGATGTGCTAGTCTAGAACTAGATGTGTGCCCAAATTAATTGAGGATTTAATAAATACTTCAACTTAATCAGGGACATATTCTCCATACATTTTACGGAATGAAATGTAAACAAACCGCCATATAACCTAAATTTTAAACCAAGTTTTTAATGAAATGTCGAAGATAATGTTATTTATCTTATGGTTTTGTATGTTACGAGAATTCGACCGTTTCGGTGGTGTTTGATGAGGTAGTGTGAAAATTCAAAGAGGAACGGTGACAAAGCAATGTGATGCCTTTTGTTTACATCGTTAGCAAGTTCGATCGACAGCGATTTAACGTTGCGGTTGTCGCCAGGTCCGCCGGAACGACTTCATCCAGGCGCTGGTGACGTTCTTCAACGTGGAGTTCACGAAGTCGCACAAGCGGCTCGGGTTCAGCACGGCGCCCGAGGCGCCCTATACCCACTGGAAGCAGACCGTCTTCTACTTTGATGAGTACATGACTGTAAGTATTGATTGTTGCATTGAAATTATCGGTACGGTATCATATTTCCTATTGGCGCCTACTTTCTTAACATGCCGCGGGCGGGAGCCATCCCCCCCGTTTAATCCCGTTTTTATCTCAGTTTTCACCTTAGTAATTACATTTAAATATATATTATCTTAGTAGAGCGCCACTACTAATCCTCATAAGAGACGTCACATCGCACGCACACAACGCAGGCGCAGTGAACTTTTTTTTTCCTATACAGAAATTATTTTATACAATAAAGGGATACTATTTGAGTAGGATCCTCGTATCCATCAGTAAAAAACAAAAAAGAATTAGGATAAATTCACACCAAATGTCCTTATCCTCAGGTAAAGAAACAAGAAGAGATAACAGGTACGTTCTCGATGCGGCAGAACGCGCGCAACAACCGCGACCTCGACTTTGAGATCGAGATCGACTTTAAGGGCGAGCTCTGCCAAGTGCAGGAGAAGAACCACTACAGGATGCGTTGAGCGAGCGAAGCGAGTTTTGTATCAGTGTAGCTCTGGTAGTTTTTAACTTTTTTTCGTATTTGGTATTCAAATGTGTAACCATACAATTTAAAAAGCTGTCATGTTTTTGGATGTGAATTAAATATGTAAAGTTTCCTAGATTTTGATAGCATAGACTGTGATAAGTAAACATCATAATTTCATAGAAGATTGATGTTTAATATAACACTTTAAATTTTGACAGTTAATTTGCTTGGAAGATGTAAATGAAAAAGCATATAATATAATTCCATATAACAATAAAAATACAAATTAAACGTTACAATACAAACAACACATTTATAAGTTAAGGAGATTACTTTCTAATAGTCTTTCATTTTCTTTTTAGTTTAACTAAAATTCACCAATCTGATATCAATGAACAGCATTAAATATATTTAAAGATGCTTGTAATCAATGCAGAGCCAAAACTACTGAATTTAGTACTGAGTAGGTTACTTGTATAACGTTGTTTACCACTAAGAGATTTCGCAAAATTCAACCCCCAAGCAGCTAAAATAGAGGTAAATTAAAAAAAAACCATAGCTACATTGATAGAAGCAATCGGACATGTCCCAATGTTCTAACGTCTTATTTTCGAAATAAGCTTAGTGATTCTATTGTAAGAATTTGGAGCATACATGCCAAAACACTCTTCTGTCCTTAGTAATCAGATGGATATTTTACTATTCTGATTACTGAGACAGTATAGGTTTAAAACTTAAGAATTGAGGCGTTTTTTGTTTTACCATTGCATATATATTTTCATTTGAGGCAGTTAATTAGAAATCGCTAGTGTTTTTTTTTAAAGGGAGTAGACTGGATAATTTCATGTGTCTTTAGACACTGCCAAGAAAGATTTTCTCTTCCTTTTTGTAACGTGTTAGTGTCTGTTCATTTTTGAAAGTATGTAGTAATAGCAGTTCAATGACAAGGATATAATGTTAAATTTGCAGTAGGAATCATAAATGTAGCTGTTTTTTTTTTCATTCAAAATTGAGCGTTCTCATACTATTAGGGATGAATTTGGGGTTGGTCGCTGCTTGCTGGCAAAAATGACAAGATGTAATTTGGTAGACTTAGTGGCATCTTGAAACATATGCGCGCTTTTATATGCATAGGTACACTAAGTTGCATTTTAACGCCTTTATCCTTAAGTGATTATACTTGTACTGTTTATTTTGGAAATGATTTGTCATATGAATTCATGTTCACCAAAAACGAATTACTAATAGAATGAGTTCTCATTTTATCAATAAGCGTTAAACATACCAAGCAATGTTTAAATTAGTGCCTATTAAACTGAAGAATAAAATAATGCAAATTAATTGAATGTAGACGGTTTATTAAATAATTAAACGCATAAACGGTATTTCAGCATGCAAACCGTATTTTTTTACAATATTATTATAATATGGGCTTGGATTTAGTAAAAGGTACCACATTGTCGCTAGTTGATAATGTTCATTTCTAAATGAATCTTTATGGCATTTAGCGCCTTATTGGCAACGAACAAAGTGGTACATTTTTCTGAGAACAATCACATAGGAAGACACAGTAGCTCATCTTCGTATGTTTAATGCTTAAATAGAATGTAACATAATATTACATTTCTGTGTGTTTGTTCATTAACTGGTTCATAATATGTGTTCTTAATATGGTTACTGTATGTTTAGAAATAAGGATAGTTTACACTAGTATGTATGAGAAGCTGCTGGTATAGCTTGGTTAGTAGAATATCTTTAGGAGTATATAATGTAATGATAAATTGATCCTAAAGCTATTTTCATGGAACGCAGTAATCCTGTTAAATTTCGTCTCTTTTAAACATATACAAATATCGAAATTGAGAGAGTCTAAACTATTATCAATTGCATTTGAAATTTGACAGGCATTTGTTTTCAATGCCAATAAGTGGGTTCTATTTTATAAAGATAACAAGTAAATTTTATTCGTGCTAAATTTTAATTGTTATGTACCGACATACTAAATATATGGCCTAAAGGTGTTTTTTTCCGATGCATGTCGCCCTTGTAAAGTAATATCCCGTTCAATATTTGACCTTCCAAGAATAGAATTTGTTCCAAAATTTGTCCTTATAAACTTAAAAAAGCACAACTTTTATAGGGGCCTATTTTAAATAATGGTCGATTTAGGTCGAAATGAACATGGAGCTTAACTGCGTTGGGTAGTTCACTCGTATATGCCAGTGTTACGTATTATTCTTGTATTAGATATCAGTCACTACGTCCAATATGAAATTTCGGGTAAATAGATCTTGCTACGAAAACTACCGTTTAAGGTCGAAGCTTAATATTGGGCATAGTGATATGCACTCGGATTATTAGAATACCCTTTGAACGCCAAGAACGCAAACCTTGTGATAATAAAATTTATATATTATGAAGTAAATTTGTCTATTGTTTTAATGTGTAGTATCAGTGACCGATAGAAGTTTTGGGGTTCGTATTATAAATTCCGTTTTGGTACACTAAAATATGTAAAATGGCAAATGTATTGTATTTTATACATGTAATTTGAATTATAATAAATAAATTTTCAATTGAGTATTCTAATAGATCTCGAATGTAACTTCCGTAGTTAGATTTCTCATGTTTGTACTGGATGGGCGTGGCCGCGAGCATCGTGTGTGTATTATTTTCAATAGGAGTATTGTTCGATTTACTGTGATAGTCCTGGTAATGCGCCTAGGTATATCTGTGAGATTCTCAAAACCCAAGCGAATTTTCACTCTCGCTGTAACGACTTAAAGTTGAATTTTGATAGCCGACTGTGTCGGATTTTCTACAGTGCGTAGTACCGGTGGTACTCTTTAATTTAAGAGGTGCATAAATGAGTAAGCCAAAGTTTGTTGTTTTATTTTATTAGTTTTATTACATACCTTATACTTATATTCAGTTGACAACCAAAACTCATAGTATGGAACTTATCGATGGCGAGATGATTTATGTGAGCATTATTACTTACATAATTCGTTTTAGTTGTCAAGTGGGAACACATTAAATTTAAAAAAGTTTACATTGGTTTAACCCTTTTTCCAGTCACTATACTTTTAAATTTATCGAACTAATTGTTTGAAAATGAAATAAACCACAGTCAAATTATGTACTTGCCTTGGCCAAAAAATGACTGGTCTTAAAATATCATCAAAATGTTTCAAAAGTTTTTGGATAATAATCTTGCTTATTATGCAAGAAAAGCTAAATTAGTGTGACTTATTTATGGGTTTAAATCTGTTCTTGACAGTAAATACACATTAAACGGCCCTGTTTCCTTTTAGGATTAAGCATTACTGAACGTAATTAATATGGAGGATCTTATCACTAAAATCTGATAGCGTATTTGGCGACTAACATGCGTCATAAAATGTGAGATGGATATTCGGTCGCATTTTTGCGGTAAAAAGTGTGTCGAAGCGCCATAGATAAGATTAGTCATGACTCTGTTCTGTCGGCTTCACTATTCAATTTTATCATTCTCTCAATCAACTTTAAACTATCAATATCATTAATGTTGGGTCACACAGGCCTCAGCTTGTGTACGGAGCGCGTCACCGCCTGCAGCTTGTACAAAATCGACCCGCGAGATCTCTGTTTCACAGGAACTGCAGGCCGTGGTGTACTGCACATACAACCGGTGTGTCATGCGTTACCGATTGTGTATGCGGCGACATTAGAAGGCGAAGCAGTATATCGCGCGCGTCACCGCACCGCACTACGTCGCCATCTCACGTAGTATACCGCCTAGTAACCGATGTGCATTGGATTTACAGTACATAATATATTATGGACGATGCTAGCCTGAATTAAACTAAAGACTAAAGTACACTATCCGACGACAGCTACAGCTGGCACGAGCGGCACTGCGGCCCCAGCACTCTTCACGTCGACGCAACAGCAGCTCGAAATAAGGTTGTATTCTTGACACGAGTTGGCGTACAGGTACTTGCAGTCGGCTTTACGGCACGCCAGGCTGACTGTGAAGAGAAGTTTCGGATTAGGGATGTGTTTACTGCAGGGATCGGATACCGGTATTATCTCCATGCGAAAATACCCTTTTCAGGGTTCCTTATTTTATTGTTTTGTTGTTTGATTTATTATTTATTACTTAATATGAAATGATTACCTAAATAAACTTTCAGTCCTACACAATAAATTGAAAGATTGGGCTGTTTCGGGGTTTTCAAAACCTAACTGAAGGTTTACTGAACTTCAAATCATGGGGTTCGAAACGTTGGAGTTATATGCCCGCGATCGCGTTAGTGCTCGAAAACTCATATGGAGTTACCGGAGTTACCACTTTCGGCAACGAGATGTAGGTACCTACTATCGGGTTCAAAATTGCATGGGCAGTTGATGAATGGATTAATTCATTAATTGTAATTCAGTAATTATCATATGATTTCAAGTCAAGCTCAACTCCTGGGATTGTGCAAACTCGGTGTACTTATACGTCTTTAGGACCTAATGAACGTATAAAACAATATCCAGCTGCCTGGGAATTACAGGTAATTAGGTATAAGGATTTTAAACCGAATAAACATGTGAAAATAGTAAAATTATAAACTCACATCCAGAATCTCTCTCGCAGCAGCACGCATCATGCGCCTCCTTATACGAGCAGTAGCTGTACACCGACGAGTCGCAAAGCGGGCATCCCGGGTGCGCCCCCGGCGGCCCCGCCAGCCCCGGTTTGCCCGGGTACCCACCCGGATATCCACTCCCGGGGTACTGTCCTGGGTACCCGGGCCCGCTGGGGTAGAGCCCCGGTCCGGTGTTGGGGTACTGCGGGTAGTCAGGGTTGTATTGCCCGTAGCCGCCTAGGAAAAAAGCCGCTATGTCTCTTAGGCTGAAACCTGTTGATGGTTAGATGAGATGAGATGAGTGTTAAGATGACACTGGATCGCAGATTCTGGTGGTGTCAATGAGTTTTGAATCTGAGATTATGTACAAATGTTAATGATTTGAATGATTCTGAATTTATCAACCGACTTCAATATTTCAAAAGGAGGAGGTTCTCAATTCGACTGAATTTTTTTTTTTATTTTTTTTTTTAATGGATGTTCACTCATAACTCCGTCATTACTGAACCGATTTAAATTTTTTTTTTGTTTTCTAAAAGTAGACGGTTCCTGGTTGGTCCCGTTTTTTTCAAAATCCATTTCTGATGATGGGATCCATGAGGAACTGAGGGAACTCCTCAAATTTGAAAGGCACATGCATGCTGATTTGGGTGATTTCTTAAGAAACTCGAGCATTTCTTTACGAAAATCATCAATTTGGTGGAGTGGACCTGATGATGAAGACCAGGGATGGCAAAGTGGAACTGCTTCGTAATTCTCAGGACTATGATCCGATTTTAAAAAATATTTTTTTGTCTGTATATAGATGGTTTCAGAATTGTCCCGTTTTTTTCAAAATCAATTTCTGATGATGGGATCCATGAGGATCTGAGGGAACTCCTCAAATTTGAAAGGCACATGCATGATGATTTGGGTAGTTTCTTAAGACACTCGAGCATTTCTCTACGAAAATCATCAATTTGGTGGAGTGGACCTGATGATGAAGACCAGGGATGTCAAAGTGGAACTGCTTGGTAATTCCCAGGACTATCGTCCGATTTTAAAAAATATTTTTTTTTCTGAAAATAGATGGTTCCAGATTTGTTCCGTTTTTTTCAAAATCAATTTCTGATGATGGGATCCATGAGGAACTGAGGGAACTCCTCAAATTTGAAAGGCACATGCATGATGATTTGGGTAGTTTCTTAAGACACTCGAGCATTTCTTTACGAACATCATCAATTTGGTGGAGTGGACCTGATGATGAAGACCAGGGATGGCAAAGTGGAACTGCTTGTTAATTCCCAGCTCTATCATCCGATTTGAGACATTCATCTTTTCTTTGTAAAGAAATACCTTCAAGATAGTCCTATTTGATTATAGTTCTATTTTGATGATGGGCTTCATGAGGGATTGAGAGAACTCTTCAAATTTTAACGGCACATGCATTCTGATTTGAGGGTTTCCTTAAGTAACTAAAACAGTGTTTTGGCGGAGCCAAAATTTTGATGAACTTGATCTGATGATGAAGACCAGGGATCGCAAAGTGGAACTGGTTAATAAACCTAGCTCTACTTATTATCCTAGTTGTGACATTCATCTTTTTGATTTGATTTATATTCTGATGATGGAGTTCTAGAAGAATTCAGAGAACTCTTCAAATTTGAACGGCAGGTTAATTGTGATTAGAGGGTGTTCATAATTAGCTTAGGCATTTTCTTACTGTGGCCATCATTTTGCTGGAGTGGACCTGATGTTGATAATCAGGGATGGCATAATGAATATGCTCGTTAATTTACAGTCTGTCATCCAATTTAACACATTGTTATTTTGTTTGTTTAAAGGTCTACAAGGGAGTTCCGTTTGATTATACTTCAAATGTAATGATGGAAGCCCTAGGACATTAAGAAAGCTCCTCAATTTTCAATCGTAGGTACACGTGCGGTTTTTGGATATTTGTGAAGTAAACTGGCTAACTCAAACAAATTCTTAATTTCACTTTTACCGGGAACCAAATGAAGTCGGTTTTTTTTTCTTAAAAATTATAATATGAACGCTAAGTGTTTTTGACACTGAATAAAATATGTAACGGAAAGTGCATCTAGAAAACGATACAATGTTGACTACGAGCGACTTAATTTCAATAATATTCTTAATTAATTAGAAAGATAAAATCATGGCATCTAAAACATATTTATGAAAAGGAGTAGAAATACTAAATGGTTATATGTATAGGACAATCTAACATACCCCCCGGAGCCCTAGAATGTTACGTGACGTTTTCCATAGAAACTGACAGATCGTCCCTTCCCGTTCTAGTTTCACTAGTGTGAGTGACTGGTAATTTAAGTTTAGAAACTCCTACAAACGTTAATTTACTATTCCCGACTAAGTAATTGGTTTGGAAACAAGATCTACTTACTTACATCTAAAAATACTCGGATAATGCAAGATACCGATTCATGTTCTACGGACCGTGGCTTAGTTTAGGCACCAAGGATTTCCTTATGACTTGAGAAGAATAACATTACCTAATTGTAGTTTTAACAACACATTCGTCTGTCCTTGCTGCGACGCCATTGTAATTAGATGATTAATTAGTCAGTAGAGTATACGTTAGTTTATCATAATCATCTTAAATTGTTGGTATTTTTTACTAGTTTACGTGTCGGTAACAATGCTGGTGTTTTTGTGTTTTCGGAGAATTGGTATTATCTTCGATAAGTGAGGAGTAGCTTGGTAATGTAATTTGGTGAGGTAAACGTTCTAGTGTTTGCCACTGCCTCAATAGTTGCCACCTTGAATCTTTATTCCTAGTGAATAGAGGTGACAAACGGCAAATTGACTTAGGTATACTTTTATTAAACGGAGATCAATTTCCGGATTGCCTACCTAATGGTCCTCTCCCGTAATATTTGTAATGAACATTGATGGTATTAGTAAAATAAATGTAATGGATTAGACGAACTGTGAATGGTGAATGACGTGAACTATCCGAAATGATTATGGAAAATATGGAATCGTATGGGTAGAATTCGATTTAAGTAGTGGGCACCTACCTACACCCAGGTACATGTGTGGCGCCTTTCCACCAGCAAGTCGATACAAGCGGAAATTTTAAACTATTTTACGAGGCTTGCCGTGACTTTAAAGAACTTGAGACATCTCGTCCTGTGAGGTATGGGTATGTCAATAACAAATCAAGTTAAAGTTTTCCCTTTCGAATATAGGCATAAAGTTTATATACGAAGATTCTATATTAAAGTGATAAGAAAAGTTTTCGAAGTTATCAAGTTCTTAAACAACTTTAAGGTCTTATTTACAGACAGAATGCGTACTTCGATAGGTAGGTATATAAAATGCCTAAGCAATTTACGAAACATAAAACTAACTTAAAAGTTTTAGGCAGTTCAAGATTACATCAAGAAGTTTTAGAAGTAAAGTAGGTACTGGGTCTATGTCGCCTTTTGCAGGAATATGATGCTGGCTGTACATAATCAATTCTATCCATACGACGCCATGCTATAATAATACCTATGCTTCTCTAATGCAATCATAGTCAAATACCTAATAAAGGTGTCAAAACTGTCTTAGCTAATTCTGCATTGACTTGTAAACACCAAAGTTCCGCTAAGTTTATTCATAGTAAGCATACAACTCATGTGTGCTTACTATGAGTTGTACGTGGCCGTATTCGATAGCGACTGCGGCGTTCGAGGGTATGTCCATCTCACTCCTACCACTCCTCTGGCAGGAGCGAGACGGACATACTGTCGAATACCGCAGTCGCAATCGAATGCAACTCGTGGTAAGCACCAAGCACAATGTTAAGCACACATGAGTTAGCTTAGACTAACTCTCAGTCTTAGGTTTATTCCTTATATGACAATTAGCGATAACATTACAGTTTAGAAGCCCGTAAAAGGATGTCTGTGGTATAGTGTGGTATACTTCCATGATTGCCATAGAGAAATGATTATTGACACTCACCATTCCCGGAGCCGAGCCCGTTTCGGCTTAAGTCGTAATTGGATTGTTGCTGCACTCCTATTATTATAATAAAATGTATAAAATAAGTTTCAAATACCAAAATTACCGAATTATTATATTTATCTATAATAATATAAAATAGAAATAATGTATGCAAAATTATCGCAAAGTTGAGTCACATATCATTTAACTAGCAGTAATGACGTTTGATAAACCTATGACTAGTAGAGATAAACTATAAACTAATATAGGTGTTAAGTGGCAAGAACCTATTAATATAAATCGGTTGTATTAACTCTACCTACTTAAACATACAAATATTAGCTAATAGAAAAATAAATAATATAAAATTATTAATAAAAACTATGGGGTTCTAGCGCCCACAAGTTTTTTGTAGAAATCGCGATACGTCTGAAGTACTGGTGACAGAAGAGCTAGTGGCTTCCTCGCACAACGCATCAATCAGCATAGTGATACAACGAGGAAATGCCGCCAGCACCAAGGTACCAATTACAATGCCTCAAGGGCCTATTTTATTGTATATATTTTGATGAAATAAAAAAAAAGACAATGGCCTCCGGTGAGCAGGGCTGGAATCGAACCAGCGACCTCTTGCTTTCGCGGCAAACGCCCTAACCACTGGGCTACCCGATCACTAACAAACAAAAAAACAGGAGTTAAAACATTTATTATAAATAATAAATGATTTGATTCGTGCTTTACAAATGTATATTTTGCTAGTTACCAGAGCTGGGCACCGTTAATCAAACAGTTAACTTCGTTAATCGCTAATCCGTTACAAAAAAAGTTAACTTCGTTAATCGTTAAAGCGCTACTTTTCGAAAGACTTAACGGAAGTTAACGTTAATCGTTAATCCGTTAACACGTGGTAAAAGGGCATCTTTGGGTTAGTGATCTACAACTTATAGTTAATCAGTTTCCTTCAAAAATATCCAATTTACCATCCGAGTACCTTTGGAAATTCAGGAGTTTTCTTAATGTCTCATGGCTTCCATCATTTGATCTGTAGTAAAATCAAATGCAACTCTTGTAGACCTCACCGAGGTCACAGACAAAATAACAATGTCTCAAGTTGGAGGACAGAGCTAGAAATTATCGAGCAGTTTCAATATGCCATCCCTGGTGTTCAAAATCAGGTCTACTGCAGCAAATTGATGGCTTGATTAAGAAAATACCCCAACTAATTATGAAAACCCTCCAATCACGTTGGACGTGCCGTTCAAATTTGAAGGTTGTCTGAATTTCTTGAGAACTCCATCATCAGAATATAAATCAAATCAAAAAGATGAATGTCTGTGTTTACCGACCAATTCCACTTTGCCATCCCTGGTCTTCATCATCAGGTACATTCCACCAAAATGTTGGTAACCCTCAAAAAAATGTTTCAAGTTTATGGGCGGACAACAAAATAAAAATATGCCCTTATAAGGAAACCCTCAAATCATATATGTGCCGTTAAAATTTGAGGAGTTCTTTAATTTCTTCATGAATTCCATGAATTCAAAATATGAATGTCTCAAATAGGTTGGGAATTAACAGACAGTTCCACTTTGCCATCCCTGGGCTCCATCATCAGCTCCACTCCACCAAATTGATAGTTTTTCGTAAAAAAAATGATTAAGTTTCTTAATATAATCTTAAAATGTAAAGCTCAACACTAAGTTTAATTGTATTGCCTATGTTGTTTTTTTATGCAATAAACAGTCCCAAATCATCATGTATAAGCCTATTAAAATTGAAGAGTTCCCTCAACTTCTCATGGATCCCATTATCAGAAATGAATTTTGAAAAAAATGTGACCAATCTGCAACCACCATGGATAATTTAAAATCGGTTCAGTATCGACGGAGTTCTGACGTAAATAACACAAAAATAAAATAAAAATAAAGAGTAATAATAAAAAAATCACATGAATTGAGAAATTCTTCATTTTTGAAAATTTGTAGTCGGGTGGAAACAGGTTTTTTGCCGCGTGGCGCGGTATGTGCGGTATCTTTTTAATAAGTATTTTCAAACTGGATTAACGATTAACGGACTTGGTAAAACTTAACGGAAGTTAATGAGTCCGTTAACAAATTCTAAAGTTAACTTAAAAGTTAATCCGTTAATGAAAATGTTAACTTCGTTAATTAACGATTAACGGATTAACGAGTTAATGCCCAGCTATGCTAGTTACCTATATCTGAAATTGTTATTAATAAAATAACTTAATATATTATTCATGCGAAAACTTTTTTACATCGTACTCTGACCTAATTAAATAAAATAGCTAATATAAATTCTTAAATAATATTTCAGAGCATTTTACAGAAAAAAAAACTCTGACAATTTGTAAAAATAAAGTTGAAAATGTAAAAATGTTTTGTAAAATTAAACATACCTTGAGCAACAGCAATAATAGCGACGAAGACAACACACAACTTTTTATCCATCGTCACAAATATTAGTCTAGTAATTAAATATCTTGCGGTTGCGCAGGAGTGTAGCACAGAGATCGATGTCCCTAATGAAAATAAGCGCACGGTATAGGTGGATCTACCGGTACTGACGCGTGGGAAATGTTTATGCCGAAGATATTTATCTTTAGTATTGCTACCTATTATGAGATCGTAAAATTATGTGAGTATGTAGATAAAAATCAGTGGTGCATTACATCAATTTTGCATTTTAATGGATGTATTATATTTAAATGTGAGCGCTATTTATCTTTTAATTTACGTGATTAAATGTGATCCATCTTTATTATTATTAGTTTAGACAAAAAAAAACTGATCCTTACCCAACTCGTATCCAACTTTATACCGAATTCCAATCCAAATACCAAATTGCGACCAAAGCCGATAAAGTTAGACAAGATAGAACTTTGAATAACCCGATACAGCACAATTTAGTTACCTATGAGGATAGCATCGAAACAAGTTTAAATGCGGCGAAAATCTTTGCTTCCATATGCAACGAAAAAGCGTTCAGTTTTTTGCTTAAAATTGTTTAAATATGTTTTGCTAAGCAATGTAACTGCAGAAGTTTTAGCGTTAACTGAGTGAAACTCACTGTCATAGGTTGGAATTGTTGGAAATAAGAATAACCTTGGCTTCCTCTGATTAACTCCGCCACCTCTGCATCCGAAAAAGGCTGCTTGCTGCGTCGGAGTGGGAATAGGGATATTTATTAATTATAATATACTTATTAAATAAATGATAAAAATTGCGCGATGCTCCTGGATGACAATTCCCTGAGGAAATCGCATTAATCACTTCACATAACAACAATATAAATGCTGAGAATAAATCTTTATTACTTTCGCGCTTAACCGTACTTCAAATGCATACTAGTATGGTAAAGTTCCAGTCTATGTTGTCCTTAAACTCTCCTATTGAGGACTGCAATTATATGCAGGTGTTATATAACGAGATTTCCTTTAATTTACCTCCTAGTTACATTAACCGTTTTATTACTTGGGTCGCTCTAATAGTTCTAGCAATTTATTTTAACTCTTGGTGATAATGTCGCCACTTTATTTGATGATACTGTTCGTATGGAATTGTAATATGTTTTGCATGAGCAGCTTGCAATAGGAAAGGATGGGTATACCTACTGTACTCTAATTAACTTTATAGTTAGCGAAGTCATCTTATGCGAATTTCGAAAAATATAAATGATTTATGGAAAATCGTACTTAAGTGATTTTTCGCACCGTGGACAAGAGCCCTTTCGGAATCACGGACTTTTTTATATATATCAATAATCGCTGTTATTCGCTCAGAATTACCGCTACGGGATGGTTATGTTTCTATAGTCTATTTGGCAATGCGTCACTCTCTTTACTTATCGACGTTTTAATGTGCGTACCATGAGTTGCATTCGATTGCGTCTGCGGCATTCGACAGTATGCCCGTCTCACACCTGCCAGAATAGTGGTAGGAGCGAGACGGACATACTTTCGAATACCGCAGTCGCAATCGAAAACAACTCATGGTATGCACATAGATAGACATGGTCAGTTGGTCACTGACGACAAAGGCGCGTCCATCATAGGCCAGCTATACTCGACCTATCGCAGACATTTATGTTGAACTACCACAGACGTTTATGCTAGCAGTTACATAGTCAGGTTACAGTACTTGTCTCTAACTAACGCTCAGTGTCAGAAACGTACATGCCATCATCATTATCGTATCAGTATCGTATCGTTCTACTTCATATCGCACGCGTTTGATCACAACAATACGGGCTGGGAGTTCGAGCATGTAGAAATTCCGACCGCCAGATAGATTAATTTGCATAAGTATTAGGTACATGCAGTGATAGTTACTATTGGGTGCTGACGGTGACAGTGTCAGGGTGTAAGGTGGGTGACCCCCGGTACCGTTGCGAACCTGTTTGAGCCGGCCTCGATTACTGGCGTTTGGCGGAGTGCGGCCAAGTCCTGGATTAAGCTTCTAATGTTAAGCAAAAGTCGGCACGGCAATTATTGATGTGGGGTATTTTGAATGACAACTTCATGGAACGCCTGAAAATAATATACATTTTGTTTGAAAATAACATCTACCTCTATTTTCATAAGCAAAAAATAAAGAACGTTAAGAGGCCAGAGGTGGTTTATGCTAAGTTTCCTAGATTTTGATAGCATACAGCGTGAAAGTGTTAAGTAAACGCCATAGCCTTTATACCCTTTATTTGATTGGTTTAAACTAACAGTCTACAATTTTACTATTTTATCATAATTACTTACCTACCTATTTGTTCATCATTATATGCGTCAAAAGTTACCCCATATAATCATGGTATCTAGATAACCTATACGGGATACACGAAACTAGATTCAAACCACGTTACTCTTCCAAGCAAATTACTGACTTTATAAAGGGTATAATCAAATTGTATAAGTAAGGCTATTATTTCAATGCAGTTAATAAATAAATAAAAATCCATTGGGATATACTGACTTGAATTAACATAACATAAACATAAACAAAACCACCTAATCAGGATAAGATTAACCTCAATGACGTATATTTTTGAACCAGGTACTAGGAAGCGATACTCGTACCTACATTATCTACCTACTATTATACTTGCATGCGCGACTTCATGCCACGTTATCTACTCGTAAATCTTATTACCTACGAATAATTAATGCACCTTGGTCAAATATCCGTGAGAATTTGTCCGCCACCGACTTTAAAATGTGTTTGTACTTTTAGAGGTACTTCTTACTTATTGTAAAATATTAAGATGGGTTAAGGTGTAAAACAAAGCTAAGCAGTATGAATACGAAATGGATGCGGTTTTAGATTAGCGACATGGGCTAGCACTGCTAAGCAGTAGGTACAGTAAACAGCTAAACAGAAATAAACATGGAAGAGTACCTTCAAACAAATCGTCTACATAAAGCCAGGCAAAAACTCGATATGCGCATGTAGGTACGCTACGCTGTCTATCAAATTCGTCAAACATAATTGGTCAGTGTCAATATTGTTAGCTGACACTAGAAAGTTACAACAAAAACATTGTCATTGGAAACACATTGTCAGTAGGCGGTTCGATAGAATTTATAAAGAACAATTTTCACATGCAACATTTTTCTTGTAATTTTGTAAGTTGTAAAAAAAGTAAATAATTAATAGTAACATTATTGTTCTCCTGATGCCTTCACTGCACGATTATTAACGTATGTACGCTTTCGCGCGCAACCCGTTACCTACGCCGGTCTCGGGCAGTGATGCCCGAGCCGCGAAGGTGACAACACCACTCTGTCTGTCCGATCATAGCTCATCATCATGGTCAAATAACTTGGCCTGTTTATTTATAAGCAATCGAAGACATCTGCACGCATAAAATCAGCTACATGCGTCAAGCAAGTACCTACTTAAGTCAAGCCGCAGCTACAGTCGTTCAAAAGAAGGGCGTATTGTTTATGAGCACAGTATATTTTTACTCCTTTTTCTTGGTAGGGCTTGAGCCTTGAGGACAACCAGTTTCTATTAGTATTGCACGTCTCCGGTTTGTTGCCCTTTATTGTTTCAGTTTTATTTAATGCTTCTATAAGGTATGGATATAAAAAAGTACAGTTGATAACACAGGCAGCTGCGTGCGAGCTGCGTGTGTGTGCGGATTAGCTACTTTGCAGAGTAATAACATTTATTTTCGAAATATATACAGTAAGTGTAACTTACCTAGCTACCTACCTCTATCTAGGGTAGAGGATCCAAAAAATGAACAACCTCCAATAGATGAACGTTGTTCCTAAAAATCCAAATAATTAAATCCTGATGTACTTTACAACCTTAGAAATATTTTTTACTAAAACTTTAACATTTTCCCTTCTTAGACCTTTAAACTTTTAAATAATAGATCAGTGTATGTGGTTGTGAGAGCTCACCGAAAATATGCCTCGCGCCGAAATCGCCGTTTGTATGGAATTCTTATTAAGAATGGCGCTTCAAAATTTAAGGAAATAAATTCGTATAAAATTGAATAATGTTTCTACTGACATGCTTTTGCTTGGTAACGATTCTAAACTAATCCCGCTACCCTTTACGTCATTAATAAAGTCATAATTTAACTTATTTTATTAAATATTAACTGTTCAAGTTATGGTTCCAATATTGTGTGATTTATCCAATAGCTGAACAGCGTTCAACTTTTGGGTAAATATTAGTTTTTTTTAATACTTATATAAATCCTAACGGTAACGGTAGATACTCCATTTATATCTTAAATTTCTAGTTTGCTGTTCCTTGATTTTTTGACTAAAAGATGAACGGAACTTTCCTTGTTTAACTCAATTATTACGGGGCATATTTTAGTATGGAAACGGGACTGTTCACTGGATTAACTATACCTAAAACATGAACTAAGAGAATTTACTAGTTCACCTACTGGGCTGCATTCCAATACATGAACGATTGTGTTACTTTTCTTAGTTCATTTCATCAACATCGTGCCCAAAACTTGAACGAACTAAATTTATTCGTCTTTCTATACTACCGTTCGTCTATTGGTGCCCAGGTGTTCATAATTAGGGTACTCCCTTTTGCATTTTTACTGGTTCATCTTTTGGGGTAAAAATGTTCAGAGTTAGGGCACTTTGTTCACGTTCTGGGGAAAATGGGCCATTTCGGAACATAATCATTTTTATAAAAATATTGGATAGTTTAAAGAGGGTTTGGAAAAGTTTAATCTAAACTAGACTATATGTAGTATAGTATAAAAAAATTAATCTTGTTAAAATTGGTACATACGTAAAAAAAATACCAAAGTGAGATAAGTCGCTTAATCGTTCATTTATAGGTTCCCCTACCCTACCTTAAATCTAAAATAGGTCCTTGATGCATTGTACCTAGGATGCTGGCGGCATTTCCTTGTTGTATCCCAATATTCCCAATGCTGATACGTGGTGCGAGGAAGCCACCAGCTCTTTGGTCACCAGTAACACCAACTAGACGTTTTGCGATTTCTACGAAAAACTTGCGTGCGCTGGGCTGACTGGAACCCCATAGACCAAGAGTTTCGACCCCGAACGGTACAAGAGGTACTCTCTGCCCAGGCTCATATTAATTACGTTTTAAAATTTTCAAAATATACCTATACAGTAATGTATATATTTTAAAAATAAATGTATTTATACATAACTTTAAGGTTTTCAACTAAACGTCGATATTCGCATCAAAATTAAATTATTTCAATGATTTTTTTAGTGCATGAAACACAATCATGACGTCCGTCACAAGGCTGACTCGTGACGTTTGTTACTTACGCCTTTTCCGTTTCGAGTAACAATAATAATATTTAATTTAATTGATCCATCCTTTCGAACCATACAATAAAAAGTAGCACTTAAAGATATTAATGGTTGTCAATTATTTTCCAGAGTCTTATGCTAACTGTATTACTACATTTTGATAACTTATACCTATAAGTTTCGCTTTTCACGACTAAAGCTACTAAGAGGAATCGGAGGCTGTAGGGGCTCTAGGGAAAATTAATGTATGATCAAAGTTTGCCCTAAAAACACATATGACCGGAAGTCTCCTAAGATTATTTTATCGCCACAAGACTTGGTTAATTTTATCATATCTACAACCGGTCATGGCTTAGACGTTTAATTATACCAATTAAATAATTTAAAAACAAATGCTAAGAATAAGATTTTGTTGACAGTGACGAGTAGGTAAGGTACTTATTCCTCAAATTGCTTTGCAACGAAACTAGAATAAGCAAAGTGTCATTCTAAACAGGTTTTGTTCAATACAGAATCAAATCAATAACAGATTTTAGTCTTCGAATATGCTTCCCAGTCAACATTTCTCAGTATCCCGTGCGCATACCTATTTGGTGAATGTATAGACTAGATGTTATGTTGTAGAGTTGGATAATGGGATGGCGCCTGAATAACGTCAGCAGGAACACTCCACAAGTTCACTTCCTCCCTCGTTAGAAGAAGTAGCATTAGCCAAGCACAAGTAAGTTGTTACACCTAACCTACAATTTGTATTGTTAGATAAGGTATATTTTTTAAAAGGTTCTAATTCCATTTTTTTTATTAAACTATTTCAATTTTCGTTAAGTTTCTCCCTGCTTTTGCCACTAGTCTTTGATCTTCAGATCCAAAGGTGAAACTAGGTTTTATTGACATTAATCAGTTCCCTTACGATGTCTTCTTTCAACGAAAAGGCTGTAAATATTAAATGATATTTTGTATAAAGGTAAAGTTTGGAAAACTTATCATTCACGAATAAACGCTTGATAACTTGATATTTAAACCGTTCATGAATAAATATTACATAATGTTTCTAATAATCTACCTACGAGAAATCGGGAAGTGAGAAATACGGCATTTATAAATTTTTAAAAAAGGTAATAATTTTTTTTGATTTTGTAATAAAAATGTGAACTAATAGTTATTTATTATACAAGGGGGCAAAGATGTTGTTTAACTCTCGGGCTTATATTGAGACCCGAGCAAGCGAAATATTCCAAAAGCGAGCGTAGCGAGTGGTTCAGTAACTGGAATCTTGAGCTTTACGAGGGTCTCAAGGCACGAGAATTGAACAAACTTTGCCGCCGAGGGTAATACAACATTTTTCCCCTCACTATTGCGAGGAAAATACAGACTAAATACGATTATAAATCTTATCCACTTGTAAGTTATTTTTTTAGTTATCATGAAGAAAACATCAAAAATCAATTTCAACATTTGTCATAGAGTAGGTACGCTCCTGGTACTTAGATATTGCCAACAGCTTACCAAGTGCGGGATAAGACATGATAACATGACCAATTTAAGGTGTGACCTCCGATTGCGCATATTTACTATGGGCATATAGGATTCACTTATACTGGACTGGTGGTAAGTGATAGGAATTAGATTACTTTGCCCCACATGTGGATAAAATGCGTTTTTCCACGCTAGTTTTAAAGGACAAAACAACGCTTTCCGAGCTAGTGAGGGGAAAATTAAATTGAAAGACTTTATCAAGTTAACAGATAAATCCTCGATACGAGTAAATCAAATTGCGTTGAAACTTACGGAGGACAGTTTTGATACGGTGAGTTGGGCCTGTTTTTTTTTTACATATTTCTTAATCGGTGCGAAAGACCTACGGTATGTAGGTATTTAATCGTGGACTGAAATAGAAAGAAAGGAGAAGGTTTTTTGCTAAACTGAAAAAATATAATCTACTAAATTTATAATGAATATTTCTAGGCTTGATAAAATCAAAACTATTCCGAGTTTGTTAGTAAAAAGTTTCACAAGCCATCTTTCTCGTGTTCCTTTGTATCCAGTCGTAGTAGTAGGAGACGTTGGTGTAGATCACGAGCTGGATGAGCCCGCGGTGCCGGAAGGACGTCATCCCGATCTGCTGCACCAAGTTGGTCATCAGAGCGCAGCCGGAGTCACCCCTGGTTAACAAATAAAACGTACCTACTTGACACTTAGGGCCTATGCTAGCTGACGCGGATTACCCGGAACGGACGCCCTTCTAATAAGAAATTGTATTAAGAGCGCTAAGTGAAGCGGGCCCACAGAGCGGGTGCGCCATACTAAATCCACCCGCCGCGTGCACCCGCTCCGTGCATCCGCGTCAGCTAGCGTACGCCCTTAGTTTCAATGAGACTGCGCTGGAAATGTTTGCCGCATGCACCCGGAGAGGTGAACCAAAATGGTTACTGAGTCGGACAGACTAAAACGAAAAGGCACGTGGCGGGATGACTTGGATACATTCTATACAGATTGGTGGGAGGATATTAACGACCTAGCCGAGCCAGGGCCGAAAAAGAGGGGGGCCTTTGCTCGGCAGTGGGACACCAAAATCGATATTTCACATTTTTCGGCGACTAAAATGTCTTAAGCCCTGTTGTGACGGTGCTAGAACTTGCACGCAATTGTGGACTAATGAAGTGCAAGCAGTTCTAACGATGCATCAAATAGGTACCGCTACCGCAATGTATTTTAATCGCATTTGCAATTTCTTCCACCGTCTTAATGGGCCTTTACCGTAATGATCGGAAGAAGAAAATAAAAACTTTTTAATTCGAAATACAGAGATGGACGACTATGAAGATGGTTTTCTGTACAAATCATCCCAGGCAAGAGTGCCACCGTGCTACAAACGCCTCCGTCCGGAAAGGTTTGCGTCAACCACTGCAGTGTGTTAGCTCCCTGGTCGTGTTTTTCCTGAAAACACAGATTATTTAGTCAACAGTGAGCTACTAGTACACTATCGGCCATCAGTCAAGCTAAGTCAATATAATTTTTATCACTCTAATTGTAATATTTGCGTGCTGTTTATTAATAGTTGAAGAAGAAATAGTACCTAACACAAAAGATCCCCATGGGTATGTGAAAAGTCCCCTGATCCCAGATTAGATAAGAATGTCATGTAAACATAGAACCCCCTTTTAAGGTTCCGTAGTCAACTAGGAATAGGCACCCTTATAGTTTCGCTATGTCTGTCTGTCCGTTCGTCCGTCCGTCTGCGGCTTTATTTTAGTGACCTTTAAGTACTAGAAAGCTGTCATTTGGTATGAATACCAAATACCAAGAGCTTACCGCTTAATCTTAATATGTAGGTACTTTATAGTGAACTTTAGTTAAGCATTATAAATTAATTTAAATGGACATCATTAATTCCTGCCTACTCGTATAACAAAACAATGTGCTTTATTAGTCTAATTCGAATATTTAGTATACTACATTAAATCTTGATTTTAGTTATGATAAAACAAATATTAAATTTGTAAGTAATAGTTTTAAACTTTTTAAAGTAATATAATAGTAATAGGTGTAAGTTGGCTGGTTGTACCTGAACTGCTGTAAACTTATAAGAAATAAATAAATACAAAAATAATTGTCAACGAACGACAAAAGTCATATTTAACGTCCAGAATTTTAAATTTACATGGTTAAAGTCTGTACCCAGTGTCGGTGCCCACGGTAGGAATAATAATTTTGTACATAGGCACATACTCGTATAGGAATAATTAACGCAAAAGCTGTGCATGATGCATTGATGTAAGTAAAAGGGGAAGATATGGTACCAGGCGCACGTTCGTGTGCCACGAAATATAGGTTACTGCACCTATATTGAAATAGTCGTGTGACGGCGGCCGATGTGTCAACAGCGTGGTCATCTGGCACGAATATTAAAGAATCATGCCGACTTGCGCCTTTTTTTAGTGTTTCAACATCTCAAGACACAAAAACAAAGCTCACGGTATCACTTTCCATTCGTAAGTACTGTTTATAGTATGCAAATATTATATTTTAGCAAATAATATTTAAAATAATCTTTGTTATTGAGTGAGAGAGACAGCTAAATATCTAATGCCTACGCGAGTAACACGTTTATCCGATTGTCACATTACTTCACTTCACTTTTCTTGATAGGGCCAGCAAAACAAATTCTGATCAATAGTAGTCATAGTATAGTCATAGTATTTTTATTCATGAACAATACAAGATTGTGTTTGAATATTACCTAAACATTACATACTTAATTATACATAGTTAAAACAACAATATCTCATTACAACTATACTTACACATAAAATCTGAATTTACACAACAACATTACATAGATACATTTTACAATTTATTTTTAATGAGATCAAAGAAAAGGAACGTCAAAGCTATTTAATATCACATATTTTTTTTTTATAATACAAGCAAGAACTACTTAAATTAAATCAGGCTCAAACACCTCGTCTAGGCTATAGAAGCAACCTCTTAGTAAAAAGCGTTTTAATTTTAGCTTAAATAAAGTATACACTGTAATAGATTTTAATTCCAGAGGAAGTCGGTTAAATAACTTCACAGCCTGATGTCTCACGCAATGCTCCTCTATTTTTGAAGTTGGGCGAAAATGAATTTTTAGATTTTTTTTCGTGTGAGTAAACGCAGCTCTTCTTCTTTATCCGTTTCAAATCTATGCTTATGTTTTATAAGTTCTGTGAGCAGTATATGCATGTATAAGCAAGGCACTGTAAGAATGCCTAGCTTAAGAAAATATTCCCTACAAGAAGCCCATGGTGGAATTCGGAACATAATTTTTATAGCCCTTTTTTGAGCGATGAGAGCTCTGTTCACATTATATTTGAAACTGTTACCCCAGAACATAATACTATACCTAAATTTAGATTCAATAAGAGAATAATATACTATTTTTAGATGATCTATACTAGTTTCGTCTCTGAGGCTTCTCAAGGCGTAGCATGCCGAGTTTACTACGTTCTCAATAGCCTCCATCTCCTGTACCCAGTTTAGTTTTGAGTCAAGATGCAAGCCAAGGAACTTAACATTATCAACTATGTCTATGGGAGATCCGTTCATAATTACATTAAGGCCATCAGTTTTCTTGGAGTTTTGTTTGAACAACATTATCTGGGTCTTATTAGTGTTCAAGCAAAGATTATTAAAAGTAAACCATTGATGGAAGGTGGATAAAGCAAAATTTACTATTTCATTAAGTTCTACTATATTATCTGCATGAATAATTGCATTTGTGTCATCAGCAAACATGATTATATTACAATTTGGTACCATATTATGTATTTTTAGTTTCTGCGCTCCTGTTACTTAAAACACATCTGATATTAATTTTTTAACAATAATATGGGTAAATTATGCTTGTATGCATACATACTCGTGCTTACCTCCTGTGATTTGATGCTAATGGTTATACTAACTTTTAACCCCATTTTCACTGGTTTTCAAAATCTTTTTGGTTGAATTACGAAAATTATAATTGGTATGGTTATAAGTTTATAATGTCATATTGTATATTTTAACTTCTACGTATTAGTGGGACGTCTTTTTAAAAGGAATAAAAATGTCCCATGATTTAGAATACTTTTATTTATATCACCGGTGTCTACGATATTGCAAGACTCTTAAACAATCACACATAAGTATATATGTATTATGTGTAGATTGTAGTATAATAATTTAATATAGGTACAGATTTCCTGCCGATGAAATATGGAGAGATAAGTGGCTCTCATTGCTATTGAATAGCAGTGGAAAAAATAATTTATTTGCTTCCATCTATTGACAGTCAAATTGAACTACACTTTATTAAACTTGGATGAAAGCAATCGTATTTAAATTTTACTCTTAAAACTTAATAAGAACTTTAAGTTAAATGAAATTTAATATAACTGTCAATACAAAGAAAGTAAACATATTATTTTAATATTTTTAATTTTACTATGTAGGTAGGTACCTAGGTACTCCGGTGAGCACCGACTATTATTGAACGTTATTTTTAGTTTCATTATCTTTGAAGTATGTACATTACAATATTAATAAAATAGGATCCCGACTTGTAATACAATCTTTTATTTCATTATGAAATTAGTAAATTGTTTAAGTAATTATTGACTTTGTTTTCTGACGCTACCTAGATTTCCAACTCAGGGCGCTAATTCCTACAGCTTACCAGTGTAACTACTCGCCCAGTAAAAGTGAGACCTGTTTGACTTGTGAATATGCGCAATCGGAGATCACATCTTAAATTGGTCAAGTCTTATCCCGAACTTGGTAAGCTATTGGCAATATCGAAGTACCAGGAGTAAAACTTTTTGATTTGATATTGATAATAGCCCTATTCGCTTGCTTTCATAGTGGTTCGTAAGGGACGGACTAAGATTATTATCAAATCGAAGTCCTCTTTTTTAAAATCGAAATGACACGGCTTCTTATTTATAGAGGTATTGTAAGAAATACGGGTGTCTCGCTTGCGCAAATGTATGAATGCTTTTGTTTATCTTTGTCGCTCCGTGTGTAATACGCAAAATAGGGGAGTCTCGTTTGCACAACCATGTAAATCGTATTATTTTATCTCTATTGCGCACTGTGCACATACACATTTCAGCGGTGTGTAAGAATTTGCAAGTGTGTGGGTTTTGGCCTAGCTTTCCGTGTTGACAACTATGAGCGTCACACATCTTCCTCTTTTACTTATATCAATGGCATGATGCCCTGAAATACCTAAAACAGACCAGACGGAGTGCCGCCTTAAATCTTCGCCAAACCTTTGTTTCACATCTTTAATCTCGCCCTTAAAAACAGTACTTACCCGTTTATTTGGAAACTTCCTCGATTCCCACCAATTCCAAAAACAGAAGATAAAATCAGAGTAGATGGATACCGCGCAATTGCTATGCTTAACTCTGCGGCCAAAACCTTTAAAGGACCCTACATAAAAAAAAATCGCTAGATTGAGCCCTACATTAGTGATGCACAACACGCTTTTAGATCCGGTAGATCAGCTAAACCTACTCATATACGTACGTCCATGTTGATCACATAAGCAAAATGTTTAGACAACGGCATCCAAGCCAACGTCATTTACCTGGACTTTCGTAAAGCGTTTGACACCGTTGACAATGATATGCTCTTACCCAAGCTAAGTGACATAGGTTTCAATTCAGAATTATTGAAATTCTTTGCCGACGACCTCGAGAACAGGACACAGTTTATCAAATTCGGGTCTTTTATTTCCTTACCCAACCACACCAATTCTGAATCGAGTAAGTCGGGGGTCATGTTTGGGCCCACTCTTGTTCCTGATTATAATCAACGATTTCGTAAAAAACCTGCAGCACGCAAAACGCTTACTCTACGCTAACGACCGAACTAGTAATGTCCAAGAAACTATAAATACACGATGGAAGGGCTACCCATGAATCGTGTAGTTACAGTCAAATACTTGGGAGTGAAGTTTGATCGCGAGCTGACCTTCCACGACCATATCTTTACCCTCGCCAAGGACGAACACCATCAAATTGCTCTACACTGCATCTAATGAGTTAGGAGCAAACTTGAGACGAGTGCTTGTATTTAAAGCCCTAGCAAAGCCAGGGACAAACTTATGCTTGAAAAGGGGCAAAAAGCGTTTTCGCGACTCAGTTTTTACTTAGCTCACTATGGTTGAATTCCCTAGAGGTTAGAAAGAGCAGTGAGCAGTTGATGACAGCGTGTAAAGTGCTGCGAAATAAAATCAACAGCATAGAAATGCACAACGCCCTCAGCAGCATCATTGTTATATATTCCGTACTGTCCCTATTATGCGACATGCTCATCTTGCTAAACGGGCTCTTGCGCTTTGACTTAGATGTACCTAGACATATTCACTGACCGATGGTCGAAAGTCATATCCATGTGCCCCGCTTACTGCGAGAAGGTATGGATGAGTGGGCGAATGCCTTATGAAGTTCCTCTATGTAATTACATTAACGTATGTTTTAATATATTATTTACTTATTAGATTTTTTTCTCCGTTCTTGTTAGTAATAATAAATAAATAAAGCATTCATATTCTTCTTTCAGGGTGGCCAGTCTTTTTAACAGTATTTTTGGAATATTGCATTAATAAATGTGACACCTATATAATAGTCTATACGTACATCCAATATTCCCCAGCCAGCGATCTCTGCTCTAGTCGCTTTGGGGAACTTTTTTGTTATGATCACCCGTTTGATGTTCCTTCCCAGCGGAAAATTGTGCTCTGTCCGCGCCAGCGCAATGTCGTCCCGGTTAGTCCTCAAGTCGAACTTTTCGTGAATCATGTATAAAGACACTTGTCGGGAGACTTTCATCTAAATCATTAATTACAGTCCGTGAGCTTCAAGTAAAACCTTCAGATATTAGAACGATACTTCAGAAGTATTCGCAGAATCGATATATAGAATCGATATTCACGAGAGCTGGCAGAAAATGTATGAAACTGTTGGAAAATGTATGAAATTAATGTCATGGACATTCCGCGCCAGCTTTAGTGAATCGATCTGTAATACGGGGTAAAGTAGAACACCAGTTCGACACTTTCGCCTGATTCCGCCTGTATCATATGATGATATGAACGTCAAATAGGGACTTAATTATTTCAGCCATTTCCGTCATCTTCTTTAATGTGACTTAATTTATTTCCAATCACGGTATATCAATTTATTTAATAATTGACGATATGGGGTCACGGTAATGACGAGAACGAAATTTTCGGAGAAAAGTCGTACGGGTACGTTTGAAAACGATGCAAGGGCTTTTAATTAGTTGAGTGACCAACTAAATATTAAATCTCATAGTAGGTGCGGGAAATACACCTTCAATTTAAACACCAGACATAGGACATACTTAGTATTGTAGGTACCTACTTATATTATGAAAATATAACCAGATGAAGTGGCAGTAACACAGTTTTCAAGTGGTTCTTATGGATTTGTGATATCATTGGATATTAAATTGCAACGGTTAACACTCACGTATTTTTATCACAATAGGCGTGACATGTTTCGTCTGCGTCGGGCAGGCATCGTCGGACAGAAAGAGTGGCCAGATTGCGCGAATCACCTCGCTCCCGCTTCGTCGCGCGCGACCCGTTACCTACGCCGGTCTCGTCTCGGGCAGTGATGCCCGAGCCCCGAAGGTGATAACACCACTCTGTCCGTCCGACGATGTCTGCCCGACGCAGACGAAAGTGACGAAACATGTCACGCCTATTGTGATAAAAATACGTGAGTGTTAACCGTTGCAATTTAATAACAGTATGACTCACGAAAGTTTAAATTATATCATTGGATATTACTAAAAAAATGCATACCTTTTGTAAATTCGCACTCCCAACGTATAGTACCACGTCTAAATCACGAGGGCAAACATGAAAACAGTGCGCCACCGACAATACTATATTCTGGGTCAAAATGGACGCCCCACAAATCCACGATCCTCCATAACAAGTCAAGAACATGTACACAGAGTGAGGAAACTGCTCTATGTTTGCTGCGTATCCTCCAATTATATACGGTTCCATATTCAGAATTAACTAACAAAGCTTTAGTTGCTGACTATAAATGAAATTATTGCTTAAAATTAGGTAGGTAATGCTTAATGAGCGATCATAAAAATTGTTGAGTTGATTAAGTAGTTAAATCCATTAGTTTGTATCCACAATTTAATTTGATGGTGAAGTAATACTTCCAACATTTGATGTTTATGTAAACGAATCTAACGCATGAGAAATGTAATTGCCCTTTACTTTTCTATAGGCAACTTTTATTTTACTAAAGCACATCCATACTATCTCACATCCCACTATCCCACTAATCTCACTTCCTACTAATTTTATAAGCGAAGAAATTTTCGAGGGTTTTATATCGTGGCAATATACCTAGAGTATTATTTGAAGTAAGTTGGAAATTGTATTTATGCAAGTGGATCAAAACATTTCAATACCAACCGTGATGTAGAACTTTTGTTCTCTATGCAAACTCGAAAAATGTTTTGATCGACTTGCAGAAATACAACTTCCAACTTACTTCAAATAATACTCTATATTGCCACTATAAAAAACCCTCGACAATTTCTTCGCTAATAATATTAGTGGGATTCGTGTCATTAGTGGGAAGTGAGACAGTGGGATAGTGCGATAAGTGGGGTAGTGGGATAGCAGGATGATCAATTAAGCCTTTTTAGTTTTTTCACAAAAGTCATATTTTCTTATAGTAAAATAGTGTATCGTGTCGTAGTGCTCCGAATCTACTCCTTTTTGCTAGTTATGGTCATGTTACCTGCTAATAAATAAATGTCTGGCATTTTTTATACAAAAAAGGCTACTGATTTAGGCGGGGGATGGGCACGTCAAATGTATGGCTATTCGTACGTAACGTACAAATAGCTATGTCAGATAAACGCATTCGGCAGAGGGGTAGGCCTGTCGATGGCTAATACTCAAATATTTGAACAGACGGGTGGGAGATTTTCATTAAGCATACATATGACTCGGAATGGCTTGGCAACGCCCATGTGAGGCGATTTTCAGGAGTCCAAAGGCCTCGGTGACCGCTCTACATCGGGTGGGCTATATGCTTGTTTGTCACTGACGGTGTATACAATGAAAAAACTTTCAATGCAATACGGGCCCTATGGCTTGCAGGATGGAAATCTCCCGCCCCCCGCATGCGGGTCCCATCAACCAATTAAACTGAGTTTTAATTTAGACACATATTCACTCTCGCTCATTTCATTTCATTGCCGCTGGGCTACACTTGTTGCTATCAAAGTACGCTGCGAATCGAAAAAAAATCGATACTCGGGGAATGTAGTCAATATACGCTATTATTAATCCGTAATTTATAAAGTATATAATTTCCGGGGAACGATTCTGAACTCCTAATAATCTAACGATTTAATTAGCGAGTCTTATGTAAGGTTAGCGTTACAAAAAAAAAACAAAAACGAATTGACTAAAAGATATTTGTCCTTTTCAGTCCCAGTGTCATTTCCTTTTCGAATTTCGAACAATACAGTCGCTTCGAATACTTCAATATCCAATCATAATAGTAGGACACGTTTGTGTATATTATTACGTCCTTCCTGTTCGGGACTCTCCAGGAGACGAGTCCGATCTCTTGGCCTTTCTTTGAAACGAGGGCACTGCCGGAGTCGCCTCTGAAATGGTTTGTAACTTTAATTATTGTTTGTTTGTTGATTAACTATTATATCTAGGAATAAGTACCCATAACATAACATTAAATAATGCCTCACACCAGACCGACAGTTGCTAGATGCACATGTTCATTCGCACCGCTGCACAATGCAACCCGCGCATTACATTGCTCAAAACCCAAATTGACAACATTTAAAAATTTCAATGTCCCTAAATCGAAAACCATTTCGAGATGTATGCCTGTAGATCACAAATATATATTGCAATAGTTTTAGTAAAACTCCTTTAAAGGGTAAGTGACGTCACATAGCTGATTCAGAGCTGCCACTATAACCAAAAAATCTTCCGGTTGGGTTGTCAACTTGTCACTTCAGTTTGACCAGTGACATTTGACACTAACCGCACAGTTCAAATTATTCGGATATTTACTAGTGATTTTCTTGTACTTTTCGTGTGTGATTTTGATCTTCACTGCAACTCTACCTTCTCATGGACTTTAACGCTTAGCTGAATACATACATCTAGGTGATCTTTGCAAATAAATAGTGCCCTTGTAGGTACGATCCAAACCAGCTGCTGCACATGCACCACTCAGCTTAATTGCTATTTGGAACAGTAAGTAACATTTTGATAGGCGCTAAAGCCGTTTTATTTTTGCAAGTTTTCATAAAGTAATATTTAATTCAAGGCATTTTAATAAACAAACAACAAAAAATTCAGTGTTTGTTTACAAGTTTTAACGTTTGTGACATCTGTTGTAAATGTCAGTTTCACTCAGACTATTTAAGGTTTTAAAGTAAACGTCGAAATCCGCATCAAATTTAAATTATTTCAATGTTTTTTTAGTGCATAAAACACAATCATGACGTCATAAGGCTCACTCATGATAGTTATGACGTTTGTTACTTACGGCTTTACCGTTTCGAGTAACAATATAAATATATTTTTAGACTAAAATAAGCGAGTTACGCCAATAAAAAAAAAACGTGTACCATTATCGGTCCATCCTTTCGAACCATACAATAAAAAGTAGGACTTAAAAATATGAATGGTTGTCAATTGTGGGTGTTTTGTACTGAAATTAAATTATATCCATGAACAAGGAAATAATGCACCTCATTGCAGAGAAATACCCTCATTATTAGCAGTCGCCTGTAATTTTCATTCCGATGTCAGACTACACACATTGTGTATTAAGGGCGGTAAACAAGAAATTACGAACGAGTGTGAAAGCTTCATAGCTTAGCTTCATCATGTTTTAGGTTTTACAATTGAAAGAATAATGCTGTCATTGAATGGTGCCAAACCTATTATGTTCGACGTTAGAATCAAACGTTGATAGACTTTATCTGTCATTAACTCATTTCTCATTTATAAATGTCATTATGTCGAAACCGGCATGAAAATTACGGGCCCTGATTATCAGTTATCATTAGTCATTACATAGTTATATTAAGTCAAAGGTCTATAATTTATGTCATACATTTTCAGCAATTTCGGTGCTTTATAGTAAACATATTGGTGTTTCTGCAAACATTTCCTCGGGAGAATATCAATTAAGGCCCATATTAGGGTTATTAATTCTAATTAGCTATTCCAGCTAGAATATATTATTTAGAATACAGATGCTTCTAACGCAGAAATGTTGCACCGAATTAGCTGAAATAATTAGGATACCTATTTGATTTTCTATGCCTAGTGCGCTCACCTGACGCCTATTTTACTACAAAAACACAAAAACCCAGATATTTTAAGAGGCCATATTGGTCAACTGGTTATCATTCAGGCGTCTAGATCTCAATATTGATAACAACAAAGTACCTGATCATATTCATAAACATAACACTTCAACATATTTCCTTCTAACTTGTTAACGTGAAAACATGATTTTTAACAAAAGCCTCTATACTTTTATTTTTCAAATATAGGTCCTTTTTAACATGTTTTTGGTCAGAACATAACCCATGAATTTATGAACATGATATTTTAGTTAAATACTTAAGTAATAACTAGTTCTTAAATTTGGTAAAAGCTACAACAAATTTAGTTTAGTCGTAAACAGCAGTTATATGATTAGCGATTTATTTTGGCGCACCCGCCTACTATCTATCGCCTTTTCATTTTACGCGTGCTCTTGCAATTACGAGTAGATCTATCCCGTTCTCTTTTGCTCGAGCATATGAACTTAAAAGTAAGTCTACTTACTGCGCTGGATGATTTCTAGCATTATTCTTAGCGCACATCATACCCTCTTTAAGAGGAGTTACTTCTGAGCAAGCATCCCGAGGCTGGACTATTTGTATCACCATCTTCAATCTTTCGGTGTCTTCTAGCGTGTCATCCTGCATTAGGAAAGTAAGTAGGTATCACCATACCACGTCGTTTAAGGGTTCCTATCATGAATAAATTTGGGAGAAAGGGATTTAAGGTATATGTTTACAAGTGTGCTGCGTTCCGACTAGGGTTTGCGATTCCGGAAATATTTTGTATGGACAGTTCCGAAATTTCGGAAGTTCCAGAGTTCCGGAACTCAGACCGATTGTCATTTGTTACGTTCTGTCAGCGGTGCAAATTACATACGGCCGAGGCCGAGCGACGTGGTGGCGATGCGATGGCGAGGCGAATTTTTCGTGCCTACATTGAAAGCAGTGATGAAGAATCTAAATCGCGTATTGCCGGCGCCAATTGCCAACATTTCGATAATTTAAATAAAATCGGAATGTATTATCGTTAATAAAAATATAATTTCTCGGTAAAAACTTCATGACAATTGCCACGAGATCTAATGGTGTTTTAAAGAATACCTATCGGTAGTTTTTAACGTGAGAATGATCTTGTGTCGGAATTTCATGACATATTTCGTGTTTCTTGTGACAAATGTCAAAAGCTCTTCACAAAAGTATTCGTATTTAATGGCAATAATAATGTTTTTATTTATAATTTTTATAACATGACATTTTGGCGGCACACATGCATACAGCCCGCACAATAGTAAGCGGCGCCTGTTGCTCATAGACGCTTGTAATACCTGGTATTACATATATTGCTGCTGACAATTGTTACACCTGTCGCCGTTGTGAAAAATTGGGGCCGACCGCATCGTCTATGTACGCGATGTCTTAGATCTCGTGTACCTAATTGTCGTCCGAAGCGAAGCTGAGACCGACAAACATGTGATCTGAGGCTTTCTTATTTACTGGCAAAGGTATGTTCAATGTTTTTCTGCTGGACGCATTTGTTTAGCGTAGAGGCTTGAGTTGGCTGCTTGCCAACCGGAGGCCAGAAAAAACATGTTTTAAGGTAATTTTTTGGGGATCAGAGATTAAGATCTATGAATTATTGTATAATCTATGCTTATATGGGCATGCACGACTAGCATAGGAAGGATGTGTAAGGAATCTTTCTACTTACATTCACGACTCCCCAACCTGCAGTCTTAGCCATGAGAACACCCGGAAAATTCCTGTCTATGATAACCCGCTTTATGGTGTCTCCCAGTGGTAACTCGGTCTTCACGAGACCTAGTGCTATGTCGTTTGTAAGTCCTACCGCTTCGTAGTTATGATGTAAGTAAAAATTGATAATTTTATCGGAGACTGTCATCTGAAAAGAAGAGATGTTTGTTATGCAAAGGAGCAAAGCTGTAGCAGGGTGGGTAAATTCCGAGTTAAAGGCATATCCGCGTGGGATCTAGTATATAACAGTTTCAGGATTAGATAGTCGAAAAAATAAGATATAAATACACATATACAATGCACGACTGTGATCTCAGAGTCCACCAAATTGCATGTCTACAAGTCGATAAATAAGTTAGATGACGGAGAAAATTCTAATACCGCATCAGTGTCATCGCTTCCCACATACGCAATTATATCCATCTTTTTTAAACAAGAGTCGAAGCAATGTGCTGCTGTCAGAACTATACGCTGTGTCAGAATGGAGCCCCCGCACGACTCGGGATCCTTACACTCCAGATACAAAAATACGGAATGTGGAAAATGTTCTATTTTGGCGTATTCACCACCTTCAATAAACGCGTCCATCGCGCTGTTACACAATGAAACTATAACACAGAATACGAGTAATTTCGGTATAATCATAGCTATACGTTTCCCTCTGTACTGCTTATCAGCACAGATTTTAATGAAGCAAACGGTCATACTGAAATGGGAGGTTAATAGCGAAATAATTAAACAGTTGAATGTGTAATTAACAATTTTCTGATAAGTAACTACGCCGACTTTTTATGGTTTGAATTAGGGGTGTTAGGGGCTTCGGCTTCGGTCCAGATATACTGGAACTTTCGGTTGACCTCACACCTACGGTTCCGGAAGTTTGAAAGTAGCGCCAGTTACCGAGAAGACTAGTAGTTATAGATTATCGTGGTGTGGGCATATAATGAGGAGGGATGAAAGTCATATAGGCAAAATAATGTTAGGAATGAATATGGATAGACAGAGAGCGATTTGGTAGGCCGAAAAAACGATAGATGGGTTTTATAAAAGAAAATATGAGGAAGAAAGGAGTGAGTGTTGAGATGACGATAAAAAAAAGTCATTTATTTCAGGTAACACATAACTCATATGACATACACATATATTTATTTAGCCTAGATTAATACATAATTATAAAGAAAAGACCATGAATATTACCAATAGACTAAACAAAATTAATATATATATTTTTCATAGGAACATAGAATTTGGATTATTATGAGTTTCCCATCACGGAACAATGGTGTTCCGGACCTTCGGCTCCGCGTTCCATGACACACCCGAGTCATGGGACGCACGCAGAGGCAGCACCCGCCAGGGTGTATAGACTATTGAGATTTAATGGAATCTAAAATATACTGGACTATTAGGTGGTGGACTAAATACTGGGTTATGGAGAATAAAATCGGACGTCTGCCTAACAAAATGGTAAATTGGTAATCAATTTTATTTCCGGCAGACGGTGACTCGCCCACATAAGATGGGCCCCCACAAAAAGCGACATCTAAGATGGCTCGAGGGCAACACCAGTATGAGGGCTGGGGGTAGAGAGGTGTCACTGGACTTTAAACATATAGCTAACTCGTCACTTAGGTTTCCACATCTACCCTCGAGAACACAGCTCTCGCGACCCCACTCTGGACGGCCGGTTAAGGCAAGCCAGAGGCGGAGGACTTGGTCGGACGACGAAGTCCCTCTGGAGCGCTCAGGTACGTGGGGTCGCTACTCCCCAACAGCTCGCCACAAGCTGCCCTGCGTTGACTGATTGCACCGGTCACCGGTCGAAACTAGTGGGCGATGGGGTCGTCAGATCTAGGGATCCGCCATTATTATTATTATTTGTTTTTTTTTCTTTTGATTTTTCTCCAACTGGAGGAAGTTTTATTTCCATATTCGCGGGCTTTTGGCCAAACGAATATAGAAAATTATATTAGAATCTACCTACTGTTCTAATGTTAGAAATTTTCGAACTATTCTGCATGTGTTAATAACAGCAGCTTTTTGTAGGAGGATATATGTAAGTGTGCAGAGTGCGGGGAATAACACCTGTGGACGAAATTATTATCGGAATAGTTTTTATGGTATTTACTCGCCATTGTTGGTTTTTTTCCGTCTCATTTGTAGAAGCTTCGCGAGCTTCATACAAAAGCGGTGTCGCCTAATTATATCAGCTGCAGGGTTAGCATGGTTGCCATTTTATCGCTTATCACGCTATGCGTCACTTTCGCACATACATACTTGTTAGAACGTGACAGCAACGTCGGTAAACGATAAAAACCCGACCATCATAGACTAGCTGGTGTCAATGTTTACTAATTAATCTTTTGGCTGCGCACTTTATACAAGATAGAATCGAAAGTCATATTGCTATTACTGAATACTGGACATAAACAAGAGATAGGTCTAAAATTTGTTTGTTTAATTGATGTAGTTATACACGCAACGTTTTATGAATGAATTCATTCATAAACTGCCCGTGCAATTTTGAACGGGATAGTAAATAGATACATACTCGTACATACGTTTTTAAAAACTTTAAAGCTTTTGTGTCACTTTATTTCGACTTCCTTATTATAAAAGTGGTAAGTTTACTTTTATACGAAGACATTACGATGTGTGTAAAAATACAAAAAAGTTAGGAATACATTAAAGTATATTTGTCCTTTTTAGCTCACAATAATGTTAAATTTATTCGGTGCAATGTAATCGCTTCGCATGTGCCATTATCCAATCATAATAGTAGGACACGTTTGTATACACCACTACGTCCTTTCTGTTCTTGAGTCTCCATGAGACCAGTCCGACTTCTTGCCCGGTTTTGGATACGAGAGCACTGCCGGAGTCTCCTCTGTTGAACATTCAATTAATATTTAATCATGGATATACTTAAACTTTATTACTCCTATAGCTAAACAATGTCCATAATAAAATTGTCCATAATAACGATAACGATCCTTCGAACTCTGGCAAACAGTCTAGCGGCATCTGTGTCATCTGGCTAACTTGGCAGTTCTTAGCGACATCCATTTCAAAATAACTTAAATGATTATGTTAGCTTACAAACTTACTGCGTTGGGCGATTTTTGTCGCTGTTCGTTGCGCAGAACATCCCTGTTCTAAGATTTGCCACTTCTATACAAGTAGCCGTAGGCTGTATAATTTGTGTCACCATCTTCAATTTGTCTGTTTGTTCCAAAGTCTTGTCCTGAATAAGTTAAATTTTATGTATTACTAGCTGGTGCCCGCGACTTCGTCTGCGCAATATCTGTATAAATTGTTGCTTATGTGTTATTCTGATGCATTAGCTATATTATTGTAAAGTCTCATTAAAATCCATTCTGTAGTTTTTACGTGAAAGAGTAACAACCATCCATACTTACAAGCTTTCACGTTTATAATATTAGTAGGATTAAGTACATCGGGACCCTTTGTTAAAGTGTTTTGAACACACTTTAACAAAGGGTCCCGATGTACATCTAAAAAAAGGGCCAGCCTATAAAATATCGATGGAATTTTTCGGGCAAAAATATCTGCACTCGTCTCTCTGTCTCGTATTCTTAAGTGTTATTCACGGCCTCGGGTGAGACTCGAACCCGGAACGCTTTGTGACCTCGAATTTCTACACTACATATATCGTCTATATCCCTCGTATGCGCCTTAGGGGGGTGCTTAGCACCGTCTGAAGATAGTACTCATTCTTCTCATGCCGTGAGACCATGAATTTTTCCACTTTTCCTTTCTAAGAAATTTGATATCGTTCACAGACGTTTTTGCTAAAAATAAAATAGAAACGTTGAAATATCTTCCACTTACATCGATGACTCCCCATCCAGCTATTGTAGCCATGGTAACACCCGGAAAGTTCCTGGCTATGATGACTCGTTTCATGGTCCTTCCTAGCGGCAACGCGGAGTCCAGCAAACCCAGTGCTATATCATTTAGAAATAATTTCGGGTCGTAATGTTTATGTATGCGAAACTTTGACATTCTGTCGGACACAATCATCTGAAAGGAAGAGTATTTTTTTATGCAAAGGGTAAAAACCGGGAGCCTTATTCTATAGACTTACTAGACAGGCCTTCACAAAGAACGTCTTTGAGCAGTGCGATGGCAACACTTCGAGACTTTTAGTTAGCTAAGTTACCTACTCGTACACTCTAAGTTACCTACACTCTTTGACTCACCGAAAGTCAAACATGAGTACACGGCGTACCTATTTTGTTCTCCTTATCTCCTTTAGTTTACTTTACATCAATGGCTTATTCGATCTAATTTAAGAAATGGGAATATCCACATAATATTCTCTAAGTTTGACAAATGGGGAAATTAAAAAAAAAAACCCGGAAATTCACCCGCGTCAGTTTTTGTTCGGTTCCTATTGAACGATGGTTCAAGGGAGGGATTTACGGTTCGCCATGTCAAGACTTTGAGCACCAGTTTCCTGTTTCCATTTGTGAGAAGGGGTGTTAAACTGCTTTTTTTAGGGTTCCGTACCCAAAGGGTAAAAACGTCTATTACTAAGGCTCCGCTCTGGTCTGTCTGTCACCAGGCTGTAACCCATGAACCGTTATAGTCAGACAGTTGAAATTTGGTCACAGATGGTGTATTTCTGTTGCCACTATAATAAAAAATACTCAAAAACAGAATAAAATGAATATTTAAGGGGGCTCCTATACTTACAAAAAATTTGATTTTTTTGTCGTTTATATAAATAAATGGTAATGGATTTCTGGTACTGGCCTGAAACCGGTACTTTCGGTACTTTTCGGTTATTTTACTGAGTGTTTAATTTAAAAAAAAAACAGGCTTTTAAACACTGGCTATTTTTTTATACACAGGTAATGCGAACAGCGATCGCTGCCGCGGGTGTACTGAGCGGGCGCTTTTCAACCGAATTCATAATTTCAATTCAAAAGGAGGAGGTTCTCAATTCGTGTGATTTTTTTTTCTCAGAATTCCGTCATTCAGTAATGACAAGCAAATCAAAGTTGACATTTGACTTAATTTTTACACGTTGTAAAACATTAAAGGGCCAATTTAAAAAAATAATGACGTTACGTGTTTGATTTATTCGAGCCGTGCAAGGTTATCTTTTCTCAGTAAATGAACTGTCAGACGTGAAAGTGTTATTTTAAACGTCAAACTTCGATAAAATTATGACGTTTACTTAACACTTTCACAGTCTGTGCTATCGAAATCTAGGAAACTTAGCATAGACTGACTCTAGATCACGATGCAGCATAAATTGCATCTCTCTACCACTTACTTTTTTTAAATGAAGTTTAAGCATATCGGCCCTGAAGATTTTTCATAAATTACAAGAAAAACGAAAAAAAAAATATACGTGAGCCCAACAATTTTTTAGAGGGTGTAAGGTGATAGAAAGTGACCCCAGCAATCCGCCATTTATTTTTGGTAAACGATAGACCAAACATCCTGTATACCTACTCCATTTGATTTTACTTTAGATCTAATCATGGAATTCTTAAGACATTAACAAAGCTCCACAATTTTTAAAGGTACACGCATGGTAATTTGGATATTTTTGAAGTAAACTAGGTAACTCATACTAACTCAAATATTAACTTTACCGGGAAGGCCAATTGAAGTCGGTTTTGTTTTCTTAAAAATTATGTTTGTAATTATTGTTTCTTTCAATATTGGCAATCTTGAGCCGGGCGACACAACGCCCTTTTGCTCAGCAAACATCACTTGTGTGAGTGTGAGCTATGATCACAGAGCAAAACTAAGCGGGCGCACGCGGCGGGTGGATTTATGTAGTTACAGGATATCCCAGAAATTCGTTGACCAAGGTTTTATATCATTATTTTTCTAGCGTTACACGAATTATAGGTACTGTATATTATTAAATTTAAAACCGCAATGATTTTCGTCAAAATATATTATAACCGTCTTCTAAATATCCGTGTTCGGCATTCAAACGCGAACGTTGTCTGAAATGTTGGTCTTATTTACAGCTTTAATAATGTCTCCAATTTGTGAGAAAGGGCAGATGTTTGAGATAATTGAGATTGATCATAAACTATAATGCATAAGAAAATATAAGAAGACCGGCTGTAGTTAAGTAGGCTGAATATATCGGCCTTATTATGAATCCAGGATAAATGTCTATTGATCAACAATGCGTGTCCAGGTTCCAGCAGAAATATTTATACTATGTTATGTCAACGTATTTGTGGCCCAGCCTGTAGTATGTCTATGGCCCACCCGCTACGTGCACTCAGTGCACCGCTCATATTATATTTCTATAGGCTCTTAAGGATGACTCATACAAGCACGAGACGGGGCGGGACGGGAGGATCTCTCACTTTCTATAAAAATAATCACGTCTGAGCTCGGAACCCTCGGTGCCCACGTGAAGTTTTTTATTATAACCCGCGCCGCGCCAGCGTGTGGAGGCTTGCATACCTCTTGAGTGTTCTCGCTCCCTGCATAGGCTTCTATAACGTCGTTCTTAAAAAAACACTGTTCAAAGCAATGTCCAGCTGTCAAAATTATATCCTGAGTCAAAATTGCCCCACCGCACGTTTGTGGTTCCTTGTTACATGTTAGGTACAAAAACACGGAATGTGGAAAATTTTCTATTTTTGCATGTTGTCCACCTGTGATGAACGGTTCCATCGCGCTGTTGGTCATCCGAATGAGTAATAGAAAACAGGATAACCTCGGAATAATCATAGTGAAGGTTTCACTGCACTCGTTATCGCTTGGAAATTTTAATTGGAACAATACCGAGAGGACATTAATCGCATCTGATAAATGATTGGGCAGTTAAATGCGTATGAATAGCAACGTCAGAGAAAGTATAGTTAGAGCCAGATTTCTAGCTTAGTGCTACTTGCACCAACCGGGATTAGTCAAATAACCCGGAGTTAAGCGTTTATTTAATAAGAAATTTGACAGTCAACGTAGGGATACCGGCTAACCTAAGCCCGTTTTTGCTTTATTGTTGATTAAGGCCACATTATAATTTATATAAAATAATTACACTAAATAAAATCTTGGGTAAAAATTTTAAAATACAGGTGATAAACGAATAAGTTGTACCTCTAAATCGTAAATGAATCGTAAATGAACAAAAGTATAGGAGTAATAAAATAGCTAAAGTTTTTTTTATACTGCATGATCTCTCCTGGGTCAGTCCAGGGATTTTAAGTATTGCCCACGTATGTGTTGGGTTTACCACTATTTTAGCGATTCTTATATTTTTGCGATATTATTGCGTAAGAAATATAATTGCGATTAAGTAGAACACTCCAAGTGAAATTAGTAGCTTAATATTTCATTTCAATACTCGAGATTCTTTTGTAAGGCTAAATACATATTATGTATAGTAATTTTTAATGTTTGAATTGTAGCAGGCAATAATTTGTTTTAACCATAATATTGTCTTCTGTTACCGCGATTGTTATTCATTGAAATTAAACACTTTAGAACGGATTAATCGCGTTTATTAACACCATGATCCTACGTTTCGAGCCCTTTACAGCACTCGTTTTCACAGGGTTAAGATGATGACACGTAGGATCATGGTGTTAATAAACGCGATTAATCCGTTCTAAAGTGTTTAATTTGTTTTAACCATTTAATAAATATTTTGTGGTATATTTTTGTACTTATAATTTATGTCGGCTGGAAGTGTTTCAGGCGTTTAAAACGCTCGCTTGGCGTGACGTCAGAGTTCAAGGCAATTAAAAAGTGACGGCGCCATACGCCGCTCAAATGATACGGTTGGCTTCATAAATATATATGCATTTGTATTAAATTTTGACCCTTCTTCGCATGTAATAAGTTCCAAAGTGTATAGATATTTATCGACGTGACTGTACAAGTTGTTTCGTTGATAGACATGGACGTTTGCGGGCCATTTACGTTCGGGCATGTCTGCCGGATTAGCCGATAAGTGTATGGTAAATTTGTCTGATAGATGTCTGGTGGACATACTCACTATGAAGATGCCCGAACGTATATGGCCGGCATTTGACATCACATTTGGCGTGAGTGGCGTTTTAACTGCCACATTTTTTCAAAGTTTTTAATAATTATTTTCAAAATGAAAAATAAATACTTACTTTAAAATTTAATATTGATACAGATGTAAGTAATGCTGTTCCAAATTAGTTTCTAAAATAAAAATATGAACCTTGTCTGCTATTTTTATGTTCATACCTATAGCTATTATTGGCAATGTGTATAATTTTATTTTGAGACTCAATACAGTTTCTAATATTTAAAAGCCTGTTGTTTTTTATTGAACACCCAGTACCGAAAAGTACCGAAACTACCGGGAATTCCCGGTTCCAGGCCGGTCCCGGAAATCTAAGTCTCGGTTCTGACACTAGCACCGGTACTGCATTCCCTAGTGTGTACCTACATCATTTACACAAACAATTTACAATATTCAGTAAATGACTGAAGATTATACATGCGGTTGTTTAGTCTAACATACATACACGTTCGCGGACGCTTGGTCACACCTCTGGGACACCTTAATTTTGTATGGGAATTTTACGACTGCTATTGCATACCTGTCACAACAAAGCTAAAATCAGGATTCTTATGTGACGCGAAATTCTATACAAGTCGAATGCAATGCAAGTCCCGTCATTATGAAACCATTTCTTTTACACTATGTGACACCAAATGCTATACAATTCGGATGCTTATGCATGTTTGATATAATACCTAGTCAAAATATGATCTTATATGACACCGCATGTTACAGCATTCGACTATGTTGGCATGTCTGTCATACCGTTCACTCGGGTGAGCTGCTACGTCAACAACTATGATAAATTCTTTGCCATAAAGTAAAGTAGAAGTAATATTTCATCTAATACTTATAAGATTTAAAGGCTAGGGCCTTTTTCACCAACCAGCACATAGGAAGTATCCGAACTTTGAATTTAATCATGTAAACTGCGGCCCTACACAAACAAAATACATGCCACATGCTTACCATAATGTTAGCGCTCAGCATCGACTACGAATAGGCACAATATTCACGATTATATGACCAAAATAATGACTAAGTACTAAAATAATTAGTTGAATAGTAAGTATAAACATACCTCACTTTTCTTTATTTACAGTAGTCAGAATCAAGTTGCACTACAAAAAACATTCAGTAAAGAGATTTGTTTATAAAACCACAACCAAAAACATACATAAACTGTAAAAAAAACATTACTAACGATGTTACAAACAATCCGTAAAATAGCGTGTGCGTGCGAAATTTGGCCAAATTTTACGCGCCCACTCCCAGACGCACGCGCAGGGCTACTAAGGAGTCTTCCATATAAAGATGAATGCTATAGCATACGCGTCACAGAAAGGGGGGGCACAATTTGAGATGTCACAGGATAATTTTTAACTGTCATAAACTATGAAATATAACAGTATGCATTCTGTGATTTTAGTGAATGGTAGAGGAAATGTTGGTTAATAATATTATACTGTGGCCAAGCGGATTGGTAAGCATACTGACGCAGAAATCTAAACCAAATAACGGATTCAATAGCAGGCGCGTCACCAGATGAAGTACAAAAACGGATGCTATGCAATCCGCGTCCGCGAACGTTTTTTTTTTTTTTATACTACGACGGTGACAAACAAGCATACGGCCCGCCTGATGGTAAGCGGCCACCGTAGCCTATGGACGCCTGCAACACCAGGGGTGTTACATGCGCGTTGCCGACCCTTTAAAAAAAAAAAGGAGGACGTGTTAACGGATTCCGTTTCCTGTAACAATATTAACGTATAAAAGTTAAGTTTTTCGTAGAAATCGCGAAACGTCTGGTTGATGTTATTTGTGACCGAAGAGCTGGTGGGCCTGGTGGCTTCCTCACAACGTATCTGCATTGCGATTGCGATACTCGATTCGCGGCGACACCGCTCGGGTATGAAGTTCGCGCATGAGCGAGCTTCTACAAAGGAGACGGAAATTATAGGAGACGCAGGCGGTGATGTGCTACAGACGTAAACGGCGGGGCTTAGTGTTCAATGCGTTGTGAAATTAATAGGTACTAACCATTAGAACTAGGGGTGTTACGGAGTACGAAGGTGGTTTTATCGGAACCGAAGCCAAAATCGGAGTTCCTGGGATGACAAGTCGAAATCTGTCCGTACTTCTAGGCACGTACCGCGCACGGCGACTGCTGGGGTACGATTGCGATAAAATATCTGCTTCAGATCAATCGGAACCGAAGCTGGAACCTAGCTTCTTCTTCCTGCCCTTATCCTACGTTACTTATATGGGATCGGCACAACATGTTTTCCTCTCCTCTACCTCTTATAATCTCAGCACGCACTCCTTTCTTCCTCATATCTTCTTTCATACAACCCATCCATCGTTATTTCGGCCTACCAATCGCTCTCTGTCCATCCACATTCATTCCTAATATTATTTTGCCATTTAACTTTCATCTTCCTCATTATATGCCAATACTACGATAACCTATCACTCGTAGTCTTCTCGGTTACTGGCGCTACTTTTAAACTTCCGGGACCGTAGGTATGAAATCAACCTAAAGTTTCAGTATATCGGGACTGAAGCCGACGTCCCGTAACACCCCTAATTCGAACCATAATAAGTCTGCGTAGTAACTTATCAGAAAATTATTAATTACACATTTAACTGCTCAATCAATGCGTTATTAACGTTCTATTGCAGTATAATTGATTGCTTCAACAAAATCTGTGCTGATAAGCAGTACTGAGTGAAACGTATAGCTATGATTATACCGAAATTACTCGTATTCTGTGTTATAGTTTCATTGTGTAACAGCGCGATGGAAGCGTTTATTGAAGGTGGTGAATACGCCAAAATAGAACAGTTTCCACATTCCGTATTTTTGTACCTGGATTGTAAGGAACCCGAGTCGTGCGGGGGCTCCATTCTGACACAGCATATAGTTCTGACAGCAGCACATTGCTTCGAATCTTGCAGGCACAGGCAGAACGATCTAGTTGTGTATGCGGGAAGCGATGACACTGATGCGGTATTAGAATTTACTTCTTCATCCATCTTATTTATCGATTTGTAGACATGCAATTTGGCGGAGAGATTTATATTAGGCTGTGAGATCACTATGGTACATTGTATGTTTGCATTTATACCTTATTTTTTTGGACTATCTTATCCTCAAACTATTACCCTGCTACAGCTTTCCTCCCATAGCAAACATCTCTTCTTTTCAGATGATAGTCGCCGATATAATTATAAAATTTTACTTACATCATAACTACGAACCGGTAGAACTTACACACGACATAGCACTATGTCTCATGAAGACCGAGTTGCCACTGGGAGACACCATAAAGCGGGTTTTCATAGGCAGGAATTTTCCGGGTGTTGTCATCGCTAAAACTTCAGGATGGGGAGTCGTGAATGTAAGTAAGTAGAAAGGTTCCTAACAGATCCTTCCTATGCTAGTCGTGTACCTATGATCGTCTGCCCGTAAAAACATATATAGATTATACAATAGTTCATATACATTACCCAAAAAAAAATACCTTTCAAAATATGTTTCTCTGTCTTCCGCTACGCTAAATAAATTCGCCGCTTGCCGCGAGGTGCGAGCAGAAAAACAGTGTACAGACCTTGGCCAGTAAATAAGAAAGCCTCAGATCACATGTTTGTCGACCTCAGCTTCACTTCGGACGATAATTACACGAGATCTGAGTCAGTTCTTACTTTACAGGCCTCGGTGCGTAATCTACTATTGAAACTAAATTCCCGCCAGCGGCCGGGGGCGACTCGCTGGGCGGCGGTGCGTGTTTACGTGTTCTTCTTCTGACAGTTCTTCAAGCAGAAAGGTAAAATGTGACTATATACCTGTACCTGTTCCTTCTTGTTCCTGTTCTGTACCTATTAACCGAGATACTTAGAACTATTCGTCGCCACGCAAGTGCAGACACTATTTTATTATATGTCAAGACTGTAGTAAATCGTATCGCGTAGACGATACGGCCGGCCCCAATTTCACCACAGCCACAGGTGTGATAATTGTCAATATCATTACTAGTGGTATTACAGGCGTCTATGAGCTATGGGCGCCGCTTACGGCGGGTTTGCTTATTGGCCGCCAACATGGCATTTATAAATAAAAACATCATTATTATCATTAATAACAAATCGTTTTGTGAAGAAATCTTGTCATTTGTCACGAGAAACACAATATGTGTCACGAAATTCCGACATAGGATCGTTCTCATGTCAAAAACTACCGAAATTCTTTAAAACACTATTAGGTCTCGTGACAATTGTCATAGTCTTCACCAAGAACTTATCTAAAATGACGATACATTACAATATAAATTATCGAAATGGTGGCAAACAAGCAAGATGGTCAGCGGCTTCCATAGCTTATGGACGCCTGAAATGCCAGTAATACAGTCATTTATGGAATTGTCACACTTGTCAGCGTGGTGTTATTGGTGCCGGCAATTCGCGATTCCCTTCTTCATCACTGCTGTTAATGTTGACATGAAAATTACGCCTCGCTTTCGCATCGCCGCCACGTCGCTATCTCGTTACCAATGCGGCCTCGGCCTTATGCAATTTGTGACGCAGGCTGAACGTAACAAAAGACAATCGGTCTGAATTTCCGGAACTCCGGATCATCCGGAATTCCAGAACTGCTCATACAAAATATTCCGGAATCACAAGCTCTAGCCGAAGGCAGCACACTTGTACACTTATTTTATCATTATATCCCTGATGCCCAGACTTATTAATAATAGGAACCCTTAAACGACATGGTACTTACCTACTTACTTTCCTAATGCAGGATGACACGCAAGAATATTCAGAAAAATTGAAGATGGTGATACAAATAGTACAGCCTCTGCATGCTTGCACACAAGTAGCTCCTTTTAAAGAGGGTATGATGTGCGCTAAGAATAAAGCTAAAAACCATCCAGCACAGTAAGTACCTAAGTAGGACTTGCTTTTAAAGGATGACGGGACGGTCTGTCAGATTTTATAGAAAACGTCACGTGACATCCGAGGGCTCCGAGCTATCACGTGATTCTTTCTGTAGAAATTGACAGATCGTCCCGTCCCGGCCCGTCACATCCCGTCTCGGCCCATCCCGTCACTTTGCGTCCAGTCCCGTCCTATAGTGTGAGCCATCCTTAAATTGTTAGGAGTTGAGTGCACTAAGCATTTAGCATAGGTAATCAAATAGGTATCCTAATTATTTCAGCTATTTCGGTGCAACATTGCTGCGTTAGAAGCATCTGTATGCTATGCTATATTCAAGCTGGAATAGCTAATTAGAATTAATAACTCTAATGTGGGCCTTAATTGATATTCTCCCAAGAAAATGTTTGTCGGAACACCATTACTGCTCTACCGATATTGCTGAAAAATTATGACATGTACAATCCTAGACCTTTGACTTAATGCGACTATTTAATGAATGTAATGATAACTGATTATGAGGGTATCTATGTTGTTCATACATAATAATTCAATTTCAGTACAAAATACCCACAGTTGGGTTTTGAGTACTGCAATGCACGGACAGGTTCCATTGTGCTGCGGTGCGAGTGAATATGTGATGTAGTAACTCTCGGTCTAGCGTGACGCATTATTTAATGTAACGTTATGTTATGGGTACTTATTCCTAGATATAATCGTTAGTCAACAAACAAACAAGAATTAAAGTTACAAACCATTTCAGAGGCGATGCTGGCGGCGCCCTTATTTCAGAGGAAGGCCAGGAGATCGGATTTGTCTCCTGGACACTCCCGAACAGGAAGGACATAGTAATATACACAAACGTGTCCTACTATTATGATTGGATATCGAAGCATTCGACGCGACTGTATTGTTCGAAACGGAAATAACACTGGCACCAAAAAGGACAAATATTACATTTTACTCAATTCGTTTTTTTTTAACGTTAACCTAGCATAAGATGAAATTCTCGCTAATGAAATCGTTAGATTATTAGGAGTTGAAAATCGTATTACTGAAATGATACACGTTATAAATGTACTTTATTACGTATAAGTATCAATAAAATTGAAATATTCGCAGCGTACTTTGATAGCAATAAGTGTAACCACCCGTCAATGAAATGAAATGAGCGCGAGTGGATATGTGTCTTAATTAAAACCCAGTTTCATTGGTTGATGGGGCCCGCATGCGGGGGGCGGGAGATTTCCATCCTGCAAGCCATAGGGCCAGTATTGGGTGGTGCAGGGCGTAAGCCATTTACAATCCACCACGCTGGCTTGCCGATTCGCTCACATGGGTTCTTCCTACTCATGCCGTACAATATATCCGCAGAGGATGTGGAACAGCTTCCTGATAGTAATTGCCGAAAAATGGCACAATTTTATCCTGTTTTTCTCGGTGAAAATGCATACCTACTTACCAACATTTTGAAGTTGCATCAGTCCTAAAATATATATAGTATCGAAAAACTTTGCCTTAGCCATCCGATGAGCGTCGGTAACGTGTTGATTCCATCCCAAAATCCGCTTGCCTTTGACCCCTTGGATATGCAACTCCTGCCACACATCGCTGCCTCACATAATGCATTTACAATGTCCTGATACAAGTAATCCAGAATGAGCCACGATATCACAATAAACATCTTCACAACTTGTGAAATTTGTAAAGTTTGTATCAAAATCAATGTCAGTCAGTCTCGAATGAGCTTCCTATAAATGAAATTAAACACTTTAGAACGGATTAATCGCGTTTATTAACAGCACCAATATTATGTTCTTCCTATAAATTCAATTTGCTTTTCTGTTCTCTCCCCTCACACTATTTTTTTATTATAAATACTTAGTTTTATTCAGTAGTTTAGGTGATAATAAATCTAAATTGCATTTAATGATACGAGGGAAGTGATCAGACCAGAATTAATCATATTTGACACGAACATTACGCACTGAAGTGCTTTCAGAGTGTAATGCTGGCCGCCTGGGTAAGAATAGGTGCTACGTGAACTTCGCTAATAAATATAGTGAGGAAAGATAGACCTAATTTCTCTGTATCAATACATGACCAATTCTGTTCCCTAAAAAACTCTATTAGCTCCTTAAAAAATAGCTCCCCATGGTTAGCATTAAAATCGCTTAAAATATAAACTGATTCTATGCCGTATCATCTATAATTGCACTTACCGTACCCAAGCAGTCCGTGAATTCAGGCAGGTTAACAGATGAATTAGTAGACATATACACTCATTATAATTATATAATGCATAATTGCACACACTCGATTACCTATTGTCACATTTAATCCCTGACAAACATTTAAACACCGTGCTTCCATAGTAGGGCGATTCCGCCATACGGCCTACCTCGTAGTATTTCCACTGACGGGTCCACAGCCGAGATTCCCATAAAACCAAATTTATGGGAATCTCGGCCAAGAAACATATTTCCTCCTGCAGTAACCATGTTTCTTGTAAGGCAATCACGTCACAGGTACGACATAACTCCCGTACACCATCTATGGAGCGTTATATAGACTTACAAACTTACTTGCGAAAACTTACTTACTTACTGACCTACTTGCGAAAGTACAAACTTTATTTCCGTTGGTCGCCGTTTTTCATGATTTCAAGGTCGTTTACAGAGTTTCCTCCGTTCGAATAGTTTACAAAACGCCTAAATATAATGTCTTCCGGTCACAATTTTTCATCCATATACATATTTAGTTTGCTTTTCGATACAAACATTTTATATGCCTTATAATCTCGCCGTTTGTGCATATGTATTTCTTTCAATGACACTGTATCCTTTGTTTGTCTGTAAAATGTATTGAAAGCATATCATCTTCCGTAGTTTCCTTATGTACATATGTATATATTCGTAATGAGGACAGGTACTTTCCTTTCCGCCGCTTTGAAATTACACTGCAAGCCCTTGCAACTCCATACTTGTCCTGGAAACGATACTTTCGGCGTATTTTCTGCCCGTTGCCATTTCCCCTCCTGGGGGACCTCCTACCAAAACTTACCAATTTGACCATTTTTTACTTAGTAATATTGTGTGAAAATGTTCAAAATGTTTCATTTATTCCGTAGAAGACTACCTACTGAACAAGAAAAAAAAAAAGATTTATTAAGATGCAATAGCAATAAGGTCAAAAACCAGATAGATGTTTGAAGCTCGCTCATGAAAAAATGGTAAAACAGCTTTTAGAAAATGGTAGATTTTTCAAAAACTGAGAACAGTTGTGAAAAAGATTTTCATTTATTCCATTTAAATTGAAATGATCTTTCAATTTTTGTATTCAAACTTGTAAAAATGTTGTGTAACTATGAAAACTCATGGCAAAAAGTTGAGCTGGATCCGCCGAATTGATATACCGGCCTCTTAAACATACGTGAGCACATCAGTACTATCAGTAGGTATACATGTTTGTTAGCATATATTTTAAGAATCCCTAGATCACACAGTAATTCTTATTTCAAAACTAAACACTGACGAAGGTCATATCCAGCGTAGGATAATCGTAAAGAAAATTAATAAAGGCTTGTCATAATCGTCATCAATCACGCGGATCACGCCGCCGTGACTTTATTCCAATCACGTACAGTCTGACTTGGGGCAATGCAGCGGAGTCTCATTTTACCCTACGTAAATGAGACTCCGCCGCATGTCAGACAGTAAGACAACAATTTTTAGGAGTTAAAAAAATCATTTCAATCCAGGTGTTTTTATTTCACCAGCCATATTCTGTGTCGTGAATTAAAACGTCATATTCCTGTACTCGAAAGGCCAAATTAATTCCGAAATAACATGGTGGTCCCATTCAAATCAGATTACATTAGCCGGAATGTATGACCCAAACAGTTTTTTTTAAACATGACCCTCCTCTGGCATTCGGGCAAAGACTGTATGGTTATCCCTGCATACGCCACCATTGGCTATCTCGGAAACAGCTCAAAAGATATCTACAAAAATTAGTATAGGTATGGGTTTTTGTAGGCGAAATATCGATCTAGCTCGGTTTTATATATGAAAAAACGCGGGCCATAAAATTTTCAGTCAGCTTGTTTGTGTCGTTTCAGCACCACCTGCCACCGCAACCTACATATAAATAAGTCAGTCAGTCTGCAATGAAGATTATGAGTAGGTTGAAATTTGCGTCACACGTCGACTCTGATCAACAGATCATGTTCAGCGTTGTGTGGGCACGCCCACGGTTAGGATGTAATTATCATATACTAGGTACTCGAAAGAAAATAAAGGCCACTAAGAATATCTATCATCACAGGAAACTCTTATGAATCAGTGGATTAGTGGCTTTACGGTTTCAATAGGCTAGACGACTAAAAAAAACTAATTAGTCCGTCTGTTAGATTATTAAAAATATTCGACACGTATTTTTTCTTTTGTTAGTCAAATGAAAAGCGACGGAAATACAGCGCTTTAAAGTTTCGCGTGACGTCACAATTGATGACGATTTTTACTCACAGGTGACGTCACCAGCCCCCACCACGGAACTTTGACGCTCTTCATATTCGTCAATTTTAGTTATCTTGAACAAGGAAAAAATACGTGTCTAATAATTTTGGACAATCTTTCTGAAGGACTAATTAGAATAATAGTTCACTCACGACACTTTTGTCGTCTTTACACCTCTATTATCTAAATCTCTCTTTCTTTTTTAGCTCGTATTTCCGCAGCATACTGGAAAAACTTTGTTATCTACTACGCCGTACGTAGAAGTAAAAGCATAGCTTATAGAACAAAAGAGCTCGTTAATTCCATATGCAACAATAACGAGGAAGATTCTTTGTATGGACAAAAAAGTATTATTTATTGTGTTTGGTGCAACTATCTTATTTATGAGTGCCAAAGGTAAACTATTAAGGATGACTCACACTAGAACGGGACGGGACTGGGCGGGACAGGGAAATCTGTCAATTTCTATAGAAAACGTCACGTGACATCCGAGGGCTCCGAGCTATCACGTGATTCTTTCTATAGAAATTGACAGATTTTCCCGTCCCGCCCCGTCCCGTCCCGTGCTAGTGTGTCATTCCTTAACAGTTAGGTTAACAACACACAGGTGCCTCAGATGTGGCTTTAGCCTGTCCGTTGGATGTGTCTGGCGTCAATTGCCGGCCATATAGGTACGTTCGGAATCTTAATCACTGCTATGCGCAACCTTCGGTTAAATTAATTATTGTGAGTTGTTGTTATTGCAATAAAGTACTTTTTTATCTTTATCTTTTATCTTATCTTAATCATGGGTATGTCCGCTGGGCATCCGCCAGACAAATTTCCCATATATTAATTGGTAGATCCGGCGGATATGCCCGAACGTATATGGCCAGCAAATGAATGGCGGCAATTGACTACATTACATATTTTTAAGTACTACTTTTTATTGTAGAGCTTGAAATAATGCAGTAATGAAAGTAATGAATGGTACCCTTCTATACGGTATTACCCTCCCTACAGGTGTAATCTCGAAATGGTTTTCGATTTAGGGATATTGAAAACTTTTAAATGGTGTTACTGTGACACGAATATAGATATAAAAATATCCTTGTTCTATTCCCTCGACCTTAACGGATTTCTTCGTTAGACACATCCACCATACACATTATCCCACGTAGGTACAGACCTGAGCTTGTATCCCTAACTATAAGGTAACGTGTATAAAATCTGCAATAGACATCTAGGAAATTGGCCAGATGTGCCCCGTTTTGGCATGTGCCTGCAGGCAATGACGCATGCAATGACGTGCATGTGTATTCTTTTCAGTTTATATACCAAGATGGTTAACCGACGATCACGAACGTGATCTGATAATGCTATAAGTTGATAAATAGCCAAGTTGCACGGATAGCGCGACAGTGACTGCTGTCAAGTGTGGATAACTGTTTAAAATTATCAGAATTTGTCATAAAATGCTGACAAACTGTTGTCCAGCAAGTCTCACTCTATGCGCTTGGCATCTTAGCCTTGCTAGTGTAAGTTACATGGTGAACGCCATATTTATATAAGGATGGCCATACATCAACATTCAATGGCTCGACACATAAACGCCATTAGCGCGCCACAAAAACAACTACTTAAAAGGAAACTTTTAACCTTCCCGCGCTGTTTCCATGGCTATTCATTGGCACTTTACCCTGTGTGAGTGACGACCCCGTAACCCTGTCCAAGGTCACTTAGCATTAACGGCTAGGTTATATTATTCAAAACAATGATGTAGGAACATTCTTATAATCCGAGGCGAGTATTAGAGGCGAGATTGGCTGAATGGAGGATGTGTTGCGCGCGTGCGCGGTCCTCAGGTCGATAGTGGTGACGTCAGTGGAAGACAGGCCTCAGTCAGCCGCTGCCGGCCACAGCGTTATCATGTGGTTGCATTGCGTGGCTGTAACGGTCCTTATAGCCGCGGCTACATCGTCAGAGGTCTTCACCAACTCGTTCCTGGTGCGGTTCAAGCGGTCCGTGGGGCACGAGGAGGCGAGCCAGGTGGCGCAGCGCCACGGCTTCGACAGTCTCGGCCCGGTAAGTGACCACGTGATTATGCGTAAACATAAGCACACACTCATATTTTGCTCGTTTAAAAGTACGAGCGTGTTGGTGCTCGGCTCTGGTTTTGGTAAGACGACGCGAAGGCCGAACATAAGGCTGGGGAAAGTTAAAACTTAATAACATTTGTATGTAAATAATTCGCGTGCTATCCAGCGCATGCTGTTGCACCGCGCGTTTGAATGTTTGTTGATGTCGTTAAAGATTCATCAATGAATACTCACCTCAGTTACACTAATTAACAAATATTTTAACCGGATATTTCTATAAATTCTAACAAAATTATGCGCTTTGTCAAGTTCTACTTACGTTGAAATATTTATTCGATATTTTGATGCTTTTACTTGTAAATAACGGGACATTCATTTTTGAATTTTGTGGGTAGTGTTACTACCTACTTGACTAAATCAATAGTATATTCGTATAGCAGAATTTACATGCCCATATATGTCACGTGAACCACTTGTTTGTGGAATTAACTTTTAAGGAATACGGGTAGTGGTTATCGTTGCTTACTCGTACTCGATGCCGCTGTTAATCGTTTGGTCTTGTACTTCATATTGACATTTGCCTTTGTTGAAATAGGACAAAATTATACTTAATTAACGTTAGCTAAGTTTTCTGAATGTTTAGAAAAACGCTTATAAAATAAATACAGTTTCACAGCCAAACGTTATTAGAGAGCGGTTGTTATTTGTTTGTTAAAATAGGGTAGGTTATATATATCCTGTACACATCCATTTATCCGGCCATTCCAACAATATCGTATTGTACGTAAAAAAGGCCTACAGAGGCTTTACCATGACGTTTTAACGCGATTCAGTTGACGACCTAAACTGAGTCACTTCCATACAACTGAGCCTAAACGGAGGCCTTACCATGACGTCTTAGCGCGATTCAGTTGACGTTGATGAGTGATGACTAAACTGAGTCGCTTCCATACAACTGAGCCTAAACTGAACCTAAACTGAATTGCTTTAAGACGTCATTTTACACGATTTTAAGCTAACATGGTCATTTACACTATAATTACTATTTAAAACGAGATATTTACCATGTACATGGTAAATATCTCGTTTTAAATAGTAATTATAGTCATTTTACACATCCGCCAAAATCAATAAATCACATTTAAGTACTATAAATATTACGTAGGTAATTACTTACTATAATCAGTTACCTGATCTTAAAAGTGCGTGAAAACTCAAACTAGATCGAATAATAATACATCACCTTCGCGTACCTACCTCTATCTACTAAATACATATAGGTAGGTATATGATGATCGTCTGAGCCGTTAATTTAAAAAAGTAGGTACTTACGTATAACTTATTTATATGCCTGTTAAAAGGATAGGATTTCTGTGAATTCATTTGAAACAAAGGTAATTAAGGATATGCCTACCTACACCTTGTTAATTTCCCGTCGCTTTATTTAGGACGGTGGCATTAAAGAAGCAAAATAAATAATGTCCTTTCCCTCAGCATATACAAAGTATACCCATAATTACTTAACAAAGTAAAGAAAGATTGTATTAAACAAAGCGTACCAATTGGATTTGAATATTAAATGAATAATATAAAGATGCGGCCCTTGCTACCCTTAAATTATTTTTTTCAATAAACCTTATTTTCCATGTATACCTGAGGACAACGTTTTTATCTCTCAAGCGGTGGAGAGTGTGGGCACTTGGGCAGGTCTCCTTTAAAAGTAATTATCCTCATACAACGTTAAGAAGATATCGATATATTATATGCCCTGGTTATATAAAGGAAAATAAAGTTTATACTTCAGATCGCCGGTTTTACAGTGCAAACTTCAAATTATGTAAGCGACTCGTAGTCGTAACCGAACATTCATACACTATTTCATACAGGCCCGCGTGTATGATAAAATGTATATGAATGTAGTGTACAGTCGAGTGCAAAAATATGGTTCGACTTAATCGACTCATAAATATGGTACTACGCTCTTATTACACCGGCAAGTCACCGACATAAGGTGCTATGGGACATATTTTTGAGTAAGATGTGCACCACCATATTTTTACACTTGACTGTAATGATCGGAATAACTTTTTTTGGTATAGTAACATTTGATATAACAACATTTGCTATATATATAATGGATGTAGTAGTAGTAGTAGGCCTTTTTAATCTATGTCAGATGTTTAAAGATATAATCACTCATTATACATAATGAACATTTGGTATAACAACAAAATATATTATTTATATATATTATTTTTTATATTTATAATTGCGTATAACACTTATTTGTAATAACCATTTTATGGTATAATTATCCATTGAAATATAACTCGCATCGCTAGAAGTTGCCTGGAAGTATACGCGTGAGACGAGACTGCTGGCAATATCTTGAATTAATTTTGTTATTTTTTAAAGGGATCACAGTTCTAACCTAATGTACATTTCTTATAGCGGTAACTACCCTAACCTATTTTATATGCATTGTTGTAACGGTTTGCTATCAAATCTTTGTGTAAACTCTCGCTCGTGTTATATGTTCTGGCCGGTTAGGCAAAACATCACTTTTTAAATAGAAAATTGTCATTGACTTGGAAAAATGAAGGCGGGTTTCTAAATGAAATTCTATTAAAATGAATTAAATAATTACCTATATTGTACATTTATACTACATAACTTGTGAAATATTCTGTAAATATAACTGTGCTTTAAATGAAATTAGCATCATACGATTTATTTATTATTGGAAATAAACATCATACTCAACTTACTCAAGGTATGTTATAATAAATGTTATACGAAAAAATTATCATTACCTACTTATATTAAATAACAATTATACCATTTGTAAGTATATTATTTGTTGTGATATAATTCAATAATTATATCAAATGAGCGTTATTACGAATAACATTATATCAAAGAAAGTTATATCAATCGGTACGCACCCGTGAGGATCGTGCTTCGTATCTGTATGTAATTTTGTTACCTATCTATTTATCCCCATTGCGTTCAAGTCGAGATTACCACAGAATGTATTATTTATTTGTTCTGTTTCTGTGTCAATTACTCTTGATCGGCGCTTACTACAGTCTAGGAGTAAAATATCGAATTCGTTGATGATTGTTTTGTTTAGGTATAATATCTGTAAGTTCGATTTTATTCAATAAAGGATAAGTCACAGTAAGACGGGAAGGAACGATCTGTCCCTAGTTTCTATAGAAAAGGTCACGTGACACCGAGGGCTCCGAGCTATCACGTGATTCTTTCTAAAGACATTGACAGATCGTCCCGTCCCGTCCCGTTCTAGTGTGAGTCATCTTTAAAGGTCGTGTGTACTTGCTTCTGTCCGTAAAATCGCATAGTTATTTTAGACCTTACATATTCTACATAAGTAGGTACACATTTTAAAATAGCTCTTTAGCGCTTGTCCGGATGATTGGCTTTAGATCTTTATCTAGACCATGCGGGTAGGTCAACGTATCCTCTTTTAAATATGCATGAAACAACCAACACGCGATGCTGAAGCGCATTTTTCTCTAGGTAACATTTTATATAGGTACCTGCCATAATACGTAGTAGCGTAAGGTTGTCTGAAAGAAATCGCTATTTAGCGATAATACCGCCTATGGTCTGCCTCTACTGTTATTCTGTCTTGTAATGTATTATTTATATGAAGAGTGCAATAAAGATTTGTATTATATACGATTTTAAGGTAAGATGATCATCTACATTGTACCTAATTATAATTACTATATAAAACGAGATATTTATACCCATGTCTATTTGTATTTTATTTGCATTTTTTACGAGAAGTAATTTAACAAGACCGTTTTTATAAATTTACTAAAACGGGTACTTTATAAATCGCGTAAAGCTTTGACAACTAACCTCTGACGTTTCGAGGCTCAGACTAACTGAGACCTACCCGCACTTGATCTTGATTGTTAACTTGAACATTTTGCGCACTAGCGATGTGACTGTCGACAGCGACACACTACACACACGATGTTCGATTTTTGAGGCGGCGATATTCGCTTACGCTTACATCTGCCCCAGCCGGAGTAACGTCAGTCAACCTTAAGTATTACATTTTGAAATAATCTGATCTGTTCAATAGATTAGAACTTACCTATCATATCATATAAATATAAGAATAATTACTTACTTAATATTTCCACTGTTAATATTTAGTTCAATTAACGGTTTTAATAAGTCAACACGTCCATTATTTATTTAGAGATGTCAACCCGTTGAAAACTCCCAGCAGCGGGCAAATAGGAACCGCGTTTACAACGTGTTTACAATGAGCCCAGAACGAACCAAACCGCGAAATTATAGCACAATGTGCTCGTAAGGACAGGTTTATGATCGAGTTATGTAATGTTCAGTTAAATTGTGCGTTTTAGTTGAGCGAGATAGTTGTAAATATCAATGTAGGTACAGTCAACCAATTGGAACCCTAGGCCAATTTAGGACTATGTCATAGTGAAGTTATAAATCAGATATCTCTTTCTAGAGTGTATAAAAAATCTCATTGCAGGGTGCTGAACGCGCACAGACTTCGCTAGTTCTTACGTATCTATTACTGCATTAAGGTTGACCGACTCACGCTACACGGAGCCGGGTCCACAGTGTGCGTACCATGAGTTGTTTTCGATTGCGACTGCGGCATTCGAAAGTATATCCGTGTCGTTCCTACCACTACTCTGGCAGGAGCGAGACGGACATACTGTCGAATGCCGCAGTCGCAATCGAATGCAATTCATGGTACGTACTCAGGATGGGTCAATTTCTATAGAAAGCGTCACGTGATTGCTTGAGATCACGTGACGCCTTCTATAGAAATTGACACATCGTCCCGGCCCAGAATAGCGTGACAACGTGAGTAATTCTTTAAATTCCTGATATAAAAAAGTATCATTAAATTTAATTAAGTTATATTTTTATTTTTTAAATTTATGTTTTCAACCTTTTTCATGACGTAGACCAAAACCTTACGCTATCATGTAACCTGAATCGTATTTATATTTTTTTACTGAAGCTACCTTTTTTAATGGAATGCCTCACGACCCCGACGCCCTGTAATACCTCTTATATATTGCGGCTTGTTTGAACCCAGAGGTTGAAAAACATAGAGTAGGTACTCTCCTTCCTCTACCTTTATACTACAAAGGTACACATAAAAAGTGCCGATACACGCTACAAAGGCTGTAAAATCAAGCCAGTAAAGGCAAAAGGAGGGCAAAGGAAATCCGATTAATCTGTATTAATTAGTAGGAACGAACCGTACAGCCGACCGTGATTAGAATTTCGAGCGTGAAATACTAAATTTCGGATAACCAGAGGGCTAAGATGCCAAGCGGATAGCGTAATATTTTGCCGGCCTTATACGTTCGGGCAAGCCGTTAGATCTCCATAGTAAGTTTGTCCGCTGGGCATCCGCCAGACAAATTTCCCATGGTTACATTAATTGGCAGATCTGGTGGATATGCTCGAACGTAAATGACCAGCATTTTCTGGATAAGCTGATAGTTTGTCGGCATTTTCTGATAACTTTTGATAATTTTAAACAGGCAGAGAGTGGTAATCCACCACTATTGTGTTATCAGATGGTATTAGATATATGACATTTTTGGCAGATCTACTTAAGGAGTTGTCGGCCTATCGTGCTGTAAGCCGATAACACTTGACAGCGAGTTTTGATAATGAAAAAAATTAAACTAAAAAAAAAACAATTGGATCTCTTTTCGCAAAAAATGCACAATAACAATTGTATCTCTTTGATAATGCAAGTGTGACAGAGAGGAAGGTATGTATACAGTTTCGATCGTCGGATTTTCTTAATAGTAGGTAGGCCAGATCTTGACCACACTTTATCGTGTTCAAAAATTTATTCTGCAAGTAGGCCACAAGGGCACTTTTACAAGTCAGTAAGCATTACAATAAAGCATTTGCATATACAAACATTTACAATATATAGTGAGAAGTAAAAGTATAATCTAAATACTGATAATACAACAGCCAAAACCTGGGTAAAAAATATTAAAATAAATGTACTAAGTAATATGACAAGAGATGTATAGTCTCTATCGTTAATATCTCTATCGATTATATTTGTAATTCAAACATAATACGGTAAATATAATAATACAGTCATATAACTTGTTATAACATTCAGCAACTATAACCTTTTGGGAATTCACATGAGTTTGACTTGCGAGTAATAGTTACCTAATGTCAAATGTAGGACTTTCAGTCTGAGTGGCTTAGAGAAGTAAAGACAGTAGGCATCATTTTATAATATAACATTTAAAACTTTCGCGATTTGAACACATATTTAAACATAATTATTAAACGGGTCTAACGCGAATTAACTTGTTTACCTTATTTACCGACGTTTCGACACAGGTTTCACTGGTCATGGTCGCGGCTGACCCGTTTAATAATTATGTTTAAATATCATTTTATAATGTAGTGAAAAGCTTTATTAATTTAGTCGTTTTTAAATTGTATAAGTACCTATCAGGCATTACCAAGATTTTCTTCTTCGCTGCCTTACACCGGCCTATTGATCTTCCGAAAGAGGGCCCAATATCACCTTGTTATAAATAACATACAATATTATTTACAGTACACATGGTGCTACTTTACCGCCTAGGGCGATAATGAGCACTTTGCGTGCCTGTGTCGAATATCTAAAGGGCCATAGGTATGTACTGCAAAACGTCGTACGATGCACGTGCGAAGACGTAATTCGCTCTTGTATTGTAATGTACTATTTTCATCACACATGCTCGTGAATGGTGATATTGTACTTGGACGTATTGTGCTTTATTATGCCCAGCCCATGGACTTAATTGATTTTCATGGTACTTTACGCACACCAGGTCCCTTGGGGCGCGATACTTGCGCCACACGCAGCCGCCGTTCATCCCAGTGTAAGCTTACTTATTTCCTCGCGAATGTAATGAAAAACATTGTATGCATCACGGGTGGCAAAAGCATGACAAATTTGGATCACGGACGGCTTTAACGTCCGGCTGCGGCATTGGATTTATAACTCTTGTTTGTAACCCTTTACTTACCGCCCTTGGTACACAATGTACTATTACCCGCCTACCGATTTTTTTGTGTCCGCCACAGAAATAAATAAATATTCCGTGGTTCTCACATATGCTGCAGTGACTCAATAACCCCGCCGTAGTTAACTGGCACTAACATGTTCATTTGTAAATGGATGGGCCAACTTATTGCTGATGGAGCGCATTTAAATGCACTCTACACCGCAATTCGCAATGCATCTAGGCACAAGAGCGGGCCGAGACGGGCCTAGACGGGCCCGTCTCGGCCCGTCTAGGCCCGAAAATTTATATAGAAATCGTCACGTGATCTCTGAGCGGCTACGTGTCGCTTTCTATAGAAATTGCTGCGACATCCTTTATGCAGCCATCTTTTCAAGTCGTGTATTATTTCTTCTTCTAGTATACCTACCCATCATTTATTTATCATGGTAATTCAAGTAAAAAGGACAAACTAAAACATCAAAAGTATCGTTAGAGTGTGGTTTCCGTCGACACAATATATAAATAACAGTCATTAGAAACTGGTTTGTTTAATATTTTATGCCACACCTGGCCGTAAAAGTGCCTTTTTCCGCAAGCTACGCGTACGGAAAAAGCCGATTTCTGGCCGAGTGTAGGCATAAAATAATGTACCTAACACGTGAGGTAATAAATAAAGCCCTTGATTGCATATTTACGTCCCTCGCTTGCAACTCGGGTCGCAAACATCTGCGATCTCGGCCTTTCTTTGTTTTACCGCACTAGTTAGGTAATGTACTATTTTGTGGTATTTGTTTTAGGTGTGACCCTTTCATTCGCCCGCATTTGAAATCCGTTCGGCATTTGTTTTTCGTTTCCCCTAATAGCTAACATAAAGCCGCATTTTTCGTTCCATTTTACCGGCAATATTACGCTATATAAACAAAGCTCGCTTGTAATCTCGTCCTTATCTCGGCGACCTTTGTATTTTAAAAGGTTTTCGTGATTTTAATATTTTTGTAATGGAGATAAATTGTATTGTGTTTAATTTGATTACAGAGCCGTAGCCAGATGACAATCGCTACAGCAATGGCTGAGTTGGATTTATCTCTGTCGCGTTGTTCACGCAACATGTTGATAACGTGACTTTTTATCACGTTGCCGTCAGATATCGCGACTTGTCACAATGTCACTTGACACAATTCAAAACTGAAGCTCTAATTACTTCCTCCACTAGTGGATAAAGTGCATTTTCCCCCGCCAGTTTTTTAAGAATAAAAGAGCGATTTCCGAGCTTTTGAGGTGAAAATTATATTGTTCAGTCTCTCCAAATCATGCGTCACTTGTAAAAGTGGTGCATCTTTTGCTAAACGTCACCACTTAGCAAAGCTATCCTGCCTCTAGCTCAATCAGCAATAAGTACGTCCGTCCATTTACAAATGAACATGCTAGTGCCAGTTAACTACATCGGGGTTATTGGGTCACTGCAGCATATGTGAGAAGTTGTGCTCATTCCACATAAAGGATACGGCTCAGTAAAAGCTGAATCATAAAGTTTAGGTGCGCAAAAACTAGGGATCGAATTTTGCTTCGAATAAAATAAAAACGGAGGCCTTTAAGGATCAAATTGCGTAGGTATGAATGAAAACATGGCATCTTTTAGGTAAGTATCGAATTCTGTCTTAGCAGCTTTTAGAAATCAAATTCTGCGTAAGATGTTGTAAGTTTTGTGACTTTGTGTGAAATCTGTTCTTATTAAAAGTTAAGGGCTATGCAGGTATATTTATTTTATTTATTCACAAAAACATAAGTCATATAACATTTACACATAAAATCCATTTATACACAAAAAAAAATACCAACTAAAACTAAGACTAACCTGACCCTAAAGAGTTTTCTAAAAGAAAATATTACTATAAATAAACTGAATTAAACAAATAAAAAACCTCTCCGAATTTACCCACCTCCGGAAAGCTCCCCAATGCTGGCGACATTCCCCTTCTGCAGCGTCAAACCCAGCCTCTGCGCAAAAAACGAACCGCTCGGGTCGCCCGAGACACCTACTAGCAGGAAGGTTGATTTTGTTATTGAACCCTTATCCACATATAATAAGCAATCGTTTGAGCCGGCTACGATCCGGAGTGAACCTTTTACCTAGTCTTAAATTAGTGGTTATAATTGAAAAAGCCTGTTGCGTTGCGGATTAAATCGTTTCTAAGAATGTGACGGAGCCTTATCTGTATCCTCCTGAAGTTTGACGAAGCCTATGTTGCGGATTTTAGATAACTGTTTTTTTTGTCACAATAAATGAAACTAGCCTTAAAAAAAAGAAAAAAGCAATACATAACACTACATAACATATGAGAGCGTTGGTGGCGCAGGGGTATGACGCGATACTTTCAATCCGAAGGTCCCAGGTTCAAATCCTGCCGGCTCGTACCAATGAGTTTTTAGAAATAAATAAATATAAATAGATTTTTTTTTCGGAACTTATGTACGAAGTATCATTTGATATTTACTTTTTGAAGCAAAACATTGTGAGGAAACCGGACTAATCCCAATAAGACCTAGCTTACCATCTCGGTTGGAAGGTCAGGTGACAGTCGCTTTCGTAAAACCAGCGCCTACGTCAAATCTTGGGATTAGTTGCCAAAGCGGACCCCAGGCTCCCTGAGCCGTAGCATAAGCCGGGAAAAACGCTAAGAAGAAGAATAAGCAATACATAACACATAGGCAACACTCAATATTATATTTACGCTGCCCAAAGTTATGGTGTGATTCTACCTGTAAGAAAAAGTTAAATAAGCAGAATAGGGATGATGACTAGGTTGAAAAACTATTATTCTAATTAGTCCGTCAGAAAGATTATCAAAAATTATTAGACACGTATTTTTTCCTTTTTCAAGATAACTAAAATTGACGAATATGAAGAGCGTCAAAGTTCCGTGGTGGGGGCTGGTGACGTCACCTTAGGCTTAGAGTAAGAATCGTACTCGATTGTGACGTCACGCGAAACTTTAAAGCGCTGTATTTCCGTCGTTTTTCATTTGATGAACAAAAGAAAAAATATGTGTCGAATATTTTTTAATAATCTAACAGACGGACTAATTAGATTTTTTTTTCATCCAGCCTATTATGGTTCAGTCTGATTATACTACTACTAGCTTTTACCCGCGGCTTCGCACGCGCAGATTTCGTACTTCTAAGAACATTCTGAACCGACTTCAAAAAAGGAGGAGGTTGTAGGTATGTACGTGTATGTTACGCGATAATTCCGCAAGTTATAAATCGATTTTGATAATTCTCTTTCTTTGGTAGATTCAGAGTTGGCCAAAATAAATTAAATTTTTTAACTAAGAATATTTTGGACTTTGTTTAGGAAATCAACTGAAAATAGTAGAAATGGGAAATGGAAAACTAAAAAAAAAACCAATTACACCTTCAAAATTACACCCACTTATTTAGGTAGTATTTATATTTAAATATGCCCTATGCACTTTTTAAAGGTGGTAAGTATTATTTTTTTGTGAAAAAACTCAGCGTAGTACTTTTTTGTACTCGTACACAACGTTTACAGTTTTACATTGAGGTGATAAGATGACAGTGCGTGTGGTGAGCTTACTCTCGAGCAGGCCACGTAAAGTTGTCCGTGCGAGAAGCAGTCTCCCCTAAGATCAAATCTTGCCGTTTTCAGTGACTGGCCTTGAGATTTTTTTATTGTCATCGCGAAACAGACCTTAAGGGGGAACTGCAGCCTTTTAAATTCAAACGGGTATTCGGAAGGTATGAGTGGTATCCGTGGAACATATACCGATTCTCCGCGAGCGCAACCAGTAACGATGATAGCCTCCACCAAGTTCTTATGCAAGACTTTAACCTGCAACCTTGTACCGTTGCACAATTTGGGCGGATTAAGGTTTCGTAGCAACATTACTGGAGCACCCACTTTCAGAACCAGAACATGTGAAGGGAGGCCAGGTGGACTAAGGGAATTTAAAAATTCCACAGGGTAAATTTGTTGCGTCGTCCGTGTCCACAGATTTGTATACGTGTTCTGCACCTTCGAACGATTTTAATAACATATTATTGATTGTTGATACCTGATCGTTCTTAGGTGCGAGAATCGCGCGCTCACATAACCACTCCACTGACTTACTGAGTAGGTTGCGGACATCTGGGTAAATCCGGGCTATAAGATCTTCGACGGTTTGTACAACTAAGGCACGATTGGGTGGAAAATCAATCCTACCCTCGATTTCTGGATACTCTCCATTGCCAATTTGAAGGAGAAGATCGAATTTGATTTGAGGTGGAGTTTAACGCTTTGAATTCGTCTGCCCGAGTTCCTCTCGGCACTACGGGTAGCGTTAGACGGAAGTCTCCGGCAAACAATACAGTGACGCCATCCATCATATCTTCGCACCCTTTGATGTCTTTTAAAGTTCTATGTAGAACTTCGAAACCTCCTTTATGCGTCATAGTACTTTCATCCCAAACTATGAGCTCGCATTCGCGCAACACCTGTGCCACGTTACTTTGCTTGGAAATATTGCACAATGGAGTTTGGACACGAATTCAGTTTAAAGGCAGCTTGAACGCGCTGTGAGCTGTTTTTCCTCCTTCCAGTAATGTCGCTGCGATTCCCGATGACGCGACTGCCAATACGATGGCATGATTACTCCTCACTTTTGCAAGCAGTAGGTTAATGAGAAAGGTCTTTCCAGTGCCACCAGGAGCATCTAAGAAAAATATTTGACCAGTACTTTTATCAATGTTCTCCAGAATTAACTGGCAAACGTCCTGCTGTTCAGCTGTCAGCAACTCCTCATTATATGTAACACTACCTCTCTAGAACGTTAATATACCTCTAAACTTTCAACCCCCATTTAATTCCCTCCCAATTTCGTACGACATAGTCCACGATCTCTTCCTAAATCTTCCTATCCACATTTATGGTGTACGATATTGAACGAAATGTTAAACACTCTTTTACCCCCAAAATGATAAAAACACCTTTTTTTGTATTTTAATGACGATGAGAAACCTTTTCACATAAAATAAAGTCTCTAGCTAAACAGAAAACCTTCCGCCATACAAACTTTCAACACCCTTTTCACCCTTATAAGGGACGAATTTTCAAAATTGCAGAAATTACTTTTTTTAAACTCTAATGAGGATTCTTTTCACAAAGTTTGTAGTCTATAACTAAAAGGGAAACGCTTCCGCCATACAAACTTTTAACACACTTTTCACCCCTTTTGGGGTTGATTTTTCCAAAACGCTAAAATTACTTTCTTTGTATTTTAATAACAAACCTCTACACCAACTTTTGAGTCTCTATCTAAAAAAAAAAACTTTCTTCCATACAAACTTTCAACCCCGATTTAACCCCCTTAGAAGATGATTTTTTCAAAACCCTTTCTTATTCGTTACCTTCGTTAAACACCTAACGTAATGTGAAAATTTCAGGATCATACGTTTAGTAGTTTCGGCTGTGCGTTGATCAGTGAGTCAGTCAGTCAGGACTTTTCCTTTTATATGTATAGATTACAAGTATCTAATAAACCTAACGTAATTAGTTGTAAGAAATATAGATTCTCAAAAGGCTTTTGGGGTAAAATAGAATAATACTATAGATATTTTTTACTTGGATAAAATATATAATACTGCGTGGGCTTTGTTGACCTCAGCCATCGCATCTAATCGGGTGGAACTTCTTCAACCACTTGATGGAGATGGTTAGGTAATTTGAGTGGGCAGTGTTTTATAATAAATTGAATTATGGTGAAGATCGACAATTTCTTACTTATAATATTAAGGAAAAAGTTAAAGAAAACTACAATGGATATTGTTTTAACTAACTAACTAACTACACTGGCTCAGCGACCCAAAATGAGTCTTGGCCTCCGACACAAGAGCACGCCACTCTACCCGATCCTGTGCAATCTCTCATATATTGTTTTAAGAATTTGTTTTTGGATTTTATGTTTTATATGTCAGGGTCAGGGCCGAAGGAAAATATGGTCGATTGTATGGTCGAACAAGATTGTAAACTGGTTAGTAATTTAAAGAAATCATAAAACAAATGTACAAAATATTTAAAATGCCACTAGCACGTTGAACTCCGTAATTATTTGAGCCGTTAGGAAAACGCAACAATAGCGTATTACAAATGTTATTTAAATTATACCCCAGAGGACGTAACTGACAAACTCTGCTAGAGTTTCTTTCTCATTAAGTATATCAATGGCGGTCGTATTTTAGATTGTACAAGTCGCTTTAAGAAGATTAAAATAAACTGATCGCGACTGTCTTAAATCGTTACAGCTCTAAATGGAACATATTTGGGCCGTTTTCCTTACTAAAAATGAAATGCATTTTCTAAATTTTTCGGATTTTTGATCATGTGTAAAGTAATAGCGGTAGAAATTATAAAAAAAATAAACATATGACTTTGAACATATTAAATAATATTTAAAACGGGTCACTCACGTAATTTAGTCGATTTTCGCTCGACAAATTAATATGTTCGAGTCTCACGAGAGTTTTATAGTTAAAATATGACTTTGAAGTAAACTTTTTGATGGTAAGGTATTTTTCATTCAGTGATTTTCTAGAAAACACCGTGACAGTGGCCCTTTTCGGAGAAGACAGCATTCCGATTGACCACTCTTTGAGTTAAATATTGTTGGTAACTTTACAGTCACTAACCAGGGAAATAAGAAGAATACTGTGCTGTATAAGTTAATTAAACATTTTGGGCATTTAGCTCCTACCAAAAACAAATTACTTAATTGAAAAATACAAACAAAATACAAACAGTTTTTAGCGTGAGACAGCTCATTGTCGCTAAAAAGGAGGACGGCCATTCATGATTTTTAAGCCCCTACTCAATGATGTCTCGACATAGCACGTCAATTATTTTTTACAATATTGTCGCAAATTTCGATTATCACTATCTCTACAGATGGTCTACAGTGAACTTCGGATAACGTAAGAATCATCAAAACCGGTCCACCCATACCGTCTCTAGTGGTCTCTAGAGTACAACAAAAGAACAAACGTATACACTGTTAATAATCAGCAGTCGGGTAAAAAATTTCAGCTTCGCTTTAGCTTTTTTACGCCATGTGCGCGGTGTCACATGGCGGTAATTGTAGGCGACTCCGTCGGGAAATCTTATCGGGAAACCAATGAAAATTTAACGAAACGTCGCAGCTGGGAAACGTGCAGTTGTGGAAGGAAACGTAATTGGCGGGTTCAGTTTACTTACGATTTATTTTTAAGTTTAGGTTTTAATTTATGTTTCCTTAGTTTACGTTTTAGGTAAATTTAATTCTGGTTTCAGTTTATTCACGATTTATTTAAGTTATAACAGTTAGAAGTCATTAAGTAGGTTGTAATTGTACCGCAACACTTTCAGGAATTCAAAGATTTTATCGAGTAAATAATTTATGTTACTTAATTACCTTTCTTCAGAAGTGTGAAATTGACACTTTACACAGATGGGTTGAGTGAGATAAGTACGGGTTTTGTTTATAAATGTCTTTGATTTATGATTTTTGCGGAATGCAAATTCATGATGCAAATTCCTAAACCGTAACATAATGAATAATTTGTAAGTATTTATATATATATGAGTCTAATAAATATCGCATAATAAAAATGACAACATCTACAGTAGCCAATCAATTTGTATTTTTCGTTATTTGTTTCCTTAATCTACCTACTTTTGCGTATTTGTTACACAATTACTTCGTCAATCACAAATCGTTCCTTGCATCGACCGTAATAGGTATCATTTAGGGTAACGATTTCCATGTCCCTTACCCTAATTAAACCGACGGTTGACGCTTGCCTGAGGTGTTTCTATTTGGTTTTAGTCCTGATCTAATTATGAGGATTCAAGAGGAATGGAGGGAACTTTTCGATTTTTTAAATACACGGACATTTTGGTTTTATCGAATTTAAACTACACGATAGTTTAAGTGTTTTCTTAAGTTCCGTAAGCATTAAAGGATGACTCACAAGACGATAGGACGGGACGGGGCGGGACGGGCCGATCTGTAAATTTATATACAAAGAATCACGTGATAGCTAACAAATCGTCTCGTCCCGTTCTATTGCGAGTAATTCTTTACTTGAAACCATCAATGACTGTAGGACTGGCTAAATAATCAATGGGTATGTTGATTTGTGGATGTGTATATCCCGTGAGCTTTAATTTTGGGCTTCGTTGGTAAAAATCGAAGCTGATATTGCTGTCCTGCTTCACTTTCACGTATTACCACCGATACCTACCCGAAGTATCGGTCTAAAATCCGAAGGTTCTTGAAATTCACGGACCGTACTCTGTACCCTATTTTTAAAACTGTTGTCCTGTACTTGATTAAAGTGCATCATACTATTTTAAATTAACGTACCTAATATATTCGCAGTAAATATAAAGAAGTCTCTTGATATTCTCAGATCCCATTCAAGCCTCACATTCCGTAAACCCTATAGAGGACGCTCGTCTTTTGTTGTGACAACCATTGTCTGCGTCCCATTGTGTAAGTTGTTTATCTATCCTACTCAGTCCAACGGGAGCGCACTTGAAGGAAGTGAGATATCACGAGTACACTCTGCATTGCATATGCCTACCATGTTTCTTATGATGATATTGTGCCTCGAATTTTGATCTTTAAATATACCTATAGTTTGGTCAGGATTTCTTCTCATTCGTGCATAAGCAGAGAAAGTCATACTATCTTTTTCTTACGAAAAAAAGGGAGAGATATAGACACGTGACGTGACGCTTTCTGTAGAAATTGACCCGTAGTCCTGGCCCGGTCTAATGTGTCATCCTTATTATTATTATTTTTTTTGGAGCATCAACAGCAATACATGAGAAACATACAGAACTTAATGTACAGTAAACAAAGCCAATAAAAGATGTCCACAAAATATAAATACTAACATGCAATAACAACTTTAACAAGCAATAAATCTATCTTCCTCATAATGAATAATAGGTACCTACAGTAAACTTAGAAGAATTAAGGATCTCTCACACAAATACCATACGATCCGACCCGATCTGGGACGATCTGTCCGTTTCTATAGAAAACGTCACGTGACCTCCGAGAGTTTTTTTAAATACTACGACGGTGACAAACAAGCATACGGCCCGCCCGATGGTAAGCGGTCACCGCAGCCTATGGACGCCTGCAACACCAGGGGTGTTACAGGCCCGTTGCCGACCCTTTAAAAAAAAGGAGGATTCGCTGTGTTGACAGCTAAACGGGCCAAGGGCTTTGCTCCGTGGGTCCTCAGCTGTCAACACAGCGAATCCTCTTGGAGCCCTGGCGACCTTACTCACCAAAAGAAACACAACAGTATGAGTAGGGTCTAGTTTTATTTAACTGCGGTTTTCTGTAAGGTGGAGGTACTTCCCTAGATGGGCTCTGCTCCAGATTTGAGCGAGACGACATTCGTTGTGCTGTGCCCTACCACACTAAACGATATGCATCCGCTGTGCCCATACCTCTCTTAAAGTTAGAGTTCGAGCTATCACGTGATTCTTTCTATAGAAACAGACAGATCGTCCCGGATTCGATCGAATCGGATTGGTGTGGGTCATCTTAGTCATCTTTTATAAGTATGGAAATGTAATTACCACACAAAACGGGTACCCAAAAAATTGGTGCTGGCTGGTGGTGCCGAACTGATTTTAACCATTCAAAACAAGTGAACTTACAATTTTACTATGGTTTTAGGTTTTAGGGTTAGGTAGGTACTTTAGTACCTACCTGTCGTCTAAATAATTGAAATGTGTATATTTGACTGGTTAACTAGCAGAAATTATGGTTTTGTTCGACTTTATCAGTTTATTTCTTTGTCGATAACTAAAGCTAGTATTCAATTCATATTGACAGATTATTTCAAGATTCAATTTCACTAGATTGGAAAAGCTCCTTAACAGATTTAAAAGGCTTTTAGTACAATTTTTTCAATTTTTTATTGTTGGTAAAAAACATGTGGGCTGAACATCTATTGAATGTTTAATACCACGTGGGTCGAATCACTAGACTGTAAAATTAACATTCGTCTTAGATTCAGCGAATCAACATATTATTGTGATGGTCACAAGGGATGTCTAGTGACATAAATTATATGTGTTTCGGGATTATGCATATTTATAAGTAAAATACATATAAATTTTAGTCTTAGTAGGAATTCCATAGAAGATATATTCGTACTGAATATGTACCTAATTTATAAATACGAGTAAGGGGGTTCCGCCAGCGGCGGCAGGTAGCGTGTTCAAATTGCGATTGCGGTAATTCGTACCAATGACATTTTTGAAAATTATGTTTCAAATAGGAGGTAGGTATTTCATATTTAACAAACAAGAAAATATCCATATAAATACTATAAATCTAATGGGCGAGCGAATCCTGACTGGGAAGATCTTGCCCCCGTTTTATCACGCTGATAATGTTTTTTTTTTTTTTGGCTGGGAATAGTCAGGAGCCATATGACAGTTAGACTAACTGTCATATGGCTCCTGTTTCACCACGCTGACAATGTCGGCTGGGAATAGTTAGGAGCCATATGAGACTAACTGTCATATGGCTCCTGTTTCACCACGCTGACAATGTCGGCTGGGAATAGTCAGGAGCCATATGACAGATAGACTAACTGTCATATGGCTCCTGTTTCACCACGCTGACAATGTCGGCTGGGAATAGTTAGGAGCCATATGAAACTAACTGTCATATGGCTCCTGTTTTACCACACTGACAATGTCGGCTGGAAATAGTCAGGAGCCATATGACAGATAGACTAACTGTCATATGGCTCCTGTTTCACCACGCTGACAATGTCGGCTGGGAATAGTCAGAAGCCATATGACAATTAGACTAACTGTCATATGGCTCCTGTTTGGCTGAGTGGCTGTAGGTACTTTTCTATGAACTAATATTCCCAGCCGAAATTGTCAACGTGGTGAAACGGGGGCAAGATCTTCCCAGTCAGGATTCACTAGCCAGAGTTAGTATACCTACTATCGTATGAATTAGTGCCTTGCCTGCATCTATTTTTGAGGTTATGTTGCCCACAAAATCTTGAACCTAAGGGATATCAAATAAGGATCGATAACTCGAAGACAAGAGAATAATACTCGGAGATATTAAACTGTTTAAGTAACATAATAAATAGTCTTTCTTTCGCACAGGCGCAGTCGGTAGCATCCTACCGACCAAATTTGAAAATTCAACAAACAAAAAATGTATGTATTTGTAATATAAAAACGTAGCTAATTAGTTCCATTTGCATTGTTTTGCAATAATAGTACATTACTGCAGAGGCCGTGAAGTAAGAGATTGCAGGACGAGTTTGTCGTAGACGGCCGAGGCGTAAACGAGGCCGGATTAAACAAGTCCTGCAATCTCTCTTCCGGCCGAGGCTTGTATAGTGCTTTTCTCAAACATTGTAAGGAAATATTAAATTTAAAACAACTACTAGTTAAATAGGTTAATAAGGAAAAAAAGTTTAATTTGCCACCTTTTTTATTTTTTAAATATGCAATTTGAATTAGCTATTCGAGCACCATGTTTAACCGCACATAAATATACATAGAAACATAGAATTTGTTTTTTTAATGTCGCAAGTATCTAGTGGTCGTTGGCTGTATGTAATTTTTCCTTTGTCAGTTTAGAGTTAGTACGCAAATTTAAAAAGTTAGAGCAGCGGACAATAATGTTTCGTTCATACTTACGCCATACATTACTTCACGGCCGCCGGCCAAGAAGTAAATGGGGGCAGCCGTAAACAAGGAACTTCATGTCACATAAATGCATACATTTACGATTATGTTTGAGAAAAGTTTATTTTCAGTCCTCCGGCCGGTAAGCGCCACTTTACGCAAAACTAAATAGCCGCCTCCCGGCTCCGTCGGGCTGAAAAATAGTATACAAACCTCGGCCGGTAAATGGGAAAGCCTCGGATCACATGTTAGTCGACCTCGGCTTCGCCTCGGCCGACAATTACATGGAATCCGAGGCAATTCCCACTTAAACGGCCTTGGTATGTAATGTACTATTAATAGCTTTTTATCTTCCGCTATGAAGCCGGAAAAATATCTGACATAAACTTATTCACGCAGCCATAATAGGGTGTACAGGTCTTAGAGATTTAATTTACCAATGTTTTCTAATTAGTAATTAATCTTATTTTTCAGTCCTCCGGCCGGTAAGCGCCACTTTACGCAAAACTAAATTGCCGCCTACCGGCTCCGTCGGGCAGAAAAATAGTATACAAACCTCGGCCGTTAAATGGGAAAGCCTCGGATCACATGTTAGTCGACCTCGGCTTCGCCTCGGCCGACAATTACATGGGATCCTAGACATTTCCCACTTAAACGGCTTTGGTATGTAATCTACTATTGTTGCTTTGAACATAACAACACTAGTTCATTTACGGTCCATAACAATTGACTCATCAAATCACGCAATGTGTATATTTACACGCGTATTTCAATTTCTAGTTTTTCAATTCTGGCGATTGAGCCATTAACTCCATTACAAACAAACAACATGGATATAATGCTCTAATGTTTGACGTACGTAATTAACTTTGTGTGTACCTAGTTAACAATTGACGTTGTTTATTACTTATAACAGAAATTAACATAATATTTTATATACCAAAATCAAGGACTGTTCTTAAAATTTTGACCTTAGTCCTAATTTGATGGTATTATTATATACTCCATCAATAAATTCCTTAATTACGATTACTAAAATCACCGTCAATCCAACTTCCTAACAATGTAAACAAACCGCCATATTGATCGGAATAACCGAACTGTTACGATGTTTCAATAATACGACCATATCAGTAGTGAATCTCTTCAGTGGTGTTTGATGAGGTAGTGTGAAAATATACGGAGAAACAGTGACAAAACATGTTATAACTTTTTTTTACATCGTTTGTAAGTTCTATGGACGGCCATTCTAGTCGAGCTACTCCTATATCTATTCACGTACAGATCTCAAGACGCCATTTTCTTTTATCCTCGCTCACTTGAGTTATGTTTCAAGCATCGTTCCACTAGACCTACATACACTGAATGATATGAATCTTAATATCTGTGTGCTTACCATAACTATTTGCATCTTGCTCGTTCTTAAGGAGTGAGATGCAATGACTATCGAATCGTGCAGTCGCTATCGGCTACGTTTACGTAAACCTCATGGTAAAGCACACTGGGATCGTATTAAAGGTTCAGGCAATTATAACTAAATACGTGGCATGCGTTGACGTGAAAATTCATTATCCTTTTCTGTGTAATGCTTGAAATGGCTAATCGTTTCTCTCAACATTAAAGGCCATGTAACGATGACTCTAGGCCGAGCAGGGGTAATGTGTCAATATCTATAGAAAGCGTCACGTGACTAGGGAATGCGATGGTTAACGGTATGAAAAAAACCTAGTTTTTCCCATACACAAAATAGCTGATTGTGTTCTCTATATTACCTGAAGTTTTCTATAGAAATTGAGACATTGCCCTGGCCCGGTTTAGCGGGAATCAACCCTTATTTAAACCACGCATGTGGAAAAAATCATCCGACTGATGGTAAGCAATTTCCCCCTTTAAAAACTTTTACTCCCATTTAGGGTTCGGGAACTCAAAAGAAAAAACGGAATCCTTATGGGATCATTTTGTTGTCTGTACACATACACAGGTCTGCAGTTCCTTGAAGCTGTGAAAAATCCAGACTTCTACGTCAACTCAATAAAAAGATACGGCCGTTTATGTCGCATTTCCCATACCTACATTTGCAAAGGGAATCAAAATGTACGTTGACCTAGAATCACGAAGCAAAAAGCAAGAGATTGTAGCACAAGTACTGGAAAGAATCAGTATAATTCCCGCGCACAGAGAGTTCCGAGCCTGTATGGGTGTGGGGGAGCATCACATATGCGGAACCCTCAGTGGGAGAGTCCGACTCGCACTTGACTGGTTTTTTAAGTAGCCAGCCATATTGTCGATCCTTTTATAAAAGCTATTGCTGGAAAGTCCTTTTGTAAACTCTCGTATTGTTCATTATTATCGCGTAAGGCAGGCCAAGTGGAATCTGAACGACCCTTTCAGAAATCTATTTTAACGATACATAGGAGTATATTGACGCCGTTTTGTGAAACGTGGCGTGTCCAGTCTGAAAACGGACTGCTCAAAGGCTGGTCTCTTTAAGGATGACTCACACTAGCACGGGACGGGACGGGGCGGGAAAATCTGTCAATTTCTAAAGAGTCATGATAGCTCGGAGCCCTCGGATGTCACGTGACGCTTTCTGTAGAAATTGACAGATTTTCCCGTCCCGTCCCGTCCCGTCCCATCCCGTTCTAGTGTGAGTCATCCTTTAGACGCACGATCTGGGACGATGACGGAACGATACGCAACGATGATAATGATTTTTGTCATCATGTCTTGACGACACGCAAGGTTCCATAATCGATATTCATCGCGATCCAGTGTGCTTACCATGAGTTCTACGTTTTCTTTCATTCGTTTTTAAAGTATGTATATCCTTCTCGCTTCTACCACTACTCTGGCAGGAGCGAGATGTGAGTTCTACGCGATTTGATAGTGTATTATTTATTATATCATCATCACTTCAGCCGAAAGACGTCCACTGCTGGACATAGGCCTCCCCCAAAGATTTCCACAATGACCGGTCCTGAGCCACCCGCATCCAGCGGACTCCTGCGACCTTCACCAGGTCATCAGTCTACATATCAATATATGTAAATAAAAATAAATCACCAAAATGTATGTGATTCCATAACATCCGATAGACTGAACCGATTTCGCTGATTATGGTACTCGTATTAAAATATTCGTGGGGTTCCAAGGAAGGTTTGAACGAACGAGGTCAGCCAGTTGGATATAAAAAAATTGTGTGATATCAGAATTTAAGTAGTCAAATTAATCACATACGTATACATTAATGTATTAATGCTACCAGACCAAGCACAGACGAGAATCACGAGAATCGGTTGAGAAAAGCTTCGCTTCACTACAGTACTCTCAATTATCCGAACGCTACCTTGGTTTATCCGAACACACCTGACACTTAATATGCATTTTTTTCATCGATCTGAATTTCAGACTCAAGAAATTTTCAACTAAACGCTCGCCATTTTTTAATTACTTTTTATTCAATGTTAAAATACGTGTGTCAAAATTCGACCAAATATATTATGATCGGGTCTCCCTCTGGGCGCATACAAACTATTGTCATATTTTTGATTGTCATAACACTTTTCGCACATATTCGTTTGACATAATTATTTTTGAGCATACCTCGTTTTTTGTCATAAATGATCTAAAGCATGTTTTTTATAATTATACTTTTATTTGGCATCATATTTTTAATCATATGTTTGATGACCATAATTGTCTTTAGTTATAAGTATTGCAACGCATCTTATTAATATTTCATAAAAATTTAAAGTCATATATTTAAGGCTCATAACATATTTTATTCATAAAAAATACAAAGCTGTAACCAGACAAGTGGGTTAGGTTAGGTTAGAACTGCGACCCCCACAGACACAAACTGTTACCAGGAAAGTGAGTCAGGTTAGGTTGGTACCGCGACCCTCACAGACATGAACTGTTACCAGAAAAGTGGGTTAGGTTAGGTTAGAACTGTGACCCCAACAGATACAAACTGTTACCAGAAAATTGGGTTAGGTTTGAACTGCGATCCCCACAGACATGAACTGTTACCAGAAAAGTGGATTAGGTTAAGTTAGAACTGCAACGCTCTCAGACATGAACTGTTACCAGAAAAGTGGGTTAGGTTAGGTTAGAACTGTGACCCCCACAGATACAAACTGTTACTTTTTGATACTTTTTGATTTTATAAACTGTAAAGGAGTTTGTTGTGTTACCTATTATTTCAAGGCGTTATGGACGGGCGTGTAACGGTGCATAATATTATAGCTTTATGGTTGATTATTATTATGCTTCAAATCGTTATGCGAGTTAACGTTATAGTTATTGACAATTATGCTCTTAGTGGTTATGACATTTAATTTATTATAATTTAAATTTATATGCGTAAAAAATATATGACCACTACTGAGTATGATCAAAATTTTTATGACTAAAAATGTATGACACAAAATAATATAACTTTCTAATTGTATGCGCAATGATGATTATGAAACAAGTGGTTATGCGTAGCAACGATATGACTTAAAAATGTATGCCACCCAATATGGACCCATTATGATCACATGATTTTTAAACGAGCCCTAAGGACAAACAATTATTCAGGTAAGCTGTGTTTGATCTGCATTTATGAATAACACCATTAATCTTTCTGGTTTAGCCTTATGGGTTGACTGGCAGAGAATGTCTTATGGCATAAGTCCGCCATTTGTACTACTTTTTATTGTGGAGTAATGATTAGCTAAATAAATTAATAAATCATAAAAACTGAGTAATATATAAAACGGGTAAATATCACGGTAATAATAATCAGAAAAGGTGTTTCGCATTTTTCCATTTAATCCTGGACTGGAGCTAGTACAAGCATGAAAAGGGATTATATCATAAAAAACTGAGTAATATATAAAACGGGTAAATATCACGGTAATAATAATCAGAAAAGGTGTTTCGCATTTCATCCTGGAGCTAGTACAAGCATGAAAAGGGATTATATCATAAAAAACTGAGTAATATATAAAACGGGTAAATATCACGGTAATAATAATCAGAAAAGGTGTTTCGCATTTCATCCTGGAGCTAGTACAAGCATGAAAAGGGATTATATCATAAAAAACTGAGTAATATATAAAACGGGTAAATATCACGGTAATAATAATCAGAAAAGGTGTTTCGCATTTCATCCTGGAGCTAGTACAAGCATGAAAAGGGATTAAAATATTTTTTGCGCTTAATTTCGTTTTAATTAGTACGAAGATGAGCGCTCGTCTAACCGTGAAAATTGTCAGTAAAAATACAATCTTTTTTCAACATGTTTTTTTAAATCAGCGTTAAATTAGTTTCAAACAAATTACTTAGCAACAATTTAGTTTCTCGTTAAATTGAATGTTTCTTCAAATTTTTTTTTTATTAAAATTGAATAGCGGAGATTGCAATTTATTGATGAACATTTTGTTAGACACCTACTTCTCATTAATGAAGATTGATTGCAAGTTAAAGCAATCCGGGTTGTTTCTGTTACTTAAACCATTTAGCGCACTGCACCGGCACGGTAATTGATAGGTGTTTCCCTCTGCCGAAGGCATACCGGGTGTGCCCTACAATAGGAGCAATAAATTTAATCATAGGTTCCACTCCTCAAACTGAACAACTTTTATTCAACAACTCTTTAAAATTCTGTAATTTGTAGGTATTCACTTTTTCATACTAATTAAATAGTATTTTCAATGTACGTTAACATGTCTAATTGACGTCTCTTGTCATAGTACAAATAAGTCAAACTTTGCAGTACATTGCGTCTTCTAAAAAACTTTAAAGTGTAATAAAAATCTAAATTCCAGTTATTTTTAAAAGTCGCTGAACAAATGTTGTTCAATATAAGGAGTACAACCTACGACTAAATTTATTGCTCCTATTGTAGGCCACACCCGGTATAAGTCATATAATATAACCAACTAGAGTCAAACCTCATTATCTTTGTCGAGCAAATGAACAGTCAAACTTTATAGTGTTATTTTAAACGTCACACATCTATGACATTATGACGTTTACTTAACACTTTCACATTCTGTGCTATCAAAACCTAGGAATCTTAGCATAGACGTACTCTATCATGTACAATTGTACACACGCGTTCGAAAGTGACCCCAGTGCCCATGCAATTTTGATCGCAATATTACATTGTATGGATTGGATTGACGTTTATCTGACATAGCTATTCGTACGTCATGTATGAAAATCCTACAATTTGAGGTGCCCCTCCCCTGCAAAAATCGACAGACTTTTTTGTATATAAAATGACAGACAATGCCAGACCGGTTGGTTAAATGGTCTAAATAGTGTTATGAAATAAGTATAGATAGTTTTACAAGGGTTTTTTACGATACTACCGAAAATTATAAAACAACCTGTTTTACTTATAACTTTTTGACACTAGCTCGTTGTTTTTTGTTTTTACGGTTCCTTCGCAGGGCCGTAGCCGTTGAATTTAAGGTAGGCCAAATGTTATTACAGGTAGGGCGCAAGTAAAAATATATGTTTCGGGGTATATTAAAAAAGTCGATGGCATTTATTAAGGTAGGGCAAATTGTATTTCTAGGTAGGGCATTGCCCCATAATGCCTCTACTTACTGGCAAAGGAGTCCTTCGAGATTTAATATTTATCTGATCTGCAAGGGGCTAAAGAAATCTGTTATCTTCATTGAACGCCCACGTTTTCCGTGTAGAAAGATCGTTGAATATACTTACGTAGTCGCCTTAAGTTTTGAGACTCGTGTTTATTTTCAGTATACATGCATAATTCAAGTATCGCTATTTTATTATACAGTGACCATTTATGTTAATTAATTCCAGCCTCATCCTAAAAGTGGGTGTTAAAGGTTTATGGGAAATACGTAAACAATTTGTCACAATACATTAGCTGTTGCTTTCAAATAGCACCTTGACGTCATTGAGTGACGCAAGCAAATGCTTAGTGGTAAGTGATATGGCATATTTACTTCCTACAGCATCGACAAAAATGTGTTATTTTATGCCCTTGTCCTACAATCTACTATTTAAAAGAGATCTATACTATCCTAAAATGTATACCTACCTACATATTTACGGCCTGCACCCATCCGACTTTCTTATCGCAATCTGATTATTGAACCACCATTTTAACTGCTGTTAACATTGATCAACAAATCCAATGAAACTTAATTGTTGCCTAAATTAATTTAACATTGAATGAAATTATAACTTTTACCTTACAAGTATACCGGAAAAGTACTTTTTCACACCCCCTTTTAAAAAGAAAACCCTTTTTCCCCTGCTAGTAGGGATCAAAGTAGCACAGTTTTACCGTTTCGGGCATTATCTGTTAGCACCATGGTATTGGTATGATGCTGTTTATGTTATTTCAGGTTTTTGTTTATCTTCCTTGGTGTGAAAAGCAGTATGTGTCGCACGGTATCAAAATAATTTTACGCTTGAATACCTACCTCATTCCACTCAATATTCTATTAGGGAATCCATCGCTTCATTCGGAATTCAATGTACGCCCTCACCGGAAATATATCATTTTGAACCCTTCTGACACAGTCTACTATTCCAGAACTCCCGACTTCTAAGCATCGCTGCTCAATTTGCTACGCAAATACTTCCTAATTGTTAGGGACGGAAGCGCGCGCATTTATATTTTGGAAATGTGGAGCTGGAGAAGGATAGTAGGTACTCAACTTCGCTCTAATATTAGCATTCTAAAGGATGGTTCACACTAGAACAGAATGGGACGGCAGACGTGTCATCGTAGGGCTCCGAGCTATCACGTGATTCTTTCTGTAGAAATTGACAGATCGTCCCGTCCCGCTCCGCCCCGCCCCGTCCCGTCTCGTCCCGTCCCGCCCGTCCCACCCCGTCCCGCCACGTCTCAGAATTGATTGATTGATATGACGCTAAGCGGTAAGGCTGTTTCATTATTATTAGCGGGTAGACTATTTTAGTCCCGGATTTTTACTGAATGAACACACTTTTAAATTTAGAGTTTAACCTTTTCAGGCTTTTCTAGATGAAATGATGTCTAGTTTCTTAAACTGGTGTAAAATAATAATATGCGAACCATTGCTATACGGTAGTTACGGTACTCAATCGCGTAAAGATAACTAACTGTAAATAAAATTTAACAAAATCCAAAATGAAAAAATGGGACCTACGCACATGAAAGAGCCAGGATTTGAAAATGTACCTAGGAAATGTAAAGAGAAGCCCAATAGAGATATCTCTCCTGTCCAGGCAGGCGTTATGCCCGGGGACCGAAGTCCAAGCTAATTTTTGACAAAAAACTTATTTTAATTATGGTTTTAGTTTTTGTCGTGCCCTTAATGTGCAAGAAACAAAGCAATAACACAGCCTAAGCTCTGTTTCGTCTTACTCTGGATTAAAAAAATCTACATAGCTGAATCCTATTATTGTACGAATATCACAAGTTGTAGGCCCAACAACGTGCAACGTTGTAATCACGGATGACATAACTCAATGTATCTACGTCACCGTGTAGATCCGTGGCCCCCAAGGTTGGAGCTATTTTTATATGGACACATCCATTACGCGAATAGTGGAAAACTACCCTTGTTTTCAGGAAAGTATACAAGTGATCCATAATTGTAGTAGACGTGATGAAGAATAACAATGGAAGTTAAACTTTCAAAAGTTGGTATGAAAGTTTCTTGCTCAAAGTTTTTTGTTATATGTTTCACCTAAACGCCTTTCCCTAATATTTTAGAAATTACATAGGACAAGTGACACTTGATAACGTAAAGGAAACAAGTTGTAACGTATCTTTAAATATATTAACCATATCTTGTGCGTGATGTTCATCAAAAGTGTGGTACACCGGACCGTCTCGTAACACTCTCCAATTTCTTCCCTGCAAATGCTGATGACTTCCAGCCTCCCGAACAAGCCGGTTTCCGAAGAGGCTTTAGTACCGTACCGTAGACCACATTCATACGCTTCGTCAGGTTATACAGAAGACCGAGGAGTATAATCTGCCCCTCTGTTTAGCGTTTGTGGACTACGAGAAAGCCTTTGATTCGATCGAAACCTGGGCGGTACTACAATCTCTCCAACGGTGCCAAGTAGACTACCACTATATCGAAGTGTTGAAGTGTTTGTACGAGAGCGCCACTATGTCAGTCCGTCTCCAAGACCAGAACTCGAAGCCTATTCCGCTGCAGCGGGGAGTCAGGCAGGGAGATGTCATCTCTCCTAAGCTGTTTACCGCTGCACTGGAGGACGTTTTCAAGACTCTGGACTGGAGAAGGCTAGGCATCAATGTAAACGGCGAGTACCTCACTCACCTTCGATTTGCTGACGATATAGTAGTCTTGGCTGAGACCATGGAGGATTTAAGTACGGTGCTTGTTAGCCTCAGTAGAGCCTCCGGGCGAGTTGGTCTTAAGATGAACATGGATAAGACGAAAATCATGTCGAATATCCATGTAGCACCAACTCCAGTGACAATCGGAGACTTTACACTCGAAGTTGTAGACGATTATATATACCTTGGACAAACTGTCCAGTTAGGTAGGTCCAATTTCGAGAAAGAGGTTAATCGTCGAATCCGACTCGGTTGGGCAGCGTTCGGGAAGCTGCGACACATCTTTTCGTCCAATATTCCGCAGTGCCTGAAGACGAAAGTCTTCGATCAGTGTGTGTTGCCAGTGATGACATACGGTACTGAAACGTGGTCGCTTACAATGGGCCTCATAAGAAGGCTCAAAGTCACCCAAAGGGCAACGGAGAGAGCTATGCTAGGAGTCTCTCTGCGAGATCGTATCAGAAATGAGACCATCCGCAGCAGAACCAAAGTAACCGATATAGCTCTCCGAATCGCTAAACTTAAGTGGCAGTGGGCGGGGCACATTGCACGTAGAACCGATGGCCGTTGGGGCGGAAAGGTTCTCGAGTGGCGACCGCGTACCGGAAGGCGCAGCGTGGGTAGGCCCCCCGCAAGGTGGACTGATGACCTGGTGAAGGTCGCAGGAGTCCGCTGGATGCGGGTGGCGCAGGACCGGTCATTGTGGAAATCTTTGGGGGAGGCCTATGTCCAGCAGTGGACGTCTTTCGGCTGAAATGATGATGATGATGATGATGAAATGCTGATGACATATGCGGCAGCTGGGCGATACGTATAAATTTCCCTAATGGTATTTTCCCAAATTCACCCTTACTGTGTTTAAAACATAAAGATAATCTTACAATATCTACATTAAAACATATACCTACTTAAAATAAATACCAAAAAAAAAATGCCTCCTGAATCGATTTCATCTCCTGATCGTGATTGGCTCAAACCCGATGAAAGCTTGTGAACAGGAGTAGCATGTTTCTTTAAAATACGAGTGGTCTACCGTCGTTGAATAAGTCTACCATACGCGTTCGTCCATAATTTAATAGATGCATATATGGTTTCGTTCTATAACAACTTAGATTTACACAACACAGCCACAGGTTGTTTAATGGCAAGAATTACCACGTTAAGTGGTTGTGTGTGAACGTAATATATTTCGGCCTAATTGAGCGTAGGTATTGTACCTAATGGTTTGGTAAATACAGGTTCAATAAGGGCGTATAATGATGTTAGGTAAATGTACCATATTACGGAGTATTCTGGCATTTCCAACTTTGACTGAGGATTTAAACAAAAATATGAAGGTGACCAAAGTGAAAACTATTTTATTTTGGATAAGTATAATAATATATAGGCTAGTAATGCCTTATTAACAAAAAAAAAAACTAAAGTCACTCCTCATTAACCTTGCGTGCTACAACATCGATTCCTCACAAAAATTGCATACCCCAAAAATTTTAAATATAAATGATAATTTAAATAATTGAACTTAGTTTATTTCATCGACATGTATATTTTGTAAGCCTGACACGCAAATTAAGTTACAAGTTACACTTTTATAAATAAACCATCTAAATCTGAATCTGAATATGTCTTATAAGACGGATGTAGGATGGTTTGGTGCATCGCTAAACCGTAGATAGACGAAGGGGATGGACAAATGGACGGACAAACGAAAATGGTGAAACTATTTATGAGATTTCTTAGTTAATCACAGATCACAGTACAATAGAAACGCAATGGGGTACTTTTATCTTTGGTAACGGCAGTGTAGACACCGAATAAAATTCTATCGAGCGATCGGTTTTCGTAATGGTTAAAATAAACATTTAACTATATTATGACCTATGTTACTAATTCAATAGCAGTAGCATGGCACAAATTGATATACATAATTATACTGCTATAATTCTTTTCGTAGACTTTTAAGTAAATGTTAACAGATTATGGATCTGACTTAATTCTGTCATATTTAGTCCTTCGGGAAATAAATAATGTAAAATAGGTGTAAACTGAGTTTGCAGGTAATTTCTGAGGTTCTTAGATCCAAATAAAAATATTCCTCGAGGTTAAAATACGCGGAGAAAAGATTACCCTGCTGCCAATATTACAGACAAGATACATACGTGCCATAAACACTTTTTTTTATTAATCATCAATAAGAACCTTAGCCCAACTTTAATGTTTAAGATAGTGTGTGTATAGCGAAGTTTTACGTTATTATATTATACGATAGAGTCCCTCAAAGGCTAAATAGGTATTTAAATTCATTTATGCATATGACATGCAACAATTTGAACTCAACATCGAAGCCAGACGCTTGACTAGAGTAGAGTAGAGACTATGCTAAGTTTCCTAGATTTTGATAGCACAGAACAGATTGTGAGTGTTAAGTACTTAAACGTCATAATGTCTTAGAAGTTTGACAGTTCATATGCTTGCAAGTGATAACGTGGTTTGACTCTAGTATGTTTAGCGGAATAGCAAATTTATAAAATCGCAGTTACCGCATCGGTAACTCGTTACAATGAAATATAACTCTTTTTAATCTATTGTATTCTGGTTTTAACACGTAGTTTGCTTAATCACCGTTCCCCGTTGTATTTGCCGATCCGCATAATGTACCAACATTGGCGGGAAACGTGCCGCCGGACAAAATGGCGGCGCTGTTTGAGGCACGTTCCGAACGTTGGTGAACGAACAAACACGATGGATTATCGGTGTTCGTGGTTACTTTATTGGTTTTAATTAAAATTTATGTAGGGAGTTAGGATAATAAATATAAATGTTATAATAACTAGATAATTGGAATTGTCTTTTACAGAAAAAGAAAAGAAAGGCTTAAAGTTTGAAGAGTGGAACTGTGTATGTATACACGAGTGTATTATATATTATATCGTTGCTTCCAAACGTATGAACCGATTTTGCTATTTAAGTATTATATTTTAAATTAAAAGTATTACCTGGTTGATACAGGTATAACAGGGTGTTGGGTGTAGTGGGATATAACAGGTAGCAGTGGCGCAGCGTTAAAATGTCTCTTGGGCAAGCCGGAGCAGGATTGGCCGGCTTTTTCTATGATTCGTTATGAAAAAATGTGCTTATTTTACTGACGCGAGGGATGCCGCTACTGTTAGGCAGGTAATTTCTTAAGACACAATGTATATATAGGAAGATAATACCTATATAAGTATATAGGTACTTACGTACAGCAGCGTGCCGTCACCAACAATTTTCTTTCAAATTCACAAACCACTTCATCAAGTGAATTGTGTTCTCGTGTCGTCAAGCAATCTCATCTCATTACTTAGAGACAATTTGACAATCACGAAGTGCAAATAACAGGGATTTGCAAGCGAAGTTGTTTTTAAGACACTTAAAAGACAGTGGCTCAGAATGTGGAGCGAGTTTGCGTATAAGGATTTTTGAACGTAGTAACGGTTTGTCGTGGTAACAACCTTTAAACTTGGATATTAGAAACAAGTACGACCTTTGAATATGCATTTTCAAGCTAGTCTAAGGAGTAGGTGTACCTAAGGATGTATCCTGAAACACTATTCATACGATAAAAAACGTAGCTTGATTTGATATTAAGTGACAATACTTACAGTGTAATTGCGCACTCAATAAATAGTGTAAAACTAGGTTTCTGAGGATTTCATCGACCATTAGGAACTCATGCGCCAATTAAAATACAGCCTCGTACCGCTGGTTAAACTTAGCGATTGGAAGTTTAAAAAAAGAAATCGGCCAAGAGCGAGTCGGAATCGCCCACCGAGGTATCCGCACAAAGGATGCTTAAAAATACGGGTGGCACGGAACTCTCAGTGTGCGGCAATTTTGCGGTTTTCGGATTTTTTCCTGTACGTTCGTGATTATAGGTCAACGGAAAATACCCTATACATTTTGATTCCCATTGCAAATGTATGGGAAATGCGACATAAACGGCCGTATCTTTTGATTGCGTTGATGTAGAGGTTTGATTTTTTCACAGCTTCAGGAGACCACAGACCTCTATATGTGGTGCTAATTTCAACTTGCTACCTATTGTTACCGATATAAAGGGTCTTGACAGACAGACAGACAACAAAGATAATATATAAGGGTTCCGTTTTTTCCTTTTGAGGTACGGTAGGGTTCTGTACGTAAAACGAATTATGATACAACAATGAATTATGATTGATATTAATACTAGAACTGCGTCAACACGTCTCTAGCAATTCTGCGAGTTGTATTCGTAACTCGCAGAATTGCTAGAGACGTGTCGACGTATGTTGTTTATAGTATCAATATCAATTGGATTTTCCATATAGTGGATACATCCTGTAAATACCGTCACATTCTGATGTTCTAAACCATATGTAGGTACTCGTTACGTTGTGAGCACCATGGTTGCTGCGATTCATAATAGTAGGTATGTCTTGTCTTCACAATTAAATGCTGTGCCCCAGAATATCCTCTTACGCAATGCCATATAAGTACTTGATTTATGGCAGCCAATATTACCTGGGGCCTTTCCATGACGTTTTAAAACGATTCAGTTTAGGACCTAAACCATGAGTCGCTGCCGTACAACTGAGCACAGATAGGAACCTAAACTGAATCGCATTAAGACGTCATCGTAAGGCCCCTGCTAGTTGCGTAAATCAAATTTTGTAAATTGCCCCCAATTCGTATAGCAATAAAGCCTAACCATTACCCAGATTCGAATGCAAGCTCGTAAACATAAAAACCTACATCAGGAGATAAAAGGTGTTTCACTGCTTTCGATCCATTCGTTTACGGAGTGCTCGTTTTAAATAACCAGTAATCTGTGATATCCGATTATTTTTTTAGAGTTTCTATTTTCCTTCATAGAGACACAATATTTATTTATTTGTTACTAAGTTATGGATGTGTTATCTATACATATAAAAGGAAAAGTCCTGACTGACTGACTCACTGATCAACGCACAGCCGAAACTACTAAACGTATGATCCTGAAATTTTCACATTACGTTAGGTGTTTAACGAAGGTAACGAATAAGAAAGGGTTTTGAAAAAATCATCTTCTAAGGGGGTTAAATCGGGGTTGAAAGTTTGTATGGAAGAAAGTTTTTTTTTTTAGATAGAGACTCAAAAGTTGGTGTAGAGGTTTGTTATTAAAATACAAAGAAAGTAATTTTAGCGTTTTGGAAAAATCAACCCCAAAAGGGGTGAAAAGTGTGTTAAAAGTTTGTATGGCGGAAGCGTTTCCCTTTTAGTTATAGACTACAAACTTTGTGAAAAGAATCCTCATTAGAGTTTAAAAAAAGTAATTTCTGCAATTTTGAAAATTCGTCCCTTATAAGGGTGAAAAGGGTGTTGAAAGTTTGTATGGCGGAAGGTTTTCTGTTTAGCTAGAGACTTTATTTTATGTGAAAAGGTTTCTCATCGTCATTAAAATACAAAAAAAGGTGTTTTTATCATTTTGGGGGTAAAAGAGTGTTTAACATTTCGTTCAATATCGTACACCATAAATGTGGATAGGAAGATTTAGGAAGAGATCGTGGACTATGTCGTACGAAATTGGGAGGGAATTAAATGGGGGTTGAAAGTTTAGAGGTATATTAACGTTCTAGAGAGGTAGTGTTACATATAATGAGGAGTTGCTGACAGCTGAACAGCAGGACGTTTGCCAGTTAATTCTGGAGAACATTGATAAAAGTACTGGTCAAATATTTTTCTTAGATGCTCCTGGTGGCACTGGAAAGACCTTTCTCATTAACCTACTGCTTGCAAAAGTGAGGAGTAATCATGCCATCGTATTGGCAGTCGCGTCATCGGGAATCGCAGCGACATTACTGGAAGGAGGAAAAACAGCTCACAGCGCGTTCAAGCTGCCTTTAAACTGAATTCGTGTCCAAACTCCATTGTGCAATATTTCCAAGCAAAGTAACGTGGCACAGGTGTTGCGCGAATGCGAGCTCATAGTTTGGGATGAAAGTACTATGACGCATAAAGGAGGTTTCGAAGTTCTACATAGAACTTTAAAAGACATCAAAGGGTGCGAAGATATGATGGATGGCGTCACTGTATTGTTTGCCGGAGACTTCCGTCTAACGCTACCCGTAGTGCCGAGAGGAACTCGGGCAGACGAATTCAAAGCGTTAAACTCCACCTCAAATCAAATTCGATCTTCTCCTTCAAATTGGCAATGGAGAGTATCCAGAAATCGAGGGTAGGATTGATTTTCCACCCAATCGTGCCTTAGTTGTACAAACCGTCGAAGATCTTATAGCCCGGATTTACCCAGATGTCCGCAACCTACTCAGTAAGTCAGTGGAGTGGTTATGTGAGCGCGCGATTCTCGCACCTAAGAACGATCAGGTATCAACAATCAATAATATGTTATTAAAATCGTTCGAAGGTGCAGAACACGTATACAAATCTGTGGACACGGACGACGCAACAAATTTACCCTGTGGAATTTTTAAATTCCCTTAGTCCACCTGGCCTCCCTTCACATGTTCTGGTTCTGAAAGTGGGTGCTCCAGTAATGTTGCTACGAAACCTTAATCCGCCCAAATTGTGCAACGGTACAAGGTTGCAGGTTAAAGTCTTGCATAAGAACTTGGTGGAGGCTATCATCGTTACTGGTTGCGCTCGCGGAGAATCGGTATATGTTCCACGGATACCACTCATACCTTCCGAATACCCGTTTGAATTTAAAAGGCTGCAGTTCCCCCTTAAGGTCTGTTTCGCGATGACAATAAAAAAATCTCAAGGCCAGTCACTGAAAACGGCAAGATTTGATCTTAGGGGAGACTGCTTCTCGCACGGACAACTTTACGTGGCCTGCTCGAGAGTAAGCTCACCACACGCACTGTCATCTTATCACCTCAATGTAAAACTGTAAACGTTGTGTACGAGTACAAAAAAGTACTACGCTGAGTTTTTTCACAAAAAAATAATACTTACCACCTTTAAAAAGTGCATAGGGCATATTTAAATATAAATACTACCTAAATAAGTGGGTGTAATTTTGAAGGTGTAATTGGTTTTTTTTTTAGTTTTCCATTTCCCATTTCTACTATTTTCAGTTGATTTCCTAAACAAAGTCCAAAATATTCTTAGTTAAAAAATTTAATTTATTTTGGCCAACTCTGAATCTACCAAAGAAAGAGAATTATCAAAATCGATTTATAACTTGCGGAATTATCGCGTAACATACACGTACATACCTACAACCTCCTCCTTTTTTGAAGTCGGTTCAGAATGTTCTTAGAAGTACGAAATCTGCGCGTGCGAAGCCGCGGGTAAAAGCTAGTTCAATTATATATCTGATATACATAGATATGTTAAAGAGAACTAGACTTATTTTCCGTGCGGATCTAACGTGACGACCTCCTAATTCTGACTAGGTATTGAAGAAGCGAAAATAATTTTTAAGAAAAAAAACCCGACTTCATTTGGTTCCCGGTAAAAGTGAAATTAAGAATTTGTTTGAGTTAGCCAGTTTACTTCACAAATATCCAATACACCGCACGTGTACGATTGAAAATTGAGGAGCTTTCTTAATGTCCTAGGGCTTCCATCATTACATTTGAAGTATAATCAAACGGAACTCCCTTGTAGACCTTTAAACAAACAAAATAACAATGTGTTAAATTGGATGACAGACTGTAAATTAACGAGCATATTCATTATGCCATCCCTGATTATCAACATCAGGTCCACTCCAGCAAAATGATGGCCACAGTAAGAAAATGCCTAAGCTAATTATGAACACCCTCTAATCACAATTAACCTGCCGTTCAAATTTGAAGAGTTCTCTGAATTCTTCTAGAACTCCATCATCAGAATATAAATCAAATCAAAAAGATGAATGTCACAACTAGGATAATAAGTAGAGCTAGGTTTATTAACCAGTTCCACTTTGCGATCCCTGGTCTTCATCATCAGATCAAGTTCATCAAAATTTTGACTCCGCCAAAACACTGTTTTAGTTACTTAAGGAAACCCTCAAATCAGAATGCATGTGCCGTTAAAATTTGAGGAGTTCTCTCAATCCCTCATGAAGCCCATCATCAAAATAGAACTATAATCAAATAGGACTATCTTGAAGGTATTTCTTTACAAAGAAAAGATGAATGTCTCAAATCGGATGATAGAGCTGGGAATTAACAAGCAGTTCCACTTTGCCATCCCTGGTCTTCATCATCAGGTCCACTCCACCAAATTGATGATGTTCGTAAAGAAATGCTCGAGTGTCTTAAGAAACTACCCAAATCATCATGCATGTGCCTTTCAAATTTGAGGAGTTCCCTCAGTTCCTCATGGATCCCATCATCAGAAATTGATTTTGAAAAAAACGGAACAAATCTGGAACCATCTATTTTCAGAAAAAAAAATATTTTTTAAAATCGGACGATAGTCCTGGGAATTACCAAGCAGTTCCACTTTGACATCCCTGGTCTTCATCATCAGGTCCACTCCACCAAATTGATGATGTTCGTAAAGAAATGCTCGAGTGTCTTAAGAAACTACCCAAATCATCATGCATGTGCCTTTCAAATTTGAGGAGTTCCCTCAGATCCTCATGGATCCCATCATCAGAAATTGATTTTGAAAAAAACGGAACAAATCTGGAACCATCTATTTTCAGAAAAAAAAATATTTTTTAAAATCGGACGATAGTCCTGGGAATTACCAAGCAGTTCCACTTTGACATCCCTGGTCTTCATCATCAGGTCCACTCCACCAAATTGATGATTTTCGTAAAGAAATGCTCGAGTGTCTTAAGAAACTACCCAAATCATCATGCATGTGCCTTTCAAATTTGAGGAGTTCCCTCAGATCCTCATGGATCCCATCATCAGAAATTGATTTTGAAAAAAACGGGACAATTCTGAAACCATCTATATACAGACAAAAAAATTTTTTTAAAAATCGGATCATAGTCCTGAGAATTACGAAGCAGTTCCACTTTGCCATCCCTGGTCTTCATCATCAGGTCCACTCCACCAAATTGATGATTTTCGTAAAGAAATGCTCGAGTTTCTTAAGAAATCACCCAAATCAGCATGCATGTGCCTTTCAAATTTGAGGAGTTCCCTCAGTTCCTCATGGATCCCATCATCAGAAATGGATTTTGAAAAAAACGGGACCAACCAGGAACCGTCTACTTTTAGAAAACAAAAAAAAAATTTAAATCGGTTCAGTAATGACGGAGTTATGAGTGAACATCCATTAAAAAAAAAAAAAAAAAAAAAAAAAATTCAGTCGAATTGAGAACCTCCTCCTTTTGAAATATTGAAGTCGGTTGATAAATATAGAAGGTCACCTCTAAACTTCAAATCAACCTTCTCTTTATTAACTTTCACCCTTTTGCTTACAACTAATAAATACACGAGGCTTGCGGGTTGGAGATAAACATTATTTTCAGATAAAATCTGTTCTAATATCCCCTAGAGTCGCTAGCTATCGTTTGCATAATTTAGCAGTGTAAACGTTTCGCAGTTTACTCATTGTTTATTCACACAACGGCGGCCGTTGGCGGCCATTTTGTTTCTGCCTAATTTTAGGTCCAGTTTTGTTGCTAAGACGTTACGCTGGAGACGGTGTGTTAATTTCTATAGAAAGCGTCACATGATAGTACTTATCATTCCTTCCTATCCTTCCTTATCTTCAAAGTTCTCTAAACGCTATAGTTGGACACCAGTTTTCCCGAAAATTTTTACGTGAAGGGTGGCATTTTCATGCAATGTCCCTGCCAAATGTGCCAAGCCAAATCATTGCAAAGTTAGCGTGTGGTCGCACTCTATCCAACATAGCTCCTGACTGTCCAAGGCCACCGTGACCTTGGTCGGTGGTTCATGGAATTTGGTACCGCATGCTACACGGTCGGAAACCAGCGAGGTCAAGAGTCAGGAGCCTTGTTGGCGACTACGTGGAAGAGCTTTAAGATTTTCGAAAGGTATACATACATATTTAACGACTCAGATGTGATGTGGTTTATCTCTCAAATCATTATTACCGACGAATTTAGGAAAAAGGAAATCAAATAGGCGTAAAATTGTGAACAAAAGACCTAAGTCAAATTAACACTCCACCAAATTGATGATTTTCGTAAAGAAATGCTCGAGTGTCTTAAGAAACTACCCAAATCATCATGCATGTGCCTTTCAAATTTGAGGAGTTCCCTCAGATCCTCATGGATCCCATCATCAGAAATTGATTTTGAAAAAAACGGGACAATCCTGAAACCATCTATATACAGACAAAAAAATATTTTTTAAAATCGGATCATAGTCCTGAGAATTACGAAGCAGTTCCACTTTGCCATCCCTGGTCTTCATCATCAGGTCCACTCCACCAAATTGATGATTTTCGTAAAGAAATGCTCGAGTTTCTTAAGAAATCACCCAAATCAGCATGCATGTGCCTTTCAAATTTGAGGAGTTCCCTCAGTTCCTCATGGATCCCATCATCAGAAATGGATTTTGAAAAAAACGGGACCAACCAGGAACCGTCTACTTTTAGAAAACAAAAAAAAAATTCAAATCGGTTCAGTAATGACGGAGTTATGAGTGAACATCCATTAAAAAAAAAAATAAAAAAAAAAATTCAGTCGAATTGAGAACCTCCTCCTTTTGAAATATTGAAGTCGGTTGAAAATGTATGTACTTACATAATATATTAATATTATATAGGTAAGTATCTCTTTTGTTTTTCTGTACTCAGGAAAACGATGCACGAATACATGTTTAGGCTAGACACCGTTATATTAGCCACACAATATGCACGTTAGTCTCAAAGGGACTTTATCCCGGAAACGTAGCAGCTGTGGTGAAGTCACTATCGTTTTTTTAATGGTATTTAGACGATTTAGTTTAGGTGACTTGCTTTACTGTCAAGAACTCGCATGGACATGTCCTTCAACCGGCTTGTAACTTATCGGTTTTGATATTTTTTAAGGATGACTCACACTAGAACGGGCCGGGACGTGATCCGGGCCGATCTGTCACCTCTCAGAGCCTATACCACGAAAATGGAACGATTGCGGATTTGTACCTTCGTCTCTGTCACACTTGCATATTGGAGTGACAAAGAGGTTTTCCCGTCAATGCCAGTTTTCGATGTTCGTGGTAGGCGTGCTGGTGCCCTCTTTCTGGCTCCGAGCTCTCGAAAAATCGACAGATCGTCCTGTTCCGTCCCGTATATCCGTATATTTAACCGAGTAATAAATACTAGTAAACCGAAATAATGAACCTCTTCGGTGCCAATTGAGACCCTTCGAGGAGCCTTAAAAATATGACAACTATTCAGAAGGCCCGGTTGATGTAAATCTGTTTTTAGAACGGTTCATTTGTTATAGCATACCCTCTGCTATAAGTAGCAAGAAAACCCTATGAATACAAAATACGACTAACAATGCAGATATTTAAGTAAATAAATATTTGGGGACAATCTCTCAAAGACCGACCTAGTCCCAAACTTAGAAAAGCATGTACTATGGGTATACTTAGAAAGATAAATACATATATACATACTAGCTTTTACCCGCGGCTTCGCACGCGCAGATTTCGTACTTCTAAGAACATTCTGAACCGACTTCAAAAAAGGAGGAGGTTGTAGGTATGTACGTGTATGTTACGCGATAATTCCGCAAGTTATAAATCGATTTTGATAATTCTCTTTCTTTGGTAGATTCAGAGTTGGCCAAAATAAATTAAATTTTTTAACTAAGAATATTTTGGACTTTGTTTAGGAAATCAACTGAAAATAGTAGAAATGGGAAATGGAAAACTAAAAAAAAAACCAATTACACCTTCAAAATTACACGCACTTATTTAGGTAGTATTTATATTTAAATATGCCCTATGCACTTTTTAAAGGTGGTAAGTATTATTTTTTTGTGAAAAAACTCAGCGTAGTACTTTTTTGTACTCGTACACAACGTTTACAGTTTTACATTGAGGTGATAAGATGACAGTGCGTGTGGTGAGCTTACTCTCGAGCAGGCCACGTAAAGTTGTCCGTGCGAGAAGCAGTCTCCCCTAAGATCAAATCTTGCCGTTTTCAGTGACTGGCCTTGAGATTTTTTTATTGTCATCGCGAAACAGACCTTAAGGGGGAACTGCAGCCTTTTAAATTCAAACGGGTATTCGGAAGGTATGAGTGGTATCCGTGGAACATATACCGATTCTCCGCGAGCGCAACCAGTAACGATGATAGCCTCCACCAAGTTCTTATGCAAGACTTTAACCTGCAACCTTGTACCGTTGCACAATTTGGGCGGATTAAGGTTTCGTAGCAACATTACTGGAGCACCCACTTTCAGAACCAGAACATGTGAAGGGAGGCCAGGTGGACTAAGGGAATTTAAAAATTCCACAGGGTAAATTTGTTGCGTCGTCCGTGTCCACAGATTTGTATACGTGTTCTGCACCTTCGAACGATTTTAATAACATATTATTGATTGTTGATACCTGATCGTTCTTAGGTGCGAGAATCGCGCGCTCACATAACCACTCCACTGACTTACTGAGTAGGTTGCGGACATCTGGGTAAATCCGGGCTATAAGATCTTCGACGGTTTGTACAACTAAGGCACGATTGGGTGGAAAATCAATCCTACCCTCGATTTCTGGATACTCTCCATTGCCAATTTGAAGGAGAAGATCGAATTTGATTTGAGGTGGAGTTTAACGCTTTGAATTCGTCTGCCCGAGTTCCTCTCGGCACTACGGGTAGCGTTAGACGGAAGTCTCCGGCAAACAATACAGTGACGCCATCCATCATATCTTCGCACCCTTTGATGTCTTTTAGAGTTCTATGTAGAACTTCGAAACCTCCTTTATGCGTCATAGTACTTTCATCCCAAACTATGAGCTCGCATTCGCGCAACACCTGTGCCACGTTACTTTGCTTGGAAATATTGCACAATGGAGTTTGGACACGAATTCAGTTTAAAGGCAGCTTGAACGCGCTGTGAGCTGTTTTTCCTCCTTCCAGTAATGTCGCTGCGATTCCCGATGACGCGACTGCCAATACGATGGCATGATTACTCCTCACTTTTGCAAGCAGTAGGTTAATGAGAAAGGTCTTTCCAGTGCCACCAGGAGCATCTAAGAAAAATATTTGACCAGTACTTTTATCAATGTTCTCCAGAATTAACTGGCAAACGTCCTGCTGTTCAGCTGTCAGCAACTCCTCATTATATGTAACACTACCTCTCTAGAACGTTAATATACCTCTAAACTTTCAACCCCCATTTAATTCCCTCCCAATTTCGTACGACATAGTCCACGATCTCTTCCTAAATCTTCCTATCCACATTTATGGTGTACGATATTGAACGAAATGTTAAACACTCTTTTACCCCCAAAATGATAAAAACACCTTTTTTTGTATTTTAATGACGATGAGAAACCTTTTCACATAAAATAAAGTCTCTAGCTAAACAGAAAACCTTCCGCCATACAAACTTTCAACACCCTTTTCACCCTTATAAGGGACGAATTTTCAAAATTGCAGAAATTACTTTTTTTAAACTCTAATGAGGATTCTTTTCACAAAGTTTGTAGTCTATAACTAAAAGGGAAACGCTTCCGCCATACAAACTTTTAACACACTTTTCACCCCTTTTGGGGTTGATTTTTCCAAAACGCTAAAATTACTTTCTTTGTATTTTAATAACAAACCTCTACACCAACTTTTGAGTCTCTATCTAAAAAAAAAAACTTCCTTCCATACAAACTTTCAACCCCGATTTAACCCCCTTAGAAGATGATTTTTTCAAAACCCTTTCTTATTCGTTACCTTCGTTAAACACCTAACGTAATGTGAAAATTTCAGGATCATACGTTTAGTAGTTTCGGCTGTGCGTTGATCAGTGAGTCAGTCAGTCAGGACTTTTCCTTTTATATGTATAGATTAGTTTTCAGGTAGATATGGTTTTATGTTGTTTTGGTTTGGTTTGGTGGCCTGTAAGTCAGCGTCCTGGCTACGGGCCTCGACATATTTTGAGTGGCAATGGCAACCTTTCTGGTGATTTGTTTTGTAAAAGTGTTTGCTGCTTAATTTTTGTACACCAATAACATATTAGCTTATCTCATCATAATAAAATTATTTGTTCGAGACTGAATGAGTTTGTAGAGAGTAGTATAGTTTTTTCTTCTACTACTGGCAAAGTACTGCATAGGCATATAGGTCTCATAGTCCTTCAAGCCCACCCAAAGGTCTCTGCGAGATCGAATCACAGAGTCGCTACACTTAAGTGGAAGTGGGCTTATTATTCGTAGTGCCGATGGCTGATGGGACAGTTTCTCGAGTGGCTACCGCGTACAGGAAGACGCAGCGTGGGAAGGCCCCCAGCAAGATGGACCGACGACCAGGTGAAACTGGTGAAAGTTGCAGGAAATCGCTGGATGCGGCCAGTAGAAAACCGGTCGTTATGGAGATCCATGGGGGAGGCCTTTTTAGAGCAGTGGATTTCTTAAAGCGGATATGATGCTGATGACTGGCAAAATTGCTTGCCAGACTTGAATTCCATTTTATAATACGCTAGAAGTGAAGGCCATCGTTTTTCCCGGCCCTTTGGCAACTCGCAGTGAGTAAATCGAGCCCTTTGATCTTCAAGTAAAGACCTCTTTTGACGTTTCGAGCAGAAAAGTATTGTACGAAAGAAATGGAAAAGATTTCAGGAATGGCACTCGGTAATTCTTGGTCGTAGGATTTCAGTTAAAAACTTTTACAAAAGTTAAAGGGCCGAAGCCTTTTCTTTTTAATTGTTATACGGGCAGCCATTGTCGGTGGTGTATTAAATAAAATATAATGAAAACAAGCATCTAATTTAAAAAAATAATTGTGAAAAGATCTTATATTCTTTTTTTTAACTTCATGGGAAAGGTCACAAGTAAGAAACATTTGGTTAAGATTGCGGGGACTAATGGGTACGGTTGGTGGTGTTCCAACATTTTGGATATCCTTAGGGGAAGGTGTGGACTTTTTTGGATTGAAATGATGATGATTTTACATGGGTAAAATTATCAACAGTTGATCGATGCATGATTATTATTCCTTGTATATTGTTATTTCAATGGATTGAGTTTTCCCTAATACTCCCAGTTTTCAATTCAAACCTAGGTATTAATATTTTATTATTATTTGTTTACCTCTTAGTCTTAATTTCCTTTCTTACGAAAAACTGACTGCTAGCTTAACTCGGATAGGTTCGTTACCAACTTTTGTAAAATATTGCAACATTACCGTTTTCATGAACGTATAACTTTTTAATTGAGTTTATGTTAGGATTCCTATATCGTGTCTGAAAAAGCAAAGGCAGGATTGTAGAGCTCAACTTTTGGAAAGTTTTCTGAGGCGTCCGTTAGGATTCCTTTTTCATATTAAAATCAGTTTAGGAAAGTTGTGCTATAGAAATGCTGTTCGGAATATAAAAATGGGACACTAATGAATAGTTAAGGGCGAAAACTTTGCAAACTTAATTTATTAATGTAAAAACTGAAATATTGCATCTAATATGTTTTTACCTACATTTTATCGAGCAGAATATAATACTCATACGAGTGTATGTACTTTTATAGGCTATTTCTTCTGAAGCTCGAGAAAAGTCCAAACATTTCGGTTATTGAATGTAAGTTTATTAATTTAAATTAATCAGGTGCCTGTATAAACTTAGACATAAAATAACATTTTTCACACATTTAAACTAAACTTACAAACAAAAACCTACCCACAAACCAACTATTCAAACAGACCCCCCCGCCACATCCCTGGCGCAAAAGTGCTCTGCGCCAGGAATGTACCGGAACGGGGGTCATGGCCCCTCTCTTGCAGGCAGTTATTGAATAGTATACATTCCCATCCCATGAGACGTAACTGTATATAAGGAGTCTAAAAACACCTATGGATTGGAAGTAGGTTTGTAGTTTCGTAGGTCATAGGTTAAGATACAGACCAAGCTAACTTTGCGTCGATTTTGATATTAGATACTGCGAATGTGTTATTTTTAAACGTCAAACCTCGATGAAATTACGACGTTTACTTAACACTTTCAGAGTCTGTGCTATCAAAATTGATGTAAATTTAGCTTATGCGGTCTCTACTTGGCTGACATGTGTCGTCAGTAGACAGGACTAAGTTTCAGTAGTCATTTGACATTCACGTAGTGTTCGGCCTGCTTTTTTGCCTCCTTCTGTTCATATATATAAAAGCACTTCTTTCACTACACGATGGTCCGATCTTTATAGTAAACATCCATCATGGTAGTACATTTCCATTAAGTACAGACATTTGCTTAAAATGACCCTTTGAACAGAATTTAATTAGAAATGAAAAATCTTAGTAGGTATACATAAAATAACTGATGTAGATAGAAATGGATGTACATGTGATCGCGGCATTAAAGGATGACTCACACTAGAATAACTGGGAGTGGGGACTTACCATGCGAGTCAGTTTAGGTTCTTACTTATGCTCAGTTGTATGGCAGCGACTCAGTTTTAGGTTGTCAACTGAATCGCGTTAAGACGTCATGGTAAGGCCCCAGATTATCCATCTAGACTACATTGTTTGACAGATATCAATATGTGAGGATTGTAAGGTGTAATTAGGTTTGTCTTAATCGTGGGCGTGACGTAAGGACCAAATCTTAATGACGGATTACTGACGCCAAAATGCTGTAGTTGAGTTTGTAATCTTAATCGACTTTTATTTTCTTTTCCTTAAACGCAATTACTAATCCTATTCGGCATTATTCCTGTTCGTTCTGATAGATTATAATATATTAATTCCACTATTTCAATCATTCGAAAATAGATCTGTATATAGAAAATAGAATCGAAAATAGATCTGTAAATAGTGATATAGGTTTGACCGCCCCGCCCGCTACTTTTCGCTCGTGCTGGTAAGTTAGGTTGGTATACCCATTACCCAAATGCTCTATTAGATGGATATACTCGTACATGAGTTTCATATTACAATTAGGATAAGTCGGTCTATTTTAGTTTAGCTTTTGTCACCGGCTTTTAGGGAAAACGGGAAGAAGTACCTAGTTTATTCACAAATATTCTTTACTTTTGAACCGGTAATCCACGGACGGGTTTTGAATTTAGTTAATACATATGCGTAATATACCTGGTATTAATATTGTCTTCTGTTCTGTTACCGCGATTGTTATTCATTGAAATTAAACACTTTAGAACATCATGGTGTTAATAAACGCGATTAATCCGTTCTAAAGTGTTTAATTTCAATACCTGGTATTCTTTTTTTTCCTTAGCCTGGTTTGGTGTCCCACTGCTGGGCAAAGGCCTACCCTCCTTCCTGAAATACGAGCAGCACTAGCAGGTCATCTCGCTATCTCCTTTTTCGTCTGCCCTGCCTCAAACATTTAGTGGGGTCCATTCTTTAATAATTTTTGTACAACGTTCGGGATGAATTCGGCAGACATGCTTTTCTACCCACAACCTCGATACTAGTTCTGAAGTGCAGTTCAAGCAAGATTTGTTAATTAAAGTGTGGAATAGCAATGTTGATTTGAGTCCCAAGTCGCTACTAATGTAAAAAAAAAAACAGTAAAGGATGACTCACATCATTCCGATCCGATGCGGTCCGATCCGATCGGGGACGATCTGTCAGTTTCTATAGAAAGAATCACGTGATAGCTAGGAGCCCTCGGAGGCGTAGATACCTACACATAAATACTTAAATACTTCGAAAACATCCATAACTCAGAAACAAATATTCTTGATAAACACACAAATAAATGCCCTGACCAGGATTCAAACCCGGTACCTCCTGCTTCCAAGGCAGTGTCACTAGCAACTAGGCTAGGAGGCCGTTAAAACTCGAAAAACGTTACTCGGTTGTCCCGGGATCTCAGCCTCCTGAGAAACTATTGTATTAGGTATTGATATAAACTTAATAAATAGCAAAGCCAATTACTGAACAAATTATTTATTTATATAATATGAAATATACTGATATAGTAATAATACGCGACATTGGCAAAATTGTCCAATTCTCGGACAGAGGCCATTATTTATAAAAGAAGAAGAACCAGACTCTTATATTAAAATTTATTACGCTTTAAAATTTCGGCGCTTTCAGCCCCTCCGCACGCTTTTATATTAGTTCGTAGGTACTATAAAAGTTACCTGCTCGGGACCTAGGTCTGAAACCTGAAACTGGGTTTTGGAATAATACCCAAGGGTTCTTATTGTACTGTGTTCATACACGGTTATCGCCCCGGGAACGGTTACATGAATATACAGGGCGATTATGTAAATACGCTGATGTTAAAATAACCTTTACCTGAAAACCCAACGAAGCATTTATTACGAGTGTATACGGCCGAAATAAAATTAACGGTTCCAGGAACGTTGGGTAACATTCGTTTTTTTTCGTTTTATAGTACATACCTATATATTCCGTCTGTTAGATTAATAAAAACAATATTACACGTATTTTTTCTTTTGTTCTTCAAGTTAAAAATGACGGATTTAGCGTGACGTCACAATTAGGTACAATTCTCCCCTAATAGTGACGTCACCACAGCCCCCTCCCCGGAAGATGATCTTGAAAAAGGAAAAAATATGTGACGTGTCGTGTGCGTGTGTGTATAACAGATGTCGCCGCTTATCTCATTCTTAGCCTAATCCGCGAGTATATTGGTTGTACCTAATCGGGAATGCATTGTAGGGTTAGTATATGGTTTTTGAACGCAATATAGAGAGCTAATGATATGTGGGTATATAAACTATATTTATATTGAGATAAATAATATACTTTATACATTCAACCATTACCTATATGACGCACGCCGCTCACCGGTATGTTAGCGAAACAAAGTGAGCTCCCACTTCCCAGGGGGGCGTTCGATTCCGTATCCAATGTGTACGAGTAGACCACGGTGTCTTAATTAAACCCGTCGAAGGTTAATAACGAAGGATAATATCAAGGTCGAGATCCAATTGGTAACACTGTGATCAGTCTATTCTGTGGCGCGAACCAATTAATGTCGAAGTTTAACCTTGTACCTTGATTAAAGCCAAAATTGTAACGTTGCGTACGTGAAACGAAACGTTACACTACTTATCTATGGCTGGCTGCCATTTGTACACTCCAAATTCTAAATTTAAAATTTAAATCCTTTTCGAATAACCCTTGAGGTTTCCTAGTCCTTTTATTTCTAAAGTGCAATCTCGCAGGGTCAACACCGTAAAGTGACACCGTTTTGTGATTTTCAGTGTTATAAGACGTTTATATTCATCTGTTAGTACTCTTATACTTATTACGTGCATTTCGTACTCCAGCATCGTCAAAAGCACAATATTGATGTGGTAAGTTTACCTTTACACTCTGCATATACCCGTTTTATACTGTAATAATAGTAGTTATCAATATTTAATAATATTAATGCCTTTACCTTTTAATAATGAGCGTTAACCTGGTTCTTGCCTTTATCTTAATCGACCCCTTGATGCATGATTCACCCCTTGATTACACCGATCTTAAAGGTTGATGACTCTTTAAGATCGGTGTAATCTTAGCTGACTGAAGCTAAACCTCGTTTCGGACTTTTCCAAGAAGTTACCGTTTTAGAATTCGTAATCGTACAGAGTTTACATAAATTATACCTACAAGAATAGAAGATTAAAGGATGACTCACACTGGAACGGGACGGGACGTGACCGGGCCGGGCCGGTCTGTCAGTTTCTATAGAAAACGACACGGGATCTACGAGGTCGCCGAGATATTAATTGATTCTTTGTATAGAAATTGACAGATCGTCCCGTCCCGCCCCGTCCCGTCCCGTTCTAGTATGAGTCACCCTTAATTATAATATGTTGAATGGAAAGCACCACTTTGTATGACTTTGATTTCTGATGTTATTATTATGTTACTTACATAAATAATGACTAGTGTTGGATGTGGAAGCGTTGGTGGCCCAACGGTGAAGCGTGCGACTTTCAATCCGAAGGTCGTGGGTTTAAATCCTGCCGGCTCAATGAGTTTCTCGGAATTTATACCTTACCTACATACCTACCTACCTACGAAATATAATTTGATATTTACCAATCGCTTTTCGATGAAGGAAAACATCGTGAGGGAACCGGAATAATCCCAATAAGGTCTCATTTATCCTCTGGGTTGGAAGGTCAGATGGCATTTGCTTTTGTGAAACTATCGCCTACGCCAAATCTTGGGATTAGTTGCCAAAGTGGACCTCAGACTCTGAGCCGTGGCATAAGCCGGGAAAACGCTAGGAATAAGATACTTCGTCAATTAGGATTCTATGAATATTTTATTGTTCAAACGAATATACCTCTGAGATAGTTGATGGGGCCCAAGACAAACAGAAAGTTTTTCAAATGGCATACCTACATTTTGAAATAAGTCATTTGGTGATTTTGGTATTTTCTTTTAGCACTGTATTTACAGCATAGACTAGCTAGAAGGTACAATACAATAACTCTTTATTGCACACCTCATAAAATATTACAACAGAAAAAAAATATACATCATACACAAAAGCAGAGGTAAACAACAGGCGGTCTTATCGCTAAAAAGCGATCTCTTCCAGACAACCTTAGGGTAGTGGAGCCAAATGTAACAGAACAGAAAGAAACAGTAGAAGGTGCAAAAACTAACGGAAGTAATTTAATAGAAACAAAAATTAATAAAAAATAAACATACCTACATATTAGCAAAATAAATAAATTATAATATACTAATAAATATTTATATATGTACATAAATATATACATACATATATTTAAGCGAAGGTAGTCAAATACATACTTTATTTAAAGTTATTTTTCTTCTTCAATTAAAAGTGACAAATTTGGTGGGCTTGCCGCCTATAAACAAACCGGCTGGCCCGGGCAGCTCAGGGCCTATACCACGAAAATCGAACGATTGCGAATTTGTATTTGTATCTCCATCTCTGTCACACTTGCATATTGGAGTGACAAATCGAGTTATTCCCATCAATGCCAATTTTCGATGTTCTTGGTAGGCGTGCAGTCTCGGTGGGTACTTAGTGACAACTTAGAAAGCCCGGTGAGATCGGAGGCGTCATCCCGTCCCGTCCCGTTCTAGTATGAGTCATCCTTTACAGTGTCAAAGTCAAAAGACTATTTACTGGCAACAAGTACTTTCGAATGTGGCAACACACAAAACACTCGCGTAAAATAATACTCTTTTATTTTAGTAGGCAGCATATTTTAGTAGGCAGCATATTTTAGTAGGCAGCATATTTTAGTAGGCAGCATATTTTAGTAGGCAGCATATTTTAGTAGGCAGCATATTTTCTTTTGTGAATTCGCATAAATGGAAAAGATAATATTATTTGTTATTCTCATTTGTACTCAATTATATTTTTGTATTAACTAGAAACAAGGGTCAAACGTTCCAGGGTATTGTTCATATATTTAAGTAATATTAGTTCAAAGTAAAAATAAACAGTAAAAAGTGGTTAGCGAGATTAACTTAATTACTATTTATAAATTGAAAGAGATGTCATATACCACAGAAAAAGTGACCAAGGTCCCCGGTGAGCAGGGCTGGGATCGAACCAGCGACCTCCTGCTTTCGCGGCAGACGCCCCAACCGGCAACGTCTCTTTCAATTTATAATTTATATATAGTAGTGTGACTACTTGGAAACATGAATCAAAGCATTTATTATGTTTAATAAATGATTTAATTCATGCTTTAAAATTGTTAATTACTATTTATTTGTTTAATTGTGCGGTAATTTCAAGATTCGAGTCGTATGATTTACAATAGTTGAAGAAGCACAGGGCTATAGCCAATGTCTTTGCCCAAAGAGCTGCGTCTTCACTACCTCGAGCTTGAAATCTACTGTAGAAATAGTTCTTCATATTCAACAACTTCATATAGGTAGGTAACTATTTATATTCAACAAAAAATTATCGGTATTTAAAAAGGATAGTATAATACAAGTTAGTTATTTATGTTTGTTATAGAAGTTCGTATACAAATGTTTGTGTTTGCGTGTAGATTGAGCACGTAAATATTGGAACAGTGCCATCTAGCGAATAAATCTTATCTAAGAACCAACACCGTTGTATCCTGTTTGACAAAATTGGGTCAAGCTGTTATAGAGGTTAGGTGGGGAAATCACAAATAAACAGCTTCTCACCGTTAATAATGGCCCGGCCGGCCCGGATTTGTCAAAAAAATGAAGCATTCAATACAATAAAACAATCGAATAAAAATAGCAGGCTTAGTCGCCACCCCACCCGCAAGGTTTGATAATCGCGTGGCTTACAGTTGACCTCAATAAGATTTAATCAGCTTATAAAAAACATTTATTTTCGAAATATATACAGTAAGTGTAACTTACCTAACTACCTACCTCTACCTACCTTAAATCTAAAGTAGGTCCTTGAGGCATTGTACCTAGGATGCTGGCGGCATTTCCTCGTTGTAGCGCAATGCTGATACGTTGTGCGAGGAAGCCACCAGCTCTTCGGTCACCAGTAACATCAACCAGACGTTTCGCGATTTCTACGAAAAATTTGCGTGCGCTGGGACCCCATGGACCAAGAGTTTCGATCCCAAAAAATCAGCTTTAATTTTGAAAAACTTCTTTCACATGAACCCACATAAACATACTAATTGTACCAAGAGTAGTCAGTAAATTATTCTGGTAAGAGAACCAGATCCTATCTCGTCCCTAAAGTTTATAATAACATACCGTTAAATATTAGAAAAAGCGCCAGCAAAAATGTCTTTGAATCTAAATTAAAAAAGCTTCTGTCAAAACAATTTAAAAATACGAATAAACTTAATTACTTAGAACTTCCATTCCTAATTTACAACAGTTGATGTACTTACTTTTAAATAAAAAACTCCCTTGAGTATTAGGCATATTAGGTAATATGCTTACTTATATCGGGTTACTCACGTAACGTTTACCTAACTAAATAGCTAACTTACTTGTAAGCCTTATTAACAGTGAAAGAATGGGAACATATTTCTGCCAAACAAACTGCTATACAGTTTGGCCGAAGTTTAAAAATTGTTAAAGTGTGCTGTTTATATAATTTAAACGTTCGTGAGTCATACTGATATTAAATTGCAACGGTTAACACTCACGTATTTTTATCACAATAGGCGTGACATGTTTCGACTGCATCGGGCAGTCATCGTCGGACAGACAGAGTGGTGTCACCTTCGCGGCTCGGGCATCACATGCAGTCGAAACATGTTGGTTGGATGGTTGTTGGTATAGAATATTTGAACTTTGAAGAGATGAAAACCACTATGAAAACATCGAAAACATTAATAACGCATCACAAATGATTCTCTGGAAACGGTAACAAACGGTTAAAGGGCACGATAAAAGCTGTTGTGTTCACGCGGGAAATAAATAGTTGCCCGCATATACATATTACATAAAGAACTGTGAATTGAAATCTATTGCTCGCATCGGTATTCGTATTGGTCAAAAGAAACCAAGAAAGAAATATTTACAGTTTTGATGAACACAAATTTTCTCTTCTGTGGGTGGTAGTTAACAACTTGTGGGCAACCACGTAATGAGTTTATCATACTGTTATATAAAAATGAGTACGCTTTCATGTGTATAAGGGTTAAAAATAATACTAACCTTCACAACCCCTTAGCCTTTGGGTGTGTCCATAGGAAAGACGTGAACATAGTTTTGAGTTTCATTTATCCTTTAAATTGAATCGTGGTTCATACAAAAGTTTGGTTTTACATGGAATTCCATGTAAAACATACCTGTTTCAACTTGTATTATTCTAAACTAGCTGTTACCCGCGACTTCGTCTGCGTAGTATTATAATGTTTGGTAGTGTATTTTTATTAGCATAAGTATTAAAGACCAAATTGACTTGAACTGTAAATTGCTAATTAAATTCCGGGGCCGTATAAACAAACAACTAACTTGCAACTACAGTAACCTGTTTTTCTTTTTTCTCATTAATGATTCTGGAAATACCAAAAATGCTGGTGATCAATATTGTAATCTGATTTGGAAAAAATTGGACTGAATGTTTTTTCGACAAACATTTTCTGTTTATTTTTTCTCCTAATCACAATACGATACTGATTACGCATTTAATCGAATTACCAGCATTTTTGTTACAGCTGTATGTATATTTGTATCTACCATATATTAATCTTTCAGTGGTTAGATACGCTGTAGATATAGTAGAAAGTACGTCCAAGTTTACATAAATTATCTTTTTATTAAATAAGTAATCAAGGCCGAGTGTTTTTGATCACGGTTTAAAACACTGTCTTAAGCTCACTGAATTTAACCCACGGAATGTCATTCGATACCTGATTACAACTTACTTCCCAGAGTGAAGAAAAACATTGCGAAGATACCAAAATAATTACGTCGCGCATATAAACTTTCATTAGGTAGGTAAGTATATGTCTTATCCAAGGACGATCCTATGATAGGATATAGGATCGGCATAGGCCTTTATTCGCATGTACCTACTCAACATAAGGTGAAAACAAAACTGCTGTAAAAAAGTGCAATGCACAGGATTGAATTGACTATTCACTTGCTTCTGTCCCCCTTTGCACCTCTATAGAGGATGATTTTCGTAACAAAAACTATTCTGTCCTTTCCTAGGAGTCAAAATATCCCCATGCCAAATTTCACCTTAATCCGTTCAGCGTTTTTAATTTAGTGTGAAGTGGTAACAGATAAGATTTCATCAAATTTACAATATAACCATCGCATGGAAATTTGTCATGATGTAGGTATGTCATCCGCGTGTACAATGCATGGTGGGTGTTGACAGCCATATTATACTACACATTGACTTGCCGTCTTTGTAGTGGTAGGATTCCGGCTTCCGCGGCACTAAGACCTCAATGATATTGTCCTGAGGTCTCTTCAGTCAGCGGGTGTTCATTCCGTTCTGGAGCCACTGGGTTAATTTTTTCATTAAACTCAATTTATATCATTCGGTTACGCATTTAATAATCTTAGATATTATTTGACCAAATAAAAATTCAGACGAATTGAGAACCTCCTCCTTTAGAAATATTGAAGTCGGTTGAAAACCAACTAAACTGTTAACAGCGCCATCTACCAAATCTAGAAGACTTTACGACATAGTATGTTTCCCACTTTCCCAAGAATGAAAATGTTAGATACAGCTCTAAAGAGCCTTAAGTAGTTCTACATGTAATATATAGATGGCAGTGTAATAAACACAATATTAACGGGAAAATGTACTTTTTATGTCTCTGCCCATTTCTTTCGATAAACTTATTAAATGTGTGCACAATTTTATTCAAAATAAGGTCCGCCGATTAGCAAAATACATATAGCAATAAAACCATGGATTTAACGAGGCATATTTACTCACTTCATATCTAAGCAAATAGGTGGCGCCAGTGTACAGTGTGTAGTGTGTGTTTTAAAATATTACTTGGAATTTTGAACATTTTTATTATTGTTGCAAATAATCTTATGAAATTTACCATAATATGCTTCTTGAAAGGGAAATCCATGTAGTAGCATACGTTTAAAGTATTTGAAGCATATAAAGTTTGCATAAGTTACAAATGTTCTACATCACGATATCGAAATTTCAAAAGCACGTTGCATAAATACAACTTCCAACTTACTAAATTTAATACTCTATTGCAACTTTCAAAAACCCTATAAAATTTCTTCGCTTATATTATTAGTGTTTTTTTTTTATAATAGCCAAGATTACTGTTAGCGCCATCTAATAATATTTGAAGTACTAACAACATGTTGAATGACATATTGCAGGCATTGTGTAAACGCTTGGTTTAGATGTAAATTGATCAAGATGTCGATCGTATTTTTTTTTTAACGAAACAGGATAAAATCTTATTTGTTACTCCGGTGCGTAAAGGTGGTAATCCACCTTAAATTTCATTCAATTCTGTTCGGTAGTTTTGGCGGAGTTAGTGAACAAATTCACAGACAGACGGATAAAAATTCTAAAAAACTTTAAAACGTATTGTATTGTAACGTAACTGATAAGGCCTTACGTAATGTGATAAGTAATGGGTCCAGCATATTAGAAGCTTTAGAAAATGGGTAACCTACCTACAACACCCTGACAGGAAAGGGTTCATAAAAATCACTTAATTCCTATCTTATGGTTCATTTGATGGTATTTGTGTTCAGCTAGCGCCACCTATGGTCGGTTACAAAAACGAAATTTACTCAGATGTTATAAAATTGACAATCGTATAGTACCATCCCTCTCGGTCTCCTATATCAAATATTTGGGCGAGCAGGATGGCACTATACTATACGACGGTATTTCGAACATTGCAGCAGCTTTCAAGTTTTGTACAATAAAAGCCGTACCGCTAGCGCCATCTATTATGAGCAATGCAAACTATACATATGTAAAAAAAAAATGTTACGAAACCGGATAAAAAGTATCCTAAATGTTACTCCGGTACATAAACTATTACCATACCAAATTTCATAAAATTCTGTCCAGTACTTTTTGCGGAGTTAGCGAACAAATTCACAGACAGACAGACAGACAGACAAAAATTCTAAAAACCATTGAAAGATATTTTATCAACGTTTCTGATACGCCCCTACGTATTTTTTTTAAAATATATTTATTGTACAGATTTTTTATTTCTACTCTCTTATTATATGTATTGATTAGGTACCTAACTGTAAGTGCTACCGTTTAACAACACACAATAAAATTATACGGTACTATGGAGTCGCGGATTCGAGTCCCACCCGAGATTTTGAATTGTTCCAATAAAATAGTGCATTGTTGTGAAGTTGTGATATATTTACTGACATCAACCCTAGATAGCCTGTCATGCGAGATTAGAAACTGTTTACCTTCAACGCGAAATAATATACTACGATGCTACTAAGTCAATCTTTCATATATACAAGTATAATCTAGAATTCTAGTAAGTCGTTTTAAATATAAAAGTAAATCAAACTTTTTTACAAATAGGTAAACCAAGGCAGTGTAACCAATAAACGCCATTGATACTTGGACTTTATTACCGGGCGATAAAGCCGGTTTTCATTAGCGCCGTGATGAGCAGTGCGTCATAAATCGAGCAAATTGCACCAGTATATTGAAGCTGGAAGCTAATCTCGCAACGAATTTCAGGATTTAGATAAATAGATATAGCCGCCTATTTATACATAAGTAGGTAGGAATAGTGTAGCGGTATTTTAAAGTTTCTTTATATAGGTACCATTTTTGTAATGTCCAGTCATAAACTTATAGAGGTACGTAAGTAGTAGATATGGAGGTAAGTAGAAGACGTAGAGGTAAGTAGAAGATAAAACTCTTCTGCGATTTTATGCTAACATGGTCATTTACATTATAATTACATACTATTTAAAACTAGGTATCGGGAGCTCACAACAACAAAAATACATACATGGTAAATATCTCGTTTCAAATACATAGTAGTTATAAAATTCTTCTCATGCACTAAATATGCTTATACACTTTTGATGCCAACCGTATCTTAATAGTAAAAGTTAAGGTTTGAGTTAGTTTCAGTTAACCAATTTACTTCAAAAATATCCAAATCACTATAGGTACGTGTACCTTTGAAAATTGAGAAGTTTTCTTAATGTCTCATGGATTCCATCATAAGATCTGAAGCAAAATCAAATGGAACGACCTTGGAGGTCCTCACAAACAAAATAAGAATGTCTCAAATCAGATGATAGAGCTGGAAATTATTCAGATGTTCCAGTATGCCATCCCTGGTCTTCAGGTTCTGTTCCACTCCAGCAAAATGATGGCTTCATTAAGCAAATTCCCAAGATAATTATGAAAACCCTCCAATCACAATGCATGTCCCGTTCAAAATTAAGGAGTTCTCTGTTTTTGTAAAGAATTCCATCATCAGGATAGAGATCAAATCAAAAAAACGAATGTCACAAATCGAGCAGTTTATCGAGCAGTTCCACTTTGCTATCCCTGGTCTTCATCATAAGTTTCACTCGGCCAAAATGATGGTTTGCATAACAAAATGTTCAAGTTACCTTCAAATCATAATGAATGTGCCGTTAAAATTTGAGGAGTTCCTTCAACTCCTCGTGAATTCCTTCATCAGAATAGAATTATAATAAAATTGGATTATAAATTGAAAGAGATGTCATATACTAGAGAAAAAGTGACCAAGGTCCCCGGTGAGCAGGGCTGGGATCGAACCAGCGACCTCCTGCCTTCGCGGCAGACGCCCGAGGAGGTCGCTGGTTCGATCCCAGCCCTGCTCACCGGGGACCTTGGTCACTTTTTCTTTAGTATATGACATCTCTTTCAATTTATAATTTATATACAGTAGTGTGACTACTTAAAAAACACAAAAAACATGAATCAAAACATTTATTACATTTAATAAATGATTTAATTCGTGCTTTAAAAATTGTATAAAATTGGATTACTTCGAAGGTATATCCTCACAAACAAAAGATGAATGTCTCAAATCGGATGATAGAACTGAGAATTAACAAGCAGTTCCTTACTGACTTGTAAAAGTGCCCTTGAGGCCTACTTGCAGAATACATTTTTGAATTTGAATTTATGCTATCCCTGGTCTTCATCATCAGATCTACTTTAGCAAATTGATAGTTTCCGTAAAGAAGACGTCGAGTTTCTTAAGAAAACCCAAAAGAAAACACCAAAATCACCACGCATGTGCCTTCTGAAAATCGAGGAATCCCCTCAATTCCTCATGGAACCCACCATCAGAAATGGATTTTGAAAAAAATGGCACCAATCTGGAACCATCTGCTTACAGACAATAATGGAGTTCTGAGGTAACAAACATTAAAAAAACTCACGAATTGAGAACCGAAATTGAAAGTTTGAAGTCGGTTGACAAATGTGGTAAGTGGTATAAATACAAATTAATAAACGTAGCCTCGAATTTTAGGGTCAAATATTTAATTTGCTTTTAATTATCTTAACTTTTGCGATGTCCACCGGAGAAATATAACGAGTTTAACGAGTTTTTAAAAAATCCTGGCGCATTTTGATAAAAATAAGACAATTAAATCTCTCAGCCTGTTAAATTAAACTGAGTAATGAATCACAATATTATTTCAAGGATGTTTACAGTATTAATAAGCTTGATGAATGCCGGGAGCCTTTCAGAGCTTTCCCGTTTCTCCCAGGGGTAATTCTTGACATAAAGCCCTTTTCAATCATGGAAAGACGTAAATATACAAGAATGTTCTTCGCTATTTTTTATTACTACTTTTTAAATCTTTTGTTAGGGTTGATTTTAAGAGAAGTGAGGTGAGGGGGGTTAAATAGACATTTTAACAGGAAGCATTACTAAGGCTTCGTTGTGGACCCATTCCATCAAATAAGTTTAAGTTCATGATGAGACTATCAGTGTCACCAAATTGTACAGAGTGTAACAAACTCGAAGATGTCCAACACGTGCTTATGGAATGTGTCCGCAATGAGGACAAACGTCAGGAGATGTTTCCAACTCCAATGGACATAGGATCTTGCAACAGCATACTGGCTTCGCCGTTATCCGACGAAGCTGGTATGTTGTGCAAATTGGATTTAAAATTATTTTAGTAATAGGGTCGAAGAGACAATAGATGTAAGAAATGTAATATATACATGGATCTCATCAACGAGGGTGACATCGTCACTACGTGACGGAACCCTTTTCTTTTTTTTGTTGTTTTGAAAACAATAAAGATTTAAAAAAAAAGACAAGTGAAAACGTTTTTAACCGTTTTTTGGTAGGCCTCTGGAGGCCGGAAGCAATGAAACTTAAAAAAATAAATAAGTTACTGGTTCATCGGGTCCTCCGGATGACCGTGCTGGCTCATACCTCGCCTTACGAATTGGCATTGCCATACAGCGAGGTAACGCCGCAGCCAGCCTTATAGGTACCCTGCCAAGTGGCAGGACCTCTGTACATATAGTTTAGGTCCCAATCATTTTTAAGGTAAGTACCTGCGTTTAGACAATGTAATAGTTCCTTATTGTTATTTTTCCTATTCACCTTATGTTTCAATTATTAAATTACAACAGTTTTGCTAGAAACGGTTGGCTAGTACTTATATTTTATTTACTTTAGCTTAAGAATTAAAAATAGAAACAAGATTTCTTGTGATGGCAGTAGGTAAAAACGAAAGAAGCGTGGGTGAATAAATTTGTTATTTAGGTATTTAACCTAAAATAAAATGTGGTACTTATTTAATTAAACGTCCAATTGTGTTTGGGCAATCAACGGTACGTTTAATTTATAATGAACAGATCCCGATGTAATTGTTTTTTATTGAGCTACATACTAAACCAAAGGGGCATTGTAAGGGGCATTGCAAGGGGCAGGTAAGTATTTAGTTAGATTGATGATTTATTTAGTTAGATATTTACAAACAGTTTGGTGTGAAATTGCCGATCGGCGTATTGGATAAGCATTGTATGCTTTTATACTTTCGAAGTTTACACGAAAAACACTAAATTCACTGTTATTAACGTAGCACGCGGTTTGGTACGCGGGGACTTAAGAGGATAAAGAGGATTTGTGAAGAAAATATCCAATTTTGCAACTCTGATTACACTATAATAGGTACCATAATTACAATTAAGTCGACACCATTGAAGCTTTGTGTAGGTTGTAATTATAACTGAATTTGAGCTTCGAGGACGCTTAACCATCAAAAGAAGTGAAATTATAATTTTACTCCTTTATTGAATGCTCAAGGGCGACTGGTTCAAGGGCCACGTCGTTAAAATGAAATGTGTGGTGACAAATAACTAGAGTTTTGTATAAGTACTGGCCAATATATAAAACGTCATGTAACAATGAATTTACTCAACATTACGTAATAGCATTGTATTGTCACGTCCCCGACTTTTGGACTCGGTGGTTGTCATGTAAGCATCATGATAGGTCTGCCATTTACTAATTTGTAAGAAAAACGTATATATGATACACACTTAAGATTCCCTTAAGATGAATGTGTTTTAAATATTTCTGCACAAAGAAAGAAGTATATCATTAACTACTTACTATGCTTTAAATTATTAAAATACTGATCTAAATACGGCAGCGGTAAGGAATAAGATAAAAGATAGGAAAATGATAAGTATTTAAATACATACACAAATATGACATTAAATGCTTTGCTATCAAAATCGATGCAAACTTAGCTTAGTTGGATTCTTTTCTTCTTACTATTAAGAGTAGGTAAGTACCTAACGAATAAACACATCTTGTATAGTAGGTAGGTCTTGTGTAGTAATCTTCTATGTTCAACGATACCAGTGAACTTGTTCGTAATATATTGCCTCGAACACAGGAATATTGCATTAGTTCCCAGGTACCCTGGGTAACTTTTCCGGTACGTACACAGCCGCAGCCAAAACTATTTATTGTTAGGTTTACTCTGACACCGTGCCGAACTAAAACTGCTGCTAAAATTATAAAGTCGTTAGAAACACGACACGATTCTGGTCGTTTCTTCAAAGCAATTTGGTGCAAAACTAAATCGTGTAAAGGTTGACTCACAATAGAACGGGACGGGACGATCTGTCAATTTCCATAGAAAGTACACACACACACACACACACACACACACACACACATACACACACACACATAATAGATCGCTCGCGTTTATCTTGTTATCTTGATAACTTCTAAACTGTTGTATCATAATTTATCTCACTGTTTAATGTCCAAGTCCAATTAGTTTACAAATGTACCTATCGCACTCCAGGGTCCCAAGATACAGGCTCAGCCTAGTTTGGGGTCCGCCGGACAACCCATTTCATGTTTTTTTGTTTATGTGTAAATAAATAAAATTTTAATTTTTTTTTTAGTACCACGTGACGTTTTTAAGAAAACTGACAGCCAGGTCCCGTCCCGTTCTGGTGTGAGTAATCCTTAAAGCAGAAAACTCAAAACCAAATCTGTTTTATTAACTCCCGTCAGAAAAAGGGTGGTGTTATTAGTTTTAATTGTGTATTTGTGTATGTATGTGTGTAGATCAGTGTATTTGTGCGTGGCTGCTGTTCCGTAGCTTCCCAACGGTTACACCAAATCGAGTGCGGTTTTTGGATAGGAAACCTTGTTTGTTGGGATGAGCAGCTAGGACACCAAATCGTCTGTAGACGAGATATTCCGCTCACATTAGAAATAGGTACAAAATCTTAGAGGTCATTTTAGTTAGTAGTTTTTATTGGGGGTTAAACTTTTAATATGTATACATGGCACGCAGCCGTTACACTTGCGGTGTAATGACATGACACCGGATTCCTACGTACATTTGACGTCGATGCTATGTAAGTACACAATTTGCACCTTACTTCTATGTGATAAGGTTCAGTATTTGATGTCGACGTACATGTTAAGTGTAGACTGAAAGTTTGAAAGTTACTCGCACAACTTTAATTAAATACTTAGAACGAGTTTTGTAGCCCGTACCTTTTCCGAGCGAAAGAATTTAGTAGTTGGTAACAATTTCACATATCCTTTGTTGAGTAAAAATAACTTTTAGCAATTAAGCACGTCTCTCCTGTGACCTTATTAAAACATAAGAAAAAGGGAAGGAGGGTCGGTACGTAATTTGCTGATTAAATCGTTACCCACAAATTGGCACTTCTTTTACGAGTATATTATCCTGGGAAACCTGCGCTATCATTCTTACATGCGAATACGCTGTTTACTGGTGTCCACAGAATAGGCACCTTTTATGTGATCTGTAAAACATTCAATTCAAATATATCTGACGTGTTAATAGTATGTTATTGCAGAGCTATAAATCGCACTCTTGTTCTTGCAAGATTCACGATCTCCAAGCATAATATAGTCGCGCTTATCGCGAATGACATTATTAGTACATTGTGTATTAAACAAGAAATTACGAACGAGTGTGAATTAAATTAGATTTGTAGAGCCATGAAACCCCTCTAGTTCGTGTGCCATACTATCATTATTAATTAATCCAGATGCCTGGCAGCTATCGGTGGGTGTGAAAGTTGCTCTTTGTCGTTGCTTGGCGGGGTGACTGACTGAATATTTGCACCTGTATTTTTGCACACACGATTTTGAAGGTCTACTCTAATCAAAAATTATAGGCCCAGACTTCTATAAATGTTACGACTTTGGCGCTTTTTACAGCACCTTCGACGTCACCTGGCACTACTTTTCTCACAATTAAAATGCCTGTCAATATTACATTCGAATTAAATAGGTACATAATAGCTATTCTATCTCACCAAACTCAGAGTTCTATCAACTGTACCTTCAATTGATTATAAAACTCCTTTGTTGCCCAACCACTGCCACACCCACTGCTGAACAGCTGCCAGGCGCCCGGATTAATTGATAAAGTATGGCACACTAACTAGAGGTGTTTTGTGGCTCTATGAATTGTACACCTATTTCCGTGGCTAGCTGTTCGTCTAATACGCTCACTTCGTAAGCGGTAAGAGCAACCATTGCCTTAGCTGTTTATAAGTAGAGATTCTTCAAACTGTAAAATTTTGAATTTTATTAACATTGAGCTCCCAATATTTCGGCGATATTACAATCGCCATCCATGTTCACGAGAAAACTGAAGTCTGCATTTAGGTTTTAATAAAAAACCGTCGTAAGAACCCGTTTTCATTAGTTAGAATATCAAATAACCGCGATATTTAGATTAATAACTGTAGAAATCCCATTCAATGCCGAAGACGCGAATTCGCGTCCTGTGTATGCGTAAACGTGATGCCGAGGACGCAAATTCGCGTCCACGAGTTATTTGTTTTTTTTTTGCTAGAAATCAACTGTACTTAAAAGCTGATACAAAAATGTTATTTTATTTATGAAGGATAATATTATACCGTCGCTGGTTTCTGGATTCAGTGCATTTGTAATTTTCATAATTCTTATCTCGGATGCCGAAGACGCGAATTCGCGTCCTGTGTATGCGTAAACGTGATGCCGAGGACGCAAATTCGCGTCCACGAGTTATTTGTTTTTTTTTTTGCTAGAAATCAACTGTACTTAGAAGCTGATACGAAAATGTTATTTTATTCATGAAGGATAATATTATACCGTCGCTGATTTCTGGATTCAGTGCATTTGTAATTTTCATAATTCTTATCTCGGATGCCGAAGACGCGAATTCGCGTCCTGTGTATGCGTAAACGTGATGCCGAGGACGCGGTTTCGCGTCCTCGAGTTATTTGTTTTTTTTTGTAGAAAACAACTGTACTTAAAATCGGATACCAAAATGTTATTTATGAAGAATAATATTACCTATACTGTTGCTTGTTTTTGGATTTAATGAAATTGTATTTTTTTATAATTCTTGTCTCGGGTGCGGAAGACACGAAGTCGCGATGTTGCTAGAAAAACAATTATTTAAAAAAACTTTTCCCGAGGTGATTTTTAAGACAAATTGTATACTGTTACCGGTTATTAAAACAGACACATTTGTAATACTCAACATTTTCATTTCGGGTGAACCGGAGGCGGATTCCCGTCCCATTATGTTTATAGGTAAATAAATGTCTTTTACCTATTATCGTAAGTAATTTAATCATGTGTTATATACTTACATTACAAGGGATTGAGACAATTAATAATATAAACTACTTACTACAATTATTTAGATACGCAGTCGTGTTTACGTCCAGGGGTACTAAACATTTTCGACTGTATATTTAGCTATAAAACGGGTTGCATTTGATATTTAAAGTGCGAACGAAATAATCAAATAAGATGAGACTATTTCTTTTTATCTACTATATACTAGGTGTTGTAGTTACGGATAAAAAAATACTACAAACAATATGGTACAGACACTTGCGAGTTCACAAATACGCGATTTTACCTTTATAACTTCACTCCTTGTTAAGTCTAAACGGAAAACAAACTTTCCTTCCTTTCCTCCTTTTGACCCATTCATTGCCGACACGCCGACGCCTAACTTGACCAATTGAACGCGGTGAATAATACTCCTACTTTTTATCTCCCGATGGCTAATCCCCACTGCAACCCCAGGTAAACCGTAAAGGATTGCAAATGGACTCACCTCATTTGCAACATTATTATCTTAGAGTTCGCAACCTATATTTTGTATTGTTTGCGTTGAGTTGACATTCAGTCCTTCGCTTATTTTTTTGATTTTAGATTTAGATTTTCAGACTATGTGTTTGTTGGGAACGTTGAGTCCTCTCATCTTTTTTCCACTTAGTTACGATTTTTCCAAAGACTTTCACGTCCGTAACTCAGTGGAAGTAGCAATAAATGTATGAAAATTATGAGACACTTTTTTTTTCAGTATTGGGATCGAAAGTGCTCGCGATTCTGTATAAAATACACATGCGATTTCTGAAATAGGAAAAAAAAACAATATAAAATGGCCCTATTAATAACTGAACTGATAACTACTTCACAAAAAATATCAAAATACTTACCATTTTTGTCCATTATCTAAACACTTGCTTTTAACACTTTCTTTATTATAATCTAACTATACAATAAAAAAAACATATATGCGGCTCAGTCTACGGCTGTCACGTCTATACTGAATACGTTTTCGACAAAAACTGTTTTTAGACGCAAAAACATCACTTACGATGCCGAAAACGCGAATTAGCGTCCTTCAAGTGTGAAATAACCTAATGCCGCAGACGCGAATTCGCGTCCTTCAAGTGTGATATATAACCTAATGCCGCGGACGCGAATTCGCGTCCGTTGAAATGTTAACGTGATGCCGTGGACGCGAATTCGCGTCGTCGCGTAGAAGGCGGCGGCACTGCGTGATGATTAAAAATATGAGGCGTCGGCAATGAATGGGTTAAATACTTCACTAACGCGCGTGTGACACCTCTATGATATCATCTCCTCGCAGATAGCATTATAATATATTATTATTTGGTACCTTAGCATGAAAAAGAAAACGTTTTTCCTTTATACAGATAAGGAAATCACTACTCTATTTGCCTTCCCGAAATAAGCTGTGTGTTGTTATTTATTCCATTGGATTTCAAAGAGCTTTTGTGAAGTTACTGAATCGGATATTATTTGTTTCACATTCTATAAAATATGAAAAGGTATTTTTTTGAGATTTTTCCGGATAACCGTTTCGATAATACCTTATTTATTCAACTGTAAACTACGAATCAAATCATTTATTATTTATTATAAAGTAAGTAGTCACACTACTATATACCTATAAATTGAAAGAAATGTCAAATACTACAGAAAAACTGACGTACTCGTAGGCCTCCAGTGCCCAGTGCTGGGATCAAACCAGTATGTCGAGCGAAAATCGACTAAATTACTTATATGACCCGTTTTAAATATTGATTAATATGCTTAGGTAGTTTACTCGTAGTACTTTTGCAACTACCGTTTGGTATGCTCGTAGCCGATCCCAGCTTTTTCCCGCATTCTTAGAAAAAAAGTGCATACGGACAGAGAGCCCGTCGGGTGGGTTGCCGATGGTGAAAGTGTTAGGCATGTCCACAGGAGAGACATACATCTAATATAAGTAATTTGTTTCCCTGTACTTATGACGCGATCGAAACATCAACGTTTCGCGATCAGACCTAAGTGCTCGCCCTAACTATATTAAAGCATGCATGTAGTCGCGTTCAAAAGTGCAAGAGCAATTTAATTCGATATAGTACATTAGCTGGCTTATGTTACGTTGGCACTAAAGACGTCAATAGATTACCTGAGTGCATCCACGTGCATCGAACGATGGGAGTTGGGCAAATAACTCGCTAGCTTAGTGTTGGTACTGTTGGTAGTTTATAAGTTGAGGATTGGTGAGCACCATGAAGAGTTCAAAATCACATGGGCAATTTATGAATTAATTAATTCATAAACTGCCCATGCAATTTTGAACGCATGCGTACATTATTATGTACATAGAACGGGTCTATCGCGAATGTAGTTAATTTAACTTAATACACCGAAGTTTACCGAGACACGGACACATGAAACTGTGTCGAAACACGCGTAGGTACTTGTACAATCAGCTACAAAGATATGAATATAGCCAAAGTGTCAAAATATGTATACACGACCTTAATGTTCAGGCCATAAAGTGTTGTAAACATATTTTTGACACTTTAGCGGTATTGTACTGTACAAGACTGTACGAGAACAAATAAACAAAAGAAAAAAACAATGCTCTGGGACTTACCAGGTTAACACATTGAGTGTTGGGAACCCGCTAGGGCAGTTCTCTGTGGGTGGTCACTGTCCGCTACAAAGCGGAAAAACGACGGAATCGGCTACCAGCGTAGCGCGTAGCCATCGCTGGCAGTCAATGTGTTAAGTAACGTTAAAACGACTTGACTTGGTTTTTATAGTGGATTACATACCACGGCCGTTTTAGTGGGAAATGTCTCGGATCCCATGTAATTGTCGGCCGAGGCGAAGCCGAGGTCGACGAACATGTGATCCGAGGCTTTCCCATTTAACGGCCGAGGTTTGTATACTATTTTTCTGCCCGACGGAGCCGGCAGGCGGCAATTTAGTTTTGCGTAAAGTGACGCTTACCGGCCGGAGGTCTGAAAAAATACTTAACTCGTGCCATGATCATGTGTTATGGCGAATATCTTTAAGTGCCTATATTAAGTTTGAATATAATTTAAAGCTGGTGGCTTCCTCGCACGACGTATCAGCATTGCGATACAACGAGGAAATGCCGCCAGCATCCTAGGTCAATGCTTGAAGGACCTATTTTAGATTTAAGGTAGGTAGCTAGGTAAGTTACACTTACTGTATATATTTTAAAGCGCAAAAATTTCCATGACTTTTTTCGTGTATTATTTTTACTCTACGGAAGTATTTTGTATCTGACTCGTATCCGAAACTTTTTATCCTTTGTGACGAGTTTGCAGCCTGCTAAACATAATTTGCCATTCTGAGTTAAAAACAATGCCTGAAGTTTTTGCGGCTTTGTTTCAACAACAACAGTCCTTTTTGTCACATTTGGGCAAAATACGTTTCGTTTCATGAAAATTCAAGACGCGTTGTCCGCGTTATTAAAGAGATATTTCGGTCGAAGTTATTCATGGAAAGCATTATGTAGGTGGCTTGTAAGTTAAAATGGCGGTATTCTTTTTATGATGCGTAAACTTCGTAAAGAAGAAAATAGATTGCTTACTTTATGTATCGATCTGCAACTTGTAAGGACATATTAACATAAATACTTAAATATACCCATAAATGATGACTCACACTAGAACGGGACGGGAAAATCTGTCAATTTCTATAGAAAGCGTCACGTGACATCCGAGGGCAGAGCTATCACGTGATTCTTTCTATAGAAATTGACAGATTTTGCCATCCCACCCCATCCCGTCCCGTGCTAGTGTGAGTCATCCATAAAGCTGCCTTTATGAAATACGACTCTATCGTGTTGAGATTTCGGTCCTAAATAAATGTGACAGTTGAAAGGTAGATCACAGCGATTGTGTACCTATGGAGTATAATGTCACCGCAAACGCAAGCGTTCTTTTTGTAACATGGCATATAAACAAAGGTATCTTATGTTATGTCATCTTTTGTTGCAGCTCCTGGGTTCGGATACGGACTGGCATTTCGCGCACCGGGGGCTCCCGCACGCGCGCCCGCGCAGATCCATCTCGCACACTAGGCTGCTGAAGCAGCACCCCCTCGTAAGTAACAATAACATATCCATCGGCTACACAAAGCCCGCGAGGTGCCACTAGGGTCTGTTTTACGACGTCACTTTCCTAATACGATCCGTTAAGACGGACGCAAGTGCCGATTTTCATAGCGTACTTTTACTCGAGAAATACCATTGTGCGTAGCCAAGATGCCAATCGCTCACGCTTAATAACGTATCGCAGCTACCTCTCTCTATCACTCTTTCTTATTAGTGTGACAGTGACAGTTGCGTTTCGTTAGCGACTGAGCGTGAGCGATTGTCATCTTGGCTAAGCACCCGATAAGATAACGCTTGTTGTAACCGGCCTGTTTCGTAAGAAAGAAATCGTATTTTAGTAGTGCTAACGCGTTATATCTACTTGCGTATTTTTTGCATGCAGTTAATTTTATGTAAGTACTTATGGTATTGTTTAGGTTGAAAAATACGCAAGTTGATGATAGTAGATAGCTTTCTTCCTTTGTTTGTGAGAAGTTACCTCGAAGGTGGTCCCATTTAATTTTACCTGTGATCTTATGATGCAATCCCTGATGCATTTACTCATATGGTGATAAATATGTTTGAAGTTAACTGCAATAATTCGCTTACTTTAACTTTTTCCGGGAAGTCCAATTGAAGTCGGTTTTTTTTTATTTAAAATTATTTATTTCATATTTCAACGTCAAGTTAATCAACACCGTTTTGTACAACAGCGAAACAGACATAATTAGGCATAGAATTTGAACACAAAAGCAACTGAAAATGAGCGGCGGCACTCTCACACTAAATTAGTTTGGAAGCGCCAAAATGGCAGCCAGTCGTTAATTATCTTCAAATTAGCCAAAACATGTCCACTGCTGGACGCAGGCCCCTCTAATTATCGTAATTTGAAACTAATGCTCGGTCTCGTGCCGTCCGCTTCCAATGAATTTCTGGCAGGGGCCTTACCATGACGTCTTAACGCGATTCAGTTTATGATCACTTTAGGCTCAGTTGTATGGAAGCGACTCGATCAGTTAAGGTCGTCATTTGAATCGCGTTAAGACGTCATGGTAAGGCCTCAGAACCCGAATAGTATATGTAGGTGTCAAGACCGCAAAGCTTAAATGGGACTGGGCGGGATAATATTCTATTTTTACAATTCATAATTTTAATTATAAAATGCCCTTCTGGCAATGTATTACTAGCTGTATAAGCCCCTCTGGGCATTGTAGACTGTAACGGGACGCAATTCCCGTTTACATAAATGATTATTATATATTTATTTGTTACAATTCCCCTTAACTTATTTCTTATTTTTTATTAGAAACGCGCGTATTTGACGAGTAGTGTATAGCTGCCTTAAATCTCTAATTTTGTCTATGCTTCAAAAGTTTTAATGCTCTATGCTTTTTAAATTTGAAATCAGCGATATTTGAATTATTTGGAATAATCAGTTGTCATTGACAAACAAAGCTTCTAAGAAAACACGAATTTCACATTATATACTATTTTGGATTTAATAAGTTAAATAAAAAGGTATTAAACGATGTATGATATCAGCGACGAGAAGTTATACTAATTCACATTCTTGGAAGGATAGAAGGATTCAAAATAAGACAAAGGATATGTTTTTATCGCAATAAGGAAACCGAAATCGAAAGCTAAGTACACACATCTAGATTTGAAAAATATATTTCCTTTATTCCCCCTATCTGTAGAAACATATTGAATGGATTTAAGATCTCCCCTCTAACTCAAAAGTATCCCTAAATAGTATGTTACATTTATCTACTACATTTATCGTTTTACGAGAACTGACTAGACTCTCAATGACATACATTATGCAGGCAAGACAGTTAAGGAGTTCGAGTTGAGAGTAGATGAGATTAACGACATAATATAGAGTAATATGAGTGATACTACACTGACTGACCCTTCCTACAGCTTGACAACTCTTAACATTACCTGACAACACGTACGTCTTCTACAGTTACAATCCCTTCACGTTAGCTTCCAAATTTAGATGAAAGTACTTAGTGATAGTAGCTCATAGCTTCTTTAAAAATACAGGTGGTAGACAACATTGCAGAAGGCAGAGTAAATAAATAATGGCAACTTTATTGAATGAAAAGAACCTAGCTTTACTACGCGACACAACGTTTCCCACTACACGATCACTGGCCAAATTGATATTACAAGGTAAAATTCAGGAACTGTATTTCATTAGGATAGGAAATTTGTAGTATAATTTTGTACCGTTACAAGACCAACCTTTGTTTTTGTTTTTAATTGTTTGCACAAGGAACTTTTTTGATTGACGGGGAGAACTCGCATTCTCTCAGTCATCATCTTAACCCTATGAAAAAGACTGCTGTAAAGGGCTCGAAACGTAGGGTCATGGTGTTAATAAAGGCGATTAATCCGTTCTAAAGTGTTTAATTTCAATGAATAACAATCGCGGTAACAGAAGACAATATCATATCATCCCATTTTTTTAGTATGTAATTTGCCATCTCCGGGTTAATTGGCTAACCCTGGTGCCAACCAGCAAGCGGCCCTAAGAGTTACAAGACTATACTTGTTTTGAATGAAATTGCAGTAGTTATTGCAGTTTTATTTTTTACTTAAAATTATACCACGTACATAATAAGGCTATAATAGTTTTGAGACAACGTCATATAGAAGAAAAACAGAACAGTGGTCTCGGCGCCGAATATCATTTTGTTCCTTTCGGCGTCGAGACCTTTGGTCCGTGAGGCCCAGCGCTCTGAGTCTCTTCAAAGACCTATCGAAGAGACTCAGAGACGCCACAGGAGACCCAAGAGCTGGCAGCTTCCTCGCTCAACGGATCAGTCTAGCAATCCAGCGAGGAAATGTTGCCAGCGTTCTCGGTACCATGCCGCAGGGTTCTGTTTTAGTTTTATTTTAGTTTTTATTTAGTTTTATTTTAGTTTTTATCTAGTTTTATTTATGTTTTTAGTTTAGTTATACTTATAGATTTAATATGTTTTAGTTTAGTTTATTTTCCAATAAACCTGTGTTAGAAAAACAGAACAGCAAGAAGAATTCAAAAATTGATTACTTGTTGTGTCTTTCTTGCAAGGCCGTTCAGAACATAATATTGTTTGCATGTTTTCTTGCATTAAAACAACAACTATTTAGTATTTATTTTAGGAAAGTTTTTTGCTATGTAGTACGAGGACATTGTCCTTACAAATTTGAGAACATTTTTGAGAAGGGCACAAAACACATTGCATCAGAATTCATATAAATAGGTGCCTTTATACCTCAATACCATGTCCCTCCCTGGCTACAGCGCTGTATTGCCTGTATTGAGAGATTAAGTGAAGCTTAGTAGCTACAGCTACGATGATACCAACTTGTTCAAGTTTATAATCCCATTATCCACTAGCTATAAATTTAAATTCCTATATTTATCTATCGATAAAAGTTGTACTTTTTTGCCTGATTCTCTTTTTATCTGAACCTCAAAGAACGCGGAATCATGACTTCCTTTAGGGTAAGTACCCAAATTCATAATCGTTCTGGCTAGTTCACTGACAATTGTACTAATTAGAGAGAGACAAAACATAATTTAAACTCCATTAGGTTTGTAGAATATTTTGTTACCGGGTCTCTGAAGCAAAAAGAGGCTTATTACAAGTTTTATGGATCACTTCGTGAGAATTTCATTGTCGCTACCATAAAGCCCCTTTCTATCTTGTGTAACTGGCAAAGTAGGCTACGTTAGCCACCTGAGAGCTCATGATGGTCGTTCTTACTAGCCATCAACTATCTAGGCACACTGTCTGGGAACGAGAATCCAGTTTAAGTTAAATACAAATTTAGACCAAGTACAAACAGAAATAGTTTGTAAGGCTTAGTAAATTTGGATCGAACTTCATTTCTGTCGGACAGATTACAGATAATTAGGTACATTAGGTATGATTTCTTTGACTTTTTATTTATTTACCCATTTATACTTGCTTCGGCGTGAAGAGGGCTTGCCGGCCTCATATTTTGGTTTATGGTTTAAGAATTTTGCATACATATTCCTGGTCTATATCAATATTTATTAGGCCTGGAAGCTTTAATTTCCCGGCCTTAGTAGTAATGTGTCTATACTATTTATACATTACCGTAGAACGGCAACCTAACTTGACATTTGCGAAGTGTGTGTTTATTCACGCCTCCAAACGCTTTATGGCTTACTCTTCCCATTGCGGTGCCCACACATAAAGAGTTATTATTTGTGTTTTAAAATAAAGTAAAGAATAACTAATTCATTTTAACTATTTTATTTTTGGGGCAAAACATCGATTTAGGTTGCTCTTATCTCTGAAATAACGCGGGTATTTTTATGAGTTTTAATGATTTTTCCTAGATTTTCTCGATCGTAAAGATTATATAATATTTATGTACGAATGGTACGGGTACACCATACTCGTACTTGTAAGTCGTAACATCTTTCTTACGTCGGTGGTAAAGTTTTATAATACATTTTACTAGATAAAATGTACTTAGGTGAAATTAAATTCTGAAATTCGCAAACTAGTCATAAAAATGTAAATCTTATAAAAACCGTGCAATCAGTCTGGCTCGCTGATTAAAATGTCTGCTTGATAAACGATGAAAGCTGATGCCACCAACGTAGTTATTAACTAAGGCTAATTGGCATCCGACTTGCCCTTGACTTTTTCTGTTACTGTAAGACTCATAGTTCAGCTGCTGGGTGATTGGAATTTGTAATTAATAAAGCATATGGAGATATATATTGAGCCCCGCTTTAGTAAATTTATAATGTCTGAAAATCGTGAAAGTTTAAATAAATACTTAGGTAGATACGAAATATCACTTCATATTTACCAATCGCTTTTCAGTGAAGGAAAACATCGTGAGGAAACCGGACTAATTCCGATAAGGGCTAGTTAACCCTCTGGATTGGAAAACTAGCGCTTAGTTTCGCCAAATTTTGGGATTATCAAAGCGGATCCCAGGCTCCCTGAGCTGTAACATAAGCCGGGAAAACGCTAAAAAAAAGAAAGCATATCGGAAAAATCCAACAACCACCAAAGAACGGACACAGACACGAACACGAATACAAAAGCCGCGATACCAATACGACCTTCAAACCTTCAAGTAAAGGCCGGCAACGCACTTGCGACACCTCTGGTGTTGCGGGTGTCCATGGACGACGTTAATCGCTTACCATCAGGCGATTCGTTTCCTCGTTTGCCACCTAAGCATATAAAAAGAAAGAGCCAGATGGTCGGACGATATTAAAAAGACGGCAGGGCCGACTTGGCTCAGAATCGTCGCATAAGAGCAGCATGGATATCCATGAAAGAAGCATATGTCCAGCAGTGGAAGCAAATATCATGAGAAAAAGAAAACAAGAAGAGGTGAAAATTCGAGAGGTGGACGCTTTTAGGCTTGGTACATACACAAATATATGCATGAATAGACCTGAAACTGTCAAAGTAATGAAGTCGAAACGAACAAAATAGTAGGAGACAAGAATTCCGAATAAATGTTATTCCAAACATATCTCTCTAAATAATTATTATATCCAACGAATATGAGGTAAACATTTCGGAAACAAATAGATTAAGCCGTTCGAGAACTACTACACAAACTGGTGAACTAAATAAGTTACACACGTTTTTCATATGACATTATGGCTGGGTTTAAAAAAAAGTCCTTGTGTTCATTACTCATAGAAGTCTGAAGCAAACTAAACAAAACTTTATTATAAATAGATTAAGCATCAGAAATTTTCCCATATAAAACAAAACAAAGTCCGAAATTACAAGATGCTCGGCTCCCTTGGGCGCGACAACCCTAATCATCAGGAGCGCCCACGCCTTTCAGATTATTTCGGCTGACACATCCACAGCGGGCCTGTCCTACATAGTCAAGGACATGCTAGGAGAAAATAACGTGTTACTTATGGCCAGCAATTATATTATTGCATATTAATCTAGATGTGAGTATCTGTATTACATCTCCAGCAGTGATAATTTCCAGACAGTGATAATTCCCATGTGCCGTATGTTAGTCTCACAAGTTTTTGTCCGGTTCGCTAAACGATAGGACACTGGGCGTTTCTAGTATCCTACGAGTAGATTCAACAGTCTACACATAACTAACATATGGCTTTAAAGGATGACTCACATTAGAGCGGGACGGAACGGGGCGATCTTACAATTTTTCTAGAAATAATCACGTGATAGCTCAGGACCAGAATTGACAGTTCGGCCCGGCACGTTCTAGTGTGAGTCTAGATCATGCGCCTCCTCGACAGTGGTTTCCCTCTTCTGGCACGTATAGTAATTATACACATATTGAACAAATTTAACAGTCAGGGATCATAAAAAACAGCCTACAGACAATATTTATAACTCTGCAACTCTACTCAGGCGTGTTGCTGTACCAATCCTCCACCCCGGCGCTCTGTCTATTTCATGGCGACCGTAACAAGGCAGTGAAGAAATCGGCGTAAAAATTGCAATCGTTTGAGTAATTTTGTACAAAAGCAGTTATATTATAATAAGTTGATAGATAAGTTCAAGGAGAATTTCATGATTGTAGGTGTAGTAGCAATGTGTAGTAATTTCTCAGAGCAATATCCTTTTCAATAACATTCCCGCCCTCGCATCTGTCGTGCTATGTCGCTCGTCAGTACCCAGCCTTACTATTGCAGACGTTTATCTATACTGAAGTCTTTGCTCGTGTTAATGGCATCATTAGACCGCGTATTAGATATACTCTCGGTTGAAAATCCTTTAAATGACAGGTTGAAGGAGGTGATTAGCGAATGTGCCGTCATTGAACCCGAGGAATGATTAAATTAGTCTGCTTTAATGGACTTGATACCTTTCAGTGTGGGTTGTAGGCGTTTTCACAAATTGCTTTAAGTTCACGTGTTTTTCAGATGCGGATAAATGTTTGCTTATTGCCTACCACTTATTTTATCACTTTAGCGAACTAACTTTCTTGGAGTTCTTAGTTAACGAGGTAGGGTATACAATGTTATCTTCTCGGGCTATGGTGTAGGGTTAGAACCGGCAGTAACTTCTTTTCACGTTCATAAGTGCATTGTATTGTAATGCGCCTAAATTGAAAAATAAAGGTATTTCTCATTTATCATTAAGCTATTACAACGTAGGATTGATTGCCCTTTTGGTTCACGGGTTACAAAAAGTTTAAACATATTATGTTTAACGTAAGAAGGCGTTTAAATATATATGACTAAGTCATTAAGTAGCAAAGCATTATTCATGTCGTAATTAGTATGGACTTCCTCAAAGTAACAAACAACGAAATTAAATCTTTGTTTCACAATACCGCAATCACATTCATTAACCCGTTGGGGATGTAATTACAAAAACTCGCACAGGTAGATTACGTCACACAGTAAATAGGTACGTTTAAGTCTAAATGATAAATAAAAGATCAATTTACCTTACCTGAATTGATTGTTACGTAAATATATTAGTTTCAATAATAAGTTCTAATAAATATATCTATAAACAATGAGCATTTATTTACCTGGGATATGTTTGATGTGATATTATCAAACAAATGTATTTATTCTCAGTAAAGGGTGACTCACACTGGAACGGGCCGGGACGTTACCGAGCCGGGCCGGTCTGTCCGTTTCTATAGAAAACATCATACTTATGCCCTCCGAGGGCTCCGAGCTCGGACGTGATTATTTCTATAGAAATCGACAGATCGTCCCGTCCCGGTGAGTGTCAGTCATCCTTAGGCAATATTTATTGGCTAACAAAATATAATTCTTTACAGTATACGTACACAATGAACATCGATTTATTTCAAGATTAAGTCGCTCCGCAGAGGGCGTGGTGTCGCTTCGAACATTCGGGGCCGACTGACTATTTTGGGTGTTGCTCACTTGTTAATTGGTATATTTCTACGATCAGATTTCATAGTAATTTTGTGTGGTGGATTTTGATGGCGTTTTAAAAAGAATCATGAATTAATAAATCATAAAAGAATAATTAAAGAGTCATAATACTGATTATTATATAATAAGACTAGAAAATTTTCGGTAGCTTATATATTTGAAATTGGATAGAGTTAGTTTAAAAAAATAAAACAATTTTTTTTATTCACTTTTGATTAAACGCTGACACAGATTTTTTCAATTTATTAAGTAAGTAAGTCAAACTATTGGGTAAATAAGTAACATCATTTCTGGCGTTAAAATGATTTTTCATCTGTAAAATTACCGTATTTTAAAGTGTTATGGCAGGGACAGCCACCAATCCTGACGACTAACAAACATTGTAACAAGTATTACCAACAACAATACAAGCAGCATTTTCCAAAATGGCGGCGCAATATCACAATATGTCCGCCAGGATTAGAGCTTGATTGATGTACTTTCGCGAATCTCTGCCACTTTGAATTACGCGTCAAATAAATTGACTCGAGAAAACACCCATCTATCAATCTTGTATCACGAAATGTTTATCGGTAATGTATCAATTTAGCGGTGACAGGTATTAAAATGATTTCCGTGTCAAGATTAACATTAGCTTTCAGAGTTGAGGGTGTCAATTTTTTCTTTGATATTTGGGGATGCGAGTTTTGGTAATCAACTATTTCTTGTCACAAGTTGACATGGTTGTGGTCTCCTAAGTCACTTTTATATCACGGTTTTATGGCATTAAAATTCACAAAACATGAATATTTTTGGTACTTAGTTATATTCTCTTTCCATGATGGGCCATCTACCAAGCACGGCAGTAGAACATACTATAACATTTCTTCTAACACTGTCCTGCAATGCTGCTGTAGGTATGGTATTCTAGAGGTTATGGTAGCGACATGAACACTACTGTCACTTAATCCGTTATGCACGGATATGAAACGATGAGGACACGTTCTAGTAGGCATAGTGGTTCGTGTCGTACTACATTCCGTGCCTGATGCCTTTAGTACTGGATGCGGATGCTATCATGGTATGATACGGTCTAAAGGATGACTCACAGTAGTCCGTTCCGTTCCGATCCGATACGGGACGATCTGTCAGTTTCTATACAAAAAGTCACGTGACGTCCGAGGGCCGCTATCACGCCGGGTTGGGAGCTATCACGTGATACTTTCTATAGAAACTGACAGATCGTCCCGTATCGGATCGGAACGGAACGGACTACTGTGAGTCATCCTTAATGGGTAGAGGCCTTAGGTATACCGTTAATATTAATCAATTTTATTTAGTAAAAGGTACCATATTGTCGCTTGACGATAAGACGTTATTAATGCCACAAATATTCATTAAGGCAAACATTATCAATGAGCGACAAAGTGCTACGTTTATTAACAAGCACAAATGTACCTGTAGATTAAAAGCGCGAGAAATTAACTGAAATTGATACTATATTTTTTGGGTAGGTACCTATAAACTTTCACCCTTTTCATTGTTTCAAAACAAGATGAAGGTCAGACACATTTATAACAGCTTCAACGAAATTGGCCGTGCGCAATTTGTTCGGCAAACAAGCCGGAACTTAAGATTACTTACCACCCATATAGATTGTGTAACTCGTTCAATCGCATTATTAGCATTAAGATACGAGTAAGGGATTAACTAGGTGAAAAAGGTATACGATGAGATCGAGTGTGACGTACCTGTGTATAGTCAGATTATGGGCTTTATTAATTTTGTAATGATTGATTTTCAAGATATATACCTACAGTAAGTGTAACTTACATAACCTAACTAACTACCTATCTCTACCTATCTTAAATCTAAAATAGGTTCTTGAGGCACTGTACCTAGGATGCATTTCTGGCGGCATTTCCTAGTTGTATCGCAATGCCTATACGTTGTTCTAGGAAGCCACCAGCTCTTTGGTCACCAGTAACATCAACCAGACGTTTCGCGATTTATACGAAAATTTTGCGTGCGCTGGGACCTGGGACCCCAAGCAGTTTCGACCCCAAATCGCTTCGTCGTCCCGCTTTCTTACATATATTAATTTTAAAGTATTTTTAAATACTAATATTTTTGTGTTTACACGTGACACGCACACAAAGCCCGAGTACCTACGCATACTGTGCATGAGAAATTGACATATCGTCGTTGCGCTTTCCAAATCTGATATGTGCTCGATTTTTGACAATTAATAAGTCACCTAGCAATTAAACACATAAGGTTTTAATTCATTTAATTATAATCACACACATATCAGATTTGGTAAGCGCAACGACGATATCACAGTTTTAATTTTCGCGATATCCGCAATTATTACAACAGAGAACAGAGTTAAACGGAGCCTAGGTCTGTACTCGTATGTCTATGGTCGCAACAAGCTTAGGAATGCAATCTGCGAGCAGTGTGGTGTGTAACGGACAACCCACGTTTGTTTTGTTGGCTGAGCCGCGTGCCGCGACCAATGTGTGCAACAATGTTAGGCTTACATAACGTAAGCTGGTACCACTGCACAGTTTTGTGAGTACAAACCTGAGTCTGTGTCTGTTAGTCTATTGGCAACTAGGATTGTAATCTACAGCAGTGTGTAACGGAGAAGTCGCTTTGTTTTGTTGGCCATGCCGCGTGCCACGACCCGTGAGCGTATTTGTGTGTATAAAATCTCCAACATTTATAGTCGTTTGAAAACTTTTAATTTGGTATGCTCTCAGGTTTAGGGATGACTCACACTAGAACGGGACGGGACGGGAGGAGGCGGGGCGGGACGATCTGTCTGTTTCTATAGAAAACGTCACGTGACATCCGAGGGTTCCGAGCTACGTGTTTCTTTCTATAGAAATTGACAAATCGTCTCGTCCCGCCTTTATGCTGATTTTTAAGTTTTGAATGAGATTACTTAAAACCGCAAAACTCAATCAATGCACACTTGTTAAACAAGAAATAGGTATAATAAATACCTATGGTAAATTTATTTAATAAATTCGGTCTCTAGAACTTTAACACATAAGCTTAAACTGACACGCTTGGCTATCCGCATTATATTTAAGCGTTTATCGTTATTACACAGTCAGAAGACATCTTTTTATCTATAATTTTGTTTTAACCAGCATTGTTTTTCTCACAGATTCACACGGCAGTCCAGCAGCCCGGCTTCAAGCGGGTGAAGCGAGGCTTCCGCCCCCTCCGTCTCCCAGAGACTGCGCCGGCCGATGAGCCCCGGGACCCCTACTTCCCCCTGCAATGGTACCTGAAGAACACGGGGCAGAACGGCGGCAAGCCCAAGCTGGACCTCAATGTGGAGGCGGCTTGGTCGCAGGGGTATACGGGCGTTAATGTCACCACCGCCATCATGGATGATGGTAAGTTAATCAATCAATCAATCTTTATTTGCCATAGAACATATTGAAATGCATGCAAATATAGTTATAAAATCGCATAAAATGTACATAACAAAAGTCAAAAGTAATAATAAGACAGACATTAATAACAATACAATACAGATATAAGATGTCAAACTCAGAAATTACATGTCAGGCAGAATTACAGAACAATTACAACAATAATAATAAGTACCTTACATTTTAAATAGAAAACTCCTGTGAGAATTAGACATATTAATACACTTATATAGGGTTAATTGGAGACAGATTGCACTGAAAAGTATGGAAGTCAGAGTTACAAGTCAGGCAGAGCAAATATTATTACAAATTATATATTTTAATTTAAAGCATTAGCAAAATATTCTTTAATTGAGTAGTAAGGTTTATTAATAAAGTAGTCTTTCAGTTTATTTTCAAATGTCCTCTGATCCGTACATGATTTTATATTTATGTCTAATTTAAATGCTCCCTGCCCGCTTGTTTAAAATCATGGGGGCCATCGGGTCGTTCAACAGTAATATATTTAAATAGTACCTACCTATACCTATTCGCGATAGGTTTATGAAAAGGAACACATACATATACTTTATGTAAAACAACTAGATGGACTGACAAAGTCAGAGAAGGCACATCACCGAGTAAATTCCATTAAGAGTCGGTGAAGGCAACGATGGATCGAGACCGTTGGAGATTAATTATAAAGGATGCCACACATTATTATCATGATCATCAGGAATGAGGGATCGACTGAATTGAGATAGTAAATATGATCTTCTTAGCGTTTCGTACCTCAAAAGGAAAAAAACCGGCCAACTGCGAGTCGGACTCGCACAACGAGGGTTCCGTACTAACATTATGTTAACTAACTACATGATGTTTTTAATGAAATATATATTTTTTCATTAGGTATGAAAAAAATTTACAAAATTGTTTTAGAATATGTAAATTAAGCCTTTTCAAATGATACTCCGCATGACCCAGTTCCTAAACTTACAATTTTTGCCCCGTCTTTTATCGGACATTTTTTATTGAAAATAAATTAAAATATGTGATAAATCTTGTTTCAGTGTGTCTGCGTTTTTAACTATGTTTTTATCTATTCCAAATTTAAAATCGGTAGCTTAAGTAGTTCTCGAGATATTTAACGATGTGGCAGACAGACAGATTGAGTCGCACCATAAGGGTTCCTTTTTTACCATTTTGGTACGGAACCCTTATAGGATTATTTGGTTGCCCGTCCGTCCGTCTGTCTGTTAAGGCGCTTTATCTCAAGAACGCGCAAATGTAGCAAGTAAAAATTAGTACCACATATACAATTCTGCGGTCCCTTGAAATTGCGAAAAAACCAAACGTTAACGCAATCAAAAGATTTCTGTTTTCTCGTTTCTGTCGCATTTCCGAAACATTTGCAATGGGAATCAAAATGTATAGGGTAGCTACTTCTCGTTGACCTAGAATCACGAACTTTGGCAAAAAGCAAGAGCTTATAGCACAAGTACAGGAGAAAATCCGAATACCGTATAATTGCTGCACACTGAAAGTTACGCGCCATCAGTATTTTTAAGTAGGTACCTAAGGTCAAAAATGGGGGAGCATCTTTTGTGTGAAACTCTCAGTGGGCTAGTCCGACTCGCACTTGGCCGGTAGCCAATAAGGCGCGAAGGTCATTAAAGATTAATTAAAAAACGAACCTTATCAACAATCGACAATGTTACCATTTTCCTGAAACAAGCACACATAAACACTAAAGACATTGGATGTAGTAACTGATTGTGTTGCCATATTATTAGAGTATTTGGGACCAATTCATAATGTACACTATGAAATTAATGTTTGTCTGGTAAAAAACTCCCTTAGAACTCGGTCGGTCATTTCATTTCTTTAATAAACAATTAAGCTGATAGAGAATATTAGGTTGTACGCACCATAGGTAAATTTTTGCTTAAAATAACTTGAAAAAATGCTTATTCATACTCATGAATGTATAAAATAATCTGCATTAACCCGGTTCACATAATCTGGAAAAGCTATTTGCATAGGTTTTACATTTAAATTAGCGCTTCATACTTACTTTTATTCTCCTTTGCGGGATGAAAATGAGCTGACGAGGTCCTTTGTTTGCGACAGCTCAAACGCAGTGCTGACCTAATTTTGAATAAATTTCCTGGTTCTAGCTCGTTTTTATATCTAGTTAATTCTTATGATAGAAAAATAAGAGTTTTTATAAAGCTTTCTTTACTTTAAACTCCACTTATCTTTTCAAATTTGAAATGGAGTTCAATAGCGGTGAAGTAGTTATGCAATTTTTTTCTCTGGGATTATTAACTCTTTATTATTTGGAGAATGTGTTATACGTGTTCTAATTTTAAACAAATTCAAGATGTCAGTTTTGTGTCTAGTTCGGAATTTACTCAAGAATGATACGTCTAGTATGTTACGTCTCATACCTCTCCCTCTCTGATGAGATTGGACTAGAACTCCTCCGACTGTCACATCAAGGATGATGTTCCTCTTCCAAGTTTGGCCTAAGACTCAATTAATATGGGAGGTAATTTTTTAGACTCCAAATAGGTATGAAATGTCAGCCGCAGCACAGCAGTTAATAAAAATTCACGAAAACTTCACAGAACATTGTAATAACAGAATTTCTCTACAATTTAGGTTAGAATTCCGCCTTGTACCTAATTAAAACCTATGTTCGTGCGGGCCATTTCAAATAATATTTAATCTTATTACAAGGACATTAGGTGCCGTAAATAGTGTAAACATACGTTGACCTTGGGCGTTTATGCAACTGAACATTAACTTCTTCCTTAGTTTATGTTAGATCCTTAATGAACGCCTTTTTAGATGTTTTATGTTTAAGGATGACTCATAATTAACCCGGTCCGTCTACTGGGAGTCATCCTTAATACAGATTGAATATCGTAGTAGCTTTATATGTAGATTTACTTTCGACTAATCTACCACTTCAACCTTTTCTACGGCAAGCTGTCCACTTTCCAAACCACCCTACCTAACGGGTTCCTGGCAGCGAAAGTGATAAATGCGTTCATCAACACCAGTGCTTCATTAAACTAATTTAGTCGCGCAAAGAATACAAGAACATTCTCCCAAGTAATTTACGTCGCGAACAAACTTTGATTTGAATACAAACTCGCTGAGTTGACTGGAAACCTCATCTATGTAATTGGGAACTCCGTCTCAATTAGTTTGTATAAATCTGTGACAACTTGGAATTGTAATACTAATTTTACTTATTATACGGTATTTTTTATTTTTCTTATTAAACTTTTTTTATTACTAAGCTTTTGTATCCAGGGTACATGGCACAAATTCAAATCTTTCCAAAACTTTTTCGGTTTAAACGACGGCGCAGCCCTACCCAATCCATCCTCCTCTTCACTGCACTAACGTCCCAGTCTTGTTGCTCGCGTGATACCTATGTTTTTGTATTATTTTCCTATTTGGTTTGTTTTGTTAATTGTTTGTTTTACTTTCTTTTGGTGACTAAATGATAAACTTACTTGCAAGAAAACTTAGATTCCCTACTAACTGAAAATGAATTACAAATATTATAATCGAATAACAATTATTTTTATTGTAAAAAACTAAACTAAAACATATTATAACACAAATATATGCCCTGACCAGAATTCGAACTCGTGACCTCCTGCTTCGTAGGCAGGGTCATTACCAACTGGGCTAGGAAGCCGTTTTATTAGACTTCATATTCATAATTAACCCTTTTAATGCTCATTCTATCTTGCGTATGCGCCACTTGACTCAAATTTCAAATTTTGATATATTTATTTATTTAAAACTTTATTGCACAAAAATAAAAGTACAAATGGCGGACTTAATATATACTCGTATGTATCTACTTTCTACAATGCGTGCCTGCGAGGTAGTTTCTTTATTCGTAGCCCTTTTCCTTTAGGTATGGCTCACGCTATACCTATAGAAAAAGCTGCGCGTGACGCTTTCTATAGTATTTCTATAGACACATCGTCCCGGTCTGGTCGGCTAGCGTGAGTCATTCATTATACTCGTATTAGGTGAAAATGCTGGAACCGGCGATGGGCGTAGTGAGTTGCAATTACGAGTAAATAAATAAATATTCGGTATAAGTTGATTTTGAATCAAGCACAGACGTCTGCGAACAAAATTCACAATTGTATAATTGATAAAAAATTGAAAAATTATCCGCGTCTTGCAGTTTTCGAATCTGCGAGCTCTTTGAACACCGCACGTGGTCGCATATACGGCATAGTTCAAGCATTTTTAATATTTGTTAGATATTACTTCAATAACATGAATAACTTTTGTATATTATGTCAGCACTAGAACTGATCTTCTGTTCATTGTTACAGGTGTGGATTACATGCATCCAGATTTGAAATATAATTATGTAAGTATACTACGCTTTGTCTATTAAACGTAAACGTCTGAAAATTAACTTTTTTTTAATAAACTATTTTAAGAAAGTCAATTCTAATATTTCTCTCAGTATATTTTGTAATTCATTGAATAAGGCGCTATTTTGGACATACTTACTTGCGTATTTTGCATGCAATTATTTTTTACAACTTCTTACCTCGAAAATACGCAAACAAGTATAACAAACCATTGAATTAAAACAGATTCTGAGAACAACTCCAACATCTCCTGAGGATCTTTGGTAAAGACGAAATCTCTGTTATATCTGTTAAATTTTATGGCATTGGTAGTTGTTTGTTATATTCATTTGCGTATTTATTTTTGCGAGTGGTCAATATGTGTAAAAAATACGCAAATAAATCAACGGGTTGACATTGACACTAATTTACTGGCAGGACCTATTTTAGATATAAGGTAGGTAGGCCGGTAAGTTACTGTAGTAAATATTTTGTTTGTTATATTTGTAAATTGAACATAATATATACAGGTTGAAATTTACTTGCATGTTATGAACAATGCCATATCATTACAATGCTGAACAGCAAAGCAATACCTATTATTGCCTCTACTGTCAGAAATCATTCTGTTTTACTTTAACTTTCTTGCAACGTACTGCTTACTAACAGATAAATATTATATACTATGTTGCAAGAGCAAGTTTTACGATTAAATAGGTTTGCTAACACGGCTCAGGGTTAGCGATAGTCATTTGACCTTTAGCTTTATTTTTTATTTACTTCAGCACTCGGCGAGAGGATTTAGGTAAAGGTCAAAGTTGGTTCTTATATTTGAGGGTGCTCTAATCGCACGTTTGAGCTTCGTAGCACGTCTACGGCGTAGCGTAATGCGTAGCGAGCGTAGGAGTACGTGGTGTTATAGATTTTTATGTTATATATCACTTACTTGCTAGATGGAGCATATAAGAAAATTCACGTAGTGAACACGTACCTTACGGAACGGCGCTCGAATGAAGTATGTGACAGTTTACTTGCGCCTACATTGAAAATTTCAACCTGGCGAAATAAAAATACGGTGCCTATAATACCGTAAAATATGGTGACGCTTTCGCCATTTTGGCATGAATTATTTAGTTAGTAATAAAAAAATGTTTGATTATTGAGGTATCATTTAATTCGGTCCGGTTTGATATTTATCTGTACAATCCTACATATATTTGCTTACTGCTTACGTCGCCCTAATATTTAATTACCAACTTCATCATGTTATTCTCTTAGATGTTTTGTATCTCGAGAGAAATAGTAAGCTAAGGAAGAAAGGAAAAGTGGCAAATTAGGATTCGTTCGCAGACGTTTCTTCTAAAAATAATAGTTTAAATAGTAAGCCAGTAAGTACGACACAAAAGTGTAGTAATAAGTTGTGTATGGAAACCATAACAGTCAAAAGGATTTTCTAAGCTTTGTGCTGGTGGAAATATTTGCAAAAATAAAATAAAATATCTTCCCTATACAGATTTAGCTTTTTAAAGTATCTTTTTTATACAGTTGCTGCAGTGTTTTATGAAGTTGCAATGTACACAGGCTCTCAACTGAAATAATATATTTTTACCTACATCTGAACGTGAAACTTAATTTAGAACTTAATGTTGATTTCTGAGTTTAAAAAATACCCGTAAAGCATTGCAGTAGTAATTATGTCGGTTGATAGGACAATAAACTTCAGTTGGTACGTATTTCTAAATAAGATGACATGCTCATAAAGCTTGTCTATAAAGTTCACGAGGACTATTAAAATGGTCGTTAATAAATTTAAGGTCCTTATCGCGACATTGCCCTTAATTCGACGCAGCTCCCGATTCGAGTCCGAAACGGCCTCTGTTTATAACTCGACAATGAATAGTAGTAATAAACGAAAATACGGAAGGTTGTGGAAAATAACGACGTACTTCTAAAGTGGGTGACATTTGGCGAGTTTAACGAAACCGACACTTGTCAGACTCAGTAAAATGGCCGTCAATAGAACTTACAAACGATGCCGCGATGTAAACAATAGGTACCACATGTTTTGTGAAACACCACTGAAGCCATATTAATATACTTAGACCGGGTTACTCACGTCTATAAAGTCGAAAATAGCTCGACATGTTTCGGGACGGTCCGCGCCCCATAATCATGAGTGAGAAGCGCTTGCGGCGATTGCTCTGCGCAAGTGTGCAATATTAATATGTCTAATACTCACGGGAGTTTTCTATTTAAAACCACTGAAGCCGTTCACTATACTGAAACGTTCGTATTACCGTAAAGTACAAAACGTAATATAAATAACTTAATCTTGGAGATTTCATTAAAAACATAAAAGTTAGGTACCTACTAGTACTATATTGTTTACATTGTTAGGAAGTAAGACTGACGGCGATTTTAGAAGTTCACGTAACATGATCCTAAAGAGCCCTCCTGTATTTTGGGCAATCTTTCGACCCTTTCTCCCCTTTAGACGAAATTTTAGTAGATTACTCGAATTCACCTTTTCGTTCTCTTGACGGTGCCTCAATTACTTACTATTGTTACGCCGGTCATGTGAACAAAACTTCAAATGTGATTTTTCTTGCCTTAGAAGCGTTTTCAGCAGGCTGAAAAGTGATTTCAGGCCGTTTTAGAGGTGCCTCTTTCACATACTTGAAGATTCAAAATTTACCCCAGCTACCGTTGTTTTCAGGCGCCTGAAACATGTTTTCAGTTCGTTTCAGGCCACCCTCTACCAGATGGCGCAATAACCTGAAAACCCGTTTTCAGGCGTTTTCAGGACCCCTTATGGGCCCCTGAAGTACAATTCAGTATATGGCGAAATTTCTCGAAAGAGTGAAAGAGATAGCACTCTTAGAAAGAGCTAGCTATACGGAACATTCCAGAAGTGTGTGAAAGAGAAGGATAGAAAGAGATGGCAACAATCGAGAATGTTCTGGAGTACTCGCGAACACACCTGCCTAGTAGCTATACGGAACATTCGAGAAGGGTGTGAAAGAGAAGTATAGAAAGAGACGGCAAGAGTCGAGAATGTTCTCGAATACTCGCGGACACACCTGCCTAGTACCCAGCCGCGTCTAGAAGCATCGCGAGAAGTACTTAGGTACCTACTCGCGAACTTACTAGAATTGAAGCCGACCTGTCGAGGCGAGATTTGGCTGGAACATTCTGGAACCATCAGGAGTACCGCCGACGGGTATATATAGCGGCAGCCTGCAGCCACGTAGTAGTTCAATACTGAATGCGATACAGTGCGGATCAAGAGCGAATCGAAGTGAAGTAAAAGTGACGAGTGCGTTAAATTAGTGTGTGATAATTGTGTTTAAGTACTGTGTTTAGTGTCTTGTAAGTAGCAATAAAGCCTCAGTTTTAATTTGTGGTTAATTACTGCATTTTTTATAAAGTACCCACCCCTCGAACGTAACACTATTTAGGAACTTAATTAACATTGTCTATGAATATAATTTACACAGGTCCGGTTGTTTCTCATTACACTCTTTTTAGAGTTTTTCTTTGATTCAAAGTATGCCTAAAGCCGGCCATATATGTTAGGGAATATCCGCCGTGTCTGCCATTCAATGTATGGTAAGTTTATCTGGCGGATGCCCCGCGGACATACGCACTATGGAGATCCGAAAGATACGGTTTAATAGCAAAGTGTCCGGCGTTGGATTAGACTGTGACTGAACAAACTTGACCAGCCAATAGTCTATCATATCGCGCCGATTCATGGATCTCACGTATCAGATCACTCCCTTAAATGGATGCCAAAAATTATATGGTAACAGTACCTATCTGATTTACAGTTCAGCGTGGTTCAGCGAACGCCAAAATTATATTGCCTTTCTATTGTTAAGAGCCCTACCAAGTGAAACCTGACGAAGCGATATCATTTCTAATATCGCTTACATTTTACGCTCCAGAAACCATAAATTTTATGCCTACATTATAGGCAATGGAAATATATAAATGATAAGTGTGGCCCATAGCAGGAACGCTAAATTTAATCGTTTTTAGGATCAAAACACTTGGTCCAAGGAGTCCCAGCGCACGCAAGTTTTTCGTAGAAATCGCGAAACGTCTGGTTGATTTTACTGGTGACCGAAGAGCTGGTGGCTTCCTCGCACAACGTATCAGCATTGCGATACAACGAGAAAATGCCGCCAGCTTCCTAGGTATTGAACCTAGGATGCTGGCGGCATCAAGGACCTATTTTAGATTTAAGGTAGGTAGGTAGAGGTAGGTAGGTAGAGGTAGGTAAGTAGAAGTAGGTAGGTAGAGGTAGGTAGGAAGAGGTAGGTAGGTAGGTACGTTACACTTACTGTATATATTTTGAAAATAAATGTTCATTATAATAAAAAAATAGTAGGTTATACTCCTGAAACTTAACGACTTTATGTAGTTTAACAACTTTAAAAAAATATTTATATAGTCTATAGGTTTTCAATTTTTCTTACAAACTAAATAGTATTTTCAATGTACGTAAATATAAGCTAAATTGACGTACTAGTAGTACAAAAATTTACACTACATTTTGTCTTCAAACAAACTTTTAACAAAATTAAAACACGCGTCAATTTTAAAAGTCGCTGAGCAAACGACGGTGTTCAATTTGGGGAGTACTGCCTACGTTTTTTTTGCTTATTTTATGAGCCACACGACACTTACTTACAATTGCGTTAAAATATGAAACATTATATTTTATATTGAGCTATGGATGAATGTAGGAATTTATATTTATATTTGTTGTAAAATGTACAGAATTATATTCGTCACAGTTAGCGTATTTAATTTTGTTTGAAGTTCATTGCCAAATTTTATGATACCCATTTCGCTGCCAGTTCACGCCCTAAACGTATTTACCTAAGTCATGAATATTTACGAGAATTGAGGCCTGAGCATTGTGGAACAGTTGTACGACTCGTTAAAAGTATGAATACACTGTACCTAAACAACCCTTTGAAGTTTTAAGAACCCTTATTATATCACTGTTGCATAATAGTAGTTTATATCACTGTTGCATAATAGTAGTTTTTCTACTCTACCCATCGACCATCTGCTCTGCGTGCAATGTGACCTGCCCATTGCCACTTCAGCTTGCTAATATGGTACTATAGCCGTTAAGCAGTGTTCTTATGGAATACCATAGACAACGGTATAATGTTTACTTTTTAAATCAAACTGAAGGTTCGGTATTGATTCTTGTTTCGGCTGAAACCGAAACCGAAACAGAACCTTTCATAAATAGCATTAAAACGCTGAATAAAATGTCAGTGAGCCGTTTTATTCAAATACATGAATAACGAAACTTCTCCATTGGTCCGATTTCACTTTTCTTGGATTGAAATTTTTACATTAGCATATGATGTAATATTAGCAGCCGTGTCGAGTACTGTCGAGCTTATCTGATGTCAGTCGAATGCGATCCGAAAGTACGATATTGTAAGTTTAGGCGCGGCCGAGACGTTCGCCTGGTTTTTGGCCGAAACCGAACCTTTGGCCGAAATACGATTTTTAGGTCGAAATCGGCCGAAACCGAAACTTCGGTCGGACACTAGTATTTCCTCATTTGCCAAACGGTAGTCTAGCTTAGTGGATAAGGTGCCCTGCTTAAGAAACTTGAAGACCTATGTCACAAGACTTACTGAGCTTACTTGGGGCTAGGTTAAATTTTGTAGAATTGTTCCATAATATTTAATTATGTATTCTTGAAAGCATACATTTTGTAAGCGTTAATAAGACGTGTCAGATTAAATTGAAATACCGGGACGATGTGTCAAATTCTATAAAAAGCATCACGTGACAGCTTGGAGATCACGTCACGTGACGCGTTTTTTAGAATTTTACACGTCGTTTCAGCCCGGCCTAGTCTACTGTGAGTCAACCTTCACGTAGGCTTTATGCTAGATCGTGCCAAGTTTCAAATATTTATTCAATATTGTGCCAAATTGCGTCATATTTCAGTCTATATGCCACACTTAGGAAAACATGGTTAATACTCCAACGCGCATTAGATTTAAGCACCATCGTTGTATTGTTGTATAACGGTAATAAATACTTGAGTCAGTGTACTTACTTAACCACAACAACCAAGTATGTGTAATTGTGTATCATATGCAACTTTAAAAAAATAATTAAAAATCGCAGTATTGTAATCGGTAAATGTTCATAAATAGGCGACTATTTATTAACATTTAGGAATCCATGTTCGATATTTGTATCTTGTTTGTATTGTATTGGCGTTACTGCCAGTTATCGACCGTAGCCATTTCATTTGCTTATTAGAGTAATTGATTGAATTTCCGCAAGGTTACGCCTCATTTAATAAATTAGTCTTTAAACTTACGTCACAATAATCATGAACATATCGCCATTAAAAGTTGTTGGTTGCAGAATGCCGAGGCCTCGTACGACTTCAGCAGTAATGACCCATACCCCTACCCGCGGTACACGGACGACTGGTTCAATAGGTGAGTGGCAGAGTGATAGAAATCAATAGAATTCAGATCACTACATCTGAGCTCCATCATCCGTCATATGGAGACGGTCGAACAAGGTCTTGAGAAATCCCCACGGGCCGAAGTGTATCCGATAGGCTCATCAAAGTTCAGAAGGTAAACAAAAGCCAAGTCAGAAAGATATCGAGTTCCGTAAACGTAAGCCTGGGGTCAATTGCATAATCGTTTGTTACTTGTTATATTAGCGGAACTCTCTTTCTAATTGAAGAGATTAAAAAGTGACTTCCGCTAATAATGCAAACTACAAGTAATTATGCAATAGGCCTCTGGTCAAAAAATAAATAGCATTACTAAGGAATTGGTAAGTGGCCCTTCGTGGCATTACCGAACCAAAATTGACATAAGCTGGTATTACAAGACACTTTTTTTAGGGGTCGATTTGCCTACCCTTGACCTTTCGATCTCCCTTAGTTCCCTTTCTTTGATTACACGGAGCGAGGCGACCAATCGGCCCCTAAAACACGTGTCAAGTAAGTAATGCTGTGGGCCGATTCATAGGTACGTCATTTTTGGCCCAGCGGTTGAAAAGTTACATTAATTCCGCCATTTTTATTTATTATTTGATGTGCATTTAAGTGTAAACAAATAAATACTGATATCTTATGAAGTTTATATACCCACATGTCATTAGCCCTCTATAATGCGTTCAAAAACCCCCATAGTATTTTTTTACAACAATTTTAATTATCTGTGAAAATGTTATTTTATGTATAGCTTATATTATCGAATTCGATAATATTATTTTCTTCAAATTTCGAACATCTCTGACAAACAAGTCACACACAAATCGCACGCAAGTCGCACGTTATTTGATATCAAACGATATGAAAATTGGGGCCAACGCTAGTTTGTCTCTGAATTAAAAAATATGAATGTCAAAAATTGACTGTTAGAAAAGTTTTCATTAATACAAGTCGTAATGGCGGTCGAAATATATGCGGTTTGAACGCATCATGGAGAGCTCATGATATGTGTGTATATAAAGCAGTGTATGTAATTATAAATAATTAGGTATTCAAACACTCGTGTGTTGTTATTATGAAACTCGGCTGCCGGCTTGTTTCGTATACCCACACTTAAGTTTTAATGCCTTACATTATATAGAATCACATAAACTACTAATAGTATCGAAATGAGTCGCATCAAGTGCCTCTAGAGAAAATAAAATATCCTTTAAAGGGCTGGCAAGTTTGATTTATTAAATGGATTTAGAATAGGCAATAAATTTCTCGAACATTTTAGAACGAAGATGAAACAATGTTGTTCAATCTAATTTATTTTACCATTTTATTTCGTAAGGTTGTAGAAAAAAATGCAGACGGTGTTTAATTTTCTGTAATAACAAACCGAATTATTCTTGTAGATACTATTAGTGAAATTTAACGTCTAAGTTAATTTTTTGCTTTATACTTACCTACTTAATGATGCTGACTTAGTAGTTTGCTAAGGCTAAATTAATTAATGTAGTTAAATTATAATACTGTAATGATGAGTACGGTTTTTGAAATAAATAAATATGTATACTCAATGGACAAGAGATATACCTAGTTAGGCTAAGTGAGAAAAAGAGTGCATTTACAAATTAAGGAATTAGTGTCTACGAGTAGGTACCTACTTAAATTTTGTCTGTTTAATATTCTAGTTATTAAAACTTGGTATTAACTGTCTGCTTTTAGATTGAGCTTGGATTTATTGTCGTAATAAATTGTATGTTCTTTTAATTTCCATTGCCGTTAAACAGTCATTATTTTTCTAGTGAATTGTTTTTAAAGTGAGTAAGCACCAAGCGTAAACAATGCCTAAACATACTATCAATTTATCAGTAACAAAAAAAACTTATTTTTTACTGGTTACTTAATGTGAGTCGTTCACACTAGAACGGGACGGGACGGGACGGGAAATATCTATAGAAAGCGTCACGTGACATCCGAGGGCTCCGATCTATCACGTGGTTCTTTCTATAGAAATTTACAGATTTTCCCGTCCCGCCCCGTCCCGTCCCGTGCTAGTGTGAGTCATCCTTTATTGGGACTTATTTCTATCAGTCAAATTAATAGTTTTTTTGATGTGCTGGTTCATAGTTTCTAAAAGTAAAAAAAGACAACCGACGCGCCCTCTAAATCAGATCTCTGGTGGGCGCATTGCGTAGGTAGGTAGCCATTTTTTGTTTTTTCGTCCGTAAAATACATATACACATGTATATGAGGTATCTTCACAAACATTTTTCATCCCGTGGTTAGGGATGACTCACTTAATAACGGGGCGGGACGGAGCGGGACGGGACGATCTGTCGGTTTCTATATAAAACGGCACGTGACATCTGAGGGCTCCAAGCTATCACGAGATACTTTCTATAGAAATTGACAGATCGTCCCGTCCCGCCACGTCACGTCCCGTCCTAATTAGCTTAGCTTTATAAAAAGCGATTCTAGTAAGGGTAACTTGAATGAAAACACTTGTGACGATGTGAGTGAACATTGTACGACATGTACACCCTTTGTAATAAGGTGAAGTGTACCTACAGAAAGTGTACCTACACATAATGTACCTTCTAATTATTTTACATGCTAATTAACTACGTAACAAGACAAAAGTTAAACAATAATAATCGTAGCTCGCTTTTCTCACCCTAACGCAATTAACATTTCACTTAAGTATCAACAAAGGTTAAAACAAAGGACTTACTCTAATTGGAATGAAATATAAATACTAAATAATATTTAAAACGGGTCACTCACGTAATTTAGTCGATTTTCGCTCGACATGTTTCGTTCTTTACGAAGAACGTCATCAGGAGCGCCCACTCGCGACAGAGTGTGTGTTGGAAAACAACGGGTACAATTGGAGGCAAAGTAAACGTGTTGCGAACACATCGGCGCGTCGTCGATCGGCTGCAGTGGAAAGGTTGCCCTTATACCTGCCGTACATTAAGGGCGTGACGGATAAAATCGGACACTTGTTACGCCGTAGATATTGCATCAAGACGATTTTCCGTCCAAACACTCAGCTGAGACAATGGTTGCGTTCGCCGAAGGACAAGGAGCCCTTAAATGGTCCTGGGGTATATATGATTCCGTGTTCTTGTGGAAAGAATTATATTGGAGAGACCGGCCGGAATATTTCTACGAGACTCACAGAACACATACGTAGTATGAAAAACCGAGATGGCCGTGGTTCTGCGGTAACGGAACACGTATTGGACTCGGATTCGACGCACTATATTAGGTTTGATAGGGTAACCGTGTTGGCTAGAGAAAAATTCGTAGTTCAGCGGAAAATACGGGAGGCTATTGAAATAAGTCGTCATCCGAACTTCAACCGTGATTGTGGTTGGTCAGTGCCTCCCAGTTGGAAAACGGTTTTGGGTACCGCGTCAGTGGACTGTGTGAACGTGCCCTTAGCGAGTGACGTAGTGAGTGTTGTTTGCAACCCGGTTGGCAAAAGCGATGATAATGAGAACGAGGGTAGATCGTCCGCCGTGTCGCCCCCCGCGCCGCTCCCACCGCCAGCTGCAAGTACCAGAGCAGATAGGGCATTAGCCCGCAGTGTACGACTTGCCTCTGTCGCGAGTGGGCGCTCCTGATGACGTTCTTCGTAAAGAACGAAACATGTCGAGCGAAAATCGACTAAATTACGTGAGTGACCCGTTTTAAATATTATTTAATATGTTCGAGTCTCACGAGAGTTTTATAGTTAAAAATATAAATACCTTTTACAGTACACATGGTGCTACATTACCGCACTAGTGCGATAATGAGTACCTACTTTATGTGTCTATGTCAAAAGTTCAAAGTAAAATCTCGTACGATACACGTGCGAAGAGGTAATTCGCACGTGTATCGTACGAAGTTCCTATTTTTCGCCCTTGTAATGAACTATTGTGAAGGAGTTAACATATAAAACAAAACAAATATTTCACTTATTTAACACGAGTCAAAGGGCTTTTTCTTCTCCACTTATTTTTGTGGAATAAAAACAAAAACAAAAACAGTGTGGGGTGTAATTAAACTTTTTCAGTCAAAAAATTAAAAAGTTTCATTACACACATCCCACACTGTTTTTAGGAAAAAACAGCCATTGAATTAAAAGTAGGTACCTTATATACTATAAATAGATTAAGTCATAGGTAGTCTAGGTTTGTATCAGTTGACAGATCGTCCCGTCCCGTCCCGTCCCGTCCCGTCCCGTCCCGTCCCGTTCTAGTGTGAGTCATCCTTTAACAGTTTATTCCTTTTTTACTTCAAACGATTTAATATTACCAAAGTTTAAGCGCTCAAAGTAACGTAATGCTTGCAGTATGCACTGCAGTGTCTGATTTTTTTTAAACTTGGCTGGTTATTCTGCCTTTGATGAAGAGTCCTCATCCCTGGCAGCTTTTTATCCTAGCTGTTTGGAAGTTATGAACTCTGCTTCCAAATTCTTACTCAATGTAAGCAACTCGGTCGAATGCCAACGGGATAAGACGCTGAATTAGGGCACTAACTTCAGCTTTTCCCGATAATTTAACTAGTTGCTAAATTGGGGAAGTTTCGTCATAAGTCTTCAGCATAATCGGCGTAGTTTCATTATATTCAAATTAGGCTAAAATGAATAAGTTTCATCCGAGTAAGTGAATGGGCTGTTTAGGAGCGTAGGAGTGCTGGATAAAAATTTATTTAAGAAAACCCCTACGCCCTAAATTAAGGGAGGCCTTGACTGCCTAGAGCATTTTATAGCCCGGAATTTGAATATATATTACACGACATAGTATTACGTAATCTTAGAACTCTAGCTTCCTATAGTTAGGAAGAGCAGGAAGGCTAAATTAATATCTACTACGCTTGTTGACTAAATTTATTAGAAGTTGAACGAAAAGTGGAAGCGGCTTGGATTCGCTTTTAAATATAACATTCATAATATTCCATTGGCTATGTCAGCAACGTTGTCGTTGTAGCTTTGCTTTGGCGATGAAATTTGTCATACTCCTTGAGATATTGAGCGACGGAACTTTAATTATCGACGGATTTGGATAATGGCACGGCTTTGTATTGGGGTTTTCACCCTATTTCTCAACTGGACAACTTTTCTTCCAGCCGCGATGTCGCAACTACAACGCTGTTGTTATCGCCTGTGGAATGATTTCTCATGATATTTTTAGTAAAGGTACTTATTTTTCCACAGCCACGGCACGAGATGTGCCGGAGAAGTCGCCGCGGCGCGCGACAACGGCGTATGCGGCGTTGGCGTCGCGTACCACTCGAAAGTAGCTGGTAAGTACGTGTAAATCTGCCCTCATATCTAGCGTCTCCCAAGCGACGTCGGTGCCAACCTATCACATATTATATAATAGTTCTTGAGAATACAATCTCTCATACAAAATGCGAAAAACACCACTTAAAAAACAATTGACGTTCGGCTCCCGTCGACCCCGCATAACGCCTTGCCTACGATTATAAATCTTTTATTTATTTTTCTGGCGGCGGCATGCACCGGCTGGTGTGGAATGTGTGGACAGCCCGTGAGTCGGTACCGACCCAAGAAAAAAGACGATCAATTCGAATTCGCGCGGGGAGTACCATATGCCTAACCTATATGTATATGGTTAAAAGCGTTGCCTTGCATCGCCTTTGCCAAAGAGTTGGTAAGACGCCGACGCTTGAGGCGCTAGAATAGAAATTGTTGAAACAAAGTATTCGTTCTCTTTAACGAGAGCAAAAGGACCGTGTGCTACTTAGTTGGCAATTTAGTTGGCCCCTGGCCTTATCATGAAGTCTTAACGCGATTCAGTTTAGGTTCAGTTTAGGCTCAATAACCTACACCCCATAAACAGTTGCAAGACGTCAGCATCATGTGCTTAATTATAGGCTATAGCACAGAAAGCTAACTAGACAAGAGACCTATTCGAACATGTTTAAGTGACATTTCGATGCGAACTTCCGTGAAAATTATCAATATGACATGCTAATGACGTAGGGAATGAAGTGGCTATGTCAAATGTCAGTTTAGCACGTTTAAAGGTGGCGGTGCTCTCCAAATCGTTACAAAAATCAGATTTTCTTAGTAAGCAAATAACATACACTGCGAAAAGCATCTCTTTATTTAGAAAGAGCATTTAACATTGGAAGGTGACTCGTCCCTACGGGGTCAACCCCGGAACGTTAAGACACGACTGTTATTTTTAGGAGGAAGTAATTATAAATTATAGCCGTCACCCACTCAGCTATTTCTGCCGCTCAGTTTATGTTATTTGATATCGAAAGATCTTTTATTTTATTTTTATCATTCTTGAGACGTAAAGCAATCGAGAAACAACGTCATATGACTTTTCGAATATTTTTTTCCTCTCTACGTCAACATGAAGACAAATTTGTTCGCCATGAGTGAGAGTTAAATAAAAGCTTGCAATAATTACAAGATATCCCTAGGGCAGCTGTGGCGAGCTGAATGGGAAGTCATGATCCCTGGGGGATCTAAGCCCCATGCTCACCGATCATCATTCATCACAGCGAGCATGCTCCTCTCTCGCCCCGATATATTTTTATTGGCTGGCTAGAGCAGAATCCAAAATCTCGCTGGACTTTCACCTTTGACTTGCCTTTGCCTGGCGAACACTTTTCCATATCTCAGAGAGCCTCACATATTTATATCGCTATGTCGCTCCGTGTAAGTGGCCATTCCAGTTCATTTTGAAGTCCACTAGCACCTGAACCCAATAGCCCACTTAGTTCTAGTATTTCAAACAGTTGCTATAGTCCTACAGTGCCCAGTGCTATTTTTGTATACACTATTATACTGCATACCTACAGGGATAAACTTTCCGAATATCCGGGAGCATACTATTAAGCACTTGCCATATATGCAAGGGAGGAGACGCGCGGGCGGCGGACACGCACGACATCACTGCGGCGGGGCGCGGCGGAAAGCGCACGACCCGCAAACAACACTAGGCTTCACCTACTCCACCGTCAACGAATGATACCGATTTTGTTTTCTGTTGGCCGTGTTTTAAACCAGCCTATATGGATACAGTGCTCTTTTAATTTCTACGTCCCAGTTTCTTACAATACGGCTCCGAGGTTATATAAAAGTCAGCTGTAACAATATTAGCTCAGCTATCGATCTCGTGGCCTCAAGAGATTAAACAATGATCAAGTTGATTACTAATACCCCCTCCCACATTCCTCGCTGATTGCTCAGGAGTTTCCTTTGAATAATCCATCCTGATGAGACCCGTGAAATTGAATGCAAAGGGTTCGTTTTGTGGCCTATTAGAATAATTTAGAAAAGAACGGGGGTGGAAAATTAAAACTATACTGGTTTCGTACAATTAATTGTATTAAAAAGAAGCCTAATTTGATTTGATTTCGACTTAAAGTTGAAGATTTAAGAAAATTGGCACATGTTCTAAATTAGTTTGCAATTAGGTTTCTGACTTCTGTCACGTTTTCGTCCACGGCTTCTCCCCGTTTTCTTCTATTAATCCCGGTCTTATGCTACATTTGGAGTATCCTAAACAGAAGCGAATAAAATAATATTTCACAAATGCTGTACAATAATTACATGCATGTATAAAGATGCCAGAAATATAAATCGAGTCATAGTTGCGAATGTCTTTAACACTCATCAAACCGCGTTTACAAAGGGATTGAGCTTAAATGCCATTTTCGAATTTAGAAACTTTTATTTATTCCAAATATCAACAAAAGCTTAGAAAAAACATCAGATTATATTACTTACCTAAAAAAATACAAATATTGTAAGTAATTATACCATTAGAAACACCATAATAATTATTTACTCATAACACTATCAACATCAGAGCTGTCTATCATCTATCATCACCAAAAAATAAATGCGTTAATCACTTTAGTATAGGTGCCCCGAGTTAGCACAGGTCTTATAATAAAGTATAGTTTGTAAATTTGTTATCTACCTATAAGCACCTATAAGTGACTGCACTTATGATTCTTATAAAGATATCATTGTGCTAACACACACAAATGTCCGTAGCAGATCGTAGCATGTTCTCGCTTTGCAAAGAAAAACGACTAAAGAACCCGCGTAGCGGGCTGCAACGGGTTACAACTATCTCCTAACGCGATTCGGTTTAGGACCTGAACTGAGTCGCTACCACACAACTGGGGCCATACAATGACGCGTGACGTCTTAACGCGATTCAGTTTAGGTTGTGAACTGTTCTCAGGGGCCTTACCATGACGTCTTAACGCGATTCAGTATTGGTTCAGTTTAGGCTCAGTTGTATGTATGGAAGGAACTCAGTTTAGGTCGTTCAGTTTAGGTCCTAAACTGAATCGCAATCGCGGTAAGGCCCCAGCTTGCAATGTGTCTGACGAATTCTATCTAAACACAACTGAAGCGTTGAAATGTCAACGTCCTGACAAAACTACCTGGATCCTACCCCAGTACGCGAAATTGGTCCGTATTCCTTTGCGATTAGGGCCAGATTACACATTAGCTTCGCTCCGCTGGACCGCATGATTGGCACGTTATTCTCCGGCCGAATCGCCCAACGTTACGACGTTTTTAGATTAGATTCCAGCTGGCACATTTTTTTGAACTTCTTCTCAAATTAGTTTGAAAAACAACTACTTATTTGAAATTAGAATCCTTAATTGCGAACTATCATATAGCCGAAGTAGCAATTGATACGCCTACCACTCTTCCGAAAGCATATGAGCGTTTATCTGACATAGCTATTTGTACGTTACGTGCGAATAGCCATACATTTGAGGTGCCCCTCCCCCACAAAACTAGGCAGACTTTTTTTGTATATAAAATGACAACAGTGCCAGCCCAGTTGATTAAATGGTATAAGCTATGGGACCCAGTTTTTAGTATCAAAATGATGAAACACACTGTTTAGAGTATTTATACTAGTCTGATATAGATACTTAACGTAGCAAGCTATTAAGGAACACAGTTTATAGTGAAATATATTCTCTTTAAAATTATGACTTGGCCTTTCGTCAAAGTGAAAAGAAAAACTGTGTTTATTGATATGAATTTAATTTGTTGAACTTTCATTCAGTCCGGCAACTTTTACGGGAGTATAATTTATAAATAAGTTTTCATTCCCTAGAGTGAATTGTGTATTGGAATACCCACTTTTGTATTACATCAAGTACCTGAGCACTTCAGATATCGACGGCTTTCTTTATGTTAAATAAAGATTTTGAAATAGCGTAGAACTTTAGCATTTCCTACCCAGTAAAGGAAATTGCGTCATTCAAATCTATATCCAGTATATATACTGTATATAGATTTGAAAATTTATATGTCCCTCTCTGTCACACTTGCTTGTTGGAGTGATAAAGAGGTTTTTCCGTCAATGCCAATTTTCGGTATTCGTGGTAGGCCTGTCACGCGTGTAGGGTGTCAAACGGACCATTTCGGGCAACTTTGGACCCAAAATCAAAATAATCACAAAACGCAACTGCCTACTGACTACTGAGTTTTACTGGTACGGGTTCAGGTAATCAACTTTTCTAACTGTTTCTTGGTAAGAAATACCACGTAAGCTTTCAAGTTATTCGCTTATCTCATTTTCCAAAAAACTCGATACACATTTATATATCAGTTATTTTATCAGTGAGGTGATATTGGAAATCTCCTTCCCATTTTCACATTTATGATTTTGATGAGATAGGTACCTATAGCTAAAATAATCTTGTTTGATGTTCCTATATATCACATTGGATATTATATAATTTCCAATCGTGACACATGGAAAATGATGATTGGATCGCTGACGGCCGTTTTATTTAATTTACGCGACAACTTAATTAAAACCGGAATGAAATGTGATTTTCATTCTGGGAACAAGTACGCCTTATAGGGCATTGCAATTGAAATACTGACTTACTCAGCAAAAAAAGTATAAATACACATCAAAACATTTGTTCTGATGTATATTTAGATTTTTTTGCTATGCAATTCAGTATATTTTGCTTGGCGATTAAGAATTTTCTCTTTTTTACTAAGCCTCCGCAATCTGCCTGTCTGTTAGCGGGCTCTGTTTAAAGACCCATAAAAGATGACTCAAACTAGAACGGGGCGAGACGGGACGGGGCGGGATGGGACGATCTGTCAATTTCTGAAAGAATCGCATCCGAGCTCGGAGGGCTCGGAAGCCTCGTCCCGGCCCGTTGTAGTGTGTCATCCTTAATACATAGTTATATAGACCAAGGGTCTGTAACCCACGGCCACGGACCGCATGCGGTAAATATCAAATGATACTTCGTACATAAGTTCCGAAAAACTCATTGGTACGAGCCGGCAGGAAACCGTTACCTTCGGATTGAAAATCTCACGTCATACGGCTGGGCCACCAACGCTCAAGAAATAGTTGTAATCAAACGAAATTAAATAAATGCAACTCTGTTCCAATTGAAAACAGTTTTTCCAAATCGTCGGAGATAGTGCAACATCGCGTAGCTAACAAAGTCCATAGAGTTCAATATTCAAACAACTGACAAGATTATTGTACCCTCTTGCATTTGTTAGTTACGCGGTATCGCACCATCCCCGACGAAATGGAACCCTCGGCCGCGAGACCGACCCAAACTTGTCCTTTTTTTGTTTTCGTCGTTACGAAACAAATTCTGCTTTGTATAGATCTACCTAATTTTATTTGCTTGTCTCTCGAGAATTTCGCCTTCCCTTGTATAAAAATAACTCCCCCAGCTTCATCAAGGTCAACAAATAATGTTTATAGAATAAATAAATAATTAAATCTCCACGGCGTTCTTACACAAATCGACCTATACTTTGCGAGGTCTAAGAACCACCCTTTGACATTTGTCTATTGAAGTTTGTAGAGATGAGGCTAAGACTATATAAATAATTAATAATTAAAAAAAAATGTAACATGAATTAAGTCTTGTTAGAGATAAGTCATATTTTTAATCATTTTTATGATGTACGGAACGCTCGGTGGGCGAGTCTGCGAGTCAGACTCGCCCACCGAGCGTTCCTCTTGGCCGGTTTTTTTTCTATTAATATAATTGAGCGAATATTATGTTTAACAAGTAGTACTAAGAAACTTCGGTAATAAACAATCTTCGACGAATTATTCATTATGAAACCCTTCTGGCCTTATCGCAAGTATTGTACAGATACTTTTTTCTCAATTCTAGATCGTTGACGAAAATATTAATTAATTAGCCCAGATTAATTTAATGTAGTTTGTCTGCGTGGGTTCATTTAATTTAATTTTAATTTTATTTATTTTAGGGATAACAAAGAACTATACAATATCAGTTACAGTAAGACTAGCAGAAAATAAGAATTACAATATGTACCTATAGTCAACAGCATTATCCACGAGTTACTTTAAACAATTTGTAATTTTGTAGTTGCCAAAAGTGGAGCTGTTTTAGAAAAGTGTAAATACAAGATGTATCATTGTATATAGAAATAAAGAAAAGAAGAAGAGGTAAAGAATATTGACAATTCAGTATAATAAAATAAATCTGTTAGAATTAATAATAGGCGTTCACTTCGCTTTTTGTAGACAAATAAGTTATGTAATGAAAGGCAAAAAATAGATTTTTAGATAGTAACTTAAAAAATATTTTATTTATTAATTTATTTATTTTATTGAACAAACATGAAACATTTTCTCAAACATGATCGGAAATGTATGCATTTATGGCACGAAATGAAGACATGAAGTTTCTTGTTTACGGCTCCCCCCATTTACTTCTTGGCCGGCGGCCGTGAAATAGTGTATGGCGTAAGTATGAACGAAACATTATTGTCCGCTGCTCTAACTTTTTTAATTTGCGTACTAACACTAAATTGACAAAGGAAAAAATACATACAGCCAACGACCACTAGATACTTGCGACATTAAAAAAAAAACAAATTCTATGTTTCTATGGATATTTATGTGCGGTTAAACATGGTGCTCGAATAGCTCATTCAAATGGCATCTTTAAAAAATAAAAAGGTGGCACATTAAACAATTTTTTCCTTATTAACTATTTACCTTGTAGTTATTTTAATTTTAATATTCCTTACAATGTTTGAGAAAAGCACTATACAAGCCTCGGCCGGAAGAGAGATTGCAGGACTTGTTTAATCCGTCTACCACAAACTCGTCCTGCAATCTTTTACTTCACGGCCTCTGCAGTAATGTACTATTTTAAAGGTACTTGAGTTATAGCTTTTACGACGGCGTGTCTATATTTCAGGAGAGAGAGATGAAATATACCAATATGGGTAAAATTTTGGTTATAACCAGCGAGAAGCCGGCGCAGAGACGCGAGCTCGCCGGCGTTCGTACGGCACAGACCTATACATAACCTTCATTCTATACATCGCTTTTCGTAACTCTAGTAATCAGCCATCACTCTTATTATCTTGGCAATAGAGTTCACTGAAAATAAACAAGCACGAAAGTGGCTAGATAATCCGTTTGACCTCTTGCGGATTATTTATCTTGCTAAGGACGCCGGGTCCGGTCATAATTTGAAGGAATCTCGTATCTCTCTCTAGTCGTTGACTTCATTGCTGAAGGTCATGACCGTCTGAAATCATGATATATATTGACAACAATATTATTATACAAGACAAATATTTAAAAAATACCATCCAATGGGAGCTACCGTATTGTCGCTCTCCAGGCGGCGCCACTCATGCGTGGGTCCTGGGTCAGTATAACAGAATTGTCAAAGTGACGTTTGAAATGTTCTCGCAGGACCTACGTTCCACTAGCGCCCCTAGTGTAAAATCAACTCGCGGTAATCCTCATTCTCTTAACTTTTGCGCTATCCACAGAAGAGATATAACGCGTTAACCATACAATGAAGTCTGTATGACCCGTACACATAATCAGATTCACATCTTCCGGACTACTATTTATCTTACCTAGATCGTCGGATCCGGCCACATAAGATATTTCTGACCGAAAATAATTGGGTTGAAGCTTAGAAACATATGAAAGACTTGTTTAGGCACGTGTTGAATGTAACAAGGAATTAGTTGAGGTTAATTCTTTATTGAAAAGTGTTCGACATGCTGGATTATTCTCAATACTTAGCTATCGCTGAAACAAAAACTTTAACCTTCTATAGACATAATCAATTTGACCTATTGCGGACTATTTATCGGGCCAAGACCGTCATCGGGTCCGATCATAAGGAACTTCATAAGCTATTTCTGGCCGAAAACAATATGTTTGAAGCTATCGATTGAAGCTTGGGAACAAACGACTTGTTTAGGCACGTCAGACACGTGTTGGTGTAACTAATGAATGTATTCACAAGTTGAATTAATTGGCAAGAAGTTACTTATTATTAAGGGCGTGTACACACTAGCGACTAGCGTTTTGATGGCGTTTTTAACGCGGTGTGCACGTGGCGATGCATTCACCATTACTCGCCGTCGCCGCCTGTGCTGCGTACACGCCTTGGTAAAAACGCTAGAACATAGACTCTTGTTTAATTGTGGAGTTCAGAGTAAGGTAAAGTGGGATAAGAACGTTCCTTCTTTTTATCAAGCAAGCTTGTCAAGCGCGAGAGTCTTACTTAACTCTCCTCGCTTTAGTATTGCTTTAATGCCTTTGCTCCTATATAGACATCCCCACAACAGTAGTTTATGTGATTGTATTTGTATAATAAAAGGCATTAAAACTCGAGTGTGGGTTTAATGACATCACACGAGTGTTTTAACGCCTAATTATTTACAGTCGCATACACTGGTTATTATACATGTACACATATGATGAGCTCTCCGTGATGCATTCAAGCCGCATACCTATTTTGTCCGCAATTAAGGCTTTGATGAATTTAACTTCAAAAAAGTTTTTATTCATCAAAGCCTTAATTGCGGACAAAATAGGTATCGCGTTAGAAACAGACAAAGTAGCCTCTGCCAACTCTAGCTGGTGTCTGAATTTAAAAAAATTAGAGATTTTAACTTCAAAAAAGTTTTTAATCTCTAATTTTTTTAAATTCAGACACCAGCTAGAGTTGGCAGAGGCTACTTTGTCTGTTTCTAACGCGAGCGAAGCCGGGGAAAAGCTAGTTTCATATAATAACTTACTCTGTAATAATGGAGGTTACAACAGTATCGCAATATGAGCGCATCAAAACAAATACAGTAAATACCCCGTCTAAAGTTTTAGTTATAATCCTCGTGATAGGTATCACAAGTTCAATAACAAACTGGTTCGTTCGATACTTACCTAACCAAAAAGTCACAACGCATATTCTCAACCAATTTCAATGTAAATTGCTTTGTAAATTTCGCACTAATAATTATATTCTGTGTGAAAGGAGTTGACCTTCTAGTGGTAGCAGAAATAAACAATACAATACAGGCGTCGCGTCGTCGATTTAGATAGATGGGCTCGATTGCGCTCGATAACCGCTGATAAGGATTCCATTCAGCTTGTTTGTTCAGCCATCCAAAATAGCGGAGGGTAAAATCACTAGTTCCCGGCCGTTTATTGTAAACAATTTAAAATTAAGTTAATGTTAAGCAGGAATGGGTGCGGTCTTGGAGTTCCTTGATGATGGGCAAATTGGGTTCGGGGATAGTTCCTGGTGACAAAATCAGCGGCGCCGAACTCCCAAGACGAGACTGGTGCACTCTTAACAGACTCCGTACTGGCCATGGGCGCAGTGCCCAATACATACGATTAAATAAATAAAATTTACAATTTGGTGTAGTGATTTATAGTTGTTGTTGTGGTGAGAAGTTTTATACTGCCAACAGAAAAAGAGAAATTATATAAGTTGGTATATGTAATTAGTTAGGTAGCTATACATAATGTCTTTAGCCATTTGACATTTGCGTAACGGTGATTGGAAATGAAAGTAACATAATAATCGGTGCAGTGGTTACGAAGAAATTAACAAATTGCTATTTTGGAGTAGTTTGGAGCAGCGTGTAGGCAACTAAAACTCACGAGGTAACAAAGCCTCATGGAATGCTATGAAAGCTTCTTTTCGTCTTTTTTATTATCGTTTTTATTTATGCCACTTACAACACAATTGTTATTATTGGAGATAATTTACGTCCGTGATGTGATGTGTCACTATTTAGCTATTGACAAAAACACTGACACATTATGTTTTTTTTTTACTGACAATTATTTGAAATAACTTTTGTTTGAAAATTTTAATGAAATCCAATCCCAAATGTCACCTCCCATTAAATTTTATCTACCTAAATTCAGTTCTAAAAACCGCTGTAACAGGTGTCACAAAAATATATAATCACATAGTCTTCTCCAAAAATTTTTATGCTGAAATCTATCTTAAAAAAATTAAGAAAAGTCAGAGTTTGTAGGTAAGTGTAATAAAAGCCAAACACTCCATAATATTTTGACACATTTTCATCTTCTAAATATATCACCACCGTTGACCTTTTGCCTGGGGCGCTAATCCAATCGCTTTCCTACCGCGGAAAATATAGAACCAGCTTAAAAATAATGGGTGGGAACACCAGGAGGCTAAGATGTCACGCGGGTAGCCTGGTAAGACGACAGTTTGTCGACACTTTCTGACAATTTCTGATAATTTTAAACAGTTCTGTTAAAATATCTACATTTGGCAGTTGTCAACGTCGCGCTATCCGTGCAACTTGTCAGTTTATAAACTTATAGCATTATCTAATGGCATTCGTGGCTAACCATCTTAGGCCTGCTGGAGACTCATTCGAACGTGCTAAACTGATATTTGACGTATCCATTTCATATTCCCTACGTCATTATCATGTCATATTGAACATTTCCACTGAAGTTCACATCGAAATGTCACTTAAACAAGTTCGAATAGGCCTCCTGTTCTCTTGTCAGATTTAATGCTGTAACTACTGGCTTAAACGACTACTAACACTAACAAAGCTAATTTCATAAGTTTCTCCATGTGGAAATCATATCCGGTATCAAATTATCTCAAACTATACGTACGTTACTGTGAAAACAGAACAAATAACTGAGAGAATTATGTTTTTGGGAGTCATAATTGATGCAACGCTCTCTTTTAAAAATCACACTGTAGTTTTGTGCAATAGAGTTAGAAAGCTAATATTTGTATTAAAAAAACTTCGTTCAATCGGTGATGCAAATCTAATTAGAGTCCGTCTAAGCTAAGTTTCCATAGATTTGATAGCACAGACTGTAAAAGTGTTAAGTAATTTTACATACATTAAAAGAGATGTCATATACTACAGAAAAAGTGACCAAGGCCCCCGGTGAATGCAGGAGGTCGCTGATTCGATTCCAGCCCTGCTAAAAGGATCCTGAAAAAAAATTAAAAATAATAAATAATTTGATTCGTGCTTTACAATTGTTAAGTATCGTTATTCGTTTATATAGAAGTTTGACGTTTAAAATAACACTTTAAAGTTGGACAGCTAATTTACTTGAAAGAGATAACGTGGTTTGACTCAGAGCAAGCATACTTTGCACTTTGTCAATCAATACTAGCATATTGCATTTTTACCTACGGTAGCTTGGCTAAAACCACATGACTAAATCTAGAACGAGCCGAGAGAGCGGTGCTAAATATAGTTACTTTTCGGCCATTTCTATACCCTACTGAACTCCTTTAGAAATCATGTGAAGTACTTACTAACTGTTCGTCAATTAAATATTTATATTAAAAAGCGCAACAATCAAGCAGCACGCTGGACTCCCTTTCAATACTGAATATACTAACAAAAGCGAATCCCGAATCCTACCTCGAACATCGAAAATTGGCAATAACGGACAAACCTCTTTATCACTCCAATAAGCAAGTGTGACGGAGAGGGAGACACACATTTTCGATTGTTCGATTTTTGAGGTAGGTACTAGGCCAATTTCCACAGCGCTCTCCGCTCGTTAGGCAACAGGAATATAAAGCCAGCATTACCGCGCGGTTTGTCGCCTAAGCAAATGTCAGCGTGTTCCGGGAGATTGGTTCGGTAATTTGAGTGTGATCGAAGGCTTTGCGGCGAACGGAAATTTGAGGTTATGTTGCGAATAGGTTGTTTTGGACCCCTATTGTAAGGTTGTGTATGCATTTTGCAATTGTTAGGTTGTTTGACGTGATAAATTCTGGTTTTGGAGCAGGCGTACTGGCTTTATTAATGCACTAGGTGCGTCAGGAACTCTTTTACACCGTCGGCAGTCTGACATAATTATTTTAAAAGCCGGACCAAGGTACTTTGTGGCCGAAATCAACCAGTTAAATTAAATAATATAAATTCAAGTTAATTCTAGTCCTCATGAGGGCTCTCCGTTCGTTAGGCAGCATAAATATAAAGCTTGTCCAGGAAAAGAAATAACCATTGCGTTTAAATTCAAATTTTCATAATGAAACCATACTTTTTAATTAATGTATATATATAGGTATATATATTATATAATGCCCAGCAGTGGGACAGTATAGGCTTGCAATAATAATAATAATAATTTAAAGACGGATGTGACGACCCCATCGCCCACTGGTTTCGACCGGTGCAATCAGTCAACGCAGGGCAGCTTGTGGCGAGCTGTTGGGGAGTAGCGACCCCACGTACCTGAGCGCTCCTGGGGGACTCCGTCGTCCGACCAAGTCCTCCGCCTCTGGCTTGCCTTAACCGGCCGTCCAGAGTGGGGTCGCGAGAGCTGTGTTCTCGAGGGTAGATGTGGAAACCTAAGTGGCGAGTTGGCTATATGTTTAAAGTCCAGTGACACCTCTACCCCCAGCCCCCATACCGGTGTTGCCCTCGAGCCATCTTAGATGTCGCTTTTTGTGGGGGCCCATCTTATGTGGGCGAGTCACCGTCTGCCGGAAATAAAATTGATTACCATTTTGTTAGGCAGACGTCCGATTTTATTCTTCATAACCCAGTATTTAGTCCACCACTTTCACCTAATAGTCCAGTATACTCGTATTTTAGATTCCATTAGATCTCAATAGTCTATACACCCTCGCGGGTGCTGCCTCTGCGTGCGTCCCATGACTCGGGCAGGTGCAACATCCGCTCGGTGTACCCCTTACATTTCATTAAATTGTCGAAAGGGCCTCTGCGTGTTGGCTTCGGCTCCGCGTACGCCTCCCAAAGGTCCGGAACACCATTGTTCCGTGATGGGAAAGACATACAAATAATAATTTAATTTTAACGACTTTTAAGAAGACTTTTTTTTTGGATTTTGAATAGCTAAACATAAAACAGAACAATCAAATCATAATCTATTGACTGTTTGAACTACGTGGAACTATCGAGTAAAAGTGGAAACAAATTTTTCGCTGGCTACTTTTTTTTCACGAACATAGAAAAATTGGCATTGACGGAAAAACCTCTTTGTCACTCTAATATGCAAGTGTGACATAGATGGAGATACAAATCCGCAGTCGTTCAATTTTCGTGGTATTAGCCCTTAGCACTGCATTATACCGGCGCGCGGTTGGTGCGTGTTCCGGGAGATTGGATCGATAATTTGAGAGTGATCGAAGGCTTTGTGGCGAACGGCAATTTGAGGTTATGTTGCGAATAGCTTGTTAATAAATTTACTAAAACGGGAATTAATCGTAATAAACTTTAAAAGTTAACCTCCAACGTTTCAAGTGCGACATTGTCCCCGTGGTCCCGGAGTAAGCGTCACTATTGTGAGGTATATAATTGGCAGGGGATGGCGAAGTCGGTCACATATACCCATGTTGATATAACTATTAGGTACCTATTTTTAAATAAGGTCTTTACTTTTGCGCATTCGATTAGCTCTTTATAAAATTAAATCGACCTTACTGTATTTCATTAGTTGTCGTTTATATGTAGATGCAGGTGATTTATTTGTTGAAATATATCAGTAAGGTTTTTTTAATTAATCCATTATCCATAATAGTCAAAAAAGAGAGATTAGATCATTAGATAGAGATATTGGGTCAGAGAAATTCTTCCAAATTCAAGTTAAAACGTCGAAATACTTACCTACATTCAAGTCCAATGTCCAGAAAAAAAAATCAATAATTTCCATATCAGAATTATCAGATAGGTAGGTAATCCAAATTACAATTCGCAACGCTGACTCAGCATGGCTACAAATGAAAATCAGCAGGTTTCGTCTCATCATAATTTTAAATAATTTAATTTTATTGATGTTATGTTTGTATTTTGTAGTATTATTTTCTTATCAATATGAGCTATAATTGCTTGAAATAAATTATTTGAATTTGAATTTGAAAACAATCATGTAGGTAGGTAGGTAGTATGTAGGTACTAATATACAAAATAAATTAGAACCCTCTTACTCGTATTTGACATTTTCAAGCCCTATTTTGTCGCATTCTGGACTCACTCTACCTTAAGTAGGTCTCACCGTCTCTAATTTAATCACTTTCTAGTTGAAAACATATTTAAGTGTCTGCTTGATACAGCACATCGGCTAAAGCCGAGAACATCGTAACCGCTTCAGTTGACGTTACGAGATTGGCAACTTCAAAACAATGCTCTAAAGTTGGAATTGTCTTAACTTCAGCTCAAGAATTTACGAAGTCTGCGACTTTAACCAGTGAACTTATGTTATGGCGCAACGAAAACGCTGCCGCGGTTGGCGGTCCTTTGTGCTTACCATGAGTTGCATTCTGACTTCACTTTCGAATGTCGCAGTTGCAATCGAAAACAACTCATGGTACGCACACTTATAAATGATGCCGCGCGCGATTTCAGTTTGACCGTGATGTTAGTGAGTGACGGAGGTCTAAAACTATTTACCAGAACAACGTATTTTGCAATGAAAATTGCCTTACTGACAATGCGTTTCCAATGACACTATTTTTCTTGTAGCTTTTAAGTGTCAGCGCTATAGCCAATAACAGCTAATAATATTGACTCTGCTGAATTATGTTTTAGGCTATTTTATAATAGAAAACCGACTACCGTAACCGTACATGCGCACATCGAGTTTTTGCCTAGCTTTATGTAGACGGTTTGTTTGAAGTTACTCTTCCATGTTTATTTCCGTTCACTGACTTTGTCCGACGAGTCTTTTTATCTTTTACCTTTACAGCTCAACGGTCTTGAATTTAGAATAGAAATAATGATATATTTTTAAATAGAATACCTGTACCTAATGCTTTTATAACAGATGTAATAGCTGTCTGTTCCTCTTTCTGCCAAATGAAAGTTCGTATTTGTTGAGAGCTTGTTGTTAGCTACTAGTAGTAGTAGCTAATTTACACTGTACTACTTTTAAAACTGCATGAGAAAATACTATCAAAAACATACCCTTAAGGGTTTATAACTGCCAAAATCTGAATAATGTCCAAAATTTAAGTAGTTTGTTTCTACTTTCTATTTTTGACTTAGTTGCGTTCGGCGCTCGAGGTCACAAACTTGGATTATACATTGAGCCAACATCATAAACAAGTCTGCAAAAAATCATAACTACCGAGTTTGACGCAGACGTTTTATATATAAACTAACTAGATTATAAATGGAGTTCAAAAGTCTACGCTTTACTTACTTTACAAGTAAGGGTAAAATATTCAGAAAGAGTTTTGTATTAAAAGTTTGTAAGTAATACAAAACTCTTTCTGCATGCAAAAGAGACTTTCTACATGGAAGATCGAAGAGTTGTGGGTACATTGCAGTTTGCCTTAATTTTTTGCATGCTTTAAGATAAACAGAGTAAATTTCAAATTGGATACATTCAAATTTAAAATTAAAATTTGAGACCGAAAATTTTATAGTTAAGCCTTTTCAACCTAGAATTTTGTTACAGGAATCCGGATGCTCGACCAGCCCTACATGACGGACCTCATAGAGGCCAACTCCATGGGTCACGAGCCCCACAAGATCCACATCTACAGCGCGTCCTGGGGACCCACGGACGACGGCCGCACCGTCGACGGCCCGAGGAACGCCACTATGAGAGCCATCGTCAGGGGAGTCAATGAGGTAAAGTTAACGTGAAACGTACATGACCTCATAGAGGCCCAGTCGATTGCCCACGAGCCCCAAAATATCTATATCTACGGCAGCACCGTCGAGGAATGCCACAATGAGAGTGGTGGTGAAGTAATGAGGTAAGCTAAGACACATGTTACACAGTTGATCTGCCGATACCGAGGATCAGCGGTCAAAATCCAGCGTGTAGCATATTGGATTAATGACGTATCGAGATAACGATCTACTAGGGCGTGTTTTCCACATTTGTCACACTGGTGCCTCATGAATGGTAAAAATATACGGTCGCAAAACATACCTTTGCTTCAGCAGTCAGGTAGTATAACATAGTAGGTGTAAACTATAGCGGTTTTTTGATCGGGAACTCAATTTTAGCAAAACTCTTGGTAAGAACCCGTGTTCAATCATTAAAATAGTAGGTACAATTTTAGAGTTATAGGCGTTATAGCAATATAAAGCAAACTCCTGCAAAGCTCTGTGCCCGTTTCTTAACTAAACTCCGCCTGTACACCTGTTTAATTTCCCAGCGAAAAGCTTCCAAAGTAAAGTGAAAAATAAACTGAAAGAGACACTTTGTTCAGTTTATTAGAAATTGAGCGCTCACTTTATTGAGCAAACTAACACGAACTTGTTTGTTCAGACACGCCCACACAGCTCGCAAAGTATACTGAAAGTAATACTTTGTAGACTTCACTCATGTTATTATTCGTGTTTTCTAAAACCACTTCAGCTTATTTAATGGAAGTGAAATTATGTAAATCCTCACACGTTACGCGCTCCAGGAAATTCTCTAGAAAATAACATCGAGGTGATAAGAATACTTAGCATTATTTAAAAAAAATATCTTTATGCCATTATTTTAGCGGTTACTTAGCTCAAATTATTAAAATGATTTGAACACTTAGTAATACGCCTGACAACCGAACGCGAGGTGTATTCTACACTCGTTGATTAACATTTTACCGAACTTTATTCAATACCTTTGAAAATCACAGGAATTTGTCCTGAAACTCACTTGACTTAATTAGATGGCGCAATTTTGGGTTAATTTTGGTTAATGAAGCCTGTTGGACGAAGATATCAAATTTGCTGAATATTTATCCACTCCCACACGTACAGGCGTGATACAGATAGGACCAAAAGCGATCATTTTCATAGGGCGACATGCTCATAAAATATTATGAGGATATGGACCATAGTTTCCAATTCTAGGCTGTTCAAAGCGATTGTATTAACTTACATTAAATATGGTAGATTTTTTATAGGTCTTAGTGAAATATCCAAAATACACAGAACTTGCGTATATATATAAATATCCGCTATATCCTCTTATTGAGACCATTATTATTACTAGCTCTAGCTACCTATAATATTATCCTATAATTCATTTGGTACATTTGATATACATAGGTGAGCTGTCTAACCTACATATACGAAATTGGCGGCGTTATATATCTTTGGCGATATTCATAAACGCACATCAAACATAGTCAAGCTAAATTATAGTTTATCCTCATCTGTCAGTTTGACATTTGTCTTTGTTAGAAAGCGAGAAAACATAATATAACGGATGGTAATAAAACTTCCGATTAAAATCTAACCTAATCTAACCTACGAAATACTAAACGTTCTGACTGAAACACTAGCTTTACGAATGCTCATTTACTTAATTACTACCAGTATTTGACACGGTACAATTAGTGTTGTATTCGCACGTTTAGTATAATTCTGTGATTTCTGTGTGCCGGTTTATTATTTTCCTAATATAACTAAAACGTCTGTTAACTTATTTTATGAACAAGGGGGCTAGACAGACAGACAGCGCACATTTGAAACATATATATTTTTTAAATAACTTTATCCAAGTTCTACCTCTAACAGAGTAGTTTAAAGAGTTTTGCTTTATGAACGCAATATCAGTTATATTCTCGAGTCTTATTAAAAGTTGCCTTAATCTGTTGCTCAGGCTCATTAGTACCGGATCTAATTACACTAATTAGGATATTGCTTAATTACGCAGACTGCGTAACTCAACCCTGTAAGAAAGTTGTATTTTGGCGTTAAAGAACATCTAAAACTTTATAGCTCATGAGTTCTATTTAAAAACTTAGTTTATTAAAAAGTTTCAGTAATTGTAAGATAACAAATGTTTTACTGTTTTATACAGGGTGAAACATGAGCAGGGTCAACCCCACGGATTTAGTAAATGATTAGCAATTTTTTCGTACGAGCATTAGTGAGAATAACGTTTTTAAGAATAGAGACAAAAACGGTATTAATTAATTTTTTTACGTGTTTCAAAAAATCAATTCATCGTACCTGTCGTAAAATCTCCCTTGACGTTGTCGAAATGTGACTATTTAATTTATTCATGATCAAGGTGATGTCATACCACGCAAGAGTGCTGCAACAGTATCTCGCGTTCGAGCAAGACACCTGAAGGCCTACCACGAACCACGAACGAAGTTTCCCCTCTCTGTCGCACTTGAGTGAGAAATCACAAGTGCGAAAGGGAGGTATACTTTCGTTCGCGGTTCGTGGTAGGCGCTCTGTAATTAAATTTTCTGAATGTTCGGATTAGACACTGACAGTTGTCTTTCTCGACGTGCTTGGGTTAGAGTCAAACCACGTTATCTTTTCTCAGTAAATGAACTGTCAGACGTGAAAGTGTTATTCATCATGTCATCAAACTTCGATGAAATTATGACGTTTACTTAACACTTTCACAGTCTGTGCTATCGAAATCTAGGAAACTTAGCATAGACTGACTCTAGAGTTAATAGTATGCAGATGTAGTGCATAATTATTTTCCTTCGTACTTTCACGGAAACGCCCGAACGTGTCATGCTATTTCAGTCAGTGTCAGTACTAAAAGTATCGAGGTCGATTGAAGTAGCATGACAAATACGGATGTTTCCGAGAAAATACGAAGGAAAGTCGTTATGCACTACGTCTGTAAAAAGTTTTTACCATAATTATTTACTTGTTGTAGGGTAATCCAACTTTCACTTAACAAAAAGTTTAAAAAAGAAACAAAGGGTATCTTTTAACATTTACTCTTTGTGTAGGGTTAGTCCTGCTTAGGGTTTGCAATTCGAATATTCGAATATTCGAATTATTCGCCATAAATATTATTCGAATACTACAACACTCATTATTCGAATAAAACGAATATTTCGAATAGTGCAGATTTTATTCAGAAATTATTATTTTTTACGAAAACCTGTAATAAAATGCCTGTTTTAATTGTATTTCACTTTAATAACTCCGTGGAAACAGATTTTAATTCGAAGTAAAAAAAAGACTAAAATTAAATCTTCAAAAACTACCCAAATATCGTACTATAATTGGTAAAAGGATTGAGAATTCGGCTACTTGCTACGTAATTTGTTATATAGGTCGTCCCACTAGGGTTAAGTTAGCACACAACAACATTGTCCTGTAATGAGATGAGATAGAGATTTTGAAATTAAGCACTGTTCTTTTTTCGTACCGATGGCAACAGTGAATACAGTGAATTGTAAAGTAGACTAGAAAGTTTTTATACCAATGAAAATATATCTAGTAGTATTTTCATTGATACTAACGTCCTTTTCATTCATTAACTTTTTTTGTAATGTAATCAGTACTTTATGTAGCTGTGTGTGAAATCATTCAATTCAACTCTCGTGAAACTACCTATACTGAAATAAACAGAAACCCTAAAAGGTCAATAAGCCAACCATTACCTGTGTGCGTACCATGAGTTGTTTTCGATTGCGACTGCGGCACCACTACTCTGGCAAGAGCGAGATGGATTGTCGAATACCGCAGTCGCAATTGAATACAACCCATGGTAAGCAGTAAGCACACTGCATAAGAAATAGATCCTGCTCTTAGTTTAAATTTTTCGTGCATGCTGTAATTATACACCCAGTGCCTTATTTCAATGACATGTATATTATATTGACTTGACTTAATCGGTAAATACGATTTGGTTTTACACAGTACAGTCGGTATGCACCAATTTTTGATTGAGTTTACACTCTCTTCAGACCATATCTTTATTACTTTTAGAGATATCATATCAGCGATTTATAGTGAACCAATTATTCTACGTCAACTTGAGCTAAGCCGCGTCAGTTAAAATTTAATTAGCCGCCTAGGCATTGTTACTTGTTACCATACCATTTTATATTTTGCAGTCTTAACAAGTATCAATACAAAAATGATTCAAATAAAAATTATAGTTTATTCATTTGCTTAACTCAAACATGTGGATAAGGTTAAGGTTGAAAAGGATCTGAAGTGTTGCGGGTAGTCTGTAGAGTAGTGTTTTACAAAAAAATCCGTAAACCTGATTCTTCCAGATCTTGACTCGCTTGTGCCCATTCGAATCAGAATCACGATCTGATTGAATCTTGATAGTTAAAAAAAATACCACAAAAAATCCTTTCTATTTCGCCACATTTTTGTATGCACTTACTTTGAGCATGGCGTAATGAATGAATGAATGAATACTTTTATTTCATGTAACGATTGACACATTTATATTAGTAAAACAACTTAAAATGTAGAAGTTAGTTAGACTAAAAAATAAAAATAAAAAAATTACATTTAAAATAGGACAACACTGACAGGGGAGTGCAATCCCTCGCAGTGCGACATGTAGGGGCAGTCAACCCTGTCCGCTATCATGCGCAGAATACTGTTGGGACTGCAGCGCACCCGGCGCACCAGGGACGCGGCGCGCGCACGCATGGTTGTATAAAAACAATCGACTCGCGCCGCTGCAAACATCCCTGATGCGCTACAGAAGCGAGGCAGTCCCATCAATACCCGGAACGCATTATTGTATTGGACCCGAAGGGCCCCGTAAGCCCGTTGCGTATACTGCGCCCACAGATTGCAGGTATAGAGGGAAGTGCAGAAAGCCCTAAACAATGTTACTTTCACCTCCTTGGAGCACTTCGCAAATCTGCGGGCGATCATGTTCGCTCGGACCGATAGGGCCCTTCGTTCCCTTTCCATGTCCAAGTCGTCTTTGAGGTTGGCTTCAATAACATGACCTAGGTACTTAAAATGGTCCACTCTCTCCATAGGGGTACCATTGAGGCAAATGGCAGGAATTTGAGCCATCTTCTTGGAACCACACTCAAACACCATGAACTGACTCTTGGCGACATTATATTTCAGGCCGTGATCTGTCACATAGTCCTCACAGATTTTCAGCAGCCTACGCATCCCACACACCGATGCGCTCAGCAGCACCATGTCGTCTGCATAACTAATGTTGTTGACACAGACTCCATCAACATGACAGCCAACATGGGTTCTGCTGAGCGCCTCGATTAGTCCGTTAACATACAGGTTGAAAAGTGTAGGCGAGGTCAACCCGCCCTGCCTTACCCCACATTCCAACCTGTACTCATCAGACTGCGAGTCTGCCCATCTTACACTATTGATCTGGTTTCCATACCAGTACTTAAAGATGCGAATGATTTCCTGAGGTAAACTGGTGTTTTCTAGCTTTTCCCACAGTAGATCATAGGAAACCAGGTAATGAAAACTTAAATTTTATATGGAAATTTAGGGTCATTTTTTTATTTATCAGGATCGAATCAGCTCATGATTCTGATTTGAATGAGCCCGTGAAGGTCCAGATCTGGAAGCATTAGGTGTTCGGGATTTTTTTTGATTTGGAAAAGCTTAGATACCAACATTAGGAATAGTCAACCAATCGCTCTTGTTCCTGTAACAATGTTAAAGGAATAAAGCATACCTACATATTTAACAATTAAACTACTTAAAATCATTATTTTGACTTATTTTTCAAAAATATTCGTTTTATTCGAAAAATTCGAATATTCGAATATTGAAAATCGAAGTATTCGTATTATTCGAATACTAAAATTGGACGAATAATGCAAACCCTAGTCCTGCTCACGTCTCCTAAATCACTCTGTATGAAATTCAAACGAAGGTCAATTTGGAGTGGTTTTTGTTAAAGCACAGTGGGAGACATCATAACAATAATTGATCAATAACCTATGAATAGGGAAGATAAAAGATAATGTGCAGTTAGTTCGGTAGGTGGTAAAAGTGAAAACCGTGTAGGTACCTACACAACTACACATCCTATAATTCTAAGCTATGCAGTAGTGCATAGTGCATCACGGGGGGTAATATTCTTACCCCAACTTACACACAATGTTTTTCATCACGCTTAGGAAACATTCTTTTTAAGACAAAACAATAAAATAAGGAATAATTATTAGATATTATGCCGCTATTTTGTAAATGCCTGACGAAACGTATGGAAGCCAAAAACCCTTCGGCATACGGTCATATTATACGTGGCTTCCAAAGAGCTAAAATAAATTTATTGTTCAAATACAAATACAAAATGTTTTTTACAAATACAAATACAAAAAGTTAGCGATCGACCGCGCAAGCGACCGGTTATGTGCTCTTATTGTTAACTCACTTAACCTCATAGTTAAAATCCTGCGTACAAGTTTGAACCCTATTATCTGCGCGTTACGGTTGTCCGGAGAATAAAATGTCTCAGTGCAATAATTGCGGTGAAGATTTTAATGGTGATGGTGATGTGCCTTGCTCCCAATGTGGAGGTTTCTATCACTTTAAGTGTTCTGGGGTGCAGGAGACCACATATAGAAGAATGGCTGCAGATAAGAAGGCGAGTTGGCGGTGCATCACGTGCCGTCAGTCGGACAGTAGTGACTCATTGTCGGAATTGGTCAGAGAGATTAGGGGTTTCAAGGTGCAACTGCAAAAAATGCAAGATGGGCTAGATTCAGCGAACCAGGGAATCTCCAACATAAAGGGGAAGCTCGATTCGATGGAAACCCGGCTGGATGATTTTAATACAAGGCTTACCCTCACGGAAAGTAAACTCGACCGCTTACCGTCAATTGAATCCAATCTAAAGCAGCTGGAGACTGAATTCGCGGTGTTAAAATCCAATGAGCGCGGCAGGGATCAGTTTTGCCGACTCAATAATATTGAGATTAGTGGCGTTCCCCATAATAATGGCGAGAACTTAATGGCCATTTTAAGCAGTATATCAGTCACAGTTGGTTTTGTTTTGCGTGAAACTGATGTCGACTCAATTCATCGCGTGCGTCGTTTTGCGTCGTCTGCTGGTGGCGGGAACCGTACGGACCCCAGGCCCCCCGCTGTCGTGGTTCGTTTCTGCCAACGTCGCCGTAAGGACGAGCTGCTGGCGGCTGCACGCGCGCGCCGCAACCTTACCAGCGCCGACGCCGGCTTATCGGACCCGGCTGTCCCCATATACGTTGATGAACGTCTCACAGCAGATAATAAGATGCTTCTTAGGCGAGCTCGTGATAGGAAGAGTGAGCTGAATTTCAACTATTTATGGGTCAGGCAGTGTAAGATATATATGCGAAAGAATGATAGCTCCAAAGTGTTCACTATCACTAACGACGTTGATCTAAAAAAACTTAAATGACTATACTTCAAGAATTCCTTTAACTGTACCGTTAATGATTCGACTAATACGTACTTTATATTATTTTTTACTTGTGTGGGTAATTTGTGCATTATAACTATGATACTAAACAGTTACATAATGTTAATATTGTGTTATACAGTAATTAAGAATGCTAAAGCTCAGTTACGATCACATTATTATGAAAATTACGATAGTTTTGTTGCATTTAACAACTCGTCTGGAAATTGGTATTTACTAATGACTCATAAAGTCAGTTATTTTCCTTATATTGGTTTTAATTTCGTAAATGTCAGTTAACGATAATATATCAATTTATTATCAGAACGTGAGGGGTTTGAGGACTAAATCACACGCTTTCTTATCCAATGTCATTAATTCTAATTATGACCTCATCTGTTTATCCGAAACCTGGTTAAATCATGACTTTTTTAGTAGTGAGTTCTTTGATAGTAGGTATGAGGTATTTAGACGAGACCGCTCGGGGCGCACTTTGCAGCGCGGGGGTGGCGTGTTGGTGGCGGCGCAGCGCGGGCTCAGCGTGTCGCGCCGGGACGAGTGGTGCGCGGCATCGCGGCACGAGGAGCTATGGCTCACCGTGGAGCCGCGGGCCTGCGCCGGCGCCGCGCACCCCTCGTCCCGCGCCGCGCGCCAATCATCTGGCCGGGTGCCGTCCCGCGGCCGCGCGCCGTTGTTGCATATTGTTTGCGTTTATTTTCCTCATAATGATAACCATATAAATTCACTGCGCTGTTTTTTCGATAATGCTGCAATGATTATGCACGCTCACCCGGACGACATTTTTGTTTTGGTAGGTGACTACAATGTATCTCATGCCTCATGGGCTTCGTGTGTGAACTCTAATCGTCTTAGTATTGAGGATAGTGTAGACTCAACTGCAATCGTTCTTTCTGATTTTATTGCCCTGACAGGTGTAAGCCAATTTAACTCGTGCTATAATATTAACGGGCGAGTGCTCGACCTAGTTATGGCTAACGTGGACTGTGAGGTTACTCCAAGTTCCTACCCTCTTACGCCAGAGGATCCTCAGCACAAAGCATTGCACATTTCTTTAGCCCTTGATTTAACGCATTACTTACCTCAATTACAACCAAATCTCACTACTAAGCCAGTTTTCCATCGTGGTGACTACAGTTTAATCCGTAAGGAATTATCTGAGACTGATTGGTCACTTTTATCGTATATGAACGTAGACGAATGTGTCACGTATTTTTATTCCATTCTCAATAAACTTATTTTAAAGTATATTCCCCATAGAACAATTAATAAGAAGAGTGGGTATCCTCCGTGGTTTTCTCGTGCACTAATTAAAATTCGTAGGCAGAAACTGGCAGTCCATAGACGATGGAAAATGTATGGAAATCCCTTAGACAGGTCTGAATTCGTTTTATTAAGATCTAGGGAACATAAAATGAGTACTGAGTGTTATAATACTTATATATCGATGGCTGAGGATAAAATACATAGTAATCCATCTTATTTTTGGTCTTTCATGAAGTCAAAATTTCCGAGTAATCACATACCTGACCAAATGTCTTATCTTAATGATATGTCACACCTTGGTCCGTTACTTTTTATTTTGTATGTGAATGACATGGCGGCTTGTTTCCGTGGTGCTGAACATCTCGTTTACGCGGATGACACAAAAATTTATAAGGCCGTATCCTAGGAAGCTGACTGCCTTTCATTACAAGCTGATTTGGATAACTTTTTCTTATATTGCTCTGATAAGCACCTGTTCTTAAATACTGATAAGTGTTTTGTTATAAGTTTCAATCGAAAAAACAACCCAATAATTTATAACTATAATTTCTCTGGTAAGAACATTACTAGGGTGTTCTCTATTCGAGACTTAGGTGTAACCTTGGATTCGCAATTAAACTTTAATGAGCACATTGATATGTTATGTAAGCGTGCTTACAAAAAGTTAGGTATGCTTCTTCGTGTTGGGCAGCCGTTCAAACGGCCTAATACCTACAAACTATTATTCTTTTCTTTCGTTAGGAGTATACTTGAATTTGGTTGCGTAATCTGGACACCTCAGTACCAAGTTCATATTGACCGTTTGGAAAGGATTCAAAACATTTTCCTAAAATCATTAAGTTACAGAACAGGTACTTACTTCGAACATTCTGCATTGGCGGCAAAACATTTTTGTATCCCTTCTTTACTTAATCGTAGGCAATACTTAGATGTCATGTTTTTGTTTAAAATTCTTAAAGGCGTCATCAATTGTCCAGATCTTTTAAAATTAGTTTCTTTTAGCTGTCCACATAGCTCCTTACGTCCTAGATCTTTGTTTCATATTAGTTTTTCTCGTAAGAATTATTCCAGACATACCTTTTTCAGACGAGTACCAAGTTACTATAATAAGCATCTTTTTGATATTGATCCCTTTCATAATTCGATGTTTAGTCTTAAAACGTTAGTTAAGCGTAAATTATTCTAGTATAACTTTTTGCTTTGTTTGATACTGTTTTGTTACTTACAACTACCTATACTTTCTTTGGTTAACAACATTTGATATTCTTTTATGAACCTCCAGGTCTTTTTTATTGTTGTGTTTCTATCTGTACACTATATGTACGTTATCTCATGTTTTTTTTATGACTGTTTGTGTTCTAAATAAATAAATAAAAAAAAAAAATGTTAATGGTGGGGCGCAGGCTCAATGCTCCATGATCCATGATCACAAGTTCTCTTTTGCAGGTGACCGAAAAGTACCTGCGTTAGAAATAAATTTAACATAATTAAATCCAGCCGCTGTGGGTACCATAGGATGTTAAATACATTTTTAATAATCCGGCACTAATGATGACATGGAGGTGCCGGATTGGTGGAAAATTTGAAATAGTTGAGACTACGTAATAAAACCAATAAAATATGTGGTTATATGCTTTTTTTAACAATAAACCAATCGCAACTACTGGACATATCCTTATTTTTAATGCCGGATTACTGGACGTACCGGTGTATCGAAGTGCCGGATTCCCAAGATTGTACTTTATGTTGATATACGTAATAGTTAAAGTAACAATAGCGGCAAATGTGTGCTCAAATGAACCTGTTGAGGTACCATAGGTATATTTAACTCAGTCACAAAACATTACTAGGTATACTTGAAGACTCGAGTTAAGAAGGGGTGAACTATTCCGGTCACCAAGTGAAGGCAGGAGGGGGGTAAAGGGGGGGTCAGTCACGTAAAGGGAATCGAACGGTAATCGGATATTTTCCTAAGCCTAATGGATTCCTGCAAACCACCTTTTTGTACTTTCACAAACGTTTATGTTTATTTTGTAGAGAAAATGTGGCAGGTTTTTGTTCGTTATCTTTCGTTTTTCATTATGGCTAGTTTCCTTAGGGTAAATTGGATTGGTTTGAGACAGCCCCGGAATCTTATTCACGAAAGTACACTGAAAAAAGAAGATCAGACACGCTTTTACTTATTTAGTTTAGGTTACATTGAAAGCTAAGTATATCTTCGTAATCGTTAAACATTAGGTACCTACATTATCGCGGAAAATTACATTATAAATAATAAATAAATAATAAATAATAACTGCGATGTTGTTCATTGAAATTAAACATTTTAGAATGGATTAATCGCGTTCATTAACACCATGATCCTACGTCATGGTGTTAATAACGCGATTAATCCGTTCTAAAGTGTTTAATTGAAATAAAAATTAAATCTACGCCAATGTCTTTAATTTTCGAATGTCATCTATTTTCAAAACAAGTAATAAATATTTTAGACGCTAAGTAAAGAATAAGCGCGAATGAAAAACCTAACTAATTTGACTTGTTAGGAAATTTTGGTATTATATGTACATTATGTACGATAGGTACCTAATCAATCTTCATAATTTCTGTTTTTAGTTTTGTTTTGTTCTGGTAAACGTTGGAACTTTGTTAAAATAACAGTCTTAATATCAGCTGCTAAGTCTCTGTGAACATAAGTTATTAGCTATGTAAAATTACGTCCACAAACTACAACTTAAAAAGTTTTAACAACGTCTTACGTTAGCAAGCACCAAATCAAGATATTTTTTTGTTTGCAAAAAATAGCGTTCAAGAAACCTTAAAGTTGTTTATAAAGATCCATCAGAAGAAGTACCACAGGTGCATATTTGCAAATAAAAACATACATTTAATTACATGTAGGGTGCCTTAATTTTTTTTTCGCAATTGATATTCACGACTACGTAGCGGCATACAAAATACATATCTGGTTATTTACTTACCTAATGGGTAAAACCGGTAATTTACTAATTATATTTGTTGGGGAGGGGAACCACAAAACTGGTTGGTAACATCTGTTAACACATTAAGTGCCAGCGAGTGCTACGCGCTACGCTCGTAGCCGACTCCATTGTTTTTCCGCTTTGTAGCGGACGCGACCACCCACAGAGAACTCCCCTAGCGGGTTCCCGGCACTCACTGTGTTTTGAATATCTGGGATCTATAGAATATATATCAGAACACTTATTTAAATTTTCACAATTCTCACATATATTATTATAAAATTTGCTACAACGGGACTTAATCGGGTGGCGACATTGTCTTAATACCTCATAATACTCTTTAAGATTATACAATAATTTTAAAACCTTTTTCTACAAACAGCTTCATGCCTGATGACGTTAAAATTCGAAAACTTCTTATTTATTATGTAAATCAGACTCTTTCTAAACTTGCAGACTTAAAGAGCAAAATATAAGCCGTGAGTAGCTCTTAAAACCATAATACCTAATTATTTTTCATTTGCGCTCCTATTTTTCGAGCACGTTAAATATCAATTTCGGCTTAGGCAAAAATCTATTTGTGTCCGGTTGGTGTACTCATCTGTTGTTTGCATCTTGCTTTCACCAGTTAAGAATGAGCAAATGAAAATACTTTCGAATCGCTTAGTCGCTATCAGCTACGGTTACATTACTCAACCGATTCTCGTATATTTTTGTAAACAATTTCGCTAATTATACTTTCAGAATTCACTGTAGATTCAGTTTTTGGGCATTATTCAAAATGGTGGAGCTATGGGGGAAGGAGCCAGGTCTAGGTCTCACCGAGCCACTAGTTGCATCAGTGTCAGCTTAAAAAAAAAAACGCAAAACAAAAATTGAAGCACGTTTTTTGACACCGGGTAAAACCGGCCCTTTCTGAAGTCGGTTTACTTTTTTTATAAAAACCTAGGCGAGTGGAGAAAACGTTGATTTTGCTTTTAAATGAATACTAGAACGGGTGTGTTTTACGACTCCGAATTGAGTCCGTTACGAACGTTCGTTTTATTTTGTGCTTGACGCGAGCGGTGTTCCATTTCCACTCTCATTTCCTTCCTTCAACTTTTCTGTACATGTATACAACATATACAGTGTGGAATGTTTTGAAGGACCTAGGAGGGAAAGTGCCTTAAATCCTTAAGTTAGCTCATTTTACTTAAAGGAAGCATTCCCTTATTTTGAAAAAGAACTGCATTGAGAGATTTTTAAAAATTCGCTTGTTTTATCCGGGAAATAAAAATTTGATTTTTTATTTAACTAATCGATAAAGTCAATGTCAAACATAAAATTTCTCCAAGAGACAGTAGGCCTTACACTCGATTGTCTTCCAGGATATAAAAAAAAAAGAATATTCAGTGTGGGAAAAAAATAATAGGCCCTTGAGGGAAAGTGCCTTAAAAGCTTAAGTTACCTCATTCTACTCAAAGGAAACATTATGTTACTAAAAAAAGTGCATTCTAAGATTTTATATTTTTATTTTTACCTGGTTCGATTCCCAGATGAGATTTTCCGTTAGTTTACAATTCCGCGAAAAAATGTAGTTATATTATAATCTAACGGGAACAGAAATATTATCCGTTAAAGAGCGAATTATTAGGAGTAAAAGTTTATTCCGAACGCCGGTGACCTTCTGAACAATTAACATTATAATTGAGTTTTGACTTTTTGGTAGATTGGGAATGTAAATCCATTAATTTAACCCTTTTATGCTGGGTCTAATGCATGAAAGGGTTAACACTATTAACAATCTTCGTTAATGAGATGCCAATCGATAGATTATAAGGCCCGGGTGACAAGCCACATTTTATTCGGCTTCCAACAAGTTCATAAATATCCAAAAAAAACACATAGTTAAAAAAACGCAGAGATAGCCTTCCAATCGCATTGTTTTCGTACCCTACCATAGTTGGTACACACCGATCTAAAAAGTTGGCTTTTCTTAGACCAACGGTCATGTTAAACCCCATCTTTACCAACGGCTACTTGGACTTTCTTACAGTAGGTACTTAAGAAAATAATGTCTTCCCGTTCCAGGCTTCTAGTACTTCAGCGCTTATCGCCGTAATAAAACATTCCTTTTTGTTTTTACCCTTTGCGAGAAAGACTTAGAGATTTACGCTCAAGTGCCAGATGGTCTGGAAGGGTCATAAATCGAAAACGACTTCAATTTATGTGGGTACGATAGAGGAACGGTAAATTCTAATTCAAACGTTCTATGTACTTACGTCAGAAAGCTTTTACGACAAAAAAATGGACACCTAAATCCTAATCCTCTGAATTAAATAAGTCTATAGACATTCTCATCGCTATTTAGCCATAGATGTGAAATCAGTATATGTAACTTATTCGACCCTTTTTTTTAACGAGGAGAAATACATTTGGCATCCCGTCTAGCCGCGGAACTAGGATGGGTATTTGGGACTCGCAGGCCCGGGCCCGCACTACCCACTAAACCATCCACGGTATGCGCGTCTTTTGGTGACGGTGAACACGGGATCGCTCTAGGCATGCAACCGTGAACACCGCCTGCTGCGACAGCCGAGGCTGTCCCCTCCTTAGAGCCCGAGGCCCCGGAGCTGAAGCTCCCCCGGCCGAAGGTAGCGTGCACGCTACCTCAATGAGCTCATACGGCTCATACCTCATGAGGGACCAGCATGTGAGGCACCACACGCTGGTCCCTCATGACAACCTCGACGCTGGGAGCGAGGTGAAAAATAAACTGATTTGACCCTGACCGACTCGATCTTTAAGCACAACAAGTTTGGGAATCCTAAATATTTGTTATGGGCCTTAAAACAGTTAAGCAAGCAAACATAAAAGCGTCTGCATACAAGTCCATACACTTTGCCCCCCCCCCCCCCCCCACAGTGTCGGTCGTGTCGTGCAAAGCCATGACCTAGTATGAAATAGGCCCAATTAGGTACTCATAAATATTTAAATAATGCATAATTCCACGAGCGAGCGAAGTTCTCCCAGTCTACTTGTCAACAACCCGTCGTCTGAATGTATGTTCGTATGTTTGTTCGACGATAACTCGAGTATCGTTGATCGGATCGTTCGTGAAATTTGGCAGGTGGTTAGATCAGACAAATAGTAGATAAGTTCGAATATGAGCCAAATCGGTTGAGGGATAGCCAAGATGGAGTCGCGGTCGCAAGTTCACGCTTGGCGCGAACCAATAGTTATTACCAAGCAGGAGGTCCCGGGTTCGAATCCTGGGCAGGGCATTTATTTGTGTGTTTATCACGGATATTTGTTCCTGAGTTATGGATGTTTTCTATGTATTTAAGTATTTATATTTATCTATCTATTAAGTATATATATCGTCTTCTAGTATCCACAACACAAGCTTTATTGAGCTTACCGTGGGACTAGGTTGATTTGTGTAAGATTGTCCCACAATATTTATTTATTTTATTTTATTACAGACGCTCGAAAAATATAACGATTCCATCCATCGGCAAATCAAAAGAGCTGCGATTGCTATTAAGCACTCGGAAATTTAAGAGCATTATATCAAATCCCTGCTTCAGACGAGTAATGTCCCTGACATTACTCGCCTGAAGGATTTTGGTGGCGAAACGAGCCGTGACGAGTGAACGGGCGCGATGTTATTCTCCTTAAGTTGCCGGCGAGTCGGGTTCGAGCGCCATTTTTACGTGAACCCGGGCCACATAACTGGGATTTGAGCGCCATTTTAATGAGAAACCAAGTGGCGTTCGAAATTTAAAATAGTAGTTAATGCAACAGTGATATAATAAGGGTTCTTAAAACTCTGGGGTCTATTATTACAAAACTCGGCTTCGTCTCGTTTTGTAACGGTTACCCTCAAGTTTTAAGAACCTATTATGAGCTGTTGCATACGCTAGTTTTTCTACGACAGCTAAAATAGCGTAAAAAACAAAATATAGAAACGTGGCAGAATAGGGAAGATGTTGTGCCCACTATGGAAATTAAAAAAAACAACAACAGTGCAACAATATTGTATGAAAATCTATAGGAGCATTGTTCTTATGGAATACCACAGATAACATTATAATGTATAGGTACTTTTTTAATATAGCTGTCAGTCATCTAAATGACAGAAGTGCTGGAGTAGAAAAATCTATTTTTTTTACTGACTGACAGCGATATTAAAAAAGTAGGGAGGTATATATTATAACGTTTTCTATGGTATTCCATAAGAACCCTGCTCAAATGGATTTTCATACAATAAATTAGCACTGTTGTTTTTTTATTTAATGTCTCCCCCCCCCCCCTCCTCTAGTAAGTTTTGAACCGCATGATAAAAAATTATGAAAAAAATATAGTGTTATAAAGACTTTCAAGGGAAATTATTTTAAAGTTGGTCAGTGAATCCATTTTTTATTTTTTGCAAAAAAAACCTATCTTCTTGGTTAAAAGGGCGTATAAGTCGTAAGAGCTGCGAAGATACTCCGTTTTATTGTTATGAACATGGTTATTAAAACCCTTCGTAAGTTCGTCTATTGTGACAGACGTTAAACTATGGGACCCTATACTGTGCATGGCTCGACATGCTCTTGGCCGCTTTTTTAGCTCTAATAACTATGCGTTGGTTGGTACCTATTCAAAAAGTGCTGTTGACAGTATGGATGAGTTTGATGGCTATTGGAATGACACTTCTGTATGATGGGTTTTACGAGCCGCGACAATATTTATATAGGCCGGGAGCATTAAATGCCTTTAGTTTAATTTAATTTTGACTTAGTTTTTCGCCCGTTTTTGCCGTTATTAATAAAAGAATTCTCGTAGGTAAGGTACGTAAGCTAAGGTATTTTGTAGGATGCTTTCCGAACATATTACAAGACGATGAAATATCGGTAGGTAGGTAAGTAGGTACTTAGTATAAAAAAAAATTATTATTGTAAATATGATTGAGGCTCTAAATGATTAAAATATATTACGAGTATTAAGATATGTATAAAATATAGTATTGAGATGGATGTATTTTCTATGGTCACTGAATACAGTGTTTACATTTTTACGAAATTCGAGGAATGTATATTTAAATTTTGTACCGTTAACTATTTATGCTGTGCATTTTCTTTCAAACTCTGTGGTAACGCTACCTACTATATTTTTAACTACTTCGTTTTTTTAGGGTTCCGTAGTCAACTAGGAACCCTTATAGTTTCGCTCTGTCTGTCTTTCCGTCCGTCCGTCCGTCCGTCCGTCCGCGGATAATCTCAGTGACTGTAAGTACTAGAAAGCTGTAATTTTGCACGAATATGTAAATAAATAAATAATAAATAGATAAATAAATAATAAATATTATGGGACAATCTTACAAATCGACCTAGTCCCACGGTAAGCTCAATAAGGCTTGTGTTGTGGGTACTAGGCGACGATATATATAATATACAGATACATATAAATACTTAGATACATAGAAAACATCCATAACTCAGGAACAAATATTCGTGATAAACACACAAATAAATGCCCCGACCAGGATGATGGATGTATATCATCGGTCACGCCAACAAAGCGGTAAAATAAAAAGTGGTTATAATTTCTTTTTTAGGGTACACGTAAAGTGGGGGGTGATTTTTTTTTCGTTTCAACCCTAGACTGTGGCATATCATTGGATAGGTATTTGTAAAATAATGAGGGTTTACTAAGAACAGTTTTTGATAAGTTAATATTTTCGGAAATAATCGCTCCAGAAGTTTAAAAAAATGTGTCCCCCCCCCTCTAACTTTTGAACTATAAGTTAAAAAAATATGAAAAAAATTACAAAAGTAGAACTTAACAAGAACTTTCTTGTAAAATTATTTTGAACTTGATTGGTAGAACGGTTTTTGAAAAATTTTACAAAATAATTTCTTAATTAAGTTTGTAATTTAACTGTATATATGCAAACACTATTATAGGCATATTGAGCATGGTATCTATTAAAACACTTTTTAAGGTTGCCTATTGTGACGGACGGTAAACTGCGGAACCCTAAACTGAGCATGGCCCGACATGCTCTTGGCCGGTTTTTTGACTAGTGTGACACTATCTTATCTGGATAGGGTGTCTCTAGTACCCACAATAAAACAACATAAAATAGTATACCGATTTCAATAAAGTGGAATTTCCGTAGTTTTGTCGTGTAATCTAACCTTTATGATAGTTTTCCATAAACAAAACATTCCACTATTGTGTACGAGCGTACACAATTTCCATACAATATTTCCCAAGGTTAACTCCACGGTTCAGTGAATTTCAATATCCCCTTGGCTTCACAAGCTGACGATGCAATATGTAGATGATCGGATGGGATTCCGTCTAGCATATTGAATTGGATTTAAATACTCCACTGCTTTTATCAAATACAGTCTGCTCAAATATAGAGGATCAATTTATTCGTGATCATCTCTTATCTAGATTATATTGAGTTAGATATTTTGCAGCATGAATTTTGAGCATTTGTTACGGGGGTATGTTAAACATTTTAAAAGTTGGACGTTTCATATTTGTATAATGTGTTATGATACCAATTTATATAGGTAATGCGCGTAAAAAGTACAGTACGACACATAAATGTAGAAATTAAATAAATCTGTAAAACAGTTAACTTAATGCTTGCACTAATGCAACAGAATGTGATGCAAAATATATAATGTTGCCTGCTTAGTGGAGCCTTCTTCTTTTTCCTGTCGCACTATACACATTTTGGAAACATTTAAGCCTACTAATCGGCGTAATATAGTAAAAGCCTCCTTTTTTTTTTCATCTCAACGTTTTCTAGGCTTATGCCACCGCTTAGGGAACTATACCTCTAGGTTTAGGTAGATTTCACAAAATGCGAGTGTCAAAAGCAAAGTAATCCTCCTTATCCAGCCATCCTTCACTTGTAGGACTTACACTTAACTAAATATGAACTTGTCTTTGATATCATTTTACAATTATATCGCATGCTAAATTATACGCTAGAGCCAAACCACGTTATCCCTTTATAGTCAAACTTGAAATGAAAGTGTGATTTTAAATGTCGAATTTATATGAAATTATGTTTATGACGTTTCATTCACTTTCACAGTCGGTGCTAACAAAATCTATGATATAGCGAAGTCGGACTCTAAGTATATCTCTCAATTCGTGCCTTTTATTGTACACAGGGTCGAAATGGTCTGGGCAACATCTACGTGTGGGCTAGCGGCGACGGTGGTGAAGATGACGATTGCAATTGCGACGGCTACGCTGCCTCCATGTGGACCGTCTCCATAAACAGGTGACAAAAATGTTCAGTCGATGTTACACAGGGTAGAACTGGTCAGAGCAACATCTATGGGCGACCAGGCGACGACGACAGTCAATACTATGGCTACGCTGTTCCAATGTAGACCGTCTCCATCAAAAGATGACAAGAATGTTCAATTTATGTTACATAGGGTAGAACTGGTCAGGGCAACATCAGATGGGCGACCAGGCGACGACGACAGTCAATACTATGGCTACGCTGCTTCAATGTAGACCGTCTCCATCAAAAGGTGACAAGAATGTTCAATTGGTGTTACATAGGGTAGAACTGGTCTGGGCAACATCTATGAGCTAGTAGGTGATGACGACAAATGTGATGGCTCGCTGTCTCCACGTGGTACCTGTGCATATCAACAGGTGACATAAAATTGTTATGCTTAGACTCAGTCGTTGAGCCAATGACATATTTTCATAGTAAAAATGTTATAAGTACCTCATTGGCTAAATTACGAAGTCTTGTTTATACACATCCTTAAAATCCCCATAAGATTTTGTTTCTTTCCTTCATAAATACACTATCATACTGGGAGTATGTACCTGTATAAAAAGATCGTTTTACTTGTATCAGTACCCCGAACGATTAAATATCGCGGTTCCTAACTCCAAGAAGTTACTCCTAGCTTAATTGCTTACTTAACGCAAAGTGGAAAAAGCCAATTATGCGCCGACCGGCTCCGATAGACTCTGAAACAAGTTTATGGTGCTCGATGAATATTAATTAACGGGATAACGGAAAACCGTTTTATTTAATGAGACATTTCTTAGGTTTAGCTGTTGAGTGTATGAAGAAGACGTACAGTGCGATAAAAAGGTAGACATCTACGAAGGGTGTAACTGAGCTTTAGCAGGCAACATTGATATTGTTTACACTAGTGCGATAATGAGCACTTTATGTGCCTGTACTGTAAAACGTCGTACGATACATGTGCGAATAGGTAATTTGCAACTCGTGTCGATTTAAAACACTCCCTTCGGTCGTGTGTATTGTATCGCCACTCATTGCGAATTTTCTCCTATTCTCACTTGTATCGTAATGTACTATTACCTCATTCTACCACCGTAAGGTCTCTTAAAACCTAGAATTTTAGGCATTGCAAAAAATTGAGTTGAATCATTTATAGGTAGCAATAAAAGTTCGTTTTGCAACTCGATCCAACTGGTTAATAACGAGCAAGATGCATATACTTTCGAATCACGCAGTTGATAGTGATTCGAGAGCGAGAGCAAGTTATGGTACCGATACAGTGTTTTTTCTACTTATTCTAATACCGTTCTACAATCAGCAGCTTCTTGTTTCAGTGCAATCAACGACGGTCAGAACGCGCACTACGATGAGTCCTGCTCCTCAACCCTGGCTAGCACGTTTAGCAACGGCGCAAGAGATCCGAGCACCGGTGTAGCTACCACTGACTTGTATGGGAAATGCACGGCCACACACTCTGGGACATCGGCAGCGGCGCCTGAAGCGGCTGGGGTTTTTGCTTTAGCCCTTCATGCCAAGTGAGTACAGTTGCTCACCATTTACAGGACCTTGGGTAGGAGTTTTGCCACGGCACAAGAGATCCTAGCACCGGTGTAGCTACCACTGACTTGTATGGGAAATGCACGGCCACGCACTCTGGGATATCGGCAGCGGCGCCTGAAGCGGCTGGGGTTTTTTCTCTAGCTCTTCATGCCAAGTGAGTACAGTTGCTCACCATTTACAGGACATTGGGCAGGATTTTTTGCCACGGCACAAGAGATCCTAGCACCGGTGTAGGCGCTGACTTGTATGTAAATAGTTCGGCCATGCACTTTGGCACATCGACATCTACCACTGAAGTGGCTGGAGTGTTTGCTCCGAGGCTTCATGCAAAGTGAGTATTTTTATTTACACCCTAGGCATCATATATCATATATCGATTTCGCAAGCTAGGATCTGGTGTAGCCAGCGACGCGTTGTATTCGCTTAGGCGATGAATGTCAAGTGATTTCTTCTTCCTAGCGTTTTCCCTAGGCGCTTATTTTACGAAAGCGACTGAACTTCCAACCCAGAGAGAAACTAGGCCTTATTGGGATTAATGCGGCTCCTCGCTATCTTTTCCTTTATCGAAAAGCTATTGGTAGGTAAATATCAAATGATTTTTCGTACAAAAGTTCCAAAAACTAATTGGTACGCGCCGGGGTTGAACCCGCGACTTACGGATTGAAAGTCGCACGTTCTTACCGCTGGGACACCAACGCTTCCCTTTCTTGAATGTCAAGTAAGTTACCATAATGTAACGAAGTTCTCAATAACCGGCAGCAGGCAGCAGAGCTAGGAGTTTTAATATAATTTAATCTAGTCTAGTGCATGTGCATGGGAAAATTACGTCTATCGATCAAAATGCATGAACGTTTAAATTTTGATGTTCGCGGTAAGTCGATTGGGCCGGACTGTTTATCAAATGTAAGTTGCATTTGATAAATAGTTAAGTCATCATCTTCATAAAGCTTTATAATTTAAAGAAAAATTGAAAAATTCTCCGCTTCGAGCGGGATTTGAACTCACGACCTCTCTGAACACCGGTCAGATCGCTCTGCTAGTTGAGCCATCGACGCCCGATCGACCCCGGCGAATGTTTCCACTATTTCATTCATTTGGTTCTACGCCTTAGGGAGACGCGTAGCGACATTTACCGAAAGTGTAAACACTTGTAAGGCAACGATGTTCTAAGACATTTTATAAATCATCGACAACAATGCGCTACCCCATACTAAATTAATTTTGTACTAAGCAGAGAAGGCTGCTGACGAAATTTACAATTTTATAACTGAAAGAAAAATGGAAAAATTACGCTTTTACACGATAATCATAGTACACTCTGTAAGCATAATACATACATTCAATTTAAATTTTACTTAGTTTAGTTACCTACAGTTTCGGTATGGGCAATGCATGTTTTTAAATAGTCCTCTACTGTGATAATAATCCTTTCTACCATTTCAAAACTGAATTTCTCTTGTTTTTTATTTCAGCCCGAGTTTAACTTGGCGGGATATTCAGCATCTGACCGTGTTGACTTCAAAGAGGAACTCGCTTTACGATGCAAAGGTTTGTCCTATTATTATTGTACTGCCTACGACTAAGTTTACGTTTTCATTTGATTTTTTCTGTACTATCTAACTAGGTATGGCACAAAGGCTAGTCTCTTTGTCACTGGGGGGTATTATCCCATTACGGTATCATACCATCTAATGGCTGCACCAGTGGTATTTGCTGGTTTTTTCTTCTACTCCTGATGATACAATTGTTATGCTTGACTTCTGAGATGATCTTCAAATATTATGAGCACCAATCTGCTTCCATTATATTTTACAGTACATATGGTTTTACAGTACTACTGCACTTTATGTGACTCCGTCAAAAATTCACAGGGCATTATGTACTGTAAAACGTTGTACGATACACGGGCGAATAGGAAATTCGCAACTCGTGTCAATTTAAAACACTCGCCGTCGAGCTTGTCGCCACTCATTGTTTATTTCCTCCTTTTCGCACTTGTATTGTAACTTACTATTATGGTAGCCTTATACTAGTTCTATAATTCTCGGAGTTTAGAAAAAAGTACCCATCTTATTTTTATACGCAAACTATACCTATATGCCTGTTATATTTATTTACTCAATTTAGAAGGGTACCTATCATATGTGACGCGTGTTTCTAGAGTAATTTGAGTTTTTACGACGATTGGTGTATTTTACGAGCACTTCCCACACGAGTTTGAAGATGACTCGACCACTGATCATATATTGAACTAGGTAAGTACAGTAAATTCTACTTCGCGTGTCTTTTTTTGTGCAATGCACTACTATTTAAACCTTATAATAGTAAAATAATAGAACGGACACGATTTACACGAATGGATAGGCAGCCCCACCCCCGATGGCAGTTTGACTGAAATCTGAGTGAATTTCAGTTAGATTGGACTTGAGTCAGCATACCTACCACGAACATCGAAAATTGGCATTGACGGAAAAACCTCTTTCTCACACTAATATGCAAGTGTGACAGAGATGAAGGGCCTCATTGTGCATTCCATTTCGTGCTGTTCTTACACATATTTAATAATATATACAGTTATACAACAACTAATTGAAACCCTAGGCCACTGAAGACTATATCATAGTGACGCTATAAATCGTTGTAAGAAATTTCTTACGGCTTGTCATTTTGACATGGTTCTAGAGAGGCCTAGGGTTCCAATGGCTTGACTGTACCACATAACCAAAGTTCAAAAGTAGTTTTCCGTTCAAAAATTGCCCTCGCGACCTCATGGTAGAAACAATTAAAGTCGCTAAGTAATCCTCCCGCTTGACTTGATACTGTTTGACCGTCGAGTTTGCGGCATCTAGTTACCAAGTCTCATGTCTCAATAACGCACATTTTAATAGTGGGCGTCATCCCACTTCGTAAGTTTATTACTATGTTTACAATATTGAGTAAACTAAACTAAGTTAATAATAGCGGGAAGCCCATCTCGGTAACTGTAACTAATGATCTCTGGGATAGTTAATCGACTTAATCGCGTTTCGGGGTTGGTAATTTAACTTGTGGCTGTAGTAACATAGAAAACTAAGTTAGTTTTATCAGTTTATTATGATTTTATTTAATTTTGTACATAAGGTAAATGTATTTTATAAAGTATTTTACAAAAGCAGTTTATTCAGGGTTCATGCTGACATGGTCATTGAAATTGTAATTACGTCTAAGAACGAAGTATTTAAGGACTCACAGTAGTCCGTTCCGTTCCGATCCGATACGGAACGATCTGTCAGTTTCTATACAAAAAGTCACGTGACGTCCGAGGGCTCCGAGCTATCACGTGATACTTTCTATAGAAACTGACAGATTGTCCCGTATCGGATCGGAACGGAACGGACTACTGTGAGTCATCCTTTACCATGTATATTAGCTTTTCCGAGCTCCCAATATTTAGACCGAAATATACGGAACTCGAAAAAAACAAATATACATGGTAAATGCCTCGTTTTAAATAGTAAATTATACCTAATCAGTATCGGTTTCGAGCACTTATAAGGTCAAATGTTTGGATGAACTTTCTGATATCACTTAATAACTCACTATTACAAGTACGACATCGGTACTCACTGTTACAATCCAAAAGAGCGTACTTACATGTCAAATGCCGGCAACGCACATGTGATTGCATGTGACCATGGGCGGCGAAAGTTGCTTACCATCGGGGGATACGTCTGCCCGTTTGCCTTCTATTTCATAAAAAAAACCGGCCAATGCATGTCGCGCCGTGCTCAGTGAAGGGTTCCGTAGTTTCACGTCCGTCACAATGGGCGAACTTAAAAAGGGTTTCTTCATAGCTCTTAAGACTAATACGCTATTTTAACCGAGAAGACTTAACTGACATAATTCAAAATAATTTTCCTTGAAAGTCTTCATGAAGGTCTATTTTCATGTTTTTTTTTTTCATATTTTTGGACTAGCGGGTCAGAAGTTAGAGGGTCAGCAGCGGGGTCGAGACGATAAGTCGATATCTATAAAAATCGCCACGTGATAGTTCGGAAATCACACCTGGACTCCGGGAGGCTTGTCGGCCTAGGCCCGGATTAGCGTGATAAGTTGCCCTAAGATACAGGCTTAGCCTAGTTTGGAGCTCGCCGGACATCTATGGTGTAATTTATGTGTGTATATTATTGATAATAAATTTATTCTTATTCTTTAACTTTAAGAAATAGTTAGTTGACAAACATCAATTCGAACAGCTCAAAACTTTGTTTCCGCCACAAAACTATGTTCTATAATTTTTCTTCCATAATTTCAGGGCCGTTTTCACTGGACGATGAACGGCGTCGGGCTGGAGTTCAACCACCTCTTCGGCTTTGGCGTTCTGGATGCAGGAGCCATGACGGCTCTGGCTGCCAACTGGCGTTCCGTGCCGCCGCGATATCATTGCGAGGCTGGTGCCGTCAATACTCACACGTGAGGATATATACTTGCACATTCAGCTATTACGCTATTAGAGTTTGGAGTTCTAGATGCCGAAGCCATGACGGCACGGCATTGAATTGGCTGCTTACTGGCGTTCCGTGCCGCCGCAGTATCATTGCAAGGCTGGTGCCCTCAATACTCACACGTGAGGAAATATACTTCCATATTATAATAAATACACCCGGTCTATTCGGGTTCAGCGGCACTAAATCATCACCTGCGGATAGCCTGTATAAAGAAACAGTATTCTACGCTACGCTTCTAACCGGTACATATGGAGGTCCAAAGGAGAGGCGTATTTTCAGCAGTGGACGTCTTATGGCTGATGTGATGATACTAATGTAACTTTTGCTTTGAATATTCTGTTCCTCTATGTACTTACAAATTTTTCATCAAAGGGTCAAGGATCGTAACCTTATCTCGCTCTATCCAAGCAGGCCAATTTTCTGAATTCCTAATAGAGCCTTTGGCAGTAGCGGATGGGTTGGTATACATGATGGCTATCCACTGATGGCTAAACTTGTTTAAGGCAACATTTTGTAATTGCTATCGAATGTTCCAGTAAAATCCCGTCAGAGGGCAGCATCACCCTCAGCATCGATACGACGGCGTGCGGCGGCTCGCCCAGCGAAGTGCGCTACCTGGAGCACGTGCAGGCCGTCGTCAGCGCCAACGCCACGCGCCGCGGGGACCTGGAGCTGTTCCTCACCAGCCCCATGGGTACCAAGTGAGTATACGGTCAAAGTATCTCAAAATTGGGTTCTGAAGGCATTCAACCCGCTTTCGATTGAATCAGAAACGAGGAGATCCGCAGGAGAACCAAGGTTGTCGACATTGGCAGTGGGCGGGCCCCATGGCCGATGGGGCAGAAAGGTTCTTGAGTCGCGACCACGCTCCGGAAGACGCAGCATGGTAAAGGCACCGACTAGATGGACCGACGATTTGGTTAAAGTCGCGGGAGACTGGTGGTTTAGGGCGGCAAATATCCGTTGGTTGTAGAAATCTTTAGGGATGTCTATCTAATCTATCTAATCTTTAGGAAATGATGATGATGATGATAATCCGCTTTGACCTGACTTTTGAATTCATTTAGGTAGATAGGATCACTCAAACACGATTCTCTCAAATCCAAAAGCTACCAAGTTTTGTATCTAATGAAGCAAATGTACACTTTTATTCTAAAATACAATGATTTTCTATAAAATTTTGCAGGTCAATGATCCTGAGTAGACGAGCCAACGACGACGACGTCCGGGACGGCTTCGCCAAGTGGCCGTTCATGACCACTCACACCTGGGGCGAGTACCCACAGGGCAAGTGGACCTTAGAGGTATGTACTAGTGTTCACCGAATTATACCATGTATTTCATGGCAATAAGTTTAATATGCAACACATTGCTAGATGCTTTATACCAACGGATTTATAGTTTGCAATAACTAGAGAATATCTAAAAATTATATAAAAAGCTACATCGATCTACCGTTTACAAATTTACACCCTTTTGTGAAGAGTTTACTCAGTTCAGTTCGATCCATATCTCTTGTCAAAATCAACTCACAATCACTCCACAGAAAGCAAATTACCTTACTATTCCGTTTTAAACTAAAACCACCTTTAAAGATACACCTCTGAAGAATAGTGTCTGTAGACTCTGTAGGTACATCATAATGAACAGTAATGATATTGTGACAGGCCCGCTTCAACGGCGGCTCAGCCCCGTCTTCCTCGTCAGGCTGGCTGCGCGGCTGGTCGCTGGTGCTGCACGGCACGCGCGCGCCGCCGTACGCGCAGCTGCAGCCGCAGGACCCGCACTCCAAGCTCGCCGTCGTCAAGAAGGCGCACGAGGACGCTCAACACTAGACTCGTCACGCCGCCGTAGCGAGAGGAAAGAAGGAAGATCAACAGTAGACAAGTGACAATCGTTCGCTGAAATCGCTAATACGAAAAAAATATGGAGACCTTCGAGCAACACGGCTTCCAACACGTTGGAAGAGAGACGGTAAAGCGACATCTTACCGAAAAATGTGACAAATAGTCACATTTTGCGGTCAGAAACGTGCCTAAAGAGTGCGTCTTTGTGCACGTTTCGCCACAAAATGTGTCTCACACATTACATAGGTACAAACAAAAACCAATTAGTATTGCCGACACAGGACAACTATACTAACAAATTTTGCACACTTCGATCTATTTTGTGTATGGACTATTCAGAACACAAACCCACGTATGTCCATTTGGGCTTGTACTTCAGCAGGGGGAAAACGGTGCGTATACCGTCTCCTTGTGTTGCTTGAAGGATGAGACCGAAACGTAAACATTATTTGACGTTGTCGATAAACGATTGTCACTTGTCTAGCTCCCAGATTATGCTCGTGTTTACCGTTTTAAATATCAGGGTGCATAGCCAAGATGGTATTCGCTAACGCTCAGTAGCGTAGCGTAATTTTCTCCCTCTCTTCCTTATTAGTGCGACAATGACAGTCCCGTTTTGTTCGCGACTGAGCGTTAGCGATTGGCATCTAGGCTACGCACCCGGGCATGCTTATGCTGTAATTCTTTCGGGTTTCAAGTCGAAATAAGCAGCTAATTTGTAAGGGTATCCGCGATCATAGTTTAGGGCAAAAGTTAAAACAGCACCGAAGGGATATTGCGATGCACTTTATAACACCAACAGCTTTTTAGTTAGAGATGTCTAGAAAATGTTTGGATCAATTCGGTTTGAAGGTCAACCAGTTGGTAGTTTCGAAATTACCTAAGATCAGGTAGAGTAAACATCTAAAGCAAATTAAAGACTTCAAATTTTAAAATATCGGCCGCTAACTGTCTACTGATATCTAATGTATCAATTATGATACTCGTATAAATATACATCTCCTGAAAATATACGACCATGTCTTTCAAGTGCGAGATGTATATTGTATACCTACGTACTTTAATCAAATTGGCGTGACGTCTTAATTTGTGGTCATAATAAAATACATTACTAGAATAAAGTGTTAAGGACTGCTGTTGGATTGCTACGGCGGAAAAAGGACTTCATTTTGTGTATGATTACAAGCTAAAGGTTGAAAGAAAGGATGCAACCTCGTTTACAAAGGAAGTGGAAACATGCAAGCGCAACAAAGATACATCCAATGTAATGCGATTTGATCTCAGGCTATGTGTTTAAAGAAGTTTGTATGGTAACTTGGGAGTGTAATCAATGAACCAGCTTGTCTTGTGGAGAAATATTGAGATTGGTAAAGTCAAGGTAGAAATTGCGACAAACGGAGCAGGCCAGCTGGCCATGGGTAACTTTATCAAGAGTCTGGCAAACGAGTTTATCATCAGAACTAACTTCTATGGAAATGTGTGAATTTAAAAGTTATTACCTATCGTTATGAGGAACTACAATTTTTTTTAAATTTAAAATTAGATTTCATACCTGAACGTAGGAAACATTTGAAACCAGGTAGTATACGATACGACAGTTGAATTTATTACCTTGTTGCATATTTCGTTGTCACTTATAAATCATATCTGTATTCTCGAATACTTAACATGAAACAGTCGATTATTTAAGGCAGTGTTTTTTAATTTAAATCAAATTACCATGGAAGCTAAGGGTAAAAAAGGGTAGGTATTTGGTAAACTCTTTTTTTGCTGCTAGTACAATTTAGCCAAGATGAAACAACTTTTTGCAAAACACTGCTATAAAATTGTCGTGTAAACTGAAAAGGGGAGAGGTACGACGAACTTTTTATTTACTCCATGCGTTCATGGTTAGTTTTTTAAACGTATACATCAGGCCGTTGCTTGTATACTTCTTATCAAAATGAAATAGTAACACTCTATTTTTATTTTAAAATAATTTATAATAGTATGGATATTTCAGGCAAGGATTTAAATTGTTTCCTAAAAACCAATATATTTAAATATACCTATACCCTGACAAGTCAGCTCTGTCAGTAAAAACCGCGAAAAATTCAAAACTTCTATGGGCCGATCAGTCCTACCCCATACACATTTTGAATTGCGCGCGGTTTTGTACTGACAGAGCTGGGTTTTCAGTGTATAATTTGCATTTATTTACGTACCTAGTACGTAATCGCATGGAGTAACTCTGCCACAACTTTCTATATTTTTAACGAAATTGTTTTTTCATTTAAAAAATATGAGTAGTAGAATTATTGTTGGTTGGAATAATTCTTACTCAGGTTACTTTGCTTTGTCGTAATAAGTATATATATATAAATTGTGTATGTATGTGCTTTTAAATTTCATGGCGAATTTCATTTCTGAAATTGAATTAATTTCAGTTTTCCAAATATCTATTAATTGAATTGTATTTGTATTATCTTTTAATTGAATAACATTTATAATATTATTACTGATGTTTCTTAATTATGTCACGGTAGCTGTACTTCCTAAGTCTGGAAAAGATAAGCGAGTAAAAGTTTATTTTCAATTAATTATTTGGTTGGTGGATGATTAACATATCAGAGTTCAGGTTAATAGTCGAGCAAAAAATATATTTTACAATATACAATGTGAATGACCATTTAAATATTTTGTCAAATGATATCTATAAAATCGCTACTTCAGGTCCAATATTTTTTAAATATTTGTTATAAAACGATTTGAATTTTTTGTTGAAAACAAGAGACGTTGTTAAAACGTTTCTATCTCTTACTACCTAACGTCTTTAAGTTTTTAGAGTTTATTTTTGTTCAATTGTTTCGTTTGAATCAAATGGACTGCATTTGTCCCAGCCGAATGGGGTCCATTTGATGGCATCCGATTTTCGTGGCGCATTCTCAAATGTCACCCAGCGTGCGCCAGGAAGACCAAGGATTAATAGATTAGAGATTATTGTTACTGACATAAGCTATATGTAATAAAAATATAAACATAGAGGTAATTATGCCACCAGAGAACTTCCTTTCGGGCCCAGTGTACATGATTATTTACGATTACCTCTGGCTCCTTATATATTTTCTTAACATAATATTTTTATCATTAAATACAATAAATAAAACAATTTAACGTGTTTTTCAATTCTTATTACCAATTGAAAACAAACTGTGTACGCTTTGCGTAAAAAACCTTCACAGTTAGTTGCTGGTTAGGTAGTCGTTAGAACATAAAATTATATACAAAAATCTATTGTACCTACTAAGAAATATATAGAAAATATAATGTGATTTGGTGTTGTATATGAATTAAATGATGTTTTTGTAATTACTACTCCTTTCCCTTTCTGACTGGTCATGCAAGTATCCCAAAGTAGTCAAGTCTTTAATAAAGGTATATTGGAAAGTTTTCTTCTATCGTTTAGTTTGCTTGAGAAAGACCCACCAATGAGTCTGTTAGTTTATTGTTTGGTACCTCTCGAACTTTTTAGGTAAGTAAAAACGACATAAAAAAGTTTATGGACAACATTTTACTATCGCTTAACGCAAACGTCATCTACAATCTAAATGAGAAAGAAGTGTGTACCTAAGTATACTTTTTTAAGATTTCTTTTCTGTATATATCTATATATTTATTTAGCAAGGAACTCATTTACCGCTAAGGATATTTCGTAGCGCTACCCCGTAGCCGATAACAAGTATTACCCGCCTTGTAGCGAAAATCGCGCGTAGAGGCATAACGACAACGTGTCGTGATCAGCTCTGAATGGGTTAAGTTAAGATTAGGAGCAAGTAAAACAAAAAATAACCTGTAGAGCTAGCTATATTACAATAATTTTAACGATTCGCGGCAGTATATCATTAGGTATAAACCGTCATTAGTTTAGACTATACAAACATTACATCGATACCACAGCGTACGTTACACTTAATATTAATTAAATTATCAACACTATATACAAATTTCCTTTTATCAAAATGTTGGTCGATTCAAAGGCACTTTCGTAATCCATTTTCCTTAATACAAATTCGTCGTCCAATCTCAGGTTACATTATAAATAAAAATATACTAAAAAAACTACGAGAACATGGCAACATTATGTACATTTTTAATCTCAAAAAGTGTGGTTTAAAATTTGAAACGTTAAAGTATGTAGAGTTTTTATATACCTAGCGTTAAATGTTTTAATACAAAGCTCGGCCATTTTGTATTTACTCTTTACAAAGTTTACAAGAACTTAGAATATGTGTTTGGTTCTATTGTACATTAAATAACCTACACTTTAATATAAAGCTATACAATTAAATAAAAAATATGCGAAATGATTTTGTTAATTGGAATGGTATTATTTATCTAACAAAACGCCCTTTAAATATATCTTTGCGAGGGTATTTATGTTTAAGTACAACCATATAACTTTGCAAAAAAGCAAGTAAAATTATAAGATTTTAGGTTTTTAAAAGGTTTTGTTTTAATTGCCATCCACGTAAAATCGCAGGAAAATTGCCAAATATTAATTTAAATACTGACTTACATCAGAAAATTTTGCGGTAATGCATACTTTCAATGTGTGACCATAGCAAAATATTTAACTTAATCTCTAAGGGAATAAAAATTCACAAGCTACGTCGCGTCAAAACTAACCCTGAAATGGAATTTTAATGTTTTACTATTATACTTAAGTGCACATACGACTTTTTCTAACGTCAGTTTCATAGAAAATAAAAAATCTCCAAAGTATGAACAGAGTAACATTTTATCATTATAATGTAGGTAAAATCCTGTTATTTCGACACCTAATAAAATTATAGTTACACGTAGACAATATTTAGTTATCTTACTCTATAACACTATAAGTTTTGGCTAACACTTTGCACTTGATCATAGTCACTTTCACTGCTATACTTTAGCACTTTTGAAATAACCTATAAAATCCAATACTAGGACCCGTTTGAATAATCCATAAATATATGTCGCACACGATATTCATACGCTTACGATGACGTACACATGACCTTCACTTGACCTAATAATTGGCAAATATCACTCATCTCTCGTTTTTTTAGAGAAAATTAATCATTGTCAAATAAAGTGAAATGGCGGCGGTCGGTCCATTCATTACTGACATTGACCAGGCTTGACGGCAGTACGTTCACAAATCGGACATTGTAATAAAAAATCCAAATAAAAATGTAACAATATGAAAAACTGAAAGCTTGCCTCTCCTCAGTAGGATATGTTCGCTCTTGTTTCTCCTACAATAGAGCTCCAATAGTCAAAGACGGATATTACCTTTCTCGCACTTACGCCTTCTAAAATACTGGCCATCCGTTTTTTTCTTTTTTCTGAGAGTCAACTGATTTTCAATTAGCTGCAGCGTAAACTCTTTGCAAATAAACTTTGCAGGATTTTGCTGAATTATCAGCCAGATGTTTGTTTAATGCTGTTGAATTTCTTCCTACAATATCTTAATATGTGTCTCTCTGGCCTTTTATACGCCCATTTCGTTGTAGTGCCTTCCGTTCGGCACGTCGACGCCGCGCTCCGAGATCCCGTTCAGGCCGTTCCTGTGCCCACGGGAGCTTAATTGTCAGAGATCTGAAAACACGACTTTATTAGTTTGAGAACAAGGTCCGATTTTGTAGACACTAAAAACTCAGATAATATGTAAGAATAAATGATATATTTTAACACTTTAAACTTTCGCGTTTTGTATACATAATTCTAAACTTACAACGGCTCAATTACGAATTAAGTTAATTTACCTTAATATACCAACGTTACCATACCAATAGGTACCATTTCGAACATTTCTACCAATATCGCTGTTCACAGTCCAGCCGCGACCATAACACACGAAACTGTCGATACGTTGGCATATGAAGGTAAATTAACGTAGTTCGCGATATACCAGATCTAAGTTTAAAATTATATGCACCCCCGGCAACTGAATGTAAGCATATTGGTATAGGATGATAGGTAAGGTATAATTAACAATTGTTTCCATTACCCATAGTTTCCTGCTGTAACTCTAGTTTGTACGCGGGGTTGTCGTACGGGGGAAGCGAGGATTCCCTTGGGGCAGTTGGCACAGCTGTAAGCAACAATAACATATTAGGTGCTTACATTCATCAGTGTGGAACATGGGTCTATGACGTCTAAACGCGATTCAGTTTAGGTTCTTAACTGTGCTCAGGGACTTACCATACCTTATGCCTTAACGCGATTCAGTTGACGACCTAAACTGAGTCACTTTTATACAACTGACCCTAAACTGAAACTTAACTGAATCGCGTTAAGACATCATGGTAAGGCCCCAGTTGTATGGCAGCGACTTAGTTTAGGTTCTAAACTGAATCGTGTTAAGGCGTCCATGGTAAGGCCCCTGTTCTTTTTAGTAATTTGGATTATGAGAGACATTATTAATTATGATGATTGGGTATTATTTAGAATTTACTACTATTTTAGTCCATGGACCGTTTTATTGTGCGGATTGACATGACATTAGTCTGACAAAAATCGTCTTGTTTCGTGTACTCACGCGTGATGGGCACGGAACGAGGGCGATGCCGACGAACGACCACCAGCAGGAGCAGTAGCGACGTGAGCGCGCCCAGCGCCGCCACCACGCCGACCACCACCAGCGCTCCGTAGTAGTCTCCCCGCGGCGCCGCCGCGCCGCCGACTGATGACGCTTCTATGGCATCTAAAAATAATAGTAAGATTTTAGATCACTCAAATCTTGGGCAGTACACAAATGTATTGTTGAACAGCTTCGTACCTACGCTTTCAAATTACCAACATGTAAGCTGCCATATGGACACGATTCCAACTGTCAAAATAATATTTCATTGATACTCACTGTCGATCGGCTCCGGAGTGTCTAGAGACTTTGTGTTGATTTCTAACACGTTGCTGGTCTTCACTTTTCCGTTTGTGAGGAACAGCTCGAGCCAAATACGACATCTGAAAATTAAAATAACGAAATATTAATTGATTACGTACCAATGCCTGTATGTAAAGGAAGACATGTTTCAGATCTCGTGTACTCCGTGGTTGTCTTATTTTCTGGCTAAGGTCTGTACACTATTTTTCTGCTCGGCAAGCGGCGAATTTGTTTAGCGTAACGGCCTGCAATTGGCTGCTTGCCGGCCGGAGGGCAGAAAATTAAGTAACTTTGAGGTTTCAAAATTAATACGGCAACATTTGAAAACTTTAAAAGACCATTTAACAGAAACCATTCACTATTCAACGCAATCGTCATAAATTTGAAAGTTTAAAACGGTAACCATTAGCGATGTTTGTTCTGGCCTGTTTTGTTGGCCTAATTCCAATAGGGCCTAATAGTTTTCCAGCCCTAGGCTCGTTCGAAATTCAAAGTTTGTTCCCCGGCGATGATCGGATGGGGCGGGTGGGGAAGTCCGCACCTTAGTAAAAATGCTTAAATCTGCCACATCGTCACTTGTTTTTACTCGAGATCAGCGGGGCTAAGATGCCAAGCTGATATTCTGATAATTGCTGGATAAGACTATAGTTTGTCGGCACGTTCTGACAATTTCTGATAATTTTAAATAGTTCTGTCAAATGTCTTTGCATTTGGCAGCTGTCACCGTCGCGCTATTCGTGCAAGTTGTATCTTAGGTCCGCAGCTCATGTTTTTTGTTTAGTCGGACTACACGGGTAATCGGTGAACACTGTACCTAGTATCGGGCTCCAGGCCGGTGATGGTGATGGCGGGCGTCTGGTCCCGCACGGCGAGACGGAAGGCGTCGTGCTCGCGGCGGCCGCCGCCGCACGCGTGCGCGGCGCGGTACACGCGCACCCAGCGCTCGGCCGGCGCGGGGATGCCGCGCCACGACAGCTCCGCGGCCTCGGAGCCCACGGAGCGGGCCTCGAGCTGCACGGACCAGTTGTATGGGTCTGGAATCACAAGTAATAATAGTTTTCTCAAACATGATCGGAAATGTATGCATTTATGTCACGAAATGAAGACATGCAGTTTCTTGTTTACGGCTCCCCCCGTTTACTTCTTGGCCGGCGGCCGTGAAGTAATGTATGGCGTAAGTATGAACGAAACATTATAATTGTCCGCTGCTGTAACTTTTTTAATTTGCGTACTAACACTAAACTGACAAAGGAAAAATTACATACAGCCAATTACCACTAGATACTTTCGACATTAAAAAAAACAAATTCTATGGTTTTATGTATATTTATGTGCGGTTAAACATGGTGCTCGAATACCTCAATCAAATGGAATCTTTAAAAAATAAAAAAGGTGGCAAATTAAACAATTTTTTCCTTATTAACTACTTACTATTTACCTAGTAGTTATTTTAATTTTAATATTTCCTCACAATGTTTGAGAAAAGCACTATACAAGCCTCGGCCGGAAGAGAGATTGCAGGACGAGTTTGTGGTAGACGGATTAAACAAGTCCTCTGTACTTCACGGCCTCTGCAGTAATGTACTATTATGCAACAGTACAATGAGGATTATCGCGAGTCGATTTTCCACTAGGGGCGCTAGTGGAACGTGGGTCCTGCGGGAACATTTCAAACGTCACATTGACATTTCTCTCATACTAACACAGGACCCACGCATGAGTGGCGCCGCCTGGTGAGCGACAATACGGTAGCTCCCATTAGCTGTTTGCATACACTATTTTTTCTACGACAGCGGAAATAGCGAAAAACGTGAAATCTCAAATGATGGCTGAACGTGGAATTTGTCGTATATAAACTAAACGAATCAAAAATAATCAACAGTGTAAAAATATTGTAAATAAATCCAAGCATCGTTTAGCAGTGTTCTTATGGAATACCATAGATAACATTATAATGTATTTATAACTTCTCAATATCGCTGTCTGTCATCTAATTGACAGATAGAAGTGCTGGAGTAGAAATAACAATTATTTTATATTAACACCCATAGGGGCATCGCTTAGACAACTTTATAATGTATTATTTTAAATATCGCTGTCAGTCAGATAAAAGTACTGGAGTAGAAGAAGAGATTTAAGAAAAAGCTTGCAAGCAATTTGGGGTCAGAGCAGAATGGATTTGTGCCAACCCTTATTCATGAAAAATAAACTAATGACGTTACCTAGTATTTATATAAAGAGCCAGTTTGTCACTTTTGCCGTTGAATGATAAATACCGTGCGTGCCTCGGGCACCAGAAGATCGTGATTATTTAAGCTAAATTGAACTTCCTTATCGCATTGGTGAAACTATCGACGGTAGCCGGCAAGACTTTCCGATGACGGCGATCGACTATTAGCGGTTACAGTGTTAAGAAGTTACTACGACGTTTTTGGTTGTTTTTTCAATCAAATCTTTTGTAACTTGCCACTTCACTTACCAACATAAGGAGCTGTAGTGAACTCCAGCACAGCAGGATCATGCAGTTCGGTAGTGGCACGTGGTGGCGGTACTAGGACTAAAGAAGCCTCGTATTGGCTGCCAGGGCGGAGCTCCTGCAGGAACACGGAGTCCCGGCTGTGGTGGAGGAGCTCCGTCATGCTGTAGATCGGGTTGCCTACGGGGCGGTAGCTGAAATAAAAAAGCCAATGTGCCAGTACTGCGTTATATTTAGTATTCAAACGCAAAATGAACTAGATGGCCTATGGAACTCTCCGTGCAAACTCGAATCGATTGTCTTGTGTCTGAAACGACATATATTATCAGCAAGCTGCCCACACAGCCCGCGCTTACTAGAGCGTTTGTGCTTTGAGTTTTAATACAGGCGGAATAGCAATTGACAGGCCCTCTGCCGAATGGGTGTGACATAGTATCATACTCATTGCATATACTGACGTTTATCTGACATAGCTATTTGTACGCTATGTCCGAATAGCTGTACATTTGACGTGCCCAGCGCCCGCAAAAATGGTCAGACTTTTTTGTATAGAAAATGACAGACGTTGCCAGTCGGCTGATTAAAAAGTCGTGCGGATGAGAGGGGGGCCGAGCCTCAATTGTTTTTTGAAAGTGTTCAAAACGGTTTGAATTCACTTTTAACATTTATATTATCTAATATGTATCTTCATAATAATAAGGCCGACTTGTACCATTCAGAGCTAGCCACATAACCAGGAGTTAAGCGTTTTTTATATGGAATTTGACAGCTTAAATCCCGGTTAGCGGCTAACCGCGGGTGGTGTAAGTCGGCCTAAGCTAGATAGTAATTTTACAAGGTTGTCTGGGTCAGTATGACTGGGTTATGAGTGCCATAGTAGTTACTTATACTAATATCGCACTGGTGGTCTAACGGTAAAATATCCGACTTTCCATTTGGTGGTTGCGGGATCGAAGAGTAGCATCTATGAGTTAAACAGAACATAATAACTAAATGTCATTTGATATTTTGCAGTTGCTTTCCGGTAAAGGAAAACATCGGAAGAAATCTGCGAAAAAATTCAAAGCGCGTATGGGAAATTTTCAACCCGCTTAGCATGGGGACTATACCCCAATTCTTCTCTTACATGAGAGGAGACCAAAGCAACCGATATAGCTCTCCGAATCGCTAAACTTAAGTGGCAGTGGGCGGGGCACATTGCACGTAGAACCGACGGCCGTTGGGGCGGAAAGGTTCTCGAGTGGCGACCGCGTACCGGAAGGCGCAGCGTGGGTAGGCCCCCCGCAAGGTGGACTGATGACCTGGTGAAGGTCGCAGGAGTCCGCTGGATGCGGGTGGCGCAGGACCGGTCATTGTGGAAATATTTGGGGGAGGCCTATGTCCAGCAGTGGACGTCTTTCGGCTGAAATGATGATGATGATGATGATGAGAGGAGACTGTGCCCAGCAGTAATATACACATAAGTTGAAGAAAGCAAGCAGGCAACGAGTGTCCCAGAACTCACAAAAGAGAGGCATTTCGATTCACTTAGTTTAGAATAACATGACTATAAAAACTCTCTTACCGAACTTGGATAGCGTCAATAAACTGAAGGTCTTCCTCTGTGAACCGTTTCCATGTGATGTGGGCCACGGAGTCGTTGAGGTCTTGGACTGCCAATCTGCTATCCACTACTCTCCTCTTAACTTCTGCCGGTGCCACCTGACGACGAAAACAAAATTTATAGATTTTAATATTTGTTAACAAAAGGCTACGTTAAGCCTCACTAACGCACAGTTTTCTCTTTCTCACTAAACTGTGTATTATTCTACGATGTGTGGTACCTACCGTAGGCAAGTCCAGCGTGCGTATGCTATATATCTCGCTCTCAGGCTCCACGGGCAAGTTGTGCAGATACAGCTTCCCTCTCATCTTGTAGACGGTGGACGGCTTTAGGCCGGTGAGACGGAACTCCAGCCGAGAGGTGGTCAGAATCTCGTCTGCTGGGGCGAACACTTGCGAATACCAGTGGGTGATTTCTTCGTCACTGAAAAAAATAAAGAAATGTTTTGATCTACACGTTCTATTTTATTACACTCACGGTCTGATTCTGGACTAAGAAATGTATGTATGCAAATATATGTAATGAAAAATTAGGTAAAATCAATGAAGAAGAATAGAAAGTCAAAATAAGGGATAATTAAGTTTGCTTGCTGCTGACACAAAGCTTGCTAAACTACCACTGCTGCTGGCCAGATTATCTGCCGAGAAGTACTTACGCCGTGTCAGTGTATCTCAAGAAAGCTTCCTTGCAAGTTAACTAGTCCATGTAACTCCCCATTCTGCCCATTCTGCTGAGATCTACGTTTTCTTGCAGCTCAACTAGTAGACGGCAGTCCGAAGAGCACTGACGCTGCATGCGTTACCAGGGTGATCGCTGTCGACTTCTTGTTTTCGTTATTTGGTGGTACCGTTATTACGGGACGGGTAGTAGAACTGCTATTAAATATTAACAAGCACTTACGCTTTGTCAGTATATCTCAGGTCTACGCTGCCGCGCAGCCCAACAAGCACTGGAGGCAGTCCGAAGAGCATTTTCACAGAGGTCGGGCTGTCCGATATTAGGGTGATCACCGTCAGCTTCTTGTTCTCGTTGTTTGATGGTACCGTTATTCCAGGTAGAAGAACTGGAAAAAAAATGTTGATTAGTGATGCTGGCGAAATTTTTGTCAAATTTCTTTCATAAACAGGCTTCAAATAAAGGTGGACTTTTTCAATTCGCCTGTTTATTTCGCATGTTTGCTAAGCGTCTTCAATTATTAATATATATTGTTTTTTTTAAATAGAGATACTATTTGATCTGTAAATAAATTATAAATAAATATTATAGGACTTTCTTACACAAATTGACTTAAACCCGCAGTAAGCTCAAGGAGGCTTGTGTTACAGGTACTCAGACACCGATATATATAATATACAAATACATAAATAATGCCCTTACCGGGATTCGAACCCGGGACCATCGGCTTAGCCGCCAGGGCTACCAACTACGCCAACCGGTCGTCTATAGCTAGCTAAGCAGAAACCTCTGCGAATGGTACCAAGTTTCTCATAAAGAAGGAATTCTTAGCCACGGGTGTGGTTTCGTTAGCTCAGTTGGAAGAGCGGTGAGATCTCAGAGTCGCGGGTTCGAGTCCCGCCCGAGGTCATGATTTTTTCCACTTCCCCTTTCTTTCAATTTAGGTTAATGGTTTAGGTAAACTTTGAGAAACCTTACCTGGTGGTAGCCCGTTGACCAGCGGGTTGACTGGCCGCTGTATTATATGGTTCTGCCCATCGTCATCCTCCGGGAAGTGGACCGACGAGTCCGGCGGCACCGTCGGCAGGAACGGGGCTTTCGGTATATGAGTCTGTGTGGAACTCGGCACTTCTGATGACGGGGAACCTGGAAGATATTTTTTATTGCTATAGAAAACAGTAACGGTGATGTGAAAACAAACATCCAGTAGGAAGAATCTACACGGTTTAATTACAACAGCGTGCTTAGCCAAGATGCCAATCGCTCACGCTTAATAACGTATCGCAGCTACCTCTCTCTATCACTCTTCCTTATTAGTGTGACAATGACAGTTGCGTTTCGTTAGCGACTGAGCGTGAGCGATTGACATCTTGGCTATGCACCCTGCCGTCTTTTATTTCTAAATAGCTTAATTTGAAAACATGTAGAAAGATTTAAAATACTAAGATGTGTTAGGTAGGTAGGTGCCTTAATATTTTGAAATGCAGGGTATTTTCAACGTAATTATTAACTAGGATAGTCCGACTAAGTTATGGATGCATAGATTTTGATAGCACAGACTGTGAAAGTAGTCGTCATTATTTCATAGAAGTTTGACGTATAAAATAACACTTTAAATGTTTGACAGTTCGGTTGCTTTAAAGAGATAACGTGATCGAACTCTATATAGATCTGAAAATGTAACCCCAGATTATCGTCTGACTTACTTGACAATAACGTGTAAAAACCGTGAACGTTTAAATCAGGGCATTTTCAAGTTGTGCAATAACTTTAAAATCCTAAGTTAAATAAAACAAATACACTGTTAAGGATGACTCACACTATAACGGGCCGGGCCGATGTGTCAGTTTCTATAGAAAACGTCACGTGACCTCCGAGGGCTCCGAGCTATCACGTGATTCTTTCTATAGAAATTGACAGATCGTCCCGTCCCGATCTAGTGTGAGTCATCCTTTATTCCACAAGCTTATATACGGGCATATTTTTATTTTGTTGTCGTTTTTTTTTTTTCGCGTCAGATTTGAATGAAATTTGGTGGGTAGGTATTTTAAAGTATGTCCCATAATTTTTTCCACTGAGTTACGAAATCGTATGGAATTTTCGTAACTCAGTGGAAAATTTCATACAATTTTTTTGTCGCACATTGAGATTTTGTATCTATCTAGCGTAAAATAAGGAACTCTACCTACCCACCAAATTTCATTCAAATCTGACGAGAAAAAAAAACGACAACAAAATAAAAATATGCCCATACATCGACATAATAAATGGAAAGTAACAAACAATACATATATCTACAGTCAGTAGAACTAAAGGATTACATCAAGATAAAATGATTAAATATTGATAGGTAGTTTTCTACTAGTTATGAAATATTAATAGGATATCTCTAAACTAACAAATACTTTACTTAGTACACACCTAAAATAAAATTACAATCTTACTTAAGGGTTATTTTTGGGTACGAGTTTTAGTTGAGTAGGTATATGGGTGTTAAAATGAAAGATTGGTGGGTGTCGTTAGAAAGTCTCCAAACTATTTACGTTATTGAAATGTCATTAGTAACGTCACAAAGTAGGGTCAGTCGCTTCAAGAGTCAGTCAGTAGCCCAATACAGATACTAGAAGAATCTAACACCCAGCGAGGGCACTGACCAGTCAATCGCTTTCTGTCTGCCGATCGTTCTAGATTCCGATTCGCTTCAGATTCCACTTCCATCTGGCTTAGAAGGTTCTCCAGGTCTAAAGCTGAGTAAGCTTTAGTCGGATTTTGGTTGGTAGTTTGGTGGTTGAATAAAAATGACGGCTCTCCATTCATATTTGGCACAGCTCTTAGCAGTACGTTCTCGTAAGGATTAGGCGATTTCGTCAGTACGTGCATCTTAGTGTTTTGCTCCCAACGGTTTTTATCAGTCACCGGTTTCGATTTTGGCGCGGTGGATAGTGCTGTCATGTATCTTCCATGTGTTCTATCATATTTGTCTGGAGGTTTGCCGGTGGGTAAGGGAAGGGCGAAACGCTCAGGATTGTGGATTGTCATGTTGTGGGGAACGGTCTTAAAATGCGAGGCTGAATCATAAACTTTCGGTTTAACGAAATTTGGATCAAAATCAGGAAGAGGAAGATTATTTTTAGCAGGCATGAAATAAATTGGTTGACTTAATTTAGGGAGGTTACCTTGGGGCGCGGGTTGAGGTTGCAATGACATGTCTTTATTGCGCATGGGTAGCGGGGTGTGCACGTTATTAGGGAGAGAATTGTGGATCATCTTGTAAATGGGTTGTTTAGGAAGGATAGGTTTGAGAGGAAAGAATGAATAGCTATTGTCAGTCACTTGTGTGTCGGGTTGTCTCGCGCTAGTATCAAAACTTGAATGGTTGCTGAATTCGGGTGGTTCATCGCTGTCAAATGGGATATGTAGGTGTTCAAAGTTGAAGACTGTGAGGTTTTCAGAGGATTCACCGTAGTCTTCGGGCTCTGTTAGGTATTGTTTAAGGTTGATCTGTCTGTAGGGGTCACTGTCAATGGATTCGCTCTCTCGCGGTGGGAAAGCCACGGCGTACGGCTGCGGCGTCGGGGGGACAACTTCCTCAGTGCCAGCTGCAAGTAAAATGGGTTATAACGGACATCGAACAGTCAATCATTTTTATCCTACTGAAACTTATTTCTTAGTTAGATTATAAAATAACAATTGACTTTTAACGATGTCTGATCACTGGTAATGAACGTTCATGCAATGTAAATGTAAGCATGCTTGGGTTGATAGGGATTGTGATGTATGTGAATCATTATAAATATGAGGGAAATTATTGCAATGATTATGAAATAGGTAATTTTCTTGGAATCAAATGACCGTGAAACTTATTCCTAACTGCACCTATCTTATTTCCTATTTTTAACTGAATTAATAGATACGATGCTTCATAAGTAACTGTATTGTAGAAAAGGCAAGAGTACTTTATTATTTGCCTGACGGACAACCAGCCGGGCTTATGGAAGCAAGCCAGCGACATTGCCTGGAAGTTGTGCTGTTGCTGGCAGCTGTCACCGATGGAGATGGTGAAGGGCACATCTGCAGCAGGGGAGCCAGACTAAAAGTCCAGACGTGTTCTGCGGAAGCGTGGCAGTTTGTCTGGAAGTTCAGTTACAGTGAGGAAATTACCGTGCGGCACGCAGCCCCACTGCTGGCAGCAGTCGTCGATGGATATGTTCACAGGTGCGGGCCGGTGGCCGGGCGGGCAGCGCATGTTCTGCGGGGGGATGGGCGGCAGTGGGGAGCAGATTTCCTGGCAGTCCAGCTCGCCGTTCTCGCAGAAGCAGCGCTGCGAGCAGCCAGAGAGGCTGATGGGCACGTCGGTCCAGTTTGGGATGCTGGTAATAAACGGTTGTTATTTAAGACATTACGAGTTAAAAATATACAAAAATACACAGAAAAAAATTAAAGTTACAGATCGATTCCCAAAAGCTGGCGCAAAAATGTATGAAACTGTCATTTATTTCATAACACATCACGCGCCAGCTTTTTTCAGGATTTCGGGGGTAGATTTTATATCCTTCGGCTCCCAAGCTTCTTTTCTACGCGCTATATTGGCGGGCTGGTTACTGTAATCTGACTCGCAAATTATGTCGTGTAGATGAAAAGTTTCGATATCCTAACTCGGGGGTGAGATTTTCATGTTTTAAGGAATGTTTAAGACTTACGGCACTCCGTTATAATGACATGTGCCATCGCTGAGGCAGCGCGCGGCGCGCGGGCAGCAGTTGGGCGGCGTGGGCGGCGGGCTGGGCGCCCAGCGCACGCAGCCCTTGGACATGAGCTCCAGCCCCACGTGCGAGGGGCATTCTAGGGCGGCGCATTCGCGGATCTCGTCGCCTGTACACTCGCACAGCTCAGCGCACCCGATGTGGAATTCTTCGCCTGGCAAAAGTATGGACTTTGTACTGTTCAAAGTTGCATGGGCAGTTTAAGAATGAATTCATTCATAAATTGCCTATTTGCTTTTGAACGCGTGTATACAATCGCGTGTAAAGAATCAGGGAGAGAAGGACAATAGACATAAAGGTGTCGGTTTTTTTTCTATTCGGAGTTTTAAATATACATTCGTGCTTTCATGAGTCTGAATTTTGTTGATCGGAGTCTTGATAGGTCGGGATTACAAAATTTGGGATTTGATATATATGTAAAGGATTTATGAAAATTCGAGATTATAAAAATCGAGATTATGAAAATCAGAAAATACCTCTAATATTTCAGAAACACTTACCAACTTCATAAAACTTGCCATCCTGATGACACCCGATCATCCCATTCACCTCAACCAACTGTTCCGGCGGTTCCTTCTTCGACATATCCATCGACGTTATCGTGAAATTAAACTTCGTTCCCGTCTCTTTAGTTTTCAGAATGTAGTCCTTTCCACCATCGAGGTTGAGTATAAGGTTATCGTATTTAAGTTCTACGACCTTGAAGTTGGCTCCTCCGTCGTCAGAGAGAAGGAGATTGATTGGGTCTTCGCTGGTGTTAGTGTGGCTAAGGGTTACTTGGACGCTGTTATTCTGGAGGACTTTGATGGAGCCGATGGGTTCGGTTAGTACTAGGGGGCGCATGGTTGTTGGCGCTGGAAGCTCTTCTGTGAGGTTTTGTTTCTAGAAAGACAAGTTACAATTGAAATGTATAGTTTAATTTAATAGCCTAACTTCAAATAAAAAAATATGAGCAGAGCTAGGGTAGCCAAAATGACTGCGACAACGAAGCGATTTGAATATTTTTGATTTTGACTATTTCGAAGTTTATGTAGGTACTGGTTTAAAACAACTCTCTGCTTAGATGTACTGTGACAGTAAGCTAAAGCTGACAGAATATCCACTATGAAAAAAATACTATTGTCGAATACGTCTATTAAGTGACTTTTTTAAGTTTGTTCTTGCAGTGAAGTCTTACCTCAGTAGATGCCGTGGAATTCGTAACGTTGTCAGTATGGTCTTCATGGACATCTTGCGACACATCACACACTTGCACCTCACAACAGGCGTCTTTGGGATCCTGCACGTTGATGCACTTGTCTGATTGCGGTAGAGGAGGACACCTGAGGAAAAGACCAACGTCGACCTGTTGAGTAAGTCTCAAAAAATATGAACCGAATTAGATTCCATTACTAACGGCCTCCTAGGCTAGTTGGTAATGACCCTGCCTATGAAGCAAGAGGTCTCGGATGCGAATCTTGGTCAGGCATTTATTGTGTTTTTCATGAATATTTGTTCTTGAGTTATGGATGCTTTCTATGTCTAAAGTATTCATATTTATCCATTGTATGTATATATCGTCGTCTAGTACCTACCCATAACACAAGCTCTCTTGAGGTTACTGTGTTTAGATCGATACGTGAAAAAATGTCCCATAATATTGCTGAATAAGCACCAGCGCTGCGATGCCCCGAGCGCCAGAGGCAGCCTTTGACTCTGCTACTTAGATAAATAATTAATAGGTATATAAAGAAGCTAGAGTGTATCCCATGGACAGAAAAGCGCAGCGTATTAAGGTTCATAAGAATAAGGACAAATGTCTTCACAAGGTTAGTTGGTAGCATGTAACAAGATGTGAAAGATGTGGAAGGGAATAAGTACCTAGGGTAAGAACGCCGACTTTAAGACAATACCTAGCCTATAAGACGGTTATACCACATGGATCCATTTGAATAGAACTGAAAAGGTTCTCACCTCGGTTTGCAGGTGATGACGGAGTTTTTCTCGCACGTGCAACGCTGCTCGCAGCCGACGTTCCATGTGTTGCCCACGAAATACGTGTCGTTGCCGTACTTGCACACCTCTAACTTGGTCACCTTCGTGTCTGCGAGGGAAGTAAACCAATTAAAATTTGTAGACTTTAACAACTATCATGAGTTACTATACCCTATACATATTCATGTATACTTTAAAGACAATAATACTAATTATTAATTTAAAATATGCGTGACGCATCAAGGTAGAAACTTCTATGCAAGAAAGATAAGACACTGATTATAGACACGATACAGGTGCACGTGAAGATATTCTTACTCTTCTGTTAGCAGTATTATAGCAAAATTAAAATCAAATAGATAAAAAGCCTATTTTTTCCCAGAATTTTCCAAGGCGATTAATTAGATGTTGCTGGCATACCTGAGAAAATACATTAGTCTCGTTCATAGGAAGCTTTTGCTTGTCAAATCTGCAGTCTCGATACAAAGGTGATGGAGCAATGTTAAGATTCTTCAAGTATGAAAATCTAAATATCGGAAATCTTAAGGTTAAGATCTAGCGAGTATGTAAGCCGCGAGCTCACAGTCGCACCCATGTTGGTTTTAGATCACGGTTCAAATAACAGCAATCATAACCAGCGTATTCGCTAGAAGTATAGGCAGCCTTACCTCCATTGCCAGTTGCGCACGCTACAATGCTGCAGCAGTCGTCAACAGGCGACTCGAAGCACAGCGGATCGTTGAGGGTTCGGCCTCGACGGATGTACGGATGCTTGCAGCGTGGGGAGCAGCTAAACGTGCCGCCCGGCATGCATACGCAGGTCTCTTCGCAGGAGCGCTCCATGTGGTCTCCTACCTGGGTTTCATATATGTTTTTGACGTTTAACAAGTGTATAAAATATGTGGATGTACAGAATACACGTCCTGTCACTGTACTGTATTGTAAAATTTGCTTTCGTTTCGAAGTACGCGTACTTCGTTACGCGTACTTAACATTTTAGGGCCATAGCTATGTAGGTGTAATAGTAAGCTAACTTGCATCTATCATCTATAGATACATATAGATGTATCTATAGATGATAGATGCAAGTTAGCTTATAACGAGAAGAAACTTAAAAACGAAAGCGTTTCACCCTCGCAATGTGCCGAAACAAAAACGATTTACACAATAGCTCGTCAAACGCCACTAAAACCATTCACTACTGAAACGGTCGTAATTATCGTAATATTTGTTCAAAACATAAGATAAGTAAGTTATTCTTGGAGATTTAATTAAATACTTTAAAGTTAGGTTATTACGATCAATATGGCGGTTTGATTACATTGTTAGGAAGTCCCATTGACAGCGATTTTCATTTAAGTAATATCTAGATTTAGATTAGTTTGTTGGTCTTAGGCTCTCAGGCGATGCAGTGGCAAAAAAAGTTGAAAAAGTATGAAATAAAATGGGATTTGCCAGACCGGGATGACAAGACCGGCCCCGGCTCCGGCCCGATCTAGCGTGAGTCATCTTTAACGCGGTATTGCAAAATTGTAAATATCAGTTTACTCCATCTATTCGTGTTTTTGGAAACCTTTGTTTTGGCTTTGAGAGAAAAGTATTAGCTAGTAAAAGAAGGGTAAGTCAGCCCAAAGCGGGTATGCAACGATACCGGGTCAATATTTTCCAACTTCTGTGCAATTCAGTCACAATATTTGGATTATCGTTCCTATCTTTCTCCTTTTAGGATCGAAAGAGCTCTCGATTTTGAGTAGAAATAACATGAAAGATACATATTTATTGAAAAAAGTGGAGGAGACAACGTTTAAATAAAGTTTTGAGCAATGTTTCCACCTAAACCCTGTTTTTTTTTTAAAGCACTGTTTGCCTCGTATTTGCCTCTTGCAGCTAGGTAAAATGCCTCAAGGACCTATTTTAGATTTAAGGTAGGTAGAGACAGGTAGTAGTAGTAGCTAGGTAAGTTACACTTACTGTATAATATTTTAAAAATATCGGTTTCTGATTTTTTCACATCAGATTAGTACCTGCAACTGCCAACGTCAACTCACTTACAGAGAAATTTTTAAAACTCCACGATTTCTACGCAAAAGCATTCCCGCATATAACATAGAACTGTATACCCTTATAACTGAAAGTCATAGTGCTAAGGCTTACCTTATAATTGATTCCATTTTCAGTGCATATACTATTAGAATCTCCTTCATCCTTCCCTTCTTCAAAATGTTCAGCAGCTATAGCGTGATGGAACGGCGCTTGTAAATTAGAATAAAACTTATCTGGCAAATCTTTATGCGGCTTCATCTCTACTTTGGAGGCACTATCAAATTCATCGTCAGCATCTAAATTTACATCGCTAAGATCACCAAGTTTTTTACTTAATTCTGTATTGTTGTGTAGTGAGAGAGCGAAATTCTTTAGTTCATCTATGTTTAGATTTAAAAGTCTTGCTTTTGGTTTCTGGCTGGTATCTTCTTCAGTGGTGGTTTCGATATTTTCTGTTTCTGTGATGGAAGGAGCAGTTGATCTGGTGGGGGGTGCCGTGTTAGTTACTGTTGGCGGTGGATCGGTTAGAACGTCGGATGATACGGTTTGAGATGATGCAGCTGTGTCATCATCGTCTCCCGTTAGTTTACCTGAAAAAAATAACGCTTTAAGTTAATAAGGTTCTGGGGCAATTACACGTAGCTTAAAACTTTTCTGGAATTCGTACAACTCTTACTTTACTACAAAGTTAAATCGAAAGCTTTTAAATACCTATATAAAATATTTTCTTACAGCTGAAAGTAAAAAAAATACTGTAAGTACAAATAAACATTCAGCCACCGCATTGATCTACAAATCCAAATCTAAGACTAAATATACTAAAACAACATTTGTAGTCCACAGTTTTGCATAAAACAAAGAATAACAAAAATCAGTACATTTGATTACCTACTCCAACATAAACTTCTGGAATTGGAGCAAGGTCAGTAGGCGAGAGGAACCTGCACATCCAAGATACGGTTGCTCTTCCAACGGAATTTCAACTTTATGAACACGTGATAAAGGCTTTTGCTTACAAAGCAATTGGAAATTACTCGATTGAATCCGTTAACGGATTCCAATCGTAACTGTCTTGTAAAGTTCGATTGGAACTCCACAACATGAATTTGCCGATGTTAAACATAAATGTATAACATTTTCGTTCTTACACGCTTCTCAATAAAGATTGTTTGCCTTTCTCCAATGGCGTTTAGTTTTCGTACATGATGCCGAGACGTATCGACAAGCACGTAGACAACACAACGACTTTTTGAGCGTGAGAATCGCATTTCGTGATTGGACTTAATTGGAATGATACTAAAATAAAAGAGCAATAAGTGCGTGGTCAGTAAAACGAAAAACAAAAGGCTATCAACAATATGGAGGTGAAAGAATGGGGTTGAGGATGATTGGCTAATTATTCATAACGTACCAAAGTGGTTATTTTATTATATGGAATAATCTTATTTCACCTCAGCTTAACTGCTATAACAAACAGAGGTGAGTAGTTTGAAAATAAAATTGTAGCATTGTTCTATAATTTTCTGTTGACACAATTGTAGATTAATAATGTATCGCCAGACATGTTTTATTATTCATACAAGCCAATAAGTACTTGGCACGTGTGATAAAACGAAACGATGCTAATAATAATAATTTTAGGTAAGTATTTTGCATGAAACAATCTTTTCTCATGTAAATTAATATGATGTAAGTACATAATGTTATGGGAAATAAAAAAAATAAACCATAACAATGCCTTGAGCCATTTTAAATGTCGGTATTTGTCGGGCAAGTCATCAATTACTGGAAATATAATTGTATCAGTTTTGCTAGCTTGTTGTCTGGTATGTTTTCCCAGTAGTTCAGTATTTTTCTATAATTTAGGTAACGAGCGAGCGAAGCTCTGAGCCTACTGTAATAATCCGGCGTTTGTATTGTTCGACGATAACTCGAATATCGTTGATCGCTGGTTTTAATGAAGTTTGGCAAGTGGTTACATGTGAGATAAATATTTTTATTACGTTCTACTCTGAGCCAAATCGGTGGAAGGGTTACCGAGATTATAGAGGTCGTGAGTTCACGTTCAGGGCGAACCACCAGTTATTTTCAAAGTAAAATTACATATCAGGTTTCATTAACTTCAATGTGGCCTATTTCATTTAACTGTTGAAAGTGCTTGGACGTGTTGGCTTCGCGTACACCTCCCAAAGTCCGGGAATTCATGTACGTTAAAGACATAACAAAAATATATGAACATAAAATAATCTAGATGTGATCTCGACATCAGTCATGTGCTAATTATTTTGCTAACATTGTCAACGTAAGAGTAATCACAAAATCTTATGCATGCACATAAAACAACAGGGCCTTACCATGACGTCTTAACGCGATTCAGTTGACGACCTAAACACAGTCGCTGCCATGCAACTGATCATAAGCTAAGAACCTAAACTGAATCGCTTTAAGACGTCATGGCCCCAGTCGTGTATAGCATGAAATTGACAGATTTGTTTTGAATATTCTCCATTCTATTTCTTATCTGTGTGTTTAATTTGATTACTTCTCTCTAGGTATACTTATTTATTGAGGTAGGTTTATGGTAATGAAGGTCATAGTGATAATTACATATTTTTGAATTGTTTTGTAATAGCAAATGTTAGAAATTTGCGTTCCATTACCATTTTAAACTTAATTAGTAGGTACAGCAAACATTCGCTACAACAATGGCGCAACACCTGCATACATTTACATAATGGTATACACATGAGTTCACGAACCAGGCCCTAACTCGATATTCAAGAGATATGTGACATGCATACATTGCATACGTTCAATATGGGTGCATGCTGGTCTGAGGGTTTTGTCTCTACCGCACTGTATATTTGCACGTAAGTGCGACGGAGAGGCAACCTTTCCGACATGCCATGGGCCCTTTGGTAAGTTTCTATACATTCCTAATAGAAAAGCGTTCGCTCGTTCGCACAGAGTCACAGACTAAACAGACCCCCGGGCCGTTTTGCTTTTTACCGACAATGAAACGCGATTTTCTTGATTTTTCTGATTTTAGTCGGTAAGGTATTTTTCTTTTCAGTGGTTTTCTAGAAAATACCGTGACAGAGACAAATGCCCACAAAAATCCTGGGAAAAGAAGAATTTCGTATTTTCGCAGCTGAGCATACCCAGATTAACCACTAAGATTGTTTTTTGTATATATTTTTAGTTTACGAAAGTATAGGATGATAATTAGAGTCCGTCCGAAGTTTCGGCCTCGGTTTCGGTTTCGGCCGGTTTCGACATAAAAATCATGTTTCGGCTAAAAACCAGCCGAACCTTTCAGCCGCGCCGAAAATTACAATATCATACTTTCGGGTCGTGTTCGACTGACGTCAGGTGCGATCGGCACAGCTGGCAATATGACAATTATGACATCATATGATAATGCTAAAGTTTCAATCGAAATCGAAATCGAAATCGGGCCATGGAGATGTTTCATTATTCATATTTTTGAAAAAAAACGGCTCACTGACATTTTATTCAGCGTTTTAATCACATTATCTAAAAGTTCGGTTTCGGTTTCAGCCCAAATGAGCCGAAACAAGATTCAATCGAAACCTTCGATTTCGGTTTTGACACTAATTCGGTAGGACACTAATAATAACCGTGAACGCAACGTACTAAATTAGAAACGAGAGCTTTAAAAATAATCTAAAATACCTAGGTAGTCATTTAACAAGTTTTTATTAGAGGCTTGAGTTTTCACAGTGAGCTTGAAAAATCTTCAATTTTGAATCTTTAACTCCAAAAAAGGTCTAATCTTATCCGATATCGTAATTTTTCACGTCAGCCACAGGTAGTAGGCCTCCTAAGGTGGCGACCTCAATGACCGTATGTGGGTTAGCCCAAACAACCGTCAACCGGTTCTATAAGGGCCGGCACACACTGCCGCTCCCAGTTCTAATGGTCCTTTAAGATACAAGTTAATACAAAAACGTATGTTTAGAATTGTCAATGGGGGGGTAGTTAGTACTTATAGTTACCGACACTCGGGCTGCCCACACATCCCGCACCCGCCGATACACGCCGCCGCCAGTATTATATAATATTTCTAAGCGTAGGCAACTTTAGAGTTGTTGTGTGTGCAAATATCTGTTCTCAAGAACTATTATAATTATAATCCGTGGTTTGGTTGAGTTAAGGAGTTTTAAAAATTAATCCCCGAGAGGATTATAAATATCCCATGCGAAAGAATTCGCGGGCAACAGCTAGTAAACCAATTACCTGTTTTAGGGTGTTTTCCACTAGAACTATGCTGCGCTACGTTTACATACAAATCGACCAAGCTATGCTACGAACCTATGTTAGATGTATTGTATGGAGCGTAGCACAGCATAGCTCTGGCAGCAAGGCTTATAGCTGTCGCCTGCGACGACTGGCGATGATCAACCTTTTAAAAATCTCTCGTGTTTTGTTACCTATACCGAATGTAAATATAGCTCCTTTAGACGAGTCGGTCGGTACCCATCTGTCAAGTATTCGAGGCTCATTCAAATCCTTGACTTTAAATTTTTAAGTTCAAGTTCAAATTCAAAATGTTTAAAAATGTTATCGAACACATGACAAAAATTTATTACAGTAAAAATTACACTAAACCTTACAACACTTGAATCTTCTTTTCTTGTACCTATTCGATATAAAAAGTGTTTAAAGGATGACTCACACTAGGATGGGGCGGGACGGGACGGGACGATCTGTCAGTTTCTATAGAAAACGTCACGTGACATCCGACAGCTCCGATCTATCACGTGATTTTTTGTATAGGCATTGACAGATCGTCCCTTCCCGTCCCGTCTCGTCCCGTCCCGTCCTAGTGTGAGTCATCCTTTACTCGAGTGAAAAGCTTCAGTCTCGGACTATCGGCGGTGCTCCAACATATTGTCAACTGAGATGGGTGCCTTTCTTCCACAACAATTAAAAATTTAATAAAGTTTCAATAGGAACAGAAGTAAGTAGGTAGGTATATGGGTACTTGCATTATTAGAGTCAGTTACTCTTAGGGCCACTTACACCACCCGGGATTAACCACATAACCCGGAGTTAAGCGTATTTTAATATGGAATTTGACAGCTTAACTCCGGGTTAGGGGCTCCTGGGTGGTTCAAGTGGGCCCTATCATTCTCTTTTTCATCGCGCGGGTTAACCATAACATAACACAGTTAAAAATTCAGCGCAAACATTTCTAACGCTCCATTTATTTGGCTAACCATTAGTTACAGTGATTCGGTTCGTTTAATTCAATTTGAAGCTTGACGGATCAACAACAGAATCTAAACGAGTCCGGTCACGAAACCAGACGTTAACCTGTACATTGTACAATCAAGTCTTATTCGTAGAACCTACTTGTATACGACTTCCTACTTAAACTTTTCATGCTTACCCGAGAGATAAGTGTAGTTTTAATAATTGGCAGTAACTAAGTATGTACACTTTTTCTTGAGTCCTTTTGCTTGGATAGGCCTGGGGCCTTTTACCACGACGAAACGCGATTCAGTTGACGACCTAAACTGAGTCGCTTCCATACAACTGAGCCCAAACTGAACCTAAACTGAATCGGGTCAAGACGTCATGCCCGTCATGGTAAGGCCTCTGGTGTAATACAAATGTGCTGGAGAGGTTCGCAAATGGGCAAATTTTTATTTTGTTGACGTTTTTTTTCCCGTCAGATTTTTATTAAATTTGGTGGGTAGGTAGAGTTCCTTAATCACGCTAGATAGATACGAAATCTCAATGTGCGACAAAAATTTTGTACTAAATTTCCCATTGAGTTACGAAAATCCCATACGATTTCGTAAATCAGTGGAAAAAATTGTGTGACATACTGGGAAATTGGGAAATTATCTTGAAGAGAATGAGGAACTCTACCTACCCACCAAATTTCATAAAATCTGACGCGTAAAAAACGACAACAAAATAAAAATATGCCCAAATATAGAGCTACTCATAGTTACCTACACCCCTGACATAGAGAATAGCGTGGCATCACGAAATGGACCATACTTAGCATAATGCTGGCTTAGGTGCCGGCGCTGGTATTCCGTAAGGCCCAATTGGTGAAGGGGTGGGAGGAGGGAGGCAAAGTAATCGAAAAATTGGTCCCAATAAAAAGCGGGCGTAAGATGGTAGACGTTATCGACAAGACATAACAAGTATCGGTCTCGTTATGTTAAGCGGCGGTAAAGTGACAGTTATTCTGTCACGAAGAAAAGTCATCCACCAAGTGACAAGTATGCTTACCATGAGTTATACGTAACCTTACTCGATAACGATTTACTTTTAATTTCACATTAATCGTATTTATGCAAAATGTAGCAAAAATACCCAAAAATCCTTCTAACGGATTTATTAGTTACTAGGAAAACGTGAGAAAAAACATATATATCCCCATAAACTTAAAAGTTTATTACCCACGTCGACCTCCTGTAGACGGACTAAATTGTTTACTTTGACAAAGTACGAAGACAGACATTTATGGTACAGACATAATTGACAACCCTATTAGGAGGTGAAAAGAGTTATTTGATTGCTACATCACGATGAATAGTGAAAACGTTACATACCTAAAGATAAAGGTAAAAATAATCCATTACTAAATATAAATTTTTGACTCCCAAACTTAAAAGTGGATTTTCGGAATTGCCTTTCATCTTCAAATACTGTACCAATTTTTTATAACGTCTGGACTGTCCCGGGCCTTATTCTAGCGAGTAAACTACGTGTCTAATGGGCAATGTAATGGGTCGTTTAGAGTAATAGGGAGGCGTGGAATGTGGCCCTTACGAGATCTGTCGTTTGGATGCCTCGAGCCGCGTGGTAGTGTCTCATTTAAAAGCTTAAAGTTTTTACTTAACTTTTATGCATTCTCTGTCTTTTGACGCCTTCAATTTGAGTAAAATTCCTGCAAAATACAAATTTTTACAGTAAAGTGCATAAGGTATGAGGAAAGAAACATTAATATTTGGATATGGAAACTGTTAGTATGGGGAGTGATATTGAAAATTATTGATTAGCTTAATGGATTCAGGCGAGAGCAAAAGAAACGGGCCAAGTTGTATGGAAATTATTTGCAACTCCACATTTTCATTTGATACACCTATGAACACAGTATAACCAAATAAAGAATAGTTTCAAATCACTATAAATGCAAACTAGCATAAAAGCTTGAGCGTCATTTATAATTTCCACAAAGATCTAACAGAAGATCTAAGACTTTCACAATCAAACCGAGCTGTGAACCATTTCAAAAATGTCTGCCTGCTATGCTGTAATGTATGCAATCGAGGAAAATAGGTACCTCTCTCGATACATTGCGCAAGGCGCACCGAAAATGCAGTAGATGACTACTATGGTTGACACATTTGACCAATTATGATCTCTATTAGAAGGATATAGAGTCTAGCAATGGTCTTCGATGAGTATTAGTACCATTATTGACACAGTTGACCAACAGTGGTCCTTATTACGAGGAGATAGAGTCTACTAAATGGTCAAATGGTTGATGTCAGTACGTGTCTCAGAATGTAAGTAGTGCGTCAGTCAAGCTTGCGTAAAGGTTGCGTCTGTCTCACATCTTTGATCATAGTAAAAAGAATATTAATATTATTATTTAGGTTATTTAAGGTACGATTTTGGAAAGATGTAAGTTAATTTTCTATATTTGTAAATTCGATTCGAGATATTTTTGGTTCAACAGCAAATACGGGTATAATGCCATTTAACTCGATTTTTTTTTCGCATAAGTAATATTATTTCCCAAAAAAAATATCGCGTAAAATTTAGTTGGTAGTTGGCAGACCAACGTTTACCAAATTCATATTTATTCCCATAATTTTATTTAACGGTTAGGTAGGTACTTTAATTAAACGCCCCCCTAGCTTCCTACGAATCTGCAGGTCCCGGGTTCGAATCCTGGTAAGGCCATTTAATTTTGTGTTTTTCACATGCATAGGTTACATTAGTATGTAGTTGTTCTAGATCCTAGGGCACCCCTGAGGTGCATGGGGCTTCCACAATATCCCTCCACGCCTTCTTATCTTGAGCAACCTTCTTGGCTTCGCTTCAGCTCAGTTCTACGGCTCGCAACTCGCTCTCCAAGCTCCGCCGCCACGTGTGTACAGGGCGTCAACGAGCTCGCTTTCCACCTTGAGGCTTCCACTCAAATGCGAGACTGGCACTGTTCTTTGCTCCTCTTCGAAGGGTATGCCAGCTCTATCTCCACTTCCGCAGCGCTACTTCGTGCGCGATTGGAGACTGACGGCATATACTCCACAAATCCTCGTTTCTTATTGTCTTCGGCCAGAAGATGCGGAAGATCGACCGAAGGGACTAAACGTTACGTTACATTAACGTTACGTTAGTATGCCAAATAAAAATTTGCGAAAAGTATTTATGTGAAACGTTGTATACCATTTGATTATTCGGCCCAATAAAAACATAGGAAAAGATGTTTGGTAAGTGATAATTTTATATACCTATAATTTTCGACAATATAAAGTAAACTGCAAATACCTACGCTCAATGTGCCGTCGAAGCCGGTGGCAAAAAATTTCGATAGCACAAACTTCACAAAGACTTTAAATGTCCTAATTTTAAAGAAATTTGACGTTTATAAATTTAACACTTTAAATTTTGACAGACCATTTACTTGGAAGATTTAACGTGGTTTGAAGATAGCAATCACAAAACTGTATACTATGTAACTGCGCATGCGATGCGATGCGACGGAGTCGCCGGATGTTTACCGGTCCGGTTATCCTTCACGGAAGTCCTGCAGCCCGTCCGGATTACGGACATGTTACGCGGTGCCAATGTTACGCGGCTTATTGAGCAGGAAGTTTAAGGTTAAGTAATAACGCGGTTCAGTCTTATAATCGTCAGGCACTTCGCATCGTAACTTGTTTGCGGAAGTAATTGTATTGATTGATGAATCCGTTTTGATCAAAATTGTGTTTTTATGGATCAGTGACGTCACAAAGATCATGGTTAGATTTTTTGACCACTAACGACACTTGCTAGAAGCTTGTCTAATCGGTAGTATCCCTGTTCCGCTAACTATTATGGATGCCTCACACTGGAACGGGACGGGACGGAGCGGGGCGGGATGATCTACCAAATGCTATAAAAAAAATTACGACCGAGGTCACGTGACGTTTTCTATAGAAACTGACGGATCGGCGCGGCCCGGTCATGTCCCGGCCCGTTCTAGTGTGAGTCATCCTTTACATGGAACTTATTTTTATGACATATGTCTAACTAGGACATACTAAAAACAATAATTAAGCAAGATGCCTTGTAAAGAACTAAAGAGTATTGGAATGAGGTGAACAAGCTTTAAACGCATTTAGTCGCACATAATTCTTGACCTGTCTAAACGAAAGGCACCAAATTGGACATAAACGTTAATGCTACGATAGAACTTAGGATCATTGAAATTAGGACTACAGTCGCGTTTCAAACAAAGAGACTTGGTTCACTCTTGCTTTAGGTATCCAGAGTTACCTAACTAACGGTTAGTGGGAATTTTATACGTAAGATTAATCACACATGAAAATGTCTGCACGAAACTTTAGTATTTACTTACGAGGTAAACTAGTCATTATAACGGTCATACACGGGTCTTACCACTGTTTTTATTGAGTTGTACTCTCGATATTTCGGCGATGTTGCCAACACCATGTTCACTAGTCACGAGACAACTGAAGTCTGCGCCTAACCATGACATCTTAACGCGATTTAGTTTAGGTTCAATTTGCTCAGTTTTATGGAGCGATTCATTTTAGGTCGTCGACTGAATCGCGTTAAGGCGTCATGGTAAGGCCCCAGGTATAAGGTATAAATACCTATATTTATGTTGACACTTAAGGATAGAGTTAACATAGACGGGTTATGATGTCTAATACCCGCGATAGTTTAAAACAGTGAGGTAAACTAGTGTTTCGTTTCGACGTGGTGTTGATGGATTTTTGGTTAGAAATAATATCACATTAACATGACCAAAACTGGTAAACGAACATACATATGTAGGTATACCAGGGCATAATGCGTGAAATTCAAATTTTCTACGGGTATGGTCAGCCTATGGCAGAAATTCAAAGTTTGTATAGGCAATTTGTAAAGGCAGACAGAGGAGGCTGTGGCTGGCCAGGGTATATTTATGATGGTTTCAATTTAATCTGGTTTAAGATGAACTGGCAAATAAATATCAATTCATATTTCTTACCTAAATAATAGCGAGAGACTCATGATTAAGTACGAGCTGGGACTTGAATCTACAACATCCGGTTCGGAAGCCAGACGCCTTACCGCATTTTATCTAAATACTCGCAATTAATCTCAGTATAGTAAGATATAGAGATATCTATGTAAGCTAGCAACGCCCGCGCAGGCGTGAAATGTAGTCGCTGAAGAGAGCCGTGTTTATTTACGCCACACGCCTCAATGATTGTGGCAATGATGACTCATGTTACGCGGTACCGTGTCTAACACGGACAGCCGTCTTAGCCGAATCAGCCAGGGGTTAACGCCGATGCCTATTGCATGCGTCTGCACACAAAACTTAGGTGAAATACGTATAGGTAGTCAACACTAAAGAGAGCTGTGTTTATTTACGCCACACGCCTCAATGATTGTGGCGAGCGATAGTTTCAGACGTTATGAGATCACGGAAGAGATGACTCATGTTACACGATACCGTGCCTAACACGGACAGGAGTATTCGCCGACCCGGCGGCGGCCTTAAATTTAGGGATGTACGAGTATTTGCCGCCAGAGCGTTGCTGCATATTATGCTATTGTGTGGCTTCGCCTTTAGTTGACAGCATGATGCATACCGACGAATGCACCACTACATTTTGTATGAGAAAACGGCAATATTTCTATGGAATATGTCGCTGAAGCCGCTTCCGAGCGGTTGGCGCAAACCAGAAACCCAGTTATTTCATGCCATACGCTCCTCAGCGTTGGGCCATATTCAAAGAGATATAAGACACATGCGTCACAATTGCTAAACTATTATAATATCGTTTGAACGCGAAGTTGCATGACAGAGCCTGGTTTGAGAAGTAGTCGTTCTGAGAGATAGACGGCACGGCTGTTACACTGCTAAAGTAAGTACATCGTGGGCGCACAAGCCCACATTTTATATCGTCACCGCAAAAATTGTCGCTAAAAATCCCAATAAGAACATTGCAAATTCTCGTCTGTAATAGACGTTACAGGCAAGAGGTGATGATGATGATGACTGTTCATGTTAATTTTAGTCAGAATAAACATGCCACATATAAAAATCTACTTTTATTGTGATTTGAACTTCGAATTCGTCCCAATCCATCCCATTTTAAATGTAAGAAAAGTATCAAAAAAGCTTCTTATTCCTAAATGCATCATCACGGAAATTCCTCAAGAAGGTACCTTACGAGTACATGCAAACTATTTGTAATCTCCATAATTAAGTAGGTACGTTTCAATTTCCTCATCTTCACAACTGGCTTCCGTACTCGGTCGGGTGTGAAGCTCGTGATCGTTCATAAGCTGTTAATGCATGATTATAGTTATGTAAAAATAAAGACATTGTTATGCTTGAATGACTGTCGTTTGAGTAAAAAAACCTCTTAGAGATAATGAATTAATTACACGGTAGATTACAATGATGTGTACATATTTGACATTATTTGTTACTTTAGTGTTTAGTGTTGTACTATAAGTAACTCAGTCAACTGCAATACCTAGTAGCGTCCGCCAGGAAGGCCGCAAAAATATCTGACACAATCTGTCACAACCATTAGGATGCAGGTAACTGTAATAAGGTGGCCATTTAATGTATTTTATACTAGCCAATACTAGGATATTTTGGTCAATAACTTATAGTTGTATTTACGCTAAATAAGTCATTGGTTTTAGTGAAAGATACCACATTTGTCGGTTGACTATGAGGCGCTAATGTCAAAAAGACTCATATAGAAATAAACCTTATCCACAATCAACTTAGTGGTTCACATGATTCATGTTTAATCAATTGTCTAAAATCCGCAACATAGGCTTCGTCAGGAGGATACAGATTAGGCTCAGCTACAGGCTTCGTCACATACTTACAAACGATGTAATCCGCAACAGGCTTTGTCAATCATAACCACTAATTAAACCTAGGTAAAATGTTCACCCCGGATCGTAGCCGGCTCAAACGTCCCCATGACACTGGCCGCGTTGCCCCGCTGAATTGCCAAAGAGATTTGTTGAACCAGGTACGACCCGGACCGAGGATCGCAACCCCTGTCTCTGAGCCGACGACCCAACACTTTTATGAAATCCTTGGCCTCCGCACCCCAAGATCCTGCAGTTTCTACCGCAACCGGTATGAAGTCATACGCCGGCTCCAAGACAGAGTACTTGGAATGCTTCTGCCTAGCTGCATACTCCGCAGCCGACCCAGCAGCTCTTGTGGTGCCACTCAAATGGGACGGGGCAAAAGTGCTCACGCATGTAGCGTCCCACAAGAGGCACCGACCCCTCCGCCAAGGAACCAACGTAAGACCATCCGGCCTTTTTCCGTCTGAGCGGCATAACCCTGGAGGCTCCAAAACGCAGGGTACATTAGCCGACACTAAAGCCCGGCGAACCACCTCGTTTATCGCATGGTGACGCGAAAAACGCCCAGCACACTTTTGGCAGCTAAGGCCATGGTGACCATCCTCCTGAACCACCGCTCCACAGATGCACCGATGCACCTCACAAACCTTGCAACCCAAGCGCAAGGCAGCCGCGATCCTTAAGGAGTCGTTATCCAGCAGCGTGCCCAACTGTGGGGATGGCAATGCATGAAGCCATGATCCTGACTCGTAGCAAGATGCAGCATGGAGGCGCGCTAAATCCGCGCCGCCTGCCTCGCTCAATAGGCCCGCAAAAACCTTCCTACACAATATATCGTCCCAACCTCGTTGAGTGGCAGGATTATTTGGCCCCTCATCTGTTTAATTAAATACGTAAACGTAACTACTAACATAGGTCTTAAACCATCTCATGACGGTTATAAATCACTTAAAGTCCGTCTATGCCAAGTTTCCTAGATTTTGATAGCACCGACTGTGACAGTGTTAAGTAACCGTCAGAATTGCATAAAAGTGTGACATTTATAATAACACATTAAAGTTTGGCAGTTAATATGCTTGGAAGAGATAACGTAGTTATAATTTACTAATTACTTAATAATTTCGAATGTATCCCTTTTACCACATTTAAATCGATTACTTAAGAAGATTACCCGCCTGTTGTTACCCCTTACTGTTACTGTTCTGTATTATTATTTTCTCTTGTAACTGTATTTCATCTGTGTGAGGTGTGCAATAAAGAGTATTGTATTGTATTGTATTGTATTACCACTAACACCTAATGGTGATGACTGCATCGACCCACGTTAAAAGGTCCCTTTCGTTCAACCTTGATGCTTCGTGATGCATTAACGACCAGAATAGGGCCCTTAATAATAATGTCACGAAATTTCTATTAGGCTGCGTTGCTGTTGAATCTAGCCATTGTTTGCGCCACCACGAAGCTTGTAGCTTATCACACCTGAGTTGCCACATACTTACAGCTAAACTTCCTCAAGTTTTAATAAAACCTATTCAGGAGGTGTCCTAGCGTCCCGAATTATCCTCAAATATTATTTGTTATTAATGTATTTGTTTGTTTTTTAGTTTTTTTGTGGTGGGTTCAAACCACGGCAAACCTACCAATACCCCAACGTAATTAATATTGTTTTGAACGAATTTTAACAGGTTTGAAGGTATGATATAACAAATTAAGTCCTAGGTCAACATATACAGGATAATTCATGAGTCGTGAGCGGGATTAACCTGACGGTTTCAATAAATAATAAGCTATTATTTCATACTAGACTTATTACAGACTATGAGTTAATTGATACTTAACTATCAATTAGGTATCAATTACCTCATAATTAGAAGATTATAATTAATTTAATTTAAAGTTTTATAAGGGAGGTGGGACGTCGAATTAGTCAAAGGACGGCTGACGCCCGCGCGGGTTCGTACCTGGTGCAAAGGTTGTCCGTCGCCATTCAGCGTGGTAACGCGGCCAGTGTGATGGGCACTTTTGCGCCAGGGACGACTCGTGGGGGACTTTTTGACTAGGCTTAAGCTTAGTCTTAAGTTATTTTTTGTGTTTGTGAATATTATAATGGAATACATAAATATACATTATTTAAAGTTAATTTCGTTAAGTCTAGTATGAAATAATAGCTTATTATTCACTGAAACCGTAAGGTTAATCCTGCTCACGACTCATGAATCAGCCTGTATATTAGCAATATAAATAAAACACTAAAACTGCAAAAAAATTGTAATACTGTCATTCAAAAAATAATAGATAGAAGCCGTATAAAAACTAGGTATAGCGAAAAATAAACATTCAAAACGTAAAAAAGGTAAATTTGTAAAATTAAAGGTTATGTAATTGCAAATTAAATTGCAACGGTTAAGACTCACCTATTTTTATCACAAGTATCTTTAGTGATGCCCGAGCTGCGACACCACTCACGGTCTGTCCGACGATGACTGCCCGATGCAGTCGAAACATGTCACGCCTATTGTGACAAAAATACGTGAGTGTTAACCGTTGCAATTTAATGTCAGTAATATATCCTTTTATGTAACTTATAGATTTGTTTGGTGGTAATCGTAATTTTCCAAAAGACCAAAAATCAAAGGAAAAAGATATATATCCATATCACTGGCCCAGGCAAAGTCAGCATGCGTCCATTGTTTTAACGCTATTATATTAAACTCAACTACGGTGGATAGTTTCTCCTTCAACATTTCAGCATCTTTTATTTTCGCAAACAGATCATTGCTTCCAAGAAACAACGCTACTCTTGCTGTCACTTTCTTCAAGTCGTAATCGGGAGGGTTCAGGGACTTATACAATTGCAAGTTCATCGAAGGTCCATAATCATAGCATGCGAATCTTCTACTATAAAATATTTGGTCGTAATGCAACAAAGACTTCCTAGAAAGACCAGCTGGGAAATGAGCCAATGCGATGGGCGCAAATTCTACTTCAAGATTTTCCGGGTCAAATCCAAAGAGAGGAAAAATCAAACCAAAGCGGCAAAAATTCCCTCCAATGAAACCTAAAGAACAAATCCTGGTTTGCAACTCTTGCGCGGCAGTACCATTTCGAGCTATCTCATCTACATTCAAGCTAACTAGAATATAGTTGAGAGCTGGTCCGGCTATTGCCAAAGTAGATATAGGTGGAGTTAAATGATTCAAAAAGGCCACCGGTCCTAACCCAGCTAGCACATTTATATTCCTGTTGTACTCCGGTCTTGTCGCCAACAAAGCAAAAAATGCTGAAGTTCCCTGCGAATGTGCTATAACGTCCATCGTGTCTGAATCAGATTTGGTTAAAACATACTTCATCATTGCTGGCAAATCATGAATGCCTATTTCGTGAAAACTGTACTGCCAAAACAGATTATCTTTGTCTGGATTTAGATACAAATGTCTCCGGGAGTATTTGTTGCCTCTGTTATTTCCAAGCCAGACATCATATCCTTTATTCGCTAAAGTTATGGTTAAAGACTCATAACCTCTCAATATATACGAATCTGCGGAATCTCCTAGTCCATGCATGATGAATATCGGTCTTTTACTTTCACCAGGTACATGAAAGAGTTTCAATATATATCCGTCTTCTGTGACAACGTTGTGTTCTTCAGCGGGGTGACCATATTTATTGGCTAGTTCTGTGAAATTTAGTTTGGCGTCTTCTGGTACCACTGCGTCTAGAGTACTTGATCCTGCTGCACTTGTAAAACAACACATTATGAATAATATTGTGACTTGGGGGATAGCCATGGTAGATGGTTCGTTGTGTTCACGAGCACTCTTGTTTGGTAAATGAATGTAGTAGATTGTATTTGGATATAATATAATTTTAACGAACCCGCATTCAGTGTTTCCGGACAGCTCATAAGAGTTATTCGTAATTATTACCGTAAAAGGTGGTATAAATTAGTAATGAAATACCTAATGATAAGTAGACCCGCGTTGTCATGTCATGCTTCAGTGAATGCCCGTTTCCTTGAATGTCAAATATTGAAAACATGACGAAAAAGCAATGGTGTTCAGTGTCATTCGGGATATTGAAATCGAAACGAAGATGTGTAATAAGTAATTGTGTGATTATTCTCTTCTTGGCCGGATTGAAGAATTTGATATGTCGAGCCGGAGAAAATATATACCTGCATATACCTACCATACACGACTTCAACTAAAAACAATCATATATTAGCCCGAAGCGTCGAGACCTTGGCAAGTTGGCACACCATGAAATCTAATCTCTAAATCTTAATATGTTCTAATTTTCTAGCTTTGTCTCGGTAAAAAACAAAAAGTCAAATAACAGGGCTACAGGGGCTCAAAAACCTCTAACGCTTTAACGACGGAATTACCCTTGTTCTGAAAAAGCCATGCCTACACTGCCTACTTGTGAGCGTTTTTGTTCAAATAGAGTGACAGTATTTAACTAAAAACAAACACTTATTTATTTATTAACAGTGATGAATTGCTCCAGTAGAAAGAAAACTGCAAGCAAAACCACTGCGCGGAAAACAACAAATTCGCAGAGAGAGTGCATTTCATTGTGCAAGTTTGGATCAACCTATAAACAATAATGTTATTACTTTCCTCGGCCGTAAATATATAGTCGTCGTCAGATAAATTATCTGAGCGAGCGCTCTAACGCCTTGGCAATACGAGCGTGCTAGGATATCTGTGAGCACCTTGGCCGCTGCGATATATCTGATGGCGACTGTACAAACTTCAAAACCTTAAACTGAACATCGGTAGACCTTATTGCCATTGCAATAGGGATTACAAGTGGCAAGTTAACAATGATGGCGATGGTAATTGCTGGCGACCGAGAATAAATGGCCATAAAGTATTGATTGTTATTACATTATATCTAAAGGGTATTATCGCCTCAGCGATGCCATAAATTAACTCTACTGGTTTATGTGGGTAAATGGGTGGCAACTTTTGAGACATAAAGGGCTTAAGTAGGACATAATGATACCTTTGCTTTAGGTACTTCAAACTAGACGTTGCTCGCAAACTTCGTTCATCTAGAAGCAACTTACTCGCAACTAACAAGTCCATTTTCAACCACTTTACATATTTAGATAGTACTTATTCATATCCATATTTTATATTAATTATAACCGAGTTTGTGTTCGCAATGTAGTTATATACAATTTTGCAAAACATGCCATGCCGGAATTATCAGCGGAAACAATTGAATTAGCTAATTGGTTTTTACCCTCATGAAAAGTACAAACATAAAATTGAAAAATAAATACCTAGTTATGCCTCTAATAGACTGGACAAAAATATTAAATAAATAAATATTAAATATTACATTATCAGTTAGCGTTGAAAAAGTCTGGAAGAAATGCGATTTTTTCCTAGACGACTCGTTTTTTTTTCGGATTCTTTAGGAAAAAATCAATGAAAGTTTCCGCTCTAATTTTCAACTCTAAATCAATCCAGAATAGGTCTAAATTACACCTACAACAGGGCTACATCGATTACATTGAGGAAGAAACAATTGAAACAGATGAAAGGAGTGAGAGTGATAGTGACATTATTTATTTCTTAAAAAACCTTCTTCTTAAACTTCGGAAAAAAACCGAAAGTTTCATTAAATCATGAAAAAAACATTCGATTTTTTCCGGCATTTTCAACGCTACATTATCTCAAACAATAGAGCTCTAGAAAGTAGAAGATCCGCAATTCTCGAAGTAGATTAATGCGTCATCCCATTTTATAAAAATAAAAAACTGTCGCAGAAGTCGATAACCGCAGGAAGCGCGTAATGTTGACATAACCGGCGCCGGCGCACGCTGCTGTAGGCTCCGGTATGATAATAACTAAGGGTTCGCGTACTTTGTAGATAATAGCCGGGCTGCTAATAATTATTACAAGACAAGACAGTGTCATATTCGTTCTCCCTACTTTGTTATTTTTGTTAAAAATAAAAATAAAGTAGCGCGTAAAGCAAAGGAAGAGCGTAATGTTGACATAACCTGTGCCGGTAGAGTCAGTCTATGCTAAGTTTCCTAGATTTTGATAGCACAGACTGTGGAAGTGTTAAGTAAACGTCATGATTTCGTCGAAGTTTGACGTTTAAAATAACACTTTCACGTCTGCCAGTTCATTTACTGAGAAAAGATAACGTGGTTTGACTCTACATACTCGTACAAAATTACAGGTTTCTAGTACTTACAGCCACTGAGATTATCCGCGTAGGGACGGACAGACAGACAGGCTTGGCGAAACTATAAGGGTTCCTAGTTGACTACGGAACCCTAATAACCAGTATACAAATAATTATTACAGGACAGTAGGTAACGTATTTGTCGAAGTGGATTAATGCGTCACGCGTCATTCTATTTCGTTAAAAATAAAAAAGTAGCGCGAGTCGATAAACAAATGAAGAGCGTAACGTTGACATAACTGGCATCGACGCACGCTACTATTACACTCCGGTATGATAATGACCACGGGTTCGTGTACTTTGTAGATAATTACCAGTTTGCTAATAATTGTAAATGTTTTTATTAAAAGGTACCTACCACTTTGTCGCTTGCCGATTACTAAAAACCTTTCTACACCCCACCTGCTCAGCCACTTTTCTTGCTGACTATACACTACGGTATGATAATGAGTACAGGTTCGCGACTGTGTAAATAATACGAATAATAGGTAATATATCCGTTCCGTTATCGAAGTGAATTAACATATCATCCCATTAAAAAAAATACCTAGTCGACAGCCGAGGTAACGCGTAAAAAATGTTAAGAAAACCTCACGCCGGGTGATAACGATCACGTGACGCTTCCGTACCGGCTCAGCCCGTCCCGACTCGGTCTAGTCTACCATAACGTTGATTTTACCGGCGACCGGCGCCGGCGCACGCTGGTAAAGTCAAACCATTATCTCTTCCAAGCAAATTAACTGTCATTGTCAAATAGTAAAGTGTTATTGCGTTGGCCGCAAAGCACACATAACACAAGTACATTTTAAATGGCTAACCTGCCCTAAGCATGCGGTTAAAAAAAATCTACCTCTACAAATAGTATCAATTTATCTAAATTTCGTCACGAATTTGCTATAAGCATACATGCTTACTCACATTGCAATAATCAGATCGACCTCCTTGTGACCTGTCAACGTTAAGCACTCTTGCGCAATGACTCGTACGCAAGTACGCATAGATCGCATTATGGGTCGCATGAATCGGTCTATCACTAGATCATCGACCTTGTGCCGTTTTGTATGGCAGTGAAAGTGGACGGCCGTGGGACATGGTGATGGATGGGTCCTATTGAGCGACATAAATGGTACTAACCAAGTACCAAGATGAGGTATCTACCTACATTTGACTATAGCCGTTGTAGGTACAATAGCGAATTGAGCACAGAGTCAAAAATATGTCAAGTATTTTAACTAACTCCCACAAAAATAAGGTTTCTTGTAAACTTGATAGACTGATAGTAGGTATGTAGTACAGTCAACCAATCGGAACCCTAGGCCACTCTAGAACCATGTCAAAATGACAAGCGGTAAGAGATTTCTTACAATCTGATTTATAGCGTCATTATGACATAGTCCTACAGTGGCCTAGGTTTCCAATTGGTTGACTGTACCTATGTTTTACGTAATTCTTGGCGTAATCGATAATCCGAAATGGAAGTTCTATGAAAGTTTTGATCCTCTAACTCGCAAATGATGGTGTTGGTGCCGTTGGTGATATATTTTTAAATTTTAATTATTTTCAAAATTTAAGTTTACTAATGTTATATGGCTAGGAAAAACTAAGTTTGTATAAGTACCTTACCTACCAATCTATCACCCACTAATTATATTTACTATTTTTTGCAATGAAGAAAGCAGAATCAAATTAAGTACTTAATTGCGGCGCAAATGACTCTAAATGCATGTCTTATTGCGACAAATACGAAGGAAAAGCTCCATATTCGAAAATCGGCCTACGGATTCTATACCTTTAACTATGTAATGTGTATATCGAAGGGCCTAAACATAAAGTGAAGTAGGGGAGAGAGGGCAAGACGGGGTGGCGGGCAAGACGGGATGGCGGCTTTATAAGGCGTCATAACTAACTAATCAAAATCTCGATGGGGCGTGACGATGTGCCGCCATGAGGGCAGTAAGTTCGCACATTGACTGGGCAGACAAAACTTGTAATTAATTTTAATTCCATAAAACGTATTTTTGGCGTATTCCTAACATTTTTGTTTTTCGTGCGGTTCATGTTCGTTGCCTTGATATGACTAGCACAGGTTTTATATAAACTTATTCCTATGAATTCACTATCACTCCAACGGTTACGTAAGGGCTTCTTTGGTTTTGAATTTGAAATACGGAGCTGATATATTTTAATTATTAAAAAAAATCCAAATTGCATTGGGCTGGTGGGGGCATGATGGGGTATCGGGGTTTTTCCTATGGTGCTTTATAAATAAAATAGATAAAACTGGTCAGAGGAGGCCATAATGTCGTGATGGTTGTTGTAATCTTTTAAGCGATGATCGCAAGCGCTGTACGCAAATATTAGGCACATTACTGCTGTGATATTTTTAAAATGATCACAATGAAGCGGCATTTACGTGTGAAACCTATCAGTAGACATAGTTAAACAACTTTTCGCCTATAGGCACTTGTAAAATTCATAAAATTTGCAGTCATCACGTCTTATCACCCCATCTTATCCCATAGGCGTACCCCATCTTAGCCTACTTAGGGTATAAGATAGGGAGATGGCACTATTCGCACAAATTAAATATTTAAAACTTAATTATCGAACTAGAGTTTCTAATGAGTGTTGATTATGATATAGTACATTTCGATGCTAGTGCGGAAAGTATGTCATCACCTCACGAATTCCGAGGTATCTTGCCACGAGCCGTAGGCGAGTGGCAATACTCGGGACAAGTGAAAATGACATATCCGCACGTGAATCGAACGACGTTTATCAATACAGATGCAAAAAAAATTAAAATACATAAGAACGAATTGAAAGTTTTTTTATTATTTCCTCGACACGGCTGTAATACAGTTGATATATTAAAAACATTTTCAAAATGTTTATCTGATCTTCTTTACTTTCTCATTTTCAAACTCATAATAATAATTTCTCATAAACAAAATAATAAATCGCATGTGACAAATCGTATCGTCATGTCTTATAGGCCCTTCGAACATGTTTACCAGATTGAAAAACGCCTCTACTTTGACTGACGTTTCGTAGGCTCTGTTCCGTTTCATACACACAGATTTATAAGAACTGTTTTCAATGTTAATATTTTTAATGGATGATCATTAGTATGATGAAGAAGTAATTATTGAAATATGAAATATCAATATCTTAATAGTATTGCGTTAATAGTTGGTATTTAGTTTTATTACGGCTCGGTAAAGTTAACGAACAACAATACTCTTCGGCAAGCAGTCATGAATTGGAACACAACTAAATTTAAAAAGATTGGAAAAGTAAAAAGCACTAGTTCGCAAAAACAAACTTTGCGCACGCAAAACAGCCAAAAAAGGGCACTTTTTGAGCAACTGTATTGAAAAATTATTAACAAACGCTAATTAGTAAAATAAAAAGTACTTAATAGCATTATCAGTTTTATTGGACTTGAAACGTTAAGTACCCCGTCATGCCCCCCTCTCCCCTAACGTTGTGTCCGCATGGAGCCCAAGGGTGCAATTCGTGAGGAACGCCAGGCGAGTGATGAAATTATTACGAAAAGGCCCTTTATTTCAACTTTACACTACCGTAATGAAACTAAATATTGCGAAATAAGTTGCATTGTTGACTCTACGGTATTTACCTGCTTGTAATGTTCGTATCATAGAAATAAAATTTAAATTAGTTTAAAGAATGTAACTGCGAAGGTTACATTGTTAATTTTAAAGTATAACAACAAGTAGAAGAGTATGTAAAGCTAATTAAGAGTAGGTATATGTAAAGTTAATTTGGAATCAAAAATTGACAGACTATATCAAAGATAGGTAATAGAGGTAAGTACACATACACAAAAATAAGTATAATAAGGTTATTAAATGGAAGCTTGTAGAAATGAACACTAGGGTAGGTCTCCCTTATATTTATATTTTAAAATTGAATAACGTAGGTATACCCTCTAAATCAAATTATACTATAACCACATTATAAATTTACTAAAACGGGGCCCCGTTTTAGTAAATTTATAATGTGTGAAAATCGTGAAAGTTTAAATAAGTGTTATACTATAACCACCCTGAAAATAAATTCAGATCATTCCTGTAGCAGGAACCCGTGCCGATTTTCATCTGTAATTCCCATACAATGAAGAATATACGATGTTAACTTACTCCGTAAGCATGGCTTGCAACAGTGTCGAAATATCGGGTGCTCAATAAAACAAACTTTATTTAATGTTTCCTAACGAATGTTTTTGAAACCATTAAAAATGATATAACAACTTTTATAGATATTTCATTTAATTCACAACACAACACTCGAGTTATAATTGGGACACGATTCGTGGATTCACGTTTTCGTTGTTTTTGATTAGTTCACGATATTACTAACGAAACAATGGTTTATTTGTCGATAGTTCTCATCGTGGCAAAAACAGATCGTTGTGTAATAGTTTCCAATGATGCTATTGACTTCTTAAAGTTTTTAACAATTTTATGTTTTCGCTTGAAAAGAGTAAGTTTAAAATGTCTTCTTAAATAAAAGGTCTCCTATTTAATTCCACAACTCCTATTGAATATATCTATACATACTTACCAATACATTTTTTTATTATCATTCATCAACCTGGCATAATTTGGGACATCTATAAGAAAGTGATGTAGCAAAATATTTTATCGACAACAAAATATGTCGATGTCACTGTCAACATCTCCTCATGTTTAAATAAACAAAGTAAAACGTGTATGAAAAATATGAATGGTACTGACAGTAAATTGTGATTTTGATTGAAATTACATCCGCATACTTTTATTATCTTAATAGGTGATATCAGATATAGGGCCGTAGCTAGGGGGGACATTATGGGGCAATACCCCACGTTAAAATACAAATTGCCCCAACTCTGATGATATACCCCGAAGTGCTTACTTGCGCCAGTTTTAACCTACATGTAATGACCAATGCCCTATCTTAAATTCAACTCTAGCTACGGCCCTGATTAGATACGACATCTAACGTTTTTGTAGTAATGCAGAATATTCAATAAGCACATGTATTAATTTAATTATATCGACATATTTTTTATCGATATCAAATCCCTAGGACTTGCCCTGAGTTATCATAGGCATATTTATCACTTACATTATCACCTCTTGAGAAAAAAAGCTATCCAGTAGGTACTTAAAAAGTTATATTACAGACATTATAGTCCATAATAGGTAGAAGAAGTAGAAGTTTTTACATGCATTTTGTATTAATTCTGAAACCGAAGCTATGTTTGTTTCTTTTGTTCGTTTATGCATTGTCAATTTCTCGTGCACTACCCGAACGAATTCAACCTTCTTTGGTATCTGTTTACTGCTACCATAAGGTTGCCTGAAAGAGATCGTTTATAGCTGATAAGACTGCTTTTGTTACCTATATTGACATTGTAATTTCTGCTTCTGCGCGTGGTTTGTGGTCCAAGGAATATTTACTTACTTGTCTAAATGCATAAAAAAAAAACATTTATTTCGGACTATTAAAATCCATACGGTTTAACACTAAGCCAGGCATAAAACTAAGCTAAATGCCAGTAGTGAAGTGGCAATAGGCAGGCGACATTGCACGCAGAGCAGATGGCTGATGGGGTCGAAAAGTGCTCAGATGGAGACCACGGCTTGGCAAACGCGGTGTAGGACGTCCACCCACAAGATGGACAGATGACCTTTATGAAGGTCACCGGGAGACGCTTTCAACTGGTACATAGGTCCAAAGAGGAGGCCTTTGTTCAGCAGTGGACGTCTTATGTCTGATATGATGACGATGATGATGATAAAATGGCAGTAAAACCAAGCCTCATCGCAACAGATTTGCACGTCATAATTTAATAACATAGTACACTATTTACAGAAAAATAATTTCATTATGTAGATTCGCTTTAGCGTTTTACTTGTTTAGTACTTAGTACTAATATCATGTCGTAAAACTATGATGCAATTATACAAAACCCTTTCCCAGGCTAAAATGCCGCTGGGAACCACTTTGTATTGAGCATTGTCTCAGAAGAATTAGTAACTTTTGTCAAATAAGAGTATCTACCCAGCTAACAACTACATAATAGGCGCGTAGTATTTGAAGCGTGAATTTGTAGACAAAGATAATTGACCGAGTGAGCGAAGCGTCTCCGTTTCAGCTTGGACAAAAATGGTTTCGTGTGTCTGTCCATTTGTTATCCTCTACAGGTCGCATTTATCAACTAATTCTTGTGAAATTTTGAAAGCAAGTTCGTTTATAAAATTTTTTTTGTCGATTTAGATTTTTGGATTATTTTTTAAATGGCGGGAATTGGTACAAATGTCCTAAGCGCCATAGACCCAAAGGCACTTAGGACTTTCATGCCAATACCACTACCATTTCGCGAGGTCCACAGCTCACAGAGCCACTAATTTTACACTTTCCATGAAGGTAAGACAAACTAAATACTAGTAAATACTCACATTCATTCCACCAAAAAGAGTGTGAAAAAGTATTAGAATTGTACCTATTTCTCTGCTCAAAGTCCTAGCACTCCTAGCTAAGCTACAATCGTTAATGGACAACGCTATATACTATATAGACAAAAACCGTGACTTTTTGGTGATACCTATATGTTCTTAGCGCGTGCCATATTTTGCACTACATCCTTAGAAATACAGCAACAATATAGATTCGCTAATAAACCATGTAGAGTAGAGTCTATTTGGAAATACAATACGCGTCGTTTGTATGAGCTCCCATACAAGTCAAAACCCTTCTCTTTCCGTACAGACATCAACCCCAAAATCTAGTGAAATTTGCGCCAGTTTCTTCCACATGACCGTAGCAGCAACCTCCATGATGAAGCGATGACTGGCCGAGTACAAAAACCAGAAAATAAAACGAGCCAAATCAAGGAATGCGTAGAGCCTTCCGAAAAAGGCGGCGGTGAAGTCACGACTTCACTATTCTGGCGGTTCCGCCATATTTTTGGGCTACTTTCCATTTTATAACAGCCTAAGCGTCTCAGTAATCTACACAACTTATTCCTTTTTCAAGTTTAAATTTTACAAACGTTTTTTTTGGTTGTGTTTGACCGACACGGGTAGAAGCGATTCATCTTTTGATGTTTCTGGGTATTCATTAGACACAGTTATTATGTTTGTATAATTATGTGGTTGCGATACTAAAGAATGGTTAAGGATAGCTATATAATATCGGACGCTGTAGGAATGACTTGAATGATGCACTAGAAGTCCGGCTAAGCTAATTTTGTATCGATTTCACAGGCTGTGAAAGTGTTAAGTAAATAAACGTTATAATTGCATAGAAGTTTGACGTTTAAAATAATACTTTCACAGTATCTAATATCAAAATAGATGTAAACTTAACTTGGTCTGACTCTGGAATAATATATCTTAACTTGAATTCCATTGATATAGAAACATCTACCAGAGGCCTTACCATGACGTCTTAACGCGAATCAGTTGACGACCTAAACTGCATGTCTACCACGAACATCGAAAATTGGCATTGACGGGAAGACTTCTTTGTCACTTCAATATGCAAGTGTGACAAAGACGGAGGTACAAATCCACAACCATTCGATTTTCGTGGTATTAGGCCCAGAGTCGCTTCCAAACAACTGAGCCTAAACTGAACCTAAACTGAATCGCGTTAAGACGTCATGGTAAATGCCATGGCCCCTGATATGAAGATACCTACATAATTTGTAACCGCATTATTATCGTTGAGGTTTTGCAGTATAAACTAAATATGAAGTAAGAGTAAGTAACTACTCACGAACTAGCGCCTATGTTGAATGTACTTGAGATTTATAAAACTACTCTAAATGTAGCAGATTTGAAATACCTTTTAGTCAAAGTTGGCCGAGATGCTTTTCTCGATATGAATCCTAAAATACAATAACAATATAGCGCTTTAACAATCGCAATATTTAACTAATTTAACGGCCTCCTAGCCTAGTTGGTAGCGACCCTGCCTACGAAGCAGGAGGTCCCGAGTTCGAATCCTGGTCAGAGCATTTATTTGTGTGTTTATTACGAATTTTTGTTTCTGAGTTATGGATGTTTCTATATAGTTAAGTATTTATATGTATCTAGGTCTAAACTAGGTCGATTTGTGTAAGATTGTCTCACAATATTTATTTATTTAATTCATAACGATTTTTATAAAACACCAGCTATATTTCAATGACCTGCGCACAGTTTTGACATTACAATGCACTTATGAACGTCAAAAAATCTACTACCGGTTATAACCCTACACCACAGCCCATGAAGATTATTACTGGCAAGAAACTCTGCTGGAATTTTTATTGTCGTCCCGCACTCTTACATAAATTGATTTGAAAGGGACGACACCGCGATGTTGCTACTTTTTAATTTCTACTGTTATGTATTTGCGAAACTGTAAAAGTATTTACAATTTGTGGTTCTACAAGAAAGCATATCAAAATAAAATAATGAAACAGGCCACAAAGAATGAAAAAAAAAACTAAATTTAACAGTTTTACTTTTAGCGTAACACGGTCGATTCTTATAACATTCATATAGAGTTACACAGCCAGGTGGTAAAATATTTGGACGGGTCTCCGAGCCGGTTTGGGATGTTAGTTCATTGAGAGAGCCCACGTGCACATTCACTAAAGATTTGTGTGGATTTCCCGTTAAACATGTTATAGTTTTTTTACGAATGAGGAAAACATTCCATAAGCGAATATTTATATGTTAATGTAACGTTTGACTGTGGCGCTTGGTAAAGAAGTTCAACTGTGATTTTTGGGTGATAACTGCATTCCAACTGTAATTTACATGGGCACTGTCGGCGACTGTAGTCTGATATGAAAGTTCCTAAATAAGTTGCAACTGGGATGCAGTCCATCTAATCGCTTCTAGAGTCCAACTTAACTAAGTTGGCATCGATTTTGACAGCACAGACTTTGAAAGTGTGAAGTTTGACGTTTAAAATTATACTTGCACAATCTTTAATATTAAAATCGATAAAATATTAACTTCGTTTGACTTTATACTCCCAGTAAAAATTAAATGAAAACGGTTAGGTTACTTCGTATGTATATTACAATACATAAGTAAACAAAAAGTTAAAAACAAATAGGTATGGACAATTTTACGGCCTTTACGCGCACACAATTATGGACACTAACCGGCAATCAATTAACAATGCTAAAATAGTTTCTGACTCATAGGCGATACATCTTTTGATTCGATAATAAAAGATATTATGTAATAGATTCTACCAGAGCTTGTGAACTTTAAAATCTGTTCTTCATTTGACATTTGGCTGTTTTATCTGCATCTCTACATAAACCATTACGATATAGTTTGTTATTTTAATAACCATTGGTATTTCTTTATCTTATCTATATGTCACTCTATTTGTCATAATTTAGATCATTCAGGGTAACATTGGATAATAAAACAACTAGGTAGGTATGTACCTACCCAAGAACCAGCAAAGATCAAATCTTTCACATGTTTGTGGTGACCCTACAGGACGATTGCCAAAATTATCCAATCACCAGGTAAGGCCTATTGTGGCTGCAAACTGGACTAATCCCAATAAGACCTAGTTTATCCTCTGGGTTCTTTCGTAAAACTAGAGCCTACACCAAATCTTGGGATTAGTTGCCAAAGCGGACCCCAGGCTCCCTGAGCCATGGCATAGGCCGGGAAAAACGGTAGGAAGAAGGTGGCAGCACCACACACACAAGACAAGGGCCTAGAAAATGGACCAATAGGTAAAGTACATTAAATTCACCCTTATTATAAAGAAGTAAGGTTCATATTTACGTTTATTTTACGTATATCAATGGACAACCGTATGATCTTTGAATTAAAGATGAAGTGTCCATTATTAGTGCCTTAAAGCGTTCATCGTTCTCACCCTACTATGATAAAAAACACTTCCATTGAATTAAAAGGACACACAGTTAAAGGAAACACCGTTTGTCTACTTGTCCAGGTAAAGCGGTTATTCGGTGTTTACGCGTGGTTACACAGTACAAATGCACTAAAAGCTTTACCTTGTCCAAATTATACAAGATAAAATTTATTTTACATTAAGTTACAGAGTTTTAGTGTTAGGTCGCCAAACTTTTGTTGTAAAAACCAAATTGAATTTTTTGCTAAGACTAATCCTTTTGTAAATGTAGGATATACGTTTTCGCAGTGTAACAATTCAAAAAAGTAGGTACCCATTTTATTGGTATCGGGATTTCTACGAGATTAGGTATTTACTTTTTTACAAAAATACCAACGCTTAATACCTATTAATTAAGAAAAATCTAAATCCCATAATTAGAACACGCACAAATTAATCTCACTTAAGAAGTAAGCCAACGTTTTTACCTAAGGCCTCATCCACACTAATTCGTCTATATTAACTGCGAGCTGCGGTAACAGAATCATCCACCGACAAAAAACACATACAAAAATGTTAGGCCGCGCTCACACCGGCTTATCGCGAATTGTGGCTGGAATTGAAGGATTATGTTTTTATGTCGCAATTTGTCGGTTAATTGTGTTCAGAAGGGCTAGCATGTTTGCCATTTTATCGACTATCATGCCATGTGTCACTTTCGCACTTACCTACTTGTTAGAATGCGCGAACGTGACAGCCATGATGATAGTCGATAATAAGTAATAATAACCCAACCATAATAGAATAGGTTTAGAATTGCTTCGTCGAGAATGTATAGGTACTGATGGCGATTTTTGAATGAGCCTGGTTCTATTTTGAGTATTTTAAGGCGATATTATAAAATCACTTTATGGTCATGTTAGATGCTAAAATTATTATCATGATGAGCATATTCTCTACTTAAGTACGTAGGTAAGGTACACACGCGTTCATAAGTGCATGGGCAATTTATGAATTATTTCATTTAGAGCATGGATACCGGTTTTCGATAATATCGAAATTTCGATAATATCGGACTATTTTCCGATATTTTTTTACCGGTATTGAATTTCTCAAATACCGGTATTTTCGATATTTTCGATATTAACATTATGCTTAAAAAAATTACGTTTTTAAAAGGCCACAGTGGCAAAATTGTTATTATTCAGACATCTACATCTCAATATATACAACTAGGTATCTGATATTCACATAGGTACATACAATTTCAACATATTTCCTTCAAACTGGTAAACATGAAAACATGATTTTTAACCTAAGCCTCGATAAGAATGTCGTAACCCTTGAATTTATAAACATGATTCTTAGTTAAATAGAAAATCCTAAATATGGTAAAAAAAATTATCTACAAAAAATGTTGTTTAGTTGTAAACAGCAATTATCTGATTACGCGGTTTATTTTGCCGCGCCCGCATACTCTCGCCTTTAAAATTTTCACTTGATCCTGCAATTAGATCTATCCCGCTCTCTTTTGCTCAATCATGTGGACTCTTAAGTGTTACTGATTTGGTTTTTTTTCTTAGCGTCACTTTATGTGTCCTACTGCTGGGCAAAGACCGAAATACCTGTCCCCTTGATCTCCACCACTCCCGATTTTGTGCTTCCCTGGCCAGTTCTTAAAAAATGTATCCATGTCGTCCCACCATCTCCGTCTAGGCCTGCCCGTCCACGTTTATTTTGCGGGATCCACGTGGTGGCAATACTTGCCCAAGTAGCCCACCTGTCCGGATTGATGCGGTAGACGTGGCTTGCCCACTCCCATTTGAGCCTAGCAACTTTTTCGCCAACGTCAGCAATGCGAGTTTTTGAGTGGAGAATGCGATCGGTTCTCTTGATACCTAAAATGCTGCGCTCCTTAGCCCGCTAGCAAGTCTTCAATTTGGACTTCTGAATCTCTGTGAGCGACTATGTTTTTGCACCGTAGGTTAGGACATGCAGAATACACTTGTCGACGAGTTTTCGGTTTAGTGACAATGGAAGGTTACCCTTCATTAACTCTTTCATGGACCAGTAGCTTTTTCAGGCGTTATCGACCCATCGTTGGACTTCTTAGTCTTGCCTGTTGCTAAAAGAGACTAGCTGGCGCAATAGGATATGCTCGTTAATATAGTGTATACTGTGTATAGTCTCGATAGGCGGCACCAAGTTGACCAACCTTCGTTATGCAGACGACACAACGCTCCAACCACCGAAGCCGAATTGCATACACTCCTGCGTAGGATGGAGACGATTAGTTTGGAGTTGGGACTCAAAATAAACCACGCTAAAACCAAGCTGATGGTGGTAGACCGTGCTAGCAAGCTTCAATTCCTCGGTGTTCTCGGTCTCGAAACAGTGAAAGATTTCATTTGTTAGCTCCCAAACATTAGCGATTCTGGCTCGTTTGAAAAAGAAATAAGGAGACGGATAGGGATGGCTAAAGCGGCGATGTCGCAGCTCCATAAAATATGGAAGGACCGTAATATCAGACGCAGGTCTAAGGTCAACCTGGTGAACACCCTCGTCTTCTCCATATTCGGTTACGGAGCGGAAACATGGACGCTGAAGAAAGCAGATAGGAATAGAATTGACGCCTTCGAGATGTGGTGCTGGAGAAAAATGTTGCAGATTCCGTGGACAGCATTCCGCACCAACGAGTCGATTCTTCGCGAACTGCAAATAAAAACCCGTCTCTCCACCATATGTCTGCGAAGAACAATGAAATTTTTAGGTCATATTGCCAGAAAAGATAGGCATAACCTGGAACAGCTCATGGTTACTGGAAAGATCGACGGGAAGCGCCCCAGGGGCCGATCACCACTGAGATGGTCTGACCAAATCCGCTCAACTCTGGACACCAACCTTCACAACGCTCTCCATGCAGCTAAGAACAGAATAAAGTGAAATATTGTCAGACGCATGATAACCTAGCAACGGGGGAATCACGACCCTCAGTAATGAGGACCACCACCGCACCGACTCGAGGAGGAGGTGTATAGTCTACTCGTCTACATCGACCCTACGTTTCGTGCTGTTGGTCATCACCTTAGTCCAACTTTAAAGCTTATTGTTATTAGCTTATATTGAATGTACACGGTAATTTTTTCAATGATCTGGTCGAGTATGTGAAGATGTGTCGGTAGTGGAAAATGCAGGGCGGAAACCAGCTTGAACTGAAGGTTGGTGTCGGTAATGTTTTTATTAATTCTCAAATAAATATAGCAATATTACATGTAAATACTGCGTTGACTTTTAATTTTATATACTTAACTTTTTTAGCATTTAATTATGATTTATTAGTTAATTTGAAAATTAAGTTGAAATAATTAGTAATGGTGTATTATAATATAAGTTATATAAGTAACCCATCATAATCAATGTAAATTTTGTATGAATATGCTGGTTTTTTAAAAGTTATTTACTTTTTCTCCTCCAGTATCGAAAAAATATCGAAATTATCGAAAAATCGGTACTAGAAATTTCAATATCGAAAAAATACCGGTATTGCAAAAAGGCTCCGATATTCCATGCTCTAATTTCATTCATAAACTGCCCATGCAATTCTGAACGCGATAGTATCTATTTACGTTTAATGAAGGTCCCAACGAATAAGTTTGTCAGAACTAAAGTACAAAATATCAGGTACTACCAGTTATACTTCGGCGGAGGAAGACATCATGTGGAAACCTGAGGCCGTTAGCTGCAGTTGAAAGCGAAAATAAAACCACACACGAGTCCCTCAACTATTTAACCCTTAACCACTAACATACGATTCGGCTATCGCAAAAACACGTTAGTGATTAAGAGTTAATTAAAAAAACTGAACCGTGAGTCCACAGCTTTAGTTCTATGAGTGACGCGGCAATTTGCTACCAAAGCCAGCCAAATTACTCGTTAGATTATAACCGCTAATAGCTGTTGTGTTAAACAAAAGCGCTTCACAAAAAAGCGACAAGATTACAGTTCTTGAGCGCGTTTGAGTCTTTTGGACGAGGGAATTTTGTAGTGTACTAACTTTAATTTCGATGTACAGAGTCTGTACAACGTAAAGTTCGTTGACTTGACTTGTTGAAACTCGATTGTTTAAACTATGATCGATGTTTTTAGTAGACGATTATTACATAAATAGGCTGTAGATACAGATGCAGGATACAGTAGTAAAGACTGTTAGAATCACGGGCGAGGTAAATTTCGTAATATTATACACACAATTGCAGTAGCTGGGCCGGAGGGACGATGCGTAAAGGAATTCCCCACTCCGCCAAGGTATCACAAGCTTTACTAATTATGAAACACTACACTATCATGTAGGTGGGAAAAACTTTAACCCGTCTACACTGTATTTTTCGTAGAGTTTCGTAGAGTTTATATTTGTAGAAATATACGAATTTCCACAAAAATTAACCACTGCTGTTTGTTGCAGACATGTGTTTTTGTTTGGTGTGGAGGCCTCACTGAAACCTAATGCATCGAAATTGACTGTAAGTATTTTTTTCCTCGGGGAAAATCTATTATGGATCCCACTCGTCCCGGAAGAAACCAAGTGCGTATGAGAATGTTCGACTCGGACGGACTAAAAACTCTGGACTGTTCCACCTTCGCTTTGGGGTGTTTCGGGAACGCCCTGGCACAACCTCCGATAATTGACTCTACCCTAGAAGACACGACACAATTCCCATGTAGCCACTTACATAATATTGCTAAAACAAACCATTTCGATTTGCTACAATCGGTACATAAACATGTCAAAATATCCCCAGCTATTTCCATTTACCGTTGGCACTGTACTTGCTGACAGAAACAACATATTCGTAATACTTATACCTTCGTCATAAGGTTTAAAATATTCACCAAGTTGTGTTGCTGTTAGTACATGACCAGACTTTCGATTAACCTAACTGTCCAGGTCATTGACCCCATCGATCAAAGCGACATAATCTGATATCTTCTGTACATACTTAGTAATTAATTAGGCGCATTAATGTTTAATGTTGGTTGGAATGTTGTTTGACAGACGAGAAGTTGTTGATGGCCTCAATGGGGAGTCGCTGTACCTATTCCCATACGTTCAACACTAAAATGAATAGTGAGTAGTAGATTGTGTCCGAAGAGAGTAAAATTATTTATTTTTCGCGGAAATTGAATGAACCGACGGATTCTTAAGTAGCATCTTGAGTGTATAACGCCCAAAATCAAAATAAGTTTACTATGCTACTATGACACTGCATTTCACACCGTACTATGAGGCAAAATTCAAAATTCAAAATTCAAAAATTTATTCTGCAAGTAGGTCACAAGGGCACTTTTACAAGTCAGTAAGCATTACAATAAAGCATTTGCATTTTACAAACATTTACAATATATAGTGAGAAGTAAAAGTATAACACACACAGGGACACCGTACCTAATGCAACTTACGCTGCCTACCGTTCCCTATCGCATCATTGAGAGCCAATCAGCGCCGTCAACACCGCCGCCGCCGCCGGTATCACGACATCTACAGCCTCTGCGATTGGACAAGGATGTTGCTACGGTGGAGAGGAACCCCACTCCATGCATTCGCTTCACACCTCATTACTTAATGCACGCACATGTGCTATTTTTATATTCATTTTTTCTCACTTATATTTCTACGTACCAATGTACTTTTTGATTGCTAATTAAAGCATGTTGAACTAAAAGCCGTCTTCAAGTTATTGCTGCTGACCTGTACCAAAGGACTATCAACCGAACCTCAGCCAAATCCACGCGCGCACATAAAGTTGGACCTTCGACCTCGGATGCACCGGCAACGTGGCTACCTAACTACAAAGGATATTGGCGAGAGTAACGCAATCGGCAAAGATAGCCAACGGCAGCAGCGCAGTGCTTTCTGGTGAGGCGAATCGATCAAGAATAGCGGCCCTGTTTAATTTCAGTTGTGATACCTGTTAATATTTAAATTCCAGTGTTTGTGTCATCTTTGCGGTCTGCCTACACGCATAAAGTCGCCGCCCGTCAGCTGAATCGCTAGTAGCTGCAGGGAGCGATAAGTACCTAAACCGGACAACTGTAAGTACCTTACTTCTTACTTCCAACTGAAATGGCTGAAGATAGGGCGAACGAGGTCCTGTTGAAGGATCTTATCAAAAAGAGAGGTTCTGTCAAAGGTAGACTCACTAAATTTATCAGATATATAGAATCGTTCGACCAAGATTTGTCCGTTAATCAAATGGCCGAAATTAGGCTTCGTACTCAGGGTGCCACGGATTTATATATGGAATTCAACAAAATTCAATCGAAAATTGAAGATGTTCTTCCCGAAACCGAACTGGACGCTCAACTCGACGCAAGAGACGAGTTCGAAGCCGAGTACTATAGTATAATAGCCCAAGCGGAAACTTTGGTAAAAGACGAGGCAAAGATCGACTCCGAAAGGTCCGTAATTGCGTTAAAATCAGTTAAATTACCTACTATTTCTTTGCCTAGCTTTGACGGTTCACATGAGCACTGGATCGCCTTTCGAGATACATTTTCATCATTAGTCCACAACTCTAAAGAAATAACAGACATTCAAAAATTTCATTATCTTAAATCGTCACTTACGGGTACCGCGCAATTAGTTATAGACTCGCTTGAATTTTCGACAGATAATTATAAAATTGCATGGGAATTGTTACTTAACCGATTTAACAATAGCAGGTTACTAGTTCACAATCATGTAAAGGCTTTGTTCTCAATGCAAACGCTGCATAAGGAATCACCCGTGTTGCTAAGGAAACTCATAGATAACGTATTAAAAAACATACGCGCACTCAAGGCACTAAAGGAGCCTGTAGACTCGTGGGATACCTTACTTATTTACATGATTGTTTCCAAATTAGATTCGACCACCGAGCGAGAGTGGGAGCAGTATAAAAGTTCTTTATCGTCAGATTCAACTGAGTCAAAATTAACCGTTGACGATTTACTTTCTTTTTTGAGAGGCAGGGCAGATATGCTAGAAACTTTAATCGTGACGCATAGTAAGGCCAATTCGCAAGATTTAAAAAAATCAACTTTTAATAATTATACACCGAAGGTGCACTGCAATATTGCGACGGAAAAACCGACGGTAAAGGTACCATTTAAAAAACCTCTTAAATTATGCCCAATGTGCAGTGCGCAACATCCTTTATATTCATGCCAGTTGTTTCTGAATTTGAATATGCAGGAAAGATTGCAATTAGTACGCGACAAACACCTATGTGAAAACTGCTTGCGAATAGGTCACGCAGCGGATTCGTGTAGGTATGGACCTTGTAGGAAATGCGACAAAAAACATAACTCAATAATTCACCGCGATGAAGATAATGTTACTAACGCAAACAGCTGTCCCGGCACGTCTATGCCAAGCCAAAATAAACCTAATGAGGCCCATTCCTTCACTACCGCACAAAATAGTTATTCAATAACAAATCACGCACACATTGATCGCGCTCAGGTGTACGGTACGCAAACAGATGTCCAATGCGCACAGGCATCGGTAGATGAATTTGATGAACCAATTTTGTTGACTACCGCGATTGTTGAAGTGGTTGATGATTTAGGCATCGTTTACAAAGTACGCGCACTTCTCGATAACGGGAGTGAACGATGCGTTATATCGGAATCAATTTGCAATAAAATAAATACGCAAATTGTACAGTCCACTAGAAATCTATATGGCATCGGTGAGGTATTGGTATCACAAAGCGCGCAAACCTGTGATATCACTATTAAATCCTTAACTAGCACTTACTCTACGCGCACAAAGTGTTTAGTATTACCTAAGGTAACCCCCTCGCGACCTTATCTCACCATGCGCAAAGAACAATTCGTTATTCCAGACGGACTTACGCTCGCGGATCCCCATTTCTATGAAAAGCGCCCGGTAGACCTGGTGATAGGGGCAGTTTTGTATTGGGACATAGTCCTAGACAGTATTATTCGCTTAAGTAACGGGGCTGTCATGCAAAATTCGCTCTTGGGGTGGTTCGTGTCTGGACGTCCGCATAACATTCCTACAACTAATAAAAACCCCAAAGTAGTATGTAATTTCATGCAAACTATAGCCGCGCCAGTTTGCATAGACGAACAATTGCGTAAATTTTGGGAGCTCGAAGACGAACCGATAAGTCAACGAGTAAATGAATCGCGCAGCGAGGAAGAACGCGTTTGTGAGGACCTTTTTACGCGTACCACAAAACGCCTCGACGATGGTAGGTTCTGTGTATGTATCCCGTTTAAGCAGCCGCCAGAGATGTTAGGCGATACGCGTAAACAAGCCGAGCAGAGATTTTTCGCATTAGAGAAACGGTTAGAGCGCTATCCTAATTATAAAAAAATGTATAGTGACTTTATTAAGGAATACGGTGACTTAGGTCACATGGAGCGAGTAGATTCCTATAAAACGCCACACTACGTGATGCCACATCATGGCGTGTTTCGTGAACACGCCACGACCACACGCCTTAGAGTAGTTTTTGACTGTAGCTGTGTTTCTACATCGGGGTACTCACTTAATGATTTGCAGTATGTAGGTGCGCCTATACAGGGCGATTTGTTATCTATTCTATTGCGCTTTAGAGAAAACAAGTACGTGGCGTGTGCAGATATCGAAAAAATGTACCGTCAGGTATTGGTCGACGAAAATCAACGAGATTTGCAATTAATCCTTTGGCGTGATAATCCGTCTGACCCCTTACAAGTGTACAAGTTAAAAACTGTTACTTACGGTACCAATTCGGCGGCGTTTTTAAGCTGCAGATGCCTTAAGCAGTTAGCGTTAGATTGTGATGACCCTGAAATAGCCAGCGTAATTAAAGAAGATTTTTACGTCGATGACCTCATTTGTGGCAACCCTAGCAAAGATAAATTAAAACAAATTTGTTCAAAGGTTGTCAAGGTCTTGCAGTCGGGTTGTTTTCCATTACGAAAATGGATTTTCAATTTTGATTTCGATGAATTCGCTGAATCGATAGATTCCTCTAAAGAGTTATCCTTAGGTGATAACGTACAGAATAAAACGCTAGGGATGGGGTGGTATAACCGCTCTGATGAATTATTTTATCACACTAGATTAGAAATAAATTCTAGACCGATAACAAAGCGAATTATCTTATCCGTTTCCTCTCAAGTCTATGACCCGCTCGGTTTGCTTAGCCCAGCCATCATAACCGCGAAAATTCTTTTACAAAAACTATGGATTTTAAAAGCCGAATGGGACACCCCTGTCCCAAATGACATCGCAAAAGTCTGGACTCGGTTTGTCACTGACCTTTCGAATTTAAAAACAATTCGCATTCCGCGTTATGTGTTAGGTGACAACCCTAAGCAGTTAGAATTGCATCTTTTTTGTGATAGTTCCATAACCGCATATGGAGCGTGCGCGTATGTTCGCGCGATTGATAATCATAACAACGTTTCAGTTAACTTGTTATGTGCGAAGGGCAAAGTAGCCCCAATAAAGCCGGTAACCCTTCCAAGATTAGAGTTATGTGCGGCTTTAGTGTCAGCGCGACTGTACGCAAAAATTGACAGTTCACTTCGCAGTAGGTTCAATAAAGTCGTGTTTTGGTCCGATTCGACCATTGTGATAAATTGGTTACGCACACCACCTAATTTGCTAAAAACATTTGTACAAAACAGGGTTACCGAAATACATGATTTAACACAAAGCCATCCCTCAAAGGCATCATGTGAAAAGTGAAAACAACCCTGCCGACTTGATTTCGAGATCTCGGCCATTAAATTCGCTATGGTCTTCTCCATTTTGGGGACAAGGTCCTGAATTTCTTCACGACATTAATTTCGAACCCAACTCTGATTTATTAAATAATCAGAGTAGTAGTGATTTGCCCGAGTTAAAATCAAGTGTTTCACTTCTTTGTGTACCTAATAAGGACAATGAGGGTTGGTTTCCCTTCCATAGATTTTCTCAATTCCATCGATTACAACGCGCCACAGCGTACGTTTTACGATTTATTTACAATGCGCGCAATAAACTTAACAAAAAAACTGGGTCATTAAGTATCGACGAGTTGAATGAATCAGTTTTATTGCTTGCCAGGCTCGCGCAGTATGAGTCATACCGAGATGTGCATAATTGTTTATCAAATAAACAGCTATTAACGAATAAATACAATGCGAGCCTTACAAAATTAAATCTATTTCTTGATAACAATAATGTACTAAGAGTAGGCGGCCGTTTAGAAAACGCCACCCAGTTTAGTTACGAGAAAAAACACCCTATTTTAATTTCTTGTAAACATTATTTAGCCTTATTATTATTTCGTTTCGAACATAAGCGACTACTGCACGCAGCGCCGCAGCTGTTATTGTTTACGATCAGGGAAAACTGGTGGCCAGTAGGAGCTAGAAACTTAGCGCGAAAGATTGTTCATGCTTGCGTCACGTGTAAACGGATGCAAGGTCAGACGCTGACACCTATCATGGGTGACCTACCCCGCGAACGTTTAGAACCAGGGTTCTCGTTTGCTTACTGCGGCGTCGACTATGGGGGCCCAGTGCTCATTTTGAACCGAAAAGGAAGGGGTGCTAAATTAACAAAATCATACATTTGTTTATTTGTATGTTTAGTGACGCGCGCGATTCATATAGAACTGGTCAGTGACCTTACGTCTGATGGTTATCTTTTAGCGTTAAAGCGTTTTATATCGCGTAGGGGTAAACCTGTGGAAATCCTGAGCGATAACGGGAAAAACTTTGTCGGACTCATGAACGATTTTGAAAAATTTCTTTCTAACATATCTGGCGATATACAAGAATACGCTATATCTCAAAAAATTAAATTTCGCATGAATCCGCCTTATGCCAGTCATTTCGGCGGGATGTACGAGGCAGGTATTAAGAGTTGTAAGTACCATTTGCGACGCGTCGTAGGCAACGCACATTTGACATACGAGGAAATGAGCTCGGTTTTGATTCAGATTGAAGCGACGCTCAATTCAAGGCCACTCACTCCTATGTCTTCCGATCCCAATGATTTTTTACCGCTTAGCCCAGGGCATTTCTTGATCGGTCGTCCGCTGACCGCTCCTGTGTGCGCTAGCCTGGACGACGTTCCTGAGCACCAGTTAACGCGTTACCAAAGAGTCGAACAGCTACGCCAACATTTTTGGATTCGATGGTCACGAGAGTACGTCACAGAATTACAGGCCAGATCAAAGTGGAAGTTCCAGTCTGACGACCTCAAAGAAAACACGCTTGTCCTCATTAAAGAAGATAATACTCCGCCGCTTAAATGGAGCCTGGGCAGAGTCGTCAGGACGTATCCGGGCAAAGATGGGGTCTCAAGAGTTGCCGACATAAGGACACCTGCAGGGGGAACCATAAGACGCGCCTTCTCAAAACTGTGCCCGCTTCTCCCGCAAGACCAGTAGCCACGCAGCCTGTACTAGACATACTCATGGAGCGTATTTATTGTAAACTAGGAGTTTCCAAGGCCGGGAGTATGTCGCTGCAACATATGTGGGACACCGTACCTAATGCAACTTACGCTGCCTACCGTTCCCTATCGCATCATTGAGAGCCAATCAGCGCCGTCAACACCGCCGCCGCCGCCGGTATCACGACATCTACAGCCTCTGCGATTGGACAAGGATGTTGCTACGGTGGAGAGGAACCCCACTCCATGCATTCGCTTCACACCTCATTACTTAATGCACGCACATGTGCTATTTTTATATTCATTTTTTCTCACTTATATTTCTACGTACCAATGTACTTTTTGATTGCTAATTAAAGCATGTTGAACTAAAAGCCGTCTTCAAGTTATTGCTGCTGACCTGTACCAAAGGACTATCAACCGAACCTCAGCCAAATCCACGCGCGCACATCTAAATACTGATAATACAACAGCCAAAACCTGGGTAAAAAATATTAAAATAAATGTACTAAGTAATATGACAAGAGATGTATAGTCTCTATCGTTAATAATAAATTAAGTTTGGAGATGTAGAAGGTCCCCCAACGTCAAAATAAAATACGAATAAAATTTGGAGATGTAAAAAGTCCCCATAGTCAAAAAATTATACTAATAGGATTTGGAGGTGTAAAGGCCTCCAAACGTCAAAAATATAATATCTTTATGATAAAAATACCACAAGTCATCAGACTGTTAAGTTAACAGTCTTAGATCTAATGCTACAGAATACATAACTAGTATGTATCTCCGCAAATCAACAACACCAATCCGCCACCTCGATGCGACACTTCTTCTCAGTCTTGTTCTTGAAAGATTTGCTGCTTGATGTACCATGTTCTTCCATTCCAACTGTTTCTGTCATCGGCGGTTTTAATAGCTTGAGATATATCTCAAGCTATTAAAACCGCCGATGACAGAAACAGTCTCCTGCCTTGCCTTTAGGCAAGCCGGTGATTGTTTTTATCAGGTCTCACCATCGGATAGGCGATCGACCGCGTACTCTTTACCATCAACGTGACCAACTACCATCAGCTTTTCTACACTACCCGGGTTTCTACGAGCAACATGTCCAGAACACTTAAGGAAATACTTAACGACGCGACTGGATAATACCCGAAAACGTGCTCTTTAACCTTTAACAGATCACCACTTTGATCACACCTACCATTTAGCAAGGAAGAAAATGCCGTTTTTCGAATTGGTACTTCATTTTAGAGTCAGACCACGTCACGTCGTCAGCCAAGTTTTTAGTAAGACAGCCAAGTTAATTATACAAGTTCCCTTCGGGAATAATCCAACAAGACTAAACTCAAACTTGAGAGTATCTAACCAACAAATAGTTGTTATTGGTTGCAAATGAATAGCTATCTTAAATATAACTTGCCAGATATAACAGGTTCAGAATTTATATGTTACTAACAACATTCAACTTGTCTAGCTCAACAAACATCTATTCCCAATAAGGTCTAAATTAGACCTTTAATACCTTCCGAAGAGCAATTAGACCGTCTAATTGCTCTTCGGAATTAGAAAGGCCTTAGACTTATTTTGAAGTCAAGCTTTTAATTTAGCTATTGAGGTGAAAACTCTTTTAAAATCAAAAACAATAAGACTATTCAGGTTTTAAAATCATGATTGGTTATTGTTATTTACCTAGCTCATTGGTCAAAAATATGAAGCAACTTGTCTAAAACTGTGACATTTATTTCTCAAGAACGCCAATCTAAAACCAAAAAATCCAAATGAAAAATGGGAACGGGAAGTCATTTGATCATTTCCGTGCATGATTTAATTTCTAAATAATGATTGTCACTTATTTCTGGCACCCCATCACCTTGGTACGAGTAACGTCATAACGTGTGAGCATTTTGCGCGTTCGTTTGACTACCTTAATCTGTACCGATTAGAAAGAGATGTATAATAAGTCTATCTCGCTTACGTCGCTCGTCGCCAAGTGACAATAGCCTATCGATAAACGCCAAATAACAAATGTAAATGATAACGTCACATTTCGGCTTCATCTGTCATTTCGATGTCTATTTCACCTTTTGCTTTACGTTTAGCGCCCATGGATTCTTTTGGACATTAAGACGTGACGTACCTACTTTATACAGTATCGTGGTCGGTGTACTCGCAGTTGCCGACGAGGACCAGCGCACAACAGCGGTGCGCGAGCGATTGTCACTTGTTTTAACCCCGCGTCAGTATCTAGCACGCGAGGGTTGAGTACCAGTCTTTAATCTGTCTGTATCGATTATAAAGGCACTTTAGTCCTCGAATTTGTCTTCGGCCTATTAAGGTCCTTTGGCTATTAAGATATGACTTACTTAATTCAGTATCGCAGTCCGTGTACTCGCGGTTGCAGTCGATGGTGTAGGCGCGTGCGCTGGCTACGACCAGCGCGCACAACAGCGCTGCGCAAGCGCGCATCGCGATCACCGCCACATCTGAAAGTGGAAATATCAGTTAATAGAGCTGTGTAAAGGCCTAGATTGACATTTACTTTTGAGAAAGTTAAAGGGGAGGTCAGGCAGAGTAGCTTTAGTGAAAATCAGTGTTGTCGTTAATTCTTGGGATTAGGATCCCAGGCTTCTTTAAGATTCAGGCGTAAAATCAGTAAGATCTGGAGAGTATCAGGGCTTTTTATTAATAAAGCTCCAAAAATTGTTGTGCATTTGGAGACTTTAAAGCAGATAAAAAAGACCCGAGTACGAGTATATTTCGGGATATCATTCAATACCCATTTTTTGGTAAAGTTTTTTAAATGTCCAGGACGATGACGAGGATGCTTAATTTAGATCTATCTATAGGCAGCGTGTGTAAGTTGTGGGAACAATACAGAGCCTATTAATTGCCTTAAAGAGTTGATGTTAATTTTAAGTTCCCGATTTACGCCACAAGGCGAGGCGACAGGTCACCGCACCTGCTTGTTACCGTCCAGTGTCAACATCAAGTTAAGTTTCTGATATTAGAGGACTAGGGGCCAAGACCATTAACCTATCAAGTTTAAGTTTTAGGTCACAAGGCGACAAACCCTCCAACGGTGCAGGGAATGGCACTGCAGGGAGCAGTCTGCTTAGCATGAAATGTCAACGTCAATTTCAACTTCCCGATTTAGGCCACAAAGATATCCCAAAAGTGAAGTCATACTATTTATTGATTAAATAAAAAAGATGACTTTGATCACTGGGTAGTAGAACCTCTAACATGAAGTTTAAGTTTCGGATTTAGACCATACGGCGGGCAGGTCTTTCAGTCCAAAGCTCACATGTGCGTGTACTACAGGGGGCAGCGCCTGCTTGGTATGAGGTGTCAACGTCAAGTTGACTTCCCAATTTAGGTCACTAGGTGGCACATTCTCTAACATGCCAAGTTTAAGTTTCACATTTAGGCCATAAGGCGATAGGTCCTCCAACGCTTAAGGGAATAGCGCCTGCATGGCATGAGGAAGTTTAACTTTCCAATTTAGGCCCCTAAGTGGCAGAACCTGTCACACTGCCTTACACTTTCGGCTACAAGGCTCGCCAACACGCCAGGGAGAGTACTCTCCCTGTACGTTTACGGTTACGGTAGAGAGCGCCTGCTTGGCGTGAAGAGTCAACGTCAAGTTTAAGTTTCTCACTTAAGCCACTCCACTAGGTTTTACACAAAGCGCACGATCCCTACAAATTCACAAACATATTTAATTATATACATTTTTAAATAAACTAAGTCAACTTACGGCTCACGATAAACAGGTGTAACTAGCACAGATGGCGTAGGCCTTCTTATTTGTCTATTTACAGGGATGTCCTACTTATCAAAACTTCTAGATATAAATCACTAATAAAACAATACCTTGAATCAATAAACCGTATTGTGACTGGCACAAAGGTTTATGGATAGAATACAATGGACAATAAGATTGGCTAATTAGAAACAAAAATTGTTTTGCAGAACGGTTTTAATCAGCTGATCGCAGGTAAAATGGATTGTTAGGTTTATTTATTTTAGGTAAACTAAAATACGATGACGAGTGCGCATGAGTGCATGATGATGATGACGATGATGATACCTTGCTAGCCACACCCGGATACGCGCTTCGGGTCCGGTGGATCCGATTGCAATCCCTAATCAACACAAAATAATACGAGTAGGTAGGATCTTTAAGTTTGACACCTAACTCCCAAGTTACTTGATCTAAACATAAATGCTATATTTCGTGGTCGTAAAGAGGACAATGTGGTTTGTCTTATTGAGCAACTCTCCGACCGCTGGTTTGTTTTGACATAGTTATATTTAAACCCTATTTCAAGGACTATTTGTGGAAATATAAGCCTTCTGAGAAATTGGGGGTGGGTAAACCAATGTCACGTAAAAAACCCATCCTCAATTGGCAAAGGGATCGGCCTATAGTCGCTAGCGTCTACGTCAACGCACTGTCAGTGCATCTTGCTCGCACTTGCGGTTGAAAGCGAGATGCAACAGATACTGTAGATAACGTGTCGAAATCTATCCGTCGTTATCTACTCGTATTCATGGTAGAGACATTGGTGTTCCGAGAGGCAGCAAATTCGAATATTTAAAATACTAGTCTATAGTATAGGCGGACCCTAATTATTTTTAATTTATATCATAGGTTATTTATTCATTATATTAGTGACGCTATAGCTAAGTGAACATATAATATCAACATACTTTTCAGCATTTTCTCTATGCCTTGACTCTCGACGACGAACGTGGAATGAGGTCGTGCAACCATCGTCAAATGCCTGCGCACACGCTTTAAATATAATATGATGTATTGAATATCGATAGGCAAGGTAAGCAAAGCAAATGCTGTTCTCTGTTATCTCTATGTTCACAACAAGTACCTATACGCAAAAAAGGCACAATATATGTCGAGTTGCGGAAAACGCCCAGCACAACTAACTAACTAACTAAACTATACATGAAATCTAAATAAAACCCGGACAACACTGGAAAACAAAATGGCTACAAAAACTGAACAAAAGTTCAAAATTGACTGTAATTCTGTGACTTTGTTCCAATTTTAGACGAATATGTTGGAAAAGATAGCTACGAGATCTATATTATCGAAATTCTAATATAGCTAAATACCATTAGGTGTATAAATCTTCTTTCAAAAAACTCGAAGTGTTTCAGGCGTTTAAAACGCGCGCTTGGAGTGACGTCAGCGTCTAAGTAACGGCGGCATACCCCGCACAGCCGATACAAGTGGTTTTGGCGATAGACGTGGACTTTGACGTCACACTCGACGCGAATTGTTATTGTACGCGTGTCGCTGCTTTGAATTTCCCCTAATTTTTTGCAGTTTTATATTTACACTATGAAAAATTAATAACACTAAAACATGTTGATACATATATAATGCTGATCCAAAATAAACATATTACCCTTATCTGCTTCAAGTGCTCTCTTACGGTTTTGCTTTTAGTTCAAAGCACTAACCACTACGTTCCAGGTAATAAACTTTTTCTGACGCAACTCAGGAAATTTACGGTACCTGGCCATTGGATACCGGAAGACCAGCAAAAAACGAAGAATTGTCGCTGCATAATGTGTAATATATTGTGCTCGTTCGGCTTACGTAATGGCATTGTTCGTGCCAGCGAATTGTATTGAAATTAGTTGTCGCTTTCGCACAAGGTCGGGAAGTCCAATTGATTTCTAATGTCGAAGTGTAGTGAACCTCATATGTCAAATAGGAAGCACCTTCATCGTTGTAATGCTGACAAGGATGGATTTGAACGCGTAAGATTTATACGAGTAAAATATACTTGTAGCTGTAGCATATGAAGCTTTCCGTGCGAACTCAAATCGATTGTCTTGTGTCCGTACCGACACACGGGCTGCTTGCTTCCACATCCCGTGCTTGCCGGTGCACGTCACCGCCAGTATTTTTGTATTTCTAATTATCTAATCGTAGGCGACCTTATCGTTGTGCGGGGGTGAGGGTAACACTTGGTATAAGTGTTTATGCCACACCTGGCCATAAAGTGCCTTTTTCCGCACGCTACGCGTACGGAAAAAACCGATTTCTGCCCAAGTGTAGGCATAAAATGATGTACCTAACACCAACACCAAACAAATAAAGCCCTTGATCGCATATTTAAGTCCCTTGCTTGCAGCTCGGGTCGCAAACATCTGCGATTAGTGATGGGAAATTGCAGAGAATATTTCCGACTGCGAGAATATTCTCGGAAAGATTACGGTAATATTACCAAAAGTAGCAATTTACTTTGTAACTTTTTTTTTCGATATGAAAATCCAACTTTTTGTAATAACGAAATATTTGCATATTTTCATGTGCTTCATGCTCGCGGTCAGATACATTACTTAAAACTTGTTATAATGGTATATTACCGTAAGTTACCGTAAATTACCGTAAGTTCTCTCAAATTTCATGGAAATTTCTTAGGAAATATATTTTTTGTTAACGAAATATAGTGGTTACTATGGAAAAATTAAAGAACATTGCATTATTACTTCATAGCATTTTGTTGCATTTCAAATAAAAATAATTATTAATCACTACATGGTATAAAACAAAGTCGCTTTCTCTGTCCCTATATCCCTATGTATGCTCAAATCTTTAAAACTACGCAACGGATTTGGACGCAGTTTTTTTTAATAGATAGTGTAATTTAAGAGGAAGGTATGTATAATAATAACCCGTGCAAAGCCGGGGCGGGTGCCAGTTAAAAATAATCAAGAAATACTTTCCAAGTTTGCATTGTTCTCTTGTTCTCGGCGTACCCATATTCTATACTATTATTATTTTATTTAAATATATGTATAGTCAATCAAATTGTAGTAGTTAAAAAAGTAAACAAAATGTTTCTTTAGTTCAGTTTTTAATATAAGTATATATTTTAATGGCAAAGATAGAGCGGCACAATATGGAATGATATGAATCACTTAATTATTTTATCCTATAGCATGAAAAGTGCCTGTAATTCTTCTATAATTTTTTTTGCATAGTCTATAACCCTGCATATAAATTTTGTAGTAATACAACAATTTCGTGAGATATTGAATACTTGTAAAGTTGATGTCAAATATATATTCACACTTTTGAGCCTAGCTTAATGAAATAAGGTTGTAAAGTGAATAAATTTACACTCGCTGACATCTTATTTCATAATTTTTTTTTCGGAAATAGTCATGAACTTAACAACTTTGGCTTCATGGCAAACCATTCGTTTTTCACTAACACAAATCACAAATTTACGACTCCGAACCCGCATAAAACGACCAACCGGTTTTAGCGACGTAGGTATAGGCAGATGGTTGGTTTTCATACAAGTCACTATTTGTGCATCCGTTTAGTACGACTGCTTATATCGACATACCGCTTTTAACGACGGGATTTCACACGGTGACGGTGCATTATAACCAAATAATACATACAAGATAGAATCTTTGTTCGAAGCGAATGTTCTGAAACTTAAGCGCGTAAGGGTTTCATCTCGTGTAAAAAAAAGCTCCGCAATTTACAATGGCTTAAATTGCAATGTAGTCAGGAAGTACGAGTAAATAGGTCAATGGTTCAACAGTTTCTTTCAGTAAAGAGCAAAATATTCTTTATTTCAATTATTCTGTGAGTAACATTGAACCATTGTGAATTATATTGCATGTGTGACTATTAAAATCGAGAAACAACTTTAAAATTGACAGTTTGTTTAGTACGACTTCCGGTTAGTACGACGTAATATTGTCGGTCCCTTCGGCGTCGTTATAACCGGATTCTACTGTAGATGGTTTTGCCACGACTGTTAAAACAGTACAAAATTACAATTAAGTCGACTACTACTGTCTTTTCCGCGTAGGCAGTGTGCACTGTGCATGGTAGTTTTTTACTACATACTTGGCCTGAGCGTTCGCTCGACCCGAACGTGGCCTAATTGATGCGAGTTTTACACTCAATTGTATTTTTGTATCACTTTCATTAAATTTGAGCTAGTATTTATTAAATCCCTCGTATTTGTAATAAATTTCTAGGTTTCGTTTAAAATTGCACGGTAATTTTTCACGGTAACTTACGGTAACTTACGAGAATTTATGGAAATTTACCGTAATTTACATGTAACTTTTTATTTTGCTCAGTAACGATATTATCCTTTTGCAATACAATTAACGACGTCTTTGTGCCTCTATTTTACCTAAATGACATGACATTAGACCGCAATAAAATATAAATTTCTCTATCTTTCACATCACGAGAATATTACGGTAATATTCTCTGTAAATTTCATTACGGAAAGTTTCCCAAATAGGAAACTTTCCGCTTGCCCATCACTATCTGCGATCTTGGCCTTTCTTTGTTTTACCGCACTAGTTAGGTAATGTACTATTTTGGGTGATGTTAAAACTGTTTGTACGCTTTAGAAATAAATATCTGTGCTTAAGGACTATTATATAATCTGTGGCTGTATGTATGGTGTGCTATGGTGTCTGTATTTCTGCATTATTATTACCTCGCGCCACCTAGATATTTCCCCGTACAATATATTATACGTATCCTACCTTCCTAACATACTTTTGTGTCTGCCTAATAGTGTATGAGATGATTATGTAGGTCATCATGATGCTGTCTATGGATATGGAAGCTCTATTTCTCAATTTAATGACTCCATAGCCAAAGTTGGTTAGTATAGCCTTCTTATATCTCTCAGAGTATGGTCAAACGTAACGAAATAATCTTATACAAATTATTTGGGAACGGAATACATAAATACGTACACATTCATCATAATCTCGAAAGTTGAGAACTTTGAAAACACCACGCAACTTCACATCAAAAATTAAAAGCATCAAAAGAATTCACATACCTAATTGTTCTTTTGTTTTTGTTAATTGCCGGGTTCCCCCATAACTTAGACAAAAAACCAGACACGGTCCTTTGGAAAGACAATTCGTCTCCATTTAAACAAAAAGGTTATTAAGGCTTACACATTGTTAGGACCCGGCAAAACTCATAAATCCGATGATTAAGGCAAAGAAAGCGGCCATTGAGCCAGTGTCTTTCAACCGAATGCCGCCAAAAATTTCAAAAGATATTATAATATTTTACTTGCTATTCATTTTGTGGATAGTTGCTGCTTGAACGAATAACTGTGTCAGTTCTTAGTACTTATTAGTTTCGGTTTTAATGAGTAATTACGTCAATATTAATATTATTAACATACGGGGACGTTTACACCTATTCGTGAATGTATTTAGGTTTACTTAGTAGTTCATTTAAAGTTATTACGGAGTACCTATAAGATAAATAATTTTAATAAGCACGTTTTAAAACTGTACCTACTTTCGTAAGAGGTTAACAATTCTACCTGGGGCATAACCATGACGCCTTAACGCGATTCAGCTTAGGACCTAAACTGAGTCGCTACCATACAAATGAGTACAGGGGCCTTACCATGACGTCTAAACGCGATTCATTTGACGACCTAAACTGAGTCGCTGCCATACAACTGAGCACAGTTAAGAACCTACACTGAATCGCTTTAAGACGTCATAGTATGGCCCCAGAGGCCTTACCGTGACGTCTTAACGCGATTCATTTGACGACCTAAACTGAGTCGCTTCCATACAACTGAGCCTAAACTGAACTTAAGCTGAATCGCGTTAAGACGTCATGGTAAGGCCCCAGTTAAGAACGCAAACTGAATCGCATTAAGTCATGTGTGTAAGTGGCCTTACCCCCTGAAATTTTAAGATACATAAGTGTCTAGTTTCTAGAGTGCTGACGATACAATTCTTCCTACTCGATCTGCAGGCTTAAGATGCCAAGCGGCTAGCGTGATACTTGCTGGATAGACAACAGTTACTAACAATTTCTTAAATTATTTTAATAGTTATCCACATTTGACATCAATGACCGCCCTATTCGTGCAACTTGGTTTATGAACGTATATTATAAGATCATAACATTATCAGATGATATTCGTGGAACTATCTTAGGCCTGCGGCATAACTGTGGAACCTTGCAGTTAAATCGTATTCAAATATTCTCCTCTAAATGTTTATTTGTCACGACTTTACATCGTCTAGTTTATTCTTCAAAGGAAACTCTTTTAACACTGCATGGGAACATGCAGTGTTAAAAGAGTTTCCTTTGCAGTTATAAGTAATTTTTGCCCATAAAGTGGCGCGCTATCGCATCTTCTAGATCCTCCAACACGCTCATAACTTCAATGATATAAATTTCAATTATCGTTAAAATAACGGCGGCGTGAAATCGCAATAACTCCGAACGGGGTCGATTTCTTCATACTTCCCATGCCAGATGCATGTGACATACGGTCGCCATTGTCTCTGATGTACCTAAATAGAAGGGCTATTAACATGTTCTGTGTACAACCAAATTTACGATATGACCGGTATATTATGGTACTGAGTTCCAATTCCAATAGATTATTCACCTGATTTTTTTTATAGTTCAAGTGTCAAAAGATATTTATACCATTTGCACGCGACAACTGTTGAACGATCGTGGCTCCAGAAACTATAAGGACGTAAACCCGTGAAGACAAAACTGTTGCATTGCATGACGTGCTTATTTCCTCATGATTACGCGTGGCACGCACATAGTCAAGCAATGTAAATAAAATCCCAGAATAGGTGCCTTCATTTAAAAAGTATAAACAATCACCAAACGTTTATTTCTACGAAAGTTGTGCTAATGAACTTCACACGTTACACAACAAAACATATTTTGAACACCTCGAAACGCTCTTTATCTAAGCTTTTTACTTGTAAATTAATTGGCCACATGTAACAAAACATTTCTTATGTCTACGCAAATTTCTCTGCATTGTCTATGAACGTGATGGGAACGGGTTATAAACGATACAAAAAAGGGGTAATCTTGTATGATTACCGGTAATCTGGCCTGGTTCTAAGCTTGGCACTTGGAGAGGTTAAAGTAAGTAATCATTTGTCTACTTATTCGTGTGTAGAGAAAACTGATACATCACGAGGTGCGATGTATTTTGAAAGAACCATCCGCGTTTCTAGAGTAGGAAGTCTAGGAGGCTAAACTCAGAAGAGTCGATTCGTATCTTAAACTTTATTAGAATTTTTGTCCAAAAAGATTAATCAGGTACCTACTTAATCATTTGTCAATTGTCACACGGGTCACACCAAAGATTATTCTGTGATTAATGACTATTTCAGAGCAAAGGCAGGTTAGATAATTCACATAGAACATGTTCTTCTTTCTTTAAAAATGCTATAAAAACAATCACACTCTTATCAAATAACATTATTTAGCTGATCAGGGCCCTGACCATGACGTCTTAACGCGATTCAGTTTCACCAGCATTATTGTTACAAACTGAATATGAACTTGCAAAACAATAACCCTTAACAAGATTTTGATGTTAATTGAGAACATTAAACCGCCGCATTAGACCGCCTGTTGTTTGCCTCTTTTTCATGTGTAATCTATACCAGTTTGTGTTATTTTTGTTGTTTTGAGGTGCAATAAAGAGTTATTGTATTGTATTGTATTGTAAACTGGTCTTCTGTATCTTCAAAACCGTAAGTTCCTATGATGAACGACATATACTCGTACGCAGAACGTAAATAACATGTCGCCAACCACTTATTACTTGAATGAAGATCAGAGCATTTACAGCTTCTCAGGACGGATATGAGCACGTGCTGGCACTGCAATTACAGCTTAGCAAAGTAGAGTAGAAATTAAAAAGTGGGAACATCGTGTCGTCCCGCTCCTTTACATGAATTGATTTGAAAGGGACGATGTTGCCACTTTGTAATTCCTACTATTTCGACAAGCTATAACTACTGGATACTGCTCTAGATATGAAAGGCCTTTTAGTAATAGAAAATATATGAATTTTGAGTATTAGGTACTATGTAGGGATGCACCTACTGGCCTCTAGAGAAAACCGTTACAGGTTATGCGTTATAATAACAAATACAGGTTATAATGCGGATGTGTCCCAAGATGTTGTGGGAAATTGACAGTCTTGTGTATTTAAAACATAGCATACAAGTAACGGAGAAAATCCTCTTTGTTTTCCAATTTTCACGGATGTATTAATTTCTGAATAAAAAATATATTAAATAAACAAATCTTAGCGACTGAACTAGCCATTACTCGTACGCGCGCGCGTAACACTTAATTCATTCTTCTTGTATACCTACGTGGACTACCAACTTTTTTTATACCACGTGCGTCGACGGCAAATAAGCATACGCATATTCAATAAGCATAAGCATAGGTACTCTACAAAATGATTTGTAATGCACCTATAAAATAATTTGTTTCACAGTTTTGTTTGTTGTTTTGCGAGACTTTCATTGAGTGTTGGAAAGTTTATCATATTGTTGTTACAGTAGTACTAATTAAAACGATTATATTCGCTTTCTAAATTACGGGTAATTATCGATGCTAATACACCGTTTCAAGATAAATGAAGGATAACTTTCATTTTCTGTATGTTTTACGGCCGACCGACTAAATAAATACATAGGTAGCATTGCACAAAAGCAAAAGTCAACATCATCGGTGCCAACCCGTCGCATCGGCAAAAGGGAACCTAGGGTCGAGTCCAAGCCGAGGGAGGATCCGGCCTTCGTGTCCGCAGAATATCTGGTATCCGGCCGGCGAATATTCGGCTTATGGTTTTTTTTAACCAACCCGATTTCATTCACGCGCATGCGCGTTTTTCGGCACAGGTTGCAACTTGTTTATAGTTATATGCCAGTAAATATATAGTATTTAAAAATGTGTAATTCCTGAGAGTACCTATATGAAACATTAAAATTACCTTGGCCTTAAATACTATTGATCACTTTGTAATTTGATAGTTTTATCTACACTTCATTAATAAATATCGTGCTAGTTCATATCACAATCCGGTATCCGGCCGGATACTACGCTACTATCCGGTATTTGGCCGGATAGCAAGAATATTTACTATACTTACTTACTATACTTCTTCTTTATCTTCTGTGTAAATGTGCTTCTGTAATGATATCTTGTCTGAATAAATGTTGTTCTATTCTATTCTTCTGTTCTAAGTGACAAAAAAATTATTAAAAACAGAAAAAATCTTGTCTGTTTTTACAGCGACCCGGGGCATTCAATTCTTAGATGTTTATAAATAAAGAAATAAATAAATATTATAGGACAATCTTACAGAAATCGACCTAGTCCCACAGTAGGCTCAATAAGGCCTGTGTTGTGGGTACTAGACGACCATATATATAATAGATAGATACATATAAATACTTAAATACATAGAAAACATCCATAACTCAGGAACAAATATTTTTGATAAACACACAAATAAATGCCCTGACCAGGATTCGAACCCGGGACCTCCTGCTTCGTAGGCAGAGTCACTACCGACTAGGCTAGGAGGAGGTTTATGAAGCTAAAATATGTATTACGGTTTACGACCCAAATGGCAGCCTGTAAACAGAAGTCGATTTTGGGATATGGGTTGAAATGTGCTGTAAGCGATGGGTTAGCATTTAGCAATATGTCACTAATATCGCAGTTTCATTATCTTTAGAGATAATGAAAGATAAGGAGATGATGATAACTCTCGTAAGTACACTTTGTTGTACTGCAACTGAGCAGGTTCATCATGAGTACTTATTTACCTTTTGACCCCAAATGGTCACACATGACACTATACACTCTACCAACCTACGCCTGTATGCGTGAAGTTATGTATGTATTTGCATTATAGATACGTCAGAATAGCCCATACTCGTACCTAACAGTACTCGCGTCGCATACATTTGAACAAACCACAGTTTCCCACACTAGTTTTTCTCAGCTCAATCGGTCAATGTTTCGTAACCCATTGTGTGGTGAGACGTAATCAATTTGAATTTTGTTGCCTAGTTTTGGCTTTAGCGGTGTTTGCATGGATGTTGCATTATGCGGATTGTGCAATGCATGCCACTGGGCATACATTTACAGCAATAGTTTTAAGTTCATTCTTCTTCTTAATATATAAAAGGGGGATTCTACTTGGGAATGTCCCTTGCGAAATGCCATGCTTTTCATACTTCTTAAAATGGTATGAATGCCATTTTGTGTCTGATAATATTTAATCAATTGGTAGTATTTTTAATATTTTTTAAAGCTTTACAGAGAGAGTGTTCTGTATTGCCACTTCGAAAAAAAAGAGAGAGATATAGTTTTTATAATCTACTGCGCAATTTGGTTTGCCGGACTATATATTATAGTCTGACAAATCAAATTGAGCAGTAAATAAAAAAAAACTGTCCTCTAAGGGGGGGAAAACTGAGTTGAAATTTAATGACTACTACGCGCAGCCGCAGTCGGAGCCTAATCATCATCAACATCATTTCAGCCGAAAGACGTCAAAGTGCTGGAATAAAGATTTCCACAATGACCGGTCCTGCGCCACCCTCATCCAGCGGATTCCTGCGACCTTCACTAGGTCATCAGTCCACGTTGTGGGGGCCTACCCACGCTGCGCCTTCCGGTACGCGGTTGCCACTCGAGAACCTTTCCGCCCCAACGGCAATCGGTTCTACGTGCAATGTGTCCCGCCCACTGCCACTTAAGTTTAGCTATTCGGAGAGCTATATCGGTTACTTTGGTTCTGCTGCGGATGGTCTCATTTCTAATACGATCTCGCAGAGAGACTCCTAGCATAGCCCTCTCTATTGCCCTTTGGGTTACTTTGAGCCTTCTTATGAGGCCCATTGTAAGCGACCCCTAAGCGAGCGGAGCTTAATACCCATACCCATATGTAATGTTTCATGGTTCTTTTTAACTAGGGATCTAGGGAACTAAGACCCTAATATAATTACTAATTTCAATAGTTATAGGTACGTACGTACATATTAGCCCGTCAGATCTACCTGTTAGATGTGTCCAGGAGACAAATCTGCAATGTATTTCGGGAACTAACATATAGTAGAGATAAATTCTCGCCATTTGCCTTTTAGATACAACATTCAAAGATATCGTAATAATTGATACCTACTACGTACTACGTATTCTACTCTAGGTTCAACACTGATGACGTGAAAAGTATATACTACTACCACGTAATAGCACGCTCCGTTAACAGGTGATTGACACTGGTTTGAATAACTACCTAACTATTTTGTGCAACCGTTGTTCCTGTATTTTTGAAAGGGAGTGAAAGAGAAGCACAGTGTACTAGTAAGCGGATAACTTGGTCACAAATTGGTCAAGAAATAAGAAAACTGATTACTTTGAGGACTTTCTTGAGCTTTTTAGGCTTAGTTCCATTGTTGTTTTTGATATCTAGTAGTGCCATCTACAATGTGTTTAAATATGGAATGCATAGAATATGAAGAACGTTCACGAGAAAGTACAACTCTAGGCATGGAAATCTACCGCATCCCTCACGCTGGCTCTATCAACCAAAGCAATGAAACTGAGCCGTAGGTAAGTACGAAATTATTTTCTATCGAGTGGATTTCGTCCTAATATCATAAACATTATCATTTGTTAGTCCTTCGCCAAGAAAGATTAGATTTGCTAGTAAACCTATTTAACAATTTGAAGATGGGGTAATGGGTTATTGATCACCTCACATGTGAAATCAAAAGGAACGCCTCAGTTTATTTGAATTAAGATAAAGATGGTGATAGTTAAGGAAGACATCTCTGTCTCGCTTAAAAAGCACAATTATCTAATTTCCTATCAATAATACCTGTGTCTTATACTTACACCAGATATCATGGATGAATTTGAGGTCAAATGAAATGAAAGCATGGTTTTAGAAATCAATAGGTTGGTAATAGTTATTTATTATAGAAGGGGAAAAAGTTGTTGTTTAACTCTCGGGCTTATATTGAGACCCGAGCAAGCGAAAGATTCCAAAATTGAGCCACGTGCGTAGCGAGTGGTTCAATAACTGGAATCTTGAGCTTTACGAGGGTCTCAAGGCACGAGAGTTAAACAAACATTGCCGCCGAGTGTAATACTACATTTTTCCCCTCACTATTGCGAGGAAAATACAGACTAAATACGATTATAAATCTTATCCACATGTAAGTTATCTTGAAGAAACCATCAAAAATCAATTTCAAAAATTGTCATAGAGTAGGTACGCTCCTGATACTTAGATATTGCCAACAGCTTACCAAGTGCGGGATAAGACATGATCAAATGACCAATTTAAGGTGTGACCTACGATTGCGCATATTTACTATGGGCATATAGGACTCACTTATACTAGACTGGTAGTAAGTAATAGGAGTTAGATTAGTTTGCCCTACATGTGGATAAAATGCGTTTTTCCACGTTAGTTTTAAAGGACAAAACAGCGCTTTTCGAGCTAGTGAGGGGAAATAGTTATTTATTGACCGAGCGAGCGAAGCGAGCAAAGCGTCTCTGCTTCAGCTTGGACAAAAATGCTTTTAGGTGTCTGTCCATTTGTTCCCCTCTACAGGTCGCATAAATCAACCAATTCTTGTAAAATGTTGTAAACGAGTTCGTTAATTACATAAACATTTTTTGTTGATTCAGTTTTTGGAAATTTTAAAAATGGCGGGAATTGGTACGAAGGTCTTAAGCGCCTTTGGAGTCTAGGCGCTTAGGACCATTGAACGTTCGTTGTGATAATGAAACAAGGAAGTGTTTATAATTTTTACATATTTCCAAATCTTTCAATCGATTTGAAGCATTGTTATTTTGTTGAACTCCAAAGTAGTTTTGTTTCATATTACTTCAAATCTACTGATGGGATCCATGAGACGGTAAGAAAGATTCTTATGGCGATTTCGGTATTTTATACTCAAACTAACTCAAACTTTAACTTTGACCGGGAAGTTGTTTTTTTTCCATAAAGATTTTATTTATTTAAATTTATAAATAAATTATTTTTAAGTGCCTACCTACCAAATCGTTTTGAGGATTCTTAAAGAGTAACTTAGATGTTTGTCTGGTAAATATATACCTAATCGCTAAATATGACATGTGACATGCTTTTATGGCTCTTGATTTGACCTAGCGTAAGCGAAGATCTACGTTTCAGCTTAGTCAAAAATGCTTTCATATCTCCGGCTGTTCTCCTCTACAGGTCGTTTTTATCTACGAATTCTCGTGAAAGTTAAGCGATCAGATTTTATAGCTTTGTAGGATCTTTTTGTCATTTAGTTTTTTGAAAATTATTAGAATTGATGGAAATTGGCACAAAGAGATTAAGCGCCGCACAGGCCTATGGGGCTTAAGAGCAGATGGTCGCGAGGTCTACAGCTCACAGAGCCACTAGTTATACAAGGGGGCAAAGTTGTTGTTTAACTCTCGGGCTTATATTGAGACCCAAGCGAGCGAAAGATGCCAAAGTTCAATGCTCAATACCGGTTCAATAACTGGAATCTTGAGCTTTACGAGGGTCTCAAGGCACGAGAGTTGAACAAACTTTGCCACCGAGTGTAATACAGCATTTTTTCCCCTCACTATCGCGAGAAAAATAAAGACTACATACGATTACAAATCTTATCCACATGTAAGTTATCTTGAAAAAATCATTCAAAATTCAATTTCATAATTTTTGTCATAGAGTACGCGCCTGGTACTTAGTTATTGCCAACAGCTTACCAAGTGCGCGATAAGACTCGACTAATTTAAGGTGTGACCTCCGATTGCGCATATCTACTATGGTCATATAGGACTCACTTTTACTGGACGGGTGGTAAGTGGTAGGAATTAGAGCAAGGTCAAATACTTTTCCCCACATGTGGATAAAATGCGTTTTTCCATGCTAGTTTTAAATGACAATACAGCGCTTTCCGAGCTAGTGAGGGGAAAATGTAATTGACATGATTATAAAATAACGTCGTAAGTACATACCTTAGTAAATAACATTATTTGCCAGTCCGTTTGTTAATCTGATATAATATCTATATATCACCGAATGAGATCTGAATGTTCATCTTTTGCAAAATCATACGTTTTGGTTCAAAACTTTCAAAAAATGTATCTAGGTAGTATTATTCATATTTAATTATTTCGTAAATGCACTCCGAATGTATGTAATGTATTGACTCGAATTTGATACGAAATCTAACCAATGTAAAAAACTATTGTTAAATACCATAAGAATGACTAACTGCCATTTTCTAAAGCCAGGTGGCGCAGTTCGACTATCTAAAAACGATCAAATATTTTATGTCAAGCCTCAATGTGCGCCAAATACTGGAAGCCCACTTAATCCCCAATTAAATGCCTCACGATTGTGTTCTTTTGATTTCTACAGTAACCACCACACCGGTCAGGCAGCTATGTCTTTTTTCGTTAAGTGTCAAAATCGTCAGATCCCTATCATTAGCAGCCATTGAGGATGGTAAACGGAGCGCAACTGGCAACTGCTTTGCGAAACTTCTGCCTACATCTGTACAACACAACGGATATTAACCCTTACCTGTCTATACTTAGAACCTAAATTTAAATTGGAGATGAGTGAGGAAACCGCAAAAAGTTTCGTGCCAACTGTTGTTAAGAAAACCTGTATGGAGTTAGGTTTTTTATGGCCGATGAGATGTTGTAAAGTTCTGAGAGTGTTCTAACGCCATTCCATGACTTGTGCAGATCGTGTTTCCAGAAATATTATACGGTTCTTCCTTTTTTGTTCACAAAAAAAGAATATGATAGAGTTTAACTTAAAATATAAAAGTTTGAATTATTTAATCTGGTTCCACACCTACATTTAGCGTTGTTATTTTTTGGCATTCAATCGCTAAACTACTCTCGGTTACGTTGCGCGTTGTGCGAAAGACGGTACCGTTTCAATTTAGAGGGCAGTGCCCCAATTCACTGCTTCGTAGTTACGTTTAAGTCTCTTAACCAAGTGTCACTCAATTCGCGTCTCCTAGCAAGGATTGATCTTAAGCAAGTACGTTAAATTCGCCCTTCGGCCAATGGAATACACTTAACACCTGGCTATGGCTAGGCCAGTTATGAAGATATGTATTTCTAAAGCCTTAGCGAAAGACATGTGCAGTTGCGTCAAAATACTTCTAAACGCCTGCAGTGCTCAACAAATAGGGGAAGTACGTCCAAAATGACATATAGTTTTGTTTTTTAACCATAACTTTTTACTGGTACTTTACAGCACACCCAATGGCTTACATTAATCATCTTTGTTCCTTAACCTATCGAACCTTATAAACATTTTTAGCAAAAAATCAACAGAAAAAATAATAATACACATTTAACTGAGATCGGTCATAATTCATTTTGTCCATATGCTTCGGACAAAATGACACATTGGTCATGGACAAAATGACATATATGTAAAGGTTACACAATTATTGGCATAATTCACAAATTAAACGCTTTGTTCGTCTCGGAACATCAGCGCAAGAAGCATGAGCCCACAGCGAACATTTTAAGCATCGCAACCAGTCTTCTCCAGGCTTAAAACGTGAATATCTATTATGTGAAAAGAATAGGTCTTTATTGTTAATGCAAGCACAATCCTCTTCGTCATCATGAGTAACTAAGCAGGAAAATCTTCTTCCTCGTCTTTGTCATCAAACACCTTTTTTACAACTTTGCGTTTTTTCTTTGCTGTGGGTTCTTTGGGTTCAATTCTGGATTTTCTTTCTAACATATTAGAAGTACAAGTCAACACCAATGAGCTCTGTCGAGTTTTCGGTATACGTCTCCCTTGGCCACTGATGAAACGTCCTTTGGGGACTGGAGAAAGCACCTCAATAGGAACAGGAAGAGCAGAAGACGAGGGACCTGAATCGGTAGCCGCAGTTAAAGTATCTTCTTGACTAGAGTTTGCTTTTTGAACTTGTTATGGACAATATGACATACCTATGCCATTTTGTCCGTTGTATATGTATGTTGTTTTGTCCGTACAGCGTGTTAAATAAAACAAAATTTAAAAATAAATACACACAGCACTTTACCTTTAAATAAAGATAAATGATTAAGGAATGAAAAAAATGCTACTTTAATAGGTGCAATATCAAAAAACTTATCATTCGAACAAAAACTTTGTCAGCATGAAAAAAACTCGCGACGTGTAAATACCTGTCTTTGGCTATGCCACCCAGATGAATAAAAGGGATGCGTTCAAAATGTGGCAGGTTATAGGAAACCAATATGGCCGCGTACTGACATGGTCAGTTTCGTGTTGAAGTCCACTAAATTCGAAATAACCCGCCTGTGTCGTTTTGTACATATATGTCATTTTGGACGTATTTCCCCTACCACTTAAGTGCTTAAAGCAATTAAAGTTAGTGTTGAAAATGTTAACGGTTAATTAAATGAAATGTCAATGGAACGTCTTAAATTTATTTAGTGATCAATCAATATCATCCATTGCTTATGACTGGGCATGTATAAATAATTAATAAACAAAGATTTACTGTGTAGGTATATTTTTTCTAGTAACATTGTATCAACAATAAATCAACATACCTAATACACTGTTTAAAGATAATTATAACAATAATTAGGCATATGTGCAAGGACAGAGCAAAGTGGTTTTTTGTTGCAGATGCAGTGGCGAGAAAATTACAAATGTTTATATATAATTTTGAGAATTACAGATTCAAAAGTCATTAGAAGAGAAACAAAATCATCAAAAATTAAAAACAAAAATATTTTAGGTATGTTCTTAATTATTTTTAGGATACAAATCAATCTGTAGTTTATGACTAGGTACCTATTAATAATTATAACCAATATATTTTAATAGCAGGTTTAAATTCCCATTCATTCTGAACAAGGAAGTTAATGTAGCTTGCAAAATATTCAAAAGAGACAAAAGCAAACTAACTGCAATAAAGTCAGTCAGTATAAATATATTGGTCATGAACTCCGTTTTAATAAAGCCATATATATTTTTATAACCTGTTACTAACAATGAAATTAAACTTCATTCTAACGCTATTATGCACGCTTGAGTAACGCTAGTTCCCATCCTTAAACGAATACACAAATGGCCAGAAATCGGCCTTATGTACTTTCAATAAAATGTACAAATGACAAGTTACTTTTGCCACCGATAATACTACGTATAACATCAACACATAACAGGAACAGCGCTGGTCTTTGATAACCCATATAACAGTGGCATAAGGTTTAAATTTTGTCCGTTTGACTATAGTTGCGCAGGCGCCTGGCCTTGAGCTAAGCTGAACGGGGGTCAGCAGGGTCGGCTTTGGAAGCTCGTCTTCTTGTGAATATATTATGAGCTTTTAGTCATTCATAGAACTCACAATAATCTTAATTGCAAAGACTGTAATGTATTCAAAGTCTTGAACATTGCCGAGTGTGAGATTTGTTTGTGAATTTAAATAGGTTGTCTTAGTACTCAAACGTTATTTTTGTCATGTAGTCGAAAGATAGGTAACCTACCTAGTTTCCGTTTTAGATACTTTGCACACTAAAACGCTCCAACTATTTATAACGTGATACGTAACTTTACGTGATATAAAGACAAGTTATCTAAATGACACTTTGATAACGCGATAATGACAAATCGGACCATTTAGCCCATTTAATGACCATACGACCAATATCCAAATAATCAGGTAAATAGTAACATGAAGGTGGCATGTCAATTGTGCAATCTATTAATAATATTAGTATATCGCAATTCAATTATAAAAGAAATAAAGGATATGCCGTACCCAAACAATAACACCATGAAAACTCCTCGAAGTCCGTACAGCGTTTGCGATTTTTTGGGGCGGTCAGGTTTGTATTTGATTGACCTTTGATTAAAAATGAGTCTTTCGATGAACTTACTGATGAGACCTCCAGACATGGCTCTTAAAACCTGCCTGTTGAACGGCTCTGCTAAAGAAGATCCCCGCCGAATATATATCGTATGTATTAGTGTCAAAACTGCATTCTTAATAGTGTGAACCTTGAGTTTATGACCGTCATGTACCCAATTAAATCTTCGATAGAGAAGTTCTGAAGAAACAGTGAATAATTTTTTGTCGGGATTCACCATCACTTCGTACATACAAGTCGAACTGTTTCGGCACGTCGTTAATGCTTTAGTTACATCGAGCCCTCGGTTGTTCTCTAAATAAATGTGTTGACTGTTACTTAGTATTAATTGATAGCTAGAGACTAGTTCTTCAACTACACTTGGTTGATCCTCACGAATTGGTTCCGTTGTAACGCTTAGCAAAGAAGATTGAACAGCGCATGACATAATTAACACGTAAATCAGTATGGACAGTAACACCAATCTGTAAGCTGCTCTAGGTTTAAAATTGTATTGGCTCATGTTAGACAAAAAATAACCCCAGACAATAAGGATGTCTCGGTTCGTATCTCGTACGCGATATTGAAATATTTTCATAAATATAACTGTGATACAAGCAAAACAAAACGTTACAAAAATCGACCATACAGTAAAATAACCGAGCTGATTTAGAACACCTTGCCACGGACCGAGTAACTTTGCTTCAGCCAATACAATAATATGGTCATCAATTACAAAAGGATATATAAAATCCAAGCTTAGCAACTGATTTATGCTAAGTACATAACCGCCAACAACCCCTTCAACGTTATATATTTCTATCTGGTGTAGCATGCCCGTGTAGGTAAAGTTATCAAACCTGTTCCCCCAATCTTCAAAATTTTCTGACTCAATCAATTCTACTGTGATGCCTTCATACTGATTAACCAATTTGAATAAATACTGCTCAATTGACTTATTAGTTTTAAGAGACACAAACGGCCAAAACTCATACTGAGTAATCAATTTTACATGGCAGCCTCGGAGGCTAGTTTTTCTTACCCCTACATATATTTTGTCGACATTGCGATTATTGCGAATATCTGAACATCGGGACAATAGTTGCAGTGTCTTGAAAACCGGTCGGTCACACTCATCACGTTCTAAGCCAAATGAATAAACCACAACACTTTGATGCTCATAGGCAACAAGAGCCACGTCGGAAATGAGGTTATTTATGAGGAAATCTGAAATATCTATCAGAAAATTTTCAAAATACTCGACAATAATAATAAACTTCGCTCGAGGATTCCAAAATGCGTCCCGTTTGACTAAGTCCATTCCTTCTGCAAACATTTGATAGTCATTGCACTGAATAACGTAGATATGATTGAATATGGTGTTTTTGGGAGAGTAAAATAATCTTGTACTAAATCTCACACGATGCTTCACTGCAGAATTGATCTCTTTGGCCAACGAGTCGCCAACGTTGACTAAAGAAATGTCTGTAGCATTATGGACTTCATTTCTTTGTAGTATCGTAGCTACACACTTATTCATTTCGGGATCTTCTTTGGCTTCATGAGCTTGAAGCTTTCCGTGGCATAATTGTACCAGGAAAAGAGAAATATAGCCAAGGTGATATTTTGTCATTTTACATGAATACTAAGTAAAATGCCTCCGTCGCTTCAGTTATTCCAATCAATTTGTTAAGGGAGTTCAATAATTCGTAGAACGTGTATGTTCGAGACTTTTTGAAAGACTTAAATGATTGCTAAGCTTGGAAAAAAATACTCTTTGTTTCAAATACCTATTCATGTCAAAATGTATATTACTATCACAGATGAAGCAGATAATACGAAATAGTAGTTATTAAGCAACGCATGTAGGGGAAACTTGCCTAAATCGTACCCCGACATTAATAATTTTGTGAAAATAGATACTTAAGTCTCATTAGACTTTGTTTTGAAAGTAGTGGTTACAAAATATTGAAACTAGCCAAATTAAATACGTTTTTCTGTTTTTAAAAATTGAGATGCGCATAAGTCCCCTGATGACACAGCTCACAGGTAAAAGGTCTAGTGATTGAACCTTGTCTAACTTATCTGATTGCCGACTGTGCCTGTATAGTCGTCACTGAATAATTATATACCAACTTTTAAAGATATCACTTTCATATCTTTCTGTATGGAGAAAGCTTCTACCAAAAAAAAGGTTAAGATTAAACTTAAAAATACTATAAAAAACTAAATAATATTTTTTTCCATTTGCCAATATCTTCAGAATAAACTAAATTATTTTGAAGATATTGGCAAATGGGATACTAATATAATAATATTTCAGGTTACGATAGCTTATAGGGCCTAGGGGTACGATTTAGGGAAGTTTACCCTACTTGTAACCGTACAATGTAACATGAGGAGTGAGCCCCGCCTATTACAACTATATTCAAGAAAGGACTACTTACCTATCATTATAAGTAAACACAATGCGGCTTAATCGTATATTAATTATGAAATATGGCCCCTGCCCCCGTGGTCCGGGAGAAAGACTGGCTGAGGTTGACATCAACATCTTCTAGCTGCGCGGATTGTACGAACTATCCGTACCTGCGTGCTAACCATGAGCCTTTCTAAAGTATGTTAAGTATGTCTGTCTCGCTCCTACCAGTATAGTAATAGGAGCGAGACGGACATACATTAGAAACGCGCAGTCACTAACGCCTACGGTTACGTACAACTCATGGTAAACACATTGGTCCTGATTATCAACTAGAAGATTTCGGGCACTAGGGTTGTGACTCTGTCGTAGATATATATAGTAACGTAGTGTATACTTATCAATGACCGGATTCTAAGTGAATGTAAACCTAAAATAAGTACCCAAAACTATGGCCCGTTTGAAATCGGGATACTTCAGTCAACTAAAGGACTATTATCTCCATTATCTCCATATTAGCGGGAAACCCGACTTCCCTTGAGAAAAGACAGAAAATGTTTTACAATATTACCAGATTGTACCTTTACTACCTCGTTACAATTCTGGTGTAGGAAAAAAGATTTCAGTTATGGCTAACTGTTTTTTTTATAACGGCAAGTATACTAGAATAATTTGAAGAAGCCGATTTTTCTATTAATGAGAAAAAAATATAGTTGACACATATAATACAATAAATCTCTTAAATGAAAAACACTTTTTTCTCCGTGTAATCTAATAGGTACTCGTATATCTAGTGAAAATAATATCTAAGTCTCGCAGTTCATAAACATTGCAGTGTTGTCACCGGTATCACAATATTTAACTATATTTCATATTCGGGAGTTAATCCCTTAACTTATTATGTCACAGCTTACGTGCCAAATTTTCCCATATACATTATTGACTATAGAATTGACTAGTAAAATGATTGTTTTTATTTCTACTCACGATTTGTATGCTGGTTTGTTTGCCGTGGCTTTTGTTTGTGCCCAGTGGCTATGGGAACGCATTGTGACTGATCTAAGCCCTAGTGTAGGTGTGCCTAACAATCCATGTAAACAAGGCCTAATCTTTCAAAATAAAAATACGGTATTGTTTAATTTCTATTCACTCGTAAAAGATGTATGGAAGTAGCAAATTGATTTTACGATTATTGTCAAAACTAATCAATACGTAATCAATTATGTGTATATAAACGAAACAAAACATTAAAAACAAAACAATACTTACTGTATTTAGTAAGTTCTGATTTCAAATTCTGATAAGGTCAATCTGGGGCCTATTGCATAATAAAATACAAGCTAATAGTATTAGTAATTTTGGTTGTAACTTGTATTTTTCGGTTGCATAATAAGATACAAGGGACCGAATATACAAGTAATAAGTACAAGCTAATAATATTGGTTAATTGACTTGTAACTTGTAGATTTTTGTTGCATGATAAAATACAAGTATTTAAGTACGAGTACTAAAATATTAGTCCTACTAACTAATACTATGGGTGAATTTTATTAGTTTTTGTTGCAAAATGAGTCGAAGTAATCAAATTATTTGTGGTAACTTGTATTTATTACTACTCACCTCAGGACCACGGTAATTTTAAATTACAAGTAGCTTAGTTGTTATAGTCGAAAAATAAATCCTGCATTCCTCGGATAATGACTATATGATCAATATTTACCTTCATACATACATACATACTCACGCTTGTATCCCATTTGGGTAGGCAGAGACTACAAGAACGCAAAATACTACGATCTTTACGTACTAAATTTTTTCGCTTTGCTCACATCATACATATTTTGATATAGGTAGGTACGCTCGTCAATATTTAATAATACGATATGGGTAAATATTTTTGCTCTTTGTTTTGTTAATTTCTTTGTTATTGTAACTCATTTACTAAGAAGCATTTTTTCTGCCTGTTTATATTCCGTAAAAGTTTTACGGTGATATTGCCATTGCCATCAATGATTTTCAAAGGTCATAATCACAGGTTTGACTCAAATCAGCCGACGGTTTCATGTAATTTTCTGTTTTGCTAATAATATTAGCACCCTTATTACAAGTTAGTTTAAATTTATTATGCAACACAATTTATTAGCGCTTGTAAATAATCATAATTTTTACGATTTTATTAGTTCGTCATGCAACACAATTTTCTAATATTACTAGTGATCACCTAAAATAATTATGCAACGCAAAATAATCGAACTAATAATTTCTTAACTAGTAACTAGTATTATTCTCTAATATTATTAGTCCAATTATGCAATAGGCCCCTGATGTGGCATGTGGCTAATTCCGGCATAGGGACTAATTCGTCACAAGCTCGCCTGCATTGAATATAAGCACAGTAGTGCTTATATTCAACGCAGACTAGCTTGAGGCAGCTGCCGAGTCATTCGATGAATTTAGGATAGCCTGCTGCTTAGCGACTAAATAGACAGCGCTGCATAATGCGCTTATATTCTACATATACAGGCGAGAATTAGACGGAATATATAGTCCCCTATAATTGAAATAGTCCATGGAAATTCGTATTTTCTTATATACGAACATACGAGAATTGCTGAGGGATATTAGGAAAGTAGAATCGCCTTATAAAAGGAAATATCACGTAAAGATAATTATTCACCCGTAAAACCTAGAAACGCATTTCGCCGCATAAGCATAAATAACATACTCGTAATATATCCTTTATAATAAATTAAGTTTTTTTTGCAACCTTGCGCCCTTAGCCGAGACTGGATATTAAAAACGGGTTCCTAAGCATAATGACGCCATCTTGAATATGTTGTATGAATAACATTAATCGTAAGGTAATAAATAAAACCTATTGTGAGCATGTGAGATATGAATATTTATTTAATCATAAAGACATCAAGTAAGTCCTTATATGATGAGTTACTATATTGCTGAGTATACAAAACTGATTGGCATGATATATTGAATGGCCAGTAATTAAATGGCGTGATGTGGAAGTAGGTAGGTACTTAATAAAGGAGTTTTTCCGTGCATTTTAATTCATTAAGAAAACTTACAGACTGGTTCTATTTTAGTACTTACTCGTTATTTTAATGTGTTTTTCCAATAACTATACTCGATTTTTAAATAGAAAACTCCCGTGAGTATTAGACATATTAATATACTTAGACCGGGTTACTCACGTCTATAAAGTCGAAAATAGCTCGACATGTTTCGGGACGGTCCGCGCCCCATAATCATGAGTGAGAAGCGCAGTGTGCGCAGAGCAATCGCGGCAAGCGCTTCTCACTCATGATTATGGGGCGCGGACCGTCCCGAAACATGTCGAGCTATTTTCGACTTTATAGACGTGAGTAACCCGGTGTAAGTATATTAATAAAACTATACTCGATTACAATGAGTTATTCATGGTTGCAGATGAGTATAAGTAACGATTCAATTAATCAGTGTTTTTGAGTCAGTAGGTATAAGCTTAAGTAATACTACAGAATACTACGGAATAAGTATAGGCCTAAGTACCTGATAATGATAAACACACTACACTGAATAATGAAAACAGTGTAGGCAACTTTAACGTATTTGCATATCGGTAGAACCGTTTGGAGTTTCCTTGTCTAATAGGTATAATCCTAATCTATAATAGTAGTTTATGCAACAGTGATATAATAACGGTTCTTAAAACTTGAGGGTAACGCCGTTACAAAACGAGACGAACTCGAGTTTTGTAATAATAGACCCGAGAGTTTTAATAACCAATTATGAGCTGCAACAGTGCTCATAATACTGTATGAAACTCCATAGGAGCAGTGTTCTTATGGAATACCATAGACAACGTTACTTATAATAGTTATAATGTATACCTACTTTTTAAATATCGCTGTCAGTCATCTAATTGATAGATAGAAGTGCTGGAGTAGTAAAAATAACATAAATATATATTAACATAGCCTGGTGAATGAATCCTGTCTGTTGTTAGAGGCACAATATTTTTTTGCTATGTGCGTCAATATTTTTCTTTCCAGTTGGTTTTCGAATTAACACATTGTTACCACACCATAAGTGTGGTTTTAGGTATGGAAAAAAGCTAATGATTTTTGTTCTCCCAATCCCATTTTGCTCTTGGTAAATTAGTGGCGACATTTACCCTCAAAGGGGAAAAAATGGTCAACTTTGCGGTAAAAAAAATTTTGGGGACAATCTCACACAGATCGACCTAGTCCCAAACTAAGCAAATCTTGTACTATGGGTACTAGGCGACGACATAAATACAATACCCAGAGGTCGGCGGATGAGCTATTTTGCTTATAATTTGACATCACGTACGTTAGAAAATAGCTCACCCCCGCCGACCCCTGACAATAACTCTTTATTGCACCTCAAAACAACAAAAATAACACAAACTGGTATAAATTACACGTGAAAAAGAGGCAAACAACAGGCGGTCTTATCGCTAAAGAGCGATCTCTTCCAGACAACCTTTGGTTAGAGGAGATACTACACTAAGAGAAGTATACATACAGTGAGTGGTGCAAAACTGGAAAAAGTATGATGTGAGAACCAAAATATATGACACAAACACCTTATATACTTAAATAGATAAATACATAAACTTATATTATATGTCACCGTTAAATTGTGAACTCCCGACAGATTATAATTTGACTAGGGATATTATAAACTAACGTAACCTAACCTATCCGTTTGTTTATAATCTCGTGCGTTAGTTTATACACTAATGGTAGGTACTCACAATTCTACATCTACAGTGACATGTAGGATTTGAACCCGGGACCTCCAGCTTCGTAGGCTGAGTCACCACCAACTAGGCTAGGGAGGCCGTTAAGTTAACATCATAGGCTGTTTTCATCAATTATTCAGTTCAGCTGTCTGCGTTTGCGGGAGCGTTAACAGGGGACACCCGATAAGATCGACTATACGGCACCCTTTGTACGCCCCTCGCTCGGTAAACGCGCGTAATCGCCGTCGGTGGGGCCAGAAACAGTGTCTGGCATGTGTTGCTATCTCTGAGAACATCTCACAAGTGGGCCCGGGTGCGTAGATTGCGGGCTAGTTACACTGGTTTTAATGACACCGCTTTATATGACTGTATCTTGAGTCTCTTCTGATCTTAATACGTTCGTGGTTCCATCCTAAGCCATAAGCCCGTGGTAATTTTTTGGTAAGCTAATCCCAAATAAATGTACAGGTACTGATACAATGATAGGAAAGCTGGTGTCATCTGGCCTTCCAACCCAGAAGGACCATAAAGCATTATTATTTGGGTTTTAAAATTGCAACGGTTAACACTCACGTATTTTTAACACGCTTTTATTAGCTTCACTTGTAACTGTGTATGTAAGAAAATCTTGGAATCTTAATTTGACCCACTTCCCGGTCTCCGATTATGATGAAATTTTGCACACCCTCTGAGTTCTGATGACAATACATGACTAGCTAAGAAACTAGCGTGTTTTTTAGTTTTTTAAACTATTATTATCACAACAGGCGTGACATGTATTGTGATACAAATACGTGAGTGTTAACCGTTGCAATTTTAATGTCAGTATGACTCATGAAAGTTTAAATTATATTATTTGGGTTTATTAAAAAAATGGATGAGCCCATATGGTAACAGGTTCCGCTAAATATCAATCAAAAAATAAATATCAAGCATGGGCTCTTGTATACTTTGTAATTTAAATTATTCTATAGGTAATCAGTGAATTAACTAGCGGTCTTTTCCTCAACATGTTAACTTTAAGTTTATGTGATATATCCTTCTGTATTCCTTTTTGTCCCATGGGTGTCCTGAAAACCAGCGCCATAGCTAAGTATCTCGTATCCTAGCTATCGGCATATGCTGAGTGGCATCCATTTTGGTTCTCTCTGATATTTTGTACAAGATGTAAATAAATTAAGGTTTTTTCTGTGAATCAAATAAATAATTTCTATTTCTATTTCTATTAAATAGGCCATCAAGTGTCATGTCATGTCATGTTGCTTAGCGATGTCACGAAATGTTGAAAAATAATGGGGAGTTGTGCCATGTTGCTGCGGTTAAGCGAAGTGGTGGCGTTATTGTTCTTTTTGATATGTAATGGGGGCTCCGCGCGACCAAGACTACTTTCTTATATTGCATTTTTTAGAATGTGCACTTTAAATTAGACATTTTAAGAAACTTTTATAAAAATGCTTTTTTTTTTACCCATCCTATAGAGGTTAGATAGGTACCTACATGAGATATGCCCCCTCCTTGCGTCGGTTTCCTCATTGCTGAGGGTCGTGGTAATTTCCATTGACCTGGAACAACCTCTCCCGGATGATGCACCGCCATCTGTTCCTGTCAGTAGCCGAGTGCAGAGCATCGTGCATAGTAGTGCCGAGGGTTGTGCGAATCTGGTCCGTCCATCGTATCGGGCTCCTGCCTCTCGGTCGCTTGCCTTCAACTTTACCAGTGACCATTAGTTTTTCAAGGTTAGGTTTTTAAGGTTAGGTTTCAGGGTTATCAGGTTACATAGATATGCACTAACTGATAAAGTATGGGTCCATAGGTATATCTTACCCGTTGACGATTAGACTTTAAGATTGGAATGAACGTTTGTAACAACTTCCATGCCACAATCACACATGGGGGTAGTGATAGTATAAAACAGACTTTCAGTCACCAATCCCAAAAATATCCTGAGGCGAGCCAGAAATATGCAAATATCCTGAAGACTAACTTCACTAGCCCTAAAGTTAAACGAAGTCAAATCGACCATAAAGAAAAGCCTATGGTAATTACCATAGGTACCATAAATTTTACGTAATTGCAACCTGACACCGTCTTTTACTGCTGACGTGCGGATCCTATAAGTACCTAGAGGCCATTTTAATGACATAACCAAGGCCTTGACCGTGAGTTTTACGTTAAGCCGTTGTACAACAAACTGGATTGACCATCAGTCGACCTTATGTCCTTGTAATAAGGGTTACGTATGGTCAGTATGTGTCGACATTAGTAGTTTACTTGACACTTGAATGTAAGGCTTCGCATTGAACGTTTTCGGCTGAAACCTTAAAACCTTTTGTCTTGGTTTTCCAGGCAATATCCATTTCCAGATACCTACCTGCAGAGCGACAGGGAAAGACCACAGAGCTTTAGAAGGCAACATTATACCAAGAAACATTGTACATTTATATAATTTTGTCGCATAAGTGCATACCAAGTAAATTTACTGTTTGACGGATGTTTGTTTAAAATCGAAAATAAGGACATATCTGACTAGAGAACTGGAGACCTATTCGAACATGCTAAACTGACATTTGACGTATCCATTTCATATTCCCTACGTCATTATCATGTCTTATTGAATATTTCCACGAGGTCCTCCGTTTGATATTCAAAATGGCGGTTGCGTTTCTTGAATAGTTCTTTGTTTTTGTGTGCTAAATGTTGTTTAATGTGTAATATTTATAGCTTATTGTACAGTACGAAGAAGTGTGCAGTTAATGAAGAATTAATCCTTAACGCGTGTAATCGCGTTATTGAGTCATTAGTGCTCATTACTCGGTTGCCCCGGGATCTCGGCCTCCTGAGATATTTATTACGTATAGCTGTAAACGGAATAAATAGCTAGGCCAATTACCGAACAACGTCGCCCAAGAGGCAATATACTATTTAGGTATATAAGATACACTGATATATGAATACGGGACACTGGCAAAATTGTCCAATTCTCGGACAGAGGCCATATCATAAAAGAAGAAGAAGAATATTTCCACGGAAGTTCGCATAGAAATGTCGTTTAAAACATATTCTAATAGGTCTCCTGGTGTTGCCTTTTTGGTTCGGGTTTAGTTCGCCTTTTTTTTAATACATTTTTTTGTTGCACTGTATCTAGGAGAAATTGCTACGCAGAATTGAACCATTTTACTTTTTTTGTTTTCAGCACATTACTTATCTATAGTAATATGCGCGTTGAAAACACCTCAGCAAGGCTTTATTATGTCATTTTCTGAAATCGGAAATTGGTCAAAAATATAGGTTCTTTTTACTCAGGTATTTAAACGCTGTCTACAAAAAGTGAGTCTGATATTTGTACGAATTGCACAAATATCGATATAGGTATTGTCGACGTGTTTTGGTTCGACTGTAGATGAGATTCTGAGAGCTTGACTGTTGAGATTTGCGAAGAGAAAATGAAAAAAAGATGTGGCTTGGTGTTATAGGTACGCACGCGTTCAATTATGAAGCAGCACTCAAATAGGGAACATCCATAACTAAGCTAAGGACCAAATATAGGTTATAAACTTTGGAAGAATAATAAGTATGAAAACGTAATTACCACTCATAAAGTGTACGTAGGTTGTGCCGAGTGTACCTACCCAAAACCAGTATATTTTAAACTTTAGGGTAGAGTAAAGTAGTAAAGGTTTTAGGTACTTAGTATACTTTTAGTAAGTACCTATAATCAAATAAGAGATGTGTGTGTGACCGGTTAACTAGAAGGAATGAAGGCTATGAGGGCGTAAAAAGTGGAACATATTTTAAACGACGATATGTTGACGTCATAAAAACACCAATACTTAAATGCATGTAGCTCCTAGTTCATACACCGGGTGTCTCCTGACTAGGCTAGGAGACCGTTACATGTAGAATTAAAATGTTGGCTTAGTTACACACTGGCTGTTTATACCATTTAGCGAATATGTGCATTAAGTATGCATATTTTACGGTACATTCAGTCAGAGAAATCTACGAAACTAGAGCGTTGTTAATTCGGTCGTATGTTTAATGAAATTTTGTTAGCTCAGATGCATACTATCGACTGTTTGCTTTTTTATGTATAATGCATAAACATACTTTTGTAATACGGACTCTATGGCGCTCAACTTACGATTCATTTTCAGTCAGTGACATCGTTGTTAGTAGAGACGCCACGGGACGGTCTCACTTCTCACCTTGTGTTCTTTCACCATGGAGTAAGTTCGGCTTTCGGGCAACACAGGCTTCCAAAGAGAGCTAAATACTGACACCGATAATTAGCGGCGTTGAAATCTTGAAATAATTCTCGACAAATAATTACGCAATTAAGATCTTTATTGCCATCATTGAGGAAAGTGAAACAAATAGCCACTTTTTATTAGGTGTTCCCGTGGGCTTAAGGTACAGCAAGGCGTCTTGCGGAGCTGCCGTCACCCATACAATCCGAGCTGCGTTCACTGAGGCCAATTAGGGTCCGGCACCGCTAGCTTGGTGCTATGAAACCAGTGATAGCCCCTCGGTTACTATACCCGCGACTCAACTGGAGAACTCTATACCGCCGTGTGACCGCATCTTCAAGAGATAGTTTGGTTTTGCCAGCCACATAAGAGCATTCCTTACCTGGACAATAAAAGTGTGCTTAGCATGAGTTACCTACCACTACTCTGGCAGGAGCGAGACGGACATACTTTAGAAACGCGCAATAGCTAACGCCTACGGATACGTACAACTTATGGTAAGCACACTGTTAATTAAGTGCCGTATCCGGCACATGCCTAGGTATTCCCAAAGAACTACAGTATGGGTTCTTCAAAAAAAGAGTGTACTTACAAGTTTTAGTGGGTCGTCACCGCGCATGTGACACCCAAGGAGTGGCAGGCGTCCATAGTTGTGAGAGAAAGAGAACGCGATATGTGTTAAAAAGTGAACGATATTTGTGAAGTCACACTGATCCCGGATTAATATTCCTAGCCTCATTACTATGCGCCATAACGTGGTCATGAAATGGCGCTAGGCTGGCAGACGCGAGGAATTTGCATGTGGAGCCATCCCGGAGGTTCATGCGCGCGCATAGCATGTTAATCAGTTGCATAAGTTGTTACGCATATGCTGATGCGTAAGCTAATGGCAAGCATTTAGTGCATGATCAATGAGTATCATTGATGCCTGGAGGCGTATTAAAATAAAGTCGAAATAGCTGGGCATGTTTCGGAACAGTCCGTATCCCTTATTCATGAGTCACGCGTCTGGCCGCGGCGGCTGTTCTACGCACACTGCCTGGAGGCTTTGGCCACATTAGTTTTTGACGATCAAATAGTTGTGCGAGCAGTGACATAGTTTTAGATTCATCAAACACATACTTTGAGAGTCGGTCTGATGCATCTCGAATTACTTCCACTGTACGTAGAGAGAAACGAGAAAGACGTCGACTTTCAAACCTTGGCTACAAGAACTTGTCTGTTCTAAGAATTTATACCAGATGCGGCCTTAGCGTATTGTATAGTATATTGTACATAAGTCACGCTTATCGCGTCGAGTACCTATAGTTTGTAGGTTTTAATAATGTAGGGTGTTCATAAAACTCTACTTCCACCGACTGGCCTATTTTCAAATCTTAGAGGAACACAGAACACAGGGTTCAAATAAAATTGGCAGCATAAGTACTGTGGACTTGCAGAGCTAGACTTGTGTCTTTTACATGTAATGTTTTGGATGGGATACAAGTTTACTTTGTACCGATAGCTCGATTGCCTAATGAAATATATGTCTACACGCTTATAGACATAGCACAAAGTTAGAAAATCATCTCACCAAGTTGACTGTTGAGCAACACGACCCTGTTACAGTACTAAGGCATTTTATTTCTCACGAGCCCGATATAGTCTTGTGGAGCAATCCCGAGAATTGGCCACAAAAAGAGTTGTTATCTTCTAAGTCGTAGAGCCGGAATTCCATTGTCTGGTTGAAGTGGGTTGATTATTGGTAGTTGACGCGAATCTAACAGTTTTTTTGCGGATGAGAGATACGGCTGATTAGCGCTTTGTTTTCATTTCTAGGTATATTTGAAAAGAAAACTTCATGTTCTTCAGTTTGCTTTGCAATTATTTCGATATTATTACCTTGATTCTCCCTTTGCACCATTTTATTCAAGTCTCTGTTTGGCCCTATGGTTGACTGGTAGAGAATGCCATTGGGCATTAAGTCCGCCAGTTGTACATTTGTTTTTGTATTTTGTGCAATAAAGTTTAAATAAATAAATAAATAAATAAAACTTATAATTGGTAATAGAAGTTAACGTACGAGTAGATGTTGTCGAACAGGGTGATGGAGTGTTAGTACTCAAACCCAAACAACACATTACCAATAATGGCGGGGAAATTGGGCTCAATTTTTTTCCCAGGTTCCAAAATAAAAGCGTCCGACCTCCCAAGACGGGACTGGCCACGGTCGCTGATGTGGTCATTACAAACATCGCTGCGGATGGGTAGAATGCTAGGCATGTACCTTTGGTGCTGCTGCATAAACAATCCAGCACATCATCGAGGAATGCCCCATAACACGCTACTCCGATGGACATCCGGAGGACCTGCTCACTCTCAGTAACGAGGCCATCAAGTGGCTGAGGCTGACCCATCTTAATTTAGATTTATAGTTGAATGTATCTGTTATGTATTACGCCATACGACTAAATGTGGTACTGTTAGAACGTATGTACGAAATAACAAGCGTACGATAATAACCCTTTATTTAAGTATATTGTAATTTAATCCTGTTTTCATTTAAAATTTATACTTGTAACGGGGCTATTGCCTGAAAATAAAGATCACTAATTTAAATACCCATTCATAAGTGTGACGACGACGACTGCAGTTATTAAGAACAGCAGAAGTACCTATCATTTTATTCACAATATGGATAATAAATATGTTAATGTTGTTTACTGGTTGTAAAGAATTGGCACAGTAACGAATTGGCACATTTAATTCGTTATAGTACCATCGCCGATACTGTTAATTAATGATTTGTAAAACCCGTCGTCTATTGCTGTTTGTACGTCATACCACGAATCTAATGTCGCTTTGTCTCACACAACACACTATTGACGAAAAAGAAAAGTGCTAGTTGCAAAGAAAGTGCCGGAATAACTTAACGTATGAGTAACGGAACTGATTTGTCGTAAAATCATCGCAAGCCTTTTACTTTTGCGTCACGGTTGCTTCAGAAAACAGAAAATTATTGTATGTACAGTCGACGTCAAAGATATGTTTACACTTTGACACCTTAACCCATTGTAATAAGGTGGAAAACTGTAAACATATCTTTGACGTCGACTGTACCTACAGCTTCACAACTTAGTCAATAAACAGCTATATTGTTCTAGAAGTAAAGTTTATAAGAGATGGTAATTCCAACGTGACGCAATTAAATCACGACATCTCTTGCCTCAAAGTTTATTTCTACAGTCTCCAGTTACGATTTAACGTTCGAGTCGAATAGGCCATGAAGGGAAGATAAGTACACAAATATTACATTGATGAGTGAATACAATGGGACTGTGGGCGATTGAGGCGTAAATATTGTGGTGTGATGCAACAATGCAGAGAGAAAAGTAGCATGAGTCAGCTAAGAAATTCACCAGGATTCGATGACATAACTTTGACACCAAAATTAAACGACCTACATTTTTAAGAACTCCTTAGTGTTGTCCTTGACAGGGAAATTTGGCGGGAAACGCGGCAATTCATGTGCTTTCCCATACGGCAGTTCCATCGTCGATTTTAAGAAGTATGGATGCGAATATCTAATACCAATACACTGAAGTTTTTGTACTGATTGCATCGCACAGAGATATGTGGAGAAATGCCATCAGTATCTAAGCTACGAGAAGTATGTCTCAAGGATCGGTAAAAAGAAGGCGAGGCTAGTTTAAGACGGACTGTTTTCTTTATTTTTCTCAGAATTATCGTTGTATCCCACAATCTATGGGCATTCTTTTAATTAAGTACCAATAAGTTAATAAGTCAGATTAATTGCCAGCACATAGTGCCTAATGTTTGTAAATTAAATGCCAGGAAAATATCTTATGTTTATCAGTCTCAACTCAACTTTAAAACTACATATGTAGGTACGAGTACAGTCACAGTATATTAAAGTAGCATACAATATTTACCTATTTTAGAAAAAATTGTAGAGCGAATCTTGTCTCTCGATACCGCCCAGTTAATTCGTGTGTCATATTTTATATGAAACTCTACATAGGTGTTCTGTTTGAGCAAAGTTTGAGTAGGGCTTACTCAAACTTTGCTCAAACAGAACAGTGACGTCAGCTTACTCAGTAAGCTGACGTCACCTATAAGTTGAGAAAGTCAGTGTTGGTGTGTAAAGTGCTCAGCCTTAAGAGTCCACATGATCGAGCAAAAGAGAGCGGGATAGATCTAATTGCAAGAGCATTCGAAAAATAAACCGCGTAATTAGATAATTGCTGTTTACAAGTAAATTAAAGTAAACAAGCAATTATCTAATTAGTACAATTTGTGTAGATAAAAGCTTTTACCAGATTTAAGAACTAGTTATTACTCGATAGTTTAACTAAGAATCATGTTTATAAATTCAAGGGTTTCGACGTTCTAACCAAAGCATATAAAAAAGGACCTAAGTTTAAAAAAATAAAATATCGAGGCTTTTTGTTAAAAATCATGTATTCACGTTTACCAGTTTGAAGAAAATAGTTATGTTGAAGTTTTATATATATGAATCTCAGGTACCTACCTAGTTGTATCAATCTTGAGATCTAGACGTCTGAGTGGCAATAATATGACCGTTGTGACCTCTGCCTCTTAGAACCTTTGTATAGATTTTTGTGGGTTTGAAAGAACGTGGAAAAAATGCCTCGTAAAGCATATGTTCAACGTTTCTAACCTCTTCTCGAGACATAATTTATTTTCATTTCATTATTGGCGAAAACGACAAGATCTGTTCATTATTCATTTCATTATGTTAATGAATTAGTAAGAACATTGCAGGCGAAGTGACAATAACTATTTATTGAAAGAAAACAGTACCGATACTTTAGCAGAATTATAAACTGACGGTCATATAAATGAAGAGCTATCTCTTCGAGACTACCTTTTGGTAGCAGGTGTAGAATACGAGTTAGATATGAGCGCCGCGCCGGCGCGCCGCCGCCGCCGGTAAAAAAGCTCGCGCCGCCGCCGCCGACGCCTCCACCGGCGTGGAATCGGCGTGACCTTGATGAGGCATACCGAAATTACACTTATTTTGGAACTTTAAAAATTGAATGTTTTTAATAGCTAAAGTCGTTTTAAAAGCCACCTTTCGATATATTTTGACGAATATTATGTATAATACTTTTTAATTATTGATTTTAAAATCAACTTTAATCCCGGCGATGTTTTTTATACACAATGATTTTTAATCAGTGATCGGATACTATTTTGTCTAACTCAATAATTGATGGGAATCACGTTGCAGTCAAAATTACATGGATTTTGTTAAATCAGAATTTTAATTTTGAGATAAAACTTATCCTTGAATGATCCTTCTCCATATTTATACATATGGTATGGTTGACGTGACGCACTGATACGACAAAGCGTCTGGACTACACAGTGGAACGTCAACCAGCCCTTTTACCGTATGTAAAAGGAGTCTCAGATAAGGTTGCTAATAAAATAAGAGAGAAAACTGTTGGGGATGAAGATAGACGTCCAGTGTTGAGTTTACAAAATAGTAGCTATACTATTAGCTAGGTAGAACCTACATAAGACAAACTAAGCGTACAATCGCATGCCGTATAAAAAAACACATACAAGCGTTTAAAAACAACGAACTCAGAAAATCAGCAGTCGCCGAAACCGAATATCTTTTGGAGGCAGGAAAAAATCGCTGGATTGAGTTACATAACCCTCAGGTAATCTCAACAGGTAATGGCGTGTATGGTGTGATGGCGTGGCAGTGATGCTTCTGTGCTCAACAGGATAAAATCTGTAGTGATCACCGAACGGTCAGTGTTTCACTGAATATAAATATTATACTTGAAAGGTCCAATCTGATGAAGTCTACGCTCCGACCCACCCAAGCCCACATTCAAAACCCCGAAAGCTCTCGAAGCGCTTTTCTTGCCTAGAGAACTTTGTTTCAGTTGACGAGATTAACGACGGGCTAGTGGAAACTGTGCACGTCGTAGGGTCTAAGTTCTACGACCTCAGAAATTGACCGAGCAAACCATAAAACTCATGGCTACAAGACGCTCACTACAGCTGCAGTCTCCAGATGACGCTAAGTCATAGAGGCAGCTCAACAGACGGATATCTAAGTCCTTGCGACATGATATGCGTCTCTTTAATATTAACGGTGTTAAAGAGACTATTGACCGAAACCAAAGGAAAAATCTGCTGGGCAAAGCCAGCTGACAAAGTTGAAATGGGAAGACGGCAGCATAGCGTCAGCAAAAGCAGAGGCTTTAGGTGAGATCGAGAGGTGCTATGGACAATTATACACCGGTCGCAAAGCCCGTTGACAGCTTGGTAGGAGACTCAAGAGCCAGGCTGTCCAGACACTATACCGAAGATATCCCAGACATCAGTTTGTACGAGATTAGGATGGCCCTAAAGCAGCTTAAGAACAACAAGGCGTCGGGCAATGGCGGAATCGCCACAGAGCTTCTGAGAGCGGGTGGAACACCGGTACTTAAAGTCTTCCAGAAGCTCTTTAATTCCGTCTTGTCAGAGGGCAAAACGGAACAGAGGCGAGGTGGTGCTGTTCTTCAAAAAAAGGTGACAACAGCCTTTTGAAGAACTACAGACTCATCATGCTCCTGAGCCATGTTTATAAACTGTATTCAAGGGTCATCACGAATCGTCTCGAACACAAACTTGATAACTTCCAGCCTCCCGAACAAGCCAGATTCCGACGAGGCTATAGTACCATAGACCACATCCATACGCTATGGCAAATTATACAGAAGACCGAAGAGTATAACTTGCCACTATGCTTAGCGTTTGTGGGCTATAAGAAAGCCTTCGATTCGGTGGAAATATGGGCGGTGCTTGAGTCTCTTCAGCGATGCCATATTGACTACTGGTACATCGAAGAGTTGAAGTGTTTGTATAGTACCGCCACAATGTCGGTTCAAGTACAGGAGCAAAGCACGAAGGCGATTTCGTTGCGAAGAGGCGTAAGACAGGGAGACGTTATCTCTTCGAAACTGTTTACTGCAGCAATGGAACGTCTTCCATCAAGCTCCTGGAATGGCAAGGACTTGGCATCAACACAAACGGCGAATACATCACTCACCTTCGATTTGCCGACGATATCGTAGTCATGGCAGGTCGACAGAAGAACTCAGCATGATGACCTCAACCGAGTTTCTCAACGGGTAAATCGCTACGGCATGTAGACCACAAATAAAAATTCGCAGTAAATCAGTTACACCGTGAACGCTGGTGGGAACTCACAAAAACAAATACCTATACATGGTAAATATCTTGTTTTAAATATCTCGTCTTAAATATTATTATAATATAACTTTCTCATCACGGAACAATGGTGATTCGGATCTTTGGGAGGTGTACGCGGAGCCAAAACCGACACGCAGAGTCCCTTTAGATCATTTAATGAAATATAAGGAGAACGCCGAGCTGCTTATGCACCTGTCCGAGTCATGGAACGCATGCAGAGGCAGCACCCGCCAAGGTGTATGGACTATCCAGAATTATTGGAATCTAAAATACTGGACTATAAGGTGGATGGGGTGAACTAAATTCTGAGTAATGGAGAATATTTAAAACCGGACGCCTGCCTAATACAATGCTAAGTCATTTTATTTTCTGCGTACGGTGAGTCGCATATAACATAAAATGGACCCCCACAAAAAGCGACATCTAAGATGGCTCAAGGGCAGTATCAGTATGAGGGCAGGGGTAGAGAGGTGTCCCTGGACTTTAAACATATAGCCAAGTCACCACTTTGGTTTATAGATCTACCCTGGAGAACACAGCCCTCGCGACCCCACCCTGGACGGCTATTTAAGGCAAGCCAGAGGCAGAGGACTTGGGCGGATGACAGAGCCTCCTCAGGAGCGCTCAGGTACGTGGGGTCACTACCCCCCAACGACTCGCGGCGAGCTGCCGTGCGTAGACTGATTCGAAACCAATGGGCGATGGGATCGTCAAATCCCTAATCCCTTTATACCATACCAATATTGTTTTTCACTGTAAATATTTTTCCAATAGATACTTTTATCGAAGCGTAATCATTCTGCATTTTAATCGAGCAAATACTATGACTTCTATATTTTTATGTGTTGAGATTTGTTTGAAATATTGTTACATTATTTGACATTCGAATTTGTAAAATAATTAATTTTTCAAGGCCACGCCGCCGATTCGCCGCCGCCGCCGATTGATTTTGACCGGCGCGCCGCCGCCGACCATTTGGTCATCGGCGCTCATATCTAATACGAGTATATACCTAGGTATATTAAAATAAGATTACAATGGCACGATGTAAAAGGTTATTTTGTATTAATGAAAGGAAGTGTTTCCGACTTTAATTAATACAAACACAGTGAAGTACTAGGGCAAGACAAAACATTTGTATGTACGGGGCCGACATACCTACAGTCGCATTTAAAAGTGCATGGACAATTTATGAATGAATGAATTAGAATTAGAATAAAAACTAGGTATCGTATGTTCTTACCTAGGAATCAAACTATTATTATACCAAAAATTTCATCATAATTTAGTTTCTTAGTTAAACTATGAATGAATGAATTAGAATTAGATTAAAATCACGTGTTATTTTTCATTTCTGCTCATAATTCATGAGTGAAATGTGTATTGAAAAACTTAAATACTGTATAGAATTTAGTACCTGCTAATAAAACACCATGCCTACTAAAGCTGTACCAGACGAGACGCTTGTAACACTGTTGAGATATTTCTGGGGTTGTCGTATTGGGCAAAGTGAAGCGTTGAACTCTATTACAGCGCGGCTCGACGCCCGACGTTTTTTACCAAAACCGTTCAAACTAACGGCTTTAACTAGCAACACCATCCCAAACCACAGTCAATTAGACCTAACTCCAAGAGGTGGCGTAAAAACAAAACAAAAACGTACCCAAGCAAAAACACTTGAAAAATCCTGGTCCGTGCACTCACAAACAAAACACTGCACTACCGGGAGGGGGTCGGGGGATGGTCGCGTGCGTGGTGCGTGGTCGGCGCGGGCCGCGAGACTGGCGCGACCGGTCTCGGCTGAGATTTCTCCCCGTAAACATCGAAAGCGAGCCTTTCGTGCTCGTGGCGAAACGCAGGTGTGAGCGGTACTATGGGCACTCGATGTGGAATGGGTGAGATAGAGGTGAGAGGACCGGTGCGGAGACTGCGGAGAATAGCTATAAAAAGTGCTGACACGACAGGCTTCACATATTTAACTCAAAGACGGGTACTTATTGCATATACATATATGTACATATATAAATGAATAAATATCTTAATTTTTCAATTTAGGCACATTACATTACAATACACTAATGAATGTAAAAAAGCTACTTCCGGTTCTAACCCTACACCACAGCCCGAGAAGACTATTACAAAACCAACAAAAAATTACAAAATTTATAAAAATATTTACAATATGTGGTTCTACAAGAAACGATATTAAGAGACAATAGTGAAATAGAAAAAATGAAACAAAATTTAACGATTTTACACGATATAAGTACACAAACATTCTATAAGTATGACTTATTTCATGAACTGTGTCCTCCACTCTGTAAGCAGTAGTATACAATTCAATTTAATTTTTGTTGGTTTAGTTAGTTTCTGGTATGGGCCATGCAATATTTAAATAGTCCTCTACTTAATTGTAAAGCACGAATCAATAATAAATGTTTTGATTCATGTTTTAAAGTAGTGACACTACTACATAATATATGTATAAATTATAAATTGAAAGAGACGTAATATACTACACAAAAAGTGACTAAGGCCTCCCGTGAGCAGGGCTAGGTTCGAACCAACTTTTAAAATTATTATAGGTAACCTAACACGTAGGTATATTAACATGCCGAGTAATTTCCAATGCACTTATTTAAGAAAAAAATGCCAGAGGCCTAAAGCCCTAAAATACAATTTACCTAACTATCTCCAAGAAACAGGAAAATAACTCGAGAATGGAGCAAACTGCATACCTAATACGTAGCGTTAAGCACTCAAAAGGTAAAAACTACATCTAATTGTTTTATGGTTCTTCTTAGCGTCCATTGTATTTCGAGTGTTATATTTTCTTAGAAGTCTCCAAACATGACTTGGGTCCAGAGTAGGTACGGTCGGCTACATAAATATTCATACACCTGTATTCAATTTTGAACCTTCTTCGCTAGTAATAAGTTCCGAAGTGCATACATATTTACAGACGTGACTGTACTAAGTACTTACCGCGAACAGCGAAAAACAATTGCTTTGCTGTCGCACTTAAAATTACGTCTGCATCTTATCTCTAGTGTTTAGAAGATTTCATATTATTTTTCCGCTAAAGGATATAGCTAAGTTTTTTTTATTTGATTGCAACCCGTAAAATTCATTTTAATTATTTTTCATATTCGTAAAAGTGTTTGCTATAATTTTAATTAGGTACATCTTAACTTCTGCATGTATGTATGTTAATTTTTATTTTAAATACTGAATTCCAGAAAAAATAGTTCGCCAGATAAACATTACATGTAATTTTACACCTATTTACTACAACTACTCAAAACTTAAATACAAGTCTTATCCGTATAGTTACTAGGCAGAGGCAAGTCAGGCAAGCACAATCTTCTTTCTCTTTCATAGGTATCTCATAGGTATACCAGCACGCCTACCACGAACATCGAAAATTGGCCTTGACGGGAGAACCTCTTTGTCACTCCAATATGCAAGTGTGACAGAGACGGAGATATAAATCCGCAATCCTTCGATTTTCGTGGTATAAGCCTAGGTATCACCTATTAATTACAGTGTGATCACATAGGTATATGTGCTTCTGTTTGAAGACAGACACCTGTGTCCATAAGCCACCACAGTCTACAAACCATTTTTAATTATATAAACATATTTATAATCTGCCTGTTTTTATAAAAAAAATACGATAAGTACATATTATTTCTAATAACGAGTATACGGCGGATTTTTATTTTGTTGCCGTTTTTTTGCGTCAGATTTGCATTAAATTTGGTAGGTAGGAAGAGTTCCTTATTCTCTTCTAGATAGACCCAATTTTCCAGTATGTCCCATCATTTTTTCCACTGATTTACGAAATCGCATGGGATCTTTGTAACTAAATAAATAAATATATTTTTGAGAAATTTCGTAAGTACGAATTTTCGGTACTGGTAGCGTCGAATAAGGAACTCTACCTGCCCAGATTTCATTTAAAACTGACGTGGGAAACGACAACAAAATAAAAATCTACCCATAGAGCGTATCAATGAATTGGACAAGCTTTGCTATCGAGTTGCATGCGAGAACCGTTGGTAGTATTGTTTGGGCTTTCGTTTGACTCACATAGCGTTCGATGACGCTGGGCAGGATGTTCGCAATCGGTCAAGGTGGACTTTTAAAGGTCTGACGCAAAAAAACTGTACGCGTGACATAGAATGCACATCTCGGAATTCCTGTGCTTCGTTGGGAAACTTTAATTTATTCTTGTGAAATGCCGGATGAAATTTTATTTATCCAACTAAGTATCAGACCGGAAGAACTTAATATTATACTTAATTAGTGTTATCGGAGGAAACGTGTAAAAAAACTGTACGCCTGAAACCTGACAAAGAATGCACATTGCACATCTCGGAATTCCTATCCATCGTTGGCACACTTTAATTTATTCTTGTGGAATGCCGGATGAAATCTGACTTATCCAACCAAGTATTACACGGAAATACTTATAAATAATAATAAATAAATAAATATTGTGGGACAATCTTACACAAATCGACCTAGTCCCACGGTAAGCTCAATAAGGCTTGTGGTGTGGGTACTAGACGACGATATATATAATATATAGATACATATAAATACTTAAATACATAGAAAAATCCATAACTCAGAAACAAATATTCGTGATAAACACACAAATAAATGCCCTGACCAGGATTCGAACCCGGGACCTCCTGCTTCGTAGGCAGGGTCACTACCAACTAGGCTAGGAGGCCGTTAAATTATACTAAAGTAAAAAAGTAAATATAAACTAAATAAAAATGTAAAAAAAACCAGGAGCATGTCGGGCCATGCTCAGTGTAGGGTTCCGTAGTTTACCGTCTGTCACAATGGGCGTACTAAGAAAGGGTTTTAATAGATACCATGCTATAACAATAATAAAAAAGGAGTATCTTCGCAGCTCTTACGTTACGACTTATACTTACGCCCATTTAACCGAGAAGATACGTTTTTTTGCAAAAAGTAAAAAATGCCTAAACTGACTGATTCAAAATATTTTTCCTTAAATGTCTTCATTTCATAAAGCTCTATTTTCATGATTTTTTTGAATTGCGGTTCAAAAGTTAGAGGCCCCCTCAAAGAGATTGGAAGTTGTAGGGCGACGCGGGTTGTCACACTAAAGAGGTCCGTGCTCTGTGGTCACATGTCACAAGGTATGAAAATTATTTTTCAAATACCTATCCAGCAACTATCCTCTCCCGTATAGGGCTTTACAGCCACGAACGCAAGTGTCGTTCTCGAGATGCTGCTTTAAACATCTGACATAGATGAAAAGGCCTACTATATATATATATATATCTCCAGCAATACCACTTTGTCGGCGTGATTGATATGTACTTAACGGTCACTGAGCAAAGTCGCAGAAGAACGGACGGACGGACAGACAGATATGACGAAACTATAGGTTCCTAGTAGGATACCGAATCCTTGAAAAGGAAAATAATTTTTCTTGAAAGTCTCATAAACTGTACGCGTGCGGGGTGGTATAAATTTGATCGTTGAGAAATTATAATATCCCACCAAAAACACAAATGTGAAAATGGAAGCCGATGTAGGTAGTATCGTTGTTGACTTGGCTAGTTTTAACCGGCAATAAAATTTTCACAGATGTTATTCGCATAATCTGTAAGTTAAAAAACAATTTTAAATATTTGATCGGTAGTTTCGTGTTACATACAATCTCATTTACTTTGAAAATGAGTCCAATGACCTACAATCTACATAAGCTTTCTGTCTAGCGCATCACCGGACCAGAAGAGAATGTTCAAAAGTTTCAAAGTCCGCCTGTTTTATTGTTTTGCGTTGTAAATAAATCTACTTTATTATTGGCATCTCATTGCATATGGCATGGTAAATGTATCTAAAAATTGTATTGCTGGTAGACATGCGAGCCGCGCCGGCTAGCCGCCGCCATGAAGAGGTGGCGCGCCGCCGCCGCCGCCGGCCTGTTCGAAATTCGCGCCGCGACAGCAGGCGCGCCCGCGAGTACCTTTTTTTTTTTTGACGGAGTGGAGAATGCATTTACGCACCGTCCCCCGACCTCGGGTAGGTCATTTGGGGGGTGTGTGGGACTTGCCGCTCAGTTCTCCTTCTCCTAGAGAGAAGGAAATAGAGCGGCCCTACCCACTAAACTCCACTCCGGCGTTTCTCCCTCTGTGCCGTTAACGAAGGCGCCATGGGATGGCGAACATGTCACCATGACGCCCTCCGGCGGCCCCGGCTTAGCGCCAGGGCACCCGCACTAAGGAGGGAGTAACCGGAAACGCTAGGTCACTCCCCCGACGACGTGTGTGGAGCCGTGCAATGCGGGTCCCGTACCCGCTGGCTCCACTAGGGGTTTAGGCGAATGAATGTCCTCCGCCTTCGACCCCGCCACCTGCGTCGGAGAGGCAGTGCATCAGCGGCTGCTTCGCGCTCTCTCTCCGCCGTCTCGTTCTGCGACATGACGTGTTCGCAGAAGGAGGCCACTAATTCCCAATTTCTCTCGCAGCATCGATGCTATGACGCTGTGCAGCGAGAGATCTGTCACTCCCGTTCCTGCCACGAGGGCTGCTCTCTCCACGACCCAGCGGCTGCACACTTCCAGTGTGTGCTGGGCCATGTCATCCGCCGCTCCGCACTCCGGGCATTCTGGCCCTGGCTCCCTCCCGATCTTGTGTAGGTAGTGTCCGAAGCAGCCGTGTCCGGACACCATCTGCGTGACCCTGAAAGTCAGGGCCCCTTTCTTCCTCCCCACCCATTCGTCCAGCTTTGGGAGGATAGCCCCTATAGTCTGTTGACCGTAGTGGCTACCCTCCAATGCCTCCCGCCGTTGCTGGCGCAGGCGCTCCGCAGCCGCCCGCGCCATTCTTTCGCCCTCTTCTGGGTCCGTGGTCTCGTCCTCTGCCCTCCATTGGTACCTTTCCGCCAGCACTCGCGCCTCCAGCTCCCACGGCGGCGTGCCAGCGAGAAGGCACCCTGCGGCGTGAGCGGTGGTGCGGTAGGCTCTCGCCATCCTTTGGGCCACCACTCTCTGCGGGCGACGGAGCAGGCGTTTCGTACGCTCCGTCAGCCGTTCTGCCCAGATCGGCGCACCATAAAGCGGCATGCTCCTCACGACCCCCGCGTACAATCGCCTGCATGGAGCGTTTGGGCCCCCCAGATTGGACAGCAGACGGCCCAGCGCCGAGGCAGCACCTACGAGACGGGGGGCTAGTCTCGTAAAGTGCTCTTCAAAATTCCACTTTCTGTCCAGGACGAGGCCCAAGTACTTTATGTGGGCCCCGACCCGGACAGTTTCAGCCCCCCACCTCAATTTCGGTGTCAGGTCGGACCCGCCATTGCTTCGGTCCCCCCAGGACCATGGCTTCCGTCTTTGACATGGCGACCCGAAGTCCGAGGAGGCCAATCCTATGCACTGTGAGCTCATTCGCCACCTCTGCCCTCCTCAGGACGTCCTCTAGTTGCTTTCCGCGCACGGCCACCAGTGTGTCGTCCGCATAACACAGGGTGACCATGCGCGTAAGCTGCACTCCTCGGATCCATGGGGGAGCCGCACTGCAGTTTGTTGAGGGTCGCCACGAACTCCTCCCAGGCCTCGTTCTTGGCTTCCTCTATGGCGCCCTTGAGAGCCTGTTTCGTCTCGGCAAGCGTGGTGTGGAGACGCTCCTCCTTCTCTTCCGTATGCCTCCTTCTCCTGCATCGGGTGTAGGCCCGCCGGGCAGCGTTGCAGGTCGCGCCAAGGGCGGCGATTTCCGGGGACCACCAGTAGGCTTGCTGCTTACCCTTAAAGGGCACGGGGCATGGATGCCTCGCATACCGCCTTCAGCGAGGTCCGGAATTGGGCCGCTCTTTCTTCAATGCCCCCTTGGGCTGTTGGGGGAGCGTTCCAGGCCTGGATGATGGCCGCCTCTTCTGCCATTTCCCTATCTAGGCGTGCCACCGACCACCTCCGAAATTGTGCCCTTTGACCGTCAGGTCCAAGCGGAGCATGTTGTTGCGGCACGGAGACCCTCATACGAAGCCCGCGATTACCCAGTGCAAGGCAAACTCGCGTCTAATTTTTGTATACAAATGTTCCTTGGTGGTTGTGTAAAATAGATTTTGATTTCCTCTTGACTTTCTTACCCGTATTAAGAGATCTTAAAAGTCAAGACGAAATCAAAATCGACTCAAAACCTAAATGATCGCAGTTAGCTCGCATAAAGTTACTCTGTGTGGTTTTTGTGGCATTGGCTTTTCAAGTTCAAAATAAAGGACGTGTTGAAGGGTAGGAAGTAGGAATCAAAAACGAGCCGCCGGCTAGACGCCGCCGCCGCGAAAATTTTGTCGGCGCGCCGCCGCCGACAGTTTCGCACCCGGCTCGCATGTCTAATTGCTGGTAAAAACTAGCCAAGTCAAATCTTTAACTTCACATCTTTAACTTGTACAGAACTTGGCACCCATTTTAGATATCAATCAGATCTTTAGTTGGCTGGGTCGCCAATAACGATATACACATATGGAACTTGGCTTCCATTTTCCACAGTATGTTTTTGGTGGGATATCACTACTTTTTGTCAATATATAATTATTATTCATCATTAAAATTGTAATGATCTCCTTCCATAAAAAATAAACCCTCTAATCAAAAACTAGAACCAGTGCACCTTTATGCTCTATTATCACTACTCGGACTCGGACACAATATACGGTCCAAGTGCTCGTCAAAACAACTAACGAGTCCAAGCCCAGGGTATTACATCAAGTAATTACTGAGTCCCGGTGGTCAGCTTTCTGCTTCATCATCAGACCTTGGATATCTTCTACGGTTCAGTACCCATCGAAACAGAACAAATGAGTTTAAAGATGAGGGTACTACATCTACTAACTACAGAGGCCCCCTTTAGGGTGCGTCATCAGACCTTGGACATCGTCATTTCTAATTTGAACTGTATTTTTTTACTATAAGCTGTTTAAGATAACTAAAATGTCGCGTTAACAACATTATAAATAATAACTACCGACCTTCTGTTCTGGCTGTTTAGGGCCAATGCCTTCGTTTTATATGACCGTTTCAACCGTTTCTAAAAGTTTGAATTAATTCATTAAAAATGTCTAGATTTAATCTGTTGAAATTTGATATGCCGGTTAATATTATTTTTTTCGAAGGGAAGGACTGAGCGATCAAATTATCAAAACGGAAGAACTTAGATGCAATAAAGGAACTTTGAATGCATAATGCATATTACGAAATTCCTCTTGATCCATTACATGAATTCCATTGACCAAATGGCGCTCGCATCAATTTCTATACCCAGAATCATAAACCAATATCAAATTCTTAGGACTACTGCATAAATTTTGTAAGCTTATAAAAGATGAATGCTTGAAATTGTACACGGTAAACCACAACATAAGCACATGCCAATTGTGAATTGTTTGAACAAACAGCAACACATATAACTGGAAATCGGTAGATCTTAACACGGTGCATTAGGGATTACTTTTGGTCAATAAACGGTTTTGAGAAGGAACAATGTTTAGTAACTGACGTGAGCCAATGTGTAAGCATTCTGAGACAATCGGGTGGCATTTTTGAGATGAAAACTATTTAGTTTGCTTATAAACATTGCTCTTAGTACAAACAGCGGCACTCTTAACTGGCTCAGTTGATCTCATGCCGTTGCAATAGGAATTACCACATATCAACTAAAACGAACTAGCGAAAAATCCATTAACATATTAAAGGAAATAGGCACACAAAGCAGAACAAAAACGTCAAACGAAAAAGAGCTTACTGGCGTAATATTAAGTGTCAAATTCATACACAGAAATACCAACACTGTTAAAACTGTACAGGCCGTTGGCTCTTAACGAAACGTCGCGTTCCGGTCAAGACTATATGAAAAAATGCTGCAACTGCAGCACCGGGATCGTGACAACGATCCTGCAACGCACCCGCTCCGGCGTCGTAGGCCATGGAGGTCGACGCAGAGTCTATGTCTATGCTCACCTGTTACCTCCATCTTAGTAGACCCAAGTGGGAATCGGGGAATTTCCACAAATAAAAGAGTAATCGACCGGGGACGCTAAAAATAAAATCAGTGCTATACGAAGTCTTCCAGCTCATAAGCGGGCTGCCCGCTGGAGCGACGCAGTAGAATGCTATCTGCGATCCTGCGTCGCCCCGTCAAAGGCGGAGATGGCAATCGTTGGGTTTTTACGTTTTTAGACGGTAGTTGGGGCTTTGTCCCGGAGTCCGTCATACCCGCCCCAGTCCCCAGAGGCGGGATGCATAAAAGCATTTATCCCAACGTAAATAAAATAAAAAAATGGCGTCATTTTTTCCGGCTGATTGGGTATACAGTAATTTATTCTATATCTATGGCGAAATCATACCTATATGAGAATTACAAATCAGTTAGCAGTGTTAGTGATGGTACAGTCAGCAACAAAGATATTAATAGTGTCAAAATATGGATACACGAACTTAATGTCAATAAAGGCACTTTGGCTGTAGTACTCATATCATTGTTGCTGACTGTACAAGTCAAACTCACGTTCAAGCGCAACGTAAACTCATTTTTGGCACTCTAGTTTAGTGATAAGTGTGTCTCTCCTGCCAGAGTTCATGGTAAGCACAAAGGATTTAGGGTAATAGGCTAGACGACTGAAAAAATCTATTTAGTCCGTCTTTTAGATTAGTAAAAAATATTGTACACGTATTTTTTCTTTTGTTCGTCAAATCAAAAATGACAAAAATACAGTGCGTTCAAGTTTCGCGTAATGTCACTCCTAGCCTAGGAGTGACATTACGCGAAACTTACGGAGTCCTAGGTACAATTCTTACCTAGGAGTGACGTCACAAGCCCCCACCCCGGAACTTTGATGCTCTTTATGTTCGTCAATTTTAGTTAAATTGAAAAAGGAAAAAATACGTGTCTAATAATTTTAGATACTCTAACTGACGGACTAATTAGAATAATAGTTTTTCAACCTAGTCGTCATCCCTATTCACTACTATCCCTAGTAACTGGCCACATTATACAAAAAAAACCGGCCAAGTGCGAGTCGGGCTCGCGCACAAAGGGTTCCGTAGCAGCAAATATAATAAACTTATTATGTCAATTTATACACCTGGTGAATGGAGCCTAAACTTATAAGGTTCAGCCATCGTTTTCAGTGTAAGCACAATAACTTAACCAAAATTACAGTTAAATCAACCTATCTCAAAAACTATAAGAGATACTTTGATCAAACCAAAAATCGTTGAAAGAGTTAATTAGCATGCATCACCTCTATTTTTTTTAGAATTTTATACCCCGTAGTTATAAAAATAGAGGGGGGGGGACATACTTTTTACGACTTTGAGAGCTGATATCTCAAAAACCGTTCACTTTAAGAAAAATGTTTTTTAGAAAACTTTATATCATTTTAAAAGACCTTTCCATTGATACCCCACACGGGTATGTACATCGAAAAAAAAATTTTCATCCCTCAGTTACATGTATGGGGGGCCCCACCCCCAATTCTTTTTTTTACTATTTAGTGTCATAATTTTGTAGCGGTTCATACAACACATATTCCCATCAAATTTCATCACTGTAGTACTTATAGTTTCCGAGTAAATCGGCTGTGACAGACGGACAGACGGACAGACGGACAGACGGACAGACGGACATGACGAAACTATAAGGGTTCCGTTTTTGCCATTTTGGCTACGGAACCCTAAAAATGAACTCCGTTCACCTATTAACAGAGTTAATTTTTATTGTAAGTTTTCAATTACTGGCAGCCCTCTAAATAATAATTAACCACTTCATACAAAAATTAATTATAGGTCAACAGAATTCATTTTTGTAAAAGGTGGCAAGTTACTAAAGGGCTACTTACTGGGTATTTATTTACCCTAACGACTTCCAAAAAAAATTTGTTAATATGATATACCTATTCCAAATGCTTCAATCCAATTCGTTTCTCGATTGTTATGATATATTGTTATAGTAATTTGTTGTTAATATTTAGGAAACATCCGGTATAAGTTTTATTTTTGTAGACATTCCGGCTATTTTTGTCAATAGGTGGGTGTTAAAAATTTATATTCTCTATATCCCACACCACACCAACAGTGATTCTGTTTAGCCAGTACAGTAGGTTCACTGGTAGATGTTCGAATGCCTATGTCCATTTACCGATTCCATTCAAAACAAAATTGTTACAAAAAGACAATTAGACAAAAAATAAATCAGAATTTAATGGACAGCTTTCGGCTGATGCTGTAACTTCCACGAATGGTTCTAACTAGTCTTAGAGGTCATTTGACACCAAAATAGAATAATTACAAAACAAAAAGCCAACGACACGAGGTGTTCCCAGGCGGTCACCCATCCAAGTACTGACCTCGCCCGACGTTGCTTAACTTCGGTGATCGGACGAGAACCGGTGTGTTCAACGTGGTATGGACGTTGGCAATTAAGCGAACAAAAATCTTGTTTACAAGCCATTATTAGCCATTTAAGTGTACTGAAAACGTCAATGTATAAAAACACGTTAGGAAACTACTGAACTAGAAATAATAGTAAATAAAATAAAATAGAATTATTCCTTATGTTATATTTGCCCCTTTGGCGTGATATAAATCAAAGAAGATAATTCGACAAGTAATAAAGTCAAGTATACATTAAATTGCCCAATTAGTTATTAAACTCTCCACTCTCCAGTCCAAAAGTATGTCTAAAAATAAAGAAGCAGGAATGAGTGATTTTAGCGCTATCTGTGATATCGAGTACAAACTTGTCAGCGTGTGTGTCATTCATGTATTCAGTGATAGTACCAAGTACCAGAAAATATCGCTAGATGGCACAGAACTTCAAATAAGAAGTAAAGTTAAAATTATCATGTCTAGCAAATATATTCTGGATAACCTATCGAGCTTAATTTAAGATTAGGTATTTCAGCCACTATTTGGCACGATTAAAAAAATAATTGCCCTATTGTGCATCCAAGAAATAAATGTGGTGATTTTATATCCAATGCAAAAAACGAGTTTTTGAGCAATACTTTGGACTCCTGTCAAACAGTAACAAACAAGTACAAATGGCGGACGTAATGCCGCAAGGCATTCTCTACCAGTCAACCAATGGGCTAGACAGAAAGATTATTTGGTGCAGGGTCATAATAAAATGTGTAACCTATGATAACAAATTAATGTATATTTCAATAATAAACATACATAAATATTTCAATACGAATACACATACATACAGATATATACACATATATAAACTCGGTACCTACTAGTTCCGAGTTCGGTCATCGGTGGTTCGGTATAGATAGATATATTCGATATTAAAGTTAAGAGTGGTCTTAAGTAACATGCCGTAATATTCTCTAAACAGCCACCATACACAGATTCATGTTTAGCAAAAATTTTTCGCTTTACAAACCACGTGTCATTGCGGTTTGCATAATACCTATAAGTATATGATTTTTTTTTGTATAATATAATATCATCTTGTTCGCAAACCCTAAAATGTTTGCGAAGAAGATGTTTTAGTTACTCGGGACGATTGAGTGAATTATGTCTGACCTAAGGTATGCTTTACATCGAACTCCAAGGATAAAATGTGTATCTTATAAAGGCACTAATTAAACACGTGTAGTTTTTATATAAAAATGTAATAGCAAAAAAACTTGGGCAAGTAAAGTACTTATACTTAATGACTTAATGACACGGTTTCTGTTTTTGATCACTAATTACAAAGGGCACACGAACTTGATGTGTACAATACTAGAATATTAGGTACTTATGCTTTATTAGTTTTAGCAAACTGCAACTGAGCAAATAAACTACAAATTAATAAAATCTAACAAATTGAGTGTAACCTACATCCAAGATATATATAAACATAAGAATTATTTCGTTATAAACTCTAGTTAACAGTAATGAATGAAACGAAAAAGAAACGAACGTCATGTCATGTCCTTAAAAGAGACGGGTACCCTATCTCGGCCTAATGTTATCTCACGCCAGTAACTTTTGTTGAAAGTACATCTACATAATTTCAGCAACATTTTTGCTCTGCTATTCGCCAACGTCCATACCACGTTGAACACACCGGTTCTCGTCCGATCACCGAAGTTAAGCAACGTCGGGCGAGGTCAGTACTTGGATGGGTGACCGCCTGGGAACACCTCGTGTCGTTGGCTTTTTGCTAGTTTTTTGGAGTTGCAGTGCTGAAAAACTGTAAATATTTTACACGGGGTGATACATACATTATGTACAGACTAAAATATCGATTCTAAAATTTTATTTAGGTATTAGATTTTTATTTATTTTCTTATATTACTCGGGAGCTCCCCTTAATTTAATTTAATTTAATTTATTGATATTCAGGATAACAACAGCCGTAGATATAAACGAAGACATAGTAATGCTTACATAAAACAAGGCCAATAACAGTCATCCATTAGAATAATTAACTTAATGATTATAACAAAAATTTACGTAAATGTTAGTATGTTCAATACTTACAAATGCTCGTTATAATACATGTGTTACATATTGACGTTAAAAGAGAAAAAAAAAAGTTAAATTTATACAAAGTACAAAATCAAGACAATTAATCCAATACCCAACATGTTTAGCACCAATAAAAACCTTGCGAGATTACACAACCTACTCGTAGTACCCGGAAATACTTTTCATTTTAATGAACGCAACTGACCTATCGTTACCGTTCTCCTTTAATAAAATGAAAAAAAAAATGAGACGAAAATTAAGCTTAAACTTAACTTTACTTTACTTTAACCACCTTTGAAAGTTATATTTTTCCTGTCAACAAGATTTACTTATTGTAACTTTTATCGAGTACATATTTTATTTTATTTTAGTTAGTTATTTAAATTATTTACTTATTATATGGCATTGTAATTAGAACCGTGAGGTCTTCAGAAAAGCATCACGGTTGCCAATTAGTTATTTATTATATGCCTAATTCAATCTGTTCAAAACGGAGTACACATCCTTTTTAAATTTATTTTTAGATCCTACAAATGGATCAGTTGAAAAAAAGTCTGTGTTGTACGAATGAGGAATTCGTGACAACACAGCATAAGAGCCATAGTTAGTGGAGTGAAATAGAACGTGGAACAAAGTTGTGTGTCGAGTTCGACGTTTTGGAACTCGGAACGATAGGCCGGATAATAGTTCAGGGCAGTCTAAACGATTTCTAATAATATCGAAAAGTAAACTCATATCAGCCAATTTGCGCCTATCATCAAGTGAAATGAGAAATATTAAATATTTATATTATTATAATTTAATTATTTACTTTTAAAGTGAATATATAACTAAATTCTCTGAAAATATTTCAATTTTCAATTTTTTTTAATTATTCCGTGTCACCCAAATCGGGTTAAGAGCCGGCAGAGTAAATTTAACAAAAACGACAGTCACGGTTAATGCTGTGACTTCCACAATTCTTCACAAATATATACAAGATGCTTGTAATTATTATCTCAAAGAGTGTATCTACAATATTCGTATACTTAGAATCTAAAATATTGTGCAGTTTAGTAAATATGTCTACGTAAAGTTGCAGTAAAATGTAGTAAAACGCGTGTCAGCGTTTAGATAAAAGTGAATGAAAAATTATTTGGTCTATTTTTGAAAACCAATTGCATTCAATCTCAAATAAATAAGGTACAAAATTCGTATAGTCTCATTTCATAATACTTTTTCGTTAATTAATTATGATTTTTTGAAAACGTCCTAAAAATCCGCCATACAAAATTACTATGGAATCTGATCGTTGAAATATAACAAGTGAGCAACACCCAAAATAGTCAGTCGGCCCCGAATGTTCGAAGCGACACCACGTCTCTCTGCGGAGCGTCTACGTCTTGAAATAAATCGATGTTCTTTGTGTACGTATACTGCGTTACATGTAGCAAAACGGTATAAGAATTTTTTTACCATTTTTTGTGTTTCCAAAGGAAATAGGCAATAGCAACCAGTTCAAAATGAATGACATACATGGTTAGTTTCGTTTATACCTCATATGTATATAGTGTCACTTGGACCGTAGAAGATGTCCAAGGTCTGATGACGGAGTAGAAAGGTGGCCACCGGAACTCAGGAAGTAGTTCATGTAATACCCCCGTGTTTGGACTCATTTGTATTGTTTTGGAGAGCACTTGGATCGTGAGTGGTGTCCAAGGTCTGATGATCGAGCAGAAAGGTGGCCACCGGAACTCAGGAAGTAGTTGATGTAATACCCTCGTGTTTGGGCTCGTTAGGTTTGTCCTGGTGAGCACTTGGACCGTGAGTGGTTTCCAAGGTCTGATGATGGAGCAGAAATATGATCACTGGAACTCAGGAAGTAGTTGATGTAATACTCCCGTGTTTGGACTCACTTGTATTGTTTTGGCGAGCACTTGGACCGTGACTGGTGTCCAAGGTCTGATGATGGAGCAGAAAGATGGCCACCGGAACTCAGGAAGTAGTTGATGTAATACTCCCATGTTTGGGCTCGTTAGGTTTGTTTTGGCGAGCACCTGGTCCGTAGATGGTGTCCAAGGACTGACGATGGAGCAGAAAGGTGACCACCGGAACTCAGGAAGTAGATAATGTAATACCCTCGTGTTTGGACTCATTTGTATTGTTTTGGCGGGCACTTGGACCATGAGTGGTGTCCAAGGTCTGATGATGGAGCAGAAAGATGACCACCGGAACTCAGGAAGTAGTTGATGTAATACCCCCGTGTTTGGGCTCGTTAGGTTTGTTCTGGTGAGCACTTGGACCGTGAGTGGTGTCCAAGGTCTGATGATGGAGCAGAAAGGTGGCCACCGGAACTCAGGAAGTAGTTGATGTAATACCCCCGTGTTTGGGCTCGTTAGGTTTGTTCTGGTGAGCACTTGGACCGTGAGTGGTGTCCAAGGTCTGATGATGGAGCAGAAATATGACCACCGGAACTCAGGAAGTAGTTGAAGTAATACCCCCGTGTTTGGGCTCGTTAGGTTTGTTCTGGTGAGCACTTGGACCGTGAGTGGTGTCCAAGGTCTGATGATGGAGCAGAAATACGACCACCGGAACTCGGGAAGTAGTTGATGTGATACCCCCGTGTTTGGACTCATTTGTATTGTTTTGACGAGCACTTGGATCGTGAGTGGTGTCCAAGGTCTGATGATGCAGCAGAAAGGTGGCCACCGGAACTCAGGAAGTAGATGATGTAATACCCTCGTGTTTGGACTAATTTGTATTGTTTTGGCGGGCCCTTGGACCATGAGTGGTGTCCAAGGTCTGATGATGGAGCAGAAAGATGACCACCGGAACTCAGGAAGTAGTTGATGTAATACCCCCGTGTTTGGGCTCGTTAGGTTTGTTCTGGTGAGCACTTGGACCGTGAGTGGTGTCCAAGGTCTGATGATGGAGCAGAAAGGTGGCCACCAGAACTCAGGAAGTAGTTGACGTAATACCCCCGAGTTGAGGCTCGTTATGTTTGTTTTGGCGAGCACTTGGACCGTGAGTGGTGTCCAAGGTATGATGATGGAGCAGAAAAGTGGCCACCGGAACTCAGGAAGTAGTTGATGTGATACCCCCGTGTTTGGACTCATTTGTATTGTTTTGACGAGCACTTGGATCGTGAGTGGTGTCCAAGGTCTGATGATGCAGCAGAAAGGTGGCCACCGTGACTCAAGAAGTAGTTGATGTAATACCCCCGTGTTTGGGCTCATTAGGTTTGTTTTGGCGAGCACTTGAGCCGTAGGTGGTGTACTTTTTTGTATTTTGCAATAAAGGTAAAAAAAAACAAACCGAACGGGCCCAAACACGGGGGTATTATATTAACTACTTCCTGAGTTCCGGTGGCCATATTTTTACTCCATCATCAGACCTTGGACACCACCTACGGCCCAAGTGCTCACCAAAACAAACCTAACGAGCCCAAACATGGGAGTATTACATCAACTCCTTCTTGAGTTCCGGTGGCCACCTTTCTGCTCCATCATCAGACCTTGGACACCACCTACGGCCCAAGTGCTTACCAAGACAAACCTAAACAGCCCAAAAACGGGGGTATTACATCAACTAATTCCTGAGTTCCGGTGTTCATCTTTCTGCTCCATCATCAGACCTTAGACACCACTCACGGTCCAAATGCTCGACAAAACAAATTTAACGAGTCCAAGCACGATAGTTTTACATCAACTCATTCTTTAGTTCCGGTGGTCACCTTTCTGCTCCATCATCAGACCTTGGACACCACCTACGACCCAAGTGCTCACCAAGACAAACCTAACAAGCCCAAACACGGGGGTATTAAATCAACTAATTCCTGAGTTCCGTTGGTCATCTTTCTGCTCCATCATCAGACCTTGGACACCACTCACGATCCAAGTGCTCGCCAAAACAATAGAAATGAGTCCAAACACGGGGGTATTACATCAACTACTTCCTGAGTTCCGGTGGCCACCTTTCTGCTCCATCATCAGACCTTGGACACCACTCACGATCCAAGTGCTCGCCAAAACAATGCAAATGAGCCCAAACACTGGGGTATTATATTAACTACTTCCTGAGTTCCGGTGGCCATATTTCTACTCCATCATCAGACCTTGGACACCACCTACGGCCCAAGTGCTCACCAAAACAAACCTAACGAGCCCAAACACGGGAGTATTACATATACTCCTTCTTGAGTTCCGGTGGCCACCTTTCTGCTCCATCATCAGACCTTGGACACCACCTACGGCCCAAGTGCTCACCAAAACAAACCTAACGAGCCCAAACACGGGAGTATTACATCAACTAATTCCTGAGTTCCGGTGGCCATATTTCTACTCCATCATCAGACCTTGGACACCACTCACGGTCCAAATGCTCGACGAAACAAACATAACGAGTCCAAACACGATAGTTTTACATCGACTTATTCTTCAGGTCTAGTGGTCATCTTTCTGCTCCATCATCAGACCTTGGACACCACCGAAGGCTCAAGTGCTCGCGAAATTCAAAGTAAAGAGCCCAGAAACGGGGGTATTATGTCAACTAACCTTTCTGCTCCATCATCAGATCTTCGATAACACCTGCATCCTAGTTTTCTCAAAAAAATGAATGTAACAAATCCAAAACGCACATGTACATTTTTTACTATACCAACTTCATTAGAATATCATTTAGTTTAATAATATCGTACAAAATCTCAACTGAATTTAAGACGATTTTATTCATCGTTGGCATCGCAGGACTACAAAAATGTCGAATTTTAAGTTACCGACTTTTGCCATAGCAGTGATGACGGGCCGACGGCGTAGTAGTGTGCGCGCGCACGCACACAGATAGCGAGTCACGCTCGGCGCGCTAAATGCCGTCCTTGGAAAAAGGTCGGTGCGCTCTTAATAAGGAACATAATGTTTTATATATTAATATAATTAAGGATTCACTTTGAATATCCGTGAATTGAATTCATTAAAATTTTCAACAGACCGAGCTATTATCAATGGGTTAGACTTATTGAAACCGCAAGGGCTTACAGATCAATTTATTTAAAAAAACATACCTAATCATTATTTTCAATAATACTGTTAATGAAAAATGTTTTCCCGTGGCGTTTTGACGGCAAGCCTCATTACCGTCTGAATTAACTTTAGTTCCCGCCGTAAGCTGGTCAATTAAAAAACCAATACATAAATAAAAAGTTCATATGTATGTATTGGTCGGAACTCTTCATGTTTATATTATAAACATGAAGAGTTCCGACGGAAATCATTATTCAGTACATCCGTCCTAAAATGGAATAGTGTAGTGATATTTTACCATATTAGTCGCCAACGTCCATACCACGTTGAACACACCGGTTCTCGTCCGATCACCGAAGTTAAGCAACGTCGGGCGAGGTCAGTACTTGGATGGGTGACCGCCTGGGAACACCTCGTGTCGTTGGCTTTTTGCTAGTTTTTTGGAGTTGCAGTGCTGAAAAACTGTAAATATTTTACACGGTGATACATACATTATGTACAGTCTAAAATATCGATTCAAAATTTTTATTTAGGTATTAGATTTTTATTTATTTTCTTATATTACTCGGGAGCTCCCCTTAAATATTTATATTACTATAATTTAATTATTTACTTTTAAAGTGAATATAACTAAATATATAACTAAATTATCTGAAAATATTTCAATTTTCAATCATCTAGGTACCTATTCTACCTGTTGCCGTTATGAATATCGGGCAAAATCGAGCAAAGAAAATAATGTTTGTTGTATGGGAGCATTGGGAGCCCCCTTAAACATTTTATTAACTGTTTTGTTTTAGCAATTTGTTGTTATTGCGGCAACAGCTACATCATCTGTGTAATTTTCAACTGCCTAACTATCACGGTTCATGAGATATAGCCTAGGAAAAGACAGACGGACGGACGGACAGACAATCGGACAGCGGAGTGTTAGTAATAGGGTCCCGTTTTTTACCCATTGGGTATGGAACCCTAAAATAGCATACATCGCAACGCAAAAATGTTATTAAGGTCCCAGGTTTGATTCGTAACAGCTATTACAGATGGCGCCAGACGTTGATGTTTATTTTTAGGTGCTGTGTGTGCTTCCTCTTTATCTTTTTTACTTACAATATGAGAAGCAGGTTATTAATGCGACTTTAATAATTCTTTAACATATAGTTTTTATCTCTTTATTTCAAATATTTCAATACTTATTTTTCGAAATGACTTGGGCTTAAAATTGAGTGGAAGTAGGTAGGTACCATTGCGTTCCAAATTACATGAGCAGTTTATGAATGAATGCATTCAACAATTACCCATGCACTTATAAACGCGTGTGCACATGGTATCAGTAATTAGTATACAAAGTACAATTCATACATATCTGGCAAATGATTTTCCTTCTTATTTTAAGTTCCATGCCATCTAGCGTTATTTTCTGGTACTTGCTGATAGTACCTACTTAATGCATGAATGTCACACACACTGACAAATTTGTACTCGATATTACAGCGCTAAAATCAATAAATCCCGGTTCTTTATTTTCAGACATTCTTTTGGACTGGAGTTTTAATAACTTATTGTCCACAGTCGACGACTAATTATATTGAATTATCTTCTTTGAATGATATCACCTCATACAAAAATAATATCTATTGACCTATAAATACAATTCATTTTTGTATGAGGTGGCCAATTATTGGAGAGCGGCAATTGGCAATTGAAAACTTACAACAAAAATGAACTCTGTTAACAGGTAAGCAAAGGCCAATTATTGGACGGTGGCCAATCACATCAAATGGGCAAATATAAGATTAAGAGTCTTTCTATTTTATTTTATCGACTAATTATATAACCTAACGCCTAACGTGTTTTATCTACATTATCATTTTCAGTACACTTGTACTAAACATAACGGCTTTTATACAAATTTTTTGAGTAAGTAGTCGCCAACGTCCATACCACGTTGAACACACCGGTTCTCGTCCGATCACCGAAGTTAAGCAACGTCGGGCGAGGTCAGTACTTGGATGGGTGACCGCCTGGGAACACCTCGTGTCGTTGGCTTTTTGCAAATTTTTTTTACATTTTATTTGTTCTTGTTTGATCCAAACATTCTTGTTTCTTTATTTTTAGACAGACTTTTGGACCGGAGATTTTAATAACTTATTGGGAAATTTAATGTATACTTGACTTTATTAATTGAAGTTACGTCAGTAATCGACAACTAATCATATTGAATTATCTTCTTTGATTTATACCACCTCCAAGGGGCAAATATAACATTAGGAGTAATTATATTTTATTTTATTTCTAATTCAGTACTGTCCTAACTTGTTTTTATACATTGACGTTTTCAGTACAATTGCACTGATCATAATGGCTTGTAAACAACATCTTTGATTAAGCACTCGCCAACGTCCATACCAACACACCGGTTCTCGTCCGATCACCGAAGGTAAGCAACGTCGGGCGAGGTCAGTACTTGGATGGGTGACCGCCTGGGAACACCTCGTGTCGTTGGCTTTTTGCTATATAAACTATTACGTTGTTTTAGAAAACTGCTAGAAAACCTGCTTCTTTGTTTGAAGACCGCGATAACATATTTTTATATCGCTATAAAGTTTTGGTTAGTTTCATTTGGTTGCCACCTAACAGCATTACTAGAACCAAAAAAAATTCCAATTTACAACCACACATTACAAGTGGCGCCTAAGGTTTAGGTTTATTTTTTCTTGTTTCGTTTTAGTTTAAGCTGCCTTTTTATCTGTTGTTAAAAAGGCAGTGCTCAATTCTTATTTATTTATTTAAACTACAAATGGAGAACAGGGGTGCGATTTTTGAATCTCACCGAGTGACTAATTCTCACAAAAATGAGTGATTTCCGAAAATTCGTATTTTTGAAACTCATCGATGACTTCTGATTCTCACGCATGTGAGTTCAATTCGAATGCCCCTACCCATTCGTATTTGAAATCATCGGTGAGTATTTTGACAGTTGACTTATGTGAATTGTGAAATCTGCCAAAGTTTGTTGGAATTGGAAAACAGTAATGTTGGAGATTTAACTGAATTAGCAGCAGGGCTCACTGTGATTTCGTGAATTTCGCATATTTGTGAAAAGAATAAGAAATGGCAAGCCTGGAAGATTACATTAAGATGACGATAACGGATAGCGAATATGGCATAGCAGCAATAGAATAGAACGAGGCCTTTGAAAAAGCGCATGCTGCGATAGAAACGTGTAATGGCATATTAAAAGGCCGATTCCGCTGTTTATTAAAGCATAGAGTACTGCACTATGCACCGGAGAAGGCGTCGAAAATAATAAACAGCTGCGTGGTGGTCTGCATTCAAAACTGTCGATCTTGGTCATGACAATGAAGATGATGTTTTGGATTTTGGCCTGTACTTACCTGATTTGTTGGCAAGAGAAGCTCTAGGGGCATCTATAGTGCGATATTATTATTTGGAAGATTAAGCCACCTAGCGAGTAGGTAGTCGGCCTATTTGGTCACTTGCTGAAGTTTTTGTTCATGTTTTGTTATTATAGTGCACAATAAAGCATGTTATGAATATCTCTTCTACTTACATTGTTTTAAATTCCTTGTACGCCCAAGCAAATTACTTACATCAACCAAACTTCCATACCTACTCCAGTTAATCATAGTTCAGTTTTTGTCTACATGAGTAGGGTAAGGTTAATGTAGCTAATTCCATCGTAGGGCCTATTCTATCTAATGCTCGCCTGCATTGAATATGAATAAACACGAGTCAATAAGCAGCAGGCTATCCGTAGTTCATCAACTGAGTCGAGAGCTGCATACTGTGCTTATACTCAATGGAGGCGAGCATTAGATTGAATAGTCAAAATGACAGAATTAGCCACATTAACCTTATAAGTATAACATGGATAGGTTTTGCACAGACACTGCGCCTGTGCAGTTGTAAGGTATGCCGGCTGAGAGTTTTTGTATGTATAGCATAGGTACATGTTGCTCTTTAATTAAAAAGAGGATGTAAATTAGTTCTCAAATGTATCAGTAAGGTACACTTACAATGATAGGGCAATATGGAACAGGCAGGAGGCAGGCATTAGGTAGCTGTAGAAACTGAATGAAACAAGGGGAGTTTGTGTAGGCTTTATATATTATTTCTTGTAATTTAGGTATAGTCTACCTACATAGGCTCATTTTAAACAATTTAATACCTCAAGTCTGTTTAGTTTAGTGTAAGCAACTTAATTAGATTAGGTAGTAGTCAATAGTTGCAATGTGCTTAAGCAACTCTGTGACTTCTATTTGATAGAAAGTCAAAGTGTTATAAGTTACAGTTATGGAGAACACTAGTCCTTTGCTCCTAACATAATTAACATGTTAATAAGACCGCCAATATTTGTACAGGTTTAATATGTAATTTAAAAACTGACTTGTAAAAGTGCTATCATAAGCCTATTTACAAAATAAACAATTTGAATTTGAATTTTTTTGAATAGCCTTAATGTTAGTGAATGTACAACTCTCCTCTTATTACAAAAGAAATAAAGTGAGAGTTGTGTAGGTATTGTTGACACTGACCGTACAGTCTGCAGCAGATGTAGTTAAGCATGCGGGGTGTCCAATATGATCTTGATGCACCCTTCTTTTGAAAACAATAAGATTGTGCTCAGACCATTTTGAACACCTTGCCTGCTCTACTACTTCTGCTGCTAGCCATATGACTTATACATTGACAAAATCAATCAGTTTGAATTTCTCAACTAAATAATAGGCAAATTAAATAAAGCCTTACAAGATACCTATTAATAAAACATCAGTCTAAAGCTTCGAATTTTACATTACTACTTTATTATCAACAAGTGCATTATAAGTATATTAAAAACATCAGCCTAAATATCTGAACTAAATAATAATCATCTTATAATCTAACATCATACATAGAATTTTTGTATCAAATCACAGCACAAGTAGGTAGCACAAATTGGCAGGTTTCACAACTTGGCACTTTCATTTAGAAAGATTGAGAGATATACTGTATGAGTTATCACTTTAAATGAGAGAGGTACACAATCCAGTCAATTCAGCCATTCTACTTTTTCATCATTAATAAATTTCTTTATTGACAGGTATTTATTTATTATTATTATTTATTTATTCATCACAATGATCCATATCAGATTGCAAATGGTAGTTAAAGTATAAATACAAAAAATAAAAGGAACATAAATAAATAAGTTAAAATTAATAACCTAATTTTAATTTGGTATATACCTACCTCCGGGTATAGGTAATTAGGCTATTATCTGTTGGTCTACGAAAACTTATTTTTTGTTCCACTCATGGTGTACAGAAAACCAATATGCATATACATTGTATTGTCTAGATACTTAGACAAGCCATGGAGAATGCTGTTATCCAATGTTTGTAGGAAACTCCAAAAAAGTAGAGAAGTTTCATTGTCTGCTTGCCGCTTACCTGAAAGTACAAAAAAACACATTCAATTATAATAGAGTTCTATTATCAGCTATAAATTAGATTTTCGATGTATCCTGATCCTTTAATAATTATGTAACAGTTTGAGAAAACATCTGGAGTTACAGATGTATATCAAAGATGGTGAAATTTAATTTGAATATGTTTGCAACTACACAAGAGGTGCACAACAAGTAATGTAACTGATTGTAATTTGATCAGTAGCCCTGTTGTGTAATATATTTATATCCTGGTCACAGCTAATAATCAACCTGGCAAAATGCATCAAAGCCTTCCTACAAGATATTAAAAAGGTAAACAATCAGACTAATATAATAGTTCATTTTTGCCTTTGGTTTGTATAAATTACTAATTTTTATATGCTGGGAATTGGTGTGTAAGTTAGTTAGTTGGTCTTGGCATTTTCTGCAAGTTGACAACCATTGTGCACTCAGCAGCAGAAATTGCTAAGTTGGTAAGGTGACCAAAATGATTTTGGCACTGCCTAATTATTAAGACAATAAAAGTGTATTAGGATCATTGTGAACACCTTGCACGCTGTTATACTACTACTACTACTTGAAATTTCTCTGATATGATTTTAGTTATAAATTTAACCTGAATGAAAGAATAACAATGAAAAGATCCTACCTTTCTCCACGCCTTCTAGTCCTGGAATAGCATTTAATTCGGCCGCTATATCCTGCCAAACTTTCAAAGTTGCTCATTGAGCTCATTCTCCCGCACAAGTGCTTGCAGTCGAAATTTCTGTTATATTCCAACTTTCCTCTTTTGTGGGACTGGGACCGACGATGAGCATCTATAAAAGGGACAATAAACAATTATCAGGTTAAACAACACTATATATTACGATAATAGAACATATGCCACTAACAAATGTACATACCTTTTTTTAATACAACTGTCGCTTTCTTCGAGTAAATTTCAAGCAATCCTTGTAGTTCCGATAATAAAATGTTTCCAAAACTAAGTTTTCTTTTAAATTAGAAATTACACTGACTGACTGACAGGTAGGTACACCACGTTTTACGTTTGACCGATTTCATTGAACCTATTTTAAGTTATAGTATGAGAAATAAAAACCGGTATCTGCTTAAAAAGGAACGTCATGGGACGATTGTCTATGACTGAAGTTGTAAAATGTCTGCATGTTGGTAACCTGCGTGTGAGTTTCAAAAATACGACATTTGGTAATCGGTGATATCAAAGTCACCGGTGAGAATTTTAGTCACCAGGCGAGCTCAACTCATGAGTGAGATTCAAAAATCGCACCCCATCGATAATTCATTTCCTTTGGCTACCTTTAACCCTTAACCCAATGAATGTAGCTGTCACTTTTTGTTCAAACGATGGCCTTGAAATTGAAACGCTTAATTAGTTAATTACGTTATATGGGGAACTGATCAGCGCTTAGACATATCACGGGTCAACAAATCACTAACTTGGTTGAACAACAAAAATGAACTCTGTTAACGCAGGTGAGCAAAGGCCAATTATTGGACGGTGGCCAATCACATCAAATGGGCAAATAAGATTAAGAGTCTTTCTATTTTATTCTATCGACTAATTATATAACCTAACGCCTAACGTGTTTTATCTACATTATCGTTTTCAATACACTTGTACTAACCATAACGGCTTTTAAACAAATTTTTTGAGTAAGTAGTCGCCAACGTCCATACCACGTTGAACACACCGGTTCTCGTCCGATCACCGAAGTTAAGCAACGTCGGGCGAGGTCAGTACTTGGATGGGTGACCGCCTGGGAACACCTCGTGTCGTTGGTTTTTTTGCCGTTTGGCGAATTAATGTTTATTTAATATTGTTGAAAAAGGTTGCGCCTAAACTTTATTAAATTATTATTTAACAACGCGTGCATTTCACGCCTCCTAAGAGTTGGCTTCGTCAAGCCGACTCATTATAAGGGGTATATACCAACATAATGTATCTTCAATATCTCTAGAAAATATTAAAATTATATTACTTATTTCAATAAGCTATGTGCACTTGAAACAGATAATAAGGGTTACATTTTATTTTCTCGGAAACTATGTCAGTTCAGCATTATTATCTCTATCGATATTTCTTAATTTTATCTCTTTTCTGTTCTGAAAAAAAAAAGATTAAAAGTGCAAAAAAGTGTGAAATTCAAAACGGTTAACACGCAATGCCGATAACCCGAGAACGACAATGAACATAAGTTCTGTACACTCGGGTCTCAGCTCCTCGAATATTTGGTGTACAGCCGGTCTTAAGACTATAACGTCACGGCCAAGCTTGCCAGAATAGTGGGTGTTTAAAACGCCCGAATCGGTTTGAAGTTTTTGAAAGAAGATTTATATACTACCTTCTTGTTTTTTTGCGCTGAAAGTTATTTTATAGTATTATAATGATAAAAGCCATCATCCAACAGTATAAAAATAAAGAGTGAATATTGCCTATTATTAATATAATGGTGAAGAAAATAAGATGCAGACATGTCAGCTTTCAAATAATTTACCTAAAATCGCACAACGACAATCGCACAAAATTTCTCATCCTAAAAAGAATCGAAGCAAGTAAACAGCAGACTACATTTTTACATGCATAATCACCACACTAATCTAGCATGCATACTAAATAAAACAAACTACATAAAAAATACGAATTTATTTGTTTATAACACTAATATTCATCATTCAATTCAACATCGTCATCGGCTAAACGTTCAAGTAAATTTATAAAGGCGTAAATATTTTAACACATCGGCACATATCATACATTATAAATACTATGCGGCATCCAGGGGATTGAGTCAGTCTGAAAAAGAAAATTATGCATATGAACATGGATTCACCAAAATAAAGGTGATTTAGGAGAGGTGAGCAGGACCAAACCTACAAAAACTACCTACTTTTTTACTGAAAAGCATGGATTATAATTTTGCGAAAACCTTGTGACTTATACTTATGATCTGACTAAATATAATTTCCAAATTGTGGACAACATGTTGCCTTGTGGTTGCCTATCTTAGACGAAAGGCAAATGCGAATTTTGTGTAATGAGCGGTCTAGAAATCAGGCACATTTTATGTCTATAATGTAGACAAAAAAAACCTTGCTGGCATTTACCTACAATCGGATTTAATCTTTAATCTTTTTGCTTTTATTTTCCTTAATAATAGCACAATAACTAATTTATAATGATAGAACTTCTGTATTTGGAAAGACAGCACTTGATAATGAGACAATGTCAAGATAGTTTTAGATAATGGCAAGTGAGATACGGTTTTTCAATAGTAACTAATCTGAACGAGAGAGTTCTTATTGTAGAGTGCACAAATTGGTAAGTAGATAAACGAATATTTTCATTATCATAACTTTTAATGACGCAATAGCTTATGATTGACTAAATCTGTAGGGTTGGTCCTGCTCCCGTGTCCCGAATCACCAATAGGTGATAATAGCATTTAGTGTTAAAATTAATTCAATTATTTTATTTCAAGGCGTATATAAGTTAATAATCGTGCAGCGAATGCATCAGGAGAACAATAATGTTACTATTAATTATGTACTTTTTTTTTCCAACTTTTTATAAGAAAATTTTTACACGTGAAAATTGTTATTTATTGTATCGAACCGCCTACTAACAATGCGTTTCCAATGCCACTATTTTTTTTTGTAACTTTCGAGTGTCAGCGCTAGAGCCAATGACAGCTAACAATTATGTTTTAGGCTATTTTATAATAGAAAACCGACTGATATTTAGACGACTTTGATTGGCAGCGTAGTGTACAGTCACCTGCAATAGTATAGGACTATATGAAGGCGGCAAAATAATCTGACACGTTCTTGTTTTGTTTGTACCGCCTTAAGAGCGTGTCACATATTTTTGCGGCCTTCATAGCGTCATATACTATTGCAGGTGACTGTACATGCGCATATTGAGTGTTTGCCTGGCTTTATCTAGACGATTTGTTTTATGGTACTCTTCAATGTTTATTTCCGTTCACTGGTCTTGACAGAGTCAACGCTGTTTATGAGTTTATGACCAACTGAGGAACCGAGCGTCCGGTAATGCCACCAAAAAAACTTTATTGTGCCTTAGGAGCTTTTCATTTAAAAAAAAGAATGTATTTCTAAATACTACAAACAACGAATTACTACAGGGTCCAAGATATTTTTTTTTTAAATCTACTGAATGTCTAAACAAATCTATAAATCTATGATACAAACAAATATCTACCTTCTCATCTATTCGTCGTTAGTGAAAAAGTAACTCCTCTGCCTCTTCTTCACGAACGTTAGGTTAGGGTGACTTCTGAAAAAACAAAACATAGTCAGCACTTCATCCCAAAAAATAAAAGTCTAACATTTACACAAGAATACAACTCACGAGACATAGTTCTGCATAGCAATAGTTACTGAATATAGTGATTAGACTACTCTAAAAGCTCTATCTAGCTCTAAACTACAATTTCATGGCCTAACTACGAATATGCTTTGCAGAACTATGCACTTACTGAAGGCAAACTTTTGGTGCCATCCTTCTTTTTAAATATGTGCCAAATTCCGGACAAGTTTTTGTAAAACGAATACTTCTCGTTTCTCCTTTAAAAAGCAGAAAGTATGTGTAAGAATTTGTTGTGTGCACTTGACAATAGAAAAAACCTAGGTATTTATAACTTGTTTCTAGGTACCGAATTTAAACTATCGTGAGACACCGTGTTATCTATAATTTTATTATAATATTGTTTCTAGGTATGTTAACCCATCGGATATAGTGACCTTCTCAACGATATGTTTACCTAAAATTATTGGTAATAATGATTCCATTTGTCACGCAGGCTGTAAAAGTAGCCTTAGCGGATTTAAAGAAATTGTAATGTCCAAATTGTGGACAACCCTATCTTTGACGAACGACAAATGTGAATGCCAAATTTGTGCAATGAGCGATCTAGCAATTAGGCACCTCTTATCTTTGTAATGTAGACAAAACAACCTCGGAATGTTTTCAACTATTCAAGTTACATTACCATACAAAAACATCGAGAGAAGTACATTTTCTTGTCAAGTACACAGAACAACCTATAAAAATGTAGGTATTACATATCTATCAGTAAGAGCATAGTCCCCAAAACGCATAATTGTTAATGTAACCTCCCGCATCAGTAGTTTAACTATATTCGCTAGCACATTATATTTGGCCACGTCCATGCCGTACTGAACAATGTTATTGGCGCAGTAAGACGACATTGGCGCCACGCAAGTATTGTATACTAGTAATGCGAACATCCATTTCTGGGTCTGGTTGGAACCGAGGCTTCTGTTTGAGAGAGGGCGTTCTTTTTTCGGCGTCAGCTGTGGCAGGGTTACCTCTGAGCTAGATGGACGTAAACTGAGAAAGGTTTAGGGTTAGTATTGGGAAGGAAGGGTAGGAATGGGTCGAATGAATGGTACTTACTTTGTGCCGAAGTACGAAGGCGGTGATGCGTCCAGCACGCTGGTTGGCTGTAAAAGAAATTAATAACATTATAACCTTTTAATAAAAACACTTATACGGTATTTGGGAGAATAAACTATTTCTTGTTGTTATTATGTCCCGTCAGCCAGCAGACAAATGCAGCATAGTTTGTTAGATGAAACGTCTTAGGTAGTATGTTCTACAGACATGCTTAGTAGATGGCCCAACATGGAAAGAGAATATAACTACAAAACAAATCATGTTTTATGAACTTTAATGCCATAAAACTGATTTTAAAACTGGCCCAGGAGACCGTAACCATCACAACTAGTGACAAGAAATAGTTGATTAAACTTGATTAACCCATTTGACAAATTCCAGTCAGAAAACATGTGCCTCTAAAAGATTTAATTTCACCAGTTTAACACCACTTTTTAAATCTAAAATACTAAGTGAAAATCTGGTCAATTTTTAAACTGACAGGATGCGTAATGATTCTGCGGTCGCATTTGGCTGCTCGGGTTGCAGTCTCCAGTTGTTTATTCCGCCTTGCTGCATGAATGAAGTACATTATGACTATGTTCTTTTCTCCACAACCTTTCAATAGTCGAGAAAATCCGCCGACAATAGGGATGACGACTACGTTGAAAAACTATTATTCTAATTAGTCCGTCAGTTAGATTATCTAAAATTATTAGACACATATTTTTTCCTTTTTCAATTTAACTAAAATTGACGAAGATAAAGAGCATCAAAGTTCCGGGGTGGGGGCTTGTGACGTCACTCCTAGGTAAAACTTGTACCTAGGAGTGACATGACGTGAAACTTGTATTTTTGTCATTTTGGATTTGACGAACAAAAGAAAAAATATGTGTACAATATTTTTTTATAATCTATAAGACGGACTAAATAGATTTTTTCAGTCGTCTAGCCTATTAGTCTCACATACTGGTGGAGCAGCTTTCCCGACACTGCAGGTATAAATTTACTATTACTCCCAGTACCCCTTACACTTAATAGGCTAGACGACAAATAAAATCTAATTAGTCCGTCTGTTAGATTATTAAAAATATTGGACACGTATTTTTTCTTTTGTTCGTCAAATGAAAAACGACGGAAATACAGTGCATTAAAGTTTCGCGTGACGTCACAATTAGGTACGATTCTTACCTCTAAGTGACGTCACTATTATAGCCCCCACCCCGGAACTTTGATGCTCTGTATCGTAACTTGAAACAGGAAAAAACCACGTGTCCAATAAATTAGTTTAATCTAACTGACGGACTAAATAGAATAATACTTTTTCAATACAGTTGCTCAAAAAAGGCCCTTTTCTTGGCTGTTTTGCGTGCGCAAAGTTTGTTTTTGCGAAGTAGTGCTTTTTACTTTTCCAATCTTTTTAAATTTAGTTGTGTTCCAATTCATGACTGCTTACCGAAGAGTATTATTGTTCGTTAACTTTACCGAGCCGTACTAAAACTAAATACCTACTATTAACGCAATAATATTAAAGATATTGATATTTCATATTTCAATAATTACTTCTTCATCATACTAACGATCATTCATTAAAAATATTAACATTAAAAACAGTTCTTATAAATCTGTGTGTATGAAACGGAACAGAGCCTACGAAACGTCAGTCAAAGTAGAGGCGTTTTTCAATCAGGTAAACATGTTAGAAGGGCCTATAAGACATGACGATACGATTTGTCACATGCGATTTATTATTTTGTTTATTATAGATTGAAATTGAGAAAGTAAAGAAGATAAGATAAACATTTTGAAGATGTTCTTAATATATCAACTGTATTACAATCGTGTCACGGAAATAATAAAAAAAACTTTCAAATTCGTTCTTATGTATGTTAATTTTTTTCGCATCTGTATTGAAAAACGTCGTTCGATTCACGTGCGGATATGTCATTTTTCACTTGTCCCGAGTATTGCCGAGTAGTCCCGAGATACCTCGGGACTCGTGAATTAATGACATACTTTCCGCACTAGCATCGAAATGTACTATTTTCAACCTAGTCGTCATCCCTATTATATTGGAGCAAGTGCCTCAACCTGATCCAAAGGTATCACTCACCGTGTTCTCTTTCTCGCTGTCACTAGCATTCGTCGAAGATAGCTTCTTGTTCTTGCACAGCGCGGGCTGGCAGCGGCAGCCGCCGCCGCAGCCGCCGCCCGCCTTGACGCACCCACACATCTTAGTGGAGCAGGAGCCGCGGCAGGTGCAGTGCGTGGTGCCGCCGCTGTCGCGCTTCACGGCGCGCTCGGAGTTGTTGGCGTTCTCCGCCGTGAAGTTGTTTGTCAGACGGGATCGGTGCGCCTGGACAACAGATTATATTAAATAGTGCCTATCAAGCAAGCCTTTTTTTTACAAACAAGCATACGGCCCGCCTGATGATAAGCGGTCACCGTAGCCTACACGCCTGCAACACCAGGGGTGTTACATGCGCGTTGCCGACCCTTTAAAAAAAGGAGGATTCGCTGCGTTGACAGCTAAACGGGCCAAGGGCTTTGCTCCGTGGGTCCTCTGTGAGCTGTCAAACCTTTTCGGTGACGCTATTATTCTAACCGTATTGTCTTTTTTTTATATATTTGTACACTGAAGCGTCCCGAATAAACGTTTTTCTTTCTTTCTTTCAACACAGCAAATCCTCTTGGAGCTCTGGCGACCTTACTCACCAACAGAAACACAACACTATGAGTGATTTTAGTTGTTATAGTCTGAGAACCACAGTCTGACAGTAGAATATGTTTTTGTCCTCCCTTTTTCTTCACTCCGAAAAAAAGGGAGGCATATAAATAAAATAAAAAAACTGTCAGGCTTGGTCACACTGAACAAATTGGTCTTGTTTTTAGTAAAAAGTTCCACTTCGTCAATTGTTGATAAGGTTCATTTTTAAATAAATCTTTATGGCATTAGAGCCTTATCGAAAACTGTCAAAGTGGTACCTTTTACTACAACTAAACACAATTTACCTCCCCTGTCTCACAATCCTATTTTGATTAACCAGCCCTACATATTGAACCAATTAAAGATGTGGTATGATGCGATCCAATACAACTAAATACATGGTTCACCTTATGGTTTATATAATTTGTTCTACATTGATCTTATGAGTATGGACACCAATAATATCGAAAAACTTGTTGCCTCGAGAAAGTCAAAATAGTGGTGGCAGATCGGTTATCTATTAGTATAATCGAATTAAAACCTAACAGTTCTCACACTTTTAAGTACATACAGCCAGGGATCGTTATACCGGTATTACTAACCGAAATACCATACCGGTTAATTTGTGTGAAAAGAATACCGGTATACGGCCGCTGCATACAGCTGGAGACAAGATCTCATAGAAATCCAAAACCACAATAACTAAGAGAACCCTCTCACAAGAGACACGATAATCTGCAATGGAGAATACAGAAGATAATATCTACCACCACTGCAACCTATACAAGGTCCCACTACTGGGCAATAGTCTCCATGCTGGCCCTAATTTGGTTTCAATCACATACACTTTTAAACCCCTAGTGAAGATAACAAAAATGTGACGTTATTCGGGAAAAGGCGGCACCTTGTCTTGTCATTATTGAAAAGACGCCAATGCCATAAACGTTACTTTGGTAACAAACCTCAATAAGGTACCTTTTAGTAAACTTAAGCACAAATGTTTACCTGTATACGCTTGTACAGCGGCGTGGCCCTCCAATCAGGATCATCATCATCATTCTCCATATCGTCCTCATCCTCCTCGGACAGCTCAACGTATTCAGTCTTCTTGTCTCCCTTCTCCTTCTTGCCGTTCTTCGTTTTCTTAGCGTTTCCCTTTGTGGACGCTGTTCGGAGCTGTTCTAATTCGTCTGCCAACTTTTTCTGTAATTTCATCAAGGGTATAAATTGTTTAAAAGTTTAAGGGTAAAGTTAGTTTTAGTTCATTCCTTCTGAAACACCGGAGTCAAGCCTTTTAGTTTTATATAGTTTATACCATATACTAAAGACATAATACATTGTTGCATATGATTTATATTTTCCATTATATGTAGCTAGTTTCATGTAAAACCAACCTACTTAACTTTTAAATAAAATATATAAAGTACAGACATATCTATCTACAAAACGTAATCAGTAACATACATTTTCAGCTTCAATTAGGTCCAATTTCTCTTGCTGATACTGTATCACGATCTGCACAACGGTATTTTAAATTAATCTAATCTAAACCAAAACAAGAGCGCTATCTCTGTCCTACCTATAGAAAAAGAAAAGAAAGAGTCAAGTCTACAATGAAACGTGGGGAACCAATAAGGATAGTATATTTTAAGCACACTACATACATTCTCGGCCTCGACTTGGTCCAGCTTTTCTTGTTGGTACTGGATGACGTTTTGGAGGTGTTGGCATGCTTGGCTCTTGTTGCCTACGACGCCGCGTTGGAGAGCTACTAATGCTGCCAACTGAAATTTAAAAAAAAATGTTTGTATGTACCTTTACTTGTACATACACTACCTAGTAATTTTTTTGAGAAAAGCGAAATCAATAGCAATACTGGTGTTATTCAACAACTGTTCATAAGGGCTGTAACAAAAAAACGTTTTACAGTTTTTCAGAACTGCAACACCAAAAAACTAGCAAAAAGCCAACGACACGAGGTGTTCCCAGGCGGTCACCCATCCAAGTACTGACCTCGCCCGACGTTGCTTAACTTCGGTGATCGGACGAGAACCGGTGTGTTCAACGTGGTATGGACGTTGGCGACTATGCGAACAAAAGTTTTGTTCACAATCACATCATAAGAAAAAAAAACTGCCTTCAATATCACTCTCAACACAGAAGACCGCCGGTTGTCCATTACTGTTTTAATTTGTTTTATATGTACACATTTGCGTTTACATTTGCGTTTAAATTACTTATCTGTGCTTATCTATCTATTATGACATTTAAGTTTGTTGATAATATGATATCCGCAGTAAGCGCGTTACCCGTAATGTGTATAAACTACAAACTACACTATTTATTTTTCACTGGTATTTACACTAGGGTGTGTTCCAGGTAGGTACCTACTGGTTTATTTGGATACTTTATTAGACCTCAAAGTTAATTAGTAAAGTCAGTGTATCAGAACTAGCGATAATATCGTTATCTTATGGTACGAGGGTGACATCACCTTGGTACGGGGGCCATTCAATGATAATTTTCTATTCCGTTTACAAACTTTGTTTTCTAATTTGTCATAAAGAGGTTTGTCTTAGTTTTCCGCCTTTACGTAGCCTTACTTTGCTTAAAAAACACAAACTTGACAGTCAACATTGTCCATTGACGTCTTTCTGTCAAATAATTCAAGTAAATTTTATTCAGTAAATAAAATGCCGAATCAATTTACAGCGGCAGAATTAACTGATATGGTGTTGTTATACGGGGAAACAGAAGGAAATGGAGCCCTAAATAAATGGGTTGCCTGTTGGCCGTGCTGAAGTTTGGTATCAACAGGATGGTGCACCAGCACATTCTTCGGTTGCCGTCCGTAACAGATGAAACGAAATCTTTGATAATCGCTGGATTGGAAGATTTGGCCCTCATCGATGGTCACCAAGATTACCAGACTTGACGCTGCTAGATTTTTATTTATGGGGAGCCGTAAAAGATGATGTGTATGCGACAGAGTCTGATACGATTGAAGTAATGAGGGAAAAGATCATTGCCAGTTTTCGTAAGATTCGTTTAGCTAATAGTTTACGATCTGTTCGTAGATCAATCTTACGAAGATACCGAACTTGCGTGCGACGAGAGGGTAGGCATGTTGAAATTTCAAGACGGAACCTAGAGTGAGTGTTACTTAACTGGTGATAAGAAGCTGTTCGATTAGAATGTAAGTTTTTGTTGTGTTTATTTTTTTAATAAATGAGGTCTCTTACAAAAAACGTTTCTTTTACCAACTGTTGTTTTCATAACGATTGCTTTAATAACAATCATAAACCTATGCGGAGTTTACATCTGCAAGTCACTTCTGCAAGTTTTAAAAGTAAGCATGACAGAGATGCAGAGATACAACTCACATTTACTTGTAGTTGCGTCTTAATACTTGCAGCAATAACTTACAGATACTTGGAAGTAAATTAGTTTACAATTAAATGAAATTGACATGACATTGTTCATTTGAAAGTTGGCATTGGATTGCATACATTGATAATATTATTTAACTTGTATGAAAAAAATCAAATTATAAAAAAAGATATATTTAAAATCTTGCAGAACAAAAGATGCTCAGTTTGTCGAGCACAATTAAACCCTGTATTTAAAGCCCCTAAGTCGGCGACACCCTGTATACAAATACAGCACCGGAACCGAGAATTCCCCGCCATATAAACTCAGTACCGTGAGAATCCCCTACGTCAATCGAACTTCCTAGTATATATATAAACAAAAGGCATGACAATGTTTGTCGCTGTTTCTCCTTGAATTTTCACCCTACCTCATCAAACACCACTGAAACCAACACTACTGAAACGGTCGTATTATCTTAGCATACAAAACCATAACTCCATAAGATAAATACCTAACTTAGTCTTGGATATTTCATTAAAATTTTAAATGGTTTAAAAGTTAGGTTATTACGACAATATGGCGGTTCGTTTACATCGTTAGCAAGTTCGATTGACGGCGATTTTATAGTCTGACAAGCAAACGATCGCAGTAACAGTAGGACAAAAAACTATATCAATCTCTTTTTTCAGGGTGATAATATTACCGTAAGAAAAAGACAGTATGATGCTCTATTACCTACTGTTACTGCGCTTGATTGCTTGTCGTCTGACAAGCAATTGAGTCGAATCGGATATATGTATACTGAAAATACTCTCACCTTCTGCTCACTCTGCAGCTTATGATTAGCAAGTTTCTGCTCCAACTCCGCTTTGCAGTTCTCAAACTCGACCACGAGCCGGTCACGGGCCTCCTTAACCTCCTCGTACCGCGCCTGATAGCCCTTCTGGCTCTGATTCTGCAGTTCCTTCTTGGCTTCCACGAGGAGGTCGAACAGGCATTTGAGGGCCACTTTAGCTTCGAGCATGGATTGGACGTTGTCCCATTGAGTGCGGGATTTGTTTTCTATAGAAAAGGAATGTAATATTAATTTATCATGCGGGCCGTCCAATTTTTAACAATTTGTAGGCCATTTATAAATTGAAAACACTCGGACATCTTAAAATACTTCTATAGGGTTATTCAAGTCAATAAAGTCGCAAATAGCTCGACATGTTTCGGATCAATTCGTGATCCTTATTCATCAATCCTATTCTATAGAATTATTTTAAGAGGTCTGAGACTTACGGGAGTTCGCTATTGAAAAGTGGCCTTAAAATTGTTAGAAATTAGATGACCGAAGTATTTTAAGGCCACTGTTGGCAGCCGTGGTATTTTAAATCTCTAAATATGTGAATTTCTTTATCAATAAATGTCGCTAGCGGTGAGACACCCGTTAAATTCGGAGGTTGCGAATACGAATTTAGGAAATAACATTGCATATATCCTAATCGCTTATCGGTAGAATGAATAACGTTTCGTAAAAAAAAAACCCGCACCCAGGTAAAGTAAGAATTATACACACGCTTTTGCATTTACAGCTACTGTCAGTCTAATTGCTTGTATGCGAAATTTAAGCACAATGGGCAACAATGGGATCGTATTATGGGCGCTCGTATTGTATCTTGGTATCGTTGTTTATTTCACCCTTAACTTACCCTGATCGGCGGTCAGTATTTTCTGCTGCAGGTCAGATATCTGTGCCTTGCGAAGCGCCAGATTGTCCTTGAGCCCGGCTATCTTCTGCTGATTTTCCTCACTGTCAGGGCCCTTGCGAAGGTCTTCTATCTGTTCCGTTATCCATGCCCTGTAGGACATTATCGTGTAAAAAAAAATAGTTATCGCCACGTATAACATAAAAATATCCTGCGTACGTTTATCTACAGTAAAGTTACATAACAGTGCTCATGGAGTAGGTACAGCAACAGGTATATCTATAGGTACTCCCATAAGTACTTCAAATGACTTCTCTACCTCCACGATACTCAGATGCATCCCATATTGTGTTATACAGCCTGCTGGAATATCAAACGTCAAATACTTGTACTACACGAGCCCACGCGCTCCACCTACACAATGCTCATAAATGCAACCTATTACATATGCAATTGAGGATACATTATAAATACCAGATACACTATATACATACATTATAATAGCTGAATTTGGACTCTTTATTATTCTTCTTTCATTTCTTTGTTGCATTTAGCGCTAAATTCCATTTGCCTGATGCAATACCTGTACTCCATAAGTTCTTCAAGGGACTTCTCAGCCTCCACAATGCTTAAATGCACTTCAAGTTCCTCCTCGATGTATTGCTGCACGGCACCAACTTTGACGTTACCCTTGGCGCTACGCTTCATCTGGGTCTGCTTCTGTCTGTCTAGAGCTTCCTGAAAAATCAAATGTGTTTTAGATGCAATAATATAATGGGGTAAAACTAATTCTAAATGCCTATGCACGAGAGTCCGTATTTTCTCAGCTCGAATATGTCTAGTTTCAATTACAACCAAATGATGCCTCCCGAAATTAGTAAAGTTAAAATTATTCAGCGATAGGTAAGGCATTCGATCATACCCAAAACTTCTAGTAAAACCCAGAATCGCAGGGAGTTTCTGCGGAAACTTAATGCGTACATTGCATAGTTTTTTGGGAATTTTCCGAGATCTTTCCATGAGGAAAATTTCCGTTATCTTGTACCGTCTTTCTTCTTCTACTATCTTCAGCCTCTTGTTAACAGCAACCGCTTCCTCCATCTTCCTTTTAAGCACGTTTTGCTGCTTCGCGTGTAACGACTCCATCTTTGCTATGGCGTCGGCGCGCATGTAGTCCTCATTCCTAACCCCTAACATAGCGCGCTCGTTGCCAGTAGACCAGAAACTCATAATTCTCACCTTAAGTTGCTTGTTGACAGCGACCGCTTCCTCCATCTTCCGCTTTAGCATCTTCTGTTGCTTAGCATGCAGCGACTCTATCTTGGTCATGGCGTCGGCGCGCTTGTGGTCCTCATTCCTAACCCCTAAGATAGCGCGCTCGTTGCCAGTAGACCAGAAACTCATAGTTCTTACCTTAAGTTGCTTGTTGATCATGGCGCTGGCGCACTTGTGGTCCTCATTCCTAACCCCTAACATGGCACGCTTGTTGCCAGTAGTCCTGAAAATTATATTTCTTACCTTAAGTCGCTTGTTGACAGCGACCGCTTCCTCCATCTTCCGCTTGAGCACGTTTTGTTGTTTAGCGTGCAGCATCTCCTTCTTGGCCATGGCGTTCACGCGCTTGCGGTCCTCGTTTTTCATCCGTAGCATGGCACGCTCGTTGTCGGCCTTCCATTTGCGGAACTTTTCGCTTTCTTCTCGCATTTGACGAATTATTTTCACCTGTGTAAGTTTTTGATGAGAGTACTATTTTAAATGTATAAAACCAAATTGTTCTACGAAGATATTGTATGCAAATAAGCCAGCCAGATTTTGTTTCTTGTGAATAAAGGTCGATGATGATACGGATGTGCGTTTGTCTATACTGGTCGACTTGACGTTGCCGCGCACACACGTAACATTTCGTAGAAACAGTTAAATATTTTAGAATACTATGTAGACTGTCTTAGTTTTAAATATCAAGTTTCACGGCAGGTTACAAACTCAAATTGTTGTTTTGTTTAATTTACTACAAACTGGCATTTTATTGTAAAAAGAAAATTCTACAATAACGGATCATTATATATTCTTCCCGAGTACGTACAATTTGTTCCTCCCACGGATTATCTAGTAAATTGAAAAAAAAGGTCTTCTTTTCAACATGTTCTAACGACCGTCGACTATCCGACAATCCATCTCCGATCTCTCTCAAACAGAGCTATATAAAAAAAGAGAGACAATACTTAACACATAACAAGGTATCACATATAAGGCGGACCAAAATTATCTGCATAGTTTTATAGAAATTCTCACTTCACCTTACATAGTCAATTGACAGATGATTTTGGCCCTGCTATTTAAAAATTTATATACTTTACCTTAGTAGCCTTCATGGCCTTTAACTCAGCATTGAGTGAAGCAATCTTGGCTTCATTCTTTTCCTTGTCCTTGATGATGGAGGCTTGCTGTTGGCATTTCTTCTTGAGATCAGTTATTTCGGATTCCAATGTCTTGACTTTGGTGCGGCGTTCTTCGAGAGATGGGTCTTTACTCTACAGAAATATGAAGCAATTTAATAAATTACAATTAATTGAAGCGGAACGATAACCGGAAATCTTTGTACTGATGGGGATAAAACAATATTTTTGTCAATGGCGGATACCCGTTGCCACAAAGGTAAAAAAAGCAGACGGTCAAGAAGAAATTATGTCTGGAGTGTTGATGTTGAATTTAATTTTTGCCCGTTATCATTTCGCCATTTTGGATAAGGAGGCCTCCCCTGCCTTTGCCCAGCAGTGGGACACAAAAACAGGCTATTAAAAAAAAAAACATTTCGCATTCAGTAAAAATCTAGCAGTTTACATTTTCTAAAATTCGCCTATTCATTGAGCACCGCTCAACGCACGTGTCCTAATTACAATTAGGACACGTTCCACCAATGCGCTTCGATTTTACGCGGTACGTCTATTATCAAAGACTTGGATTCCAATTATTCATGTTAAACCAATAACCTACCTTTCTATCCTCAATCTCCATGAGATTGTTGTGGCTGTCTAACAAGTCCTTGTTGGCAAGGATCGGTTCCACCACTGACGCTCAATGGCTCCTTACCTTACTGCTTCTCAACTGCTGCATCAGCTCTTCCTTCTCCAGCATTGCTATTCTCTCCTCAATCTCCCTGAGATTGTTGTGACTGTCCAGCATATCCTTGATGTTGGGGATCACATGCACTGACGCCTTAACGGCTTCTTACCTTACTGCTCCTCAACTGCTGCATCAGCTCTTCCTTCTCCTTCTCGAGCAGTGCTATTCTCTCCTCATTCTCCTTGAGATTGTTGTGGCTGTCCAGCATGTCCTTGTTGTTGGCCAGGATCGCTTGTACCACTGACGCTTTGATGGCCATGGCGCGGTTCAGATCTTGGAGTTCTTGGTTTAATGCCACCTGCAATATAATATATGTTTAAAATATGTTCCAAATTGTTAGATTTTCGTTTTTTTTTCTTTCAGTTGTGAAATCTACACATCGATCTCTACGTAATTGATATCCACAAGATTAAGGACCATAATATATCCATATAGGACCATACAAAAATATATTACATGGCAACATTGGCAACCCTGCCAGTACAGTCTTGGGCATTTACATTTACACAAACTGACATTTTCAATACTTTTTTTACTTAAGGTTTTGAACTATGAACTCGCAAAGTCACCAATTTTAAGATTGCCGTCGAGATATTCCGAAGGCACTCCGCAACTATTAAAAATATAAACAGAATTATATACCTGTCCCATAGCCCTTTTCTCCTCCTCAAGCACCGCCTGATCCTCATTGAGCACCACATGCTCCCCTTCCTCGCCCTCATCCTTCGTAAACGACAGCTTAATCTCATAATCTATCAACTCTTCATTTGTCTTAAAGTTTACCGACTGCAAATCTTCCAGCCTATTCTTAATCTCCTTAATATAATCAAGCACAGTCGTCTTATTCTTTTCGTCATCTTTACTTTCGTTAAGATTGTCTATAGTTTGATTGCATTGTTCTGTGAGTTCGTTTAGTTTTTGTTCTATCTTGTCTTTGGCCGCTTCGGCTAGTAGTGCCTTTTCGCAAAGATTTGTGTTTTCTATAAGCATGTTTCCGAGATGTTCTGTGACATGTTTGTGTTTTTTTAGTAGTTCCGCGTATTTGGCTTTCTCGCGTTCGATTTCTTCTACAAGTTTCTCGTTGTTTTGCTCACTGTCGGTGGGTGCTTTGCCGAGCAGTTGTAGCCTTAGTTCGTTTACCAAATTGTTTAACCTGAAAAAAAAAGTTACCCACTTATATTTGCTATTTTTAGCCGGTTCAAAGAAAAGTGACTAATAATCTCTTTAAAAACTACTTTTTTAAAAGATAACAAAATTTCTAAGATTTATAGCTGTACACATAAAAGAACGTTACTTAAATGGAGATAAATGGAGTTAGATGGATTTTAAGAGCGTCTATTTGTTTAACTAATTTTGGATAAAGCAGAAACACTTCTGCTACAATACCACAATACTTAGATATTATAGATAAAGTGGTAAAATTCACTGCTTCGGACGACGAGCTCTAGGAAGCGAGCTGATATCAACCTTATTAGAATTCACCTTTATACGGTAGATGTAGCTAGACGCCCGCTTAAATATGATCTCTTTGATGTTTTAACTCTAATGTTACATCGGGGTTTCTAGCCTTACCTGACGATCTCAGCAGCTTTAGCGTCCTGGTTGATGATAGGCTTGTTGCGTATGCGCCGCGCGCGGTCTGCATACCGCAACGTTGACACGGTCTCATCAAGATTGTAGTCCGCTGGACTGACGCACGCTACCATCAGCGTCAGAGAGTTGCCGCCGAGACTGTCTGTTAGGAAAAAAATAATCCTGATGAAACAAGTTAAACTGAAAATGATTAATTGTATGCCTTTTGGGAATAGTTCTGAACCTGGATTTTATTTTATTTGTAGGTAGTTTTTTTAATAGTTTTGTGTTTGCTTGTTTGTAAATCGAAACCCTTCATATTGTGCTCGTTTTTTAAAACATGGTGCCATACTTCATGCTAAGGACACGTACTACAAGCGAGATTCAATGGAATTTACGGAAATTAAAAAACCGTTTTTTTATCCCTATGATCAACATTAATGCCAAGGTCCATGCTTTCTGCCAGATAGTGTCAAACTTTTGATATTTGTTAGAGCTGGGAGCTGTACTATGGTGAATTGTTGGCAACAAAAATTTTTACATACCCTGCAGTAACCTGGTCAGCTTGCTATCTCTATAGCTAATAAAACTCCTGTTGGTGCCGTCTCCCAGCGCTGAGATCACATTTCCAAGAGCCAGCAGCCCTTGGTTTATCTTAACACCTTCCTTTAATCGTTCACCGCTAGCTTTTGTTTTCTTGATACGCTCTGAACCGGCCAAATCGACTAGGTGGAACTTTGATGTGGTGGCCACGTTTCTGAAAATGGAAAATTATGATATCAGCTTGGATTCTAGTAACAACAAAACTTAGCCTCACTGCCACGATAGTCGCAATGCTGTAATTATGATAGCTTCATAGCTTGTTTCTTTGAGAATTTTTAAAACAGGCATTAACAGTATCGATTAGTGGAAAAGGAAACAAAAGTTTATTTTTTTAGTATTTATCGGGTTGGATTTTTGGGCAAGACAAGCTAAATTAAAAAAAAAACTTAAAATCCAGTTATACTAAGTCTGAAAAATAAAATAAAGTCTTCTTTCAGTAAAATATCCTATCTATGATATATGGTACTTTCCCTCCATGTGGCATCGCCGTGGGACACCCTGTATAGGAAAAAGGTGTAACTCACCATACTTCGTATCTAGAATACGTGACACTACACTACGCATGAAGACTGATGAGTCATCAGGAGCACCATCTACCCTACGCATCCCCACAGACACATCCTCGATACCACACACACACACCCCCCTTCCACAGTTCGAGGTTCCTCATACAAGTAGATATAATGCTAACTCACTTGTCAGTCCGGCTCTCCTTAGAGATGATTATGGTGAAGACAGCATGACTCCGACTCGAGGCTTGGTTCATTGCAGTGGAGCCCGTCACACGACCCGAGGATCCTTGCTCTAGCACCATCATAGTCTCCATGGTGGATGTCACTGTTAGTTCCGATATCCCTAAATGAAAAACACCATAGTTGTTGAGTAGATTTATATTAATTTGATAAGAAATGGTTTATAGTCATTGTGTACAATAGAAATAACTAACTAAACTACCTAGTTTTTCACTAATGATAATGAATAAGCAGAATTTTGTCTCAATTAGGTATCAAGACATAAAAATAATAAGAATAAAAACTTTTCATAATTTTTGTATGGTACGATGATACAAAGAGATACAGTTTTTCTAAAATTTTTAGTCTTAGTAACAACTGTGTTAAACTATTTTTGATAGCTGGGTTAATCAACTATTTCTTGTCACTAATCGCATGTTTTTTTCACTAAAAAACATGTTTTTTTTGTAGTTATATTCCCTTTTCATCATGGGCCATCTGCCAAGCCTGGCAGTAAAACATACTACAATGTTTCATTTAACAAATTGTGCTGCATTTGTCCCTTGGCTGACGGTTCAGAATAACCAAGAAATAGTTGATTCACCCAGCTATTATAAGTCTTAGTTCAGGTTGCTCTGAAAACCTTGTGTCGTTACGACTTATGCTGCGTGGCATCCTTCTTGGTGTGATAATACTGTTTAGTCATTAGATTTAATGTAGGTACATATTTCTAAACCAAATAAATACTTTCACCTTCACAAACAGAAATTATTGACAAAAATATATATGTATACAAACCTGGCAGAATGACTCCCTTGTTGATGTCCTCCCTAATCTCAATTATGGAATGTGCTCTCTCTTTTCCTGAGAGTAAATCATAACACTGCTCCTGATACAGTTCCATGAAGGACACATTGACTTTGAAGACAAACTTGTCTTCATGGGTCTCTATGAAGTCAAATATGTCTGCTACAGCCTGAGGGATTACACCTGTAGAGAACAAAAATGTATTTATGTAAAAATGTACACTTTGTAATTAATTCTGACGATTTGTAGGGAAGCTTCAGTTGCTCTTTTTTTTCAATTTCTCCAGACTATTGTTGATATTTATTATAAGGACATCTAATTATATTATATTATTACCTAGTTTTGTGTAGTCTCCATCAGAGCCGGAATAATTTGTACCCATTGTGTAAGTCTTTCCTGACCCGGTCTGTCCATATGCCAATATAGTAACATTGTAGCCTGAAAAATAAACAAAATGCACAAACTAAAATATCAAACATTCAAAAAAGGTTTGATAGCTTACATCAAGTTATCTCACACCGACGCAAGATCCACTATGCATGCCTGCCTATAGCATTTTCACCTGCATGCCCACACTGTGACTCACAGAACATGATAGTATGAATACCGCGTAACTGATGTGTGTGAGAGCCTATCATAAGTACAAATAAAAAACAAAGTGCATCTGCTAAGCATCTTTAAACCTTTAGGCTGAGATTTACTTGTATTCTTCACCACGCTGGTATTTATTAGAAAATTTAACAAAACAACAGTGCCAAAATATTATAATATTTTGTATTTTAGGCCATTTACAAGAATAATAAACACTATCATTTAAGGTTCATGTCATGATATAAACAAATTTACATTACCTCGAAACAGCTTCCCAATAAGTCCTTTCACGGCTGTATCATAAAACTCTTGCTGTGTTATATGTTGTGGGAAGACATAGTTATACGTAAACGCCAGGTCTTTGATCTGAACTTGGTTTCCGCCGGGCACAGCTTCAATACATTCTTCGCAGCCCTTATCAGTCTCCTGCTGCATCAAGGGCCTTATCCTAAGGGCCACCTGGACTGTCTCTATAGTCCCTTTGCTATTTTCCCCGTCAACCATGTTGGCTGCGGCTCGGTTTGTCGAACAAGCCAAGTTATACCGCAATTGCGGTCATGGATAATCAAGAATCCTTTGTTGGTTTGTCAATGTCTATAACTGGACAACATATATTTTATGCCAACCAGTGACGTTAAGTAGCTGTAAAAAGGTTGTAGAACATTAGAAACGTTATTTCGCATAGCTGACAATATACAAAATAGGTTTATTCGAGAATTATTCGCACTATAATTACCACGCACCAAATTATGCACACCATATCACACAGGAATATTAAAAAATTTCAAAGGCACAACGGTTGGACTGATTTGAGAATTTTGAGATGAAACCGACGTCAGTTAAGTCAGTTTTGAAACGTATGTTGCCAGATGCGCTTGCGATGCGATTTTTCGTTCATGTTAGCCAACGCCATCTGTTGGAGAATAGATTTTCCACGTTTCACTACCACAACAACAAATAAAATATAAAGCTTGGCATACATGTCGCATATGAAATTGGTTTTAGAACAAGTTTAGAATTAGTAAACTATCCATGAAGCAATAATAAAAATATGGTATTATAACCAGTATATGGATATTGGTTATAATACAATATTTTTATTTAACCCCACACATTGTTTTCAATATCTTTCGATTTTGTATTTTCAAAAAAAATATGTTTTGTATAGAGATGCTGGACGTGCTAACCGTCGTAGTCACTGGCAACTTTATCTTTATACGGTTATGTTATGTATACTCTGTGGTGATGTGCTGTCAAAAGATATAAAAACGAGCGAAAACCGTGGAATAATTGTTTACGATTATGTATAAAATCATTATAAAAACCATTTATTGAATTAAAACATTGTATTTTTTGTGATCAGTGAAATCATCGAAGTTAAAATATTCTTAAGTTGCTTATTCACCAGTGAAATGTGTTAATTTCGGAATAATGCCTCCAAGGACTCGCACAGTCAGAGCGCCAAAAGCGTCCAAAGAAAATGTAGACAACCTGGCCAAAACTAAGGTCAAAAACGCAGGGAAAGTCACAAAAGCAGTACGTAAACCTTTAGCGGATAAAACAAACTCGGCCTCAGATGAAAATGCCAGCCCGGAGCCCATCAAAAAGGTTATCAAAAAGTCAAACAAACCTACACAAAAAGTGGTCCCCATGGCCAGCGATGAAGACAGACCCCGTCGAAACAGGCGTTTACCGACTAGGTATGTTGAGAATGAAGTGTTAAACAACCTGTCCAACAATAAGGAAAATGCAATATCACCCAGCAAGTCACTCAACAAAACCCCTGTAGAAAATACTGTGAATGTGGAATCGCCCTTTAAAACACCAACTCCAGTGCTAGATAGCAGTCTGATTGCAAGTAGACAGAAGAGGGTGAGTCGGCTGCCTTCTAAATTTGATGAGAATTCAAGTCCTAACAAGTTTTTACCAACTCACTGTCAAACTAGCACACCTTTGGTGTCAAAGGCACAGGAAAAACATAAAGAGGTTAGAAAAGCGTTGGCTGATAAACAGAAACTGATCACACAGGAAGGACTTGAAAAATTACATTCTAAAATAGTACCCACAAAATTGACACCTCAAAGAGTTTCTCCAAGAAAAAGTAGTTTTCAGAAATCTACTCCTCAACATATTTCAACACAACAAAATATACAGAAAGTAACACCTCAAAAAGTTGCACCCCATAAAAGTCCTCTTAAGAAAACTCCTAACAAAGTTACACAGAAAGCAAAAGTAATACAGAAGAAACTTGTGCAAAAGAAATTAAGTGAACTTGTGCAGAAAATTGATACAAATTTAAATAGAAAAGACAGAGTAAAAAGGTTGAGGAAACCTGTAGAATATAAAGAGGATACACTAAGTCCTAAATTAAAGAGCCCAGATAACAACAAATCAGCAAACCCTGTAAGCAGAAAGATAAAAGCAAATTCTTCATTTAGAGTACTTGAAGACAAATCAAAAAATGGTGACCAAGACATCTATGAATTCACATTTGACCCAACTGAAGAACCTCCACCTCAAAAGAAGAAAAATAAGAAGGTTACAGCCAAAAAACCAAAAAACCCAAAAACAAGAGTTTATAACAACAATTATGAGAAAAACATAGCTAGAGCTTTGGCGGACTTAAAAAATTTTGTCACTAAACAGAAACCGAAGAATAACAAAGCAACAAATAGCTCAAATATTGAGCAAACAAATAATAAAGTTATACAACAAGCTAATAACAAAGCGGTTACCTCTGTACCTAACCAGTCTTCCATAGTTATTAGCACTGTTGCCGAGATTCACTCTGATCCAGCTCAAAATGCTTCTGTCAGAAGTAATGTCTCAACAAAACATGTCTCATACAGGGTAGAAGATATCGCAGCAGACTTTGATGCATCTATGGACCACGAAATCAACTATTCACCTGTAAATTCTCCTCACAGAATTGAACAAGTACTGGAAGCTTGTCCAACCAAGAGCCCAGTATACACAAGGCCTGACGATCCTTTGAATTTACGTAACGATTTAAGCTTCTTTGATGAGCAGCCCATTGCAAATAGTAGTATGAATGCGTCAAAGAACCGAACAGCTACACCATGGCGAGCTGAATTTGAGAACCTACCTATAAAATGGCAGGCTAACACTTACGTAAAACCAGACATGACTCCTGCTTTAGAATGCTCATTTGTAAACCATTTTGATGACAGCAAGAAGAAACATGTTTACACCAACATGGTTGCAGAAACGAATGATAATTTACCAGAAATAGAAGATGATGCTCCTAAGTTAAAGCAAACAAGCATAATTTCATTTATTAAAGAAGTTGTTGAGAAGAAATCTAATAGAAAGAAAAGGGGTGCCTCTGCTACACCTACAAAGGCTAATTCATTATTTGATATGTCTAATGTAACATCAAGAACTGTTGCCACACCTAGAAAAGACACATCCACATCCAATAACAGTGTAGAAAATGGAATTACCGAAAGCAACAAAGCACAGAAACGTAAAAACAATGATGATAATAATCCCACTCCCTCAAAACTACCTTGTAAAGACAAAGAAAACACACTATTCGGTTTTGATGACAGTGAAAATCAGGGCCAAGAGAATGTTTCACCAGTTAAAGTCAATAATAACAGATTAAGGAGTCTAAGGTCTCGATCTGGAGCTGTGCTCAAGGAAATTAATAAGCAAACAGGGCCTATGAGGGCTGAATTACCAGCTGCGATGAAAGCTAAGTTGGCGCCAAGCTCGGAGGTGGTAGAGAAGATCTATGACCAAATGAAGTCTGCCGCTGACGCCCCTGTGTTACTGGATAAGCAGGGTGATGTGGAGATTACTAATGTGGAGGCAGATGGTCTGGAAGATGATAGCCAGTTGATACATTTGTTTGAAGATATTGAATTAGTTCATCATTTGAAGGTAATTCTTTCCTCAATCAAATTTAATAGTTAGTTATAAGTGTTGTGTTTATAAATCAACTATACTAACTAGATTCTTGAGTATTGTAGTTTGTAGTTGACCTTTTGGACCTTTTGAAGACGATAAACTATTTTTCAATACAGTTGCTCAAAAAGTGCTCTTTTTTTGGCTGTTTTGCGTGCGCAAAGTTAGTTTTTGCGATCTAGTGCTTTTTACTTTTCCAATTTTTTTAAATTTTGTTTTGTTCCAATTCATGACTGCTTACCGAAAAGTATTGTTGTTAGTTAACTTTGCCGAGACGTAATACAACTAAATACTAACTATTAACGCAAAAATATTAAATATATTCATATTTAATATTTCACTATTACCTCTTCATAATAATAATGATCATTAATTTAAAAAAATTACATTGAAAACAGTTGTTATAAATCTGTGTGTATGAAACGGAACAGCCAACGAAACGTCTGTCAAAGTAGAGGCGTTTTTCAATCAGTTAAACATGTTCGAAGGGTCTATTAGATATATGACATATGACAATACGATTTGTCACATGCGATTTATTATTTTGTTAATAAGAAATAATGGTTATGATACTTATGATATTGAAAATGAGTAAGTAAAGAAGATAAGATAAACATTTTGAAGATGTTCTTGATAGTTTAGTTACAATAGTGTTACGGAAGTAATAAAAAACTTTCAAATTCGTTCTTATGTATTTAATTTTTTTTTCGCGTCTGTATTGAAAAACGTCGTTCGATACACGTGCGGACATGTAATTTTTCACTCATCCCGAGTATTGCCACTCGCCTACGGCTCGTGTCAAGAAACCTCGGGACTCGTGAAGTAATGACATACATTCCGCACTAGCATCGAAATGTACTTACTTTGTCTATTCACCCTGCGGCCCCGCCCGCCAATGCGGCGGCAACAACGGTACGTAGAAACAATCGCTACCACTAGTTCCATCACCTAATTACACGCGATATTAATAACTCATCACTGACTTAATCACCTTATTCGTTTTTATTATTTGACATTGCTTATGCTTGACCGGCCTAATTTTAATAACATTATATTCTTGACATTTAGACAATTATCGTAATCCTTTGTATTGTATGTTTTATTTTCTATGACACTCAATTTATTATTAAGTACAATAATTTTCTCTTGACTTCCCCAATATTTTTTTGCTATATTTATGTTAATTATTCATGTTACTAATTAAGAAATGTAATGCCAATTAGCACGTAAGGTTTAACTGTTAGTCTTAAATTGTATACTATAAATAAACAAATAGTTTAAATGCCTGCTATAGATAGGTATCTTACCATCAATGGTTTATAGGACAATCTTCGGTTTCAAGCATGATACTTGCAAAAAACCAAGATTACCAATTTGTCGCCCTTTACTTAGGAAAGGTTGAAAACCCATGACGTGATACAATGAAAATAATATGTAATGTGTTCCTGTCGTTAAAACGTACCGTGTAGGGTATGCAAACCAGTTTTATTTAAATGAAATTTCGATTAAAAACCGGTTTTAACCGGTTTGCACACCCTAGTACCATGTCTCATAAGAGGGCATGAAGGAGAGTCTGATACCAGGTGGCTTCTTCCATTATATTATTCTATAATTCTGCATATTAAAATGCACCAGATGTGCTATGTCAAAGAAACCTGTGCGCTAACATAATATATTATCGTAGCAGGATATTTACCGAATCTGGATGCCAAAAGATTTCTATCAAAGTAACGGTATCTTTCTCTAATTTCCAGCCAACTCGCAAAAGCTACGGCAAAGCGAAAAAGGTGACGTTCCAAAACTCATCCGACAACGCGTCTGGCGACGAAGCCCGTAACCAGTCCAGTGACGATGTTGACAACTTGGAGGATCTGAGCTTCCATCTGCCGGAGGTTAAGGCTAAAAAAACTAGCAAGAAGAAGAAGACTAAGAAGCAGGTGCTGTCTAAGAAAGAGGTATGTTTTAAGCTATATCCCATTTGTTTTAATTGAGATTAATTTTAAAAGCAAATAACGTTATTCAATCAAATACGATGTGTTTTTAAGTAACATGACTACTTGGGATTTAAAAAAAGAATACGGCCTTCTAGCCTAGTTGGTAGTAACCCTGCCTACGAAGCAGGAGGTCCCGGGTTTGAATCTTGGTCAGGGCATTTATTTGTGTCTTTATCACGAATATTTGTCCCTGAGTTATGGATGTTTTCTATGTATTTAATAATGTATATGTATCTATCTATTATATATATATATATATATATATGTATATATATATCGTCGTCTAGTACCCACAACACAAGCCTTATTGAGCTTACCGCGCGCCACGTGGGACTAGGTCGATTTGTGTAAGATTGTCCCATAATATAAAGAAAATAAAAATACTATTGTTTAAAATAAGTACATATTGTCATTTTCATGTCTTAATTTAATTCCTTTTGCACCATTGAATTCCTAGGCCTAGATTTACTGTACCAAAGTCATCTACGCTGTCCAAAACATTGGTGTTTGAGGCCTATCCAGTACATTCTAAAAACTTCGTAATTGCCCATTATTCTGAACTATTTTATGCTCTTTATGTATCACTTGATCATGCATCTAGATAACATATTCGTATTATTAGAATTAAAAATAAACCAAAAAAAACCGAAATAATACCGGTTCTTTTTTTTGGAGAAAATACTGGTATTCAAGCCCTGGGTCTAGCAGCAGCGGATTTTTTCCTGTACTTGTGCTCGAAGCTGTTGCGTTTTGCCAAATTTGTTGTTTCTAGGTCAATTCAATGGGAAGTTCCCTATACATTTTGATTACCATTGCAAATTAATGAGAAATGCGACACAAACGGCCGTATCTTTTGATTACTTTGACGTAGAGGCTTGATTTTTTCACAGCTTCAGGGGACCGCAGCATTGTATATCTGGTATTCATTTCAACTTGCTACCTCTTCGCGGTGCCGAGATAAAGGGCCTTGATAGACGGACGGACAACAAAGTGATCCTATAAGAGTTCCGTTTTTTCCTATTGAGCTAGGGTTCCGTCCCTAAAAATAAGTTGCCATTTTTGTAAAGAATTTCATAAATTCAATTTAGCAGTGAATGAAACAAGTAGGTTTCGTAATGTTGATGCGAAATGATAGTCTTAAATTCTTATAAGAAACTGTTATTATTTCAGAAAGCGGAGGTGGACGCCTGGGCTGCATGTTTCAACTCCATGTGCGAAGACATCGAAGAGTTCGACTTGGTGGTTGAGTAGATCTGTAAATATCAATGAAATCATGGTCTTCTTGGTATATAATCAAGAACAACTCACTTTAAAATGTAAGTTATTTCATGTACGAAAAAATCTAGAGGTTTTACATTAGCCATAGAAAATTGTGTTACTCCGAAATGGCCCGTTTGATAAGTCTACGCAGTGGCATCTGTCGAGGATAAGATAAGTTATTTTACATAACTTGTTCTTAATAAATGACGCCGACGACCAAATGAATCCTGATTTGTGTAATCCTACCGCGAGTCGATTTTGCGCTAAGGGCGCTAGAGGAACGTGGGTCCTGCGGGAACATTTCAAACGTCACTTTGACAATTCTCTAATATTGACACAGGACCCACGCATGAGTGGCGCCGCCTGGTGAGCGACCATACGGTAGCTCCCATTAGGGTAGCCTTAACTAACAACCAACCTCGGAAGGTTGCTAGTTTGTATGAAAATTTACCTCTAGATTTATTCGTTCATGGTGTTTTTACTATTTTTGTACATAAATTACGTGAAACCTAGAGAAACCTATATTTTCACTAGAATACTTAAACTCTGGAAGTTGCAACCATTAAGCTATAGTGTGACACACCAAGTATGGCAGCAGTTTAATAATTTTTATTTATATGTCTCCCTTTTTCAGGAGTGAAAAAGGGCATACTCGTATAAATAAAAAAGATATTCTACTGTCAGACTACTATACTAACACTTACCCGCAATACTTAAAGGTATGATCAGTTTGAATGTCGCCAGAAGCGCAGGTTTCTTTGGTGATTACAGTATGTTGCCACTGCTACTGATTCACCGCGTAAAACAAAGTGTGGTAATAAGATTACCTGATGTAAAATGATGTGCGGCAAACGCAATGCGTCAAACTTAGCGTTTGTCGTATAAAAAAACCGGGCGCTTTATTGTTTTTTGGGTATTGGAATATAATTTCGTGTAAATTGAAATGTAGCGGCCAATAGTCGCTCTGGTTTCATGTACGGATTTGCCTATTACAGAATCATCATGATTTAGTTTATTAGTTTTAAAATAATTAAGAGATTTATTTTAGTGTGGCCATATACAATATTTGCCATTTACGAGTACAAAATGCGTCACAGTTTTACATGACAACTAATTTTTTTAACAAATTAAGTATAATATTTTAAGTTTTACTGTTTTGTACTTTTTGTGTCGGTTACATTAAGATGAGAGCATAGTAACTATTTTTTTAATTTATTTGGTTAATATACCTATTATTCCTAAAATATTACTATTCATAATTATATTAGGCATTATTTTGTAAATGCTTCAAACCAAAACACTTTCATGATTAAATAGCGTATATTCAATTAATTCCGACGTATCGAGTTCCCATTAGCACTCGTCCAAGACTCGAAACGTCGGGATGTAGTTATCTATTATAGGTACGCGATTTATTCCGGTATATGTGTTTAATTTCAAAAAGTACGAGTCGTTGTATCTGAAGAAAATATCCGTAAACTTTATTTTTGTTTGAATTTCACAATTAATTACGTTTCTATTCAATAAGAATGCGCCATTTAGGCAGTGTTCTATTATTGATTTAAATACTTAAGTTAAAATTAAGTTCTTTTAAGTAAAATCTAATATAAGTTGTGAGTGTGGTTATATTTATGTGTGACGTGAGATTTTAATTTTGAAGTGGCAATTTTGAATTAAGTTGATCTGTACTGATCTGTTTAATATCTCGAATGTTGATATTTTAACGTTATTTGATTTTATTAATAATGCCGGCCATAGTGTTTTTTTTTAATATTCCTATTAAGCAGAGATAGGACAAATTTGTGTCATTGCTCGCAATAATGTGGACATGACTACAAAATTAATCAAATATGTAATGATTTAATTAATTTCTTACTTGACTTAAATTTTAATTCCTAGTCAAGAAATACAAAAGTTTGTTTAAGTATAGATTCATTTAAAGAAAATAATCAGTATATTTTCCAAATTTTGTGCAGTCAGTCTATTTCTTTTTACATCAAAAATATACTTAAAAACTCCGCTCGCACTCCACTACAATGGGGCAAACTTAAGTAGTTTTATATGAATATTATTATTCCAGTATAATTCAGAGTTTATTTTCTGTTCTAAGTTGTGGACGATAACCTCTAAATCGGGATTTCTGTCAAGGATGGCTTTCATTTTAGTTTGCATACGGTTACCTATTTCTCCTGGTATACTGTCCAGATTATTTTATATATTTCTTATTTTACTCAAACTATATTCAACAGTATTCGAAGAAGACTGTAAATTCTCTATTACAACCAAAATTGATTGGAAATGTTGTCAAATGAAGTGTAAATTGTCAACAACATAAGCCGACTGCATAATCTGTTTACATTTGCGGACATATACACTATCACGATTCAAATTTAGGTACGGCAATTACGACTGTAATTTGACAACTATCAATGTCAAAATACATATATTAAGAATAAGTAAATCCACGGAGGTTTATACGTATCTTTTTTGTCAGAAATATTAATCATATCTAGCAGGATATTTATAATCGTGTCAGTTTAACATCGTAATTTATTATATAAATATAAAACAAAAACGATAACCACTTTTGATAATAATTATAAGCACGTATAAACTATTATCTCCGGAAATTCAAAGTTTATTTCAAAAGTAAAGCCTTGCAAGTGCCTATTTGGTCCTCGCCGCGTTGCAGCGCCGTATAAATCAGGTCCAAATAGGCACTTGCCAACCTTTAATTAAGTGATTAACATTTTGATTAATTTTGGAATCATGTCCACATTATTGCGAGCAATGACGCAAATATGTCCTATCTCTGCTAATAAGACAATAATCTGACGAATCGTCAATATTTTAACACTTTGTTATTTGAATAACCACGTGTAAAACACGCTTTGACACTTTGACCAAGTTTGACAATAACTAGATATTACAATTTTGTACCAGAGTTATGTGACCACTAAATGTGTCAAAAAATTTGATCTTGGACGTCAAATGATTTTCCCAGATGGGACCAATTGTATATTTTTTACTAAATAAATATTTAATAATCACAAATACTCGTTCTTTATTTTTTCATTCTTTGTAATCATAACTGTCATAGCAGAGTATAGTAGAAATGGACAATTTTGCCAATGTCAAAATATATTAAATATCAGTCCGTCTATGCTAAGTTTCCTAGATTTTAATAGCACAGACTGAAAGTAAAAGTCACAATTGCACGAAGATATTTGACCACTATTTGACGTTTAAAAATACACTTTAAAATTTGACAGTTCATTTGTTTGGAAGAGATACGTGCTTCGACTCTATATTGCCATTTGGGCAAAATTGTTCGGTAGTTGCCCTCGCTATTTGTAAAATTTATAGATATACAATGTTACAAATAGTGTTCCATTCCAAGGGGCCGAGATCCCGGTACTGCCAGTGATGACTAACAGAGTGGTTACACGCGTTTCAGGATTTATTATTCATTAGCTGCACACTTATGCGTTATTTCACTGCACAATTAGCTATCAATATAACACATCAAACAAAGTTTAGCAGATAACACAATTCCAGAGACGTCCTCGCCATCTTGAGTATCAACCGGAAGCCCCCTAAAAGTAGAAAGTAAGTTTACTGTTTATAGGTTTGTTTACGAAAATATTACCGAATATATTACCGAATGAATAAGATGAATATGTCTATATGCATCCCTTTTTATCCAACGCAAAGAAAAAGGACAGCATTTATAATCTATGTTCAATTGATCATAGTTATATGGTACTAGCTGATGCCCGCGACTTCGTCCTCGGATAAGTATATTTTTTTAGCCTATAACCTTGCATCTAAATCCATTCAGCCGTTTCCACGTGATGCTCCAACAAATAAACAGACAAAAGTTCTAATTTTCATTGAAATGTGTTCTGTTATCAGTTCTAAGAGCTAAATTTTTTTTTCAAATATCAATTTCAACCCTTAACAAACAAATTCGTGACCCTACTCTGCTTTATTATGTAGGTAAAGGTATAGATAGATAGATAGTGTAATGTGTAATATGGGCATAAGGTCGCCAGTCACCACTGGACGATCAGCGCCCTTTTAAGACGTTGATATCAAAGTAAACTAGATGGCGCTGTGGAGGCATGTTCAGTGTTAGTTTTCGTTCCACTCCACAGATGGCGTTAACGGCAGTAATTACATGGGACCGTGAAAACACGATACCTACATAAACTGTTATTTTTACCGAGTGCTGTTGCTAGAACGTATGCGGCATTACGACTGACTGAAGTTATGTTAACAGGGCGCTTAAGCCTTTCGGCGCCAGTAGGTACGAGGAATTTTCGCTACATAGACCAACCCCATGTTACCGGCAACGTCATAATGACATATTTAGAGGTATGTGGCGTTAATAAGCCAAAACCGCAATTCATAATTTATGGACACAACTGCAGCAAAATTATACAATAGTCGGTTTAGAACTGCGACCTGTAAAAGGAGAACAACCAGACAGCGAGACAGACATACAGGGAAATATTTTTGGCTAAGCTGATACGGAGACGCTACACGTGCACGTGGCCAATCATCTAACAAACCAATTCTGTTAGCAGGAAACAGAGTAATTACCTAGTTTCTATAGATTAAACAAGCATTGGCGCTCCTAAATTTTTAACTTTCTACCCTTTTTAGGCACCGGTTACACACGTGTTCTGGAACGAGGATACTGGAAAGTTGTGAATATCGAGTGTATATCCTAGCTAGCGGATCGTGGATCGTGTTCTGGATTTTGCTAAGTTATACACTCGATATTCACCACGATCTAGTATCGTCGTTCCAGATCGTATGTGTAACCTGTGCTAAATGACTTACTTATTGCCAGCCTAAATATGTAATGCTGACTATACCTACTTCGTAGAACTAGTGGCTCGTAACATACGAGTAATTCCAGACGGTCCAAGGCTACATTGGCCCTGGCCGGTGGACTATACAATTTGATGGCCAACCGCCTACTTCTTGGTCGCCAACACCTTGTCAGGAGCCTTGTGCCCGACCGTGAAGAAGGTCGACGAATGCTTAGACTAATTAATGTTAGTCACTATAGACAGAAGTCCGCCAATGCAATTAATTCAATTAGTCTATAAAACATCACCCAAGTATATTCCATATTAAAAGACGAATAAAGAAAAGCCATAATTAAAATTGCAAAAAGTAATCCACCGGCGGAAGAACGTATTCGACCCTAATGTGATGCCTGACGATATTAAAATGATTGCTCTTTGGCAAATATGGCGGCCAGCTGAATTATACAGCGGAAGCAAATATTACCCTCGCAAACATTCCTCCCACGAGAGCGAGCTAGTTCGCGCACTCAAAATTAAAAGCATACAATGAAAATACTGAGGGCCCCTACTCAGATGCCTTCGCGAAAAGTGAGTGCTCCCACTTACTGTAACACGGCATTGTTGTCAATGAAAACAATTGCCGAAGTGTAGTGTTTTTTGTTTTCACGGTGTTGCCACTTGAAAATAAATAGCGCGGCAATATGCGGTAACAAGTTGGGACAATGTTATGGTTGTCTGAATAGATCAGGGGTGCGATTTTTGAATCTCACCGAGTGACTAATTCTCACAAAAATGAGTGATTTCCGAAAATTCGTATTTTTGAAACTCATCGGTGACTTCTGATTCTCACGCATGTGAGTTCAATTCGAATGCCCCTACCCATTCGTATTTGAAATCATCGGTGAGTATTTTGACAGTTGACTTATGTGAATTGTGAAATCTGCCAAAGTTTGTTGGAATTGGAAAACAGTAATGTTGGAGATTTAACTGAATTAGCAGCGGGGCTCACTGTAATTTCGTGAATTTCGCATATTTGTGAAAAGAATAAGAAATGGCAAGCCTGGAAGATTACATTAAGATGACGATAACGGATAGCGAATATGGCATAGCAGCAATAGAATAGAACGAGGCCTTTGAAAAAGCGCATGCTGCGATAGAAACGTGTAATGGCATATTAAAAGGCCGATTCCGCTGTTTATTAAAGCATAGAGTACTGCACTATGCACCGGAGAAGGCGTCGAAAATAATAAACAGCTGCGTCATGACAATGAAGATGATGTTTTGGATTTTGGCCTGTACTTACCTGATTTGTGGGCAAGAGAAGCTCTACGGGCATCTATAGTGCGATATTATTATTTGGAAGATTAAGCCACCTAGCGAGTAGGTAGTCTGCCTATTTTGTCACTTGCTGAAGTTTTTGTTCATGTTTTGTTATTATAGTGCACAATAAAGCATGTTATGAATATCTCTTCTACTTACATTGTTTTAAATTCCTTGTACGCCCAAGCAAATTACTTACATCAACCAAACTTCCATACCTACTCCAGTTAATCATAGTTCAGTTTTTGTCTACATGAGTAGGGTAAGGTTAATGTAGCTAATTCCATCGTAGGGCCTATTCTATCTAATGCTCGCCTGCATTGAATATGAATAAACATGAGTCAATAAGCAGCAGGCTATCCGTAGTTCATCAACTGAGTCGAGAGCTGCATACTGTGCTTATACTCAATGGAGGCGAGCATTAGATTGAATAGTCAAAATGACAGAATTAGCCACAATAACCTTATAATTATAACATGGATAGGTTTTGCACAGACACTGCGCCTGTGCAGTTGTAAGGTATGCGGGCTGAGAATTTTTGTATGTATAGCATAGGTACATGTTGCTCTTCAATTAAAAAGAGGATGTAAATTAGTTCTCAAATGTATCAGTAAGGTACACTTACAATGATAGGGCAATATGGAACAGGCAGGAGGCAAGCATTAGGTAGCTGTAGAAACTGAATGAAACAAGGGGAGTTTGTGTAGGCTTTATATATTATTTCTTGTAATTTAGGTATAGTCTACCTACATAGGCTTATTTTAAACAATTCAATACCTCAAGTCTGTTTAGTTTAGTGTAAGCAACTTAATTAGATTAGGTAGTATTCAATAGTTGCAATGTGCTTAAGCAACTCTGTGACTTCTATTTTATAGAAAGTCAAAGTGTTAAAGTTACAGTTATGGAGAACACTAGTCCTTAGCTCCTAACATAATTAACATTTTAATAAGACCGCCAATAGCCTTAATGTTAGTGAATGTACATTAAGCATCAAAAATATCTATACAACTCTCCTCTTATTACAAAAGAAATAAAGCGAGAGTTGTGTAGGTATTGTTGACACTGACCGTACAGTCTGTAGCAGATGTAGTTAAGCATGCGGGGTGTCCAATATGATCTTGATGCACCCTTCTTTTGAAAACAATAAGATTGTGCTCAGACCATTTTGAACACCTTGCCTGCTCTACTACTTCTGCTGCTAGCCATATGATTACTTATACATTGACAAAATCAATCAGTTTGAATTTCTCAACTAAATAATAGGCAAATTAAATAAAGCCTTACAAGATACCTATTAATAAAACATCAGTCTAAAGCTTCGAATTTTACATTACTACTTTATTATCAAGAAGTGCATTATAAGTATATTAAAAACATCAGCCTAAATATCTGAACTAAATAATAATCATCTTATAATCTAACATCATACATAGAATTTTTGTATCAAATCACAGCACAAGTAGGTAGCACAAATTGGCAGGTTTCACAACTTGCCACTTTCATTTAGAAAGATTGAGAGATATACTGTATGAGTTATCACTTTAAATGAGAGAGGTAGACAATCCAGTCAATTCAGCCATTCTACTTTTTCATCATTAATAAATTTCTTTATTGACAGGTATGATCCATATCAGATTGCAAATGGTAGTTAAAGTATAAATACAAAAAATAAAAGGAACATAAATAAATAAGTTGAAATTAATAACTTAATTTTAATTTGGTATATACCTCCGGGTATAGGTAATTGGGCTATTATCTGTTGGTCTACAAAAACTTATTTTTTGTTCCACTCATGGTGTACAGAAAACCAATATGCATACATTGTATTGTCTAGATTCTTAGACAAGCCATGGAGAATGCTGTTATCCAATGTTTGTAGGAAACTCCAAAAAAGTAGAGAAGTTGCATTGTCTGCTTGCCGCTTACCTGAAAGTACAAAAAAAAACATTCAATCATAATAGAGTTCTATTATCAGCTATAAATTAGATTTTCAATGTATCCTGATCCTTTAATAATTATGTAACAGTTTGAGAAAACATCTGGAGTTACAGATGTGTATCAAAGATGGTGAAATTTAATTTGAATATGTTGCAGTCAACTACACAGAGGTGCACAACAAGTAATGTAACTGATTGTAATTTGATCAGTAGCCCTGTTGTGTAATATATTTATATCCTGGTCACAGCTAATAATCAACCTGGCAAAATGCATCAAAGCCTTCCTACAAGATATTAAAAAGTAAACAGTCAGACCAATATAATAGTTCATTTTTGCCTTTGGTTTGTATAAATTACTAATTTTTATATGCTGGGAATTGGTGTGTAAGTTAGTTAGCAGCATTTTCTTCAAGTTGACAACCATTGTGCACTCAGCAGCAGAAATTGCTAAGTTGGTAAGGTGACCAAAATGATTTTGGCACTGCATAATTATTAAGACAATAGAAGTGTATTAGGATCATTGTGAACACCTTGCACGCTGTTATACCATTGGGAAATTTCTCTGATATGATTTTAGTTATAAATTTAACCTGAATGAAAGAATAACAATGAAAAGATCCTACCTTTCTCCACGCCTTCTAGTCCTGGAATAGCATTTAATTCGGCCGCTATATCCTGCCAAACTTTCAAAGTTGCTCATTGAGCTCATTCTCCCGCACAAGTGCTTGCAGTCGAAATTTCTGTTATATTCCAACTTTCCTCTTTTGTGGGACTGGGACCGACGACGAGCATCTATAAAAGGGACAATAAACAATTATCAGGTTAAACAACACTATATATTACGATAATAGAACATATGCCACTAACAAATGTACATACCTTTTTTTAATACAACTGTCGCTTTCTTCGAGTAAATTTCAAGCAATCCTTGTAGTTCCGATAATAAAATGTTTCCAAAACTAAGTTTTCTTTTAAATTACACTGACTGACTGACAGGTAGGTACACCACGTTTTACGTTTGACCGATTTCATTGAACCTATTTTAAGTTATAGTATGAGAAATAAAAACCGGTATCTGCTTAAAAAGGAACGTCATGGGACGATTGTCTATGACTGAAGTTGTAAAATGTCTGCATGTTGGTAACCTGCGTGTGAGTTTCAAAAATACGACATTTGGTAATCGGTGATATCAAAGTCACCGGTGAGAATTTTAGTCACCAGGCGAGCTCAACTCACGAGTGAGATTCAAAAATCGCACCCCTGGGCCCCTTTGATGTTAGTGTGTAAAGTACTTACTTATTCTATTGTTTTTGCTTTGTTTTAAGTAAATCTTTCATTTACACGTAGACTTATAAATTCTATTCCTGTATCATCTCTAAGAGCCCTTAGACCTTGACCTTATATGTTTCCACAGCTTTTTCAAGCCAACGTCTACTAGCTACTAGGAAAAGCTACTAGCTTTTCCTTCCTAATGTAAGTGCCTATTTGTTCCCCAAGCAAGTAACAATTGTGTTCTAAAACGTCTTGAAGTTTCCTTACTTTCCTTACTACAAAATTTATTTTTATTTTTTGTCTCTTTATCTTGCTAGGACCTTTGTTCGTCCTAGAAACCACGTTGCACGATCAGTATTTAAAATAATTTTATACTTACTGTGTTTGTTGTGGTTGTCTCAGTTTTAGTGTGTTGTGCACTTCCAAATATGCCTAATCAATATTAAGTCAAATTTCTAACCTTTGCTACAACATTCCATATTGTTGCCAATTGCTACATTCAGGTCCTTAAACGGGAATGGATGTAGAAAGATACAAAGCAATCGAGAACCGCGCGTACCAGGCGCGAGCTACTTACACAAATGGATTGGTGTATCTTCCAATGTTACCTACCTAAAGCCCGCCATTAATTTGTATAGCTAATATCCCCGTCCCAACTCGCGACTTAATAAATTAACAGTTAGAATATTTGAGTCATTTAATTACTGACAGCCAGGTTGTCCGGGTCAGGAATATTAACCACAATTCTCGGTCAACATTCACAAAATTGACACGTCAAATATTTGTAACTTCGTCCTGGGACGTTCAATGGCAAACAGACTCGCGTCTAGTCCTCCCTTAATTTCCGATGTTTCTACTGGAGATTACCGGCTGTTCAATTTTAAATCTAAAGTTTAGTGAGTTTAGGTTTAGTTTGCTTTGGATTCAGCTGAAACAAAATGGCGCTGACTGTTTGATTTGGGCCGTAGGTATCAGTCGCAGCGGAGATTCATTTTATCGCGTTGCTTAAGATCTTAGTAGTCTCCTACATATTGTCTTTGTACACACGTCGAGTGTGTGCTGGCCTGTTAAGCTTGCATTTAAAGCTAGCTACAAATTTGTTGTTTCAGTACAAATACTATGATGATATTGTTTGCTGTTAGACTTTGAGTTCAATCGGAGAGTTTGTTTGGCGCGTAACAAGTCAACACTTATTATAAATTGATTGAGAAGGTCGTCAGCTCGCTTCCTTTGTCTGGTTTACAATGGAATTAAGTACGTAAATTAAGAGCCTTCATTAAGTTATTTCGTGACTTTATTTGCGATATAATTCTTGGTTTTTAGCAACTGTCTCTGTTAATGGTAAAAAGGCACTGAAACATAAAATCTGGTCATATACGTTCGGGCATATCTACCGGATCTGCCGATACATGTATGGGAAATTTGTCTGGGGGATGCCCGGCGGACACCACTATGAAAATCTAACGGATTGCCCAAACGTACATATGGCCGGCAATACGAATATATACCTAAGTAGAGATACGTTAATGTTTTAACAACTTGTAAACTTATGTGCAGGTGGCATTGTTTACAGTTTCATATGGTTAGGTAATAAATTAAATAGGGCAAGATAATGCACACACGATCACATTTATAAACTATTGTTTTATTCACAGTTGTACATATTCCTTTTCCATTCTTTCGCCATTTTATAATTATACCGTGTTTATACAGTTACCCGCTCCCAAAATAATCATGGAATATGTGGTCTATTTCATTTCGTAGCATTACTTTATACCTAATAGGTATATGTATAACTACGTTATTCTAAGGCACTAGCTAAGTCAGGTAGGTAATTGGGTAGTTTGGAAAACTACATATCGGTCTTACCGCACCGAATCTATCTTCGTTCCTTATTAGCTCAGACGATGTCGTCCTTCTTCTGCACACTAACTACTATCAATATTTGTACTGTATCCACTATTTATTCTACTACATTAGAAAGTGGACTAATTAGGTGCAAAGTTTATCAGATGCTGCTCTGTAATGAACTCAATGCTCTTAGATAATGAAATAAACATACCAGTAGCAAAATATAGGGCCTATGTTTGAGCGTTTATATATGCCTTGATCAACATACTGTCCTGGCCGGTTTCGACTATGGTGACTGGATAGTTGCTGGCTAGTAGCGAACACCGTGCATGAGCTCTCCGACGCGATGGCTGACGTGGTAAATGTGCGGCCACATTTATTACTGCATGTCAGCACCCCTGCGACAAAAGTGTATTCAAAGGTCGCATGTGGTCGAGCCTTTAACTCATCGCGTTTTGCATCGAATTCTATTTGCCACTGTAATACTTTTTTTATTTTTATTGATATAAATAATAGTTACATAACATTTTATATGACAGTACCGTTAAACCAGATCGGTTTGTCTCGATACCTCGTTCCGCAGTTCTTAATTAATCAAAGACGAAATTCAGTGCAACACAAAAAAATGCCGTTCTTCATAAACACTCATCAAACCTCTGTTAACTTATACGTATTCATTGTTTGTGATTATCTGTCAGCTTAGCGTTTGTTAAAAATGGCCAAAACGATAAACTATAAACTTCTAATATTAATACGCGTTTGTATGGATGTTTGTTACTCTTTCACGTAAAAACTACTGAATGGATTTTAATGAAACTTTACAACAGTATAACTTGTACATCAGAATAACACATAGGCTACAATTCATAAAGATATTGCGCAGACGAAGTCGCGGGCACCACCTAGTATACCTATATTACTATTATGCTAACATGAACAGGACTAATTTGCTGCGTTAAGTACAAGTTAATAGTGATCCGATCAACCCGCTGTACAATTATTTGCAAACATAAACATCGGTCGTATTCCTAGACGCTCTACATATTTGCCTTCATTAAAAACCATATATACGCTGTAAATACAAACTTTCAAAAGAGGAGCATCACTTTACAAATATTATATAGTAAACTTTACATTGTAACAGCAAATATTAATGCTGTTAAATAATACTGTCGCTAGCCGCGCTCGTACCTGCCAGTGTTGCCATTATCATAAACCAAACACGTCAATATTTACCCACACAAACAAGGGTAATTTTTAAATAAATTGTGGCATTTCGCAAAATTGCTTCCGCAAATAGGACGGACAGACCGACAAATGTGTGCTCAACTTTTTTCGGCCATGAGCTTTGGGCTATAATGACACATTAAATAACGTTGTGTGTTTTGCTGAGCGTTACAACATTATTACTCTTTGTTACGTGTGTTGGTTCAGTGATTTCTGCAATACTGTAGGAATGGCTGCTAATATGTTGTTTCGGAAATATAGTAACTAATGTTTCTCGTTTAGAGCCGACCATGTTAAGTTTTCACTTACGGATCCACCTAAGAAGTACCTATGGTGATCGCGAACATTATCTTTACCCAGTCAAAGCATACTTAGTGTAGAAGTCGGATTTATAGTACTTAGATTGATGACCAAGGGAGGAAAGGCAGCCATTTCAGTCGAGACTCGATAATCCGAGACTGGATAGTGCCTTTCACCCGAGTTAAGCACTCTTCTTTTCATATCGATTACCTACGAGTAAAAACAAATACAGATGTATTAGGTACCTATGTAAAAAAATAAACTTAATGACTTTCACAGCATGAAATATATTCAAAAAATATATGTTGTAAAGTTAATCATTGCAGTCTACGGCGGCAACATAGTATACGTACATAATATAGTAAGCAACTATGGTATTTACAATAACTTTTCAGTAATATTGTAAATCAATGTTCATATTACCGCCTTACGATAAACGCAACGCACAAATTCTAGTGAAGTTTATTAATTCCAACACTTGTTCGTAGATGTCGCTACTAGTAGCGTTTATTTAAAATTTATTTCAGTTTACAGCGGATATTTATAATATGTTCGTGTTATGTCGTTTTCCAGAAACGGAAATTTACAATATATATTTTCCAAATGTAAATGAAGCATTGTTTGTCTGTAACTTAAAATTTTAAATAGTTATTTTGCCATTTTTATGTTCATGAATTTTAGCATAACAGGTGCTGGTACCTACCGAGCAAAGTTGTTATTAGTTATTTCATACATATTCGCTTAAATTAACTTCAAGATCGTTCGGGATTCCCTTATACTTTGTTTTTAACACAATAGGCAAGTGACACAAGGGTTTTTCCGATTTGTTCTACTGTTTGTGTCTGAAATGGTAATTTGAAGTCTTTTACAAATATTACTGTTACTCAAGTAATATTTTGTGTAATTAACGAAAGATCTCTCATGCCATAAACGAGTTAGCAACAAGCTTCGATATAAAACGCAAAACAAATGATGCAAAGATAAATGTTTAGAAAATTCCTTCATAAAAATATGTGACGGATTCAGGCTTTTGGCCTGAAAACGTCACAAATGCTTGTGTACGAGTATTGCATGGAATTTTAACTTTATATAGTAGGAAACTCGACGAATATGTACTCGTATCATGCGTAAAGATAACCACTATGCTGCTACGCTTATTTTTTTCTTTTATTCGTAGCCTTAAGCTTTTACGGAAGTTACATTCCCATTCAGCCAAGCAAAACAAAAATGTTAACCAAACTCAGCATTTCGCAACATAAAAATTAAAAAGCATGTCCGATAATCCATAAATAGCAAGAAATCTTGGCATTCAATTATGCCCGCTCCCCCGGTGCATGAACGCATCCTAAGTAAATAACACGCCCTGAACGCATCTGCCTCTATGGTGTGCCCCTTCAAATGCTGGTTGATAAGTTAGTGAAAATTTCGAAATCAGAACCACCAACCGAATTTCGAAATCACGCAGCTCTTGATGTACTATTGCGCTCAAAATTGCATGGGCAGTTTATGAATGAATTCATTCATAAATTGCCCATGCACTTTTGAACGCGTGTACCTACGTAAAACTGTATGCATTTTAAATATTTTTTAAAGAGGTTAATGAAATCAAAATAACTTAATCTATATTTGTTGAGTGCGACCACGATTGTATGAAAGCCATACTTGACGTAAAACTTGGCAGGAAGATTTAGCGTGGTCCAACTATAGTCTGACAAACCAAGGCTGCAGTAGATTTTGTTTTTAAATTATGTGCGGCCCTTTTTTCGGTATAATAAAAATGGGAGGCATATAAATAAAATAAAAAAACTACTGTGGCCTTGGCTTGTCAGACTATATACGTAAGGATGATTTTGGTCTATAGATAGGTACTATAGTGAAAACATTTTAAAGAAATAGCGCCAAGTAGCGTAAATCAGGCCAATTTACATTAGTTTACTAAATTGAAAAAAAAAAACATTAACAATCAGTAAGTGGTAATAAGGGTTTTCATCAGTAAAGCCGTAGGTATAAGGTAATATTATAAATACTTTTTAATAAGTTTAGTGCTTATTTACTACAAATAGTTCGTACTTATTCAAGGCAAAAAATTGTTACTAAAATCCAATGACGTAGAGTCCGGCTAAGTTAAGTTTCCATACATTTTGATAGTACAGGTTGTGAAAGTGTTCAGTAAACGTCATAATTTCATAGAAGTTTGACGTTTAAAATAACATTTGCGCAGTCTCTTATATCAAAATTGAAGCAAACTTAGCTGGGTCTGACTCTAGTGTAGAATTTACCGATTTATCCGGTGGACTTCCTTATAAAATGATTCATTTTCAAACATCTATAAATGTTGCTGATATACTTACGCTGCAAAAATATATGAGCAAATTCATAATCGTGGTATTATCTATCGGGTCAATTAAAAGTCGCGTTCAAAACTGCCTTTACCCACTGACGTTGACAAATGACACTCGAAACCAAGATGGCGGCGCTGCAATCATTCCGTGTTTTACGATGTTTGCACCATTATTTACGGCCTTTACGGCCAAATTAACTTGTTTGCTGGCCTAGGTGAGGTGGCACCGAAGCCTAATTACTCTTGCAACGATTTGTGTACAGTCGATGAACTTTTATGTTGCCTTGGTAGTGTTTGGGCGATGTTTAACACATTTTATTGAAAACTTACGACATGGCAGTCTATGACGACTCCGAGGCATTGAGATATTAAGTAAATTAGAGGAGACAACAAGAACAAAATATGTATCTACGGCATTTTGACTGTGTTTGACAGTTAGTGAGTCAAAGAAGGCTTTGCTAACTAAGAGACTTGAAGAGCCGGCGTTTCAACGCGCTGCTGAAAGATGTTCTTTGGAATGGCGTGTTTAGTAAGTCAGTGCTCCGAGGAGACGTAAGATAAGTAAGATACAGTGCTAGAACCGCCGTAAAATAAAACATAAAAACTTTTTCTCAAGTACCTACCTTTGATATTTATGTACCTAAAACCACCTTATCCCGGCATGCTGGGTCAAGATGGAAACGCGTTCCAAATATTAAGAAACAAAAGATAGCCATAGCTGCAACTCCGACAACTCTGCTCGTAACGCACACGGAGAGAAGTGACAGTTATATTTTTTAACTAGGTAGTAGACTATTTTTGTAATCGTTAATAGAGAATAGAAAAAAAAAATGGCTAATACATAAAAAAAAATGTTGTCAGGTTGTCACATACCTAAGTAGATTAAGATTTACCCGAAATATTTATTTATCATTTATTTATAATACTTACAATAAATCTGGTAAAGAGAACTGGACTTTTTTCTCGTTGCAGGATCTCTCAATTCTCGCCCTCCAGTGGCTTCATTTTCCGTCAGTAGGCTATCCATCAAGCTCCGAATTTACACCGCCACCGTCACCGTTTCCTGACGGTTTTTAAAATTTGGTTTGGCCCAAATTTGCGGCCTTAGAATTTAGCCTAGGGGTAAATCCGGCCGCCACTAAGCAGTAGTGCCACTGAACCATGAGGTCCAACTCTAAATCGCAGAACAATATTGTCAAGAATAAAAATATTGCACTACATTCTATCTACCAGTGGCGACGTGTCAAAAACATTTCGTGTCAGGCCGTAGCTAAATTGGCTTTTCTTTTCTTCATTCGCTGCAGGAAAAGTGCTCAACTGCCTGGATTTAGGGATGACGCACACTAGAACTGGACGAGACGGGCGGGGCGGGACGATCGTGAGAAAGAATCACGTGACAGCTCGGAGCCCTCGGAGGTCACGTGACGTTTTCTATAGAAACTGACAGATCGGCCCGGCCCGGACACGTCCCGGCCCGTTCTAGTGTGAGTCATCCTTTAGACAAGCTGGTGGGATTCGAGTTTTATAGACGCGCCGCCAATGTTTGTGGATAGCATCACCGGCGCGTCAATAAAACTCGAATTCAGATAAACAAGAATTTTGAGCACTTTTATACCCAAGGTTGAATGGGTAAGTAAAATACTGTAAAAAGTTGCTGAAGTTTAACCGGCGGTATCTACTTTATTCTACACGGTGTTCCCGGGTTTGATTTTACTCTCCAAACCGAGCATTTTTACTGTGGGACCAACACTGAAAGAGCTAAGTACATTTATTTTTCTTCATACATTTCGGAATATCCGATGTTAACACTGTGTATGGGGTACTATGGGGTCAGCTAACATTTTTTTCGCGATCTCGCGGTTGGTCCCATAGTGAGTCTTTCAGATTTCAGTGCTCACTTCGGAGAGTAAAATCAAACCCTGAATTTAAAGCCCCATAGTTGGAGACACCCAGTATAAACGCACCTCCCTTCCTTACCAGTTCGGCAAGTCTAAAATAGTTTATTTGCTCATGGCGCATAAATTGTAGATTCGCTAAGCTGGTACTTAGATACTTCTCGAGTTGGGTGTACTTTGCCAGAGTTACTGCTCAGGGGAGGGTGTAGGGAATAATTTAGGGGCAGTGAATACATAGCTGAGTGAATATTAGGCGCATTAAATTACATGACAATTTTCTTTGTTGATATATGTAGGTAGTACCTACATACTCGTACCTACTAGGTACGAGTACAGTGAAGATAAAAAATATTTAACGACAAAATCGTCTTATAAATATGATATTACCACGCTCTAATTACACCAGCTAGTCTATGATGGTCGGATTTTTATCGTTTACCGACGTTCCTGTCACGTTCTAACAAGTATGTATGTGCGAAAGTGACGCATAGCGTGATAAGCGATAAAATGGCAACCATGCTAACCCTACAGAATAAGATGCTACGGGACATATATTTTTGAGTAAGACGTGTCCACTCAACAAACGTGCAAGTACACAAATATTTAAAAAAAAACGTGCAAGTCTGTCATGCATAAATGCCTTAATGTCTGGGATACATAGAAGATACAATCGGGTGTATGAATGTTTTTTTTTGCGCAACATGTTATTTCTATACAAATAAAATCTGAGTGGATTGATTTTTTGCCATAAATAAAATAAAAACAACAAATCGTGGAGAGTTGACTATAACCAACTAAAATACAATTATAAAACATGGACCATGTTAGTTCCAATGGCCAAAGTTACCCTTCAAGGCTTAAGAACCTTATGTAGGTAAATTTAATGTTTTCTCTTTCAGCTAGGAGAAAAAAATTACTAGAAAAAAAAGGTCTCCAAATTTTTAAATGTTTTACGTACTCTCCATTTTGTAACCGCAACTTTACAAAGTGTTTGAAAAATGGTAACGGAATTTAAAAAAATGGGACTTTTTTTCTCCTAGTAGGATCAGTAGAGCTCTTGATTCTGAGTAGGAATAGCATTAAATGTACTTAACTGTCTTAGAAAAAAAAATGTTAGATCTCTTCTCGCGGAAATGCTCAATATACAAATAATATCCAATATATCATACTTAAAAAATGTATCATGATACAACCTTAGACAAACGCTTTAAAACGGATTAAATAATCACGTGATGTCAGTCATCATTTAATCTTGAGATAACAAGTGCTGTAAATGGTTCGAAACGTAGGGTTATGGTGTTAATATACGCGATTATTCCCTCTTTAAAGTGTATAATTTCAATGAATACTCGTACTTACTGAATAATCGCGGTATAGATTATTAATAATAGTCTATTAATAATCTTAGAAAAATCGATACCACATTTAGCTCAAGGCACGATGCTGTGTTTAACAGATACAAACAAAAATGAATTACAGAGACAGACAAAAATAAAATAAGTATCTAAAATAAGGTAAGTGTCATGCAATATCAATGTTACAAAAGAAACAAACAGCGACATTTTGAAACGCGCCGTTTTACAATTGCAAAGACATACAGATAGTAAAAGCTCCGCGGAATTCATTACGAGTCCAACAGACGACAGACAAGAATCTAAAATTCTCATAAACTTCGGCGGCCCGTACCATCGCCTTTCATTCTCACATTTAAGTTAAAACCTTATAATGTCAAATTCATTTATTTCCAAAAAATATATACAGTAAGTACTATAACTTATATACCTACCTCTACCTACCTTATTAGATCTACTTGTATTTTTTTTACTTGTTATTTAGAGTCCGACTAATCTAAGAAGCTTTTATAGAAGTAAGCGTTTAAAATGACACTATATACATATTTCTATTATATAGAAATATCAAAATGAATGCAAACTTAGCTTGGGTTGACTGTACAATCGTATCCAGAGTTTTGAAATAGTGACTCAAAGTACTTAGCCGACATCTAGTATTTGATGAGACTAACGTGATATTTTGTACATTTAGGGCCACTGTATCCACCCGGGGTTAGCTACATAACCCGGAGTTAAGCGTATTTTTGTATGGCATTTGACAGCTTAACTCCGGGTTAGCAGCTAACCATGGGTTGTGCAAGTGGGCCTTATGTACCTATGTAGACTTTTTATTACATAAAATAACTTACCTTTATTTACTTTAGGTAACTAACTAAGCAACGTGTAATAATGACAGATAAGTAAAATAGTAGTTTATGCAACAGTGATACAATAAGGGTTCTTAAAAAAGTTTTAAGAACCAATTATGAGCTGTTGCATACCCTAGTTTTTCTACGACAGCTAAAATAGCGTAAAAAGTAAAATCTAGAAACGTGGCAGAATACACGTAGAACCGATGGCCGTTGGGGCGGAAAGGTTCTCGAGTGGCGACCGCGTACCGGAAGGCGCAGCGTGGGTAGGCCCCCCGCAAGGTGGACTGATGACCTGGTGAAGGTCGCAGGAGTCCGCTGGATGCGGGTGGCGCAGGACCGGTCATTGTGGAAATCTTTGGGGGAGGCCTATGTCCAGCAGTGGACGTCTTTCGGCTGAAATGATGATGATGATGATGTGGCAGAATAGGGAAGATGTGGTGCCCACTATAGAAAAAAAAAACAACAGTGCTCATATATTGTATGAAAATCCATAGGAGCAGTGTTCTTATGGAATACCACAGACAACGTTATAAAGTATACTTTTTAAATATCGCTGTCAGTCATCTAAGTAATTGACAGATAGAAGTGCTGGAGTAGAAAAACGATTTAGTGAAATCTGACAAGTCGATTTTAAGTTGAGACGGCTGGCAAAAATAATCATTGTATGCATCTTAATTATTTTATTGAAATTCCATGAGAGTATCTACATACGAGTACCATGTAGTTATACTTACTTTCAAAACCCTGAAAATTGCAATAAGCCCCTAAATCCCTAAAAAATCACTACATATTTATACCAGCACCCCTACAGATTGTAATAAGTATTTTTTATTTATAGGGTTGTGCCCGGGGCGCTAATATCGCGTAAGATCAGGATGATCCCATGGAGGGTGCCGGCCTGAGGGCTAAACGCTCTGATTTTGTACGGCGGTTGAATCGTTTGACGTTTATTAGGTGATGCTGGATGGCTGGCAAATTGTTATTGTTGCGAATGTTGGGGTAATAAAAGGAGGTAGGTGGATATTTCGGTGTAGACCATATTTAGTTTGCCTATGTATGATTGTATGGACTTAGAACAGTTTTGTACAAACATATTGTTCCCATTTTTGCGGTGGGCATGGCTATTCATACGGTTATGTAGTAATAGACATTTTAGTCAATAAAATGAGATCATGTTTATGAACACTTAAAAAAAACTTAATTACAACTAGGTATAAGAAATTTTACTGTTAAATGCAAAAATGAAAATTAAGGAAATAAAGAGGATATATAATATAATATATTGTCAGGGGAGGTAAAGTAGGCTACGAAAGCGACTTTGCGCCTGTTATCTCTTCTTCTTAGCGTTTTCCCCGGCTCAGGGAGCCTGGGGTCCGCTTTGGCAACTAATCCCGAGATTTGACGTAGGTGCTAGTTTTACGAAAGTGACTGCAATGTGACCTTCCAACCCAAAACTAGGCTTTATTGGGATTAATCCGGTTTCCTCACGATGTTTTCCTTCACCGAAAAGCGATTGGTAAATATCAAATGATAATTGGTACATAAGTACCGAAAAAATCATTGGTACGAGCCGGCAGGATTTGAACCCGAGACCTTCGGATTGAAAGTCTCACGTCATACCGCTGGGCCACCAATGCTCTCTTCTCAACTCAACTTTGCCCTGTTTTATTCAACTAAACTTAATGGGCTTGAACACACCGGTTACAGAAACTATAGTCTGACAAAAACTATATCCATCCCTTTTTCGGGGTGGTAATAGTAGCGTAAGAAAAAGACAGTATGATTCTCTCTAACCTACCTATTGTTATTACATTCGTTTGCTTGTCGTCTGACAATTTTTTGGCGCAGAATTAACGTAAAGATTGAAAACAATACACAAATAAAAGTAGCTAAATGACTAAGGCCCACTTGCACCACCCAGAGTTAGCCGCTAACTCAGAATTGAGCTGTCAATTCCATACAATAAATCGCTTAACTCCGGGTTATTTGGCTAACTCCGGGTAGTGCAAGTGGCCCTAAGTAAACGTAATCATCACATAAATTATCAATAGTAAATTGTTCTATTTTTATGCAGAGACGTCTGCGAACGATACAAAATTTCTTAGAAAGGAAGATTTGAAAAACTCTATGCTTCGGGCGAGATCAAACTCGCGACTCTGAGATACAGGAGGGCGCTTAGCAATATCTACCTTAAGAAGATCATCAACCGGGAGTCCATGATTTATATTTGTAGATCTGTAAGAAATAAAACCGGAAGATAGGATTATTTTTCATAAAATATTTTTTAATAAAGTACTCCAATTACTTAGTCAAAAACATCTGTTCTGAGAAAAGATACGTATATACTTACGTATAGGTGTATATATGTACACCTGTCTAGTGTTATCAGGCTTGAGACATTCCGGGAATTTCAGGAAAATTAGTCGTTTGTCAAAAATTTATGTAGGTACCTAAAATGGAAAGAATTCATGATGAAATTTTGGGTAAAAGGGTAGTGTCTGTTGCATCATCTACCCAATGGCTGAACTTTGTGTAATCGAAAGCTTTGTTTAGCGATGGTGGTTCTCGCTGTGGGGAACGTGGTTCTTCTATCATTGGTGGACATAGCCTATAGGAGTTGTATTCAAGATATAATCAGCTCAAGCTAGAATTAAACACATTTACTTACGTCCTCCTCCGATATTTTAGTTATGCGCTTAATTTTACTAACATTTTCTTTTTCATCGAGTTTTTTAACGTGTGTGTTTGTTTTTTAATAATTATGTGTGAAGAAGAATAAGTATGTAAACGTAATTAATTACCACTCAAAACGTGCCGAATTTATTTTAACCATTCAAAACAAGAAAACTATTATTTAAGTATGGATTTGAGTAGTATATTTTAGTACCTACCTATGGTCTAAATAAGTGGTGTGTAAAATCATGCTTTGAAGGGCGCAAAAACTGGAACATATTTTAGACGACTTCTGTTCGGCGTTATCAGTCTGTTTATTCCTATGTCGATGGTGGTAACATGGTAACCCTATAGACAGGTAGGTAGTCTTAAACGCGTGAAAACGCTCGAGTATTTTTTACCCTTGACAAAGGCCCGTTCACCCGCTATCTTCTCGGAACTCTGTATGGAAATATTCTAAGATACGTACTGTTTGAACAGCGAGATAAGGCGTAGGTACGTGTAAATTTGTAGACGCTTGTGGGAAGTGGTTAGAGGTGGGTAATTTAACGTTTTATGCTATGTAGACATCTACTTCCTAGCGTTTTCCCGGCTTACAACACGGCCCAAGGCGCCTGGGCTCCACTTTGGCAACTAAGCCCAAGATTTCATAGGCGCTAGTTTTACGAAAGCGACTGCCAGATGGCAACGCACCTTCCAGGGGGTAAACTAGGCCTTATTAGGATTAGTCTGGTTTTCTCAAGATGTTTTCCTTTACCGAAAGCGATTGGTAAATATCACATGATATTTTGTAGGTACACTAGCGTTCAGAATTGCATGGGCAATTTATGAATGAATTCATTCATAAACTGCCCATGCAATTCTGAACGCTATAGTACATATTAAGTTCCGACAAACTTCATTGGTAAGATCCGGGGTTTGATGTTTGAACCCCGCGATTTAGGTATCTAAATTAGGTATTAAATTGTCCATATAAAATTGCGTGTTCAAGATTTTGTTACTTCCTTAGGCTGTCCCTAGTTTAGTTAAGCACTGCACTAGGTAATTGAGGTTACGATGACTAATTTGACGTCTCAACGATGTGTCAACCTGCTATCTATAAAACAATGAATTTTTTAAAACGTAAAAAATTATATAACATAAAAATGTTACTAACTACTGAGCTGTGTCACATTGCGGTTCTCATCGTCCAAAAGTGCCGAATATACTTGCAAAATAAATCTTGTATAAGTATCTAATAATTTTATTTTAGATTTATTTTATAATGTAGGTATATTTGCATATACCTGTACGTTCAAGCAAATAAATGATATGAATATGACTAGAGGACATTCATTTTAAACATTGTTTGATTTCCCTCAGAGAATTTAAAGCGTATCTCATAAATAAACGCGATGTTCCTCTGCCTTGCCGTAAAAAGCTACTTAGCAAGATAAACCTTTCGATTCTACAAATCTTTCGTACATTTCCAATTTGGCCGCAAAAACGTTTACAAATCAAATTAACGTGGTACTTTAATGAATTATGTATGTAAATGTTCGAGCACACACTAAGTGCTACTGATGGCTGATGGCTTGTTTTCTGTTCCCATCAGAGGCGTGGTGTGCAAACATATTATAATGTAGGTATAATGAATCGGTTTCCTGTCGTGTTTGGCTAAACTACCTATGCTAAATGGCAGAGATGTGGTTTTGCGGATTTTAGGTAGATTGGCTGGTACCTAGTGAAAACTAGTGTTTTTTAATACTACGGTGACAAAGAAGCAAACGGCCCGCCTGATAGTAAGCGGTCACCGTAGCCTATGGACGCCTGCAACTCCAGGAGTGTTACATTCGCGTTGCCGACCCTTTAAAAAAGCAGGATTCGCTGTGTTGACAGCTAAAGGGGCAAACTTTGCTCCGTGGGTCCCCAGCTGTCAACACAGTGAATCCTCTTGGAGTTCTGGCGACTTTACTCACCAACAGAAACACAGAGAATTTTTGTTTAGGTACCTTTTATTCTTTCCAGTCGTACCTAACTGTCTATACCTGTTTTGCTACAAGTTATGTACCCTTTTTTTATCTCGCTTTTGAAATTTAAACGTTTTTGTGTGTAAATTCCCAGTTATTAGATACATAAAAAGGCAGCAGGGCCGTACTCCTTTTTTTAGCGACAATGACCTGATCCTCGCTAAAACCCTATCCACAGTATCACCCAAAATGTACAGTAAAATGTTATTATCCCTATCGTACAGTTTACTTGTTACTTCCCTGGTTAGTAACTGTAAATTTACCAACATTGTTTAACTCAAACCACCGTGACAGAGTGGTGAAACGGAGGCCTGTCTTCGCTGAAAAGGGATACTCTGTCACGGTGTTTCCTAGAAAACTACTGAAAAGAAATATACGTTACAAAAATGAACAGAACTATCAAATTGTCTGCTTCATTTGTAGTTTTTTAATCTATCATTATCACTTTATTCTAGATCACAAATCCGAAAAATCGAGGAAATCGCGTTTTACTGTCGGTTAAAAAGGAGAACGACCCAGCAAAGTATTTCATAAATGAAACATAAAAGTCAGAAACAAACAGAAACAAAAATATATCCTTCCGGTCTATTGTTACGGGGATTAAAAGTGCCGTATATTTCATTCTGGCACATACTTTGTTAATTTGCTTAAAATAAACATATTATTATATTATAATACTAGTAATCGTATAGACATTTGTTTTTTTTTTAGCTCCACAAATTTCAGTGCAAAAAAAGTCCAAAAGTTCAGTTTTTTTTCAGTCGAAATTGATACGAGTATATGTAGTAGAAATGTTTACAAGGAAAGATAACATCTACTTTCAAGATTTCATTCCTTTCCAGAAAACCTACCAAAACAGACCCGCAAAGATCGTTCCCAATTCCATTTTCATCCCGGTTACTTTTTAAAGTTGATCTTCCCTGGCCACTGGCTAGCCAGACAAGCTTGTGTCAACAGAACAGGAATTAGTCCAAATTATAACCCCCCACCCCGCACCACCGGAGACACCCTCGCACCGAATCAATATTTGTTGTCCGCACTCTTCTGCCTTAATACAACACGCACAATAGTCACATAACACAACAAACAAACGAAAAACGCTTCTAGAACTTTCAGCCAGCATTCGTTTTGGAACGACCCTCCTCGCGCGCCATAAGCTTTTCTAGAAAATGCTGTACACCGCTCACCCCCGATTCGCTGTCTCTTTAAACGCAATGTGGTCTCGCTCGCACAGTTTCCCGTCGCTGTGGAGAGTCTTGTAGAACTGAAGATGTTGTTTCGGAATTTTCAACGCTTTGTACACCATGATTTCTAATTGGGTTGTATCCATTCCTTGGAATCCTTAAGACATTTTGGGTGATTTCTGAACAAATCATAACCATAGGTTCCGCAAATTATTAACTAAGATTAAAAAAATGGTTGCCTGTAAAGTCGGTTTTACGGGCGAAGATTTTACGTGACAACGTCTTTTTCTCGGTAGAATATTTATTGATATGAATATAATTAAATTGCACAATAGGAACTTACTTAACACTATCAACGTTCGAGAAAGACAAAGACAGAGACACAAGCATGCGCCGATTCAATGCGCCTAATTCTCTAGTGCTGCGCGCGCGGCAGACCGATCATAGTTGAGTGGGAGAGAGACGCAAGGCATTCGGCGGGCCTCTCTCTCGTTCGGTGACTCATCGTAACGTTACCGAGCGTTACACTTTTTCATAAGTGACTCCCAGCCGCAACCTAATTTAAGACGTTGTCACGTCAAAAAACTGAGATACAACGACTAATACTTATTTCACTATACACACGAACGACAAAGGTACTTTTCAGTTTCGATTAATCCGATTTCCATACATAAGTCCGTACGTACCTATATGTATGTATCAAGATTAGGTCCATAAAAGTGAATAGATAAATAAATCACTTAACAGGTATACTGATCTTACAAATAGAGAAACGAATAAGATAGCTGAATATCATTTTTTTAAATTTTATCTAATCAACAGAGTAAAAAAAATCTTTTGCTCCTGAAACTGCTGACGTAAAGCTTTGCGTCACTTTCAGTATCTTTCAAATTATAATATTATCTTTTAAGCACGTTTTGGATTAAATACTATTTCAGAACAAAAGGTTAACATTTTTAGTGAAATGATGATTTATCTCTTTCTATAGCAAAGGCAAGTGTCAAACTGACAGATAAGACCAAACAATAATTGTAATCAATACAAGTGTTTATTTGAATCAATGGTTGACTGGTAGAGAATGCCTCAAGGTTAAATAAATAAATAAAGTAATCTATGATATGTGTTTTTATGTGCGTTTATAAATAACGCCAGTAGTAGGTTCCTATATAATATATAATATAATATATATATAATATAGCACCATTATATGTAGGAGTATTTTTCATATTTATTCGTCTAAGTTTAAATTTAAGTAATACCTATTGATTCAATATTAGACGCTCAAAATTTGAGTTTTCTTTGACCTATAATTAACAGTAGGTATACTTTTGATGTGACTATACTACGTCATAGTCTGTATCTACTTCTTTTTTATTTTTATAAACGAACACATCCTCTATATCGTCTGAAGACATGCGAAGATCGCCAATTGGTATAAAAACTCTTGAATATTCATAAAGAGCTGTTAATTGCACAAGTCGGCAAATACGACTCCACGGTTCTCTTGCCCCCACCACCCCACCCAAAAGGCCAACCCTGCACACATATACACGCTCAGAAGCTGTAGTAAATGACGAATTTCCAATGAAATCCATACGGCGCTTACGATCTTTAGTAACAAATCAACACAATTCCAATACATGTAGAAACGGTCGGACACATAAGATCATTAAAACATGCCTGGCTACGAAAATTTGAACTTTATCGCGTACGGAAAAGATTTAAATTAGCCTCGCAGGATTTGGACTTAATGCGTTCTACGTTTGAAAGAGGGATGTGTGCACACAGATACAGAGGTATACACGCATGCACACATAGACAGTGGCGCGCGCAACCGGGAAAACTACGGCCTTTTACGTACGAACTGTGTACAAGAACGCGGAGCAGTATAAGGCGTGGTTTCAGATGAAGCAATGTCCTGGCGAATGCAACGCTTGGCCAAAATAACTTGACTCGTATTTCCTAGACTGTAGACAGATAGAAGTGTACAGGAGTAGGTATTTAAGGACTCCAACACATAACCTAAAACCGATGCTAGGTTTCGTAGAGGAGGTAGTGTGGATTGGAATTGAGAATGGGGCTACCTCGTTATCACAAAAAAGGCACAATGAATATCGAGTTACGTAAGATAAAATGAAAAGTTATATTCCAGTTTCAATAAACATATCAAAAATCTAATTTTTTGAGAATTATCCTGTCTGTGTGTTTCTTCTGATCTCCTTTAAATTCGTTGCACAGACGGACTTTGAAAGGTTTCGTCTAATTTTGACAGGGCTAAAGTAAAAAGTACCGAAAAGTTCACCAATTTCCAATACATCAGCAACAGCCTATCGGGAACGGACCAGAAATAGCCAAAAGCTTTTTTACGAAACTTGTGAGATTTAAATGTGCATTACGTGGATTCGCATTTAAGGGACTTTTGACCTCTAGCCTCCACCATAAATTGAAAATTATGTTGTTTAAATTGAATTAAAGTGGAGACCACTTGTGGAGAATGGAGGGTGAAAAGTTTCATGTGCCGTTCCTCCATATACAAAACTGAAAACGCGTGTTGGTTGTGTGCGCATCTATTTACGCGCGGGTAAATATGTACCCGCGCCGTTTGTGGAGGCTGCATTAATAATTCAATTGGTGCTCAGGTAGCGTTTAAACGATTTTTAACTTGCCGCCAAACGGATTAATTGGGAGGTGGCGTTCCAAAACGAATGGAGTTGGAATTATAGATTAGAGTGATTTTGAGGGTAAAATAGTTTTAAGTTTTAACCTAAGCCAGAATTATTACGCGTAAAACAAACGCGGTCGTATGTTTATTAGAAGATGCGCGACCAACGGCATAATTTGGACAGGAGGCGTTCCAAAATTAATGAGGTTGGGATTATAGATATGAGTGGTTTTAAGGATAAAATAGCTTAATATTGCTGAAGCCTAGGACAAAATAATTTCATCGGACGAAATCAATGTGCTTTAAATACAATGTTTATTGGAAATACTTAATTTCAACTGGAAGTAAGGTCAAGGGATTAATTTGGTAACCAGCATAGTTCCAAAACAATGGTTTGTTGGACTTGTACTCTGACTGGTAGTGATTGATTATTCGTGCATAGTCAGAGACTTCAGAGACTTCAGAGAGTCCAGAGTTCAGAGAATATTATCTTTTTCTTATGGTCGTATTGCTACTCCGAAGAAAAACCCGAAAAATATAGTTTTTTTCTCTACTCTACTGTCAGAATTGGTTTGTCAGGTTAGATTTATTTTTGTAATTTTTTTAGGGTCGTCTATGTATTCATTATCATGTACGGTCAGCCACAGAGTTAATGGACCCCTCTGCATAGAAATTTGTATGGGGGGAGAGGAGGGTCTAATAACTCTGACTGACCGTATCTCAAGGTAAACTTTACCAAGGTATGCATATGTAGTTTGCAGACATTGCATTTAACATTTCTGCATATTTAAATTTCGCACGTGGTGGATCTAAATGTAATACCGAGTTTCATTAAATATCCTTATCGGTGAATTCTGTAATATTCTCTTGTCGCTTTCCCGTAAAACCTTCTCGTCGGTTAAAGCAAGGGCTCTATGGGATAACGACGTCCTTGGCAAAAGATTGTACACCCGGCAAAAAAGTAGGCCGTGGGTCGTTCAACATCTGATCCCACGAAAAAATCTGTTTCAACATATTATTATATATGACCACGGAATATATATTTCTGTGTTTATGACATATAGCACAAACACATCTAGATGGAGGCACTGCTACTGAAAAATAATGACAAGCCGAAAATTCAAGTAGGTATAGGCTGAAAATTATTATAACCAGGTTCAAATCATTTTTAAAAACGGATCCACGTTGCTGTCCACTATTGAATTTTCTTCTGGCAGTGTAATGTACCTATAATCTTGAGCCGGACTGATATTTCACGCCTCTTTAACTCTTAATAAAATTAAATGTCCAAGTTACCCCATGAAGTTTTTTTCTTTATTAAAAGACGGTGTCGGAAAAGTTGAGTTGATTATTGGATTAGCGTCCATTAATGATTTTTAATTAACACCTATTACGGACTGTGCTGAATAGTAATTAACAACGAGGTTTCAAAAATAGAGGGGTGGTATTTGGATGAACTTTTATCTGGGGACTTTAGTAATTAAGTGTATTGTTACACAAAAGTTTATAATAGCCATATTTGCATATAAAACATCATTATATGTATAACGCCGCGTATATACGCATAGCAAGCACAGTTAAGCTTTATTATTGTTTGTTTTTATCTGTCAGTTTGACGTTTGCCTTTGTAAAAAAGGAAGAAAATGTACTTAATTAAACTAAAACGTCTGTGTGGCCGGTCCTCCTTTTTTATCGATAATAAATTGCGATTTTTTAGATTTTTCAGATGTTTGATCATGTGTAAAATGATAACGGTAGTAATTATTAAAAAAATAAACATATAACTTTGAAGTAAACGTTTTGATAGTTCTATCCAATCCGAAAAATACCGACTATTTTTCGGATTTTCGATTGAACTGCAAGATAGCGAAGACGTCTCAAGAATAGTAATTTATTTTTTGAACATTTTTGTTGTTTAATGTGTAATATGGCGGAGTATTATGCTGTTAACTGATAAAAAATTGTGCAGCTGATGAAGAATTCATCTTGAAATACGCTAACCATTCTTCTGGTCTACAATCGGCAGTTCCTGACGTTCCCTGTAAAGAAACCAGCCATCTTTACATGAAGCAACCGTACAACGATGCTGATATATTATAATATAATGAATTAGTTATAATTTTTACTTTACGTTGGCAACGTGCACTGGTAGCAGAAAGCTAAATAAATACGATAAAAAAAGTATTTTTCTTTTCAGTGGAATTCTAGGAAACACAGAGTGGCCCTTTTCAGCGAAGACAGCCTTCCGATTGACCACTCTGTCACGGTGTTTTGAGTTAAATTATGTAAGTAACTTTACAGTCACTAATTAAGGAAATTACAAGTATACTGTACTAATAAGGTAGTTCAAAACGGGTTTACCTCCTACCAAACAAAAAGAAAACTAAATCAGACAGTTTTCCGCGCGGAGATAGCTCATTGTCACTAAAAAGGTGAAAGGCCCTGTTATTTTTTTTATGACGGGGGAAAGAGTTTTGTTTGGTTTTAGTTAAAGGCTACGGACCGTCGTAGCAATACCTAGTTTTCACTTGACACTACCTAAATATGTATACCTACAGCCAAGTGTAAAAATATTGGTCGACACACCTTACTCAAAAATACGTCCCATTAAAGTCCCAGTCAAACTTAAAGAAATATTGCCAAATAACATAATGAAAACAACAAAGAAATCAAAAGTTAGTAGATCGTTAAGTCAGCTGATTGGGGTCCGAGACAAACAGAGCCCGGCTCTATTTCTTTGCCAAACACTAATATTTGAAATCTCTCCGCGCGATTAGGCGATCTACATATTATCGCTGTTTGTCTGTGTGTCCTGGCCTACTACGATCGACATTTGTCTCTCTATCGCACTTGCTTATTCGAGTGAAAGAGATGCAGACACTCATTTTTGAGGTTCGCGGTAGCTATGGACTGGGTTGGGAATGGTTTGCATGGTCGACAATGGTGATACTGCTTTACGTTATGTTTAAATGATATATTTGTGCTTCTGTAATTTAAAACAGACTACTCTACAAATGGCTACATATCAATCGACCTCCTAGCCTAGTCGGTAGTAACCCTGCTTAATAAACAGAAGGTCCCGGTTTCAAATCGTAGTAAAAAGCTTTTCAGTCCTCCGGCCGGTAAGCGCCACTTTACGCAAAACTAAATTGCCGCCTGCCGGCTCCGTCGGGCTGAAAAATAGTATACAATCCTCGGCCGGTAAATGGGAAAGCCTCGGATCACATGTTAGTCGACCTCGGCTTCGCCTCGGCCGACAATTACATGGAATCCGAGGCATTTCCCACTTAAACGGCCTTGGTATGTAATGTACTATTACTGTGGTATGAAAATACGTATCAATCATGCCGACAACGTAGTAAAATAAAAATACGAAAATATCTTTTTTTAGGGTAAAGTGGGGGGTGGTTTTATTTTTAATTGTAAAAAAAATTAGGCTAGAGCATTATAAAGACTTTCAAGGAAAATTATATTAAACATGGTTAGGTAAGCCATTTTTTTTAAACAAAAAGTCATATTTTCGTAGTAAAAGTGTGTATACCTGTGTCGAAGTGCTGCGAAGATGCTCCTTTTTGTTAGTAATGGTCATTTACTACCCCTTTTAGGTTCGCTAATTGTGACGGACGGTTAAATACGGAACCCTACACTGACGTGGCCCACATGCTCTTGGCCGTTTTTTTAGATATAGTCGGTGAACGCACGAACCAATCTGAAACTTCATAAAATACCTAATCAATTTAAATTTAACTATAGGTACCTAGATACTTTTTATTTGGAAAGAAGATATTCTGAAATTGTCTCATTGTTGAATTTTAGTTCAAATCTGATGGGATCTGTGTGTAACAGGACTCCTACGTTTTGAAAAATTACAAAAGTGCAAGATTAATAATTTATATTTTTAAATATTTTACTTACGTTACTATAAAGGATGACTTACAGTAGTCCGTTCCGTTCCGGTCCGATTCGGGACGATCTGTCAGTTTCTATACAAAAAGTCACGTGACGTCCGAGGGTTCCGAGCTATCACGTGATACTTTCTATAGAAACTGACAGATCATCCCGTATCGGATCGGAACGGAACGGACTACTGTGAGTCATCCCTAAGTTGAGATTAAAAACTCATATTACCTTAGGAACGAAAGAAAGTGTTTGAAACCGGGCCTAATCTAACCGATAATAAAACCCATAAAAAAGAGTCCGACGAATTGAGAACCTCCTCCTTATGTTTTTTGAAATCGGTTAAAAATGGCAAGTAATATTTTAAACTGTTACAAAATTTGCATAAAATATGAACATTTCATCCATTTAAATAATACATATAAATTATCCCCAATTCATTAAACGTACCAAAACCAAGACCAACTGTGCACACTTACACATTTAATTTAAAGCCATTGTGATGGCATGGCATTAATTATGATTTACTGTATCAATTAATATGGAATATGTAATTCAAATATACTAAATCATCGATTTCCAGGATATTTTATTTATTTATTTAACCTTTATTGCACAAAAGAAAACCTTAACGTACAAAAGGCGGACTTAATGCCAGTAGGCATTCTCTACCAGTCAACATTAAGGCAAAACAGAAAATTACATATTTACAATGACATATGTCATATTTTAAACTATATTAGGTCCTTTAAATATCTTCTACATATATAGTGTTATTCCTATTAATACTAGTGGCTTTATGGCCCATATTATACTATTATATATCTATGATCATAGATTATATGCCTCTCTTTTTCTTCACGTTGAAGAAAAATGGAGGCACTGTCATAGACCTATGGTCATAGATATATGATAGTGTAATATAGGCCTATGCGCTGTTTCTGAGCTGAGAGCCTACCGAACAAAAGCCAATCGCTCATGCTCTGTAACGTATCGTAGTTATCTCTCTCTATCACTCTTCCTTATTAGTGCAACAAAGACAGTTGTGTTTCGTTTGCGACTGAGCGTTAGCGATTAGAATCTTGGCTACGCACGCTGGCCATCTCATTGTTCCCAATAGATAGCGATTAGCGTCGCACAGTTTTATTGAGGGTAGTCTAGGCGAGGATTGCCACATTGTATGATCAGTTTTAGGGTTCCGTAGTCAACTAGGAACCCTTATAGTTTCGCCAAGTCTGTCTGTCTGTCCGTCCGTCCGTCCGTCCGCGGATAATCTCAGTGACTTTTAGTACTAGAAAGCTGTAATTTTGTACGAATATGTATATTACGTTTACGCCAACAAAGTGGTCAAATAAAAAGTGGTTATAATATTTTTTTAGGGTGCCTCCCGTACATGTAAAGTGGTGGTGATTTTTTTTTCGTTTCAAACATAGAGTGTGACATATCATTAGATAGGTATTTAAAAAATAATGAGGGTTTTCTAAAAACAGTTTTTCATAAAGTTAATATTTTCGGAAATAATCGTTCCAGAAGTTTAGAAAAATGTGTTCCCCCTCTAACTTTTGAACTATGAGTTAAAAAAATATGAAAAAAATTACCATAGTAGAACTTAATAAGAACTTTATTGGAAAATTATGTTGAACTTGATTGGTTGAACGGTTTTTGAAAAATTTTACAAAATAATTTCTAAATTAAGTTTGTAATTTAACCGTATATTCAAAAAAAGTTTTTTATCTTGAGTACTTAATTAATCATCCCGCACTTACCTTCCTTCTAATAAAAAAAATATGATTCGAAAAGTTACCCCCGAAAACACAACACACATAATCCGTCTAGTTTGTATAAATTAGTAACCCAATTTACTTCGCGCTGTTAAGATTTTTAGTTGATAGGGTCGGGTCGGGTGTATTTATTAAAACACTTTTTAAGGTTGCCTATTGTGACGGACGGTAAACTACGGAACCCTACACTGAGCATGACCCGACATGCTCTTGGCCGGTTTTTAGCTTAAGGAGTCTAGGTATATTTTTTTGTTCATGGCTAATGCTACGTTTCTGAAAAGCCTACACAGCACTCGGCTCTTTTATAAGCCCTAAATTGCCTATAGTATAGCTACGTCATCTGCCTTTCCGGGTATTAGGTACCCATTATAAATAGCGCTTAACTGTTTATATAACGTAACTAGGTATATGTATATAATGTAAAGACAACCGTTTTCCATGTACAATTAAACGGCTTCTAGATAAGACTCCAGTTAAATATTAGCTGATGTAAAATCTTGGAGTGTTTCATGTCTTTAACCTAAGGTATACACGTAATTAAATAGCGGCATCTTAATGTTTGTTCATGATTATTTTTGTTCGTTACTATTATTATTAGGGAATCATATTTGAACTGTCTTTTTATGGGATTTAACAAGAACTTTGTTTCAGTTCAGTAACACTCTTTTTTCAGTGTGTCTTTGTTATCCAAAAAATATGAGTTCAAAATATAGACACCGTTAAGGAGATGTATTTAGGTACTTAAAACAATGGTATATTATATAAATAAATAAATATTTGTGGGACAATTGTACACAAATCGACCTACCTAGTCTCACGGTAAGCTCAATAAGGCTTGTGTTGTGGGTACTAGACGACGATATATATAATAGATAGATACATATAAATACTTAAATACATAGAAAACATCCATAAATCAGAAACAAATATTCGTGATAAACAAACAAATAAAAAAACCAGGATTCGAACCCGAAACCTGCTGCTTCGAAGGCAGGGTCACTACGAACTAGGCTAGGAGGCCGTAAAAAGTTATATGTAAGTAATTAATTATATAATTATATAAATTAATAATTTCCCACGTAAAACGATTATTCCCATCATCATGCTCCATGTTCCCAGCATTTCCCCGGCTTTCTTCCGGCTCAAGGTTCGTGTGACAATGCAATCCCAAGGTTTGGTGCAGGCACAATTATTTATGAAGGCGACTGCTATTTGACCTTCCAAACCAGAAGCCTGACATTAGGCCTTATTGGGATTAGTCCAGTTTTCTCACGATATTTTTCTGTAAAATTTCGTAAATAAGTTTCGTAAAACTCACAACCACAACGCTCGTAATAATACCCGTAATAAACTCATAATTAAAGTCTAATGGCTCCACACATGACTCAAAGCTATTTCGCAAGGTATACGTGATACTGTTATCTGTAGAAAAACAAGACTAAACCCCGTTGCGAAGTGAGACAGAGAACAAATTTGCTGTGACAACAATCAGGCTAGTTGGCTCATAAGGGTGAACTCACAGTTGAAGCGTAAGGGAGGACTCACAGTTGAAAGTTAAAATTATTGTTTTACGTATTGAACCTAGTAATTAAAACAGTTTACCTATTCAGAATTTCGATTAAGTAACTTTTCTCGTACACCTGATACAGCAGATAGCAATTTGCAGTAAAAAATAAAGTGATCTCCGTTGCGAAGTAAGACAATCGACACAGTTGGCTCATCATAAGTGTGGACGCACAGTTGGAGCGCCAGGGTGAACTCACAGTTTAATGAAAAAAAAATCTTTGTAGTTATTTTCATATGGATACTTTTATCACGTAGGGTCCGACTATTCTAAGTTTCCTAGATATTGATAGCATAGACTGTGACAGTGTTTAGTAAATATCATAATTTCATAGAAGTTTGACGTTTAAAAACATTTTAAAGTTTGACAGTACATTTGCCAGGAAGAGATAACGAGGTTTGACTCTACATGTGATAATTTGGAAAGCAAGACAGAGAACAAATATGCTGTGCTACCTACCGAACACTTACTTGCCTCGTAAGGGTAGACTCACAATTGGCGCATAAGGAATCACGCACAGTTAAAGTGTAAGGGTGGACTCACAGTTACAAAGTAAGAATGTTGTTTTGTATCTTCATTCATAATTCATAATCTTAAATCATATTATAAAATCATAATGTACGGAATTCCGTACATTGTGAATTCATTCCCATCCCATCCCATCCCATCCCATCCCATAGCTAAATTGTATGTAATTACATACAATTTAGCTATGGGATCGAAACTCTAGGTCCATGGGATCTCAGCGCACGCAAGTTCATTGTAAAATTGCGAAACGTCTGGTTGATGAAACTGGTGACCGAAGAGCTGGTGGCTTCCTCGCACATCGTATCAGCATTGCGATACAACGAGGAAATGCCGCCAGCATCCTTGATACAATGCCTCAAGGACCTATTTTAGTTTTAAGGTAGGTAGAGGTAGGTAGCTAGGTAAGTTACGTTTAGCTACAGATCACACACGTTCTGATTTTCTGAGATTATGAATGTCTCAGATCGATCTGACTCCGGTTGTGTGTCGCGGGCAAACCGGTATCAGAGTATGAATTCTGTTTCTGATTTCGGTCGTGTGTAGCCCTGATAGCATCTTGAATATTAAAGTCGTTAGCAACAGAGGTGAGAGGTTGTCAACGATTGGGCATTAGTGCGTCGAGAACTAGTACATTTCATCATCATCATTTCAGCCAAAAGACGTTCACTGCTGGACATAGGACTCTCCCAAAGATCGCCATGACGACCGGTCCTGTGCTAATACTTGCTTCCATGCTGGTTCCCGTGACCTTGCTCAAATCAGCGGACCACCTTGTGGGAGGTCTGCCCACACTGCGTCTTCCGGTACGTGATCGCCACTCGAATAGTTTTTGGCCCCATCGGCCATCCGACCTTCTAGCAATGTGCCCAGCCCACTGCCACTTACGTCTAGCAATTCTGAGAGCAATGTCAGTGACTTTGGTTCTCTTGCGTATCTCCTCATTTTTGATTGGATCAAGCAAAGGACACTCCAATTTCTCTTTCCATTGCCCTATATCCGTGACTTTGAGCTTTTTGATAAAGCCCATAGTAAGCGCCCACGTCTCTGTACCGTAAGTCATCACTGGCAACACACACTGGTCAAAGACTTTCGACTTAAGACACTCCGGGTTGTCTAGTACATTTACCGTAGGGTAAACCTTACCCATTCAGATTTAATCCAGATATTAAATATATTTATATATATGCGGTAGCCTTAAGAGATATAAAAATCTTATAATTAGGTACATATATTTTAGCAAGATCAACAAAATTGAAAACATGACAAGACACCACACTGTCCACTTTAAATATGGGTTTGTAATAAATCTCTGTCACAAATAATCAATTTATTAATTGACCTCAGAAAATTCCTTATAATTTTATTCCTCAGAACCATACGGGGTGTATAGGTAAACATAATGACTACACTAAAGCAGTAAATTCATAATTTGAATTTCCAGCGTTGCGTCGTAAACTCGTAACCTCGATTCATCCAAGATGGCGGCTTATCGCCGCCATATTGTTTGCAGAGCGCCGGCGCGCGCCGCTGCGCAAGAGTTCTATTCCATATTCAAATTAACCATCGTTTCTTTCCGCCAGCACATGTATAACCCTGAGGCTACTAATGCATATACGTAGTAACAGATCACATTTAAAATGGTTTAATTAAGAGAGATGGAATTCAGTGAGGAGACCTGTTTTGTAAAAGGTTTCCGTGCGCCTAGTTTTATGCTAATGAGATCTTTGGGATTATTTCGTTTGCGTAATTGTGGGTTTTGTTTGTTTTTTCGATGGATTTTTAATAGGTTTTTAGCGCTATAGAACAATTTCTTTCAGACAACCATAGGGTAGTGGAAAAGTAGTACAGAAAATGGTAAAAGTAGGTGGTGCAAAATAATAGGACCCACCCAAGAATTTACAAAAACAATAATAATTAACACGAATTTACCTACATAGATATATACGTATAAATAAATTATTTTAATCGATTTTACAAATTTGTGACCTATCGACTGTACAATTCAAATAAAATAAACAAAACAAAATAAAAAAATATAGTAAAATTCAAATTCTTAATGACACCATTTTAATCATTGCGCATTTTCACAGCACAATAAAAAAAACATTTATACAAATATTTCTCGTGTAATAAATCGTACAAAGAATATTAGGGATATACCCTACTTATAGAAAAGGATATTAAGTAGACAAACATGTACAAACAATTTTACATGTAAATATCAACAGTTTCCCATCAAATCTTACAGCAAAACAGCAATCTAAGGTTCCTAACCTAGTCAGCAACATAAGGCCAAGGGGCCTCCTATTGGGCCCAGCTAAATATGTGCTCTACACACAGTACAATACATAAACACACATAATATGTACACAGCACACATCGCCCGCTTGCACGGAAAATATTTGGTAACACCGCCAATGTAATCCAAGGAGTTTGCCTTGATAAATTAAATACACAATTGTGTCGATCGTTATTTTGTGATATATTAAAATGGATTTTTATTGTTGGTTCATGGTAAAGAGGGAAATTTCTGATTAGCTGTGCTGATTCGATATTTTTCTTCTTTTCAGTAGGTACTTATTTAGAAAAATATCGTTGCAAAATAGGTACTTACTAACAATAGAACGGCGGATTAAAAAGAAATATGTATATATATATATATTGTGATAAAGTAAAACTGAACAAAAAGTACCTATATTTAACTATAAATTGAAAATCTTAATTAAATTTAGGCATTTATACGTATAAGTAGTTATTGATTATGTACCCTTTAACACATTTAGTTTTTATGTTTTTAGATACTTTACACAAGTAGATAAAACAATTGACAGTTATTTATTTATTTTAGTTTTATTGTACATAAGAAAATACAATACCCACAACATTAAATTTTTTTTTACCAGTAAACTTTTAAAAATAGCACAAGATCAAAATGTTTTAAAATACCGTTTAAAATAATATTATATTGAATGAAGCACTCGCACACGATTAAATATCCTGGAAATCCTTGGGACCTGCCTTTTTCCACGTCTTTCGCCTGAAATGATGACAATGATTTTGTACTCGAATATCAATAGTACCTACCCTTACCTTTAGCATGTAATCTAGACACTCGGCAGCGTATCCAGCCAAGTTCAGGCGACGCAGCTGCAGTATGTTTATTTACACGAACCATCGAAAGGCATTTTTCACCCCTTTGTTACTCAAAATCTACTGAATATAAACTCACGAAATATGGTCCATCCATTTGGCCCCGATACTAACGAGATCCCCAAATTTTATAAATATATCATAATTGATTATTGAGATATAAGAATCCAAATATCGCAAAAATTCATAGGGATAGACGTTACTTCATTTGTTTCATGCATTCATTCAAACTTCTTAAACTTCCTAAACAGAAGGTCGGCGGTTATTATTTTTAATGTTGGTACCGCGATATTTTAGTTATCTTGAATAGCCTATAGAAAAAAATACTGTTAAATAAAAAAATAAAATAAAATAATAAATGGGCATGTCAAAACGCCCGCCGCGAGTATAAAATGTAAGGTTTCGATTGTATATATCACTCTCTTTATTACACAGCGATGTAAGTATGTAAGAGCGATAAAGACGGAAATAAATATAATGTTTGTTGTTACAGAAAATATAGAAATTTAATATATGACCTCTGATATCTGATCTACTTTATTATTGGCATCTCATTGCATAAGTATGTTATGGAAAATATATCTAAACGTTGTATTGCCAGTAAAAACTAGCCAAGTCAAATCTTTAACTTCACATTCTTTAACTTCTACAGACCTTGGCACCCATTTCGATATCAGCTCTTTTGTTGGCGGATTCGACAAATAACGATATTCTCATATGGAACTTGGCTTCCATTTTCACATTTATGTTTTTGGTGGCATTTAGCTTACGAAAACCTGCAAATTCACAGGAACAAAAGTGGCATGTCAAATCAGCCAGCACGCGCTTACATCAACCGTATTCACGCCCTAAAAAAACAAAATCCCATCTAAATTTGAAAATAGAACTCCCAACGACCCTGAAAATAACCCTGACATTGACCTTGCCAGGTTCACCCACTGCCTGATAACTAGAGTTAATATTAGCACCCAACTGTTTGACGAGCGCTCTACTCTATCAATATATAAACATAATATTTATATTTGTACCGAAAGCGCAATTACGACACTGCCACTTGTGTAATGTCACTGAAAGGATAATCTGTGTACATTGTTACGATTTGTTTTTAACGGTTTTCGCTGGAAAGTGTTTGTAACTTTGCAGTTAAAAATGGTAGCGTTTTTTCCTCTTCTTGCGTTGTCGTTTCTCGTTTCTCAAAGTGATGTTCATATTATAAAAAATATGAAAACATCTAAATACACAATCGTTTTATGATCACTCTTTTATATGAAATTGCTATAATTATATCAAAATATGTATTTTATTTATTTTACAAAACACCACCCTTTACTTGACCTTTGGAAACAGAAAACATCTTTGATTTAAGAACCTACAGGTACAGTCTGCTACAAATATATGAATACAGCCAAAGTGCCAAAAATATGTATACCTACAGGATTTTACTGTTTGAACATTAAGGTCGTGTATACATATTTTTGGTACTTTGGCTGTATTCATATATCACTTACCATCAGGTGATTCGTTTGCTCGTTTGCCCCCTATAGCATAAAAAAATATATATATATATATATATATGACTGGACGACACGATGTATTCTGAAAAATTAAATAGTTACCGTAAAACAGTCGCGTTCGCGTTATGTAGGTAGTTAGAGACAAACAACGCACAGCCTACTTTTTACACGACTGCCCGAAACAAAAAAGAGTGTTAATTGAAATTCAACTTTTATGTACAGTGAGTTGCAGCGATGATTGACCCCCCTCCATTATCTCTGCAGCTGACTCTACATGGGTGAAAATAGCGTTGGAAGTTATAAAAACGGTTTAGGTATAACTGGAGGAATTTGCGGGCGGAAGATAGTATGGGTACATTTCATACCTCTACTCAGCGTAGGCGTTCTGTGAGGGCTTTTAAAATGGACGGGAACTACCAAGGGCCACTTGGACGGACCAACCGGGGTTAGTCAACTAACTCAGAGTTAAGGGTTTTTTGTATGAAATTTGACAGCTTAACTCCTGGTTAGCCGCTAACCCTGGGTGCAAGGGGCGCTAAGAGGGTTGACGGAGAATACGCAAGTGCTATTGGTTTAAAAACATATTTTGAATTTGGAACATGACATCGCCACGCGAAAAGCTTGTCAATTCCCGTTCCAATGCACGCGATAATCGACTCTCCTGGATTACAATAAGAACTACAATGTAAGCAAAATAAAGTTGTTTAGTCGTCTTCCACATTCGTACCCGGATCGCATCGCACGTGTTAATGAGATGAACGAGAGAACCGACAACACAAATTATCGGGTCCACTGTAATGCGACCCTCTGATACCCGTGGTGCTGCGTTCGGTAGTATGCTTAGTGGGCAGTAGCCAGTCAAGTCAATAAAATTATGACATACTTTCATAGTAAAGGATAAGTTTACCTTCGGTTTTGTTACTTCATATTATATTGATCTATTGTTGCGTTGGTGGCCCAGCGGTAAGTAATCGCTTTTCGGTGAAGGAAAACATCGTGAGGAAAACGGAATAATCCCAATAAGGCCTACCTAGTGTACCCTCTGAGTTGGAAGGTCAGATGGCAGTCGCTTTCGTAAAACTAGCTCCTACGTCAAATCTTGGGATTAGTTGCCAAAGCGGACCCCAGGCTCCCTGAGCGGTGGCATAAGCTACGCTAGGAGGAAGAAAACTATGTAACTGTCATAATTCAAAGCTAGCCCATCTACTTACAAACTAGTAACTAAACCACTGCAGCCTGTACACAGCTGGGTGTCTGTAGCCTCCTCTCTTGCTCGATTGGGATTGGGCTTCAATCCCCACTCTGGACTAGTCTAAACCAAAGCGAGTTTAAGAATCGAACCTCTTTTCATCTAAGACAGCCACTAACTAAACAATCATTACGCATTGGTTTGCTAACTAAACTAAACGCAGCACCATCTCCAAAAGCGCAAGTCAACTGTTTGAGTTTTCAATTCGCGCCCGCACTGATTCGATACCACGGCTAACGCGTATTTGTTTAGCGATACACATATAATTGTCCTGTCCAAAGTAAGATAATTCACAGCTCGGGTGTACTTGAGACAGTACACGTCGAACATTCTTGAGTACGAGGTTATTTACATCGAAGCTAAAATTGTCTAGGAAAGATTCGAACAAGCCCTAAGATCTGAGGCCCTAGTGTAAGTCGCTTACATAACGCGTTTGCGTTAAGTGTCTCAGTTTAAATGCAAGATCCCATAACGTGAGACAGTTAACGCAAACGCGATCGTTATCAATGACTCACACCAGCCGTGGTTTATCACCAACGATTGATTGGGACCCGAATTTGATCTAAGTACTCTTCTTCCTTAGCGTTTTCCCGGCTTATGCCACGGCTCCGCTTTGGCCACTAATCCCAAGATCAGGCGTAGGCGCTAGTTTTACGAATACGAATGCCATCTGACCTTCCAACCGAGAGGGTACTTAAACTAGGCCTTCGGATTAGTCCGGTTTCCTCACGATTTTTCCTTAAACGAATCTGAATTATGCACTTTCTGGCATCTAATTCAATTTGAATTAAATTCCACCAGCATCTATTGTACTACATTTACTATATAATCTGAAGAAGTTACAATCTGAATTTTGGTTCACCGTGAACCTCTGCCTGTGTACAGTAACTTGAGTTACATGATACACGCGTAACAAGTGTAAATTGTAGGTATTATTTTCATTGCCTTTACCTATCCACAAATAGTAGTTAATGAATGAATGAATGAAAAATTTATTTCAGGCAAAGCCCATAAAATTATTAGTATTCCTTAGCTTAAAATATTATAACTTACAAAACTATAATGCAACAGGGATACAATTTATAAGGGTTCTTAAAAATCAAGGGTCGCTGTTGCAAGGGAGACCCGAGAATTTTAAGAACCAATTATGAGTTGTTGCATACACTAGTTTTTCTACAACAGCAAAAAATAGCGACCAAAATGGGAATTCTTGAATGTGGAAAATGTCGTATGCCCACTATAGAAAAAAAAAACAACTGTGCTACTATATTGTATGAAAATCCATAGGAACATCTTTTAGCAGTGTTCTTATGGAATACCATAGACAATGTTATGATGTATACTTTTTTAAAATCGCTGTCAGCCATCTTGTCATCTTATTGACAGAAAGTAGTGCTGGAGTAGGAAACAAAATTTTAAATATTGCTTACCATTTCCTCGTATGAGCTTGTCACAAAAGGCACGTTACTCATATCTTCTGCGCATGTAGCAAAATTCGATCATGGTTCAATTGCATAGTCATTTGTAACTTGTAATATTAGCGGAACTCTCTTTCTAATAAAAGGTATTGAAAAGAGACTTCCGCTAATATTACAAGCTACAAGTCATTATGCAATAGGCCTCTGGGTTTCTTTTTTCAAAACTATGTTTGGTTGGTTACAAGAGACGAGACAATGTTCTCTGCATGAGCATGATTCAACTATGTCATTAAGGCGTTCCTAAAACCGTTTTATTTAAAAATCCAAATATTCCATATTCGATCAAAGTCCACCAACAAGTACTTCCAATAAGTAGTGTTATGTCAGTCCATCTGGCATCTATGGTTCCGTCCCCTTCCAATTCACTCTACAACTCTACAAAGCCAAATGCTTGATCAGAGAATTTAGAGACGTCAATATCTCAAGTGGTTTTATTCGTTTTATTACTTATCTATAGTTGTATGAAAATAAAAGTAGTTAGTGCATAGTTTTAAATGACGGAGTGACGTCCGTCATCTAAAACTGTGCACTTTTTGATTTTATTAGGCTTCAAGAAGTGCCTATATAAAGCCTTTAACAGGGACTTATCGAAACAATAAACGAAAAAAAAACCGGCCAAGTGCGAGTCGGTCTCGCGCATCGAGGGTTCCGTAAAAATTTTTAGTTGCACCTGCATCTCGAAGTATAAATTTAACGTTAGCCCCATGATCGACAGATTGGATCACTCGTTACCAGGGCATAGAGTTAGTATGCGAGTTAGTTTTTACTTGTTTTTTTATCACGCAAATTAATTTTTTGAACTTTATTTCAAAGACGGTACTTAAACCATGATATCATATTTATTAAAAGAAAAAAAACTTCGAAATCTTTAGCAACTCATGGTAGAGACACCGGGTCTTAACTAGTTTTTATAAATTTTACTATAGTTAGCCGCATAAATATAGGTCTAGGTCTTCATTATTTCCAAAAATGCAACCAACGGCAAGTGTCATTTTTAAAATCACCTATCTATCTAGATGTCCATAGTATTAAAAAATCGGAACGAGTGCGATTCTGTAAAAACGGCGAAAAATCACGTTTGTGGCATGGGAACCCCCTAAAATATTTATTTTATTTTTTAATTGTTTATTTTTAAATGAATTTATTTATTTATATAGGCATGCAGCAGGCCTACCACGAATATCGAAAATTGGCATTGACGGAAAAACCTATTTGTCACTCTAATATGCAAGTGTGACAGAGATGGAGATATTTACAAATCCGCCATCATTCGATTTTCGTGGTACTAGCCCTGGTAACAGACGGACGGGCGGACAGACAAGTTCTACTAATAGGGTCACGTTTCACGGTTTGGGTACGGAACCCCAAAAAACCATTATCTAATAAGCACGTGATTCTATTTTACAACAAAACATATCTCCAACATCTACAATTTTCCACTAAGCTTTGTCCGTGAGCCGCGCTAACAGGATCCGCACACATAATTATTGAAAGTCGCACGTCCGTCTGTTTGATCGCTTATTGGCCAACAGATTACAGTTTCTAAGTAAAATGTGTATTGAATAATAACTGTTGACTATAATACTCCCAGTGTCGGTTTCATTTGTTTTTTCAGTTAGCGCTGAGTGGGTTGAGCTTGTTTAGGAAATGTAATACATGGGTAACGTAGACGAATCATTTTATTTGTTTTGTAGGATGTTTATTATTTTTGTTGGAACTGGCCATCAGGCTCATGCTTTGTATTGACTTTTAATAAGTTATAAGTACCTCGGTTGTTGGTTACACGAAGACTGGGAGTCTGAGAAGGAAATACGCGCGAGAATTGAAATAGCCAGAAACACCTTTCAGAAAATGGGAAAACTTCTTACTAACAGGAAAATAAACCTAAAGCTGAGATGGAGAATGGTGAAATGTTATATCATCCCAATTCTTACGTACGGCTCCGAGAGCTGGACTCTTAAAAAGAAATTGACCGACAAACTAAATGCTTTTGAAATGTGGATTTATCGAAGGATGCTCAAAATTAAATGGACTGACAAAGTAACGAATGTCAGAGTTTTGGAAATCATGGAAAAAGACTTAGAAGTAGTTTCAACAAATAAGAAAACGCTACGGAATTGTTTCGCGATGCCGCGTATGATGTACGTTTTGAGGACGGCTCCAACTTGGTTGTTTGAGAGCGACGTCGCGAGGTTAGATGAAGCCATCAAGTTGTCTCTCGAGTCTGTTTTAAATGTGCATCTGAACGAAACGCAATGGTGTCAAGCTGCTCTCCCGATACGTCACGGTGGGCTGGGAATACGCCGTTGTAGAGAAGTTGGAGTGGTGGCATTCCTTGCTTCCGCACATGGTACGTTGGGTCTTGTCACTCGGATATTGTCTAACAATGGTGGCATTACCCAGATACCGTTTGTCGCGGAAGCACTTGTTAAATGGACCACTGTTTGTGGTGGCGATGAGCAGCCCGACAATCTTATCGTTCAGAAAGGGTGGGACGATATTTTGTGCAGAAAGGTCGTTGCAAACCTGTTGGGCGAGGTGACAGGCTCGAACATGGCGCGCCTCAAGGCTGCGTCTTGTGCTGAATCGGGAGCATGGCTACATGCGCTGCCTTCCCCGTCGCTGGGAACACTCCTGGATAATGATTCTTTGAGAATCGCAATTGCATTGAGATTGGGGTGCAAGGTGTGCGAAGCGCATCGGTGCGTCTGTGGAGTCATGGTAGAGGAAAATGGACACCATGGTCTAAGTTGTCTGAAGTGTGCGGGGCGTTTTCCAAGGCATCATGCACTCAATGAGTTGATTCGCCGGGCTTTGGTGTCGGCCAATGTTCCTTGCGTTCTGGAACCTCCTGGGTTGTGCCGAACGGATGGCAAAAGGCCTGATGGTCTGACATTGGTTCCATGGCAGAAAGGTCGGTGCCTTTTGTGGGATGCAACGTGCGTCAGTACGTTTGCACCTTCACATTTGGGTCTCACCGTTAAGTCTGCTGGATCAGCCGCGGAGTATGCGGCCAAAATGAAACACGCCAAGTACTCTGCCTTGGAGCCAATGTACGACTTTGTGCCCGTTGCAGTGGAGACTGCGGGACCTTGGGCTTTGGAGGCCAAGGAATTTGTGAGGGATTTGGGTCGGCGACTGAGGGAAAGGGGGGGCGATCCTCGTTCCGGGTCGTACTTGGTCCAACAGATCTCATTGGCTATTCAGCGCGGTAACGCGGCCAGTGTGATGGGTACATTTGGGCCGGGTACGATTCGGGAGGTTGTAATTAGTTAAGTATATTAGTAAGTAAGAATGACAAAGCCTGTTATTAATGTGACATATCAACATATCTTAGATATACATATAATACAAAACATACATAATTAAAAAAAAAAAAGAAAAGGAAAGCAGCATATTTTGGACATATATACAGAAACGGAAAATATAATCTTATAAAATTAATAATTGAAGGAAAAATTGAAGGGAAGCGTGGCCGCGGTAGAAGGCGTACATCATGGACTAAAAATATAAGAGACTGGTTGGAAGTGAAGAGCATAGATAAACTAATTCGCATGACTGAAGATAGAGAGACGTATGGACATATGGTAGCCGACCTCCTGGATGGAGATGGCACGTGAAGAAGAAGAAGAAGTACGATTTTAATAAACAACTTGAAAAGGAATGTTTAATCAATAGGTTATGGGCTCAGCACACTTCCACTTCAATAATTTTGAACACCAATAACCTAAACCTGGATGAGTTGACTTGTTGACATATTGTGTAATATTAACGAAATAAAGGAATTTCATTGTGTAACTTTTTGAACAGAACCTAAAATTAATATACACTTGTTTACAAAATAAACTTAAAAAAAAACACAATATAGGTTATTGTTTAGGTTCATTCCTTAAAGAATCATTATAGCTTTAGCGCCTCATCGGCGACCGAAAAAGTGGGACCTTACAATCACATATGTATAACTTCGATGTATACCAGTCTAACCTTGCCTAGTTACGCAAAATCGACCAATATAACGTATACAAACGATCTATTAAGCTAATAACTAATAGGTACGCGTAATATAAATGCAAAGATACATATTTGCCGTGCCTAACATTATTGTAATCTATATTGATTCTATTTATTAATGCTCAATTCGGCCAACATTCTAAATGAATTTGCCGAGTCTTAGAAATTATTTTGCCGGCAAACATGCCCACGTTTATTACGTAAATATTTAATATTTGATTGGAATAAATGTCGCTTTATTGCAATCGAAACTCCTGTTGACTTGTTTTATGACAATCCTTTGTATTTGCCTTGACATAAGTATATTCCTTATAATATGATTTACAGTACATATGGTGCTATATTACCGCACTCGTGCGATAATGAGCACATTATGTGCCTATGTCAAAAATTCAAAGAGCCATAGGCTATGTACTGTAAAACGTCGTACGATACATGTGAGAATAGATAATTCGCAACTCGTGTCGATTTAAAACACTCCCTTCGGTCGTGTTTTATTCTATCGCCACTCATTGCGAATTTTCTCCTATTCGCACTTGTATCGTAATGTACTATAATGATTCTACAGAAATAATACGGTTTTTCCGCAGATTATATAATATTTCGTTGTAGATTTTTTTTTATTAGGAGTTTTTATGTGTTTAATATTCAGAATCGCGAGCGCTTTTAATCCTAGTAGGAGAAAAAAAGTATACCAAGATTTGTTTTCCATTTCACCACCATTTTTCATAGATTTGTATGGCGGTAGCGCAATGGAAAGTTTGTAAATGTTACAAATTTTAGAAAACTTTTTTCTCTTTCTAGGATTGAAAGAGCTCTCGATTCTGAGTAGAAAACAGATAAAACATTCCAATTTAGCAAAACAATTTTTTTCTACAACAAAAACTAAAAGCGCTCTGTTAGAACAGATATTTATATCGCATACCAAAAGGAATACAAACCACTTAGAACACTATGCAAAAACAATTGACCTCCCTCCCTCCCGCCTCTCCCCGCACAACGCTAGGGCTGCCTACTATTAGAAATATTATATTTTATAATACTGACGGCGGCGTACATCGGCTACCGCGGGATGTGTGGACAGACCGTGTTACCGACACACGGTACACAAGACAAAAGGCGATCGATTCGAAATGCGTGGAGAGTTCCATAGGCCTGCTTTTACTAAGTTACTATGTTGCTACCCGATTGTCAAACTTACCTCTAAGGTACTTTATAGACGTGAGTAACCCGGTCTAAGTATATTAATATGTCTAGTTGTCTACTAATCACGGGAGTTTTCTATTTAAAATTACCTCTAAGGTACCTAGTTGGTAGGTATTATTCTTCTTAATTATGGGGATAACATAAGGTCAATTGTTAATAGTGAACACAGTTTGTTAATGGTGCCGTCTTATAGAATTCTGAATAGGTATTTCCTTTTCATCTTGACAAAATAAGACAGATCGCCATAGGAATCAATATGTTATTACTAAACCAAGCAAAATGCTTTTTTCAAAGAGCTGGTAATTTAAATGTTATAATATAAGTAAGTAAACATGCGAATGCCCTTCATAGCTAGTATGTCCTCTCCTTCAGAATACACATGTTATTTGCTAGTAAGCAAGACAAATACTAGGCTCTTATCATGCGACATTTTGCAAGTCTTATTTTTAATTCCTCTGTCAGTCCCGGTGACTTTCCATGAGTCAAGCTGACGTTATCATGATAACTGCCGTCTTTATGACTCTTTTGAGGTGACAGAGAGATTTTGATGAAGTTTCTAAATGACACGTGTAATGTCATCATACACATATGTGTTGGCGTTATTCATATAAACTCACATCAAATGTTTAGCTAAACGATTGTTTGTCTTTATCTGTCAGCTTGAAATTTGCATTTGTTAGCAAGAAAGAAAACCTTGATAGGGGGATACTAACTAAAATCGCTGTCAATAGAACTTCCTAACAATGTAAACAAACCGCTATATTGACCGTAAAAACCTAAGTTTTAAGTTATAAATTGAAAGAGATGTCATACACTACAGAAAAAGTGACCAAGTCTAATAATAATTTTTGTTTTGCAAAACAATAAAACATGAATCAAAACACATTTAACAAATGATTTGGTTCTTGCTTTACAATTGTAACTTTTAAGTTTTTAATGAAATCGCTAAGATTAACTTATTTATCTAATGCTTTGTATGTTACGATAATACTTATACGTCCGTTTCAGTAGTGAATGGTTTCAGTGGTGTTGTGAGGTAGTGTGAAAATACAAGGAGAAACAGTGACAAAACATGTGACGCCTTTTGTTTACATTGTTAAGAAGTTCCAATGACGGCGATTATACATAAAGTAATACTCTGCGTGTTGTGCGATACTACTTACCTATAAGTTTCCTTGATGAGTTGAATAACCAAATTAAATCTAATAAACGCGCCTGCGGTATGGTACCGAGACACTGCGCGCTGGCAGCATTTCATATTTTCATATATATATATAGTGTTTCATATTTTCATATATATATAAATATATATATATATAAAAAAGATAAGATAAAGATAAAGATAAAAAAGAACTTTATTGCATTATCAACTTAGGTACAATAATTAATTTAGCCGAGGGCTATGCATAGCAGTGAGTATACAGAAGTTGCAGGGGTCCCCGCACTAGGAAAGGCCTGTATCGCGGGAGACCAGTTTTAACAGTGGGGTCATGCCTTAAACTAAAAGTGAACAGAAGAATAGGAATTTAGGGTTTTAATTTAAACTTTGCAACGCTTATAATAAAACCTATATAATATAGCAATACAGCGAAGAAGTCGCAACTGCAACTGGCTCGCGTCGAACAGTTAATGGCCATCTGGTCTCATCGCTGCAAAATATATATATATATATATATATATAATAAAACTGCGGACAACACTCGTATTTTAGTCACTATGCCAACATGTTTCAGAATCATCCAATGCTGTCCGCAGCTTCATATATATATATTTTGCAGCGATGAGACCAGATGGCCATATTAACTGTTCGACGAGCCAGTTGCAGTTGCGACTTCTTCGCTGTATTGCTATTAGGCTGATACGTAACTACCATGTCATTCGTGTCATCGAAGCCATGTAATTTTTTGAACCCCACGTAAAGGATAAGTCACGGGACGGGACCGGGCCGGGCCGATTTGTCAGTTTCTATAGAAAACGTCACGTGACCTCCGAGGATTCAGAGCTATCACGTGATTTTTGCTATAGAAATTGACAGATCGTCCCATCCCACTCCGTTCTAGTGTGTCATCCTTTATGCTGTTCCATTTCTAAATATTTATAATGCGAACAAATGAGAACAAATAATAGAAACGGGCCAAGCAAGCGTTCCTCTTAGAAGAAAAAAATTGTCAGAACGCTTGGCGCGCGAGTCAGAGTTTCATCGCACTTGTCTAGTTTTTTCACATTTAACATGTGACATTTTCTTACATAATTTACGGTGCATTTTAAAGTTCACAAGATTTCTTATTACTAAAAACCAGCCAGTACCGCCAAAGAGGACGTTATTTGATTAACACTAATTAGTCAAACCGGCTTCGCTTCTTCCGAACGAAAGTGCCGTCTTTCTAACCACCTCACATCTACCGATTTTTAAATAATAATCCGTCTTTATTACCAAAACGTAAGGTCTAAAATGGTGAGAAATTTTTTTCAAAAATGTTTATAAGCATAGAGTAAACTCAATTCCGAAGTCAGAGAAAGTATCGCTTTCTTTATGTTATTCGCTTGCAGACAAAGTTAATATGCAGAGGGAGGGTAGCTAAGGCAAAACTACGATGTTTAAATCTTGTCTGTCTATTCCCTCTGCTAATGTCCCAATATATATCTGTGCTTGAAGTTATAATTTCCCTGCATTAGTGTGACAAATAGTTTCAACCCCCGTAATTAGCAATACAATTACAGTTCCCGTAGACATAAATCTATCCCTTGCATCTCGAGCGATTTCACGGGCAATCCCACAAAAGGGACAAGTCAAACTATCAAAGCGCCCATTCATTCTAAACGGGGGCTAACAACATTATACCCGTGTAATACATATTTCATTATTACTCACCTTTTATGGGCCTTTATTTTATAGCGCTGGCAACCCCGGACGTATTTTTTTAAATAGTGACGGCGGCTACAATGCAGTTTTGTATTCAATAGGGGGCGGTGTATTGTTGTACAATATTTTTTCTGGTTCGTATCTGGACATTTTTATACGAATATCATGTGTGGATATGAGTGTGTACGGTCGGAAGGAAAATTGGTTACTTGTACATGTTTTGATTAACAATAAATACCTATTTGGAATAAATTGTTTTGACTAGTTATGGCCACAATTTTAATAAAGCTTACACTCAAAGAAGAGGCATACTAAGAGAAGCAACTGTAACACAACTAGTTCTTTTGGTAGGGTTTTAAGTTCTGTTTATATCATAAAAGCCACGAACATCATCCAAAAGCAGACTATTGGCAGCCTATTGTTGGCCTGTGCCAACTGTTAGTATTAACATTGTCTCTCGGCTATCTTTGCTGACGCTACCGCCGTTTTTACAGCGCCTTCTATAGTTCCTGAACTATCCAGAGCTCCATTGATCAGGAGACACCGACGTTCACTTCCGTTTGCCCTTTCATTGTGCCATTCGACAAGGCAGCTCGCACCGCCGCCGGCCATAACGCAACAATGGCACAATTCAAAAATCGAATTCCAAATTCAAAAGCGCATCGTTGAGGTTTATTGGCTTATCGCTTGATTGATTGTGCGAATGCAGTTTTTTTCAATCGGTGTTGCCAGTTTTTGTGCAATTTATACGTCGATAATATATTTTGATTTGGGCGTGGCGAATTCGCAATCTTTGTCGGTGTACGGAAGTATGCCCTGTTAACAGGTAACGTTTTCTTTTGTAATTTCTACGATCTGTACATTTTATGAAGATTGCAAGAATGTTTGGTGCACTTGTTTGCGATACGCCTATTAAAAAATAAATATAAGGGATGGTTTGTAGTTGCTGTGAAATTGTAAATTGCGTCCTTTGAATTGCATTTCTCATAAGTAAACTTCTCGAGGTTTGAAAGGTTTCTTTGAGACTGTTTTCGATGACTTTACTGACCTTGTTCTAAATCTGAGTCAACGTGGTTTTCCAGTTAAACTGAATGTGTATTAATATTATTATGAACGGCGGAGAGTATTAGCATAAGTGGCTGTGAGACAAAAGCCTCGTTTTCAACTCACGCGCCGGGATCCCATTACGTAACAAAACCACAGATCTGTCTTGGAGAAATTTGGGAAAAGTCCAAAAAACTTATGCTCGCCAAAATGTACCCTGTTACTATTTTAATAAGGTTAAAAATAAGTTTGCTTGTTGTTTGTGAACTGTAAAAAGATGTTTGTCGAGGAAAGGCGTGACGTGTTTGTACCACCGTGGATAAACGGACAAAAAGACAAAGACTCTTACAGACACAGTGGCATATCTAAAATACACAAATTGATGAAAACTACTATTATTGTCTTAACTGTTCCAGCTTTTAAAGTTTAAATATAACGCATGACCAGAGACTACAGGCCTACTACAACGAAAATCGAATGATCGAAATTTTGCAGGTATCTTCCTCACTGTTGCATATTCAAGCGAGAAAGAGGTTATTCCAGCACGCCTACCACGAACTTCGAAAATTGGCATTGACGGAAAAACCTCTTTGTCCCTCTAATATGCAAGTGTGACAGAGACGGAGATACAAATCCGCAATTGTTTGATTTTCGTGAAATGCCAATTAAAGATGTAAGCCCATCAAGCGCCGTGATGCTATAATTTCTGAGACTACAATGAAAAACATGACCTAGACTCAAATAAAAATGCAACTTTTTACTCCAAATCATGCACAGTTTTACGGTACGTAGACTGCTAAAATCATATCCCTACTCGTAAAATAAGCTCATTTGACTTAGTCAACACCCTATTCAATTAATATATTTGTGGCAGTGACTATAGAAATTAATTTTGTTTGTATTCTTAATTGTCTAACAACTTTTCTGTAATCTCACAACCCGTTGTGCGATTTAGCTAACCGCATCATAGCCACCCAGTACTTTATCTCCGAAAACCTTTATAAAATTAACTTTAAATGGTGGGCTTATTAGAAAATTAGTGATAATCTAATACAGTCACATCTATAAATATCTTTACACTTCGGAACTTATTACAGCGGAAGAAGGTTTAAAATTGAATGCAGGTACATATTTATGAAGCCGACCGTATATAAATCTAAGAAAATGTCATACCTTTTCGGATACCGAGGGGTTGTGGTTTCGGATTACAGTTGTTTTATTTGCTTTATTGTTGTGGAATCCATTTGTGATAGTTGTTAGTAAAAGGTACCATTTGTCGGTTGCCGATAAGGCGCTAATGCTATGAAGATTCCTTTAGAAATCAACCTTATCAACAAGCGACCAAGTGGTACCTTTTACTTAAACTGTGAAGGATATGTGTGATTAAAAATGTAAAAGTTTGAAGTTACAATTTTAAAGTTGTCGGTTTAATATAATTATATCGTCTCTACCTACTTTACGTTACATAGAGATTTGGTTGTTTGGGCTTAATCCAATTCATATTTGTTATTTTTAATACAGTAAACCGGGGATTACTTTCATTGTTGGGGCAACATTGATCAGCAATATTTGAGCTATGCGAATTTCGTTTTCGAATACAAAGTTAAGAGTTGTATGATATTCCAAGCAACCTCAACAGAAATAGATCATAAACGCGTCCAGAAATAAATAGCTTACTGGTTAAAAGTCGATGATTAATGTTACCCCAAGAATCAAAGTAACAAAACCGGGTGAGGTAATTATAAAAATATAAGCACTTAAATGAGACAAAAGGGTTTAGAATGCAGACCCCGAGGCTCGAGCCCGGGGCTTCTCGGTAGTATCACATTAATTTTATAGGTACTGATAACGTCTAAAATAAGGCTAATGATTCGACTCATTAGGAGCTTAATGTAGAACATGACCTATTTAAAATTAAGCAAACAGTCATAGCACGGAAGTATTTATCCACGTTGCACGGACTATACATCAAAAAAGACCATTAAATATCCATTATAAATGTTATTCTACAGATGACAACACTCCACAATGGCAGATATTTACATTCGATGTCAGTTTGTTTTACAATCCGAAATACAATTTGTATGAAGCGGCGTAACATTTTTCTTTTAACATTTTCCGTTCTTTTATGCTTTTGGATATTATGTCTCTTATTATACGAGGCCCATAGTTCCGCAGCCTTTGTTGGACAAAGAAAGGTGAATGAAATACGGAATAATAATAACATATGTCTGGCCGGTTGAATTTTAGAATAGGCATGAAGAAAAAAACGTTAGGTGATACGACAACACGTGTGAAGGAATTTGAAATTGGAAGTTGTTGCGGAGGATTTTAATTTATACTTTTTTGGGATATTGTTTTATATGGCCAGTATTGAATTATTAGGGATTTTGCAAGAAAAACGAAAAGTTATCCATAGTTCATGTAGTTTGGCCAGGATTAGTTCTCATTCGTGCATAGTCAGAGATAATCATACTGTCATTTTCTTACGCAAGTATTACCACCCCTAAAAGAGGATGGATATAGTTTTTTTTGTTCTACTTTTACTGCGTCCGTTGGATAGGCAGACAATAAATGTATTTTTATTTTTTGATCGACAGTAATAGTAATGAATACAACTTTACCTTATTACGACAATTACGGCTCATACTTTCCGATGTTCTTGTTTATTTATTTATTTAAAAAATTTTGCACAATGAAATTAATGCACACGCCTTTAGGCATTCTCTACCAGTCAACCATCGGGCTAAACTGAAACTGTTACTTTGGTGCAGGATAGTAGAAAGAAGTTTATATTCATTGATGACTTTTTTCTGTCCCTATTTAGTCTCATCTCATTATGAAAAGTCAAAATGCTATCAACAAAAAGTACCTAAATGTATTTTATTTTACCTTAAATAACATATTTTTATATTTTTATTAAAGCGCTGCACGCTCTTCTCTCTACAAATTCGGTATATACAAATAAAACAATTTAAAATATCAAGTGTGGTTAAAACACTGCATGAGATAGGCACGTTTAACCTACTTCCCGATAAGACGGGTATTTTTCGCGCTGGCAATAATTTACGTAGCTATTTATATATGCCTCGTAAATTTGCCGCCGTGATTTATATGAGGATTAGAGCGTTATCAGGGTGGTGACACCATATGCTGTGGAAAATCGTTAGTAAAGAATGATTAGGTAAATTATAAATAAAGTTTTTGAAACTTGCTCAAGAACAATGCTAAGTTTGGACATATAATATAAAATAACCAGATAATTAGTGTTGTTGCTATTAACGGATAGGCCGAGAAAGGCAAATGTATGGTCGTATTAATAATGTATCTATGTGCAGTATACACCCTGTTTTTATTGATTTTCGTTAACTTTTAAGGGGAGATTCTTCAGGTTAAATCGAGTTAATTTGTCTAATAAACTAGTGTCTTAACTATTACAGTTTTTAAGATATTCAAGAAATAAATGTATTAGCTAAACCAGTGTAAAGGGTTACTAAACCATATCGTAATAAGATTTTTTCCAATTCGACAAAAAACGATTTATCAAGCAGCTTCTATTGAATTGACGTACAAAACAATGTGTCGAAGTTAACGAAAAATTAAAAAAAGCACGATGTAAAGGTACAATATGTATTGTGCTCTATATAGAAACTAACAGAGCACGCACAACTAATCACTTTGATTACATACCTTTAGAAACTTGTTAAAATGTCAAGAACCTGTAGGACAAAGAGATTATTTGCATTTGTTTTCTATACAGAAGAGTCGCACAAACCTCAGTCAGACGGCGCTGTCCTTTCGCACGTATCATGTGTATGAGGAGCACCATAGCGAGATCCATCTCAATACATCTTCGATCCGCTTTTCGTGCTCTTTCACAAGTTGTATAAATTAGAAATGAGAATTAAAATTTTAGCAAACTAAGTGTATATAATATTAAGCGCTACCTTTATTATTTTTAGCGCATGCTTTGACCTTCTGTAAGTAATAAGGCGCTTAGCTTTTTAATGTGCATGTTAGTTGTATATCATATAAACAGTACTAATTGTTGAAGGTCCAAGAAATAAAATAAGTCAGAAAAACTGGTTCAAAGCTTTATATCTCCTAAGCGAACGATATTGCTGGACGACATTAAAAGTTTCAGATTAAAAAAAAAACATCTTATTTTCTATGGCGCCTCGATGATCCTTATTCTTTTACTTATTTCTTTCATCAACACAATATGTTATACTTACTAAAATACCCATTGAAAATTATGTCACACATAACACAAAGTTTATTATTTCTATCCGCAATCTCACTCACGTATGTATAAAAAAAAGCTATAGCAAAATATAATCTGTTTGTCACAAAGGACGTCAGAATCAGCCGCTCTCAATACTGGCAACATTGAGGGCCCTCGAAAATGGCGCGGAAACTGACAGTTCCCTGGCAAACATAATTATTCTAAGTTGCTTATTATGAGAACTAACCCTCAATGTATGTTGAACCTTATTTTTATGAGAAAGAGATTTATAATACTTTGCAGTTTGTTTTTTGAATATGCTTATGATTGTATTCTATAAACTATTGTGTTTGATACAGTTTGCGTCAAAAGCAAATGTTGCGTTTTTCTGTTTGAGTTGGGATTAAGTGAAGTGGTTATATGTAGGTATACTTATTAATTGTTACCAAAAACGCCAGAAAGCAAAATAAACGCCGTATCCTATATTTTGACCAGAATCTGTTCTCATTCGTACATAGGCAGAGAGCTTAGCTTACGCTTGTATTGCCACTTCAAAAAAAGAAGGGGTTTTAATAGATACCATGACCATAACTAGCAAAAAGGTATTCGCAGCACTTAGTACTCTTATACTCCTATGACAATGATAGGATAGGTCTTTTGGAAAAAAATGGCTTAACTGATGGTGTCTTGCGGTTAAAAAGTTAGGGGGCACACTTTTTTTTTGGTAAATTCCGAAAAAAAATATATTTCGCACTTTTTATTTGACAACTTTGTCAGCATGATTGATATATATATATTTTATTTTTTATTTTAAAACATGTTTACATGACCTTACAGACAAATCCAATGCGCCATGAAACTTAACATTAACATATACCAAGCAGGTACATATAACTATTACAATTAACAATCAGATACAAACAAAAAATTACAAATAATACAATTACAAATCACTATAATCCCTTATCACATCACAATTACACCTTAACGGATGTAGGCCTCGCATCCATCACCTCACAGAATCTCAGGCACTCATTTCTCACAGACACCCAACGCGACGCAAACAGGTCGCACTCGGGTGCTGATGCCAAGAGTGCATTCAATTGTGAGGGCACGGCGCAGCGGAGAGTTCAGTCGTGACACGGTGCGTCCCGCTGGCAAAGCCAACAGATCGCGTCGCCGCGGTCTGAGGGCTATCCTGGGGATGTCTGGCACATGTAGTCGCACAAGTCGACTCACCAATTCTGGACAGTCCGAATCACCGCGCAGGGTCCGACACGCCAACGTCAACAAGCTAAGGTTACGTCTCACCTCCAAAGAGTTGTAACCTAAGGTCCCAAGGAGATACTTTGTCGGATAAAGAAACGGGTAATATCCAAACATTTTCTTGTATAAAAACCGTAAAAAGGCTTTTTGTACCTTTTCAAGAAGCAAACTGTAGGTAGCTTCGTAGGGATGCCAAACGATCGATGATGTCTCAAGCATTGATATATATAATCATACCAAATTACAGCCTTTTATTTAGTAGGTACTAACGGTTACTGAGCTTAGTCGCAGATGGCGGACAGACGGACATATATATTAATAGATATTTTATAGTAGATATTAAGGATGACTCACAGTAGTCCGTTCCTTTCCTATCCGATACGTGACGTCCGAGGGCTCCGAGCTATCACGTGATACTTTCTATAGAAACTGACAGATCGTCCCGTATCCGATCGGAACGGAACGGACTACTGTGAGTCTTGTTTTTATAACACTATAAGCTTTCGCGTTTTGTACCTACGCATTATTATAAACATAGGACAGGTCTATCGCGAATACAGTTAATTTACCTTAAGGCCGTCCCCTATGCCAATGACCTCGGCGATTTGAGCTTTCTTCCCCTCCCGCTTACATTCCTCACCGGTTATACAATACGTCAATAAGCATAAGTTCCCACCTAGGAAGAGCTCCTTGTACTAGGACGCAACCCTATAAACTACTAGTGCCATCTTACACGACTGGCCCCCGTCGCCCGCGCAGGCATCTCGAGCCGGCGTTTTCGGAAAAATGCGTGTAATAGCTTTTTCTCGAAAAGTACAAAACCTAGCCAAAAATCAGTAGATGCGTTTAAAGTTAACATAAATATATACTGCTTGTCTTAGTTTCTTGTACTTACAACGCATAATAAGGGAGTAGATACAGATTTAAGGTAGAAAAAAGGGTTTACGGTTATTTTTTTTTCTCTTGATGTATTATGTTTTTCGACAATTTAGTAGAACCAAATGTAGACCATTTACCTAGCTACATTATATATATTTTTCAAGCGTTGTGCTTGGAGCTGAACAAAGCCTATTCACTTTAAAAACAGTGAAATATCAGTGAAACAGCCGGGTAGCCCCTTAATATACCGACGTTCGACACAGTAAATTAACTGTATTCGCGATATAACCGTTCTGTTCTATGTTTTATAATAATGCTTGTTTTTAGTTTGAATACTTATATCAACTAATGTGCTACTGCACCTATCATTAATGAGGAACAGATACAATACAGCCCCTTCGGCCGCGTATGTAACCGGAATTTTATTTGAATTTTATTTGGTATTTTTGAGACACAATGAAAACAGTGGCGTGTGGGATGGCTACAAAAAAGACTTTTATTCTATCCGCAATATTATAAAACTATATTTTAGTCGATGCTCTAATTATGCTCTTCAAGAGGGTAAAATTTGTTTTTGAATGCGTACCATTGCAATACATTTATACAATTTTGTTACATTTATTTCGCAAATGGGACTGGCAGAATAGCGGCAAATTTTGTTGTTTTTGGAAGTCCAGTTCAATTTTTTTCCGAATCAATTAATATCCAGAACCCAATAAATATATTTATTTATTACTAGTCAATTATATTTCAATATATTTCGAATTATAGTCAGCATTATGGAAAGCAAACAATCCTAATTTGAAAATTGAACCTGTAACCTTCTATTTCTAAATCTGCATTCTCGGGGGCTTATCTAATTAATTAAGGACGGCGAAACTTTCATCAGCAAGCGTTGTTAATACATGAACTTGTGTAAAATTCACAAAAACTTTAAGCCTCACGGAATAAGCCAGTAGTTTGAGTTGGCAACTTGTAATAGGTTTATAACTTTGAATATTTAAATTGTCTGCGCGAGAATTTGCGTAATCGCGGTCATTTTTGCATTTTTTACTAGATAGCAAAGAGTTTGTGTGCTCAACTCAATCAGTAAAAAAGTCTCATATAATTCCGATAGAATTGAATTTAGAGCCCTGCATTTTGTGTGGGTAGAACTCATTGGTATTATGATAGACAGTAGTTTTTAGTATTATGTATTCTGAATAGGAAACAAATAAAATTGTTTGACACACCAGGTTCACCAATAACAATAGGAAAAAAAAACAGCCAGGTGCAAATCGAGGGTTAACCTATAAACTTTTAGTTGCAACTGCATCTCGAAGTAGAAATTTGATGTTAGTCCCATGTATGTAAGTACCGACAGATTGCATTACTTACTCGTTTTCATGCCATAGAGTCAGTATCCGAGATTGTTTATACTTGATTTTTTTTGTTATCGGATAACGTAAACCGATTTTTTGTAACTTTATTTAAAAGACGGTACTTACACCATGCTATCATATAAATTTAAAGAGCGAAAAACGAATCATTTTTTATTTAGGAAAAAAGTTAATAAAGATAGGGCTATATTATATTTTTCCTGTAAAATTTATGACAATGACAATGGTAACGTTGTGTCAAAATTTCCTCTTTTCAGCTTAAAAACTTCGGATATAAGTGGGGAGGGAATAGATGAATGAATTTTACTAAACTTAACATTTTGGCCCCCCTGTTTTAGAGGGCATTTTTCATTGAAAATTAATTAAAAAATATGATAAATCCTCTCTCAATATGTCTGGGTTAACCTTGTTTATAACTATTCCAAGTTTCAAATCGGTAGCTTTAGTAATAGTCTGACAAGCCAAGACTGCAGTATATATTTTTTTAATTTATATGTTTCCCTATTTTTTTTTATACCGAAAAAAAGGGACGCACATATTTTAAAAAAATCTACCGGTAATGAGACGATAAATGAAAAAATCTTCATTAAGTCGTTTTTACTTTTTGGAACCATTTTAACATTGACAACGGTCATTTAGCTTCTAAAGATTAAGGTTTTTGGTCATTTCTGTCTTGTCAGTTCCAAATGGCGGTGGGACGAAGCAGGTTGGGCCGATATGTGAATGAAACACATGCTGCAATTTTAAGCTTACCAGCTAGTAAGCTTAAAATTGCAGCAAGTGTTTTATTAATTGAGTTAACCATAAATCAAGCTCAACTTTCAACCAGTTTTTATTGCAGAAATGTTTATGTTTAGTGAGATTGGACTAGTTTTCACTGGAAAATCCCATTATCGGTTCAAAAAAGATACGTTTTCATTTGGCTATTTATTAGAAACGGATTGATTTATTTTACATGAAACACTTTATAAATACAATTATAGGAGTAGAACTTTCAACTTTTAACACGTTTAACGAATGTCTAGTGTGACTCATCCTTTACAAATACAAATACAAATCGTTTATTTCCTTGAACAAAACAATGAACATAAAATACAGAATTAGGCACTGACAAAGGAAAAAGGTATGGGCACAGCTTAGCTGGTTTTAAGCCCATCCAAGGTCAATCAAAGAGGGAGAAATTACAATTTAGGTATAATAAGGCAATGAATAGAATGTAGGTACACAATAATTTTTATAAGAAGTAAAACTAAAACTACAACTACTTACCAATTACTATTAATAATTATTTTACGGCATCCATCTAGCGAAATAACACACCCGTGCCGTAGATTTAACGGTTTTACGTAAATAAGTTTTACTTTAGTTTCACTTTTAATTTTACTACCCTAAAAAATAGACCTAGTTAAGTTTTTTTTTCTAGTTACCTATTTCCGGATGAAAAGTTTGTAGGAGTGCATCTACCTATTATCTATAAATATCCCATTCAAACGTAATTTGAGAAGATCAGGCTATTATAATTTAATGTCTGTCAAAACCGTTCCTTTCCTGGGGTCAGGTTAGGTTAGGTTAGGTTAGGTTAGAAAAAAAAGATCATTTTTGTGTTGCCAATTGAAAGAAAGGGGTAAATATTTAATATTTGGCTTCGCGACAGAATGGGGGTAAACAGGCTTTTTAATCGAGGACACGACGGGCACTCGAATTATGGAGGCAGGGTTCTTAATAAGTAATAAATCCTACCGTTTGATACCAAATTTTGTAAAATAAGACTAAAATATGTAAATATAAAAACAAAAAATGGTTCTAGGTACCGGTTGGTAGGAAGTTACTTTATTTTAGGTTTTTAGGTCAGGACCATAGAACATGTAAAATCAGCTGCAGGGGTATGGGGGTTGTGAAATGATGAAGTTTACTTAACACTTTCACATTATATGCTATCAAAATCTAGGAAACTTAGCATAGATGGGACTCTAGATCTACAATTTTAAGCTCTTATGGTCTGAGCTGTAAAATTGGCGGAACGTACCTTAAAGAAAGCGTTTAAAATAAGAGAGGATTGCATAAACTAAGGAAATTTCGGACCCTGGCTGGACCGTGGTCAGGTAGCCTAGTGATTAGGGCGTCTACCGCGAAAGCAGGAGGTCGCTGGCTCGATAAAATTTAAGTAAGTAATTTGGAAATATAGCTTTCAACTTCGAGAATATCTTTATGTAAGTTAGCGAGTGGCCATGGCATATTTCTAAATTGTTAGACCTGGTAAGTTACACATAAGAGTACGAACTTACCGTCGAACATTTCTAATTATTACGAAACAATTTCAACAGAAAATCGCGAGTACTTAACAGTTTACACAGTGTTTTAATTAAAATAATTTAAAATATAATCGCTTTAGACCGGGAATTGCTAACAAGGGAAGTTGAGAATTTCAGAAACGTAACAAGACAAAATAATAAAATATTAATAAAGCCCGGGGAGACGGGGAAAAGTTTCACGGGGCAAATATTTGTGTTTAAAATAAGGAGCGGGTGATACCGGGGCCGCCGTGAACCCGCTACCCGTTCACAAATTGATCGGCAACCCTTCCAATTACTGGCCATTGTCACTAGGTATTGCCGGCTTACTCAAATACCTAACTGTTGCACTGTTCCACATACTAGGTACATCTTCTTAATGTACAAGGTGTAACAAATATGCAAATGCTGGTGATCCGTTCAAGGCCGTAATCAGTATTTTATTTTGGTCTGACCTTAAGTAAGTCATCCTTAAGTCCGTAAGTTCCGCCGAGTTTCTAGCTGGTAGTAATCACCTCTTAAAACCGGTGCTAGCTTTTCTTCGACGTTCATAAGTGCATTGTAATGTGCCTACATTTTAAAATAAAGATCTTTATCATTTTTATCATTTATACATTTAAGAATCAGACACACTAGATCGGGCCAGGGCCGTGCCAGGCGGGAACGATGTGACAATTTCTATAGAAAGCCTCACGCTCGGAGATCATCCTAGTAAAAAATCAAAGAGCAAAAACCGACAAAAACCGAACTCAAATCGCTGACTGTGAAAACCAACTAACTACAATAAAACGCTCAAAGCCATTAAAACTGAGTGTCTAGCACGTAATGAAATATTAAAATAGACCGGAGCGAATGAAATAGAACTAACTTGTTACAACTCTCTCTGTCTACAGACGAAGTGCTCATTCCTGTATAAACTATAAAGTTTTAAAAGTTTTGTATTGGGAGAAGAGAATTAATATCCGGATAGACTTTACCTCGTATTATGGAATATGTGGTTAAAATCGATCCCGATATTAACTAGTGAGCACTGTGGGAAGGCCCCTCGACTATATGGACCGACGATCTCGTTAAGGTAAGGAGACCGTTTAAGGGCGGCGAATGACCGTTCGTTGTGGAAATCGTTAGGGGAGTCCATTGTTCAGCACTGGACGTCTTTCGGCTAAAATGATGATGATGATATCTTCCTTACTTAAAATACATCCCTAGTAAATTACGTATTAGATAGAAAATCCGTTTGTGTAGACAGTCAACAAATAACATATAAAGACGTAAATATTAATATTGGAAGACAGTTTCTTGGAAAGCATAATAAGTTTTGTCTACTCCTGTCTATTTGTCTGCTCATAAATAGAGTTGATTTTAAGTAAGTACCTAATAAAGATTTGTAATGTTTAAGCAAACGTACACGTTTATTAGCCTAAGAGATAGGACAGGCCACCGCTGAACGGCTGCCAGGCGCCCACATTAAATAATAATGAATGACCGTTTATGTTTGTTTATAAAATCAAGTACCTACGCAGTACTACCAGAATTCTTATGTAGGTAGGTGCGATCACTTGAAACTACCAGATATCGCATTATGAGCCCATTACAAAGAGAGCGACGTCACCCACCACACATATATGCCTAGACTCGTAAAGTTGACAATTGTATCAGCTCATCCGAATAGTACGAGCCTATACCATTTTATAGGTACTATAAGAACGGACAATAATATAAACTTTTTTTTTGTAAATATTATTAGTCAACACGGTTACAGTGGCGATTCAGTTTAGGCACTTAGGCTCAGTTGTATGGAAGCGAGTCAGTTTACGTCGTCAACTTAATTGCGTTAAGACGTCATGGTAAGGCCGTGAAGGGTCGTAAAGGTAGACGCAACTAAGGTAAGCGGTCGCGCTTCCATACCAAACTAATACGGGATTCCAATGCATATGCGGGGTGATCACGAGGCGCCTTACATGCTCTATCTAGTAGTTGAGGTGGGCTGTGCTTGAAACTCACACTCATTAAACTTATTCTTTTTTTTGCTTCTCTAAAAACACACGTCCTTATTTTTACCGCCCCTAATGAATAAATCACTAGAATTAGAACCGAAATGAGCAAACGATCGTCATTACCCGTCAGAATTAGCAATGGCCGCCGGTCCTCCACAACGCACGTGTCGCCACGTGGCCGCGTGCGCGCGCAACGCAAAGCAATATTAAAACTACCCTCCAAAATTTTACAATTTGAACCTTATTCTCTTTAAGTTGGGGTGCATAATGGCTTGTAAGTACTGTTCGTGTGACAGCAGCAATATTGGGAATATGCGTAGGCGCGTGGCTGACGCGTTACGGATATTGTTGCTGGTGTGATTGAAACACTTAATGTCACCGATACGGTTTTTGCTTGGGAAGTTTGGGTGACATAAATGAGAACACAATGGTGATTAAAAAACTGTAGTAGCTTGTCTTGCAACAAAGATTTTAGAAATTAGTATTTTTCAATAACATTATTATGTTTTTGATGAAATATAGAGTCCATAAGTAGTCTAATTAGTGTCTTATTTATTACTTAAAATATGTTCGGTGGTCTTTATAGAAGTAACTGGTTCCTAAATACTAGTTCAAACTTTAACTGCTTTAGGGATGACTCACACTAGACGAGACGGGGCGGGACGAGACGATCTGTCAGTTTCTATAGAAAACGTCACGTGATATCCGAGGGCTCCGAGCTATCACGTGATTCTTTCTATAATCAGTATCTATACGCAGCTAATACAGTGTGGCCCAGAAATTCGTTGACAAAGGTTTATATCATTAATGTTCTAGCGTTACAGGAATTATAAATGTTATTAAAATTCGCAATAATATTTGACTAAATAAATTGAATCGTCTTCAAAATCCGCATTTGGCTTTAAACACGAATGCAAAAGTTTGTAAAAATATTATCACTTTGCCGCAGTTCCGTAAGATTTATGTTTGTCTAATTCAGCAAGTATAGTTTTTCAAATATCTCAAATTGTTGAATAAGTAATTGAGATTGATCACAAACTATAATTCATAAATGTAAATAGAGTTGATTTAGTTGTGTAAGCTGAATATACATATAGAGCTGTATATCTAGGAAAAAAATGTTTATTGTATTTATCGACATTGCGTGTCTTGCAAAAAGAAGAGAAGAAGAAATATCAACAGTGGATGCAATGATATCTAAGGTTTACAGCCTTGTGAATATATTTTCGATAACTACTTTACTTTGATTACTAGACATACTATGTTATGTCAACGTATTTTGGGTCACCCGCAATTACAATATTATTTAGATCCAGCATAATTCGCATAAGTTTTTTTTTACGGTATCTTGAAGCGTTAAACTGTAGCTTCCCTAAATATCTGAACCCGGCACCCTAAGGGGCGCCTCCATCCCTCCTTAATTATTTTATGTATCTCCACTAAAAACGGGTTAATTTCAGTAATAAAACAACTGGGACGCGACCTCGCAGTTAAAGTACTACAAACAGTATCTCAAGTTCTTTAATCCATTCCGCCCTCATCTAAACACAATATTGTCGTTACGTCTCTACGGGGGATTTTTGCTACGGCGCAAGAAACCGATATACCGCCGCTACGGCGTAGCATTAACTAAAATTGTATACTAAACAGATACAATATTTATCCTTACAAATTACCATTTTATAACCGCTTTTTCCACCATCCCCGCATCACCTTATTCTGTGTTATAGTGAGCTAAGTTCATTTAAAAATTTAAAATATCTCTGTAATGCTATTATAAAAGTCCGCCACATTCGAATTTCTAGCCTGATTTTGATTTCATATTGCTTTAATGTTACATTTCAGTACACCTTGCGCAAATCAGGTTTAAAGAGTATTTTTAAGAGTGGAATACAGCTCCCGTATATTATGGCAATACATAGGAGCTCACTCGGCCGGAGTTTACAAGTATGAAGTTAAAATACTGTGTACAACAGTTACCGGGTCTCTATCTCTGTCGCCAACCCGGTTCATAGTTGCGATGCCTGGTAAATACGAGAATGTTAATTAATATTTTTTCAGCGTCTTTTTACTGTTTTGAGATTATGCGAGTCCGAGTCGAGGGTTTAGCTGGTTATAAAGAAAAAATATGAAAGTCGTTTACAATTAGCCTGAATATCAGTCCAGCGCATTAACTAAATTATTTAGAGTATACGTACAAAGTCAAATATAATAGTACAAACACTCGAAAAAAAATTACATAAAGAAATAATTTATACTGTTTAACAAAGCATTGCTAAGAATTTTTATCTAGTGCATGGATTTTTCGAAAGATTTAGTTTCAAGACAAATAATAAAAATAAATCAGACTCAAGAGCTCAAGACAGAAGATCAAACTGTGAAGTCCGAACTTATGATCGTCACTATCGTCGGATCAGCGTGCGTAGCCACGATGCCAATAGCTAAAGCTGAAGAAGAGTGATATATAGAGATAACTACGATACGCTACGTGGCGTGAGCGATTGACATATTAGCTACGCACCCAGGTCGTATGGACGGGCTGGAAAAATCAAATGGGATTTTCGCTTGGCTATTACTTTAGACATCATCCGTCGAAAAATAACTCCGCTTGTCATTTTCAGAAATGTAGATACCTATAATAGGTAGACTATGGAAGCCTGATAGCGCTTCCACCCGCATAGTAGGGCGTAGCCACTCCCAATACCTAACCATCCGAATGCAAAGTTCCCTTATTTATCCGGATCAGTCTGTTTTAAGTCCGTTCTTGCGAAGTTGGGGTCTAATCCGTCCCCGCGCGGCGCCGGCACGGGCCCGCTATCGCCTCCGCACAGCGTCTTGGCTTTACTTGAAGGATCGCTGATAATGTAGGTCTGATTACGACTACTGGGCCCTTACCATGACGTCTTATCGCGGTTCAGTTAAGGACCTAAAGTGAGTCGCTGCCATACAACTGGGGCTTTTACCACGACGTCTTAACGCAATACAGTGTAGGACCAACAGTAAGTCGCTGCCATACAACTGGGGTTACCTCATGGTAAGGCCCCAGTTAGGTACAAGTTACAAGTTAGGTACAGTTAAGTATAAAGACTCAGTTTAGGTCCTGAACTGAATCGCGTTAAAGACGTAATAGGAAGGGCCTAGTAGTGCGTAGCCAGGCCTATGGGACTATCTGCGTGGACTCAATTCGCTCGTCTTCTGTCTGTCTGTCTGTGCGCGCCGAGCGTCATTTGTTTTTTGCCTAGAGTTCAAATGTGTTTGCATTCGCTATTTGAATGAGAGATGAATATCTGTTTTTAAGAACTATTGTATAATCTGTGGCGTAGCGTCTAGCGATCGTTCGGCGAAGCTGCTGTTCTAAATATATGCTGCAGCTTGACGGTGGCGTCGACATATTTAGAACAGCGTATATTGAGGGCGTTCGTACTCCTAAGAAGCCTTATCGGTCGCTGGAGGCTTGCTACCATTCGTTCGTGCCTTATTGGTCGCTGGAGATTGGCTACTGAGGCCGTAATCGTAGCCATGAGCTATCCAAGACACAAAGGCCGTAGTCAAGCATCTTTGCTTGTTTTCTTCGTTTCAATTCGATTAAACCTACATTTCATACATTCGCAAATTAATTAAAAGGTGATGTATATGAAGTGTGAAATCTGCTTTGGGCCAGCATGGGGACTATAGCCCAATTCCTTACACGCCATCGCCAGTGAGAGAGAAGGTTTGTGCCCAATAGTGGGACGTATATAGCTGGATTACTCAATTAAATTAATTGCTTATTTTGAAAAAGTGATTTTTTTTCCTGAAAGTGCCTGAATAGAGTCAAATACAAGCGAATATTATAGTTATCTCTATGAATATACTGACTATTAGTAAATTAGTAAATAACGGAGAAACTAAGCTACGGGATGGTATGTGCACCGACATGCCGCTATTTCTGCGTAAACTACTACATATAGTATCGTATACAGGGTGTTTCAGTAAGTTAACTTAAATCACAGGAATTGCAACAACAACGAACATACAAACTTGATTAAGAATTTTTTTAAAGGCGTCTTAAAACTGTCTGAAAACCGTATTTTTTTTTAAATTAATATTTTTTTGACAACCTTACACAGATCAACCTAACCAAGCGAAGCTTCTACTATAAGTGACGATATACGTACATATCTTATGTAGATAAATGCCGTTACCAGGATTCCAACCTGGAACCTCCAGCTTGGTAGGCAGAGCCACTACCATTTAGGCTAGGGAGTTCGACAAAGTTGAGAGACGTTTTCAGAGATTTTTAATGTGGAGTGATACTTACAGTGTCGTAGAGACACTGTGTCACATCCGCGTCAACGTCACGTGATATCCGAGAGTGATCAAGTGATTATTTCTATAGAAATTGACAGATAGTCCTGTTCTGTCCCGTCCCGTCCCGTCCTTGTGTGAGACCTCAATGAGATCTAATGATACTTAGAGCATTGGTGGCCCAGCTTGCATGCGAGTTTCAACCCGAAGGTCGCGGATTCAAATCCTGCCGGCTCGTACCAATAAGTTTTTCGGAACTTATATACGCCTAATTTGTGATATTTACCAATCACTTTCGGTGAAGAAAACATCGTGAGGAAACCGAAATCCCAATAGGGCCAAGTTTACCCTCTGGGTTGGAAATTCCGATGGCAGTTGCTTTCGTAAAATAAGCGCCTATGCCACATCTTGGGATTAGTCGCCAAAGTCGACCCCAGGGTAGGGAGCCGTAGAATAAGCCGGGATAACGCTAGGAAGAAGAAGAGATCTAATGATATTCCTTAAGTTTTATAAGTTCGGATTAACTTATTGTTACAAACCAGAACCCGGAATAACGAGAAAGTGTATATGCATGGAAGTTGCATGAGGCTTCGAAAACTGTAAATATGCAACTGGAGCACCCTGTAGCTGCGCAGCGCTTGATGCTTTAATTAATTGGCGGCGGAAGAGACCGAGCCTCGTGTAGTCAACTTCATTATATACCAACCGTTAGGTACCTATTACACTAAACTATGTCGGTTCTGGGAAACTATCTAGATAGAAACGTGCTAAAAATCTAGATACATATTTTTAGAGGCATTATTTAATTAATATTATCTTCTGTTACCGCGATTGTTATTCATTGAAATTATACACTTTAGAACGGATTAATCGCGTTTATGAACACCATGATCCTACACCCATGATCATCTTAACCCTGTGAAAACGAGTGCTGTAAAGGGCTCGAAACGTAGGATCATGGTGTTAATAAACGCGATTAATCCGTTCTAAAGTGTTTAATTTCATTATTTTATTATTAAAGAAAAATGGAAAAAACAAGTTTCACTACGTCAAACAAGGTAAAAAAAATTACTTACAGAGACCTCTTTGATTAGGTATGTTATGTTACCAGCTTTTATTAATATATCTCTAAAGTAAGCCCAGGAAACATGCGAATCGCAAACAATAATGTTTTTCTTAAATTAAATTCAAAATCATTCATAGTTCTCAGGCGGAAGTATATGTAAACCGGTAAAGAAAAATAAGAGTAGTAGATTTTTTTAATTTAAGATTTAGGAACTGTTTTCCTTGATCCGGGGTAAAAAAACTAAGATCGCAGTCAATTGAGTCAATTTATCACCATCTCTCCTTGTATTTTCGCACTAGCTCATCAAACACCACAGAAACCATTCACTACTGAAACGGCCGTATTATCGTAACATACAAAACATAAGATAAATACTTAACCTAATCTTGGAGATTTCATTAAAACTCAGAAGTGAGGTTATTACGATCAATATGCCGGTTTGTTTACATTGTTTGCAAGTTGTATTGACGGCGATTTTATGTTTCACTTACCCAAACTGATTGATAGTCAAAAAATCACCAAAAAAGCTCATCCTAATTAGTTGAACGTGAAGTGAAACTGCGCACTGTCGTCAATTGTTATTACAGTCAGTCTCTCTGAAATCTAAGAAACTCCTATAACCGCCTCCGTCAAATTTTCGAGGTTGGTTAAAAAACCAGACAATCTCTTCCTACGCATCAAACGTCACACAGCGCGCTCACTAATGTTGTAAATTAGAGCAAAACTTGAGTTTGAGCTTGAGCTTGAGTTAGGCTTGCTTTACTCACAAGTCTTCACAACTCAAAGTCTGTGAACTCTTGCAACACTGCTCATAACTTGTGAAGAAAACACAAAAACAGTCATAAATAATATTGAGTCCTGAAAACTCTAGATTCTTCACGCCTCGAGACTTTAAGACTCAAAATTAGCTCTAATTTACAACACTAGCGAATATTCTCTTATAATTGTACAAAACCTAACCCCAACGAAGTCCAATAATTCGCCATTTGATTTCCCATCTGCAATCTTTTCACACCCACTACTAATATAATGTAAGCCCGCTGCGCACTTGCGGCACAATGCGACTAATCGCAGAACAAAGCACGGTTTAGACGCAAATAGAAATCGTGTTGTTTTCGGTCGGCGCCCCGCCGTGTTTATGAGGGGGTTGCACACTTGCCTGATGGACGCTGCGATTTCATTGATTGTTGTAGACTGCATCATTTAAAATTATACAATTTCGCTAATTACAAGCCGTAACCTATTTGCAAATGTACCTGTTGATGGGGAATGCACTGCACAGTTTTGCGTATAAGTAATTGTCTATTCACGGTGCACAGTGGTAATTTGCACAAATTGGCAGTAAAGTGTAAATCGTATCATAAACACATCAAGACATTGTTGATTAATCCTTACCTGTAAATACTTACTTAACATATTTACAATATTTAGATAGATATGAATGATATAGGTAACGATTGCGTCGACAGCTGAGCAATGATCATATGCCATTCTTCAGGTACTTACACCACTTACACCGGTTTTGTGCTAATCTTATCAAGAATAAGTGCTCTGAAGTTTATCAAATGTCAACCCATCGAACTGATGGATTACCAGCGTTCTTAACTAAAAGCGGCTTCCAACATTAAGTCGGCGACTGACGTGAGCATTTGCTCGATGTGAGCACGCGTGCAATGCTCGCTTTAGTCCGCGTTTTTTTGAGATGTCCAACAAATTGAGCATTGTACTTGATTTGTAACGTGATCACATCGAGCAAATGGCACACGTTAATCGCTTTTAACGTTATCGTCCAGCTTCAGCTAAATTATAGTCCACACTACCACCATTGCAGTTTATACATCCCACTAAGCAGAGAGACTTGCACAGAGTTGGAGACTTTATACACACTTTTACAATTTCACCGAAAAGCAATTAGTAAATATCAAATGTTTCGTACTTATGTACATAAGTTCCGAAAAGCTTGAATACCTACTTTACTTTAGATATTCCTACCGCTAGGCGACTATTGCGTATTTGGCCGATCTTCGACTAGTGTGCATTCCCCCTAACCCTCCCTGCACTGCGTTTGATCGCGACGCGATGCGGGGATTATCGCAACTGAATAAATTATCGTTGTTTTATTGGGGCGCTGCTTAGCGCTTTTTAGTGGGGTGCACATGCGGTTGATTGTATGATTGCTGAGTGACGTCACGCATGTGCGCATGATTTCAGAAATACGCGCAGATTTTTCAAGTCAAAATAAAAAGCAAGTGGGCGTTTTTTTAAGTTGAATTTTTTATGTGATTTCTTCTCAGCTTTCGATCCTAGCAGGAGTTTCCCAAAATGTTCATAGGTAGGTAGGTACTTATATTTTTTGAACTTTCCATTGTTGGCAACCCCAACAGAACATAATTTTATATTCATTCACTCTTTCCTTTCATTCACTACTTCCCTCGCTATAAGGTGCGCCATTGCTTACTGTACTGACTGTGTGTGTAAAATGTGATTAAAATAAGTACCATGTAAATGAAGCTGTTTCCTTTGACTTCGACCTCAACTGCACCAGCCCCATGGCTCCCCTGAACATATGGTCCTTCGAGAAGAGAAGAAGAGGAAGAAATTAAAGATTCCGGTTTCATTCCAACACGTGGCTGCCGGGCGAAGCCCCGATTACATGAAGACATCCACGCAAAGCAAGAGCGGCGCGAACAATAGCCTATGTCTATTCGTCGCATCATCATTTTCGTGAGTCTATATATTCACGCTAAAACGTGAGCGGCGCGAACAATAGCCTATGCCTATTCGTCGTATCATCATATTCGTGAGTCTATTCACGCTAAAACGCGAGCGGCGCGAACAATAGCCCATGCCTATTCGTCGCATCGTCAATCATCATTTTCGTGCTATTCACGCAAAACCGAGAGCGGCGCGAACAATAAGCCTATGCCTATTCGTCGCATCGTCATCATTCGTGAGCCTATTCAAGATTTCACGCAAGAACGCGAGCGGCGCGAAACAATCCAATCATAGATTCGTCGCATCGCGCAAGTAAGTACTTACTATACATAAGTACATACCTAACGTCGATCCTACGCTACTTTGTTCACCGTGGACGACCAACATATAGCTACGAGGTTTACCCGTACCAAACAAGTGCTCAGAAATAACGCGAGCGGCGCGAAACTGAAAAGTAGGTATCTCCTTAAGTATACCTATTCGTCGCATCGTCGTTCCAGTGCCTATTTACTGCGACTATTGAGCTACTCTCGTCTAAACTGCGCAATCATTCATCGTGGTTTACACAGAAGAAAACATCGACGCAAAGAAACATCGTCGCATACAAATTTCAACGAGAAATTCTTGAAAAACCTACGTTGTGCAAGGTCACCGATCTCACGCTAAAGTTCACCGTGTTCGGCGCAAGTATATACCTATCATCGCCACAACGGCAATAATTTCAAGCGAGAAGAACGGGCGGCGCGATTTCTATCGTCGCATCGTGCAGAAGATATACGTGTCGAATCTATCGCTTTAATTAATCTACGTATGGTTTCATCCTGGAAAAATACAAACCTGCGTATTCATCAGTTCAACGGCGGCTGTATCAAGCGAAATTAAAGCCCGTGCCAGACGGTTGACAACGACAGTTTCTGCAAGATGACCTTGGCAGAAGCGATGTAGAAGCGCGGCTGTCTACATGGTTTACAACAAGCCCAAAACTTCAGTGTGTTTGAAGCGCTTGTGCTGGGCTAACGTGCGACTAACTCCTACAACAACGCCATGGCTCCTTGTTTATCGAAATCTCAGGCTCTAATTCTTTGTATTTGGAAACTAAAACAAAAATTTCCCATGCATTATTTTTTTGCACTGGGTCCTTGTACGCCTCACAAGACAAGTCCCAGAGGCACGGCAGTTCTCTATATAACCCAGGAAAGATATGTACGATTTCGACAGACATTAAATTATAATAGCCTGATGTTTTCAAATTACGTTAAAATGGGATATTCATATATGATATATGCAAAAATCCTACAAACTTTTCTTCCGGAAGTAGGTAAATAGTAAAAAAATAATAATAAACTAAATCGATTTTTTTAACTGAACGATAGCAAATAGTTTTCTTGTATGTGAACATGACGACATATTTGTCTTCTACCTGTTAAAAGAGAAACCGAAGAAAACTTATTCAAGTAAAACCATTAAATCTACAAAATGTACGGCACGGGTGATAGATGTGTTATTTCGCTAGAAACAAATGTTAATAGGTAGAAACTGGTCCTGACTCATTTTAAACGGCTTAAAAAACATATGTACATATAAATCTTACAACAAAAATGTTTGTAACATGTGTGTATGTACATATTTGTGACGATTAGCGTGTAACGATATTTTGTTGCCTACTTAATATCCGTTACGCTAAAAAAATTACCTATTATTAATTATTTCCCAAACTGTCAAAACTTCCATACAAGCTGTCAGTTCAATGACTGGATTAATATAACTCAAGCAGTTCAGTAATAAATAACATCGCATTCGTTCGCCATCCTGTAATATTGTGTGCGCGCGCGACGCGTCTGCACTCGGTGCGTGCGGCTACGCGACTGTCCTTCGAGTGGCTGACAACAAGCGGCTAGACGATTGTCAACCACTGCTTCTGCCGTTTGGTTGGCAGAGCACGCCCGTCTGCCAAGGGCGTTTAAAGGTCATGCAGATTTTGGTTTCAACCACTTGCTACACGGCTGAAAACCGCTGTTTTTCTGCCAAGGTCATCTTGCAGAAACTGTCGTTGTCAACCGTCTGGCACGGGCTTAAGTTTCACCTAACGGAAAGAGAAGAACGATACAATTCGTCAACATCGGAACGAGACGCAAGATCCACTTCAAAATGGCGGTCATCGCTTAGCTTCCCGGAGCATCTCAACGTGAGGCGCCCCAGCGCCATCCGCCACATTTCGGCGCTGACGCAAGACGGAGCGTCGTCCAATCAGAGAAGCCGTCATCGGTTCGAGCTGCGACGCCATTGGACCTTTCTGGTTATCGTTCGTTCTTTTCATTCTTTACTTAGATCATTCCTACAGTAACTTCGTTCTTTGCCACAACGATATTTTATTACGACTCCATTTTGTACTGTGTTTACAATTTAGCAAATTTAGTTAGTTTCTTGTGGTTTAAAAGCTATTTGGAAGTTACTGGGCGGTGTGAAGATATACCTATATTTAAGTGGTTGTGATTGTGAGCCTTGCAATGGCGGATTTAAAGCAGTTGCGGGCATCGCGTGGTTATGTTAAGGCCTCCATAACACGCCTATATACGTTCACTAGTAACCAGCTAGATGTCGATACCAGCACATTATCTGTATTGCAAGCAAAGCGGGAACGGATAAGGGAATTGTTCGCGGAGTACGAGGGATATAACAAACAAATTCTGGCCCTCGACGACGCAGATACGGAGGACGTGATGGACTGCGAAACAAAGTACTTTAATATCCTCACGGTTCTTAATGAGGCGATTAAAACCATGTCCTCGCCCGCCTCCGACACAGTTACCACCTGCCACAACTACAAAGCCAAATTGCCTACAATTAAAATTGATACTTTCACTGGTAAGTACAGTGAATATACAGCATTTATTAGCCTGTTTACGGCGATAATCCACAACGACAGGTCCATTGATAAAGTGCAAAAGCTATATTACTTGCGATCGTTTCTCGCCAATGAACCTTTTGATTTAATTAAAAATCTACCTTTATGTATGGGTAGTTATGATGAAGCTCTCAAGCTTCTGGAGGAACGCTATAATCATTCCTTCAAAATTATTAATGAACATATAAATTCCTTGCTTGATATAAATGCCATGGTTAAATCTAATCCTATAAATTTGAGACAGTTTGTTTCATGTGTCAAACAATGTTTGTCTGCATTAAAAAATTTAAGTGTAAACACTGATAACTGGGATCCTATTATATTGGCCATTTTGTACCGAAAACTAGATACATACACATCACGGGCTTACCAGCTGGAGCGCTGTGATACCGAGGCTCCCACAGTCACGGAGTTCCTTTTATACCTGGAGAAGCGAGCCTTGGCATTGGAGAATGCAGAGCCTACAAACTCGGGGAGGTCAAACCAGTCTCACTCCAGCAAGGCAGTGGTGAGTCTTGCTGTAGCTGCGGGAGCGGCCACCTCTTCAGCCTGCATTTACTGTAAGTCCCCTCAACATAAATTATTTAAATGTACCAAGTTTAAAGTCTTAACTTATACTGAAAAAATGGCCTTTTGCAAAAATAATGAGCTGTGCACAGTCTGCCTTAACAAACATAATGGTAAATGCCGCTATCATTTCCGGTGCACTATATGTAGGGAAGCTCACAATAGCTTACTACACCCGGATTCGGCTACCCAGCCCCAAATTTCACTAGTGTCAAATATATTTGACAACAGATCTTTGGTGCCTACTGTAAGAGTAAAACTGTATTCACGGACAGGCAACGAAGTGCATGTTAAAGCGCTATTGGATCCTTGTTCACAGTCCTCGCTGGTAACTCCAAAACTAGTTAGTATACTAGGGCTGACCCCAATCAGACATTACACTCAAATTACAGGTGTTGGAGACCAGAGTAATGATACCAAATACTCCATACCTTTGGAAATATTTTCACTAACTTCACCCTACAAGGTGACAACAAATTGCAATGTAATGGAAAAAATAACGTGTAGACTGCCACAAAATAATATATCCCTGGACTCCATTGAAATTCCCGAGGGAATTACATTGTCTGATCCTGATTTCCATAAGCCCTCCGAAATAAACTTGCTCTTAGGAACTGACATATTTTTCCAGGTCCTCATATTGGAGCCGGTCCCTGGTCAGGAGTGGTCATTGGAGTCTGCGGCTGATCTGGCAGCCAACCCGCATCCTACCATAGTAAACACATGGTTGGGCCATATCATAGGTGGAGGTCTACCGCGACAACATACTAGCAATAATAGTAAGGTAACACTTTTATGTCTTAACTGCGACTCCAGTCTCAATGAAAATCTGCAACAATTTTGGAAAGCTGAAAGCATTCCGGAAATCTGCTGCGAAGGCATGTCTGAGCATGAACAGTGTGAACAAATTTATAAAAACACTACGGTGTTTGAAAACAGTAAGTTTCAAGTTGACTTGCCATTAAAGGTCCCTTTGAATGAAATCAAGGATGTGCTTGGGTGCTCTTTTGACCTTGCTTATTATAGGTTTCTAAACCTCGAAAAGAAATTGCATCAAAATTTAAATTTGCTTGCAGATTATGAAACATTCATTAATGAATATGTGGACTTGAAGCATGCGCACTATATTGATTTCAATCAATTGGATTTTGAGAATGACCCTCTCTATTTTGCCCCGCATCACCCTGTTATTAACAGCTCAAGTAAAAGTACAAAGACCCGGGTTGTCTTTGACTGCTCGGCTAAAACTAACAAAAATATATCGCTAAATGACATTTTGCTTAATGGGCCTCCATTACAAAAGGAGTTGTTTGATATAATGCTTTTGTTCAGACTAGGTAACTATACCTTCTCCACCGACATAAGACGCATGTTTCGATGTGTGAACATTAACCCGGAGCATGCTAAGTTGCAAAATATTTTGTGGAGAAGCAATCCTAATGAACCTATAAAATGTATACAACTAGATACTGTAACATATGGACAAAAAAGTAGTTCATTCTTAAGTACTCGCTGTTTACAAGAGCTGTCAGATAGGTACGAAACAAAATTTCCTCTGGCGTCATATATATTAAAAAACTGTACCTATGTAGATGATGCATGCTTTTCACACTCTGACTTAAATATCATCATCGAAGCCAAGTCTCAATTATGTGAATTGTTAGGCAAGGCTAGTTTTTATACACACAAGTGGGCATCCAATGATCAGCGAGTGTTAGAGGGCATTCCTAATGATAAACGGCACTTTGACGAGTTAGACTTTCAAAAAGACAATTTTTATATAAAGACATTAGGCTTAAAACTTAATATGCAAGACGATTGTTTTATTTTTTCTTGCCCTGAAGCCTTTGGTAAGGAAAATCCTACCAAAAAAGAAATATTGAGCTATATCTCAAAATTTTATGACCCGCTAGGTTTTATAGCGCCAATTATCATGAAGGCTAAGGCTTTTATGCAAAAAATATACTCTGAAAAGATTGGTTGGAATGAGGTTCCATCAGCACCGCTGCAAGAAGAATGGTCTTCATTTGCTAATAAATTATCTCATATGGAGCCCTTCGTTATTAATAGGAACCTACAGATCCCCTCCAATGCTTCTGAATTACAATTGATTGGCTTTGCCGATGCTTCGAGCACGACGGGTTATGGTTGCTGTGTGTACCTTCGGGTGGTCGACGTACATGGTAATGCTTCACTTTCTTTGCTATGTGCCAAATCTCGAATCAACCCCCGCGATAAAGGTACGCTTACCATAGCACGCTTAGAGCTATGTTCTATGCTTCTGTTGTCTAAACTAATAACTCGAGTTTATGAAACACTAACACTAAAATTAAACATACAAAATGTTTATTTATTTTCGGACTCCCAAATTGCGCTAGCATGGGTGAAAACGGAACCTCTTAGGCTCCAGGCCTTTGTTGCCAACCGGGTCAGGTTGATTCGAGATTTTACAGATAGATGGCGTTGGCTGTACGTACCCAGTGAAGAAAACCCAAGTGACTGTGTGAGCAGAGGTACAGATCCAGACGAGCTTCTACGTACAGATATGTGGTTGCATGGTCCACGCTTTCTACAGGATGGTAAATATGATTTTAATAATAAAAATATCCCACCTGCAATTGACGACCTCCCAGAGTTGAAAAAAGCGCCCTCTAGTGCCAAAGTGACATTACTTACCCTAAAAGGATCTGATTTCTATGATTTCTTAGACAAATATTCTGATCTCAATAAAATGATAAGGGTAATGGCCTATATAATCAGGATTTGTACTAATTTAAGAACCAAAAACACGAATAGTCCTAAGTATCTGTCCTCTAAGGAGCTTCAAATGGCATTACTTCAGATTATAAAACGTGAACAAGGCATTTATTTCAAACCTGAAATAGATAGTCTTAAAGCTAAGTTAGAAAATGTTAAAGGTTCGCTCAGCCCCTTGCATCCCTTTCTTGACAATCAAGGTCTTTTGAGAGTTGGTGGCAGAATAAAAAATGCAAATGTGTCGTTTTCGCAAAAACATCCCATAATCTTACCTAGAGAATCTCGGGTAACAAAGCTTATGGTTAATAAGGAACATCTTAGGTTACTGCACGCACCGCCTAAATTATTATTGTCAAGCTTAAATGAAAGGTATTGGATTGTCAATGGTCTGAGTTATGTTAAGAATATAGTAAACAAATGCTTACCTTGTTTCAGAATGAAGGCTCAGTGTGCCAAGCAGCTGATGGGTTCTTTGCCACCTGAAAGAGTCAATGCCTGCCGAGCCTTCCAGAAGGTCGGAATTGATTATGCTGGCCCAATAGTTGTTAAAAATTCTCGAGTAAGAAGAGCTCTACAGACAAAAGGCTATATATGTGTGTTCGTCTGTTTTGTGACAAAAGCCGTACATCTGGAGCTCTCTTCAGATTTGTCCACTGATGCTTTCCTCGCATGTTTCAAACGCTTTATAGCGCGAAGAGGCCTGCCTACTGACGTATTTTGTGATAATGGCGGATGCTTTAAGGGGGCAAAGAATCAATTAGATGAGCTTTACAGATTAAATACATCACAAAATCATCAAACTCTGGTGCAATCTTACGCGACACAGCAAAATATTGCCTTTCATTTTGTGCCAAGCTACTCACCAGTGTTTGCTGGTCTTGCTGAAGCTGCTGTTAAAAGCACGAAGTACCATTTAAAACGCATATTACAAAGCTATGTATTGACGTACGAACAACTAAACACTATTTTATGTGTAATTGAATCTGTTTTAAATTCGCGACCACTGTTACCTGTAACTGCTAATGACATTAATGATTGCAGCTACCTTTCGCCTGGTCATTTTCTGATAGGTACCACAATGACGTGTCTTCCAGAGGGAGATACAGCTGATACACCTACTAACAGGTTAAAATTTTGGGAAATGTGTAACAAGGTTAAATGTCACTTCTGGAAGGTATGGCATAAGCATTATTTAAATGTCTTACAATGTCGCCCCAAGTGGCGCGATAGTCAACCAAATGTAAAAGTTGGTACCTTAGTAATTATGCGAGAGCCTAACTCTCCACCTATGACATGGCCTATGGCCAGAGTTGTTAAAGTATATCCTGGTGATGACAATAAGGTGAGGGTCGTTGACCTCTTGGCACCTAATAAAAAAGTGTACAAACGCTCATTAAGCGGCTTCGCTATTTTACCTATTGAGTGAGCAAATTTGTAATTTATCTGGTTTATTATACTTAACTATAATTGTGTATTTTTAGTAACATGTTTGCTAGGTATTAGGTAAATATATACCTACATAAACAATATGTATGTAATAGTAAGTGATACAGCAGGTTTATGTTCTTAATACATTCCTGTAGGTACCCACCCATTAGGCTAGTATAGCACCTTTTTATTGTGTCCTCGTATGTACTATTTAGATATAAACATATAGAGCTAAGTTGAATATTTAGGTTCATATTTCAGATTGAGTTACCCACTCGTTTAACTAACCCGTGGTTTATTGTGTTATATTACGTGCCTAAGCTATTTAGATGTAGTTTTTAAAATTGTAAAATGTTTAACATTAAGATTACAATTTAAGACTTAATTTTTTAAGGAAAGGGTTTCACCCCCGCCCCCAGCATGTTGGCAACCCCAACAGAACATAATTTTATATTCATTCACTCTTTCCTTTCATTCACTACTTCCCTCGCTATAAGGTGCGCCATTGCTTACTGTACTGACTGTGTGTGTAAAATGTGATTAAAATAAGTACCATGTAAATGAAGCTGTTTCCTTTGACTTCGACCTCAACTGCACCAGCCCCATGGCTCCCCTGAACATCCATTGTGCTACCGCCAAAGAAGTTCTGTGAAAAAAATCAACACCGTGAACATGGCGCTTGTAGCAGTGCCGAAATATCGGGAGCTCACAAAAACAAATATACATGGTAAATATCTCGTTTTAAATAGTAATTACAATTATGTTATATCCAAATCATAAAAACAACGAAACAAGATCTTCAAATTAGAACACCGCTCAAACCGTTCATAGTCCCCAGGCCCAAACTATATACTAATACCTACGTAGGTAGGGTAATACCTACGTAGAGTTATTAAGTAAGTAAATGTACTAGTTTTAAGTAAAAGTAAAACTTTGTCGCTTGTTGGTAAGGTTCATTTCCAAAGGATTTTAGAACGCATTTTTGTCTTTTGAAGGCATAGACCAAATACCTCTTACAAAACACAATTACAAACTTTTATCCCACTTGTATGTAAGGATAATACTAACTTAATAATATTGGAAAAAACATTTAATTGTTCCAAAACAAACTAGGTAAACATAAAGCTGCATCCCCGCGGACCCTAGTTCTCGAGTCTATCAAACGGAGCTAAGGGGAGGTTTATTTATTTTTTACGGACCAGCTATTTGGGGCCCGCTATAAGATGCGCTCCCCGAGGAGACCTATGTAAATACAGTTTTATATGCATATGTAGTATAAACTTAAACTACCTACCTTCATATATTATATAGTGAAAACTTAAAACTGGGTAGGTATACAAATATATATCGGTTTCTTGCCGCTAATAATCTTCTCGGGCTGTGATGTAGACTTAGAACTACTAGCTAGCTAGTAGGGTGGTAGCTTTTTGACGCTCATAAGTGTGCATTGTAATGTACCTTTGAAAAATAAATATATTTACTATTTATCATTAATTATGTGACAATGCCAAATAAGTGAAAGAAAATTGAGTTGAGCAAAATATTAGTAGCCACATATAACTGATACGTATATTTGTGCTTATTTTAGTAAAAGGTACATCACGTCTATAAAATTAAATATCGTTATACTTCGGAACTTATTATAAAGGAAGAAGGGCCAAAATTGAATACAAATGCATATATATTTATGAAGCCGACCGTACCACTTTGTCACTTGTTGATAAAGTTCATTTCTGAACAAACTGTGGCATTAGTACCTTATCGGCAACCGCCAAGGTGGAAAGTTTAAAACAATCACATTTAAACTAACATTTTTATTTAGAAGTTTAAATTTTTTACCTAAAAAATAATTACTGTAAGATATCCGAGAAAAAAAAGGTTTTTTTCACGAGGTTTAAATACTGTAGTTTATTACAAACTAGGTCCTTACTCGTAGTTTTGTCAAACACTAGGTAAGGTAAACGTACGAGTGCTGGACACTACTAAAGCCCACTTGCACCGCCGAGAGTTAGCCTCTTACCAGGAGTTAAGCTGTCAAATTCCATACCAAAAAACGCTTAACTCTGGGTTAGTTTACTAACCCGGGTTGATGAGTGACCTTTATAGTTGCTATCTTGAATGTTAAGTCACTAGCAATAGATGTGACAGCAGAGTGTCAACTATTGGGCGTTAGAGCGCCGAGCACTAGTACCTACCTTAGGTAAGTATACATATTATATTAGCAGTGAATGCATAGATGCATACCTCTTGTTGATAGTTGAACCAAATCTAATATACATGCGAATTTGTTAAAGCAAACATTTAAAATCATCAAAAACCCAGAAGTTTTTACAGGGCATAAAATTCAATAATAATTAAAACCTCCTACGTCATTTAATTATAACAATAAACACCCCAGTAAAATCCAACAATAAATTCTTCGTCGACATAAACATAAATCTGAGATGAAATCATGTGCGATCTGTCCAAATCAACCAATCCACATATAAGCCCCTTAATAAAGATTAACATCATAGGGTGGACTTGCCCTTAACGGAACCTACCCCAAACTAAACGTCATAAGTGTTTGTTAGTTTGTATGAAGGGCAGACCCGTTAGTTTTTGGAATGATGGTGTAAATTTAACAGTTTAAATTGATTGTAGGACAAATGCGAGCATGTGTTGCGTTTGTGCTACAAGCTTAATAAGTTGTGAGCTTTAAATATTGCTAATAGTCGCCAATTGACGGGCGTTTAGTTTGGAGGCTATTTGACGTGATTTATGGGAATGGTTATTACGGGAATAGATATTCTGTTTGTGTTTAATGGTCAATTGGTATTGCTGGACTGACAGTCTGGTATTAAGACATAAATAAACATCCAATAAGTAAAACATTGAATTAAATCTCATGTGTGTACTAAAGAAAAATACTAACTCCATCTAGGCCAAGCCAAGGAGTCTTTTAATAAATATGCATGTATTTTTTTGTGTTTAAACGGTATCTACAACGTGTTTACGAGCAATTGCTTTAAATTCAAAATTGCATTTTTTAGCTTAAATTAAGTTAATTTCTCAAAGACACAGGTATTCTAATTAGCTTCATTTAGAAAATAACTACTAATTTAATTTTATCTCATATGGGATTTGCATGTGTGTAAACGGAGCATGAGTATTCGACATGACACTGATATATCATAGTTGTCACTTATTTAGTAAAGTAAATTCTAATGCCCGTTTTACATTAGCGGTTAGCACATGTAATTACATTACATTAGCACATGTAATTATTTTGAATGAGAAATTTAAAAAATAAAAATTAACGAATTTAATAAAACTAACTATGCACTTCTGTTTCCTTAATTATACCAAGCCACATTACGAAGTTAAAGCAATTGCTCAAGAACAGCCTGTATACCCTGTAGGTACCTAGGTATTTAAGCATGATTCTCTAAATTCATAAAATGCGTAAAAAACTAAGATCATAAATGGGTGAAACACAAAACGATGTTCGGAATCTTTCCGGTGAACTTTTCAAAAGTTAAGGGCTATGAAGGTTGATTTTCTTATTGAACCCTTATCCACATTAAACAATCATGACTACATGTACAAAAACTGTGAACTATTGACCACAGGAAAGATTGGCTCTACAGTTCAGCTGAACACGCATTTTTTCTTTCCTGTGGTCAATAGTTAACAGCTTGTGGACATAAAGTAATTTTATCACACAATGCAATAGAAAGGGAGTACCTACCCCTTAATGTAGATAAGACTTAAATAAGAAAATCGAGCGTTGTAGCCCTTAACTTTTGAATTGTCCACCGAAAATACACCGAACATCATTTGTGTTTGACCCAAATAAGCCTAAAACATCAATTTCTACCTTAAAAAATACAAATACAACCTGATGCATAATTATTATAACACAACATTTTTTTTATTAAAAAATATAACTAAATATACCGTTGCCTAGTAGGTACCCATGTCGTCGAACTGTGTAACATTGTTTACACATGAATCCTCTTAATCAATAAACTAATAAACATACTACGACTACTTATCAATTTATGGCACGCAACATCACATCATGGCACTAAATAAATAGGTAGTATTTTTAAGGTTAACCAATCTATACGTACCTATTTAAAGAAACGAGTTCTATAACAAAACAATAAATAGCGTATTTTCCTGCTCGAAAACACTTTTCCACCGTGACAGCCCCAGCCCCGTGTCCCTTTTCCACGTACCCACATATTCGCGCCGTCACGCGCCTCACGCGGCCCGCCTGCTAACGAAAGATAATCCCGCCCCGCACCCAGGCACCCTGTATATCTGTCTATCACTAAAAATATTTATTACCTACAGAAGTTCAGTAATTTATTTTTCACTTTGTATTTATTAGTGGTGTTTAATTACATTCATTTGCGTTTGTATTTTTGCGATAAGATGGTAGGAAATTGTACATTTCGATGCTAGTACGGAAAGTATGTCATTAATTATCCGCGAAAAATGACATATCCGCACGTGTATCGAACGACGTTTTTCAATACAGATGCGGAAAAAAACTGTTTCCAATATATATTTTTTAAATTAATGATCATTATTATGATGAAGAGGTAGATAGTGAAATATGAAATATGAATATCTTTAATATTTTTGCGTTAATAGTTGGTATTTAGTTGTATTAAGGCAAAGGTAACTAATAATAATACTATTCGGAATCCATGACAAATATAATTACAAACATTCACATTGGTATACTTAAATAAAAACGCAGAAAAGTATTGGTAAAATCGGACAGTGTACGTGGTACAGGGTGGATCGAGATTTCGGGTCGTAACTGATTTCTGCTCGCTCCGATCCGTTGCGTCGGCACAATGACGCTAATGGCGAGGGTGCGATGATCACTATTTAGCCCTGATTGTTTTTATTGCCAGGATAAACACCTCTATAGATGGCTTATGGCCCCTTTTAATTGTTACTTGTCCAGTGGATACATTTGGATGGATAAAAAAAATCTCGCTTCTAATTTAACCTTTTTGTCAAACGATCTCGGATCTTTTTCTAAAATCGCAACATGTTGTGTTTCAGCTGTAAGTACCTATGTGTATAGATATTCTAGATTATAGAAAATCTTCAAAATACGGTTGCCGTCTCTCTTATAATTCCGCCTATCTACCTAATAAGTATGTATTTTTTAATATTGTCTTCTGTTACCGCGATTGTTATTCATTGAAATTAAACACTTTAGAACGGATTAATCGCGTTTATTAACACCATGGTCCTACGTTTCGAGCCCTTTACAGCACTCGTTTTCACAGGGTTAAGATGATGTCATGTGTTTAATTTCAATGAATAACAATCGCGGTAACAGAAGACAATATTAAAGAGATGATGTCATCATCTTAACCCTGTGAAAACGAGTGCTGTAAAGGGCTCGAAACGTAGGATCATGGTGTTAATAAACGCGATTAATCCGTTCTAAAGTGTTTAATTTCTATGTATTTTTTCTTAGTTGATTGCAGAATAATCTACAATAAATCATAAATTTTTAATAACATCTGAAATCGCAAATTCGATCTCAATTTGACATCACTCGTAACGTATTTCATCATGGCCGCTAACAGCGACTGTATGTTGTGTATCTGAAAACCGAATATCGGTTAACCGTTATCTATGAATATATCGCGGTTTCAGTCAAAACTGGGTTTTTCCCATACAAAAAATAACTGATTGCATTTGATATTATTTTTAATATCACTTGGTCATCACTCACATTATACATAGCAGCTTAGGGATGACTCACACTAGAACGGAACGGGACGGGCCGGGACGGATGCGTCAGTTTTTATAGAAAATATCACGTGACGTCCGAGGGCTCCGAACTATCACGTGATTTTTTTAAATGGAAATTGACAGATTGTCCCGTCCGTTCCCGTCCTAATGTGAGTCATCCTTTACCGTTTATAAAAATATATGATAAGTTGGAATACTCTTTATAAATACGGCGGAAGCGCTAACGTGAATAATCGGAATATTACCCGACTGTTGTGCCCGATGAAGGACTGCCATGGTGTGTACACGAAACTGCATACCCTAACCACCAGAACTTGTCACTTGGTGACCATGTCCACGGGTAAATACTATTTCGCAAAACCAACTAATTATCACACCACAAACATTGCACATCCGACTTTATACTTCCAAGAAATAATCAATCCCAACACTCTTTCAAATTCCGAGAACCTCAAAATCAAAAAGCCGTATAAGCTATTAAACTATAAGGTGTTTTCATCTGTTTAGTTCTATGATTTGGTGGTTGTTGTGAAACTTGTAGCTTATTCGCGATGTGGCACGTGTGTGTGACGCATGCGACGCGTTTGCATGCGACTCGTGGGTTTGCTTGGCAAACATGGTTTGGTTTCTTTAAAAGTACCGGTAATATTATAGTGAATGCATATGTCTGATTATAATTATTGTTTCGTAGCCATATAAGCCAGAGAAATATCTAGAAAGCAGGAAAATCCTGATAAAGAATGACTCACAATAGAACGGGACGGGACGGGGCGAGACGTGACGATCTGTAAATTTTTATAGAAAGAATCACGTGATAGCTCGGAGCCCTCGGAGGTCACGTAGCGTTATCCATAGAAACTGACAGATCGGGCCGGTCCGGTCCCGTCCCGGCCCGTTTAATTGTGGATGTAACTTTTGATATTAATTAGGTGGTCAAATAATTCCGTCAAGTAAAATGTACAAATAAATACACATTAAGGTACGTAAGAGTGTTCGACACCGACCTAATAGTTGCCATCTAGCAATAGACGTGGCAGGAGCGCTGTCAACTATTGGGCATTAGAGCGTCCAGCACTAGTACATTTACTTTTCATGATTAGTATCCATAAGGAATGACTCACACTGGAACGGGACCGGAGGAAGCGGGATGGGACGAGCTGTGGATCTCACGTGACGTTTTCTATAGAAACTGTTCTATAGAAAGCGTCAAGTGACATCCGAGAGCTATCACGTGATTTTTCCCATAGAAATAGACACATCGTCCCATTCCGCCCCGCCCCGCCCTGTCCTAGTGTGAGTCACCCTTAAAGCATTAATTTTAAATTTTCTTTGATATGACTAACGCTGAAAATCGTGCGAAAGTCGTCGTGCTATTTTAAGGGAAACTATTTTGAGACCTGGTAATATCTAGTTAATTAACTTCTATTAATAGGTAATTTCCTGAATCGTGAATTTTAACCTTATTTTTGTCATCCTAAAAACAACATGTTGTCGTTACGTCTCTACGCAGGGTCAGTACCACGAAAATCGAACGATTGCGGATTTGCATCTCCATCTCTGTCACACTTGCATATTAGAGTGACAAAGAGGTTTTTCCGTCAATGCAGCATTTTTGCAACAAAGCCGTTTCCTTAGCGGTGAATAATATATAATACAATTTGGGCCATAAACACTCATAGAAGTTGAACTAAAATACAATCCCGCTCGACACTCATAAGATTCCTAAAGGCCGTATTTAGAGCACTCACTCATCTTGGACTCAAAAAGGGTACATACGACATATCTTATCCATGCACTTACAACATTTTATAATACAAAGGCAGATACACCTGTACATACATTGCAGTGAATAATTATAATGATCTTGAGTTAAATTCATGAAACCACATTCGCCGAGTAAGGCTCTTACATTCGTAATAATTATTATGAAACGTAGGTTAGAGTTATTATTATTTTTTTATTGGTGAACTGAATAATGTCATTCTGATGACATTTGTTCTTGTGACCCTTAGGTCATAGAACTTTTGTAGGTAGACTTTTCCGGTTCCGGTTAGGACTGGATATATCTGTCATTATCTAAAAAACAGGATAAAATAAATTATTAAGGGGGCTCCCATACAACAAACGTGATATTTTTGGCCATTTTTGTAGATAATGGACATAATGGTACAGAACCAGATAGAAATCAGCTGCTCTGTGTACGTAGTCAAAGTGCCAATCGCTAACACTCAGTCGCGAACGAAACGCAATTGTCATTGTCACACTAATAAGGTAGGGTGATAGAGAGAGATAACTATGATATGCTTCTGAGCGTGAGCGACTGGCATCTTGGCTACGCACGCTATTGCTGCTACGCGATGTACGCTATACATTAGACTGCAATGGTAATCCTAAAAATAAAATAAAAATTACCTATTTTATACGGATTTTTCTGTCGCTTTGAACCCTTATCCCTACTTGCTGAAAGCTTAAATATGAAGGTTATTTATCAAAATATATTATTGATAAGTCAGTCATATAAAGTTTGTACACCAAACGCATTCATAACCAATCAAACATTATTATAACCAACCGGAGCGGTAAGCGTGCTACTCGGTCGGAATTTCATGCACAACTGAATCAATTATACGCGGCTCAAAACAAACTCCCGCGCATCTCCTCTCCGTACCAAAAGGGCGTATGTCCATTAGGATTTCATAGTGATATATGATGTTTTGGGTTGTAAAGGAGGATTGATTCAATGGCTGTCAGCGCTAAACGCCTGCGGCTAAGGATTGTTGTACGGGGTGATTCGGTTTATAAAAATGTAAGGGTAGGAATAAAATAGGGACAATAAAATGTGACTATTATTTAAAATGAAAATAGACTTTTGCATGTAGCTCACTTTGAACCTAGTTAAGAACTAGCTTTTGTCCATGACTTTGTCTGCGTAGTAGAATTAGAAAAAAAACGATCGTATATCCTAGGAGTGTAACTAAAATTACACCAAATTTCATTTTAATCCGTTCAGCGGTAACACACAGTTAGACAGACAGACAGAGTTACTTTCACTTTTATAATTAGTTTTGATTAGTAAGGATAAAGTAAAATAAAAATATATTACATTTTTTTTGTATAACGCCACAATATACAAAACAAATACCTACTGCATGAACTGAAGAAAAGCTTAAAAACCCACAGATTCCAACTGTTTTGGAAGAAAGCAGACAATAGTCGACTGGCACTTGCAATCCTCTTTCTTCTGGTCTTTTCTGCAGAATTTGAAATTTTCTGAAAAATGTCACTGAATATACATTCAGTGACATTTTTAACTATATGTTTATTTATAGAAAAAACACTAGGGATACGTTTTTAAAAGAGGTAGTCGGCGTAATTTCCATAGGCTACGATGACCGCTTGCTTACTACCAGCATGTATGTTTATTTACCACAGCCGTGACATAAAAAGGGATCAAATAAACTATTTATAGAGACGAAATCACGGAAAATATCTCCCAAAATATATTTTGTCCAACTTAATATTACGGACACGCTCTACCCCAACCCCAATACGGCAAATTGACAGGCAGGCAGTTAATAAAACGTCCGTAATGTTGGCCATATGTCCACACCCCTTACTGTTGTGATTTAAGCCGTTATTATTAGTTTTAATTACATATGGCGGTTTTCTAGGATTTGTGGTGATTAGCAACTGGCCATAATATATTAAATATTTAAAAATTCATACCAGGTTTTCCATTTGATCCAAACATATGAAATGCACAAATATATGGACGGGCCAATCAATTTTTTTACTCGAAACTTGCTCGATATATTTTGTTCCATCTTTTTCATTTTCCTAGCGTTTAGCGGAGAGCCTGGGGTCCGCTTTGGCAGCTAATCCCAAGATTTGACGTAGGCGCCAGTTTTACGACAGCGACTACCATCTGACCTTCCAACCCGGAGGGTAACTAGGCCTTATTGGGATTAGTCCGGTGTTTTCACGTTGTTTTCCTTCACCGAAAAGCGATTGGTAAATATCACATCACATGATATTTCGTACATAAGTTCTGATTGTTCTGAAAAACTCATTGGTACGAACCGGTAGGATTTGAACCCGAGACCTTCGGATTGAAAGGCTCATGTCATACCGCTGGGCCACCAACACTGTCAGTTTCTATAGAAAACGTCACGTGACATCCGAGGGCTCCGAGCTATCACGTGATTCTTTCTATAGAAATTGACAGAAATGTGTAAGACGAATCGACACTAGTGAGCTTTTTATATGAAATATAATTTGGCACTCCGAATTTACTAGTAGAAAATGAAGCGATGATCAACACTATGAAGAGTCACTTTTGAAATTCACTACCGAAATCTGACAGATATGGCTTGAAAGATTATAATTCGCTAATTTTGTAAGTAGACTAGACAAGAAAGAAAGTAAAAAATGGAAAAATTCATGATCTCAGGAGGGGTTCGATCCCGCGACGTTGGGATACCAGCCCATCGCTCTTCCAACTGAGCTACCGAGACCACACCCGTGGCCCCGAATTTCTTCACCATATCCCTCGTACTTAGGGGGGCGCGTAGCAACATCTACCGTAAGAAAGTACTTCTTAATCGGCAAGTGGAGTTTTAAGTTAAATTGAGAATTCACCTCTAACAATGTGCCCATAATAAACTATTATTTTATGCAGAATCGTCTGAGAACGATACCTTCTCAGAAAGAAAGGGAAAGTGGAAATAACTATGACCTCGGGCGGGACTCGAACGCAGACTCGTTTGCAGACATTTTTGCTTTAAAATAGCAGAAAAGTGTGTTAAGTTCATAAATCGGCTCACTTAAGTCATCAAAGATAAGCCCAAGTAGCAATCAAATGTCTTAAAAAGGTATTGAAGATATCTTGAAGACAATTAGACAAATTCTTGCTGTTGTCTTGGCTAAAACCATTATGTCCCTGAAGATATCTTGAAGATATCCCCCAAGACTCAGTTAAGACAAAGTGGGCACAGTCTTTAAGAAAATTTCAAGAAAGAGTTAATACTTCTGTTTAGACAAACTTAAACCCTACTTAAGAATGAGGGTTTACAGATCTCTAAACTTGGATTTCAAGATATCTTGAAGGTTGATTTAAGACCAAGAAATATACTTAAAGATATCTACAATACTGACTTAAAACTATTAACACTGAGTTGCACAAATTCGACCTTCTCTTAATAAAGAAAATTTTAAACCTTTTTTTACTCATGGATTGTATTTTAGATGTATTTTAGAAAACATGGCTAACTCTTTTACTAAAAAGAGAATTCATTGAAGGTTATCAAAATGGCGATTATGTTACTATTTATTATTTTTAGAAAATACCGTTTTATTACCTTGTAGGTATTTAAAAACTACAACGCACGATTGTTTGTCGTGTAGAATTGATCGAAAGTGCTATAAAAAAGACGGGCTTACAAAATACTAGAAAAAAACAATTAAAATTTGGAATATTATGTTGCAAAATGAAAATTTTCTTATATACAGCGCAGAATACTACTTTTCTGTAAATGTATTTGAGATATAAATGCAATTATTATTGATATAACAAAAATCTAACTTCCATGAACTTTATTTTTTAAGAATCAGCATCGAAATTTTAAATTTGTTTTATTTATTACAAGTGTAAAATGGCGTTAAGTCTTATTACTTTTAGCGAAGTATGACTTTAAACGATACTGATTTTGTAAGGTTACTTTAGATAAAGTATAGACACATTGGATTTGGAGAAGTACCGATTTAGATATATTATACTTAACTTATACTAAAAACCGTTCTACTTAATACTTAAAGGGACTCAATAGAATCCTTAGTTTTGACTTAGTGAATGCAAGTTGTCGTCCAACTTACGGTAAGTTTTATGCAAGAAGAGCCATTAAATTTATAATAGGTATATAATATTCATTCTGTATAATCTGTATGTCCTGTGATGAAAACACATTTTGGCTAACTCAACTTGTATTCATATTTCAATTACGAATTTTTAATTTGTAATGCAAAATCATGTAATACACTGTAGAAATAAATGAATCTGAATTCTGAATCTGAATCATAACTTCATATAATAGCCTCGCCCGGCGCAGTGCTGTGCATTCCCGGTGTACTCCCAGATTTTTAACATAGGATTGGCCAAAATTCTATTTTTGAACTTTTGAATGTTGCTGTGTGGTATTTTACTGATCTGGGCGGCCAATATTATTCTTGATGTTATTTAAGTAGTTACAGTAACATTAAGCTAATCATTCATTTTTTATCTATACGGTAAGAAAATTATGGTGAAATTATAAAAAAAATAAGGGTTTTTCAATATTAGCTCAAAGTAGTTATAATAATATAATGCTCTCCGTTCCCTTTCTATCAGAAGACATTTCATTTCATTTCAGAAGTCATTTATTTTCATGGTTAATGTCGTCGTGTTCTATGTCGGCATCGTCCTTCAGATCGTCAGTAACAATATGCCCGAGATACTTGAAGCGAGTGACTCTCGTCAGGGACTTGTTGCCAGCCTTAAAAACCATAAATTCACTCTTCTTCCCGTTATAAAGCAAATCGTGTGAGGAGGCGTATAGGATTCACATATGGCAAAAAGTTTCCAAAGCGCACTAATGGAGGGAGCCAGTAGCAACATATCGTCCGCGTAATGTTGTTTAGGCATACGCCATCAACATGGCATCCGATATGTGTACCGCTCAGTTGCTCAATAAGTAGACCCACTGGTCTACGTACGTATAGACATCAAGGGTGAGCTCAAACCCTCGCTGGCGTACCCCGTACTCCATCTTGTATGGTTAAAGTTCCAGATTCGATATTCCGACATGCAGGACCTAAGGGCGAACTAATTTTAAACCGGTCTCTGAAAAAGTTAGCTATTTCTTTAGGATTTGAAACTCCATTAACACTCACAGGCACGCCGTTCTTAGGATTAAGTTTATTTGTGGCCTTCCAGAAGGCCCCGAAATCTCCACTAGAGTGATGTGATGCCAGCAGGTCCATTTTAATTTGGTCCTGATGGTTCTGACACCACCTCAACCTTCCTTTAAAGACTTTACGCGCCTCCAACATGTCATTACACCGTCCCTGAGCCCGGTTTCCCATACCATTTCCAAATTTTGAACGCTCTTTTGGCGTGACTGTGGGCCTCCTTCACATGCTTGTTCCATCCGGCTAAAGTATTTTTACGTCCACTAATACTTATTACTTAAATGTGTTAGAGTAGCCGCATGACATATAGAGCCCCAATTACAGTACACAGTTGGTCAACAAGGCTCCTATGACATACACTGTCGCAATACCTACCGCAACAATCTTGAAACTCAGTAGGAAAATCAATATTCTTTAACTTTAAATTACAAATTTTCAAATATTCCGTTATTTGGTGGGCATTTCTTTGTCCCCACTTCACTTTATTTGTATTATTTATTAACCAAGCTGACATTAGTGATTTTCCTCGCTACGTTCAATTTGCATTTTACTATGAGTGGAAAATTATCAGACCAACATTCATAGTATGTAACATGAACATCAATAACACTCGATAATGCCGTAATGCGGCCTAAGTTACTATACAGTGGTCGAGAAAACGGCGGTATCCATGCGCCTCGCTAATAAATGTGAATGCTCCCGACGACTCTAAAATATCTAAATCGGCACATACCCAGTCCTGCATAATGATACCGAAGTATCACTCGAAGACGTACTTGGTACTACTAACGAAGTCTCACGCATCGCACTGGTAACGTTTGAAGCACTTGGTCGCACACAATTTGACGATTTTTTAAATATATTTTTTAATTTCGTCTATCTTTGAATGGTTCTAGTTCGGTTAAAAACGTCCCGTTAAACCTATTTTCACTTAAACTTTATTAAATGTAGCAAAAATTGAATACAATAGTCTTCATTAACTCAATTAATAGAGCTTAGTATTACAATCATCTTAAGTTCATCTACCAAAATCAGTTTTTACTTTGCAATTCTAAACTAATACTTGAATTATATCATTGAGTCTTAAGTGAGCTTCCAAATAATCTGAGTTGAGTAAAATACGCATTTTTAGACTTAACTGTAGACATACTTAATACTAAATAGTTTTTAGCATACTTAACTAGGTTTAAGGTATTCTTAACTTGCTAAAGTAGCAGTAGCTTAAAACTATTTAGTTTTTAAGATTAAAATGACTAAACTGAGTCGTTTTAAATTTAGCTAATTATTATTTAAGATAAAGTTAAGATATGTAAGATTTAATCACTATTCTTGTTTGCTACTTGGGGGATAATGTAAGCAGTTCTAGAAGGTAAAACTTACTCCAAGTGACCCTCGGAAATGTTCACAATACTTAACATGCAAAAGTTACCAAGTTTATTGCCCCAATAGTGGAATTAAACAAGGTTAGACTATCCCGTGATGTTTTCTAGTAACGACAATGTCACTGACACCTAGCTGTCTCATACGCACATCTTCTACTTTTATAAAAAATGACGTCTGTCCGAGATTTAGACAATTTTACCAGTGTCACGTATTATTAATATATCAGTATACGACACTGTTCGGTAATTGGCCTCGCTATTTATTAATTTTATAGCTATAAGACGTAATAAAATAGTTTCCCAGGGGGCCGAGATCCCGGGACAACCGAGTAATTAATCAATTACGGTTACACACGTTTCAGGATTAATTCTTCATTAGCTGCACACTTCTTCGTTAGGTTACTGCACAAAAGGCTATAAATATTACACATTAAACAACATTTAGCACACAAAAAATAAAAAATATTCAAGAGACGCCTTCGCCATCTTGAGTATCAACCGGAAGTCCTCATACGCACATGTCATAATATATTTCTTTGTCCAACAAAAAACGGTATCACCGATGACGTCATGAGAGTGTCCTTGTTTCTCTCCACTATGCTGCCCCCTTTGTTCCACTTTGAACTACCTAAAACCTTCAAATTGGTAGTTATGTAAACACCAAGCGTTAGCATGCCTCAAGTGGTCCCCATAGGGATGCGTGTACCCTTAGCATGCGCTATACCCCAGGGTACCGAGGGTGGGTACCCTGGGGTATACCCTGTTTATTGCGCCCAACCCCAGCCTTTGTCTTCGGCCCAAATTGAATATATTATTAATTTAAATGTTACCGAAAAAAGGTTTGTTAATTTTATATTGCGCGTGATTGTGTTGATTTAGACGTTCCTAATGAAAACTTCTGTCAATATTTAGGAGGAAAATAAGTTTCGCATCTTTAATTGTTTTTCGTTATTATTTGCAGACGTCCTTCTGATCTCGGGAGCTTCTTAGAAAGTTGAATGAAGAACTATATCTTCTCATTCATGTTTCGTAAAATAAACAATTAATTAAATACAAAATAATGCATAATAAATAAGATATTTGTTTGCTTCAAAGAGACAGGAAAATATAATAAGCGTCGTAGTTCGGATAGGTGTTCGATTTTTGTAACACTTAGGGCCACTTGCACCACCAGAGGTTAGCTACATAAACCGGAGTTAAGCGTTTTTTTGTATGGAATTTGACAGCTGAACGTCGGGTTAGCGGCTAACCCTGGGTGGTGCAAGTGGGCCTTAGATTACTCGTATTTTTTTATGCCAACGAGTTCTACAGGTTTTCATGTCTCCTATGATATTCGTTTCAGCCAACCAGATCTTAAATTGCTAGGTTCTTTAACTCTTTCCAAATTCCGGCTGTCGCTTCGAGCCTAGAATTTAAAAAAAATACCGGCCAAGTGCGAGTTGGACTAGCCCACCGACGGTTCCGCACAAAGGATGCTCCCCCCACCCAAATTACCTACCTAAGGACATTGAGAGTTCCGTACCACAAATATTTTTAAGTACCTACTTAAAAAGGCTCGTGGCACGGAACTCTCAGTGTGCGGAAATTATGCTGTTTTAAGATTTTCTCCTGTACTTGTGCTACAAGCTCTTGCTTTTTGCTAAATTTGGTGATTCTAGGTCGACGGAAAATACTTTATACATATTGATTCCCATTGCAAATATATGGGAAATGCGACATAAACGGCCGTATCTTTTGATTGCGTTGGCGTACAGGTTTTATTTTTGATATCTTTAGCGGACCGCAGACTTGTATATGTGGTATTAATCTCAATTTGCTATCTTTACGCGTTTTCGAGATAAATGGTCTTGACAGACAGACGAACGGAATGGGCACTAAGTAATCCTATATGGGTTCCGTTTTTCCTTTCAAGGTACGGAACACAAAAAAAAACGATATTCATAATGTAATTAAGCCGTCATGTAATTATGCTATGAAGACACAAGTGTGTCCACATTGTAGGTACAGTCTACTTTGTAGTCTCGTGTCCAGCCGATGGTTATCGGACGGCGCGGCAATTTGGAACATAGCGTGCGACCTGGTGAAGGGTGAAAGTACAAGTTAAGGGTGGTAGCGGAGGCGGGTACGTTTATTTTGAGTCAGAGCGACCTTTGCCCTTATCTCGCCGCAACGTATGGAATTTTACTTTAACCCAACCTGAGAAAAAAAACTATGTGTGCGCAGAGCAGTCGCAACGAGCGCATCTCACTTATGAATATGAAACGCGGACCATTACGAAACATGTCGAGTTATTTTCCCGATATATGTATATTAATATTGTTTAATAATCACGGGAGTTTTCTGTTTAAAAAAAACTAGTTAAATTTTAGTAACGTTATTATGCCGTCAAGCAATTATGCGATAAAGTCACAAGTGTGTCCATATTGTACGTATAGACACTATGTAGTCTCGTGTACGGTCGATGGTTACCGGACGGTGCGGGAATTCGAATTCGGACATCGCGTGCGACCTGGTGAAGGGGTGGAGTACAAGGTAAGGGTGGCAGCGAATATAGCCCCCGATACCCCGCTAGTATGGAACTGCGTTATCATCATCAAGTTTAGAAATCGCCATAATGCAGCATGCATCAGACAGAATACGGCTGCAAGAATGATGCTTATAGTTAACAAATATTACCTTAAAAACGTTGAGCGTGTTTTTTGTATGGAATATGACAGCTTTACTCCGGGTTATGCCATTACTGCGGACAATTTTCCCATACATTAATGGGCAGATCCGGCAGATATGCCCGAACGTACTATAGCGTTCAGAATTGCATGGTCAATTTATGAATGAATTCATTCATAAAGTGCCCATGCAATTCTGAACGCGTGTGTACATGGCCGCTCTAGAACGTATATGGCAGCTTTAGCGGCTGACACTGGGTGGTGCAAGTGGGCCTAAATCGCTAAAGCTTATCACTTGCGGCACACAGGCATCGCTAAGCGGTATCTAATGGCCATGGATAACAAAGGCAATTACAAAGGTTGTGTAAAGTTTAGCGAGCTAATACCTGAGGGCCAACCACGAACCTCGATAATTCGTATCTGCATCTCTTTCGCTCGTAAGCAAGTCCGATAGAGAGGAAGATATAAGTTTAGATCGTTCTATATTCGAGGTAGTAAGTAGACCTGCATTATAACTACATATCTCATTTACACTTCATTGTTACTATCATTTCCTGAATTTCACTTATACATGTCCTTAAATCTATTGGCCATGAAAAAAAAATAGAGGACTAACAATGGTCACGCTGCGATCTCATTATCATTGTCGTATTGAAAAATAATCACCTAACAAAACCGGTGAAGGAGGAATTATTAACTCAATGACTAAAGGATGACTCACACTAGAACGAGCCGGGGCGTGACCGGGCCGCGCCGATCTGTCAGTTTCTATAGAAATCGTCACGTGACCTCCGAGGGCTCCGAGCTATCACGTGATTCTTTTTTTAGAAATTTACAGATCGTCCCGTTCCGGAGTGCAATAAAGATTATTTGTATTGTAAATTCACATTTTAAGTCACATTTTAAAAAGATAAAATAAATAGGGCATACAACTCTGTATGTGGAACCGTATTTTGCGCGGACGAAGTCGCGGGCGGAACGCTAGGTATAATATAATTTATTTTGCTTAAAAACTTATCGACCAACCATACTCGTACAGGTGTAACGAAAATACTAATGATCCTTCTAAAGGCGTCAAACAGTATCGTGGTCTGAGTAGGAAAAAATAGGAAAAAAAATTTACAGTAGGTACACATGGTTTACCGCCCTAGAGCGATAATGAGCACTTTACGTGCCTGCGTCGAAAATTTAAAAGAACATTTATGTACTGTAAAAGCGTCGTACGATGCATGTGCGAATAGGTAATTCGCAACTCGTGTTAAATTAAAACACTCACTATGGTTGTGTTTATCGCCAGTCGGTTCGAATTTCCTCTTTTTAGCACTAGTGTCGTAATGTACTACTTTTGACGCTACTTTATTTTGTATGGAAGATTGGCCTATTACGACGACTTACAAAACAAAATATTTAAACACGTACCATATTTTTTTGCGTTAACCTTTTTTACCTGTTTATACTTATTACGCCCTTAAAGGGATCACCAGCATTTTTTTACACCTTGTATAGTTTTAGGAACTAAAACACTTTTATAAAGTTTTCAAATAAAATAATGAACCCCGCTAATTAAGATTATCTCGAAGTTTAAACAACATATTGGGTTGCCCAAACAGAGGCAGGTGGGGTAGCGTGGTATAGTTCAGAATTCAAAGTTCCGAGCAAACACTACACCATCTGGCCAGTTTGCGATGTTGCCGGACTACTTCAATGTCAGCGATCGGGGTTGAAAAATTGGAGAATACGATTTTTTTATCAAAGTGAACTAGGGGAAGAACTATTCGTATTTTAATACATTGGCCTGACACTAGTCTGTTGGAGAGACCGTAGCTTTAAAATAAAGCTGCAAATGGTGTGTAAACATTATTTTTACCTTATTTAGTTTAAATAGTTTCTTTTCTTTAAATAAGAGGGCGTATTCAAGCGCACAATAATGTCAATAATTATCAATATGAGTGTGAAATCAGCTTGCTTGTAGCTTGTAAGAACCATTGACTAACTCCACATAGGTTGACAAAATAGGCCCTCAAACCTTCATAACGTCTATTGGTTGAGTTCTTTTTTTCTATCTATCGTTACGTTTATTTCCCCCACCACGTACTTTGCTGTCAGCTATAACAAAAACTACTAAACAGACAAGACAACTCGTGGTCACTGCACATATGCGGTCCCGTACTAATTAGTTGCAACTGGAATACGCGGTTGCGGCGTTTACGATCTGTTCTAACTAGTGAAAATTAAAATTAAATACTTTTTTTTAAGGAGTATATAATGGTGTAGGTAGGTAGTCGGTTATACTTATTAAATTTTAGAAATTTGCAGGTAAAACTGTGCAAACGAGTATGTGTAGTGACCTCATTCTCTTTGTAAATGCTTCATACTGCGGTGTGTAACTTTACAGGTCAGAGGGCCTACTGCGAATATCGAAAATACTAGTACTGGTAATTTTGAGGCTGCATCTCTTTCGTTCGAATATGTAAGTGCAATAGAGAGGCAGGTACTAATTTCCATTTGTTTGTTTTTTGCAGACGTGCATGGGCCCGATACTTCGCGTGCTAACTTCCGAGTAGACAAGTAACAGTTGGCGCCGCGTGCTTGTCTTAGGGGAGTGACTGCCAGAAGGAGCGCCTGGTGCAAAAACATGGCGAATTTCATCGCTGTCAAACCACTTGCTGCTGTTTGCGCACGCACTTACGGCGTCGATCGATAGTTATAATTATTTACCTATTTTAAAAATGAATTTGATTAAAATTTAGTTTCTATTTTGTTAATTACGAGAGAGAGTACCACGTTGTACCATTTGTGGTCAAAGCTCTAGGTCCTTGGTCACAACGTATCAGCATTGTGATACAACGAGGAAATGACGCCAGCATCCTAGGTACAATGCCTCAAGGGACTATTATACATATATATAGATTTAAGGTAACTTACTGTATAAGTGATGACTTACACTAGAACGGGACGAAACGGGCGGGACGGGACGATCTGTCAGTTTCTATAGAAAACGTCACGTGACATCCGAGGGCTCCGCCCTATCACGTGATTCTGTCTATAGAAAGTGATAGATCGTCCCGTCCCGTCCTGGTGTGAGCCATCCTTGAGTATATTTTGATAGTTATATTTATGAATACATTACGAGATAAGCAATTCATTGATACCACAAATTACAAAATGATACCTACCTAAACTAGCCTAGTTTTTTCCATATCATATCTCGTCATGTCATGTCTTCATGCATGTACCAAGAACCTAGTATTTGAATCTCGAGTGGTATTGGCCAAATGTAGTGCTCAACCGACGGCTGCTGGTGCGTAAGGGATGCTCAAGGTACTAAGTTTTTCTATGGCAAGAACTGAGAATTCCCGGTTTTGGAACAGTATTTTGTATAGAAAACAGGTATAGGGAGCACGGAGCAGAGTAGCGACCGAGTATTGGAAGACGCAACTTGGAAAAGCTTCTAACAAAGTCGGCTGAATGTGGATGGCGCACGATCGAATATTGTAGAAAATATATAGTATATGTCTTTGTCCAATTGTGGATTATGATTAGACTGAAAATGGATTGATTGCAACAATACGAACTGGAACTCGCGACCCCTATATCTCAGGAACCCTTTAATTGATTTGGCTCATATTCGAATTTAAAAAATATATGTATCTTGTCTTACTATCTGTGAAATTTCACGACGATCCAGTTTACGATACTCGAGTTATCGTCGAACAAACAAACAAATGCCTGGTTGTTCCAGTAGACGGTCAAACTTCACTCGGTTCGCTCGCTCGGTCAATAATGTAGATTGAACTTTTTAGATTTCTTTTAAACAATTTATTTACAATTGTAATTGTAAAGCATGAATCAAATCATTTTTAGGTATTATTTGTAGTAAGCTCACCGGCGGCTTTGGTCACTTTTTCTGTAGTAGGTATATGACATATCTTTCAATTTATTTACAGTGAAACCTGGAAATAACTAGTCATAAGATTAGCTTAGTCTTACTTATCAAACTATCTTACTCGTAACCCATGTATTCTCCTATAACAAGTTAAAAACATTATTTGTAGCAAACTCGTAGACAATGTACTGAATGATTTTGATCCTAGGCAACAATCAATACCACCGTCATACTACTTTACGCGTGCTGAATAGAGCCAAAGTCAGAAGACAGGAGGACTGGTCTCAATAATAGCCTGAAGGACTCTTCACCAAGCTGCGCAGAAACGCAGCGCACAGGTTAATGTACGTAATTCAGAGACAGCATCGGTTTAGGGTATCAATGGACAATGTTTATGGGTAGGTAAATTAGTTTGTTGAATCAGGTGTTACTTACTTTACGAAAGTCCATATTAATTCCTTTTCTCTGATTTTTATTTAATATAATTTAATAAATTACATTAACGCGAATTGCACCAACCAGGGTTTACCGTGTACAGCGTTAAATTGCAATATTGTGTACTTAAGATTTATTTAATCCGTTGTGGTTTAGCCCTAAGAGCCATAATGTGTTACTTCTTATTAGTGATACTTTCGGTGTTGCTTAGTGTTGTTTGCCACCATGATGGTCTGATATAAATCTCCAAGGAAAAATGGAAGCGGTAAGACGTATTACATCATCATACTAATAACAAAACTAGTTCAATTTGTAAAGTTAGAATCAGTTTCTTAAAAACATAGAACGTCGGTAACATTGTTACATTACAGCTGCCAGACATCGCTACGAAGAGTCTACGAATCGTAGCACTGTCTACGCCAGATTTCGCATAATAGAATGAACACAATTGATGATTACAAAGAAGATTAGTGTCGTAATTGATATGAATGCAAAATTGGTAACTCCTGAATCAGTACGTTCTTTTCTAATAGTACAGTTAACCAATTGGAACCCTAGGCCACTGTAAGACTATGTCATGTGACGCTATAAATCAGATTGTAGGAAATCTCTTACTGCTTGTCATTTTAACATGGTTCTAGAGTGGTCTAGGGTTCCAATTTGTTGACTGTACATATTTAGCTATATAAGCATTCTCTCTGTATCACCCTACTCTGCGCTATCGAACCGGCGCCGGGGGGTTTAATATTAAAAATAAAACGAAAGCGATCCGGTGTAGTGCGCATTGTGTGCATTCTAATAAACGGCCGAAACACCAGGCTTATTGTCTAGCCAGAGGCACAATCCGACAAGTGCTTAAAGTGCCCCAAAACCAAAACAAGTGCTTTAAGTACCTACAAATCGAGAAACCAGTAAGGTAGAAACTACACGTAGTGCCCGATACTGCACTAGGATTTGAAAATGAAATTAAATGTATATTTATAAAAATTAAAACTCATTATTATTTATAAAAATCAAAAATTTAGTTATTATGGTTACAAAAACTAAATTTTAAAAAGAGACTAAAAACTAAATTAATATAAATCTCACAGTCTACATTGCCCGCTATCGACGTATGTTGCTGCATCCCACGATGCTGGAACGGGCAATCCAACCTGGTGGCCAACACACGTAGGAGGCTGTTGAAGCTGGCGCACACGCGTCGCATCAGATTGACATGGGCACTTTATGTTAAAGTTTAACAAAGAAGATTTTTCTATATTCGAATTTAATCCTTGTCCCTTTGACATAAAGTGCCCATGGTTTATACTAGTGCAGCGTCGAGTACTAGCACTTCTACCTTATATGGTACAACATTTGAAATTTCAATTTTACAATTCATATTTTTTTTTCTTTGTTTTCAATATCATCTTTTTTTTTCAAAATATGTAAATAGTCTTGCAATGGGCGAGTAGGATAAACTGCCTAATATTTGGCACTAGGAAGCACCAAACATTGACTCCTGTTTTTGTAGGTAAATCGTCATTGCGTTACTACTGCTTGCTTTAGGTAAGATAAATTGAAGTCTGGAATAATCTTCTAATGAGCGGCCGAAACATCTGGCTTATTTGCCTCTGGCACAATTCGACAAGTGCGTAAAGTGCCCTAAATTATTATTTTTAAATCCAGAATCAAAACAATGGCCATAAGGGAGATGGTAAAATAAATAGGAAATTTTATAATATAACCCTGGCAAAAATTATAACAGTTGAAATTTCAAATTATTTCAACTGTTATAATTTTTGCCAGTACAGCCGTATCGTATCGTTTTTATAGGAAAATTATCATTGCCTGTGGCAGCAGCGGCAAATATTGTCATGAATGGCAAATCACCTACATTATCCTAGTACATTATCCTTGGCTTGAAACTTTGGAAACCGGCACAGCGTTGCCGTCAGCGACGTAACTCCATTTCTCAAGAAAATTAAAGTTACTAACAATAATATAGCGTACTAATCGACCTCAACAATACCGTTAGCTTTCGAATGGTAACTTAGTCTGCACAATCTTATCAATGAAGGCATCCGAAGGTAGAGTTTTCACATTATCATATACTTTATTTTGCCAAGATTTTCTCTCACCAAGGTCTCTTTTTATGTAGATAATACCCCTTCTCAATAGTTCTCTTAGGTCGGCTCTAACCTCGCATTTGTAATCATCAGACACACGGGTCAAACACAAAATTATGTCATGTACACGTCTTCCTACTGGACTTCCTAAAAGTTGTTGTTTTCTTATTTAACCATCCCTTATCCACATGTATAGGTACACCTCGAAGGCTTGTTCAGATTTTGAGCTTCGCCACTCCAATTAATCTGATGGCAACTGTACATATCTTAAGCAATGATAAAACTGCATATAAAATGAAGCTGCGAAACTAGGGTATGATAGTTGCATGCATAGTCAAACAGGCGACAAACAGATGACAAAGTTAGAAAACGCCTTACAGGGCAAATGCATGCAGCATTACATGGGCACAATCTCATCAAAGGCCTACGACAGCAGGGTTGTCACTTGTAACCGTAATTTATTAATTCAGGCAGGCAGACTTTGCGGATTTTCTTATTAATAATGACAAAAATGTCACTTTGCTATTGCACCAAACGTGGTAGTCAATTAGTGCCAAAGAGCTATACCTACTTGCGTGTTTGAGAACTCACTTGTCGAACACTAGACTGACAATATTTCCTGTAGGTGTCTCCTGACCATGCCTCGTAGAGAGGCGAAACACGTGTCGAGTTTTGTATTATATTGGCGTATTACAGGTTTAGTAATATTATTATTGCAGAGGGAGGGTGGAAAAATCAATTGCATTATAAAAATATTTAGGATAGATTTTATAAAGATAAAATTGGGAGATAAAATGTATAATACAAACTTATGAAAGTATTGTAAATAGGTACGTATAGGTATCTAATCAACACCTGTGTTCAATCTTCAAGCAACACAAGGAGGGAACGTTGCTACGTACCGGTTCCCCTCTGCCAAAGTATATGCCCAAATGGGCATAAGCGGGTCTATATTGTGACTAGTCCATACACAAAGATAGATCGAAGTGTGCAGGAATTGTTAGTGTCGTTGTATCATTTTGTATGCGTTACGAGTAATGTTGTCATTACAGATTCTTTTTTGTATGTAATGCGTGAGAAGTGCGTGCACATCCACGTTTCCCCGCAAAAAGTGACAGTATATTGTACGGTAAAATGTCACTTTGCTGTCTCAATAGGTAGACTTGATTTCAAAAATTTAATTTTTTAACACGCAGGTGGAACAAGCAACAACCCTGTCGGCCTTTGTCACGGTGTGGCGGCGTGATCAAAGGCTCTCTGTTTGTGCCTCGAGAGGTCACTGCAGCCCGATCATATACATCACCTCACACACCAAAAAGTTTCAACTAAACACCCCAAACCCATTCTACATGCAACCTTAATGCCTTAGAGTTTTGGTTCAAAATAGTAGCTCTCTGGTATCGTTTGATGACGTTTGGAAGTAGGTGATATAATGGCGTTACGTGTTCTATATGTCACGTTGTATGTAACATATACTGGACATTGAAGTAAAGGTGGTCTTAATGCAATTGATTTAACTGAAAGGCTACATACATGCACGTACATCACAGGAGGTCACATGAGTAATACATATTGTCCTTCTTGATAGAAAAAAAATGTTATTTTAAATTTATTAACAGATACTCAATACTGGAATATTACTTTAAATATGGACAATCTTCTGATCTGCAATCTACGCGTCTTTTTTTGTCCCTATGACACAACCACATGATCATACTTTCCTAAATTATTCCAAAATATATCAAGCAATAATAGCGATTATTTACACTACTCGAACTACCATCTGACCGGTATTCAAAGAGGTTGCGCTTCGAATCTTGCTCGACGCGGAGAATTTTTCAATTTTTCCAATTTTTCTTTCAATTATAGAATTGTTACTTAGAAGTGATAACTTAGTTATATTATTAGATTACAAATACTTCGAAATAAATTGTCTATCCCTGGTTTCTTTTATAAAAACATGCATAAATACAAAGTAAAAGTGAGAAAGTGAGGTTATGTCTTGAATTAAAACTCGAACCAAATCCAAGCCAAACCATCTGATCTCTCCCAAGCAAATGAACTGTAAAACTTTAAAATCTTATTTTTAACGTCAAACTTCTATGAAATTATATCATTTAGGTACCTAACATTTTCACAGTCTGTGCTATCAAAAACTAAGAAACTGACTCTAGTTACTTGTATTTTCAAGTTAAAAGAGGATAACTCAAGACTTTCAAATTAGCAAGAAAAACCTCACTTTGAAATTTAATTTCTTGCTAAGAGGTCAGCATATTGAGCGTGGAGTGGACTACAAAGCCCTTTGAACTCGCCTACTTGCTACTAGCTACTTGCCTGCCACTTGCTTTGCACGTGATTAGCAGAGGGTCTAATGAGGAGAGTGGATTAGCACCTCGTTGCTCGTGAGGCCCCGATAAAGCTAAGTGGCCTTATAAGCCTTTCGTTCAAGGGAACGATGCTTTGGGAAAGACGTTTTTAAAATATAAATTTGGTTTTTCGCCAAGTGTTTCAAATCAGCGTGCGTAGCCAACATGCCAATCGCTCACGCTTAATAACGTATCGCAGCTACCTCTCTCTATCACTCTTCCTTATTAGTGTGACAATGACAGTTGCGTTTCGTTACCGACTGAGCGTGAGCGATTGGCATCTTGGCTACGCACCCAGGAACTCTCATATGTTCGTAGATACCTACTGCCAAGTTGGTGCAAACTTATGCTGACAAACGTGCGACAGACAGACAGTTTTATTAAGATTTATTACGTGAGTCAAAGGTTTTAATTAGTCTTAGAAAGAAAAGAAAAACGATCCCGAATTTCTCCACCATATCGCTCGTATGCGTCTGATAAATTCGGGGCCACCGGGTGTTTCTCGATAGCTCTTAGAGTGATGGGCATATATGCCATAGTCGCCACTTCAAGTCACGCCCGAGGCCAGGAGTTTTTCCACTTTTCCTTCATCATCATCATTTCAGCCGAAAGACGTCCTCTGCTGGACATAGGCCTCCCCCAAAGATTTCCACAATGACCGGTCCTGCGCCACCCGCATCCAGCGGACTCCTGCGACCTTCACCAGGTCATCAGTCCACCTTAATTTCTCAGAAATTTGATACATTTTTTAAAATTTCTGCTTTAAAATAAATTAAATTAAATGATTTAAGTTAAACCGATGCCGTCAAGTAAAAACTTTATAAGTAGGTACCTATTCAATTTACTACTTAGTGAATTTTATGTTCTGTAGAGTTAGAATATTAAGTGAAATTTAATATTTTTATAGGCTTAAATCGAAAAATTCTTTAGTTACCTTTTTTATAATCATATGTCAAATAGCATTACCACTAGTACACACATACACTATTACATAATCTGACACATTATAATTTTCATGCCATTCCCCGCCGTGTATTAGTACCTACCAGGGCCCTTACCAAGACGTCTTAACGCGACACAGTTTAGGTTCTTAACTGTGCTCAGAGGCCTTACCATGAGATCTTAACGCGATTCAGTTTAGGTTCAGTTTAGGCTCAGTTGTATGGAAGCGACTCAGTTTAGGGTGTCAACTGAATCGCGTTAAGACGTCATGGTAAGGCCTCTGAGCACAGTTAAGAACCTTTTTTTTTTTTTTTTTTTTTTTAAGAGGGGAAAATGCGTTACGCATACCGTCCGGGTGCGGGGATGGACCCGGAACGGTTATGTGGGACTCCCTGTTGGGCTAATGAGACCCCAGGTGTACCCACTAAAAACCCCTCTATTTGCCACCAGTGTGCTGTAGCGGTGGGCTGCCGGAACGCTCGCGCTTAACTTCTGCAGCACCACCAGCACTTTGTCCGATTTACCGGACCGCCTCCGGAGGCCAGTGTTGGCCTCTTTCGTCAGTTGCCGTGTATGACGGCCGCCCTCGCAGGGACCTGGAGGTGTTCGGATGACAGACGTCCCCGTGCCTGTCATCCCAGGTTCCCTTACGGAGGCATGCGGCGGTCGTTAGCGACTCGCCTGCGCCCAATGCGTCTGCGGCGCCGTTGGTCGGCCGTTGGATCGACTTCCCTGGCCCGTTCCGCTTGCTCCTTCTGGAGCAGAACTCTCTCGCAGAAGGTCTTTAGAGCCTGCCATGACCTGTCTTCACCCACCATAGCTTTAACTACGGCGGGCAGTGTCAGGTCGGGCCCCACCGCGGCTACGAGGTCGTCGCGTTCCGGCCCCCACGCTGGGCATGCTTCTAGCGTGTGCTGCGCGGTGTCTGATGCGGCACCGCACTCGTGGCACTCCTCGGTGGGCTCTCTGCCGGCAATTTTGTGCAGGTATCTCCCAAAGCAACCATGCCCGGAGAGAACCTGCACGAGCCGGAAAGTGAGAGCCCCGTGTGACCGCTCCAGCCACTGGGTCATGACTGGCCGGATCGCCGCTATAGTCTGGGCGCCCGCGCTTGGTCGCTCCAGACAGTCCACCCACTTAGCTATTGCCTCGCGGGAGAGCTCCTCACGCTTGGCGTCTATCTCACGCGGTGCTGGCCAGACATCCCGTGCCCGCGCCTCCTCGCGCCACGTGAATAGTGACGCTAGGGTCCTCGCGTGCAGTTCCCACGGCACGGACCCGGCCAGCACGCATGCGGCCTCGCCGGATATCGTGCGATAGCCCCGTATAGACCTGATAGCCATCACCCGTTGCGCTCGGCGAAGTAGGGTGATGTTCCCGCCACTAAGGTCCCTGGCCCATACTGGGGCTCCGTACAGGGCCATCGAGCGAATTACTCCAGAATAAAGGCGTCGGCACGACGCTTTCGGCCCCCCGAGATTCGGAAGCAAGCGGCCGAGCGCTGCAGCTGCGCCAAGCAGCCTTGGAGTAAGCCGTTCGAAGTGCGCCTGGAATGTCCAACGGCTGTCCAAAGTGATGCCCAGGTACCGCAACGTTCTTTGGACAGCGATCTGGACACCTCCCACGGTTATCTGTGATCCGGCTCGGGGCGCTTTTCGAGGTCCATGAAAACAGATAGCCTCGGACTTGTTTAGGGCGACCTCGAGGCCTAAACGCCTTATTTTCCAAACAGCATGGGCTACGGCAGCCGTGGCTAGGATAGCGGCCTCTCGAAAAGACGCCCCACGCGCTGTCACAAGGGTGTCGTCGGCATAACATACCAGGTCGACTCCAGGCAAACGGGCCCCTCGCAGCACCCAATCGTATCCGATGTTCCACAAGAGCGGACCCAGTACCGACCCCTGTGGAACACCGCACACCATTTCCCTTCGCCCCCACTCATCCTGCCCGGGAAAGGCCACGAACCGCTGGAGCAGGTAGGCCCTCACTATTCGGCTGAGATGGTGGGGTACCTGGTGGTACAGTAACGCCTCATGTATGCAATCCCAGGGGAGAGTGTTAAAGGCGTTGGCAATGTCTAGTGACACTGCCAAGACGACCTCACCCTGGGATACTGCGTCCTCCGCTATCTGTTTCACCCGCAGGATCGCATGGACGGTTGAACGCCCACTGCGGAAACCATACTGGCAATCGGCCAGATCTGGCCCGACCATCGTTAGGTGCTTGATGAGACGGTTCGCGATGATTCGCTCAAAGAGTTTGCCGATCTCATCAAGCAGCACGATGGGCCGGTAGGCAGACGGTGAGTCCGCAGGACGACCCTCCTTCTTCAATAAAACCAGCCGACCAATCTTCCAGGCATCGGGAAAACGCCCCTGCTCCAGACAAGAGGTGTAGAGCCGTCGTAGCCTCGACTCAATGGCGTTCATGGCCAGAACCCAGACACGACCCGGGATTCCGTCTAGCCCAGGTGCCGTGTTTTTAGCCCGTAGCCTAAGAACGGCCACTTTCAGCTCGCCTTCGGTGACATTTGGTGTCTCCACCTCCGCAGCCTGCTGCCTTTCAACCGCTCCGGGTAGTGCCATGGGCGGTGGGAGTTGCTGGGGCCTGCGCGGGAACAGAGCCGCAACTACATCGTCCAGCAGCCGAGGCTGGAGACTCTGCGTTAGCGGGGGGGCCCAAGGCCGAAGCTTTTGCCTCACAAGCTTGTATGGCCTTCCCCACGGATCGCTATTCAAGGTCTCCAGGAACTCCTCTCGTGCGTGGTCAATGGCCTGACTGATGGCGGCTTTCAGTGCCACTTTTGCCTCCTTGTATACTTTATACAGAGCCGCTTCTGTCGCTTCGTCTCGTTGCCGATGACTTCGCTGTCGCGTGTATTGGCGTCTCGCGAGCACACACTCCTCGCGCAACTGCGCAAGATTTGGAGACCACCAATACACGGAACGTCGGGGCGAGAAGGCCCTGGCTCGAGGCATGGCCGCATCGCAGACGTCCGTCATGCAGCCGCGGAACCATTCCGCTTCGGCCTCCACGTCAACCACCTCCACCGGCGCCGTTGGCCAAGTACGAACCAAGACCGCCAACTCCAGTGCCTCTCTGTCAAGCTTTTTGAGCACCCAGCGTGGGCCGTTTCCGACCGGGTCATTCCGTCTCGCTAGAGGGGGTGTAGGGAGCTTCGAAACACCAAACCGAATGTATCGGTGATCCGACAGGGTTTCAACCCCTACGAGGACCTCCCATCCGTGAACACGTGGCGCCAGAGCGGCGCTGGCAAACGTGATGTCTACAATAGAGCCGCCCTGCTGCCGCACACACGTGTTTTCCGCCCCTCTATTTACGACAACCAGGTTGGTAGCGATCGCCCACTCCAGGAGAGCGCGACCACGCGGATCCGTCGCTGGACATCCCCACACCGCATTCTTCGCGTTGAAATCGCCAGCTACAACTGTCGGGATGGGCTGTAATCGCCCGATGATTACGCCCATGTCCTCGAGGAAGGATTCAAATTCGGCAAGAATCCTGTTGGGCGAGAAATAAACACCTACCACCAAGATGCCGCCAAGGAGACCGGCTACGAATCCTTTACCCTTTTCTATTTTTTCAAATGACGGAGAGCCAGCGGATGTTTGTGTGACTATCGCCACCAGTCCATCATAGTCCCCCGCCCAATTGTCCCTTTGGGGGATGAAATAAGGCTCGGAGACGACAGCTACGTGTGTCAGCCATTGCGCCATGCTCTGGAGCAGGAGGTCCTGAGCTCTGACGCAATGGTTGATGTTCGCCTGCAGGAAATGTAGCGCCATTATATGATCTCCATTTGCGCTACCTTCTCAGCCTCACCCACAGGAGTGGCGGGTTGGCGGACAGATTGCAAGGGGGCTTGGGAGCCATTGCTATTCTTCTTCCCCTTCTTGTTATTTTTGTGAGCAGCGCACGTTTTGCTCCCAATTGTGTGTCCTGCCGGTTTGCCAGCTGCCGCGCAGACAGCGCAGCGAGGTGTAGCAGAACACGTGGCCGCCTTATGCCCAGACTGGCCACAGCGGTAGCACAGTTCGCTTCGATCTTCTTCCGCCTGACACTGCGCACGGACATGTCCCGCTTCAAGGCATCGGAAACAGCGCATAGGTTTTTGCTCCAGCAATTGTACCCGTGCTGAGACCCATCCAACAAGTAAACGGTCACCTCCGGTCAGTTTTTTGGCAGCCGTAATTGGGCAGCGATCCCAGACTGAACCCAAGCCTGAAAAGTCCTGGCGGATTTCTCCACATTTAATTTGGTCCAGGGTACACCCGCCGACTTTGACCACCGCTTCTTTCACATCTTCCGGCGTGACAGAATCGTCCAGTCCTACTATCCGCATTTCAGCAGATTTTGTTGGTCTGGAAATTTGGACGAGCTCGTTGTTTAATTCCTCCCTCAGTTTCTCAGCGAGTGCGTCTGCTTTGTCGCCGCTGGTTGCGCCGGGGACCTCAATGATGGTCGCTCCAGTAACTGCCCGCTTAAACCGAACCCCTTCTATCTGGAGCGCCTTTAGATCAATTTTTGACCTGGCCTCCTTTAAAATGTCCCCATAAGTGGGTTTTCCATCACCGGCTTCCTGTTTCAGAGTTAGGACAACTGCTGCCGAGCGAGGAGGACGCAGTTTGCGGGCCTGCTTGGTGGCCTGCTGTGAAGGAGGAGGGCTTTGTTTCGATGCGGCCTCCTTTTTGCCCTTGTTCTTTTTCTTTTTTACCACCTTTGTCCATTCCGTCTTCTTGTTTGCCTGAGCAAGTGGTAATGGGAGGGGATCACCAGGTGCTCCCGCAGGAGCCGTGTTCCCATCTTCCTTGCCCTTTTTGGCAGCTTTTTTCTTTCCACCATTTGTAGTAGAAGTGGAAGGTTGAGAACTACCGGGTGCCGTCGATTTTTTCTTCCCGCCCGTTTGGGGTTCAACTGTGTAGTTTGGAGGACCTCGGGTAGGCGTTTGCGCTACCGTTTTCCCCCGTGTGGCCGTTTGCGCGGCTTGTCTTTCCCGGTCTTCAGCCGGTAGGGGCTGCACCGTTTTAGCTGGCAGAAGCCTGCCATCGCGCTCGAGGGCTCCGAGCCTCTCGTCGAGGATCCGCCCTACCTTGGCCGTGATTTCCTCGACCAGTTTGTCCGTATCGGAACGTCCGGCGACAATGGCAGGCTGTGGTGCCTCTTTGGGTGGAGACGAGACCGGTACCTGCTTTTTAAAGTGGGCCCGAAGCTCCGCTCTCAGCTCCTCCACTTCGGAACGCAGATCTTTAACCTCCGCCCTCAGATTTTTATTCTGCCTCTGCAGCCGTCGCGTCTCATCCGAGGATGTGCGCTCCTTCAGATCCTCAAAAGCTTCCCCGATTGAGGCGACAGCTATTTTTAAGGCGCGCACGAAAGTCCCCTTTAGATTGGCGGACCTGGAGGCCACCATTTCCACCGTCTTAAGGCTACACTTCACTTTTTCGTGAAGTGACGCCGCGGTGTTGTCGCTCTCCTCTGCGTCCGGTGGGCCTGAATCTTTCCCGACGCTCCCCGGCGAGCACCGAGACGCCGCAAGCGACCGAGTGAGGCCTGCCACCTCCTCCTCCGCTTTGCGCTGAAGCTCCTCCCGCCTGAGGCGGTTCAGCTCCTGTTTCGCCAGAGCCAGGCCCATGTCGTGCGCCATGGTGGCCGGCCGAGTGCTGCCCTCCTCCAGGGAGCCACCGCTCCACGCCGGGTCAGACTCGGCACCAGCATGGATCGCTTTAGGGCTTCGAGTTCCTGGCCCGTTGGTCGTTTTTGTCTCCTGGGCTTCCAGCACCGGTGAGCGTGAGCCGAGCTGGATGCGCTCAACCGAGACGATGGGTGCTTTGCCCAGCACATCGGTTTTATTTCCGAGGCCGATATGACGCCCCCTCTTTCTGCCCTTTTTGGCTGCGCCTGTCAGAAGTCCCGCGTCGCTGTCTGAGCCGGAAGACAACGCTAGCTCATCAGCGGATCGTTTGTCCGGCCTGAACCTCCAGAACTTCCGGCCCATGCCTGAAGTTGAGGCCTCCGCTTGTGCCTTTGCAGGCCCCATCTCCATCGAACCCTCCGAGTCCCCGGTGTCAGCCTCTCCCTCGCGAAGCAGGTCGCGCCCGTCAAGCCTTGAGGGGGAAAAGAACTCCTCTCTCTCGGGCGACTGGCTCGCCTCCGCTCTGCGAGGGCCGGCCATCCTCCCGGTGAAGACTCTCGTTCTGATTGGAGTGGAGGGACGCACGAACTGCCTGAACCCTGCAGGCACAAGCGCATCCTCCGTCCCCGTCTCGTTGTCGGGCGCGGCATACCGTATGAAACGCCCATGGGCGTCCCGCAGTGGACGGTACCCCGCCGGTACGAGCTTAGGAGAAGGCAGGGCTAGGCCGGGCGAAGGCAGACTGCCCGCCGCCTCCTCGCCGACCCTATCTCCTCCTCCTCCAGTGGGTGCCTCAGGTATCTGAGCTCCTGCAGGTACATGCTCCGCCCCTGCCATGGTTTGCCCTACGTGACGTGTGAATCGCCCCGCCGGGTCACGGATGGGGCGGAATTCTCCAGCCTTTGGAGTGAGCGAAGCGTCAGCCGCCTCCTCCTCATCCCCGTCTGCTCCTCCTCTCAGTCGTAGTGCATCAATGTCCAGTTTTTGTTTGCCATGGTCATCGTACTTCGTCCGCGAGTGGTGTGCCCCCCCAGAATACGGTGGGCGGCATGTCACCACAGTACGGGCACTCGCCCGTTCTGTGGTGACACGGAGGATTGGAACCTCCTGGGGTAGTTCTGTTGTGTATTGGCCACTCATTTTGTTTCGCTATTTTTATTTTAAGCGGGGGTATGCCCCCCCTCTGCGGCGCTAGTGACTGGGCTCCCCCCAGCCACTCATCCCTTCGGCACGCCAGCCACACCTTGGGATTAGGGATTTTTTAAGGTGGTTTACTCCACGCCGTTGCGGCTCCGGTGCAAAGCACCCCGCAAACCCTCCGTCCCGAAGGACCTGGCTGCTCACACTGTGCTCTCTGCTAGGTTCAGAGGGACACGCGGAGCAGCCCGCCGTGTGCTCCTCCCCTCAGGCCTGCCCGGTATGGGAAACCCTGTCCGGTATAGCCCTGAGGGTCATTGAAGCACGTCCGCCGCGTGCCGAAGCACGCCCGCCGCGTGCTGCTTCCCCTGCCACCTCAGATGAGCTGAGGCATGCTGGGAGCAGCGCCTGGCCCAGAGGCCATCCCCCCCTCCCCCCCGGGAATATCCCGGGTGTCGGGTTATTGGCAGCAATAGTAAACAAGCCCCGAAAGGGCTCGTTTACCATTGCCCCCAGGGCGCACCAGCCATGGGACATTCCCATCCCTGCCGATCCTCGCGGATCGACAACGATCTGAATGCCCCAGACCCTCGTGGAGGTTACCCGACCCAGCGCCCCACAGTTAAGAACCTAAACTGTGTCGCGTTAAGACGTCTTGGTTAGGGCCCTGGAAGCGCGATGTTGGTGGTACCTATAGTTTCTTTTTTAGTAAATCATGATGGTTTATGGTTATGACTTGAAATTTCACACCATAACCCCAATGAACGTAGCAATAAAAACGCAATATGTCGCTATTTACTGAACAGAAATCCCATCACAAACTAACACTAATCTCATAGGCGAAACCAGAGAGTAAAGATGTAATCTGTTCGTTATGTAAAACCACAATATACCTGCAAATAGCCGCAGAGGTGGACGTGGAGTCTATTGCGAGGCGAAAAAGATTTGTGTTCAGTACAGTCTGGCGCACAAGTCGTACACACTATAAAATGTTACGATCTTCACAAATCGACCTAGTCCCTCAATAAGGCTCGTATTATGGGTACCTACTATACGACTACGATATGTATAATAGACATTAAGAACATATAGCACATAAATCAACGCTTTCTTCGTAGGCAGGGTCTCTAACGAATCAGACTGGGATGCCGTTAAATTAATTAAATACCCAAGTAAATTCTGTGAAAATCTGAGAAGTATATAATTATTTTCCATACGATCATGGAATCGTGACAAAGAACACACTGCTGCTATTTTGACACGCAGCTTGCAGTATACACGTAGGCATCTAGAGATAAACATTATCTAACAGAAGAATTTAACTTTAGCGCAAAATAAGCAGCATAAGCTAAAGGTTCCTTCAGAATGATTCCGTAGAAATTGTCAGATGCAATCGCAAATTTTCCTGCTACGTGGCACCATGCAAGTGGTTATGCCATTTCTCATTGGTGTATAAAAACGTGCTCTTTTGATTCACAACAATAACAATGGGTGCAAACTGAGATACGAAAGTTCAGGGTAATTGATTTCCCTCTAAACTCATTTACCTACAGAAGGAAATTGTGAAATGCGCAGAAAGGACGAAAATGTACAAATGCTCATTGTGGTGGGGAACACCGAAGGTAAAAGATCCAGTGGTCGTTCACCAACAAGATGGACATACCAATTGAAAGACTCGTCTTTATCCAAGTTCTACTCGGTCGTCGGAAACGCACAGGACAGAAAACGATGGCGATCTATCGCTCCAGATGCTATACTAATATGATGCTGACGACGAGCCTCAGACATGAGGGACTGACTAGAGAGAAAGAGACAGAAGGAAATCTAGAACATCGTTCTAAAAAATCCAATAAATAAAGCAAGTCGTGGTGAGCGCGACTGTACCCGCCAATAACTGACCAGAGTAAATATTTATGTAAGCGAGACAACGGCACGGTTTTTGAGAATTTCGAATGAAGGTCCGTCGTGTTTGTTTGCCCGGCGTCGTGTAATCTCCCTGTTTGTCCCTGCCTGTTAACTTTCCACACTATTGGGGCGCCGTGTGTCGCCAATTCTATGTGAAACTACGCAGGTAATGGAACCATGGTTTTGAGGAGTTTATTAATCAAGATGCGGTGTTACCTTTCTACATAGTGGCTGGGTGGATTGTCTTACATAAGAAAATGTAAGTCCACAATAGATGAGTGGGAATCCGGATGGCATCGCTGTAATCGGTTGGGATCACTAAGAAGGCCACTCAGTGTATACAGAAATTAAACTTTTACATTTCGCGTGATAATCCAGATAATGTTCGATCTATTTTTCAAATTCGAACACGTAGAAATCTTTTGAATATTTGATTCTCGCACACTTTCCGTACGGACCAAAACTCACTGGTTTCCTTTCGTAATGCATTTGACAGTTACTCATGTTTACTTTCTTATTACATACTGTAGATTCGCATGTTCCTGAACCTTGCGCTCGGACTAGCCTACGGAATGTTTTTCTTCGTCTTCCTTTGGTCCCAATTTGAGCATGGCCTTAGCCTATAGATAAAACAGTTCCTGATAAGGTTGGACTTCAGCAGGGCTAAGGTGCCAAGCGGATAGTGTGATGCTTTTTGGATAAGACAACAATTTATCAGCATTTTATGATAATTTTAAACAGTTCCACATTTGACATCACCTTCACGATATCCGTGCGACTCGTCTGTTTATCAAATTAGCATTATCAGATGACATTCGTGGATAACCTGGGTTCTTAGGCTTACAGGTCGTCTTTTTTAACTACCATACCATTATACCACGTATGGGAATTTAGTTAAGTTATACCCCTATACCCCTTACTGGTCTGCATTCCATACGTGTGCACACATCCAGTTCCCTGAACCCAGTCGTTAGCGCGTCGGTGCGAGCTCGCGATGTCACAGAAACGACAAAAACGTACAAAAATGGCCGCTTAGCACTTTCAATGGGTGCTAGTCGTGGACTTCCTAGCTCGGTACCGGGAATTTTAATTTTATCATAGTCGTATTTTATTATACTTATCTACAAATATGGGTAAGGATCACATTAGGGCCAGGTACTAATTTGTCTAAAGGGTTGCGTAACATACTTTAAATATGTGATGTGATGTGTCTTTTTAAGGTTTGGTTAAGTCCAAAAGTTTGGGAAAAATTATAAATTTGCCTATAATTTTCATTAAAAAATACTACTGAAAAATACTCAAATATGAAATTAAATATTGGAAAAGATTGTCGCAGACAAAATGTTGTATGAAATAGTTATTTTGTCAATCATAAGTTTCAATTGGCCTTTCTTAAAATCCCAAAAGAAATATAACGATTTTACAGAAACCAAGCTTTGAGCTTTGGCTCGCCAGACATAATCAATGCAGAATTTCTAGTTAAGTTTACTTCCTCTAATCTGGCAAAAATTTCACAAGTCAACCGAAGTTCTTCTTTGAACGTTAGAAAAGATGGTTGAAAACTGCATGTTTTTGGGTCGAGTAGTAAATTTGAAGTTGCGAAGATTACCACAGTATTGGGGCATAAAGCTATGCCTTTTTTTTAATACTTCGTAGTATTAAAAAAAAGGCATTGACAAACAAGCATACGGCCCGCCTGATAGTAAGCGGTCACCGTAGCCTATGGACGCCTGCAACTCCAGGGGTGTTACATACGCGTTGCCCACCCTTTAAAAACTTGCCTGTAGTCTAACATCAAAAATGTTAATTAATGGATCGAAACTCTTGGTCCACGGGGTCCCAGCGCACGCAAGTTTTTCATAGAAATCGCATGGTCGCATGGTTGATGTTACTGGTGACCGAAGAGCTGGTGGCTTCCTCGCACAGCGTATCAGCATTGCGATACAATGACGGAATGCCGCCAGCATCCTATTTAGGTACCTACAATGCCTCAAGGACCTATTTTAGATTCCGAAATTATACATTCCTATTATACATTCCGAAAATAAATGTTTTATTTAGGGAAAATGTTATAATTCTCGTTCGAAATTCAAAATTTGCTCGCCGGAGACGTACCTCCCCCCGGCGGCGGTCTGCTTCCAAGCAAACATGCTTAAATCTGCTTAAATCTGTCGCGTTGTCACTTGTTTGTACCCGAGATCCGCTCATATTTGTTAGAGGCCTACACGATTAATCGGTGTGCTTACACTGAGATGGCTGTTCTATAAATAATAGTCTAGATGCTTCCTCGAGAAAAGCTGGTTCTGGGAAACAAATAGAACATATAGTTTTGCGTGGGCCTGTTTCCGAAAATTCTGCCTAAAATCTTTGACGTCAGTTGTTGCTAATTCGTTATTTGAATTATCCATTTTTGTTTCATTTTGTTTATTCTTTTTTTCTTTTTTTTGTGGTCTTTCTGTTTCACTATTTTCTTTTGATATGGTTTCTTGTAGAACTTTTGTAATTTGTTTTGAAAAAATAAGTCTCGCCGAGTTTCTTGCCGGTAATAATCTTCTCGGGCTGTGGTGTAGGGTTAGAACCGGTAGTAGCGGTATTTTTGACGTTCATAAGTGCATTGTAATATGTAATATATCTATTTTATCATTTATCATTGGAGCTTCTACTTTGGCAGAGAGGAAACGGTACATAGGTATTCTACGTTGTTTAGATACACGTACCTATTCACAAAACTTTCATAATTTAGTATTACACATTTTATTTGCCAATTTTCTCTTTATAAAATCTACCCTCTAGCTTAAAATCCGTAAACAGCACACAATTTTGATATAAAATCTTATTCCCTCCTCGAGCCTGCAAGCTTTAAAGGCGCTCATAATAAAATTGTGCACTATGTAACTTTTGCATACGTCCAACGCATCAAAGGGATGTCTCTACTCGTAATCAGGATACGGCAGGTATATGGTGACGGCCGGAGCGGGGGCGAGTTGTAACACTTTTAACATACAAATTACTTACAAGTTGTAAGCGGCGCGTGGCGCTCGTAATGGAATTGTGCAGTATGTAACTTTTGCATAGGTCTGACGCATCAAAGGGATGTGTTTGCCTGTAATCAGGATACGGCAAGCACATAGTGACGGCCGGATTGGGAGCGAGTTGTAACACTTGACACAAAGATACTTACAGTTCTAAGCGACGTTCATATTCAAATTACGCTGTATGTAACTTTTGCATAGGGCGGGCGTATTTTGACAACCGGAGCGGGGGAGAATTACGGTAGCTTACTATTGGCCCAAAATATGTACATTTTATAGATAAATAAAAACATAACAGAGACATCAAGGAGAGCTCGGAGGCGAAACCTCCCATCCGCATGCAAAAAAAAAATGCTACTACCTCTAGTCTAGTGTCACTCGGGCAGGTTTTGTTAGTATAGATTAGGAAATCAAATATAAAAAAAAGACAGCAAGGGGGCTCGAGGGGCGACGCTTGCTACAAAAAAACTAACCGCATGATCGCTAATTTCACCCGAGTAAATTCCTTACTAACTTTTTATTTAAATCTAGAGGAAAGGAAGCGCCAATAGTAGATTGCGTCACATATTGCCGGTGAGGGCGTATATTAAATCTCAAATGACATAATGAATTGTACAATAGAATCTCGGATGTAGTGAGGGAATCTATTCAATGGTTAACGTCCAAAACGAAAATAATTCTGATACCATGTGACAAATACTGCTTTTCACACCAACTAAGACGAAAATAAACAAAACCCGTAATAACCAAAAACGGCGTCATACCAACACCACAATGCCACCAGGTAATGGCCGAAAACGTAAAAATTTCTGGCCCCGAAAAGTCCTTTTTGCATTGGTAGAAGATTAATATTTTTGGCCTTAAATTAAAAATCGGTGTATAAGTAGAAGCATCGCTCGTAGCTCTTTGGCTATGCGCAGTGGCCGAGCTAATTTCAGGCGCAGCCGGTATTATAGGGACGAAGCCATCTAATATTCCCTGTGTCTCGTCACACTCACACCGGGGCTATTCTCAACGAAGCTGGACGCGACTTCAAAATCTGTTTTTTTAACTAAAAACATTCAAGTAGAACTTCAAGTATGTACGTAAGTTGTTTCTATTTATGAAATAATTTTGTTGGTTGATAGGTACGTCCACACATTTTCTGTTGAAATACTGTAGTAGATACTCAAGTACTTAAATCACGGTAGATACTTATGAAATTACGCAGTTACCAAATACTAATTTGAGTTTCAGGTATTTTAATTAATTTAAAATAGGTTCTGATGCCTTGGGGGGCTACAACGGGAAACCTCCTAGAGTGCCAGGGCTCTCTTCATTCTCCTTGATCCGGTTGATCCGGGAAAAAGGGAAGGGTTCCTGGATGGTGCTTCCTGGGGGCAACGGTAAGCGATCTCTTGGAAGATTCCGAGGATTTCTTACTTGTGCTGCAAATATCCTGTCAGGGGGGGTTGGGCCGGACCTGCGAGTCCCACATACCTACCCGTCCTAGTTCCCCGGCTAGGCGGGATGCCTAAATGCATTCCTCCACGTAAAAAAAAAATGGTTCTGATGCCTTACCATGACGTCTTAAGGCGATTCAGTTGATGACCTAAACTGACTCGCTTTCATACAACTAAGCCTAAACTGAAACTAAGCTGAATCGTTAAGACGAAGTGAAGACGTCATGGTATGGCCCCTGATAACGCTAGAAACGGGGAGGCCTAGAAGAGCTGTAGTCATTTCGGAGCGGCAGACTAACATATGGGGGGATACCTTGCAGTCTGTTAAGTACAGAGCATGAGTCTTTGATATCGGTTCGATCTTGGTTATAGTCAAAATACTCGTACGCCTCATGGCACGCAGCGCAGTGGCAGAGTCACTAAGTTGCAATAAGCAGAACCTTACCTTGCCAACAATATTTATATTTTTCGAGTTGGACTACAATAAGTGAAGGTGTTACGTAAACGACATAATTTTATAAAAGCTCGACATTTAAAATAACCCTTTAAAGTTTTTCAGTTTATTTGCTTGGAAGAGATAGCGTTTATCTAATGTTTAATAATTGAGTTTCAATACCTACGTTTGTGTTTGTTTTCAGTAAAAGGTACCACTTTGTCGCTTCTTGATAACGGATAAGGTTCATTTTTAAATAAATTATTATGGATCAGCTCTTATCGGTAACCGACAAAGTGCTACCTTTTCCGAAAAAGGATTACATTTTAACATTTTGTTAAATATTAAAAATGTAGGACTAAATATATTTTTAAAATGTCAGACGCTATTCAGAATAGCCCCCTGGTCATTCGCCGGCGTCTTTGATCTCCGAGATGACTGGCTCGCACTTAGCCGGAATTAAAATAACATGAGCTCCAAACATGGCGGCTCACATTTTGCCTTCATTGAATTTTCTAATGACACCAATGCTGGAAAAAGAGTCATAAATAGAAATACAAAAGCTCTTATGTATATTTAGTACCTGATTTAGGATACTACTTACTGTCATACCTATGACTAGATGGCGCTGCGACGCCACTCACGGTACGGCTGCGTTTAATTTTATCTAGGTACAGACCATGTCATATACTTCGGTCGTGGCCCACATATGGTCTCGCCGATAGATCAGCGCTGATCTTCGGGTCAGCATTATGCTTAGGCGAGTGCATTTTATGGTAAAGCTACTTATATACTGGTAACTTTTCGTTTTGTTTATTTGATTTGTGTATTTACTAATGAATAAATGATTTGCATTCCACTTTTTGGTCATGCCTCCTCCTCATGCAAGAGAGGGATGGGAGTATAGTCCCCCAATGCCCCCCAAGTTTCCAGCATGCTAGCCGAAACTGAGTTTGAGACTTCACATTAAATTTTCACATCGCGGATGTATGCAGGTTTCTTCACTTGTAAAATGTTCATTTGAGCAATATTAATTAGTGCAAATATTGTTATATGTACGATTTGTGTGCGGAAGTCAATTCAGCCCTTTTACACAAATAAAAAGGTTCTAGCTTCCATAATAATTTCCAACGTCATCAATATTTCATAAAAAAACAGACAAACAAAATGTTTGCAAACAAAGCAAAGCTGGTCATATTTTAGGCTGATTATTAACTGAGCGTAAGGTCTTCGTTTCAGTTTGGGCAAAAAATGCGTTCGTATGTCCGGTTGTCCTTCTTTACAGGTCGCATTTCTCAACCGGTCCTCGTAAAATTTTGTGGACGTGTTAAATTAGTACACTCAATACCTAAGTCAAATTCAAATTCAAATTATTTAATTCAGACAGGTCGTCCATATACACATACAATAGAGAAATAAAATTAAAATTAAGATTAAAATATAACAATAAAACATAAAAATATTAATAACTTATTTACATGTCAAAACAGTATAACCAACCACAAAATAAAATGTCATTCATTTACATGCTCGCGAGGTGCACAGAGCCACTAGTATTATTAGGTATATTTTTATGTCTATCTATAGGTACTCGTATATAATGAAATTGTACTTGTGGTCTAGCGACCAGACATCCGACTTTTCCTTCAGAAGTCGCAAGCTCAAAACCTGGCTCCAATAAGTGTTTCAGTTAGGTACCATCAGGCAGAATTCATTCATGATTTGTCCATGCAGTTTTACACCTGATAGTACATAAAGATACGAAATATAATTGTGTTATTCAACATAAACTTTTTAGTGAAGGCAAACATAGCGAGGAAGTCTGCATATACCCGCGAAGAAATTCAATAATGTACGTGATGTCTCTACACTTTGAGATTTTCGCAGTGAGAGTCCTCAGCATGAAGCATAGCATAACACCATTGAAACTTGGCATGAAGGATGTGAAAACAATCACGTGATCACGTGATTTTTCATGTCTTTTCCACGTTTGTGTCCAAAGTTGCAGTTTTTTACGTTTTATACAAAAAGGGCAAAAGTTACATTATAAGCGTCAATGAGCAATATATTTTTCTGAATAATTCTCTATAATTGTCGCCTTGGAAGAAGGCCTTGCTTGGAAGGAAGGCTTTTTCAAAATCAAAATGATAATATTTCTTGTACGTATTATATAGTATTTATAGTCCCTAGAATAAATGGCGTATATATCGTAATAAGCGAATAGCTATCCTGCTAGGTAGGTACTGACTGTACAATTTGATTACTTCAATAACTAAGTATATTGCTTGTTTTGATTTCTTAATCCATTCTTACAAGCGATAACACCAATTCTTTAGATACTAATCGCTTGTCTGAAGTGGCATAGAGACAAAATGGCCACTTTAAGATAACCGAAGCACCTTGATAGTAAACTTGGTTCGTATTCCATTTGCCAACTAACCAGAATAAATGTAATCTGTGATTACCCACACTGAATATTGGTATACAGGCCAGGTTAGAATGGTCCTCCAAAATCGATGCGGTTTGTTAGAAATGGTTTGGTCGATTGGGTTCGACGGCCGATTATGGATTATCAGTGACACTGAAAGCCTACAGTTTTAATAAATAGCTGAGTAATTTTCCTTGTTGCTTCATACAGTTTATAGATAAGTGTTACGCAAGTGATTGGCACATAATTGAGGGGCGGATAGGAGCTTACAATTTTTCATAATGAATGTCGTAGTCGGCTTTTAAGTTTCAGCAAAGAAGAATATTGTGTGTAAATCTGCATATATTTGCAATAGAACTTCAAGGAGTGTGTGTAGACATACACACTCGTGTACTAAGTCCATAAAAAGCTAGAGGAGGAATATAACCAAAACTCTACAAGTCTACATGTAAGTTATATCTTTAGGAGCTGTATAAAACCCGTACTTGTAGTAAAACAAAACAGGGTAAATGTTACTGAAAGTCTACCTACATTTAACAATGTCATACCAGACTTGGAAATAACTAAGATGTCTAGTTTTAACAAGGTTATTTTTAAGGTTATTTAAGTTATTTTGGTTACTTAGCATGACATCATTACGTACTGAGTACAAACTGTGAGCACGTATTTCGCAATGACCACAAACCAATTAAGCTGTTTTTCTCAATTTCGAAATATCCAGCAGATGGATCCAGCCTTGGAACCAGCATGTTCACGGGAATTTGAACCTTGTTTCTAGGGGGTAAACAGACACATTTATGGTTATAGTGCAAGAAACGCTTTAAGGCGGCTATCCATTGACGACTCGCAGATAGGTATGATATACTGTTCTTAAGTATTTGATATTAATTTAGTGTACTCGTAGCCTGTTCGAATAAGATCTAGCTAATGTTCCAAATTGCGCTATAGAGAGTAGGTGCACGCATTCAATCTGTTGTTTTTATTACGTCTAATTAACAGTTGTAGGTAGTTAGGTACCTTAGTAAACTCAGAAATAATATTTTTATAGACAACTACATGTCAAATAGGAAACTTTATCTAAGTACCTACAGCATTTCATGATAGGTCCCAGAATTATTTATTAAATAACGTTGCTTAGGAAGTGTACATGAATCGTTGAACACAGCGTCATATTGAAAATATGTATAGTGGTTTTAGTTTCTATCTTAGTCTTAGTTAATTTATACCTTAGTTTATATAATCATATAGCCGCCTACCAAGCAAAAATAAGGCTTGGTTCTTAAGACCCTCCAGTGGCGCCCTCATTGGGCCGATTTTGTTTTCTAATAAACCATTCCATTTCTCTCCACCCCACCATAAGATCGTTGTAGTCCTACTAATTCCCCGGCTTTTGATGTATTAGGTACAGTTTTATTCTAACAAAGAGGCCACTTTTTGCTCTTTATTTGAGGCTAGGTGGAATTGTGTAAGGTTGGCCCCAAATATTAATTTATATCTTAACACGTGAAGCAGTTAATCGCACCACCAATGGACGCTCCGCCTAAGCGAAAAATTTCATTTTTCTGAATCGGTGTTTTCCTTGAAGCGCACACTTGTCGCTGTTTGTTCAGCTGAGGAGGCGGCAAGACGAAAAAACTGCCGAAACCGGCTCCGAGCCCGAATATTTGGCTTTGCGGCGTCAGCGATGGAGCAATTGCCAAATTGGTAACAGGGACGTTGAAATAATCCGTAGTCTTTTTGTGGCCACTCGCTGAAGAAAGGCGTTGTCTAATTTCTGAGTAGGGAAACTTGACTAATATTCGTGTATTTCTACCAAAACTTACCAAATTAAAAAATAATATACTGACTCAATAATTTTGTGTGAAAATGTTCAAAACTTTTTCATTCCTTCCGTAGAAGACTATATACTCAGCAAGAAAAAAAATGTTTTATTTAGATTCAATAGCAATAGGGTCGAAAAACAGACAGATGTCATCAAAAAATGGTAAAACAGCTGTTAGAAAATGTTTTCAAAAACTGATCACAATTTTGAAAAAGGTTTTTCGTTTATTCCATTTCAACTAAAATGATCTTTCAATTTTGTATTAAAACATGTTTTTGTAACTATGAAAACTCATGGCAAAAAGTTCAGCTGAATCGGTCAAATTTATATACCGGGCTCTTAATTAATAAAAACTCTCTCGGCAAACGGCACCGACCACATATTCCCATATTCCCGGTTCCTTAGCTAACAACCATTCAAAACTCGTACACAAGATGTAGTTAGTTACAGATACACGTACTACATCAAACTCCATGTTTACCCCCTTAGGCGCAGAAATTAACAAAAAAAACTTTATTACTTTATTAGAGAAAAAGATTGACTTTAAATTTAAGGGTCGCTTGACCGTTGACCCGTTCGTATCTACAATCGTGCGTTATCTGACATTATACACGGTAAAATTTTAGTAGTTGTTTTCCCGCGGCAGGGCAGGGCGAGTTGCTATCGGTAGTACTTTCGAATTTTAATAGACAAACTTAAAAAAAAAAAATTAAATACACAAACAAAACCTAAATCTCGAACAAGCGAAAAACAATAGTAACGCACTAAAACTGCAAGTAAACTGCAGACAGTTCCTTTTAAGGATTTTTTTTCAGTTACTTTTAAGGACTTGTAAACTGCACGTAAAAAGTGTGAAGGAAAAATAAATGGAACTACTTTTTAGGTTATTTTGTTTCATTCACTCACAATAGAAGTAGTTACTACTGCAGTGCTACTACTGGTGTTAGGTCACTTTCGAGTTTCGTTCGACGCTCATAAATCTGGCATTTCTCAACATTAATAAAATAAAAAAATTACACATCGAATGTACATCCATGGCAAAATCATTTCGTTGCGGGAAAACAACCACTAAAATTTCACCGTGTATAGTAGTATTATATACTTAGGATATTGCATCGGCACGCAATAGGTACATAACACGCTAGAAGGTCCCAACCGTCCAGATAAGTCTGTTTGCCTGTCTGCGCGTCGGTTCCGGGCCTTATCTGTGAACTGATAACGTTTTTATAATTGTCGGTTGGCTTGGTACTTACCTTTGGAGTCTTGAGAACTTTTCTTCTGGAAAAAAGAAATATTTAGATAATGTATATTTATTATCCTGTTAGCGGGATTTTTTAGCTAGATTCAATTATGTTTAATCGCTTCTAGGTGGTAACCAAAGTCATCTAAAAAACCTGCTGTCAAAAATTTCAACATCTTTATTCGGCATTGACTGACCTATTAAATGAAATAGATACACAAAGCAGCACAAAAACGTCAAAAAATGTGGGTCAGCATTACATTAGCGTACAATTTTATTTTATTTTAATTATTTAGCGAAAAAGAGCTTCCTTACTTAAGCATTAAGTCAAATTCATACACAGAACTACCAACACTGTTAAAACTTTACAGTCTGTTGGCACTTCGAAACGTAACGTTCCAAATAAGACTATATGAAAAAAACCGGCGAAGTGCGAGTCGGACTCGCGCACTGAGGGTTCCGTACAAACTTTTAGTTGTAAGTATTGTAATTGGATGGAGAGAAGTATGTTAAGTATCAAAAAAATACAAAAAATACGATATACGAAAATTTGAAATACCACTAAAGCAACAGATGGCCTGGCACAGGCTCTATCACTGAAATGGAAGTGGGCCGGACACGTGGCGCGCCTTCAAGACCAGAGATGGACAAAAAGTGTTACAACATGGAGAGGCCCGCCAGGTAAAAGGAGAAAAGGAAGACCCCGCAAAAGATGGGAGGACGAAATTATACATACAGCTGGACCAAACTGGACGCAAACTGCAAACTCGAGAGACGACTGGCACAATTTGGAGGAGGCCTTTACCTGCAAAAGGGTTCTTGCAGACTAAATCTAAGAAAAATAAAACGAACACTAAATAGTATACTTATATAAATAGTGATTTAAGTAATTTAAATAATAAGTACTACTCAAAAATTTAATATTAATTATGTAAATATCTAATAAGTACTCAAATGTTCTGCGAGAAATACAAGTTTTTTATTTTATTTTTTATTATTGTAACTGCATCTCGAAGTAGACGTTTAACGTCAGCCCCATGTACAGTTGACTTCTTAAATATATGAGCTATTTCCAAGGCTTCAAAAATATATGCACACCCTTAGGACATTGGCAATAAGGTGTAAGTGTTTACATATTATGCATTCAGCTGCTCAGATATTTATGAACTCGATTATAGGTACCTACCGACAAATTGGATCACTCGTTTGCACGGCATAGAGTAAGTAACTATGCGAGTTTGTTTTCCTTTACATATATGTTTTATTTCGAAGACCGATTTTATTTTCTTTATTTAAAAGACGAGACGTATTAATAACAATTAAGTTAGTTTAACACCGAATGACATTGCCTGTTTTATAGGTAAAGTCTTAAATTATTTTAAAAATGAATTTACCTACAGTATGTATCAGCTATCTACCTTAAAACTAAAATAGGCCCTTTTTTAATTTGTCCATCGAGCAATAAAGATTCTTAACTACTTTATGTTATGTAACAGAAATAAAACCACACTTGAGTAAATCTTACCTCAGAAACAAATCACCATAAAGCCCCACGTAATTATTAGAATAAAATTACAAGCTAATCTTATTATGAAGTCACAACTCAATCGAATTATGAAGTCAGAATAAACAAGTACCTACTCCATTAAATGAACATCGATAAAAAATTCAAGTAAATTTAAAAATTACGACTCGGTCCAGTCCTCTCTTAAATAAAGCTTTTTTTTTAATCGACCTTAATTGTTAGCTGGACTGGAGAAGAGTAGATGAAAAGGCGCCAAGAAATAATGTTGGTTGGATGGTGTTTATTAGAAACTCTTTTCACCTGTGGGTATGTAGTTATGCTGTTATTTTTGTATGTTGTAAGAGAATACTCAACTCGAAAGGACATTAATTAATCAAAATTAATTACTGTAAAAATTCAGTAAACATAAATTTCTACTGGTAAATCGATTTTTTACACATAAAAAACATTGACTAACTATATAGTTCTATGCATGTACTCAAAGCGAAAGATTTATTCAGTAGATCATCTGCTAGCTCAAGTTAATGATAGAAATCTATCATAAGACGTATTATTCAATTTAATTAATTACAATCTAACTAATTACATGTTTTTCAGAAAATAGATTCCACTGAGATGTTTAAATCTTACATTAGGTACCTATCTTTTGGTTTAGCTAGTACCTCCTTAGATTAGATATAATATTTAGTACAATAAAATAAAACAATTGTTAATGTATTACAAACAGTTAGTAAGTAAATATGGTTTCATACGTTATTATAAAAAAACTGTAGTAGACGTAGTAGTGTACTTTCGCACTACTGCATGAAACCGTCCAAGTGATTACTACGGGTGGATTTTTCCGTTCAATTGAACTTATGAAAAGTCCGGCGTCGCCCCAGTAATCACTGTTTGATCTTATTATACCGGGTGTTTCCTATAATAGGAGCAATAAATTTAATCGTAGGTAGTGCTCCTCAAACCTAACAACTTTATATCAACCACTTTTAAAAATTATATTCTCTGTAGGGTTTCACTTTTTCATACAAACTAAATAGTATTTATGCCACACCTGGCCATAAAGTGCTTTTTTCCGCACGCTGCGCGTACGGAAAAAGCCGATTCCTGCCCAAGTGTAGGCATAAAATGATGTACCTAACACGTGAGGTAATAAATAAAGCCCTTGATCGCATTTTAACGTTTATCGCAAACATCTGCGATCTCGGCCTTTCTTTGTTTTACCGCATGTAGGTAATGTACTATTTCAATGTACGTTAACATCAGCCTAATTGAAGTCTCTTGTCATAGTTCAAAAATGGCAAAATTCGAAGTAAAGGATGACTCACACTAGTACGGGACGGGACGGGGCGAGACGGGAAAATCTGTGAATTTCTATAGAAAGAATCACGTGATAACTCGGAACCCTCGGATGTCACGTGACGCTTTCTAAAGAAATTGACAGATATTCCCGTCCCGCCCCGTCCCGTCCCGTTCTAGTGTGAGTCATCCTAAAATTGCGTCTTCTAACAAACTTCAAAGATTAATAAAAATCAAAACACACATTATTTTTAAAAGTCGCTGATTTGTTTGTTTGTTTTGACTACCTACGATTAAATTTATTGCTCAGACTATTGAAGGTAAAACCTGGTATGTACAATTATAGATTCCTCTATACCAGCAACAGTTTTTAGAAAGTTTAGTTCATTGGCACCAAGCTGTTTTTTTTATTTGAGTAGTGTTTGATTGTATCGGAATCGGATGTAATTGGATGTCATAATGTAATATGAGAAACAAGATTTTTATAATGATTCTGAGATAGTCATGTTGGTTGTGTTCTAGTTTATGACCAAAAATAAGTTAATGGTCAACATATTTCAATAAACCAAATTGGACTTCAAGCTCCCATTTGGACATGAACCGTGGCATAAGCCGGAACAACGCTAAGAAGAAGAAGATATTTTAAAAAAACCATTGTAAAATATTTTGATAGCTGTTTTTGGCTTTTATCGTCTTTAAACTTTTCCATATATAGAATGTGTTAATTTTTGCGCTGGTTCAAATTTCGATTCTATTGTTCACGCCTCGGACACATTAAACAAAACAAAAACAAAACAATATACATATAAAAATAAGCCCTACACTCACCCGTGGATATATTTGTTCCGACTTCGCTGGCCAGCTTTATTCTTCTTGATATAAAAAAAATATTTATTCCGATTTTTCCCCTGACTTAATCCGACTGTCAAAAACTTATATTTTTTATTTTCCCCAACCGAACATATATACCTAATTTAAAACGAGATGAATGAACCAAAAAGGATGAAAGGACCAAAAACTTAACAGAATTACTCATAATAGACCGGGCCATGCCCGTTTTGTCAATTTCTACAGAAAGTGTCACGTGACGTCCGAGGGCTCCGAGCTAACCCGTGACGATTTCTATAGGAATTGACAGATCGGGCCCGTCATCCTTTTTAGTTAACTGCTGCTCAACAAGGCGATTCAGACAATTTCATCACAGAGTCCTCTTCGCCACCTCTGGGCTCCATCATCTATAATCAGACCAGCTCGATATATATTTCGAGTCAGTCAGGAAATAAGTAGTTTAAATTATGCTTCTGAGGTTTGATACAAACAGGCGTAACCAGTTCGGTCAATCCGCGGCATGAGTAACGGGAGTCACCATTTCATTGCATGTTCCCTTTATTCATAATGCGAATTCCAGTGATAATTATCCCTAAATAAGTGTTTTTTTCCATAAATACGAGTACCTACATATTGAATCATACACTTGCATCTATAATTCAAATAAACACGCGATGAAGTCATGACTCACGTTACTTTTACGTGGATTGACCCAGCTAAGGTTACTGCGTGAAAACATGAATTGATGATTTTTCCAAGAATAAAGCAAAATTTTAGTCAAAGAGAGAGTTTTCTTTAGTAAAGCTTCTTTATTGTCTTTGTATTACAGTCGAGTTCATAAAAATATGAGCAGTTCCTAGGATTCAAAAATGTTGTACACCCTTAGCACTTTGACAATAAGATGTAAGTGTTTACATAATAATATTATGCATTAAGCTGCAAAGCTATTTATGAACTCGTTTGTACTTATAGGTTACATAGTATTCGACTAACAAACTCAAAAATCCAATATTATAAATAAGCAACAAAGGAAACGAAATCTTTAATTTCATCTTCCGTTAGCAAATACTTGTGCAAAATGTCCTGTCCCGTAAAAAGCCGGCTAATATTAAATCGGAGTTAAAAGGAGGACTTAGACAATAATGAGCCAACAGCTATGTTGGCTCAGCGTCGCTTGGCGAGATACGGTATTATGCCATCAATATTGCTGAGACTTGGCAAAAAAGTTTTGAGGGCTCATTAATCTGAGGGTGGTCTTAGTTTGTTATTGTTATGGGGGTTTGTAGAACAAATAAAAGCATGTTTTAATTCGTCTAACTATTAATATACTAAAGGCTACATGCACCACCCGGGGTTAGCCACATAACTCGGAGTTAAGCGTTTTTTGTACCTATGTAATTTAACAGCTTAACTCCGGGTTAGCGGCTAACTCTGGGTGATGCAAGTGGGTTTTAATTGATCAAACGAGGACTTTCGAGGGTTTCCGTCAGCTTCGACACGGAAATAGGTGTAAAATTTATGGAGCCACAAAATCCCTCTAGTTAGTGTGCCGTATAGGGTTTCTGATTTCTCGGCCCATTTGTATTCTCGAGTTTCGAGAAATCTCGAGCCCAATTTCTCGAGTCTTCTCGAGTCTCGAGTCTTTTTTTGGAGGATAGTAATTTTAATGTTTTTCGTATACCACCGTAAGTATTCATTGTTAAAATATTGTTACCCTTTTAAAGCAAAACCTCTTAAAATAAACCAACCTATAACGACATCTTTTTATATGTTTTCTTTATATATAACTTTTTCATAACTATGAATTGGCGATGAGGTTTGAATTAAGCATTTTATCCAGTCTTAACCGCTAAAGAGTTAAGACAGTTATCCATTAAAGCACTCGTTGTCACTGGGCAGAACGTGATCTCCCATTCGATGGGCTAACAAAACGGAGTACCTATTCCATGTGTTCCTTACACATGACATAGCCGATGTCCAGTACAGCCAAAAAACATCGCAGTCTGCCTCCATCGAATTAATATAAGCCATTCAATAAAGTTTGAAAATCCTCTCATTCTCGCCAGGTAAAGCGATACTTCTCTAGGTTCTGACGCGTAGGTATTCAAATCAAAACGTTCCTAATTTAAATAGTAAGGAAGCTTTCCCGTATCACCAGCTTGGGATCCTGTACATTATTACGATTTAACACGAGGATCAAGTTAAGTACAGGACTGGAAGATTGTTACGTCGATTGTCTCAGAATAAATAAAATATAAAAGGAAAAAATACGGAATGAGTTTCAGTGTAGCTTCTTTCACCATCAACATAATCTTCTGTTAGGTACCTACATGCTTTTGTAAGATGTTTTTCTTAACAGATATCATATTTGTTATAAAAATATATAATATTCTTTAGATATTACACGTTGTTTGCAGTTTCAGATTCCAATTTCTGATAGAATTATCATCGTCACCGCCGACTTCATCCGAGTCTTGAATAGTTGACATTTCGGGGTAGTTCAACCATAATAAGTATAATTTTTGTAAGAAAAATTGATAAATAGACAGCTGGAAAAGTCGTTTTGATGTAGAACCACGAGTTGAGCATTAAGGCTGTCACGTCCGAAATTAACTTTGATGTTCCTTCCATCAGAAGACTTGATACTTCTTGACTTCCGATAATTTTTATCTCATATAAAATGTAGCTAAAAAGTGTAGCTAGTTGTCTTGAATTAAAAAAATCGTGATTAAAAGCCCTTGTCACGACTTTAACACAGAACCAACTTACCCTACTGGGCCTACTGTAATGAAGAAGTATTACTTATAAAAACAAAATAAAAATAGTTCTGTGTTTATTATTCTCAAGTTAATTTTCTTTAAGTCTAGTTGTACGGAGCGAAAAGGCGTGTGCCCGCCGTGCATGACTCGAGAATTCTCGAGTCATGGACATTTTTTTCTCGTCTCGAATGAAACCAAAATTCTCGAGTTGTCTCGAGTTCGAGAAATCTCGATCAGAAACCCTAGTGCCGTACTATCATTATTAATGAATACGGGCACCTGGCTGCTGTTCTACGGTGGGTGTGATACTTGCTCTTTGTCGTCGTACTTGCTAGACCCACCGCTGAACAGCGTCCAGGCGAGGCGCCCGGATTATTTAACTATGGCACACGAACTAGAGAGGTTTCGTGGCCCTATAATTTGTAAACCTATTTCCGTGGCTAACTCTTAGACCAGTTTCAGCGTAGCCAAAAATACTTACGAGTACGCATGCCTCTAAGTATTTGAAGTATCTCCATTTCACGTCTCGCAGTCTTGCTAGCTTCGAGCAAGACAGGCTTCCATCACGTTGGAAAGGAGACGGCAAAGCGACACCGTACAAATTATTGTCACCTTTTGCGGGGGGAAACGAGCACACAGACGCACTTCTCACACACTGCATACAAAAAACAATCTGTAATTACGACACTACACATAGAAAATGATACAACTACACTAACAAATCTGACTTCGATCTAGTTTAGTGTACGGACTAGTGACAACACAGAGCCGCGTATGCCCATTTGGGCTTGTACTTCGGGAAACGGTATTATGCCGACTCCCTTAGGAGCTTGCTAGTCACATTTATCAGCCGATTCTCGTAAAATTTTGTGATCAGGATCGTTTATTTTATCAATAGAGTTGTTTTACTCTTATTTATATTCAAATTAGCGGAGCTATGAGGACAACAGCTACAACTTACAGAGCCTCGCGGCGGTACATAATTGGAATTGGCAGGTATCGTATAGGTAAGTACCTAAGTTAGCCCAGCCGTATAAAATAGCTGCCCTTATATATTATTGACCCTAAGTTTAACCAACTAGCTTGACCATGATGTCTTAACGCGATTCAGTTTAGTTTCTTAACCGGGCTCAGTTGACAGCGACTTTAGGTCCTAAATTGAATCGCGTCAAAGACCCCAAGGTAAGGTTGCTTAGTAGGTATTACTTACATATACCTATATGGAGTGGCAGGTACAACCTGTATATTTGTAAAACGTTACCCTCTCATCTACGTCAGTCGGGTAAAAACACAATTCAAACGCAGACACGAAGTAGATCAGTGCACGCCGGACGTCGACCCCTGAAATTAGGCCGCGCAAATAAACATCGGGAATTATCTATCGGGACCGGGACGCACCAGAGGGCGCTTGGTCACGTACTAGACAAAAACTGTACGTAGAAGCAAATAAAAGGGGGCATTTTCTATAAAAAAATCTTTACTTTACAATGTTGTTTTGTTCTTTACATCAAGTTGATTTTATCCATCCACCGTGGTAAAATTGGTGAAAACGGTAGGCCTCTGTGCTCATGATCTGCCAGCTGTCTCCAAAGTTCTTAGTCTACCTCAGTGGCGGACCGTTAGCCGTAGTAGTAACCGGACATGGTACGGTCACCTTCATAATTATACTATATGCGTCTGTATTCAATTTTGACCCTTTTTCCACAGTACTAAGTTCCAAAGTGTATACATATTTATAGACGTGATTGCATTAGAACATTCTTGCTAAAAAAACTAAATTAGAACAATGGAACGTTCGCACTTCGACCCTCGATATTAGATTAAACAAATAAACATCGAGAATTATCAGTACAGCAGAGGGCGCCTGGTCACGTACTTGGGTATCTGCTGCTATAGATAAAACTGTTTATGGGGTTTAATTTTCACTTGCTTTTATTTTTGGCACGTGGAACTATAACTAAGCTTAAGGGATGACTCGCACCAGAACGGGACGGGACGCGGTGGGACAGGAAAGCTATCACGTGATTCTTTCTATAGAAATTGACAGATCGTCCCGTCCCGCCCCGTCCCGTCCTAATGTGAGTCATTCTTAAGGGTTGGGCTACATTCTCAATCATTCTTGCTCCAATTTCGATTTGTACAAGCAATCATGTGGGTTAAGATGGCAAAACGGTATACCGTTCAAATGGTTTGCACAAACCGTTTGGCCATGCAAGTCGATATCGTGTGGTGTGGACGTAATATAGTTTTTGCGCTATTTTTTGCACAAACCTTAAACCGCTTGTACCAGTGCGCCGTGCGCCTGTGCCTTTAATTATCAAAGAACTATTGAAGCAGAAGACTTAAAAAGGGGAAGTTTGGCACCATTCGTACATGGAGAAAATTCAAACATTGTCGATATCTCGATTGTGAAAACACGCTAAGACATTAGCTCTGCATGGAAGACTCCTTCTAATACGCATACCCACGTAGAATGGTGACAGTAAGATTCTGGTTTCTTAAAGATGAGTGTTTCTGTGTTTTTGCTATCTCAAAGTAATTTTTAGATCTATCTGTTCCAATTTTTGCTACAATCGCAAAGTTTTTTTTGTATTGTTGACCAAATGCCATAGATTATAAAACATTTGTCTAGCTTGGGATATTCTTTATAATTATTTTATTGTAATTTAATCTCATGATTATATCGTGTGAGGCACCTTCATACAGTCATACAAATATAAGTAGACTCGGGCTGTACAAATGTACCCCACGTTAGCTTAAATACGTTATACATGAGATAAATACTGTTACGGGCATTGTATTTTATATGCAAGTATAAAATTTAAGAGAAGTATACATTGATAAATATCTTGCGATGTGAAATGTACTGTATGCAGCTGGAGGACGTGGAGTACATTCGTACAATTTTCACTTTTTACGAAAATCGACATAGCTTTGCTTTGCTTTGTCTCTTAGTATTAAAATTAAACTCTATTATTATCAATGTCGAATAGGTGGACTATTTAGTTGTGTTTAATTTATTTTTATTTGAGTAACAGTTGTTTTTTTACAGAGGTTAGAGTAAAAACTGTACGAATGGTGCCAAACTTCCCCTAAATAACAATTAAATATTAGTACGTAGCTCTGTATTGTTATTTACATTTAGTGTTCATATTTTATGTGCCATCTCAGACACATAAACAAGATAATATCTTATTAACTTATAACTCAGGAATCCTAAGTGTGTTTATTTTAAATTTACAAAGTTTGCGGTAGCAGTAATTGTGATGAGCTTACCGTATTTGTATAGACAATTACACGGAACTTAGCGCACTTACCTATTTTTAAATGTCTCATTTAAAATACTTACCTAGGTAGATTACAAATACAGTACTGGGAACGGGAATTCCCGGTTCCCGCCATACAAACTCAGGTCCGGGAGCATCTCCTAGTTACTCGTACGGCCCGGCTCGGTCTAACGTGAGTCATTTTTAAAGCAGTGTTCTTACCAGGAGTTGCACGTAGTTGTACTCGATAGCGACTGCGGCACTCGAAAGTATGTCCGTCTCGCTCCTACCACTACTCTGGCAAGAGCGAGACGGACATATCCCCGAACACCGCAGTCGCTATCGCATACGGCCACGTACAACTCATGGTCAGCACACTGGATACAGATGGCGCAGCAATCGTTTCATTTCCAGATTTTGGACTATTCTATATTACAATCAATTTGTTACCTACCACTGATAAGTTGATAACAACTGGGATTTTTTTTTCATCTCTTACCGGGAACTACTGGGAATAAAAACTACCAACTGTTACCGCTCTTTTGTTTCGCCATTTAGTTACCACCAACTTCCTTCTTGGTAAGAAACAAAAAATAATGCCAGTTAAATACCACATTCGTTATAATTTTCAATTATAATTAAAATACATGCATATGCGTTTTTTTAAATATATAGACAGACCGAAACTACTAATATGAACAAAAATATTCCATTTTTAGGGTTCCGTACCTCAAAGTAAAAAACGGAAGCCTTATAGGATCACTTTTTTGTCCGTCCGTCCATCCATCCGTCCGTCCGTCCGTCTATCAAGAACCTTTATCTCGGGAACATGTAGCAATCACCATGGTCGCAAGTTGAAAACCAAGCCTCTACGTTAACGCAATCAAGAGATACGGCCGTTTACGTCGCATTTCCCATACATTTGCAATGGGAATCAAAATATATAGGGTAGGTACTTCCCGACGACCTAGAATCACTAAATTTGGCAAAAAGCAAGAGCTTGTAGCACAAGTACAGGACAAAATCCGAAAACCGTATAATTGCCGCACACTGAGAGTTCCGTGCCACCAGTATTTTTAAGTACCTAAATAGGTACTTAAAAAGGTCATAAATAGTGGGGAGCATCCTTTATGCGGAACCCCTCGGTGGGCGAGTCCGACTTGCACTCGTCCGGTTTTTAAATGTGTATACCAGTAAACGTCTAAACCAATTTCCGGACGTATTTCTACTTTGTACTGGTATAGTATAGTTTTAGGCTCCAGATTTAGCGACGGCAATCAATCTGCCTTAGCACTACTTCCACCAACCGAAATTAGGCACACTAGCACCACCCAGAGTTAGGCGCTAACCCAGAGTTAAGCTGTCCAAATCCACACAAAAAGGCGCTTAACTCCGGGTTACATAACCCGGAGTTACCCACACCCGGTGTGGTTAGCCACACGGCTAACCCCGGATGGTGCAAGTGGGCCTTAGCCAACTAAGCCGTATTAAGCATTTATTTCATATGGTATCTATGTGATAGTTAACTCCGGGAATGCGGCTGGTTGGCCCTTTACCATGCTGATCACTAACTCAACAAGGCTATATATAACTACTTAAGTAGGCTCTACGTAGTAGGTCCCGAATTACGAGTACATAAGTAAAAAGATCTCCACCCAATATCATTCCAAAACATTCAAAACTGCACACCCTACAATCTATTCACATCCAAATGTTTCGCAATAGATACATCGCTAGAGCCGTAGTATTGACCGAGCGAGCGCGCATGCGCGCTGCGACAAGACGTATAGTACGCCCGCATCCAGCTATACTTGTCAACAGGTAGGCTTCGCTAAGAAATAGGGTTGCTTGTATATTCATAAATACAAATCTTACTACAGAACCATTGTCTGTAAGATAAAAACGCATTCATATCAGGGGCCTTATTATGACATCTTAACGCGATTCAGATGAAGACCTAAACTGAGTCGCTTCCATACAACTGAGCCTAAACTGAACCTAAACTGAATCGCGTCAAGACGTCATGGTACGGCCCAATGAGACCGGAGTTGCTACCTAATGATATCATGATATCATAAATTCCTGCAGTGTTCAGATATTTAAGTCTTCTGTTATGGTTATAATACTCAATGTGCGCCAGGAATGCCCAGTGAGAGTTATTTAGCGTCTCGTTCACTGATAGGACGGACTAATTCGCTGTCAGGGTTGTATCATAACGATAACAAAAAAAAATGTAGATTTTATAGTTGCCGATTTCTAAGTCTGAACTTTTGACACTTGAGTATTGACGTACTTAGTGATGAGGCTAAGACAAATCGTTTGTCAAATTCAGCGATTATTGATTTTAGCGATGAATTGTTTGATTCGATTTTACTACTACGGATTTGTATTTGATTAGACCGAGAAACTTCGACAAACTGCGCATTTGTCATACGATTTTTTCCAAAGTCATCTTAGTTTCGTTCAGAAATCAATACTGTTGAATTCTTAAAATGTAAGATAAAAACCTTCATAGTTAATTTGTCTTATTTTAAATAACATTTTTTTCCACATCGTACTTAGTTTTATTTTCGTTTTAATCGTTTTGTTTTGATTTTTTACTGTATTGCCCATTGATAACAAGATCGATTTTTATCGATTAACAGACAGTTGTATGAATCGGAACAGCAGACATGGTCACAACACTAAATTTAAAAAAAAAACGACATAAACCGTAACTGTAGGCGTGCTAAATTGTTATCGTAAAATATTCAATAACGAATGTATGAAAAAATGTAACATTCATCACATTATGTTTCTGAAAAGTGAAATATTGTGTTTATGTACATGACTAGCTGTAATATCTTTATGGGATTTTGTTTATAATTCCAAAGTGTCTTGCGCGTTTACGTTCTACGGGTATTTCGATGTGTCAAAAGTTCAGACTTAGAAATCGGCAACTATAATATTAGACTCGGCCACTATGTTTCTGAAAACGAGGAAGGTGGCTATAATCCTGATGAAAATTAAAGGAAGAGTTTTACCTTCGATGATGTATTTCTAAAATATTTACATTAAAAACAGGTAAATAAAACACAGCTTCTTCTACTGATCTCAAGCAACGAACGAATGACAACAAAAAATATGATACAATAATAGAATAAGAAGTTAAAAAAATTACAACATTTAAAAACCTACGCGGCCTGCTGATGCTGAGCTGAAGGATTCCGCAAGTTTCCATTAAGCGGTCGATGATCTGGGTGCGTAGACAAGATGCCCATCGTTCACGCTCCGAAGCGTATTGCATTTATCTCTCTCTATCACTCTTCCTTATTTGTGCGACAAAGGCAGTTGCGTTTCGTTCGCTACTGAGCGTAAACGCATCCTGTCTACACACCCTGAAGTATGAGATGTAGGTCTGAATGTGACATAACTGCTTGGTCTGCTTGTAAAAAAAGAGTTGAGCTTTTTGACGCTTTTATGCCAAATTTAACCTTTTCTTGCTGGGTTTTAAGTAGTAAAAATTTTAAGTAAAAGAAGAAAATGCATTTTTAATCTCGACGAGATAATGTCAGTCATTAAATGTATTATTTGAACCTAAGTCTGTTTAGAAATAAGCATAATCGAAGGTACTTCATTACAATACAATACAATACGATAACTCATTATTGCACCTAATTACAACAAAAATAACACAAACTTAGATTATATGTGAAAAAGAGGTAAACAAAAAATTACCGAAAGGTTGTCTGGAATAAATTTTCTACTTCCTTCATTTTGAACAATAAACTAACTAGTTTACTTATCTATTTGTTTTGTATTGCCTTGTACCTATTGTGTACATCGCTATAAACTTTGTTTCACGCCAAGCAGACGAAGATCAAAAGTTTGGTTCATTAAAACATTCCTGTAAAAAGTTTAAAATATAACTCGCCAATTAACAGCGTTGCAGCAGACGAACTAATCGTTATTTACCCGCCACAACAGCAATACTTTAAAAACAACCAAAAAAAGCAACAACACATAAATCAAAATGAAGAACAATCCATTAACTCGATCTACAATAAAAAAATCCAGGCCGCTCTCTGATTGGTCGGCGCGATGGCGGGAGAACGGGATTGGGCGCGCTGCGGCGCTGCGTTCGGAAATCTGATACTTTTTAATAATGGCTCCTTTAGCTAATGCGATCCGCTTTTATATTAGATCGTAGGTTAGTATTTTATTACATAGGAGGGTCCAGATACGGTCTTAAGTGGCCGCTTCCAATTCTGTGGGAAAGGGGACGCTGTGTCGGATATCTAGTTGTGTGGTCGGATGAACGGTACCTAATAAGCTAAGTAATGGATTTTGTTTCATTGTTTTGGTGATGGCATAATGGCCACGAATTAGTTAATTAAGTTGGCTTTCAGGGCCTTCTGGATTGTATACCTACTAAGTACTAGGGATGTTGACTGTAAAATAAATTAACTTGGTTACTTACCTTATTTACTAGAATATTATTGGAAAAAGGAAAAGTAAGGATCTTACTGATTATTTTGAAACACTCGTGTTTTGTAGTTGTACATAAGCTAATTAAGAAGGTAAGTACTTACTTTTACTGTTTTAGTTGTCTTTCCGTTGTTCTGCTGTTGCTTGCTGCTCGTTGTCATCGCTTAAATCGCTGTATTTGGAATAATCGTAATATTTTTAGTACCCTAATTACTAATACCCTAATTACCGTGTAGCTTGTGGAGATTTTATACGCAAAGGGCCTATGGGGCCCTCCGGGTCCAATATAATAACGCGTTCCGGGTGCTGATGGGGCTGCCTCGCTTCTGCAGCGCATCGGGGATGTTCACGTCTGCACGAGTGGATTGCTTCTATGCGACCATGCGCAAGCGATGTACATCCCTGGTGCGCCGGTTGCGGGCCAGCCCCAACCCCATCCTATGCTCAATAGCAGAGAGGCTTGATTGTCCGTATGTGAGGCGCTGCTGTGAAATGCATGTGTCTAACAGCACATGTGTTTTCTAAATGTCTAGGCTAAATAATACTAACATAATACCTATAAGTACTAGTGTAAGTAAACTAACAATCTTGTATGAGTCCTTTAGTTACTCGAAATAAAATTTTATTCATTCATTCATTACTACCTATGAAATTAGAGTATTAAGTAATTAATTACAAATTACTCACTAAAATAATACATTTATTTTTAAATAAGTATGTATATTATTGTTTTCTTATATTATAAGAAGCTCTTGTAAGTATGTACCTGAGTAATACACACTTTATTGCTTAAAACACAAAGGTTTGCGTTTGCGTTTACAAAAAGGAATAAATAGAAAAGTACACAGGCGAACTTATCCCTATGAGGGATCTCTTCCAGTTAAACAGTTTCCCTTTATCTATTACTACTAATCATATCATCTCTACTTAGGCAAGGAAAGCTCTTATAATAAGTATTTCACGAAAAATATACTGAAAAATAATAATATGTACCTATAATTGAATATCTGCTAAAGCAAATTCCTAAAAGACTATAGTTGGACATTCCAGTAAATAGCCTACGATAAATCGTATACAGTCTTGATACATAATCGACTAGGTGTAAAAACTTTAACCGATGAATCAAAGGTATCATGCCCCAGAAATTGCATACGATTTGTTGCAAGATCTGCCAAGCCCGTAAGGAAAAACCGCAAATACAGCACGACAGAAAAAGGTAGTAATTAAATTAAGTGGAACAAAACGCAAAACACAGTGGCAACACCAGTTCTCTTCTTAAATATGTCATTATTTTCATAAATAAACATGTGACCAAAAGTGAACATACTGCTCGCACTTATGCGACAAAATGAGATGCACATATACAATGTGGCCAGCTAAAGCCCATACATCAACTTTTTTCTGTCGCACTGTAGGTATTGGCAACAGTAAGCACAAATTAATCACAACGTCAACCTATCGAACAAGTTATTGGCCAAACACACTCGAGACCATTGATGCGACTACGCAAACAAAAATATCGACCATCGATAACGACGCGATACTACGAGCAAATAGTAAATACTATAACACTAAGATGATAAAAATATTGATAAAATTGAACGCACCCAAGCTACCAACAGTTTTTCGATTTTTGGCGGGAATGCGTGTTTTACGTGGTGACGCTTTCAAAAATAACGGTTATCATAGTTTGTCTAGATTTGTTCATTCACCCCTCATAAAAAAAAAATGGAATGTAAACTCAATGCGTACTTAGAAGTAAGTACTACGTAAAATAACAAAGTATACATACACATATGCTGCTACGCCATATACGTTCGGGCAATCTGTCAGCATGCCTACTACGAACATCGAAAATTGGCATTTACGGGAAAACCTCTTTGTCACTCCAATATGCAAGTGTCAGATATGGAGATACAAATCCACAATCGTTCGATTTTCGTGGTATAGGCCCAGATCTCCATAGTGAGTATGTCCGCCGGGCATCCGCCAGACAGATTTTTCATACATTGATTGACAGATCTGGCGTATACGCCCGATCATATATGACCGGCAATATACGATTTTAAGCTAACATGGTCATTTGCATTATAAATAATATTTAAAACGGGATAATTACCATAGTAGGTAGTAATGCCAGTGACAACACACAAAATTAACGAACCCGTAAGAGGGTAGGTCGCTATGGCGTGTGGGTAGATCACAACTAAAAACTGGCAGCTCATCAGTTTACTCCGTGAACATGACGCTTGCAACAGTGTCGAAATATCGGGTTCTCAATAAAACAAACATACATGGTAATTATCCCGGATTTGCCTATATTTTACTGAAAATTACCTCAACCAAACTTATGTGGGTACTTTCGACTCTCGGTAGTCTAGATAAATAAGCCTCCTAGATTGGCCACTATTTAAAGCTTTTAATACAAATTGATCTTAATTATTTAACACCCTATACTATCACAATGAACTGCGTAATAAAAGCACTAAGAGAACATACCTATACGTTTAAGCATTTAATTTTTTTTACTGAAAAAAATCAACAAGATAGCTTAAAATATGGTTATGCGGCTTATCAGAAAAAGGCGGGAAACATTCCTTTACGCTGACGCCGCGTCCGCACACTGAGGGCCTACCGCGAACCGTTAAAGAAGTTTTACCTCTTTTCCACTTGCACACCAAATTACAAGTGCGACAGGGACAAAACTTCGATTGCTGTTCGGAATAGAACGACTGGCAATCAAGTTAACACACATAGTATATTTGCATATCTATCTTATCGGTACATATCGGTCCACTGTCAATCGACTTAGTACCTATACTTGCTGTTTTGATGATTTGGTATTTTCAGATTGTAAATAAAACGTGCAAATATCACCAACAACAAAACAGACTGTTTAGATATAAAAAACCGGCCAAGTGCGTGTCGGAATCGCGCACCGAGGGTTCCGTACAAACTTTATGTTGCAACTACACCTAGAAGTAGAAATTTGACGTCAGCCACGCATGTATCGGCAGATTGGGTCACTCGATTGCAATGTTTGCACGGCATGGACTTAGTATGCGAGTTTGTACTTAAAGCATGATATCATATAAATTTAAAGAAAAAAAAAACAATCTAAGTTGGTTAAATTACAAATTGAGTTCAGAGAAGTTTTTTATTACTTATATTTAAAAAAATGTAGTTAGGTTAAAATTATATTTTTCCTGTAATATTTAAGATAATATTAATGTTGTGTAAAAATAATACATCACGATAAAAGGGCGAAAAAAAAGAAATTGCCTCTTCGCACGACGTATCGTACGACGTTTTACAGTACAAATGACCCTTTAAATATTCGACGCAGGCACGTAAAGTACTCATTATCGCCCTAGGGCGGTAAAGTAGCACCATGTAATACTGTAAAAAAATGATTTAGAATGCGCAAATCTAGCTCTTTCAAATGATACATCACATGACCCAGTAACTAAACTTTAGAACTGATTAATCACGTTTATAAATATGCTATTAGACCACAATTAAATACTTAGTCCTGTTTAAGATAGGGAGTAAAAGTGCAAAAAAGGAAAATATTATGATTTACATTCTAAATTCGTACCGAAAAAGTTCTAAATTCGTGAGTTTTTTTTTACTTATACCTTAATAATGGTTCTTAAAAGCGAAGTCACCAGGATTAACCGCTAACCCGGAGTTAAGCTGTCAAATTTCATACAAAAAACACTTAACTCTGGGTTATGTGGCTAACCCGGGGTGGTGCAAGTGACTCTAAGATGCTATTTTATTAACATAAATACACGAAACAAATGCATACGCACATCTGCACATACAAACTAATACATTAAACAAAATGGCGCGGGTTCAATGCCCTTGAGTTGAGTGCGATGGTTGAGAACAATTAGCTTCGAACTGACAGATTAATTGACAGTTAGGAATAAATTGGCATTCGTATAAAGTTACGCATTCAAGGGTGAATTTTCATGTTTTCGCCATGCCCACACATATTAACCTCAAATGTATTGAACTAAAAGTCACAAATTTTTTTTTGCCTGTAGGTCCATCTAAGAAGCGTCAAAGCGCACAAGAATATCAATTGTTAGTTCACAAATTAACATACAAACTATCATAATATTAATAAATGTTTAATTAGACGTGAGGAAAATTATAATTTGTATACCCATCTAATCAAAAGTTATTGTTGAATCAATCTTGTACCACCAAAAAATACCTAATTTCTTTGGCAGATTTGTTTTATCTGATATGTGTCATTATGTTGCTTAAACTATCTCTTCTTAATATTCCTGCATATTTTGAGATCTCTCTTAACGTCTAATAAACGTATGCTATTCCATAATTATAAACTGCTAAAAGTTTAAAAAAAAGTTACGCGAGGCAGAATTAAATATTGTTAAGTGAATTCAGGCCATTAACAATCTATTTTTACCTAATATCAATTAATGTAAATATGAAAATGAAAAAAAGACTATCAATTAGAAATTTCCGATCGAAAATTGTGTTTCACCGTTTGATTGCGGTGACGAGAATCATCATATATGGTGGTATTCATAAACACACATATATTATAATGATTGTTTGTCCTCATGTGTCAGTTTGACATTTGCCTTTGTTTAAAAGGGAGAAAACATAATTTAATTAAAATGCATGTTCACTTTTGTATGAATATCTTTTTTCTTTAGCGACAAAGAGCTGTATTCCGGTTTTAAAAGATTAAATTGTTAGGGTAACGATACTAACAGAAACCAGGATAAAATAATTGACGCCATTTACCAAGTGGGTTAACCAACTATTTCTTTTCACTAGTTGCCATGGTTACAGTCTCCTGGGGCACTTTTAAAATTAAAAAAATACTTTTTTTTTTGGTAATTAGGTAATATTCCCTTTCCGATTCCGAGGAAAACCCATCATGGGTTTTCCTTTCCAAGCAACGAAGGGACTACAAAATAACAACAAGAAATAGTTGATTCACTCAAATACTCCTTTTTAGTTTGTGCAACGAACAGATGTAACAGTATAACCAGACCTCACAAAACTAAAAAAAGTTAGACATAAAATTAAATATTTAATAAAGAAAGTGCCTTAATTTTATGGTTTTTATCAGAGTGTCGCTTCTCCAAATGCCCAAGGAACAAAATACACTTTACTATAAAAAAAAACCTACACAAGTCACTGTATTGGAAGCCTATAATGGTCCTTGATTTCTCCTGGAACCAGCTGTGCAGCATACTTACCTATAAACAGCACAGCCTCAGCCTACCCTTTCAAAGCATATTATAATTTTCTAACTAGCTCAACCCGTTTTGCAGAAATCGAAAACACAAAAAAAAAATACTCCAAACAAAGAAGAAATAATTGAATTGAAAACCTGCTCCTTTTTGAAGTCGCCCAAAAATGAAATAATATAAGTTACTGAAAGTTTGCGATAGTGCGCCATTTTTCCATCACTTGTGTAACCAAACTAATTCATCTTGCGCCGGCCAGTCATAAATCACGGCTGACGTGCGTGGAATCTAATATCGCTGGAAATTTGGATGAAAATGGACGAATACTAAAAGGGGTATTATACTAGCCTCTGCCCCGACCTCATGTGGAAGCCCTTATAACTTTCAACCCATTTTTAAGGTTCCGTACCTTAAAAGGAAAAAAACGGAACCCTTAGGATCACTTTCTTGTCCGTGTGTCTGTCACGCACGACCCTTTATCTCGGGAACGCGTAGATGTGGTGGTCAGAAAGATATTAAATATTGTTAAATACGGTCTAAAAGAGAGAAATGTTGATTTTAATATTTGAACTCTGTTAATTAAGTGCTTAAGTACGGGGCGACGTATTCGTTTAACAAAAAAGCTCCTTAATAAAGGACATCAAGTTGAAATTTACATAAATACACAAATCTGCGGTTCCTTGAATCTGTGAAAAACCTCTACGTCAACGCAATTAAAAGATACGGCCGTTTAAGTATGTCGCATTTCCCATACATTTGTAATGGGAATCCAAATATATAGGGTACTTCCCATTGCCCTAGAATCACGAAATTTGGCAAAAAGCAAGAGATTGTAGCACAAGTGTAGGAAAAAATCCGAAAACCGTAGAATTGCCGCACATTGAGAGTTCCGTGCCACCAGTATTTTTAAGTCTAATTATAATTAAGTATTGGGTCATAAATGGCCCAGCATCCTTGCGGAACCCTCGGTGGGCGAGTCCGAATCGCACTTGGCCAGTTTTATTTATAAATACTCGTATTATGGGACAATATTACACAAATCGACCAAGTCCCACGGCAAGCACCATAAGCCTTGTGTTGTGGGTACAAGACGACAATATATATATTAGATTGTTGGTTAGCCGGATTTTTATAGATAGAACTAAGTTAATATCAATTAATTTAATAATACAACGAAATAAGAGATGAAAACAAAACACACCGACGGAATTACGACGGATAGTCCAGTGTGCTTACACTGCTTATACCAGGAGTTGTACATGGCCGTATTCCATAGCGACTGCGACTAACTGAAACACTTTAGAACGTAGGTATTAATCGCGTTTATTAACACCATGACCTTTCGTTTCGAGCCCTTTATAGCACTTGTTTTCACAGGGTTTATATGATAACTGAGAGAATGTGAATTCTCCCCGTCAATAAACAAAAATCCGTTCTAAAGTGTTTAATTTCAATGAATAACAATCGCGGAAACAGAAGACACATGTTAATATTCATCATATTTAAAAAGACCACAGACGGAGCCCATTTCGGTCTATTCTTTTTTTTTTTTTTACTTTATTTAGAAACAAACAGTCGCTTATAATTAAAGTTAGTGCATTACAAGATGATTCTAGTTACAGACTTACAGTTTCCTAGATGAGAATATTGAAACCATATAACCAATATTAGTATGTAGGTACTTAAACTAGAAATGAAAATTCTTATTCTATTCTATTTTCGCATCGGCCGTAAAATATCGCTTTAAAACTCAGAACGATGGCAAGCTGCAAAGTGAAAACCAAATCTTTATTATTAATTCAGGCAGCCGGTACCAATGCGGCTAAGTGCCGCGCATGATCGATGGTGTTTGCACACAAATAGTTTTCCTTTTGGGCAAGATTTCACTCACCAAATTGGTAGGGACACGTGGATGGTGCATGGGATCGGCGCGGTGGGCAGAATACGTATAAAGCTATTATAACACATATGTGATGTTGATCGTTGTTAGTAAAAGGTACCATTTTAACATGAAATTTCAACGGTTGAACCGTTGAAATTTCATGTTAAAATGGTACTCACGTATATTATCACAATAGGGGTGACATGTTTCGACTGCAACACCACACAGGACAGATCCGACGATGACTGCCCGATGCAGTCGAAATCTGTCACGCCTATTGTGATAAAAATACGTGAGTTTGCGTGAGGGAATGGGGTGGAGTAGGGATGATAGAGTTTATATTTTTAGCGTTTTTCGCGGCCTATGCCACGGTTCAGGGACCCTGGGGTCCGTTTTGGCAACTAATCACAAGATTTGAAGAAGGCGCTAGTTTTACAAAAGTGTTTGCCATCTGACCTTTCAACCCAGAGGGTAAACTAGGCCTTATTGGGATTAGTCCGGTTTCCTCACGATGATTTCGAAAAACGATTGGTAAATATCAAATGATACTTCGTACATTAGCTGTACAAGTGGGCAGGATTTGAACCCGTGACCTTCGGATTGAAAGTCTCACGTCGTAACCTGAGCCACCAACGCTCTTGGACGCTTGTGGACTTGTTCGAACAGTGAACATACGACCATGTCACAACCTGTCTCGCGCGAGTCGAAGCTCTCCCTCTGCGCCGGGACTTTGCCCCGTCGGATACACCTACGTCGCTTATTCCGGCCCCAGCAAACACAGATAACGCTAACGCCGACACAAACGTCGAAAAAAGGTTTTCTTCCCCGCATACCCATACCTTACACGTAGGTATGTTAAGTGATCATTCGTGGGCCGTGTTGCAACGGCGTAAAGTCTACCTTTGGTTACAGGGCGTCGCTGTTTGTATATATACAAAATACATATACATACAGCGACACCCAACCTGGGTTGAGCCGGGTGCTATCAATGAAATTGTGTAACAGATAACACGGTTTTATCCTCACGAGAAAGCCATAGAATTACTAGAAACCTAGAATCAAACTACGTTATCTCTTCCAAACAAATGAACTGTCAAAACTTTAAAGTGTTATTTTAAACGTCAAACTTCTATGACATTATGATGTTTACCTAACATGTTGACAATCTGTGCTATCAGAATCTAGGAAATGTTTAATGTGTAATATTAATAGCTTATTGTGCAGTAAACTAACGAAGAAGTGCGCAGCTAATGAGGAATTAATCCTGAAACGCGTGTAACCATTATTTAGTCATTAATAGTACTTATAGTCATTACCCGGTTGTCCCGGGATCTCGGCCCCCCGAGAAACTATTTGTTACGTCTTATATCTACAAAATTAACGAATCAAATAGCGGGGCCAATTACCGAACAACGTCGCTCCACTGATAATATACTATTTATGATATACCTACTGATATATTGATAATACTTGACATTGGCAAATTGTCCAACTCTCGGAAAGACGACATTCATTAAAAAAAGAAGAAAAATCTAGTAAAGTTAGCATAGTCAGACTCTAGTTCTAGTTGGCCCGTTCAGGGTACTAGAATAAATATAGGTAGGCAGGTACCGTAGTTACGTTTATTATGGCCTAACATACACCAACCGCAAGAACAATCAATCGTATCAGCTGTGCAATTCATTTAAAAAAATGTATTCTTTCTACATATTACGCCGACTAGGCTAAGCTTGCATTCATTTTGATAGCACATACTGTGAAAGTGTTAAGCCTAGTTGTTAGGTCGTCTGCCGCGAATGCAGGAAGTCGCTGGTTCGACCCCAACACTGGGCATTGGGAGCCTATGTCACTTTTTTCTGTAGTATATGACATCTCTTTCAATTTTTAAACGTCAACATTTCATAGAAGTTTGTCGTTTAGAATAACACCTTCGCAGTCTCTTATATCAAAATAGATGCAAACTTAACTTGGTCTGACTTTGCATAGATATTTGACTTTGCCATTTATATTGACTTTGACGTAGGTACTGCCAAACAGATGCAACGGCAGAGTAATGTATTTATAGGTCGAATATTACCTTAACCTTTTTCATCGCTTTTATGAAAAATAACATTATATACTCGTACGTATTCAATTGTACAGCACGAAACAAATTGACTAAATGTAAATAAATTGACTAAATGTAAAAAATGTGTTTTTTTGCCTGCTCAAACCCCTTTAAGGCTCCCGCCTTAGTCACTTTTTTCTGTAGTATATGGCATCTCTTTCAATTTATAATTTAAATATGGTAGTGTGACTACTTAAAAAAACATTAATCGAAACCTTTAGGTATTACATTTAATAAATGATTTGATTCGTGCTTTACAATTGTATAGTATGGTGAGGTCACCCTCGCTCGCTTGCTCGCTTCTAGTTGAAAATAATCTGTACTAGACGTAGGTAAGTCTGAGCTGTAGAATTGGCGGAACGCACCTTAAACGTTTAGATAATAGAAAATTGTGCTCTTTAAAAAAATCCAGTATTAACAGCAAAAAATCTAGTATTGACGCCAAAAATATTTTAAAGAGCACAATTATCTATTAAAGAGTGTTTTTTTTTTGTCACAAGTAAAAAACACACTTTGGAGGCGTTTTAATTAAATTCCTAAGTAGTTAAAAACGCGATGAATCCGTTTATAAATGTTAATAAGTAGCCACGCGTTCAAAAGTGCATGGACAATTTATGAATGAATTTATTTATGAACTGTCCGTGCCAACTGAAGAAATTATTAATTACTTTTCACAAAAATTTTCGAAGTTTGATATTTAATGTCACTTGTAAAATTATAAAAATATAACTTTTTCTTCTGTCCTCCATTATTCACGTTGTCGGATATATACGACACAGGCAATAAAATGATTAAAGGCGTTTTACCGAGTTAGCGACGGGACTCGAACCCGCTGTGGGGGGTTTACTGCCTCCATAAAGCTAACCACTTCACCGCCGGCGCGGGTGCGTTTGCATTGTCTTACGGGAAAGATTTGAGAAGTGAAATCAAAAATTGTATAAAAATAATAATAATTGTGTAAAAATTGTAATTGTTGACTTTACTAACATAGAGGAAATGGATGAAATCTGTTGCTATTTTATTTTAAATATTTATATTTTTTTACAACTATCGAAGAAAACGAAGTAATTTTTTTATAAATGTTGATTCCGAATATACTCGTAAATATATTGGAACTAAAATAGGTTTTATTTTTAAGCGCGTTAGCTATGAATTTATAAAATACGAGCAATAGACATTAAAAATAGAATTATTGTGCCACAATATTTATTTATTTATTAAAAATAGAAAATGAAATTAAATAGGAAAGTACTAAAACGATGGCAAGAACTATTTTACCCAATTATTATAACCCTTTTTTTTCTGGTTTGGAACATTCTAAAATCAAAAATCTGGACCCTAGTTTCTTAATAGTAATGCATAGAAAACGAATGATAAAAAAATAAGTAGGTAAGTATTATTAAGTAAGTAAGTATTGAGGAATTTAATGAAACTTTAAGTAAGAGGGATTTCAGACAGGAAAAAAGTAACGAAATACGAATTGAATGAGTCGTGGATTTATCTCTACACACGACTTCATAAATTTAGAGTGTGTGACTAAAAATTATAGTATCTACAGCGATAAGAAGAGCCTCTTACACTATAATTTTGAGTTTAAATCTTAATGACATATTAATTTGAAATATTTAGCCGGTAATAAGACTTAACACTGTATTCTGTAAGTTTTATATATATAATAAACGCCATTCTAGAAAACGTCTCCACTAATTATTATGAAAATATTATGTCAACTATCGGATTGGCGTCCATAGAATTTGAGCCGCTACAGTATCGTAAGTATATAGACTTGTAATAGGCACCGGAGACGGAATAATGTGCATATTTGATACCTAAATTAATTTTAAAAGCTATTACTTACTCAAGTCAAGTTACTAACCAGTTACCTAAATCGTTCTACATATATGGTACCTATATTTGTATGTTCATAAAATAATTGACAAATTATGAATTATTTTTTTCATACATTGTCCATGCAAGTTGAATCTGATGTTACGAGTATATAAAGAAAAAACATAACTTAGTGTAACTGTAGGACACTCTAACATATAACAAATTTGCTTATTAACCCATTTGTTGCAGGAGCTTAAGGCGAAAAATGTGACTGTCTTTAGTATAAGGTACTTTGTCGGTTGCCTATAAAGAGCTAATGCCGTAAATATTCATTTAGAACTGAATATAGATACAGTGACAGTTACAGCTTTAACTAGAAAAACAGGCGCAAATATACAATTTTAAGTCTAGGCGTATATATTTTTTTCTTTTTTTTAAATAGGTAACGCATAAAGTCAGTCAATTTGTGAGTCAAGTCAAGTCATAAAATATTGTCGGACACAAAGTACTTCCTTAGCGTTTTCAGAAGTATTAGAAGAATTGCATTTCGTAAAAGACATTCTCCTGGAAAGTCCTGATCACTTTCTGTTCCCATACGACCCAAGGTCTATGGAAACGCACTGTGTGGGCGATGTTTTTTATCATTTATATTTCACGTGTCACTCCATTCAGCTTGTTACACGCTACCGGGCTTGGGCCCTGATGACCACCTTTCAAAACCTTACCAGTCATCAGAATGTCATGCAAACGTATCCTATTCACCTCCAAAAATATCCCGAGCAACCTTTCTCCCGGTGATAAGACCCAGTTTCATTTGAAAAGAGTTTCTTGAGATGCAAATGTAAGTTGGTTTTCTTACGAGTTTTATAGTGAATCACTTGAGTTTTAGTATTTTTTTGTGCCGTGGCCGTTGTTTTGGTTTTTATAATGTTTTTATTTGAATAAATGTGATATTATGTCAGCGATGCTGTGATGGCCATTGTGGGTTTGTCACAATAATGGAAGGCTCGTCCATGACCCGATGTTTCAAGTAGGTTTAGCATAGAAGCAACTTGGTAACAATTTCTTGAACAAAAAATGTATTACAATTTGTTTTATTAAGGTGCTGTTCTGAATGAGCTGTTTGTGATATTAGCAGAGGGATAACTAAACATGACAATAATGAAGTTCTGGATATTCCAGTTATCACTCGCTTAAGAGTCCGGTATACTTTTTTTACGATTTTGCGCAACTTTTTGATACGATATTGGAGCAACTCACATCTTTTTGATACGATATTGGAGCAACTAACATGAATACCTACTGTTGCAGTATTTAATATGAATACTGTTACTTTTTTATCATATTACGAAAGATCATTTTAATTTAAATGGAATGTATCTCTCTTCTCTGTTTCTTCTCTCTTGTCTTTTCTGGTTTTGGGCTGAACCGAGGGCTGTTTTTCGATTTTTACTCGAAGAGGTAAATACTTGAGGCTTTTTGTTAATCAAAGTGATATCAAACCGGTATGTTAGTTATACATATGTATTGGAAAATGAGTCGTCTAAGGAATAAATGACGCTTTTTTCCACTTTCATATTTTTTTTTTAAAAAAAAACGTACATTTAGTTAAAGCAAATCTTAGAAAATTTGCCAAAGTTCAGCAAATTTATTTGGGCATGAATAAAATATATTTCATAAAAATTAAGATGCAAAAATAAACTTCATTTTATGCCTGATTATCGTGTATGAAAATAAATTAAGTGGTATAAAACTTGATACAAAAAATCAAGCTACAATATTGTATGAATCAACTACCTCGCAAAACAAGCTATGTAAGAATTGTGTTTTTGGTTACTAAATAATAATATATATTTATTAAAACAATTTTTATGCAATACCAATACTTCATACTATCTTAGAAATTGCAATTTATATGCGTTATTTCATTATAACCGATTTTCACTTTAAAAAGTTTACCGGACTCTTAAAGGATAACTCTAAAGTATTTACTTGCATTGCAACCTTTAGTTACCTATAAAATTCTGAGACGGGGAAAACCTAAACACAATTCTCAATAAACTATGATTGATAAGAGGTGTCAGTTGCAGAATTGCATAGGTACCCAATTTATGAATGAATCCATGCATATGACAGTAATGTTACGTTTTGTGTAATGATGCCTGTTATGGTATGCCCATTTGCACTCTACCTTTCATATTTACAAGAATACATGCGCATTAGTAAAAGTTACTACTTTTTCGCATTATGGTACGGTTAATTTATAAATAAATATTTATGGGATTAACACCTTATCAGTAAGCGACATAGTAGGCAATATAACACCTTCTACTAAAAGCAATAACATATGTATACGTTAACTATAAAATGTTACTTTGTAAAGTAAAGTTAAATCTGTTCTCAAAGGTTTAATCTTATTTAAAAGTGAAAAGCTAAAGCAAGAAACGGATTAAGCAAAAGTGTAAAATGCCTATTGTAAAATTTAAGTTTATGAATCACATCCGAAGTTATGATTCATCTAAAAGCCACACTGTCTGTTATAAGTTGGGTATGAACTGGATTATCTGACGTTTCCCAATACATCTTTACGAAACATTGTATGATTGTATTCCATTCAAGTTTATCGGCAGTTTTGCCGATTTCTCAAACAAATTAACACCAATGGCCACGTGTTAACCCTTTTGTGTCCGTTTATGGTTTTACGAGAGGCTTGCGCAAGCGCAGACCGACAAAAGTGAGAACGACAGTAAAACTTTTGTGCAATTATTGTGTTAACGACAGGTTTCTTTTGTTTAAAGAAAGGGTTGAGGGATTTTTGAACCGTGGTTTTTTGTATCGATTATTATCTTTACGGAAGTGGGTGAATAGATAGGTGACGCCGCTTTTAACGCCGTTTTTTTATCTACGGAAAAAAATATTTTTGTGACTCCATAGCATGCATAATAAAATCCAGCATATGCTTATACCAATTTCTTTTATAATCATATTTGGCATCTACAAGTTTTGTCTAGGCAGGCATCAAAATATACCTAGATACTATGCATTTAAAAAAGGTTAACCCTGAAAAACCTTATAGATTAGTAGTATAGTGTTGTAGAACAAATATCAGGCTTTTCAAAGCAATTTAAATACACAGAGAAGGAAGTCTAGCTTTAACAGATTTATTATGTTATAATTACCTATGTGCATCTTTATATTACATAATTGTAAAATTACCATACTCTAGTATTAACAGCAATTTGATGTGCTGCTTAAAACAATATAGATGTTACAGATAAACTTTTTTCTCTGTTTATGTATTAAAGTGTTGGTCAGCGACATGAAATTTTAATATTTTATCTGAAGGGTTTTCCCTTGTTGAGATTGTAGATTGTGTTGTCTACGTACATAGATTTATTAAGATAAAGATGTTTATTTGTTCCTTTTAATAAGTAGATATATCATAAAAGATTATCTCCTTCTGTCTCTATTGTACTTAACCTAAAGTTAGTGGAAAAATGAAGTTATATGAAAAGAAAACAATGTGTTATTGTAAATACTTAATTTTATTAACTCTGAAACTAACAGATGATAATATAAGTAGCCTATCAAGATTCGAGTATGGCATTAATATGTATTTATAAGGTCAAGAATTAATTTAGCATCACTGCAATATTATAACTAATATAATTAATATGTGATTTAATTGCTCAGCAAGCGTTAATAATGAGTTCAACATATTTATACAATTTTGATAACATATTTATTACCTATAAAATTAAAAGAGTTTACTTATTTATGATTTGAATTACTATCGCACATAATATGCTGCCCATTTTTATCTTTCACTATCTGCAATGTAAACTGTATTTAAATAAACACTGACTTTAACACGGCAAAAAAAATTTACCTAAGTAACGCAAATAATTTATACCATATTTGTAAAATAAAGTATTACGCCCACGAATATTTTTTTCTATGTTATAACGGTAGCACTTGACATTGGAATCACAGTATCGATTAAATCTATATAATTCACTATACAAAATGAGAATTTTACACTGCATTTCCGATTACAAGTGCCTTACGCAATACCTCTGTATCATAGTATAAAGTATAAATCACATGGTATCGCCGATTCACATATGACAAATTTGTCAGAAAAACTCGAGGTTTTTACCACTTGCCATAAGGTCAGGCCCAAGGCGAACGACATTCTACGCTATGCTGTCAAATCTGATTTGCTACGATGCTGTCATCATCATAAATATGATTCAAGTGTAAATTAATATTGTCTTTGAAATGACAAGTTGGTTTTTCGATAATTGAACTTTAAAATTAGAGATTTCATGTTAAATGTAAGCAAATACCAACGCTTGCGAAGCTATTTGATAATATAAAAAAATGCTAAATTGACACTTGCATATAAATAAATATTGGAATGTAGTAGCCCGGATAGGTACCTATCTTACACCAAACACCATTATTTAGTCATATATATTTACCTTACACTATATATACAAACTTATGTTAACTAACGCGATGGTCGACAGAACGGGAATTCCATTTCCTATCTAAAGTATATGATACACATTTTACATAAACGACATTGCACATTTTGTGGGTCCTCGATATGACGTCACTTCTCTAGTTCTCAGTCGAATCTTTTGAATCACTAAAAAAAATATCAATGAAAAATTTGGTGATGATTAAACTAAGATAAAAAATTGTACCTACTTGCACGCTGGGTTTAAAGTAGGCCTAGTCGTTCAGTATGGACCTACGTTGACTTAGTAGGCAATGCTATTCGTGTGAAAATTATTAAGAAGCTTTATCACCTTATTTATGTTCGTACCTACTTTGATATATATTACCTATTTTAATACTTTTTGTGCTGAATTGAATAAGATAAGTACCTATGTCAAAAAATTACAATATTTTTTTTTTTTTAATAAAATGGTCTGGCTGATTATAAGTAGTTTTTATCGATATTTAATTAGATTTTTTACGTGAGAAGGTATAAAACTTGTTTCACGCAACACTTATGGGATTACTCAGGAGTTTGTCCCTAGTTTACGAGAGCTTTAGTTTTAAATGCAATTTGAAAAATTCAAAGGCTATGGATAATTTTATAGCGTTTATGTTTACCTCCAATTGATTTTAACCGGAACACCCTTCAATATACATACAAAAGAGTTCAACGAGTACCACCGGCTACGGGCGACTGATACAGCTACTTACGATAACGTATCGATCGCATAATGCAACTGATTAGCTGTATTCCAACTTATTTCCTTTAAACTGTGACTCATCAAAAGCTCATCAACACTAGTTCTATTTAAATTGATATTTGATTCAAAAGATCCGACGGAAACGCTCAAAAGGACTTTAAAGGACACTTTCGCAAGTTCCACAATTAGGCCTAACGCGACAACGCGACGCTTCTCTAACGATACTTAGGCTTGGACAAAATAGCGTATTTACACAAACCGTCTTAGAATATCACCAGAACACAAATCACGCTCACTCAGGAGTCCAAATATCAATAATTTAATGAGATTTTAGTGCCGAGTCCGTTGACTTACTTGCGCGGTTAGAGCGCGGCGTCGGCGCCGGGCCAGGGGCCGCGGCGGGCCTACGCCAGCGGATACTGTCACAAGGGCGGCTGCGCGTGCGCGTGGTGGTGGTGGTACAGCGACGACTGGTAGTAGTTCTCCGCCGGGTGCCCGTAGCCGTAGTTCACGTCGTACATCTTCAGGTCCGACTTAGTGTCGGCGCCTGGCAGCAGCCGCGTGATGCTGAACGGATGCGGCGCGGGCGCGTACCCGGGCGGCTCCTGCTTCAGCTGGGCGTAGTGCTCGAGCGCTAGCGGCGTATGCTCAGGGAGACATAGCTCAGGCGCGGCGTGGAGTTGAGCCAGAAGCTCGTCCCGCATCTCTTTGTCGTCTCCCACCCCGCCGCCGCCCGAGCGAAGCTCTCCACCCTTATCGTGGTGATCTCGCTTCTCATGCCCCCCGTGATGTCCGTGCCCGTGCGTCGATTTCTGCGCTTGTCTTATCACCTCCTTCTTTTCATCCTTGAATCGCTTTTGACGACGGAGGAAACAACCGTTCTCAAACATGTTCCCGCTGTCTGGATGCAGCGTCCAGAACGAGCCTTTCCCGGGCTTGTCGGGCGTCCGGGGAACTTTTACGAAGCAGTCGTTGAAGGATAACGAATGCCGGATGGAGTTCTGCCAGCGCTGCTGGTTCTGTCTGTAGAACGGGAATAAATCCATGATGAACTGGTAGATTTCGGAGAGCGTCAGCATTCGTGTCGGGTTGTTCTGGATTGCCATCGTGATGAGCGAGATGTAGGAGTAGGGCGGTTTCGCGTGCGTGTAGGAGCGACGGTAGGTTTTGTCGTTCCGTGCTCGCTGGAGCGCCGAGGTCGGTGAGGCTGCTTCTTGTTCTCTCGGCAAGGATCCGTAGGGTACACCACCGGCGCCGCCCATGCAGGACGCCATGGTGCTGGGCGGCGAGTAGCCCACGCCCGGGGAGCCCATGCACGAGCCGCCGGCCACCATGTTGTTGGAGTACAGGTTCGGGTAGGGTTGAGCTGGCATGCAGCCCATGCTGTTGACGTAGGGCGGCGCGAGCCCGGGCGACAGCGAGCTCAGCGACGCGGACGTCGGCACGTCGCCGTACGACAGCTTCTGCGAGATCATGGCTAGCGCATCACCCGCGCGTGCACGCCGGCCAGGGGCAAACACTCGCACTGATTGAAAGAGTAAATAGAGGCCAGGGGCCCGGCCGCCCCTCCACGCCACCGCGGATTGGCGCCCGAGGGGGCGTGGCTTGCGGCGTTCCGCCCCGCGCTGCGCGCGCACGTCGTTCGCGCCCGCGCGTCCCCCCGCCGCTCGTCCCGCGCGCCCCTCACCCCTCCCCTGCGCGGAGCTTCGTGCGAGACTTTCCACTGATATTATTACCGCAACGATAAAAACATGAAATCATAAGTGCGTTAGCTGATACATTTCCTTGTATACAATTTCAGTTGGTCTCGTATGGGATTGTTGGAATGCCTTTGGGCTTATCGCAGCGATAGGTAGGTGTGTTTCGTCTTAAAGTGGTTCGATTCGGATGCATTCAGAAGCGTAGATAAATCAAATCATCGGTATTTGTATGTGAGTACCTACATAGATAAAAAAAGCTTTTCTTAGAAAATTGCGTGCATATTTCACAACGTCTTCTTTAATATTTATTATTGCGATTTTTGCAGCCAAGTAATAATATTAATATATTTAAAATAGGTTGTAAGTACATTATACGAAACTGTTCATTGAAATGGCAAGTAGGTTAGTATCAAATCTCATCAATTATTAATTCATACTTAACTCCTAAGTACAATACCATAAGTAAAATTGATGTAGCCAGTGTAGCCACGTTCTCTATAGAATTAATTGTGCGCTCTCCCGACGGAACATATCACAATCTGAACTAAACATACCTACAATTTGTCATTGTCAACTTAACAATGTTCAAGTAAAATAATACACAGACCCACATATTAAATGATTAATGCTTTAAATGGAAACAGAGAAATTATATCAGTACCATACTGTCGCTTTAAAGACAAAATATAAAAACTCTACCTGAGTCTGGTTATTAAATATGTTATTACCTACCTACCTAACTACACATGATAACGAAAAAGTATAATAGTGTAAAAAGTAGGTAGTCACGTTTTTATACATAATAATAGGTACGATTAAATTATACTCATTATTATGTATTACGATTTAAAACAGACAGAGTAATCCATTTATTCTTAAAAATGTATCCACCGGGTTTGGACTCCTCAATAGTTTAGGTAATTGAAGTACTTATCCGGATAAAAATTTGGCTGACTGATAAGTACTTAATGGTAATTACTTATAAGTATATTAAAATTAAAATTAATATGCTTCACAGGACATAACCTTTGAACCCATATTTTCGGTCACACACCATAACAACTACTGACTTACAGATAATTCATTCATTAGATTCAAACAATAGATGGACACGCCTAATGGCAGTTCATTGTTTTCAGCTCGTTAGGAAATTTGTTTATCTCATTAGTTATATTGTTGTTGACAGTAGACGTACCCCGATTAGTTTCTTTTTTATAACAAAGTTTAAAAATAAGTTTTAATGTAATTACTTATTTAATTAAAGAGGATGTGCGCGGGTCTTTTTCCATACAAAAGTTTTTGCAGGGTTATTAAATATTTAAAGCTCACGTGACGTTTTCTATAGAGACAGATCGTCCCGTCCCGCCCCGTCACGTCCCGTCAAGCCCCATTCTAGTATGAGTCATCCCTAACTCTATCATAATAATAGTTAGTTTCATGGAATTATCATGATTAATGCCTTATTTTTTGTTTTTAGATTTCTACAAAACGAAAAATACGAAAAATATATTTTAAGTCTTAACGAAAACGCACATGTGTATTGTTGTATTCGCGCAAATGTATTAACACGATTGGTTAATATTCGTCAATACCTAATATGAAAAAGTTTTCTAAACTAAATCTTCTAAAAACCTGCAACAACTTTAGTATGAGGATGTGCTTGTGCACTGTTTTTCTAAGGTATTATGACCACGCTCGAGTTTTTTGTTTGTTTTTGTATTTGATATTCTAATAACAGATATATGTAGGTAATTATTTTACTCTACTAATCATCCAAGAAGTTTGCCATATTGAGTCCACCGTCTAGTATGCTGTAGGTATATAGGTAATAGTATAATATCGTTAAGTACCTATAAATACAGACGCTCATTAAGTAAGTTTTTTATTAATTAACTAACAATTTTTTTTGGCAGATTTTTTATTTTAATTACCTAAGTAGGTAAGTTATTGGTTTCTATTGTATAATTTCTGAAGTGTGTGATTATATTTTTTATAGTGTGTATAGCTTTTTTACTGTATATTTTATAGTTATATTTTATATTTATATTATTTATTTACATATATTTCAAAATTCTGAATTGGAATAAATGAATGAATAAAAAATAACATTAATATTAGGTATATATCCCTAATTATAATAAATACATGTAAAAATCAATAAAGTTGTCGGTATTATGGGTAAGTAATTAATAAAAAACTAACAAATAAATATAGATGTACATAGGTATGCGAAGTACTACGTAAGGGAAATAAATGCAAACGACGGCGTGGCCGATGTGAACAATGGAACATTCAAGCGACAACATTTTCTTACTATTTGACAGACGTTACATGTCTGTGTCACGTGGATATTGAAAGATATCCTGTCAGATATCTTTCAATTTCCATTTTTTTAATATTAAAAGATAATTCATTCCCTATTTCTTAATTTAAGGCGTATCCTTTTTGGTTACAAGATGTCCTGGACGCGCTCATATGCGGTGGAAGTACTTGACAGGGTACAAAGTCTCTCCCTTATTTTAATCGGCCGCGTAAAATTACTACACGAAACCCCCTCTAGGCATCCCCTATTACTACTACAGTAGAGATGCCAAGGTGCTACGAATGCTATGTATTTGGTATTTCACCCATTCAGGTTTTGATATACTTATGTGCCTATTTACATACTTTTGGTACCTATTGGCACAAATACAGTCTGTATTCAAAGGGAAAACTATCTGAATCTTAGTAATTAATGCTTAGATATATCTTCTAAATTGAGCATAAATAAAATGATACCAAGTAGTGATGTAGGCATTTTTTTGGTTCACAACAATTGATTTAGCTTTTATATGAAATGTCCACAATTCAAACAAATAGTTTTTCAATAACAAATGTCTTGTAGTTTTGCAATATAAAGTATGACGGAACGATCTGTTAATTTGTATAGAAAGAATCACATGATAGCTCGGAGCCCTCGGAGGTCACGTAATGTTTTCTATAGAAACTGACAGATCTACCCGGGCCGGCTACGTACCAGCCCATTCTATTGCGAGTCATCCTTAAACTGTATAATATACAGTCATCCTTAAACTGTATAATTTACAGTTTAAGGATGACTCGCAATAGAACGGGCTGGTACGTAGCCGGCCCGGGTAGACAATGTATATTGAGCTACCGAATATGCAGTAAATTAGTCCAGAGCGCAATACTCGGTATTCGAGGAAAACATTGTTATAAAATTGACAGAAATAATCAATAACCATAACCATACAAAGTAATGCGACTACATTGACCATGATTCAAGAAACATGGTCAAGGATAATGCACCAGTTGTTGTCCTATCAGTTTATTACGTGTTAATTGGACACACTACAACGTCATAAACTTGTTGAAATAATGTCCCGGAAAACATACAAGAGTTAAGTAATGTCATACAAATAAATAGTTGTGCTAATGATACAAACAAATGTCTATTAAAATTATATTTTTAAATTGAAAACTTAAGCGATGGCGTTGCGTTATGCCTGGTCGAGCTCCATGATTTAACAGAACAGAAACTTAGATTCATAAAGGTGGCTTGTTAAGGATGACTCACATTAGGACGGGACGGGACGGGACGAGACAGGACGATCTGTCAATTTCTATAGAAAGAATCACGATCACATCTATGATACGTGGATCACACGGAGGCCTCGGAGCTCTCGGAGCATGCTGCACTGTATAGAAGTGCGCCGGTAGCAATCAAGTTATATGGACTGCTGGCCTCTGGTAGGTATTAAACTCGAACTCCACCAAACATCACAAAGGGGGAGTAAGGGTCAAAAAATTGCCGAAAAAAACCTCACGTGATCTATGCACGAGCCTTTTTAAAAGGCCCTTTTAGCATGATTTTTTAAAATTCGAATTAAATATATAGGCTTTATAAAAATTCAGTATCATAAAGATCGGGATTCTGAAAATCGGTAAAAAATATTTCGAAATATTACGGTGTTCCGATTATTTATTGCACCAACAAGTAAAATAACTGTGTCAGAGAAAAACAAACTAACAAGAGAGTAACAACAGACGGTCTTATCGCTAAAAAGCGATCTCTGCCAACCTTAAGTTAGAGTAAGTAGATAGGTAAAAGAAATAAGTCATACGCACAGTTTCCTCTATCCCTTGTGAGATTGAATGTCACATAATATCAAACCAAACCTGCCCTACGTGTATACCACGCACATTCGATCTCCCCGAATTCTCCTAATTTATATATCTCCTCCCTCATGTATTGCTACATAAGCAATATAAATATAATATAAAGCCAGTTACAGGCCCCCGAAACAAGATACCCGGAGAAAGTCGCGCGCTCCGCTGAGCGCCGTAGCTTCCACCCTCCGACATTTGATATTAATTTATAGTGTATTGATGTCTTCCGTACTGGGTACTGGGATTTCAAGAATGTAAACAAAAAACACGTGACTCAGTCGTTCTGGTGATTATGAAAACTACGAAAAAAATCTCCTTTCCCTCTCATAATATTTTGCAATTTTAGGTTGAAGCTGAATACAGAAGATTTGTAAGCGATAGGGCTCAAGTTTGAATTTTTATGGTCAATCTAGTATTCAAACATATATTTCGTTGACACACCTATATGTAGAGACAGCTAACTGAAGGCGTATTCAGTTTTTAACAATATGATAAGTACTATGTGTCTGTTTCTAGTCTGTCGTGAGATTTTAGTTCCAGGCAACTAAGTATCACTGCATATTTGAACAACTGTACGCAATACGAGCTGTATCGCATTTAATAGAATGGTATTAAAATCGACAATTGCATGAATAAAATCTCCTTTGGAAAGCCTTATACAGATTGGCGGTAACGGTAAACTTACCGTTACCGCCAATACTTACATGCAGTGAGTTACTCGACATGTTGAGACGCTGCATCGTACCAAAACAAAAAATCGAAGACTGACAATGTCCTAAAAAGTTACATTCCTTTGAAATAAACTGTGTCTCGTGCTATCCTTTCTTAATTCTGTATTAAACAGAGACGTCTGCGAACGAAAAATTTGAAAATGGAAAATTTCCCCGCGTCGAGAGACTTGAACCCACGACCGGACAAGTATTCTTACTAAATATATGTAATAATTATTTTTACTGAATAGTTTATACCTGAAATGTGTTATAAGATTAGGTAAATTAAATATGTAGGTAATTGATACCTTATAGATAATAATATATGCATGCTGCATGCGATGAACAATTTGTATACCTGCACTTGTAGGTAAAACATAGAGAGCATCCCTGTATATAATTTACCATCATAAACTGTACCTATGTTTCACAAATAAAATTCTGATTCTGATTCTGATTCCTTATACTTCACTAGCGCGACGTCATCTATTATGGGCAAGTACCTATAATTTAATATAATTGAATACTTTATTCTTATATGTAAGTATGCATATAAAATAAATGAATCATCTTTTCTCAACTAGCGTTGAAATTCCGGAAAAATCTAATGATTTTTTCATGATTTAATGGAACTTTCATTTTCCAAAATATTCGGGTTTCTTAAGAAATAAATAATGTCACTCTTTCTTTACGCTTGTTTCAATTGTTTCTTCCTCAATGTCATCAATGTACCTTTTTTGTAAATTAGACGTCATATACCTACATTGATTTAGAGTTGAAAATTAGAGCGGAAAACTTCATTGTTTTTTTTCAGAAAAAATCCAAATAAACGAGTCTTCTTGGAAATAAACTATATTTTTCCACACAGCGTCGAGTATGTTGACATAACATTTGGATCATAGGTTATCAATGGTGAAAATCATTAAAAATTTGGAAGCATAGCCGTCACCAAAATACTCGTATTGTTTGAGATCAACCATTATATAATTTTTTTGGTCGCAAGTGGAACCCTCCAAAAAGCTGCAACCCGACACCGTCGCCGTAATGGTGGATGCTTGTTGAAACGCGAGCCGAGCCGCGCGTCGTGACTGTATGTGGCCTTGTTCACTTACAACAAACTGACCAAATATGAACTGTATTCCATTGCAATAGGGACAAAAACAGTTACATAACTGTATATGCCTGTACTATCAGCAGTATTGACCAAAGTTAGACTGTATTTCGTTCCAATAGGGTCCAATAGTTACTTAGTTGTATGCGTCCATACTAACAGCAACACAATGACGAATGTAAACTGTATCCCGTTGCTATAAGGCTTATTAATGCTCAATCTACTGGGGCCATCCATACGGGTACCTACTTCTTGACGTACCCGTATGGATGGCCCCAGTTGCTGTTAAAAGGACGTATCCGCCTTGATTATCTTATCCAGGTAAGCTCTTTTACTCTAGCAAGGAAGAAAAGCCGTTATTGCAGGCTGGACGATTATGTGGCGTCATGGAACTTGCAAGTACATGGAATGGATAAGTATAAGTTAAGTACTTATTAAGGTTGTTTTTATATTTTTATAAAGTCAAAAGGAATCGTCTGAATCGAAAAAACCACAAGCCAGAATTTAGGCATTTGTTTATTATTGTCTGACAAACCAAATTACGCAGTAGATTAAAGAAAACTTTATATAATTATACTTCTCAGATGGAGTTTCAAAGAGCAATTTGTAGATGTCACACACCTATTAAGTACTACACAAACTATTTAAACATAATTATTAAACGGGTCTAACGCGAATTAACTTGTTTACCTTATTTACCGACGTTTCGACACAGGTTTCACTGGTCATGGTCGCGGCTGACTGATGTCCCAGCAAAATGTCAAAACAGAGATTTGTGTAACTACCCAACGAAAAGTCTATGTAGAAATTTGGGGTAACACACAATTTTTAAATTACCCACAAAACATGTTAATTATTGTCAATAGTCCGACACACGACACTCACAATATTATGCCCTATTAAGTTTTAAATGTTATATACACAAACTATTGCCTACAGGAAAAAAAAATGCGTGTTCCGCCGAACTGTAGTTTTCCTTCCTGCGGTCAATAGTTTTAACAGCTTGTAATATAGTAATGATTGTTATCATACATCCTATTAAGAAAGGACTATTTACCTTTTGATGTCGATAAGGGTAAAATAAGAATATCAACCTTTATAGCCCTTATCTTTTTGGTAGTCCGCAGGAAAAAGTACCCATGTATGTATGTTTTTAGGATTCCGTAGTCAACTAGGAACCCTTTTAGTTTCACCATGTCTGTCTGTCCTTGCCGCTTAGTACTAGAAAGCTGTAATTTCATATGAGGGCATATTTTTATTTTGTTGTCGTTTTTTTTCGCGTCAGATTTGTATGAAAATTGGAGGGTAGGTAGAGTTCTTTATTCTACGTTAGATAGATACGAAATCCCAATGTGCGACAAAAATTTTGTACTTTTCCCACTGAGTTACGAAAATCCCACACGAATTTATAATTCAGTGGAAAAATTGTGGGAAATACTGGAAAATTCCCTCTTCCTACCTACCAAATTTCATTAAAATCTGACGCGAAAAAAAAAATGCCAACAAAATAAAAATCCGCCCATTAATATCAATAATGCTGACAAAGTGGTGAAATAAATAATAGATAATTTTTGAAACGCAAGTCCAAAAAATATGAAAAAAAAAACATTTAAATAGACCATTATGAAGACTTTCAAGTAAAATTATTTTGAACTTGGTCTGTTAAGCCATTGATTGATTAAAAAAACGTATCTCCTCGGCTAAAAGGGCGTATAAGTCGTAAAAGAGCTGCAAAGATACTCTTTTTCTTTTCTTATGAGCATGGTATTAAAACCCTTTTTAATTTCGCCTATTGTGCTGGACGGTAAACTACGGAATGCTACACTGAGCAAGGCCCAACATGTTAATGGCCGGCTTTTAAAACTGAACTTTTAGCAGCACAATTCTTTGTCGATCATGCACGTCGGTCTGTTTCCAGCGTGCTAGCCGATAAGTTATCAGACACTGCTAATTGGGCAAACACCGGCAACTGGCATCTTCAATACTAGTCAACAACGCTAATTACTTCAGTTCTATAATCGCAAACAAACAATGTTGGCTTAAGTTACGAGCTGAATCGGACGCGGACAGCGATGGCGTTTTGGGCAAACGACACTTGTACGAAAGAACGAAAGTAATCATAATCAAGCATTGCCGCCGGTTTTAGCGGCGAAGGATGGTGAAAAGAATAAATATTTATAGCTAGGTGTTGTACTTAAACCACTAATATTATTGTATCTTGTATGCTCCCTAAGTTGTAATATCGTAACGAGATTCATGTAAATTGCAATGTGTATACATTTTTTTTAAATAGCATGGCATTCAGTGCAAATTCTATCTTTCTTTGTGTGCCCCAAGAAAAAGCCTGTCCGTAAAAAATTGCTCCAAAATTGGACTATTCTCTATCTCCATCCAAAAAGATATAAGGAAAATTTTCAAATCCATTAATGGCAACTGGGACATTGATATTACTATTTTTATTATTATGCGAAATTTGAAGCATTAACGGAGACTGCAACACAGCTAAAGCTAAGTTTAGACAGGAAAACTGATGACTGATATTATGGGTTAGAACAAACATTGCACATTCATTTATTAAACTGAAATATCTCAGGTCATAATGCGGTTATTTTGCGAATTCCTAAACAAGTATTAAACCGTTAAGGATGACTCACACCAGAACGGGCCGGGACGTGCCCGGGCCGTGTCGATCCGTCAGTTTCTATAGAACACGTCACGTGACCTCCGAGGAAGGCAAGGACGTGATTCTCTTTATAGAAATTAACAGATCGTACCGTCCCGCCCCGTCCCGTCCCGTCCCGTCCCGTCCCGTCCCCTCCCGCCCCGTCCCGTCCCGTTCTAGTGTGAGTCATCTATAGTCTCTTATTACTTGCACCACACCCAGCCCGGGAACAAAGTGCGCGCACTCTTTAATGATGTGCCTAATTGCCTCGGATCTGCCGAGCCTAGCTGCTTAGCAAATGTACGTGTTATGTTTCTAATATATTATTTATTTAATAATAACAGCCGACGGTAATTAGCTAAAAACAAGGATTACTAGTTGTTTGAGCCGGCTTATAAAAAATATTTTCTAAGAACTAAACTTTTCGACCCTCTACTTCACAGAGCACGGACCTCTTTAGTGTGACAACCTTCGCGTCGCCCTACGACTTCCAATCTCTTTGCTCTACTTCGTCCGCGTAAATGCCGTTATAAATTTTCTACCCCGTTTTAACTCTTTTTAAGGGTGAAATTCGAGAAAACATCCTTTGCATCTTCCAATAATTGTAGAGTTCAATTTTTTTTTAATTTAGCGCCCAGGGGTGAGCTAATGGGATTAATAAAATTAAAGGACAAGAAGTTTCGAGTAAAGGTTAGATTGGATTACCTATAGCAGTCTGTAGTTTTAGATAGTGTGCAGTGCACCGTACTCGTACTATTTAAGTAAAGGCATTAGGTATTTGTTTTTTTTGTCATTACTTATTCATCTTATTAAAAAGGATTAAACTGAAGAAATATACACATATTAATGAACTCGACTGTACAAAACACAATTTTGTTACTTATATAGAAAATTTTATTATTCTTCGTAGCGTTTTCCCGGCTTATGCCACGCCTTTGGGAGCCCGGGGTCCGCTTTGGCAACTAATCCCAAGATTTGACGTAGGCGCTAGTTTTACGAAAGCGACTGCCATCTGACCTACCAACCCAGAGGGTAAACTAGGCCTTATTGGGATTATTCTGGTTTCCTCACGACGTTTTCCTTCTCCGAAAAGCGATGGATACATACAAAATAATATTTCGTAAATAAGTTCCGAAAAACTCATTATTACGAGCCGGCAGGATTTGAACCCGAGACCTTCGGTTTGAAAGTCTCACGCTATACCGCTGGGCCAACAACGCTTTACGCTTTTGTTACTTATATGGAAATTATTTGTCAAATAATGCAATGTTGGAATCTCTACAGAAATGGGTCAAAACTTAGACAATCATAGGCAGATTAACACCACAAAGGAGTAAAAGTTAATCCTACGCATATTTAAAACCGTTTCTTCCGTAACTCCATTCTCATCTTCATTCATGATGACTCTTCCCGAAAAATTGCAATTTTAACTTTAGTTCCGGCAACAAATCACAAATTAGCAGCCATGGGAATACGCATCACTCCCAGCAACATAAAAATCCCACTTCTGAATTTAAACTCAAACGCTGAACAACAAGGCTCAAAGTAAAATGCATTTTATTAAGCGACTTAAGACCTTTTGCGTTGGTGTCGTATGCCGTTAATACCAAAAAAATGACAAAAGGATGTCCGAGAGTACAAAGAGTTTAAAGGATTGCATTAGCACGTGGAAAGATAACGCAGGTAGGTAGACACCACCAACTTATTTCTACAACTCAAAGTGGCACCACTGTCTTTGTAAAGGTAGATTTAGTTTGTAAACACGTTAGTTCTTAATATATCCGCTGTGTTCAAGTAAGTTGGTGTTGTGGTAAGTCGACAGGACAGAATAAGGTCACGTAAGTGCATTTTAATTCGTGCCAACGAACACTTTGTGGATAAGATGGAGCTGAAAATGACGTGAGAATTTGCGTGATTTTTTTATACGGAATTAGGTGAGATAGGAAACGTGGGTGTGGATTGTAAGAGGTAAGGCATGTTTTCGTCGCTGTAGGTAACGATTGATCGACACACTATTGAAATGTCAAGATCTCAGAGCTGTCACGTGACGCTTTCTAGACATTGACACATCGCCCTGGCCAGACCCGGTCGGTCTAGCGTAGTCATGCGTAACTGAATTGCCATGAGGTGATCGCATCGATTGGGTTTGAATCCCGGCTTGTGTGTTTATATTAGAATATTGCAGAACAACTCTGATTCTGGACACTGAGTTTAAGATATTTTCAACCCCAAAAAGAAGGAAGCTGCTCATTCACTTATGTTTTCGCTTTTTTGAGACCAAGCTCCGGATTGACAGCTCCTACAACCGTGTAAGCACAGTCATGATTTTGTATGACATGCTGCATACATGCGGTGTGGCCTAACCTTTAAATGTTGCGTCAAAACTGCGACGAATTGACCAATCCTAGCATTAAGTACTTAGTCACAAGGATGGGTAGGTACGCTTGGCAGCCAATTCAAGAACAGTTGAAGTTCTTATTAACATTCTGCACTAGATGTCAATATTGACATATATTATATGTATAAGTCCTCTATGACAGATATTTATCAGTCATAGAGGACTTCCGGTTGATAGGTACAAGGTCGGATAGGTATAGGTCTAGATGGCGATGGCGTCTCTGGAATAGTTTTTTGTTTTTTTTTACTAAATATTGTTTAATGTGTAATATTGATAGCTAATTACGCATTTAATAACGAAGCAGTATGCAGCTAATGAAAAATTCATCCTGAAACGAGTTCAATCACTCCTTTAGTCATCAAGCGGCAGTCCCGGGATCTCGGCCCCTGAGAAACTATATGTTAAGTTTTATAGCTATAAACTTAACATATAGTGAGGCCAATTACCGAACAACTTGGTTTTTTTATAAACCGTTGAACAAAAGTTGTTAGGATTGAGGAGCACTGCCTACGATTAAATTTATCGCCCCTGTTCCATGAAACACCGAGTATAATACGCGTGTGTCGGTACCGACATAAGACAAAAGACGATCGATTCGAGTTCCGACAGAGTTCCATAGACCCGACTGACCTGAAGACTTTAGGTAGGTCCAATGACTGACCACTCTATTCCACCACCACTGCACCCCAGCCCTTTAATGCTATAGAATAGACCGTCATATTTACAATAGATTCATTTTTAAATTTATTTTAGTTTTTATCTAGTTTTAGTTTAGTTATGCATGTAAATTTGAATTTGTATTATAACGTTTAGTTTATATACAAGAATTCCGATAACTGACATTCATTTGTTAATAAATCTGTTTTTCAAGGAATCAAGTGGTATCCAACCGGTTTCTCGCAAGGTTGCTGAACTTTTCAGTCGCTGGCACGGTTAAGTAAACAGTACTAATGGTCTCGTTTGTCGGCCCTTTTTGGGAAACTAAGGCTCTACCACGGCATGTGTGGCCTTAGAATCCACGGTTGGAGGTACTCACCTCGAACCGTGGACGAGGTTTTGTCGACGCATGTAGGAATAGGAAATTATGAGTGCAATAGAGTCAAAGTGCAAAATTATAAAATAAATAAATATTATGGGACAATCTTACGCAAATCGACCCAGTCCCCAGTAAACTCAATGAGGCTTGTGTTATGGATACTAGACGACGATGTATATAATTGATAGATACATATAAATACTCAAAGACATAGAAAACATCCATAACTTAGGAAATATTCGTGATAAACACAAATAAATGCCCGGATTCGAACCCGGGACCTCCTGCCTTAGCCTGCCTCACTGGTGCCCAAAGTGACGGGTTTTAAATAAATTACTTTCTCAAAATCGAAACTAAGGTAAATATTAAACTATATTAAGTACTACATACCTAAATAGCTTCGGCTGGATCGGGTCATATTATATTAGATCTGGAAATGTTGGCTAATTTCAAAAACATTACATATATATATATATATATATATCTGATATCAACTTTACTAGATGTGCATACTATAGGTTCCCAATAAGTCGTTTAGAAATAAGCCTTATCAACAAGCGACAACGTGGTACCTTTTACTAAAAACAATCACATAATACATACCGGGTGTTTCCTGTAACAGGAGCAATAAATTTATTTGTAGGCAATGCTCCTCAAACCTAATTACTTTAGTTCAACAACTTTTAAAAATTATGTATTCTGTAGGTTTTCACTTTTTAATACAAACTACTTAAATAGTATTTTCCATGTACGTTAACATCAGCCTAACTGACATCTCTTGTCATAGTTCAAAAATTACAAAATTGGAATGCCATTGCGTCTTTTAACAAACTTTAAACTGTAATAAAAATCAAAACATACGTTAAACTCAAACTCAAACTCAAAAGCATTTATTGAAGTAAACCAAAATTTTACACTTTTCAACGTCAAATTGATTAAATATACAAATAATATACAAAAGTAACAAAATATAGAGAATAAAATTGAAATTAAAATAAAACAATGTCAGCAGAAATTAAAATATCAACATACAGTAAAATAACAAATAAATAAGTAAGTCAATTTGATCATTATAATATAAGTCATTCATTCGTTCACTCGTTCATTTTCCGTTCGTTCATTCCCATCCATTCACTCTCTTGTACAACAAACGTTGCAGTTGTTCAGTTTGGGGAGTACTGCCTACGATTAAAATTGATCCTATTACAGGAAACAGCCGGTATATAACTTAGGTTGAGGTACCCAGGTGCCATCACAAAATATTTATAAGTGGCTAATATGAAAAACCTGCGGGTTAGCACGGCACCATACTTGGCAAGTTGGAGGTGCTACATACATTCGTATTTACCTTTGCAATTATCACTACAGACATATAATATGCCCATAATAATTTCGGAACAGTCAAGTTTATCACGTTTCTTTGAATTTTTGCAACGTTACTCACTTTGCAAGATTTCAGTATAAATTTATGTATAGGTATTTAGGTATTATAGCAAACGAAACAATACAATTATGTTAAAGGTCCTAAATATATAAATAAATAGCTGAAAAAATTGCGTCAGATCTACGAAAATCTATATTTTCGTACAGCTGTTGTCAATCTACAATATTGATTGCCAGTAGGTAAATACCTAAAATTAAATTTATTGCAAAATTTTACCTATCTGCAAAATTAATTTTGCAAAATTAATACAGAGTGTAACAAAAATGCTGGTGATCTGTTTAAGAGCGTAATTAGTAATCTGATCAGGAAAAAATAGGAAATAACATTTTTGACTACAATTTTTTTTTATTGTATGGAGGACTGGATTATCCGAACGACTTATATACAAAAAAAATATCTGTGTTTTTTTTCTAATTATACTACTGATAACGCCCTTAAAAGGATCACCAGCAGTGTGACATCCTGTATACTCGTATGCGGGGTTATGGGTGATTATTATTTTATAAACTTTAAAAAAAAAACCCGGCGCCAAACTCTCCATTCACCTCAAGCCTTTTCAATTTGCAAGGACTCAGCGCCTAACCTGCACAATATCCTTTAAGTCCGATTATAAAAATAAACCGAAAAACCGAATAAACGTTACTATAATAATATAGCAGGTATTCCCGTACAAGTATTTGTAGAAGCGGTTTTCCAACGCGGGTGGTCCCTATCACACCACTTAGCGTGTCACACAAAAAATCACTACCAAAAATATGAAAATATCACACTCATACATGGATAGGTTAGTATGGACATGGCTCGCATCGAATGCAAGAATACTTAGCTTCAGTGAGATCTGTGGTAAGCACACGAGTTGCTTAAACGATGTCCCATTTGCGTCTCGTTATCTACAGTTGCATCTAGCTCACACCAGCAAGTGCGAGCAAGATGCACTGATAGTGAGTTAACGTAGTCGCTAGCGAGTACCTACATTTTTCTGCATTACATTTCAAACTCGTGGTAAGCACCATTTGGTTGAATCCGAAATGTATTTATGCCTAATTCATGTTCTTGAACATTAAATGATTAAAATATTTGCATCAATTTCGTTTGCCACAGTTACAAACGCAAACGCAAACGCAAACGTTCGACAAAAAAAACTAAATATTTGATATATAGTTATGGTTATGTTTGCTGTTGGAATTGGAAGTATTACCTTTAAGTAGATAAACAGAGTGATGACACGATAGCTCTTTAGCCCTTTTTGATGCCGGGATGCCCTTTCTATAGAAATTGACAGATCGTCCCATCCCGTCCCGTTCTAGTGTGAGTTATCATTTAAGGTCGGGGTTCGACATTCACTATTACCTATTAGAAATGCTCATAAGCTTATTTTCCAAAATCTTATTCTCATTGGTTTATATATACCTAGGCGTCAGCGACCCTCAGCGGAATATCCTCACTAATCTGACCTGGCGGCCATGTTTGTTTTCCTAGGTCAGGTACTGCGCGCGCGCACAGGTACACCGTACATCCCCCCTTCCCCGGTCTCGAGAGCTTGTTTCCTTTTCTTTTTCAACTAAACGTGGATACTGGAGCTTGTGGACATAGTATGAATTAGATGAATAAGTTTAATAAAGTATAATTAACATTGAGCAAAAACAAATGTATAGTACAATTTAAGTTGTTTTGAAGTGCAGCATCAGTTTTACTTAGGTAGTAAAGTTACAAGAATAATGCAATTTAAAGAACATTTTCAAACTGGAAATTTTCATGCTTCATTACTTCATTCATTACATCGCTCGTTAATGTTTAAGTCATAGAAATCCGAACTAACTGTAAAAAGGTTTGTAGGTAGGTAGATAGATAGCTAGTTTTACTTACTCATTTTGACTGTACCTACTTACTATTTTCGTCCCGATATTACAAGAATAAAAAATAGAAAACTGAAAAAAAATCGGTTTCTAAATTTACGGTAATAAATATTTTTCTTGTTTGTCAACATGAAGACATTACGTATGTCTTCATGTTTGACTTCTATTTGTTAAAAGCGAAACCGAAGAAAACTTATTGACGTAAAACCGTTAAATCTGCAAAGTGTAATCTGTAATGTAGAGTCAAACCACGTTATCTTTTCTCAGCGAATGAACTGTCAAACTTGAAAGTGTTATTTTAAACGTCAAACTTCTATGAAATTATAACGTTTACTTAACACTTCCACGGTCTATGCTATCAAAATCTAGGAAACTTAGCATAGACTGACTCTAAATGTATATGCACTGGTGTGTTATTTCGCTTGTAACAAATGGTTATAGGTAGAAACTGGCCCTGATCAATTTTAAACGACTAAATTAAACATGTATAAGTACAAATCTTACAAGAAAAACGTTTGGAACATGTGTACTTATACATATTTGTGAAGATTTGCATGTAACGATAGTTTGTTGCTTACATAATACTAGACTCACGATAAATTCGTTACGCTAAAAAAATCAGCTATTATAAATTATTTCCCAAATAAATAATCAAAATTTACTGGATTAATCAGTCGTTTGACCAATAACATCATTTGATAGATATGAGATGTTTTTCATCATGACCAAGTTATTTATTGTTTTTTTTTTACTAAAACTTATACGAAATTCACTATAGCTTAGACATGGGAGATTAGGATATTAGCAATTTTGTAGAGGCACTACAGATTTATCCAATAAGACAGCAGTGGGGTTTGTTATCCAGGTTAAACCCTCCAATTGCATGGAGGCATACCAGGGAGCGCTAATTCTATGTTAATATATGGCTCAACGAAAACCTGCCATAAAAGAATACGCATACTTATACTCATACTCAAATTGTTTATTTAAGACACAAAAAAAGAGAACAAATAAAGTAGGTACAGATAACACAAACAGCACAAGTGTCACAAAAATGGTGAGCATCTACAAAGTTCAAAATTACATGCCAATAAAATAGTTATAATAATAAAATACCTCTAAAATTTAGAGCTATTTTATTAACGAAATAGTACATTGTGCATCTCTAGGGAGGTAAGTACAGGATTACTAACGAGAGTCTGTTAGAAGCCCGACGCAGCAGGCGGAGGGCTTTTAATGACTCGACTTTGTAATCCTCTTACCGACCGTGATGCATACAATGTTTTTCATCACACTTGTAAGGGAAAAAACGAATATACAAATTAATATATTTATTAAAGTTGAATAATACACAGTCAAGTTGGTTTATAGCCAAGTTTAAAGATTTTAAATAAGCCTTAGCTGATGCAATACCTCCTTAGTCTGAGATAAAATGATGTACGATATTTTAAAACTAAACTCATAACTCCCGAGGGAGTTATATTGTACTAAAATCCATAACTCCCGAGAGGACTAAATTGGCTCTAACCATACGCCCTGCGCGTTATAACACCATTACCGAGCAAGTTTGATGAAAAAAACTAAACGTAACTATCATTTAGAGTCTTAATGATAGTTACGTTTAGTTTTTTTCGTTGCGTAAGCGACAATTAGATGGCGTGATATTAGGACTGTCATAACCTTTCAGAGTCGTACAGATCTTTATTATTTATAATATTTGTTACTTTAATTTCTTCTGTTGTAATTTTTTATAGAAAAAGCTATAGTCTTCAGAAAAAAAATTAATCGTTTATTATTTTAATTTTATTATTTAATTCACGCAAGCTGGCGCGGAGTCTATAAACATAATGACAGTTTCATACATTTTTCGTGCCAGCCTTCGTGAATCGATCTGTACACAAACGAATGAACCAAAAAATCGCTTCCAATATCCAAAAATCAAGTAAAAACAGGAAATTATCACTTATCACTTATAATATTGATCTACTAACATATTTTCTCCCGCTCTAAAAAAGGGTTTTTGACCATAAATCACGTATTTTATGATTTCAATACTTACTAACTAGTGTCTCGCTCCTATAAGACCGGGCCGTAATCCCGATAAAGCCCCCAAGTGCCCGAGGGACTAATGCCCATGTATTGCCGATTGTGGGAACGCTTAGCAGTCGTAATGCCAAATTAATTTGCGGCCGCGGGCAGCGGCAGGGTTAAGTCTTGTTTTTAATTAACGTGAGGTGAATGAGGGCAGTAGGTAGTTTTAAATAGAGATTGAGATTAAGTATGTGTTCATTTTCATGCAGAATTTTCACACTATAATTCAAAAGTAACACTAGTTCACTATAACTTTGAGAGATAAAAGTGTCCTTTGTCTATAACAATTCTGCTAAACAAAAAGGTGTAAGAAAAAAGAGGTTTTTTTTTCTATTATTCTTAACTATTTTCTACTATTTTTTATTTTTTAATCGTAGCCTTAGAAAAAAAACTGGTAATTTTTTTCTATAAACACTAATGAAGTAGTAAAATATGCAGTATTTAAATAAAGTAGGTACTTGTTATGTTTTTTTAGAACGTTTTTGGGCGTTTTTGTTTTTTATTGTACAAAATTCATGTTTGCTAAATTGGAATTTATATCCGTTTTCTACTTAGAATCGCGAGCTTTTTAGTCCTAGCAGGAGAAAAACGTGTCTTAAAATTTCCACATATTTTTCAAACATTCCATTGCGCTACCGCCATACCAAATCTGTGAAAAATGAAAGTTAAAAAAAAACATTGAAAACGGCCTTGTAGGAGGTCGTCAAATCAAAAAGAATTAATGTAATTTTTTGGATACCTACCTGGAGATGGACATTCCATGTCAGCCAGTGTACTAGCGACAATGCGAAACCAGCCATTTCTATCTATCCCCCAATTAAAATAATGCAATCCCCCTCAACTCTGATTGTTTTTCAAGTGCGCACGCGGCGCGGGACAATGGGAGCGTGGGAGCCTGTGAGCACCCTTGGGTAGAACTCACATAATCTGCATGTATTTACTATAAGGTATTTTTAAGCGGTCGAATCCGACTCGGTTGGGCAGCGTTCGGGAAGCTGCGACATATCTTTTCGTCCAATATTCCGCAGTGCCCGAAGACGAAAGTTTGTGTGTGTGTTGCCAGTGATGACATACGGTACTGAAACGTGGTCGCTTACAATGGGCCTCATAGGAAGGCTCAAAGTCACCCAAAGGGCAATGGAGAGGGCTATGCTAGGAGTCTCTCTGCGAGATCGTATCAGAAATGAGACCATCCGCAGCAGAACCAAAGTAGCTCCGATATAGCTCTCCGAGTCGCTAAACTTAAAGTGGCAGTGGGCGGGGCACATTGCACGTAGAACCGATGGCCATTGGGGCGGGAAGGTTCTCGAGTGGCGACCGCGTACCAGAAGGCGCAGCGTGGGTAGGCCCCCCACAAGGTGGGCTGATGACTTGGTGAAGGTCGCAGGAGTCCGCTGGATGCGGGTGGTGCAGGACCGGTCTTTGTGGAAATCTTTGGGAGAGGCCTATATGTCCAGCAGTGGACGTCTTTCGGCTGAAATGATGATGATGATTATGATTTTTAAGAAGAAACGTCTGCGAACGATACCAAATTTCTTAGAAAGAAAGGAAAAATGCAAAAAAACATGACCTTGGGCAAGATTAGAACCCGCGATCTTAGAGATACACGCCTATCGCTCTGCTAACTAAGCTACCAAGAACATTACCCCCAAATTGCAAATGAATTTGCGGCGTAGAAAAATGGGCGTGTACCTCAGGGTCGTAGGTTCGAGTCCCGCCCGAGGTCATGATATTTTCCACGTTTCCTTTCTTTCTAAGAAATTTACATGTTTGTCTCAGGAGCAGTATAATACGAACTCTGATGATAGGTAATATTGTCTAATTTTCATATCACGGTGGGAGGTTAAATAGTGTGCTTACCTAATGGTGAACACTGGGTATTCCTATACCACGGGTTTTACGTAACCACGAGTCGATAGCGACTGCGCGTCTGCGCGATTGTATTAATTATCATAATGCATACCAAAAAGTGGGTTAGGTTAGGTTCGGACTGTGTCCGAATATTCGGAAAGATTAAATTCAGCCAAATTATGCTAAACCCGAATATGCCATAGCAGTATATGCGTAAAACCAATGACTACATCAATTATGCCAAATAGAATGAAGCACATACTAATTATGTGAAGACAAGTGGAACCCAGAAACTGCCCATGCTATTTTTTTACGCGATAGTACCTACTTACACATGCCAGAGCACTAACAGAAATAGATTTTATTGTTAGAGTCTAACTATGCTATGTTTCCTAGAAATCCTAGAATTAGATAGCAGACTGTGAAAGTGTTAAGCAAACGACATAATTTCATAGAAGTTTGACGTTTAAAATAACATTTTTAAAGTTTGACAGTTCATTTGCTGAGAAGAATATAACGTGATTTGTTGACCCAAGATTTTCTCCTACTCCGCTGTTTGCTGATATCAATAAAATTGTCTATGTACTTGCCTAAAGTGACTTGTTGCTGTTGGTTTCTAACCATTCTGACAAACAAAGCAATGTAAACAGTTGCGTAACTTTTGGCGGAACCATCAGGTATCTAATTAGGCATACCTACACAATTTGTTTGAGAACATAATCGATATCAGCAATCGATTCCAATTTGCTCATCGATTTACACAGCGCATTATCGGTGGGGTACGAAGTACGAATTTTGTTGGTAGAAGAAACATGTCAATGTATTGATAGATCATTGTTCATTACATAAAGACTGCTTTTAATTAGGGTAGACTTAGCATTTTCTAAATTGCAGCCTCCAAATACAAGTAGGTAGATATTTTATAAATCGGTTAAACACAAAATGATGTTACACGTCTTTCCGGTAGACTATCCTAGGCCTATAAAGGTTTTTTCAATACAGTTGCTCACAAAGTGCCCTTTTTTTGGCTGTTTTGCGTGCGCAAAGTTTGTTTTTGCGAACTAGTGCTTTTTACTTTTCCAATCTTTTTAAATTTAGTTGTGTTCCAATTCATGACTGCTTACCGAAGAGTATTATTGTTCGGTAACTTTACCGAGCCGTAATAAAACTAAATACCTACTATTAACGCAATAATATTTAAGATATTGATATTTCATATTTCAATAATTACTTCTTCATCATACTAATGATCATTCATTAAAAATATTAACATTGAAAACAGTTCTTATAAATCTGTGTGTATGAAACGGAACAGAGCCTACGAAACGTCAGTCAAAGTAGAGGCGTTTTTCAATCAGGTAAATATGTTCGAAGGGCCTATAAGACATGACGATACGATTTGTCACATGCGATTTATTATTTTGTTTATTATAGATTGAAAATGAGAAAGTAAAGAAGATAAGAGAAACATTTTGAAGAAGTTCTTAATATATCAACTGTATTACAATCGTGTCACGGAAATAATAATAAAACTTTTAAATTCGTTCTTATGTATTTTAATTTTTTTCGCAGCTGTATTGAAAAACGTCGTTCGATTCACGTGCAGATATGTCATTTTTCACTTGTCCCGAGTATTGCCAGATACCTCAGGACTCGTGAAGTAATGACATACTTTCCGCACTAGCATCGAAATGTACTAATTACTCCACGAGCTATTAATTATTGCCAACAGGAAAAAACTTGTGTACGAATTCAACTAAACTGTAGAGCACAATTACATTAGCACAATTCTGTCAACAAGTGTTTAACTTTTTGTAGTTCTGCTGATTCCTATATGTACACATTTCTTTTCAGAATTAAATGATTAAACACTAAACAAACGTCCTCCTTGTTTTTGATCTCACTTATTTTTGTAGGACTTTTATAGAAATTAGTTAGCAAACATTAAATTCTAAATCCACTGATCATTTTCAAAGGCAACAAGATTATGAAAACAAGTTCAGACTAAATTTATAATCAGCCTGCAGCCATTATTAGATACAAGTAGGATGTGAGCACTCATGGAGTATCCTGAGACGCTCCTGGAGAACCGAGTGGAATACGGGTGGTCTAGGCGCGGTACAGAGGCTGGCAAAAGTGACAAGCTCGGTTAATCAGCTAATATTAGCTCCAGCAGTAAGATGTGAACACTCGTGGATTATCCTTGGACGCTCCTGGAGAACCGAGTGGAGTACGGGTGTTCTAGGCGCGGTACAGAGGCTAGCAAAAGTGACAACCTCAGTTAATCAGCTATTATTAGCTACAGCAGTAGGATGTGAGCACTCGAGGACTATCCTGAGACGCTCCTGGAGAAACGAGTGGAGTACGGGTGGTGTAGGCGCGGTACAGAGACTGGCAAAAGTGACAACCACAGTTAATCAGCTTATTAGCTACAGCAGTAGGATGTGAGCACTCGAGGACTATCCTGAGACGCTCCTGGAGAACCGAGTGGAGTACGGGTGTTCTAGGCGCGGTACAGAGACTGGCAAAAGTGACAACCTCAGTTAATCAGCTATTATTAGCTACAGCAGTAGGATGTGAGCACTCGTGGACTATCCTGAGACGTTCCTGGAGAACCGAGTGGAGTACGGGTGGTCTAGGCGCGGTACAGAGGCTAGCAAAAGTGACAACCTCGGTTATTCAGCTATTATTAGCTACAGACTATCCTGAGACGTTCCTGGTGAACCGAGTGGAGTACGGGTGGTCTAGGCGCGGTACAGAGACTGGCAAAAGTGACAACCTCGGTTAATCAGCTATTATTAGCTACAGCAGTAGGATGTGAGCACTCGAGGACTATCCTGAGACGCTCCTGGAGAGCCGATTGGAGTACGGGTGGTCTAGGCGCGGTACAGAGGCTGGCAAAAATGACAACCTCAGTTAATCAGCTATTATTTGCTACAGCAGTAGGATGTGAGCACTCGTGGACTATCCTGAGACGTTCCTGGAGAAACGAGTGGAGTACGGGTGGTGTAGGCGCGGTACAGAGACTGGCAAAAGTGACAACCACAGTTAATCAGCTATTATTAGCTACAGCAGTAGGATGGGAGCACTCGTGGACTATCCTGAGACGTTCCTGGAGAACCGAGTGGAGTACGGGTGGTCTAGGCGCGGTACAGAGGCTGGCAAAAATGAAAACCTCAGTTAATCAGCTATTATTAGCTACAGTAGTAGGATGTAAGGACTCGTGGACTATCCTGAGACGTTCCTGGAGAAACGAGTGGAGTACGGGTGGTCTAGGCGCGGTACAGAGGCTGGCAAAAATGACAACCTCAGTTAATGAGCTATTATTTGCTACAGCAGTAGGATGTGAGCACTAGTGGTAGTGTCCTGATCCGCTCTTTGAGAACTGAGTGGAGCACGGGTGGTATAGGTGCGGTACAGAGGCTGGCAAAAGTGACAAGCTAATGGAAGCTAAAGCTAAGCACTAAAGACAGAATGACTGTATATGCTAACACTCTAATCTACACTCACACTGACAAGGACTCTTGGCGAATAGTACCTAGTGAAACTTGTACTTGGTGAATAGTGGCCAGTAGTAGCCCATTCGAGGCTTCCGGTTAATATGTAGGTACTCATAAACCCTAAACATATATTGTAGATTTTTATGTCTAGTGTCCTGGGTAGGTATTAAAAAAATATATGACATAGGTTGCAGAGCTAAGAACGGTTCAATAGGCAGGTAGAGGAAAAACAGGACATAGTAGGGTAGGTGCATATAGTAGATCAAGAACATGGTTTTATAAACTACACGCATCCTGACTACACATGGCTTATATTTAACACAAACAGACGTAAGTTTGGGTATAGGAAGACTCGGGTGGCTTCTCGACCCGACTGTACCTCACAGGGCGAGCTTCAAGTTTATGATGGTTTTACCGCGAGAGCCACTTAACGCCCGCTACCGGGTACCGGGCACTCCCCCCCACATCTTACATTAATTAGAAGCTATACCCCCGCAGCACCTATTTTATTCTACGTAACAAGGAAACATTTATACTGCTAAGGATTTTGGTTGTTAAGTGTTATTTTGTATTAGGTAAGTATGGTGTTAAGTTGCATTCGATTTTGATTGTTCGGTTAGATTACATGTCATTGTATGACCCCGTATATTAGTTGTAATTTTGGGTACCTATATATGTATATTTTTTTTTATCGAAATCGGTAGTAATTTTTAGCTATAATAACATTTTCACAGATAAGAAATTAGTTGTAACAAAAAAGTTTATTATTATGGGGGCCTTTATATGCGGTTTTTGAACGCATTATTGAGGGCTGATGATATGTGGGTATATAAATTAGATTATCTTACAGGTATTGGTAGGTAATAAAAGCAAGATATGAAAGGTATACCTAGATTAATCGTTTTACTTGGTTGGTATTAACTGCCCATTTTGTGTGTAAATTTCAGATACCTAAGAGACAAAATCAAAGTTAATTCGACATTAGTCCTGGCGTATTTTCCTAAACGCCCCAGTACCACTGCCAGAGCGAACCAATAGAGTTAAAAATAGTTACAAAACGTAGAACAAAACGCTTTTAGTTTGTTCCCTTGGCTTTTCAGCTAGTTTTTATGCAAGGCTCAGGTGCTAACGAGAGCCCCAACAGGACTCTCCTCCTAATAAATGTTTGCCTAGGCAATTAAAGGCTCCCTGGGTGGTCCGACGGACGATTCCAATTTCACGTGACCACGCGTTTTTTGAATGGAGATGTGATGTGATGACAGTTTTATTTGAGTTGGGGTTTGATTTTAAAATGCTACGAGGTGTGATTTTTAAGATGGGATCGCGCTACTACTTTTTTATGTAGACATAAAGTAAGTACCTACCTAGGTACTGTCTACCTAGGTCTTTATCTGAATTGACATCGTGATACAATAGGTAAGTGAAATTATAACAACTTTTTAGGCATTTAAAACCCCATAAAGATTTAATTAGAACTTGCACGCAATTCTCGCTACGTAAATTGCGGACTAATTAGAGTACAAGCTATTCAGACTATACATCAAATACCGTAACATTTTGAAATCGCATGCAATGTCTTACACCGTTTAAAGGCTTTTGAGTCCATATTTAATGCCTAATATATATGCATAATTATAAATAAATAAATAAATATTGCGGGACAATTTTACACAAATCGACCTAGTCCCACGGTAAGCTCAATAAGGCTTGTGATGTGGGTACTAGACGACGATATATATAATAGATAGATACATATAAATAGATAAATACATAGAAAACATCCATAACTCAGGAACAAATTCGTGATAATCACACAAATAAATGCCCTGACCAGGATTCGAACCCGGGACCTCCTGCTTCGTAGGCAGGGTCACTACCGACTAGGCTAGGAGTAATATTAGTAGGAGTAGGAATTATAACTTAATTTATCAAAAAACTTATTCCCAGCTAAAACTAACGTTCCAATAAATTCATTCTACAATACACGACAATATAATGGTCATGTTTTACCAGCACAAAATTACAATTAGATTCGCCCATCACATTAGAAAGTGATTCATCACTAAAGCAATTAATTAAATTAAAAATAAATATTAATAAAAACCGCGCGTGCCGCACCGTGCGCCCACTCCACGGTCACGGCCGACCGATTCCTGAACGAAACGAAACGCAGGCCCATTTTCCCGCGTAAAAAAATAACCTACAAATTATAGCATGCAATACAACCCTTCAAAACAAATTTGTAACTTGTATTGCTCATAACATAAAGATCCTTTTTTATTGTTTTATTCGTAGTTAAACGCAGATTTAAAGTGGTAATCGAGTAACAATTATCCGATGCGTTTAAAAAATAACCTCAAAAGGGTCACACAGTTCAATTGAATCGCGATTTGTTTATACTCGAAGATAATGATCATTGTTGAGTGAAGTGGGATTAAGTCGTATTGTAATTATGTAGTCGTGGGAAACTGTCTCAAGTGCCTGTGGACAAGTGTGTAGCGAGTAACCAACGTAAAAATAGACTACTGTGTTGTAAAAAAATCCTTTAAAATCAAGAAATAAAACATTAAATTTGAAAATTTGAGTACGTGTTATTTTCAATTTGTGTAACAGATGCGTTATATAAGTTATATTACATCCACGTTAAAGTATGTTTATAGCTTTACGATAAGGCTATAAACACACTGAATATGTAAACAATGACTGCGAGTATCCCAATACCCGTGCAATAAAAATTAAACACCGTAAATGATCTCCAAACTCCTTTCAACCCTCACCCGAGTCTAATAGCATTTATTTAAACCCTATTCGGTTGCTAAGCTAAAGTCACCGCGCACCTGGTGATGCAACCCCAGCGACTCATTACGTACCTACCCTAATATGGTTTGTTATAAAAGGGTACGTTTTTGCAAGGAACTTTTGCCGGTTAAGCCCCTTTGCATTTGAAATGTCGAACATGGTCGGAGAATCTGCAATACATTTATAGGTCTCGCCATTTAGAGAACATGAAAAGAACGAAACCACAGACAGATTAGTATTGTAGTACTCTACAAGACTTTTGTAGTGTTTGAAATCTCTACTAATGGCTTATTTTAATATATTGCTGACGAATGATAGAGTTTTATTTTGAAACTGATCTTATTTATAATTTTCCATACGTGTATCGAGCCTAAACAACAGTCTGCAATATATGCGATATGCATCTACAGTACCTACCTACCTACGATTAGATTGTTCATTTAGCGCTTATTTGTGCTAAAATCACTAGCAATGCGTTTCAGATGGCATCGAGTACCTAGTGTAGTTATTATAGAATGAAAAGAAAGTTACATAATTATGCGCGCATAAGCTACAGAAAAATGAATCCCAGTGGGCGAAATTTTTTACCTAGTGATGATGACCCAGAAGCGTGTGACTTTCCATCCGAAGGTCGAAAGTTCAAATCCTGCCGGCTCATACCAATGAGTTTTTCGGAGCTTCATTTGATATTTACCAATCGCTTTTCGTTAGACTAAAACATCGAGAGGAAACCGGACTAATTTTAATAACGCCTAGTTTACCCTCTGGGTTGGAAGACTTGGAAGGTCAGATAGTAGTCCCTACCACAGCGGACCCCAGGCTCCCTGAGTGACATAAGCCGGGAAAACGCTAGGAACAGAAGAGGGCAAAATTGTACCCAACAACCCCGTCAACAAACTACGATGCACTGACACTAACAATGCAAGTCACTGTCAACTGACAATCGGCAGGCCTTGGTGCGTAGCCAAGATGCCAATCGCTCACGCTCAGTCGCTAACGAACCGCAACTGTCATTGTTACACTAATAAGGAAGAGTGATAGAGAGAGGTAGCTACGATACGTTATCAAGCGTGAGCGATTGGCATCTTGGCTACGCACGCTTATAGATACTGTTGTTATAGGGGCCATAAATGTAACAGTGTTGGTTTTTTTTTTTTTTTTTTTTTAATACTACGACGGTGACAAACAAGCATACGGCCCGCCTGATGGTAAGCGGTCACTGTAGCCTATGGACGCCTGCAACTCCAGGGGAGTTACACGCGCGTTGTCGACCCTTTAAAAAAGGAGGATTCGCTGTGTTGACAGCTAAAGGGGCAAGCTTAGCTCCGTGGGTACACCCCACTCCCCAGCTGTCAACACAGCGAATCCTCTTGGAGCTCTGGCGACCTTACTCAACGACAGAAACACAACACTATGAGTAGGGTCTAGTGTTATTTAACTGCGGTTTTCTGTAAGGTGGAGGTACTGCCCCAGATGGGCTCTGCTCCAGATTTGAGCGAAACGACATTCGTTGTGCTGTGCCCTACCACACTAAACGATATGCATCCGCTGTGCCCATACCTCTCTTAAAACCTACCTCTTGGTTGGTTAATACCTCTCTCTTGGTTGGTGGTGGAACACTCATTACACCCCATTACAAGCTCATCCTACCTGGTGACCCCACGCTCCCACGCCTGTGAAAACATCGTTATAATCATATGCACGCGTATGACTTCCGTTGGGCAGCGATCATTTTAGGGTTCCTTTGTAAAATGTGATGTGGCAGATGCGCGGAATATTATTTTAATAAATGTAATGAACAAGTTCTCGTTTATTAATATGTTAACCCATACAGTCCTAATTACGACACGGTTTTGTTTTGCCTCTATGAAACATTTTCGTTACACTCCGGATAATGCACATATTATCGACTACGGCGTAGCGCTACGGGCGTAGCTCCGCAACAGACGAAAAAAGACTAGAAAAGAGGATAAACGTCTGTTTATCCTCTTCTTTTCTTTTCTTTTCTTTTGGCGTCCCGAATTGCCATTTGTAAAGCACTTAAAAACTGAATGAATGAAGATAAGACCCTAGACTAGATTTCATGAAACAATAGAAAAATAAATAAATAAATAACAATATTTATTATCACATCACAACGGCCTCTGTATGGTATTCATACATACATAGTATAAGCTTCACTTAGTTTGGCGTTAGCGATCTGCGTGAGATTGTCCCCCAAATATTTATATAATATTTAAAAAAATATCTAGCGGTGCATCAAACGATATCCTTTGGGTAAGGCAGAGCTGATGCATTCAGAGGCCTAAGATGTTACTTGCTTTAACGTTTTCTAATAGGTAAACCTGCGGAAATCAAGTTCTATCCTCGCTCGCTTCACTGATATCTACATTATCCCAGTCCCCATTTTAGTAATAACGAATAGAACCCTCAACAAACATAAGTTACCCTTACATTTTATTGTTAGGGCGGGGTGACCACGCCACAATAGCAGAACCAAAAGGACATATTTCTCTTCAACTTCTTTCTACATTCAACTGTTTTGGATGTCAATGTGATTATTATGTGATTTTGAAAAGGACGTATGTCTTACTAGGTTGTAGGCTTTTTACGCTCTTTTGGATGTAAATGTGATATAAAACTGTAATTTGTCCGATAGAATGATTGATTCGGGAAGCGTGCGATGCAGATAGGTGCAGTGGGTGCATTGGAGCGATAAGGCCGAGTGAGATAAGTAGGTGTTACCAGAATCGGACACGTTTTTGATCATATCTCTATTGTGGTTAAGTATCTATGTTAACTATTTCCTTGCTTTTTTATTCATCATCATATCAACCTAAGGAAGTTCACTGCTTGACAAAGGCCTCCTCCAAGGATATAAGCAACGACCGGTTTTGTGCTGCCCGCAGTCACGGATTTCCCCCGACTTTCACCAGATAATCGGTTCATCTTGGCGGGGGGCTTCCCACGCTGCGTCTCCACTCAGGAACCTTACTGCCCCATCAGCCATAGACTCTACGAGCAAATTTAACTCTTGCGACTCTCCGAGCTATGTCTTTGACTTTGGTCCTTCTTCGGATCTCATCAATTCGATCTCGGCGAGAAACTCCAAGCATAGTGGGTATCCCGTTCTATCAAATTAGTAGTTCGAATAAAGATCCCAGGGTTAACTACAGTCCACACTCTTGTTTGTAACCAAAATTTTGTATTTCATGTGCACGATTAATTGTCTCGATCATAATATTTATTTATTTATTATTGCTCCCGGTACTGAGTTTGTGTGGGGATAACCGGGAATTCCTGGTTCCGGTACTTACCGTATTTGTATAGAAAACCAGTATCGGCCCTTTAACTTCTAAGCCTGCGTATTTACGCGCTCGCCGGCATTTTATTCTAAACCATATTTTAATGTACTTTATTTCGTTTGGAAACATCAGAAGGATGGTAGTCGAAGGGTATTACTTTTAATTTCCCCTGACTTCGCCGTTCGCTGGAAAGTATCCTAGCATCCACTCAAGCGCACCTAAGCGACGAGTGTCTAAAAACGGTTCCAACTTCCATTATGCAAAACGCATCAAATCGTAAATTACATTAACACATCACCCAATACGCATATTATTACACAATAACTATTATTGCACCGGACATGAAACTGCACCCCCGTCACCCTCGTGACGTCACTAGCCTTTTATTGCGTCATTAATACGTGATGGGTCATTAATACTAGAGTGAAGCGTTAATTGGGGTTAATATTGATGATTTTGACAATGAGGAAACATCAATCAACTCCGCTGTTTGCTTTGTTCTTTTTTTTAGGTTATTTACGAGTAGTAGATAAAAGAGTCCGACCGTGGCTTGCGTCAAATGCTGTATCAAGTACGTCGTGCATGTATTTAGGTAGGTGTCGCATTTCGCATTCGCTTCTGTTAAACTTTCAGACACGAAATTTAATAAATATCTATCGTAAATTGATTTAATTTCGATATCACTCACAGTATAATTAGAGCGTTAGTGGAGCGTGCGACTTTCAATTTGAAGGTTGCGAGTCCCCGGCTCGTACTAAAGAGTTTCTCGAAACTTATGTACGAAATATCATTTAGTTTTACCAACAAAACTTGGGTGGGACTTGGGTGGGTGGGATTGGGTGAAGGACATCGTGAAGAAACTGCACTAATCCTAATAAGGCCTAGTTTAGCCTCTTCCAAAGTCAGATGGCTGTCGCTTTCTTAAAACTTTCGCCTACGCCTAATCTTGGGTTAAATACGTTTTTAAAGCGGACCCCAGGCTCCCTGAGCCGTGTAAGCTGGTAAAACGCTAGGAAGAAGATCACTTGCAGTTGTATCTAGCTCGTAAATAAGTATGATTGTGAGGGCAAGGCACTGTTAGTGAGCTGTGATCAACTGAACATACTTATTGAGATTAGGTAATTTAATAATTTAATTTCTAGATATTCAATATATTAGCTTCATTTTAGTCTTAAAACCGACTTTAACTCCAATTTTCATAGGAAAAATTTCAAAGATTAATTAAATGTATAGATATCAACAAAAAATGAAAGAAACAAGCCGTTTCATATGTAGGTATATTTAAACTTCAAAAATCGCGCGACCGGGTAGTGAATCAATCACTTACCGCTACATTTTTGTCTGTCATTACGAGCAATGGCCGGCACAGGTGGTCTGATCAAATTATACAAATTGCAACATACAATATTCATAGCGATAGGGCGGGACTGTGGTTAAAATGTGTTTAAATTATTATAAGTTTTTTAACGGTTGTATTTTCAGTGTTGCTTATGAAAAACTGTCAGTAAAGCAGCTACCAAATCACCTGCTACTATCATCGTATAAAAAACGTCTTACAAAACCGCCTTCACTTAAATAAGTCTGTAGGTACAAGCAAGCAGTGATACAGCTCTGACAGCGCGGCATTGACTGGTACGAGTGGTACCAGTACCAGTGGTACGTCGGAGGGGGGTATAGATGAGTAGTAGCAACGCATTTTTTTGCGTAAAGCGTCATACGTAAGAGATAGCGAATAATCCACTGTAACCCGTGATCCACTGTTACCCACTCTCCCCTACCTACTTACATAATAATACTTACATCATTCAGTAGTACAAAACATTCAAACATACACTCTTTCTCGAGTACCACTCGTCTACCACTAAATTTTCGTCATAAATAATGTCAAATTAAATTATAAATTGAAAGAGAAGTCATATACTACAGAAAAAGTGACCAAGGCAGGGGTGAGCAGGGCTGGGATCGAACCAGCGACCTCGTGCTTTCGCGGCAGACGCTTTACAATTGTGTCAAATTAAACTCTTCGTGATTTAGGAAAATCATGGCAATGACGAGTCGGAGTCGCCGGAGATATTCCTGACGAAGCCAAATAGAATTCGGTTTGCTCAACTGCCTGAAAATTAAGTAAGCCGGCGAGTATCGAGTTCTACTGAGGCTCGCCGCTACCTGACAGTACCATACCCAACCAGGGTTACTTTTAGATACCTTTGATAGGTACATTATACAGGTTGATTATTTTATCACCAGCCAAAATCTACGAGTACATAGTGAATGTGTAGGTCATACTGACCAACTTTTATTATGGGGCCGAAGTCGAAATCGCGAAAAAAAAATTGCCTATTTCATACCAATTGGCCGCATCACAACGGCCGGAATGTATGAAACAAGCATTTTTTTTTGCGCGCCATATTTATTTTTATTTAGGCATTCCGTCATTTTTCCCCCAACAGTTCCAGCCCTACCGTGGAACCTCCAGCTCTGATTAATTCATATCGCGTAATGAGGTAGGTTTTTAGCTCGCGATTGATTTGCGTCCAATTTGTCGCGCTGTGGTCGTGATTTCGTGAATATTTGATCAGCGCCGCGCCGCCGTTATTAAATGTAGCCGCATCGTTGAAATATCACTACATTTACTATACTCCAATCAACAAGACAGATAAAATCTCATTTTCTGATATTTATTGATATACTGGGTGTCTCCAACTATGGGGTTTTAAATCCAGGGTTTGATTTTCTCTCCAAACTGAGCCTCTTTCACTATGGGACCAACACCGAGATCACGAAAAAAATGTTGGCTGACCCCATAGTACCCCACCCAACCCAAAGTGTTAACATCGGATATTCCGAAATGCATGAAGAAAAAAATTTTTAGCAATTTCAGTTTTGGGTCCCATAGAAAAAAATGGTCGGTTGGGAGAGTAAAATCAAACCCTGGATTTAAAGCCCCTAAGGCTGCGTTTTACCAAATTTTTATTACGAGAATAACGCTTACTCTCAGATAGTAACGTTAAATTACTATGGGATTTAGACATTAGTATCCAAGAGTAAGCGTTACTCTTGATTAAAAAGTTTGGTCAAATCCAGCCTAAGTCGGAGAAGAGACACCGTGTACACCTATCGATAATTTTGTTGGTTCTTAGCATTTTGGTGGTAGATGTCGCACGCAGCACTGGCAGTGTAATTAACACTTTCGGTGCCAAAAACACGCAAGAAGGTTTTGTTTTGTACCTATATGATTCAAGGATGTTGGCACTGAATATGTTAAGGGAGATGGTAAGTAGGTACAGATGTAGTGCACAACATTTTGTCCTCGTATTTTCACTGAAACACTCGAACGTGTGCTATTCCAGTGTCAGTACTAAAAGTATCGAGGTCGATAGAAGTAGCATGACAAATACGAGCGTTTCCATGAAAATACGACAGCAAAACATTATACACATCTGTACCTATTTAGCTAATTTATTTGCAGTATTACTTACCAAGTTAGGTATGGCTTAAATCAGCCATCTTCAAACTTATTAATATGTTATATTAATAAGTATTAGTTACTAATATATACATACACATAGACACGCACAGATAGATATATTTATGGCCTTTGGCTTCTCCGCTTCGTCTAATCATTAAGTCAATATTTATTTGTTAAGAACGTAAAAGGTATCTAAAAATTATCAACACTTACACACTTAATGTGTTTGTGCAAATACCTATTAAAAAGTAACAAAGCTACCTTTAACGTCCCAACATAGAAGTCTCCGACAACGCATTACCAGCTCATCACACCGATAAGTTTCCCACAAACAAAAGCACGATGACGCGTTTTCCACCGGAAGTTCCCACCCGTAGATTAAACCAAGATGGCCGCGCAAGATGGCGTCGGCACGCGCCCGCCACGTGCGCCCGCGCACCCTATGCTATTTTACGTGTTTTCATTGAAAATATTAAAGAATAATAGAGAATAGCGTGTTGTTTCACTCTCGAGTAAATTGATTCCGGAAGGTTGGGGTTAAAATGCAATTGAACTGATCATTATTCTCACATAAAGAATTCAACGGTGTCCGGGTCGAATTGAGAATCGTGACAAGGGGAAAACTATTTTCCTAATGGGACAAGTGGCGTAATTTGGTAATACAAGTTTTGTCAGTTTATATTATAGGATTCTATTCGAACGCACGATTAAAAAAAATATAGAATTCTAAAATAGTTAGGTACACACTGAAGATTGTCACCATTAATTAATATTTAATAAAAATACCAATAATACAATACAATACAATACAATAACTCTTTATTGCACCTCAAAACAACAAAAATAACACAAACTGGTATAGATTACACATGAAAAAGAGGCAAACAACAGGCGGCAATAATTTTAGATGTTTACTTTCAGTTTTTTTTTTGTTTTAGATAGTTGACAGTTATATATAGCCACGCGCACGGATGTCAAAAATTGTCTCGAAGATGTTGTTCCATATCTACATAAGTAGGTACCTACATGTCTATATGAGAATACCGCGATTCTCTGGATAGGACGGGAGGCCTACCACCAACCACTTCTTTCGTTCATTCTTCTGTTTGCCTCTTTATCTCGAGTATGCAAGAGCGATAGAGAGGTACCTACGAACGAATGTGAAGAGAAAGAAGTGGTTCGTGGTAGGCCTCCTGGTTACAAAACAGTGAATAAAACATTGCAATAAAGGAAATAATTTATTTAAACCCTCTCCTTCCACCAATTCCGGTCGTGTTTAACAAAGGCTCGTGTTTAAGATAGGAGTATTACTTACATAATTAATGATAACATCACAAAATTGGCAGTCTAATTTAAATTTCGATCGACTGCCCTACAAATTTATTTATAAAATAATAGTAGATAACGTACCATGGCCTGTAAAGTAAGAAATGAAGCGAAGCTGAGGTCGACAAACATGTGATCTGTGGCTTTCTTATTTACTGGCCAAGGTCTGTACACTATGTCTCTGCTTGATGCAGTCGGCAAGCGGCGAATTTGTTAGCGTTGCGGCCTGCGATTGGCTGCTTGCCGGCCGGATGGCAGAAAATAATTTTATCGTGACATACGTTGTCTTTAAATTGCATGGCGTTGAGATAGGTAGTTAGCAAATCGATTTGTATTAATTTAATTCCAACAAAACTAAAACAGAAAGACTTTATTAACACTTTTAAAGCTGTAATATTTTGGAAACAATGAGCAAACATTAAACTTTTTAAACGCCAAGAAGCCTGAAAGGTTTAGAGCATAGTAAAAGTAGACTTTCAACAACAATTTCCCCTCTGCGAAAAAACTTGCACAATTCTCCCTGTGTTGTTCATACTGATAAAGCTCACGCTGACGTCTATTACTACGTAATGTACGAATAGGCATACATATTGACAGCGTAAATATGATACGACGCTCTTATTACAACGGAATAAGATGCTATCATGCTACGGGATTTATTTTTGAGTAAGATGTTTACGCTCATATTTTTACATTTGACTGTACACCATATCAGTTCAAAACATTCTCTGGCATTATAGGAATACGCCTTTACACCGATTTTATTCGAATCGGGCCCGGCGTGTGAGCGAGTCAGCGCTATACACCGCTCCCGCTCACACACTGGAACGGTTCACAGATCTGTAATTCTACGTTTAATTAATGTGATTATCAGACCTTAAAAGTTCTTCGCGTTTAAAAAGTATGAGATGACGTTCAGACTGTTGGCACAGTTTTGGTGGCAGGACATAACTATGGGCGGACAGATTACGTATAAGGCACCAATATTGTATTCTAAAAACATATTAACAGGTTATTCACATTATTCATTGTTAAGATAAATATCAATAGAGTATTTGCATTGATTATCTAGAAATTTTAAAACATATTCAAAGATCAGTTTAGTTTGTATAGTCACCTGCAAAATATATGGAGGCCGCAAAAATATCTGACACAATCTTAATTATACAGCCATAAGAGGTTGTCACATCTTTTTGCGACCTTCAGGACCGGAAGATACAGATGACTGTACAAATTAATATTAAATAATATTTAAAGCATATTTAGGTCATTTACGTAATTTAGTCGATTTTCGCTCGACATGTTTCGTTCTTAACGAAGAACGTCATCAGGAGCGACCACCCGCGACAAAGGCAAGTCGTATAAATTGCGTGAGTGACCCGTTTTAAATATTATTTAATATGCTCGAGTTTCACGAGAGTTTTATAGTCAAATTAATATTCTTTAAAAAATAATGGTGATATTAATAAAAAATTACGATGACAGAGACAAATATATAACATGAGTAAAGCGTAAAAAAATCGTGACTTTCATGATTTAAAGAAATCTTAACTAGCATCTAATATCTGGCCAGTTTGCAAGGTTACATACAAAGCTTGAAATTTGCCTAATCTTCTGCAATAAAACTAAATCTATGAAAAAATTCTCAACAGCTTTGTTATGCAATTTTTTTTTACTGTGGAAAAGTAGCCACCAGTCACTCATAACAGTGAAACGTATTTTTCATTTAGTCTGTCAAACTTAAAAATACAAATACTACGAAGCGGGTCAAAGTTCGCAAACTGTATCGTCGCTAGGGTAAGGGACATGGATATCCCTAATTGAAACTACGTTCGACAATATAATCTTTCAATTTTTTAGTGAGAGACAAATGGAAAAATTAGTGTCTTAATTTTTTGATAACCTAACTGACATACTATAAGTGTTAGAGATTGTTTTAGAGCACTAGCCTAATATTAATCAATGGCCAGTAATTGACGATTTACCCCTACACATTTTAAATCGTATACATATACATATATACCTCTACATTATCGTTAATATCTACGGCAGCGTTCTTATACATCTGTAAGCGTTAATAAATTATGACGATATTATCTAATCTCCAATTTGGTATGTTACTTATTATTAAGAATAAATTAATAAAATCAGTCTATACTACGTGTGATGTCGGTGGTTAGTATCTATTTAAAATCAAGTATTAAGATGCATTGGCATCATTTCTGAGAGAAAATACAACAACTCAATTTGGGAAAATCATTTTAACATTTTCCTAACTAAGAAAATATATGTAACACGGATATTTGAACGAAGCTAGTGCCATTGGATTAACCCATTGCACCTTAGTTTTACTTGCTAGTTGTCAGATGTTACAAAATGACATTCCATTCCAAGTTGGAAGTGAATTTCCTAATAGTATTTATTATGTACGGGGTTTTCAAGAGTGCAGCTTTTGAAACTATACTATGTTGGTATTTGAGTCACAAATCAATCGGTGCACAAAAATATCTGGAACAGTTATATTCTATAGTTATCAGAAGAAACCGAGTGCGTATTCAGATAGTATCGAACATTTTGTATAAAATATGTAGATATTTATGACGGCAACTGTAAAGTGTGTAAGCCTTCTTTGTGGCTAAAACTACATTCATCGTAATTCTACTTCTACGCATTATTTGAGAGTATTCTATGGCTGAATTAGTATATAATGATTTCCAGATATATAAATCAGGATCCCGTTCGTATATGAAAATAGAATAATCGCATTTGCTATTACACTATGGCAATTTATCTTTTTATTGAATTAGTTTAGTTTATTTTTGAAATAACCCACACACACACATTTTCACTAATATTCTTAGTTACGAGTATGGTTATAGAGAGCACGCCTTAAAATAATTAATTATAAAAATAAAATAATTAGGTAATTGTTATTACAAACCATCACAAACAATGAGCTAGATTAATATTTAAACACAATTTAAAATTACACCCATGCATATAAAATAAGTAAATAAAACATAATTGTAAAAATCGTATTTGTTCAAGACATTTTGAGACCACAGAATTAAAAAATAAATAAAATTCGCTAATCATCTTCGAATTACCTTAATGATTATGACAAACAGTTGAGCACGACAGACATAGCAATTCACTCCTTACGACACAAGCAACAAGCATGCATTTGGCCGAGCAAACCTACTAGCACAAGCTTCTATGTTGATCAGCAGTTGCATGTAACGTGGTACTTTATAAAAATGAGTTTTAATTTAACTAGTTATCAATCAATCGGCAGTTGAATATAAAATACAAAGAGAACACAAACATACGAGACAAAACAAGTTAGTTTGACCAAAAGTTACGACAAAATGTGTAAATAATGTAAACACAATAATATTACCTACTTATTTGAAGTGTGGAATTTTTGGCCTAATTCGTTATGATTAGGTATGCAAAGACCCTTTAACATCTTTTTCTGATGTTTTAAGTAAAAAAAAAACAATTTGTGACAAGCATTACAATATGTGACGTCACGCGGATAAAGGTACCTTGGGGTCGGTCTACAGCCTGCGCTTATGGTGCTACCATAGAACCGTCGTTGATAATACCGGCCGGCCATAAAATACCTTTACCTGAAAACGTCACGAATAAACATTTTCTTCATAATTAAAGTTCACAGTAAAATATACAGGCTGTAACAAAATTTCTGTTGACCCGTGGAACGATATGTTAATAAAAAATGTAGTGTAATTTCTGCCTAAACATATACATACGAGTAGTTAGGTTCGAAATTCAAAATTCGTTAGAAACACACGTGTGTTCGTAACGCGCTCCACGGGTTAAGGTCGTAGTCAGGGAAGAAGAAATAAAAAAAATACGCAAAAAAATGTATAGAGGGTTGATCTAATTGGCCGACCTGTCCATATAAAAAAGTCAGCATTTTTGTTACACTCTGTAGATATTATTAGGCCGAACAATAAATAAATTATTATCCGCAACTGTTATATTTTAATTAGATTCGATATGATTGCTTATGTTGTTTAAGCACCAATCAAGAGTTTATTTAAAATACTATTGACTGTATACATACAATTAAAAGCTTTAATAAATAATAAAGTGTCAAATGTGAATAGGCGACAATTGTAAAAGTCAATAAGGAATTGCACGCAAAGTGTCAGTAAATAATAATATACACACATTACGTTAAAAATGTTATTATTTAACAAACAAATTAAAGAACACACCGAGTTTGAATGTTACACAAGCACCACACTCAATTTATTTTAATTACGTTATTGTCCATTACAAATATGGATATGCAAGCAATGAGTTAACTTTAAATTCGATTAACATTATAATATCAATTTTTAAATGGTGGTGGTTGACGACCTCCAAGCCCAGTTGGTAGTGACCCTGCCTACGAAGCAGGAGCTCCCGAGTTCGAATCGTGTGACGTGACACACAAACTGGATAAGAACCAGAGGCGTAACTAGGGGAGGGGGGAATGGGACAACTAGCCCTAGCGTTGCTGGGGCCGAAATTACCAATTCTTAAAAAAATTGTGCCCGGTGGTGTTGGAGGGGCCGCAAATTTACAGTGTCCCGGGCCGGGACGCCATGCCCCGGGCGCCATACCTCTAGTTACGCCCCTGGTAAGAACTGCATGTATTTACTTGTATTTTGTATATATTTTGTTGGTATATACCTATTATTACATGTGTGTGATATGGAAACTGTTTGAAATAAATGATTATTTAATTTAAATTTAATTAAATCCTTTACCAGTTCACGAAGTTATTTTAATCCGTAACTGCCAATTCCGTTTTGCATATTTTATACAATAAACAGCAGAATACATATGTCGCAACAGACATCAGACATCACCATCGAAAGTTCGCTAGAAGTTCGTCGCGGGTCCGAACACGACGCTTGTCCGAATTGACGTTCGTACGGCGCACGAGATTCGAGTTATATACGGTTTCACTCGGGCTCGGGAGTCTCGAATACTTTTGTAACAGGGTCTAGTAAATTCAGTTCAGAATATTTTATTCAATACAGACCAGAGCACGTCCGTGGCTACAACACAGACGTCACTAGCAAGTGTTCGCTACAACTCCGTCACGGGCCCGAACACGACGGTGGTGTTGGAGTTGACGCTGGTGCGGCGCGCGGCTCGTGTCCTGTTCGGTTTCATTTGGGCGTTACGCTGACTTTTGGAATTCGTTGATGCAGAGTTTACTACGTAGTTCAGTAAATTTTATCCAATACAGACCAGAGCACGTCCGTGGCTACAACACAGACGTCGCTAGCAAGTGTTCGCTACAAGTCCGTCACGGGCCCGAACACGACCGTGGTGTTCGAGTTGACGCTGGTGCGGCGCGCGCGGCTCGAGTCCTGGTCGGGTTCGCTCGGGAGGGATTCGGGCCCGTTCGGCGACGTTTGCATACCGTTGAATTTGGAACGCAACTGAGTTACTAGCCGCTCCAGTCTGGAAGTCAACAATTATGTTTTTTTTTCACAAAAATTAATACAAAACACTAAGATACGCCACAAAAACCTGTAGAGGTTTATGTGTGTCACTAGGTCACTACACTTACGACAAAGTACGGCAAGGTAAGCACGGTAAATTTAGGTACCTTAGTAGGTAAAAGTTACTTAATATTTAATAATTAAACAAAGAAAAAAACGGGTAGGTGCAAATAACTCCTTACGCATTCCCGCCCGCTCCTGTTACGTTATTTTTTTTAAGACGATTTTACATTTATTTTTATTTTCGAGGCTATTTTTATATGTGTCCTCTGGTAAAGCATTTAATATAAGTATATATTAGATAGCATACTTCCACGTCTTTCTGCACCCGGTCATGAATTATTAATAGAAGGGAAATTAATTACGAACATCTCAATTTCGCTTAAAAGTATTTGTTATTCAGAGGCGATTGCTGAAATACGCGTCATACTTACTCGAGAACGGGCAGTCTGTTTAAGGTTACTTGGGTTTCGTAAAGACTTACTTGAAAGCGTGTTCCTCCGCGTTTTGTTTGGCCTTCTTCATGCTGGCGAGTTCTTTCCGCAGCCTCGCTCGCTCCGTCTCCGGCTCCTCGGTGCCGTTCGTGATGCCGTTCTCACTCGAGTCGAGACTGCGTAACAATACACATTGTTCAGCTACTGAATGATCCATAATAAGTAGCAAATTATTTTAAGCCCTAGAGAAATATCTTTTTGTTTTTTTAATTCGTATAATTAGTTGGCATACGACAAATTCAACCCACTCACAATCTGCCACAATTTGAGATTTCGCTTTTTTCACTATTATATATTGAAGTAGAAAAACTAGTGTATGCAACAACTGGTAATTGGTTCTTAAATTCTAACAGCGTCCTTTTAATTTTAAGAACCATTATTATATCACTGTTACATAAACTACTATACCTCGTGGAGACTCTGAGCAGCCGAAGTTCGTCCTCCAATTTCGCGACGCGGTCCATCATGCGCCTCTTGTCCGCCTCCGACGCGCGCATAGAACTCTGCAACAACAAAAACAGCTGTATTAAAAATACTTATAAAATTACTTTTGTTTATAAAATTACTACAACTGCAATATAACTATATCTATATATACTGCGATTATAAAATCGCAATCAACAAAATGACTGGAAAAAATTCGCTCGATAGAAAAAAAAAAGAAAAAAGAAGAGGTTAATCGTCGAATCCGACTCGGTTGGGCAGCGTTCGGGAAGCTGCGACACATCTTTTCGTCCAATATTCCGCAGTGTCTGAAGACGAAAGTCTTCGATCAGTGTGTGTTGCCAGTGATGACATACGGTACTGAAACGTGGTCGCTTACAATGGGCCTCATAAGAAGGCTCAAAGTCACTCAAAGGGCAATGGAGAGAGCTATGCTAGGAGTCTCTCTGCGAGATCGTATCAGGAATGAGACCATCCGCAGCAGAACCAAAGTAACCGATATAGCTCTCCGAATCGCTAAACTTAAGTGGCAGTGGGCGGCGCACATTGCACGTAGAACCGATGGCCGTTGGGGCGGAAAGGTTCTCGAGTGGCGACCGCGTACCGGAAGGCGCAGCGTGGGTAGGCCCCCCGCAAGGTGGACTGATGACCTGGTGAAGGTCGCAGGAGTCCGCTGGATGCGGGTGGCGCAGGACCGGTCATTGTGGAAATCTTTGGGGGAGGCCTATGTCCAGCAGTGGACGTCTTTCGGCTGAAATGATGATGATGATGATGAGAAAAAAAAACCCTCAGTTACCTCTATGCATGGTATGGCTACAACTTTCTTTACTTGTTTTTTTTTGCGTACATTTATAAGTCCTAATATTATCTAGATGAATTCGGTGAGTTTGTCTCAATAAAAATATTAATTAATCACAAGAAATCTATGAGCGATATTTCCCATATACATATTCTCTATGTCACCGGCCGGAGCATCAGAAAATATCGCCTTTAACGACCGGTCATTTCATTATCAATAAGCATGAATCATAAAGCTAAACCTACCAGTAACTCACGGATCCTTTATAGGCAACCCTTTGAATGCTGACGCGGATAGTTCCGTAACGCGGGTAAGCCGGTGTTACACGCAAATGGACGGGTACCTATAATGTATTCGCGGACACGGGGTGCTGACCGCGCGACGCTCGGCCACTAAGATGTCACACTTTTGTTTCCTTTAAGATGCCATTTTAATCGAAAGATGTAAACAAGTGAAATAGTTTACCTTAGCAACTATCACTAATATCTGTAACCCGGGCAGTAGAATACGACTTCGGTATCTCCTGTCTGTCGTAAAAGGCGACTAAAAGGAGTCCTCGGGGTCACAGATGGTAGCAAATAGGGACTGCTATAGTCCAAAACAAAAGATAGACCCACAGAGGGGTGACGATAGGGCGACACCAGTGCGTTCCACTGGAGATCCCAGGGCCGCCTTGATTGCATCGAAGAGGACCAACGGGGGGTTTTTAGCCGGTGAGCGTCCGATTTATGTACCTGCCGCACTGTCCTTACGGCGCAGAAGTATCCATAATGGATTTTCCTCGAATCAAAAAAAGGTAATTCGTAGGTTATGTATCTAACCATCGGTATGCTGGCGTGGACAGTTCCGTAAAGCTGGTAAGCTGGTGTTACACGCAAATGGATGGGTACCAGTAATGTAGGTACCTATTCGTGGCGCCCGGGCACTAAGATGTATACATGTAGAATATTTTACCTTGGTAAATATCAGTAATATAAGTACTTAGTTCATATCTAACCCTCAGTATGCTGACGTGGATAGTATCGTAACGCGTCGGTGTTACATCAAATGGACGGAGGTAAATACGTAATTTATTCGCGGTCAAGGGGTGCTCAGCGCGTGGCGCCCGGCTCCTAAGAGGGCACAGAATTATCTAAAGCTTAGTTTTCCGTCTCGTTGACAAGTACGAAAGTGTGATTGTATTTACTGATCACGTACCGACCGTCCATCTGGCTCAATCCATGCCTAACTTTAAAACAGCATTTTTATGAAATGTTACATGTGTTTTAGTGGCACCAAGATCATTTCCTGAACAAATAAACCCTAAGGAAGCAGAGAAAACATTATTCTATAAGTACAAAACAAAACCATAAGTCAGTAGTTAAAATACAAGAAAATGCAATAAAGGAGTGACCCGCAATAATTTAACAAAATCGAGGAAAAAGACGCAACATTTTAGGCACCCGTGGAATTGCTCGTAAAAGGTGAGCGCGCTATCGGCAACATCCACTCGCCGTAAACTACCACTATTGGACGCTACGTCGGCTTTCGATCATGCTGTAGCTGCTGACTACGAAAAATATGCTCATTTTGTACAAAGTGAGTTACTAAACATAGAAGGTAATATATATCACCATGTACAGTCGAGTTCATAAATATCTATGCAGCTGAATGCATAATATGTTAACACTTACACCTTATTGTTGATGTCCTAAGGGTGAACGGATATTTTTGAAGCCTTGGAAATGCTCATATATTTATGAATATTTTGCGCGAGATAAAGTGTTAAACTGGCTAAACTGAGCAAACAAATTATAGACTTTTGGAGAAGTACCGACCAACACTAGAATGGTTTAACCGTACTTAAACCATCTACCTACTTGTCACAGTGACAATTACAAGTATCAAATCCCTATTGGCTATAATATTGATTGTTACTGTAACAAGGTTCGAAGTGGTAAATAAATCAAATTCTTTGTACAGTCAGTCAAATACACACTTTGTACTCAAAACGCTTAACTCCGGGTTAGTTGACTAACCCTGGTTTGTGCAAGTACCCTTAGGGGTCTGTCCCACTACTGGTCAGTTGCGCTTGTCCATCGGATCCCCTGGGTTCCTTGGGACCAGGTGACCAGTATTTTTGATCATCAGATTATATTCTTGAATTAATCTTGAACTCAAACAACACAATAAAAGGCACCTAATACCAAATAGCATTTTTTCTGCGTCCAAAAAACTCCTATACTTACTCGAAAAGCTAAAAACCACCAGATAAAAAATCTAAGTAAAAAAAACCGTCAGACTTTCGTGAGAAGTCAGGCACTTACACACATACCATTTACTGGAAGCCAGCGCGTGGGCGAGTCAGCTTGCACGAGTCATTAGCGCATGCGCGCGCCGAACGATAGTAATGAGTTAATTGAAGTGCAAAAATTTTTGGTGTTGGTACGAGAAAGGCTTAGGTGAAATAATCGCAGAGTAAGATGAAATAGCGCTGACATGTCAACATTATTTCAAGTAATTTCCAAATAGAAACAAAACGAATGAAAGTTAATTCTAATTTATGCCACTTAAAAAGACATAATGTTTAAGACAATTCTGTTTGGGATTGTCTCGGTATAGAAACAAAATAACGAAGCTCTGAATTTGTGTTTTTGGACCACACATTTTAGCCATTTTATTGTGTAACGCTTTATATATTTATTTTTAAGCAAGTAATCTTTATATATTGAAAAATATGTCATTACTACAGATAAATTCTAAGGCCCCCGGTGAGTAGGGCTGGATTCGAACCAGCGACCTCCTGCTTTCGCGGCAGACGCCCTAACCACTGGGCTACCCGATCACGGCAACGTACGTTTTCTGTAGTACGAGTATATGATACATCTCTTTCAATTTATAATTTATATATAGTACCTAGTGTGACTACTTAAAAATATGAATCGAAACATTCATTATAAATAATAAATGTTAATTTATGCTTTGCAATTGTACAAGGAATCTTTCTCAACACAAATTTAAAATACACTAACAAGTAAATAAGGTGCGCACCTCAAGAATGCGAAGTGTGTTAAGCCGTTGTAGTATTAAGGTAAGAAAGATAGGGCCAGTAACTCGCTTAGCGTGTGCTGTGCTAAATGGGTAACCGGTGGGAACTGCATGTCGTACATGGATTTCGCTTTGAAGAGTTTGAAGCATCGTTTCCATTGATGGCCTAAATTTCAAGCTAGAGTAATATATAGCTTGAAATACCTATAGACCTTAGATGGAAACGATGATCCAAAGCCAAATCCATACATACTTACGCTAATCTTGGCGTGATTGTGCGGCGCACAGCGCACGCAGGTGCCATGAATATTATTTTTAATAGGTAAACGACAAACGAGATAGACTTACATCAGCCAATATTTGTAACGCAATTCGAAGATCTAACCAAATACCTATCTCATAGTGACCCGACTTTACGGCTCTCTTCGTTTTAGTTGAAATAGATAAACTAGCTAGACTTAAACTACCAAGAGTCGTGCAAGTAAACATTCAAATGTAAAAGATCTAGCCAGTAGCTGGCCTACGTAACTCTCTATTAGTCTCTATCTCCACCTTAGTTAGCAACTTTCCGCCTACCTTAGACCTAGGAATCTTCAAGCAACACAGAGAGGGGAATGGATACCTAACCGTTTCCCCTCTGCTGAAGTACAAGCCCAAATGGGCATACGCGGGTCTGTGTTGTGCTTAGTGTAGTTGTATCATTTTCTACATATGTTAGTGTCGTCATTATAAATTGTTATTTGTATGAAATATGTGAGAAGTGCGTCTATGTGCATGTTTCGGCCGCAAAAAGCGACAGAATAACTTGTACGACAAGATATCGTATTGCCGTCTCCCTTCCATCATGTTGGAAGTCCATGTTGCTCGAAGCTAGGAATACCCAGTCTGAGACTAAAACATTCAAATGCCACGAAGAACCAGCCGGTAACAGTAAAATAAAACAGTTTGTCACCAGCCAGGCCCTGGCGCCCGCGACGGGGCCAGCCATCCACTTACATCTGCCAATATTTGCTCGGCGCCCCCTCGCGTTCATATTTCAAATGTGGGGAGGCTAAAGACTACAAAATACAAAGTTACGTGCGAGCGGCCGCTATTACACCGCTGCATAACAGTACAGCTATGAGTTTCTAGTAACGCTATGTTATATTTTTACAAGTTCCATCTAGTTTTATTGATCAATGAGGCCCATTTGTACCTCCTGGATCCCAAGTGCCTTCATGAATCACTATAGAACCATGTCAAAATGACAAGCAGTAAGAGATTCTTACAATATAATTTATAGCGTCACTATGACATAGTGACACAGTAGCCTAGGGTTCCAATTGGTTGCCTGTACAAAACAACAAACGAAGTAGACTTGGACTAGGCACCAAGAGTCTGACTAGTAAAACATGTTTAGTAAAATCGATGCGTTCCAGGCCCGAAGATTTTAGTTTAGTTTAGTTTAGTTTTAGTTTTAGCTTTGCTTTCAAACCTTGGTGTTACGTTACACAACAGACAAACTGATAGTGGGCGTATCGGCCCCGTACGAATAGTCAGAATGCCCCCACTTAGTTAAATCGATGCTTTCGGGGTCCACTGACTGTTCACAAAACCCTTCATAACCTCAATCCCTCAATCCTTCACAAAACGTTACACAACTAAGCCAGCTAACGTTAGACAGCGGTATGTTAGTAGGCCCACCGGTGAATGTACGAATGCCCCCGCTCAGTTAAATCGATGCGTACGGGGCCTGCTTATGTTACACTACCCTCCAAACCAAACACAACGCTGTATTGTAAAGTTACGCAGCGGTGTGATAGTGGGCCCATCGGCCCGGTGAATGTGCGAATGCCCCCGCTTAGTTAAATCGATGCGTACGGGGCCTGCTGATTTTATAATCGCGTGCAAGCGTGCAGAAGAAATACCGACGCACAAGTTACATTTGGTATTTGACTGGTAATTTCTTGTGCATGGAATAAAAATTGTTCACTAGACTTTGGAGTTAGTAAACAAAATTAAATGGTGATAAAACTGATAAAAACGCTGTTCAGTTGATCAAAGTTTTTATATATAAATATACACAGTGAACGTTAAGTTAACCATGTATTCTGGACGTTAAAAGAAGCAAAAAAAATTAATAAAACTTGTGTAATTTTTTGAAAAACATTTTTTTATGTATTTTTTATTGCGAATATGTACTCTTACATATGTCCTGTACTAAGTTATAATCAAAAAAAGAGTATTAAAGTTTTTTTTTATAATTTTTTAAGGTAGACGTTGATTTTGCGAACGTTTTTTTCTATTTTTTTCTCAATAAGTATGTCAAAACTTAAACTCATAGTGGTAACGCTGCAGTCTAAAATGCGTTTTTGCACGAGTTATGATGAAAACAGTTTTAGAGAAAGGTGTAATTATCTCTGAAACTAAGCCAAATCCAGATAATTTCATATTATCCTTAAATGCGGTCAGGAGTTCACCGTTAAAAATCTTTCGGATTATTAACGCTCACGTTGTATATTATTATGTTACATACATAATTTTCGTTTTTTTTTAACTTTATTGCACATTAAAAGAAGTACAAAAGGCGGACTTAATGCCTTAAGGCATTCTCTACCTCTATTATTATAAAAAAATAAGCTAGTAAGTTCGAAATCATATTGATTTGATCAGGCGATAAAGACAAAAACTTTGAAAAAGTACTTACCTATGTCATTTTCTGACACTATTTTATGTCAGTAGTATAACAAGAACAAAACAAAACTTTTTCCCCGATTTTTATGCATTTTATTATTAAGTTTGGTGACCAAATTAACTTAAATATATATAGAAAGCGGTTAAGAATGCGCATATGCGAGTGGGATAGATCTAATTCTAGCGGCACGCAAAAAAATTAAAGGCGATAGTAGGCGGGCGACTCTCTCTACTAAAACTAAGCTGCGTAATCAGATAATTGTTCTTTACAAATAACTAATTTTTTTGTAGATAAAAGCTTTTACCAGATTTAAGAACTACTTATTACTCAACTATTTAACTAAGAATCATTTCAATAACCTCTATGGTTTCGACGTTCTAACCAAAACCATGTAAAAAAGGGACTATGTTTGAAAAATAAAAGGCTTTTGGTACTCGTCGTGTACTAATCGTGTACGTTTAACAGTTTGAAGGAAATATGTTGAACTTTTATTTATATGTAAAGTAGTTGTCATCAATAGGGAGATCTAGACGTCTGAATTATAACAAATTTGCAGTTCTGGCCTCTTAATATTCCAAAATATAACGCCCTATATCTCAAAATAAACTTTTTTCCTTTTTCACGAAATACCTTTAAACCGCTTCCATCGAATTCAAATAGCGAACGCTATATTTTTAAAACCCACTCAAAGGCCTACGCTAAACAGCCAGTGCATAAACACTTTTTTCAACGTTTATTTTTACCTCAATCGGGCACTATTAAGGTCTATTTGTCGACTTGGGTGGTCGAGGGCCCTTCACACTTCGGAACGTCACTTTCATGGTGAATATGGTTTTTGTGCCGCGAAACGCCTACGGGTGATAAACTGTGGTTGGTATTTGTGTTTTACTTGTCACGCCATTTTTTAAATGGAGGTTGATTTAAGATTTCATATTAAATTCGGACTTTTGAACCTGGATAAATCGGTCAAGTGCGATGTTGAGTCATGCACCGAAGATTCCTTAAAGTACCTACCTGTTTATTATCGCAAGCGCTATCTTTCTAATTTGAAAAATGAGGGTCACTAATTTTAATGACAATTCTTTATCGCGTGAACCGATATTAAAATTTCCAAATTTCACATTGACAGCATAAGTAGTTCCCGAGATATATGACGACATGACAGACACACAGAGTTACTCTTTAAGAATTCCATTTTTTTTTAAGTTTTCTGTAAATTGATACAAAACCCTAAAAGGAAAGTAGTGTCTTAAAATGAAACATTCAACGAAACTGCGTTTTCAAATTCGTATATCTTACTGTAGTACGCTTTTTGATAAAATAATGAAAATAATTGAATCTACATACTTAACGTCGTTGCGCTTACCAAATCTGATATGTGAGGGATTTTAATTAAATGAATGAATACCTTATGTACTAGGTTGCTAGGTTACTATTCAATCATCTAAAATTGGACACATCAGCTTTGGAAAGCGCAACGACGATAAGCGCCATCTATCCGTATACCTCCGTACTTATACAGTAACAAAAGTGACGCCATTAGCTGCTAGAGGGTCAATCACACAAAACTCACCTAGCGTACTCAACGTGTCGTTAGTACAAGGTAAGGCACATAGATGGCGCTGTTTTCAATAAATAATGTAGCAAATACTAACCTTGATTTCTTCAAGAGTTTTCTCACTGAACTTCGTTTCCGGCGATGCCAATCCGTTCTGAAACAAATATGGATGTAATTAAACAATTTACTCGTGTAAGACCATTTCTAGATTAACTTAATATTTGGATTTACAGAAGCAATTTCCGTTTACCGGTGTTGCAGAAAATTAAAACTATAACAATTGGTGATTAATTGATGGATGATAATTAAAGCGATAGAAAAAGACAGTATGGCTATGCAAGAATTACGAGATCCGGGCAGAACCATATGCATAATGTACTATACTTAGGTGACTGAATGTACAGGATGATCTTGAGCATTTGCTTTAACTTCGTCATGTGTGGCTTGGTATAATTAAGGAAACAGAATGACATAGCTAGTTTTATTAAATTAGTTAATTTTTTTTTTAATTTATCATAAAAAATAATTACATGTTGCATCAACCGCTAATGTGAAACGGGCATTAGAATTGACTTTACTAAGTAACAACTATGTCGAATACTCATACTCCGTTTACACACATGCAAATCCCAAAATAAAATGAAATTAGTAGTTATTTTCTAAATGGAGCTAATTAGAATACCATTCTAAGCGAGAGAGTTGAGAGTGTCTTTGAGAAATTAACTTAATTTAAGCTAAAAATTGCACCCTTGAATTTAAAGCAATTGCTCAAAAACACGTTGTATAGGGCTTACATAGGCATGTCACTGCCACGTTTAACAGACTTTCTTTGTGTTATTTACTATCTTTATATATCTTATCTTTCTTTGGGATAGGCACTAAAAAAACATATTAAGTGTGTAGGTTCAAAAGTGCATGGAAAAAGTATGAATTAATTCATTCATAAATTGCCCAAATGGATGACAAAGACAGGGGATTGCGACTTTATGTAAAGATTTCTATACCAATTCTCATGACATGAAATTTTATAAACAGATTCGATAGTTTAGTTTTGTCATTTGTTTTGTTAACGGTGCCTATACCTAATACACTAACTAATAGATAATTATAGATCGCATGCTGCCCGTTTAGGCTCGGCTGCGCGCGCGATGCGATAAGTGCGCATTTACATAGCCGACCGTGCGTTGTATCCCTAGATTACTACCTACAGACTTCTCGTTGCTCCCCATAGGGTCTAGGGTCTTCTCTAGTTATAATATTGTAGGGTGTACGGAGCGAGCAAACGTCGCGGTTGCCTCTTCGTGCATAAAGTATGGCACACGCGTCCGCGCAAATTAGCCCAATAGGTTGAAAAACAATTCAGTAGTCAAAAAACAACTTCAGTAGTCAATAAAGGTCAGTCTCAGTCATACTCATATGCCAATAGGAATGACGACTAGGTTGAAAGACTATCATTATATTTAGTCCGTCAGTTAGATTCGTCAGATTATCCAAAATGAAATATATAAATATTAAGACACGTATTTTTTCCTTTTACAAGACAACAAAAATTAACGAAGATGAAGGGCATCAACGTTCAGGGGTGGGCTGGTGACGTCACTGTTAGGTAAAAATTGTACTTAATCGTAACGTCACGCGAAACAGTATTTCCATCATTTTTCATTTGACGAACAAAAGAAAAAATACCTCTCGAATATTTTTTTTGTCGTCTAGCCTAAACCAGGAGTTGCTCTCGCTTTCGAATCGCACGTTGCATCGGATATGCATCTTGCTCGCATATGCATTTGCATAGAGATGCACATACTTTCGAATCGCACAGTCGCTACTGAAAGCTGATAGTTACAGGACATAGCGGTGATCCGTTCACACACTGGGCCTATACCACGGAAATCGAACGATTGCGGATTTGTATCTCCATCTCTGTCACACTTGCATGTGAAATGTCACGCATGGACGCGGGATAAGCCTGCTGCATATCGACTTAGTCGACAGCTGCTGTACTATGCTTATATTCTACGCAACCAAGCATTAGACGGAAAAGGCCCTAATGGAAGCCACATTGACCTTATTTATATGCTCCATCTAATCGATGATCCGCGTCTCCATCTCTCATGTAATTGGACTACTTGGTTTAGGCTTGTACCAGGAATCTATTTACTGTCAGATTATTTATGTTGCGTATGAGTGTGTATTGGTTTTTTCTACTTAGCAAGTGTTGTTAGATAATTATAACCGAGAGTAGTGAATATGCTCCATCTAATTGGTGGTCTGCGGCTCTGTCCCTTGCGAGGCATGTAATGGACTACTTAGATGCGGTTTTACCTTACCAGGAATCTGGTTACCGACAGATTGTTTATGTTCGATTGGTTTTTCTACTTTGTAACTTTATTACTACTTATATTGACAGGATCTATTTCAATCATTCAGATTTGATGACAGCTCATGCTAAGGAGATATTTGTAGTGATGAATTTAGTTAATTTCGATTTTATTGATAAGTACACACGCGTTCAAAAGTGCATGGGCAATTTATGAATAAATTCATTCATAAACTGCCCATGCAATTATTGACAGTTATGGTTAGAGACACAAGCGCGCGCTCATTAATACGGGTCGCGAAACTCGCAAATCGATCCGAAACATATCGATCTATTTTCGACTTTATATTATAATAGACGTGAGTAACCCTAGTATTTTAATACTTATATCTTAATTCGTCGTTAAAAATGAAATAAAATAAAAACCCTATAATCGAGACACATTTTAAGTCATGTTTAACGTTAATAGTCTTAAAGTTAAAGCCCTAATGGGATGATGGACGGTGAGCCGCATGCAGCTCCTACCAAATCGGGTCTAGCCTTGATTTCATCAAACCGTTAAGTCCCATGCTCTAGCAAAAGAGAGCGAGATAGGAACTTATTGCAAAAGCCCGCGAAAAACAAATGGCGATAGTAGGCGGGCGCGTCAAAATAAACCGTGTAATCAGATAATTGCTGTTTACAACTAAACTACATATTTTGTAGATATAAGCTTTTACCAGATTTAAGAACTAGTTATAACTCAACTATTTAACTAGATTCATGTTTTCACATTTACCAATTTGAAGGAAATATGTTGAAGTTTTATTTATAAGAATATCAGGTATCTTATAGTTGTTATCATTACTGAGACCTAGACGTCTGAATGATAACAATTTGGCCTCTTAATACTATAGGACAGAGCTTTTCAAACTTATAACCCCACGTACAGTCAGCCACACAGCTGACAATACACCCATAGTGCCAAAAATATGTATACACGACAATGCTCAGACAATAAAGTCCTGTATACATATAATTGGCACTTTGGGTGTATTGGTTGCTGTGTGGCTGACTGTACTCCAACTATTCTACTCAGAAGGCTGCAAAACTCTCAAATACATGTAGTGGATAACCCTCGAATTTTTACGGAAATGCCCAAACGTGTCATGACATTTCAGTCAATACCTACCGAGTAGTACCTAGTACCGAGGTAGATTGAAGTAGCATGACAAATACGGGCGTTTCCGAAAAAATACCAGGGCAAAACATTATGTACTACATCTGTACACATCTACAGTCTTCAAGTACCTACTGAACGCGGCCGAGAAGTAAATGTCAAATATAACAAGTAAAAAATGTATACTAGGCCTTCTGGAATGCGCCCTGTAGCCCGGGCATTAGAATACGGCTACGGTATCTCCTGCCTGTCGTAAGAGGCGACTGAAAGGATTCCTCGGGGTCGTAGACGATGGCAGCTAGGGACTGGCATCGTCGTAAAACAAGGAGGAACCCTCAGAGGCGTGACGCATGGGTGGCACTGGCGAGTTCTATCGAGATCCCAGAGCCACCTTAATTGCGTCGAAGAGGCAAAAGGGGGGTTTATTAGTCGTTGAGACTCCGACATAACTTCTGCACTGTCCCTGCGGTGCAGAAGTAACCATAACGGATTTTTCCTCCTCATAAAAAAAGCCCTTCTGGAATAAATTTACCCTCCTTTTAATAGTCAGTAAAGCACATAAAAAATTCCTAATTTGCATAAGCCAATTGGCTACATAATAAAAATAAATAAGCCAATCTAGATTACGTTATCAGGTGTATTACGGAAACAAGGTCTGCTATCAGTCAAACATTATTATCAGTATTACCTACGTATTACTGATAGCTGATAGATGACACGTCAAGATATGGTGTCTAAAGTTTCCTTGGTGCCGTGCCGACGAACGTGCCCTATTTTTTTTGAATAAATAAGCAATTAATGATAATTATAGGTAAATATTGGTGGTGCAGCAGTAAGAGCGTGCGACTTTCAATCCGAAGATCGCGGGTTCATATCAAACCCTGGCTCATACCAATGAGTTTTTCCGAAGTTACGTACGAAATATTATTTATTTACCAATCGCTTTACGATGAAGGAAAAACATCGTCAGGAGAACGGGCTAATCCCAATAAGGCCCAGTTTACCCTCTGGGTCGGGTCTTGATCGCTCTAGAAAAACTTGCGCTTACGCCAAATCTTGGGATTAGTAATCGAAGCGGACCCCAGGCTCCCTGAGCCATGTTATAAGTCAGGAAAACGCTAAGAAAACGCTAAGGGGGCGCTTAGCAATATCACCATAAGGCGCATACGAAGAATATGATGGAGAAAGTCGGGGCCACCGGGTGTATCTCGATAGCTCAGTTGGGAGAGCGATGGGCCTGTATCCTAGAGTCACGAGTTCACGTCTCGCCTCTCGTCTGAGGCGATGACCTTTTCCGCTTTGCCTTTATTTCTTGTTCGCAGCCGTTTCTGCTTAAAAATAAAACGATTTAACTCAAACGATCCCATCAGGTCTCAATTTTTACTTTTAAAAGGAGCACAACAATAGAAATCGTCAGTCTCGATTTAAAACAAGTCTGTCTGGCACAAAAACTGAAGATCAGTCTAGAAATACAACATAACCCGCTTTCGCTACGAAACTGGACGATAACTACCTGGTTGACGGTTTTCTCTACTTAGAAATGTAGGAGAGCATTGCTAGGATTCTTATTTATGCACCTACTGAGATGCACAATTGTGTTGTAACTCGTGATTTAAGCCAAAAATTTAAAGATCCAAACGTGTGTCGGTAGTTTATGCTTCGGTAGCTCTTAAATAAATCACTGGTCCTCAAACTTTTTTGGCACGGTCCCCGTTAGGGATTTTTACGGACCCCCTTAATAATTAACTGAGGTAAGTACCTACTTTTTGTCGCATTTCTGAGGTAAAATTTAACTGCACATAAATAAATATATAATCAAAGTAAGTTATGAATTTGCAAATCACAGTGTGAATTACTCAAGAGTAAACATGCTATGCACCGAATGGACAATGTTGTCCGTTGACCGTGCGGTTTAAAACTGTTAAGTGCTAAATCACGACATCAAATCAAATTAGGTTTTTTTTTAAGATAGGAAAATCGTGTTATTGTTTGGTTTTTAGGAAAGCGAGTTAAAAAACTGACGTATGTTTGTCTTATTTTCTTGATTGTGTCATTATTAATGTAAATATGTAATCTTGTTTTAATATTTTCTATAGATGGCCGAGATAATTGAAGAAACGTAGGCAAATTCGATCTTTACGTCTCTAATCCTAAAAACACAAGCTATAGAACGGGTAAAGTTTGTAAAAGATTATGTCGGTCTAAACTAGAAATATTTTGGGTAAATTAACTATTTCTTGTCACCAGTTGCCATTCGGTCTCCCGGGTCACATTTAAAATCAAGGTTTTATGCCATTTAAATCTACAAAACACGATTTTTTGGTACCAAGTTATATTACCTTTCCATGATCGGACATCTACCAAGCATGTCAGTAGAACACATTACAATGTTTCTTCTAAAACAAACTGTTCTGCATTTGTCCCTTGGCTGACGGGACAGAACAACCAGAATATATAGTTGATTCACCCTTTTCTTAATTTGAAAGCCTAACCGCTATCGCCAAGGTAAACAAATCATATCGGCTGCCGCCAAGTCCCGTTTGCAACAATAATTCGATCGGTTCACCTTCACTGGACAGTTCGTTGACCGTAACGCGATACGGTGGCTTTTGGCACGGCGCCAGAACTCGCCAGCTTATCCAGACGGTCGGCTATTCGGGAAATGAGACATGCTAATTAAAAATATAAAAATAATTAATGTGCTCGTTTTTAGTACATGGCACCACTTTGTCGCTAATTGATAAGGTTCATTTCTAAACGTATATTTATGGCATTAGCGCCTTACCGGCAACCGACAAAGTAGTATACTTATTTTACCGAAAACAATCACATATATACTTATATGTGGCGATAATTCCGTGGAATACGAAAACACGATTCATATGACCTAGTTTTTTAGCGGTACGCATCCGAAAATCAGTATGGTAAAATTGTCCCAAGTATTAAAATCCAAAATAATCAATCTTAAAAGAACTACAGTCTAGGGAACTGACTCAAATAACAAAATAATTGGGTACCAAATGTGGGTCACATTGATGATATCAAATTTGGGACGATTGAATAATGGATCTTTTGGATTCTACCTTTTGTATGCAATTTGTGCAAAATAATCCTAATACATAGTAGAATGTGAAAAAGGCAACGTGATGCGTCATAACAATCCGTATTTAGCGTGGATTGGTCATAATGCAAAACGATTTAATTCATCACACGTCTCTCTTAAGCGGACCATTCGAGAGTTGGGAAGTAAAACACCGACCAGTTGAAATATTTTTTCATTGAACTTAGTTCACGTACGTCACATCAATTCAAATATTGAAAAAAAATATTGTTTGTCTTATAAATTCCGCCTAGCCCTCGCAGGTGGGGTTGCCATAGGAACAAATTGAATTCCATCAAAAACATTACACAAACAAAAACCCATTAAAAGATCCAATTAAAAAGACAAGTATCGCTCCGCAGCGCAGTTCTTATGCTGCAAAAAAGTTTCGAGATATAATGTTGAAACAAGTAACCCATTACTTGAGTCGGTACCGGGGGTGTCCATAGAACTCAACATCCACCCCATCCATGCCTATTTATTTATTTGAAACCCTTACTTATGCAGTTCGTATGATTTTATCAAGATTTTAGAATTTTCTATGACTTGGTCGGGACAACTAGGTGTAACATGTTCATACATACATCCCTCTCCAGGAGCATCGCCCGGACTCTCGCATACAGCGCCTCCTCGCGTATCCGCGCGGAGTCTCGGATCTCGCGGACTAGGTCGGTCACGTAGCCGGGCGAGTATTGACCGCCTACTAGACCTGGAAAATAATTAATGTCTATTAGTATTACACTGTTACTTCTAAATTCAAACATGTAACAACATCATATACTAAAAGTACTCGGTCACAAAATAGATAGTAAATAATTAACTAATAATATTGCTCTGCTTGTTCATGTGATTGTATTGATATATTTATGCTCATAACATCGACACAATGCAAAAATGTACAATACTTAGTGAGAATTTATCGTATTTAAAAGAAAATTAAAACTGATCGTAACAAATAACTACCGTAATAGTTCTGTTTTTATTTTCATAAACAAAAACTGATTATAAGTTTTAGTGCACCTACACAAACACCGTCTATCTTTTACAAATAATCTTATAAATAGACTCTAGTCGAAGAATCCCAGCCAACAGTCTGTACATTCTTACGCAACTGCAATATAAAACAGAAGCTATCAGCCTAGGTCACGAAACGGATTGCACGCGATGCGAACATCGACAAGGAGCTAATATACTCGTACACATAATTTGGTAGTCGGTATATCTGCTCGTCTGTGACTGCAATATCTAGTTGCCAGCTTAGCTAAGTCAAGGAAGTATTGTAAGAACCGCGAAAGTCGATATAACAAACATATGGTCACGGACTTGCGCTAGCCCCTCAAAACCGACACACCTACTCGGATCGTATAAATCTGCTGGGTGCAGATTTACAATAAGCAAAAAAAGGGGAGATATTTTACAAGCCAAAAGAGTTTGCTTGAAGAAACTATAGTAAACTAGACAGAGAGCTACCAGTATAGATCATTAACAGGCCAGTGTGCGTAGCCAAGATGCCAATCGCTAACGCTCAGTCGAGAACGAAACGCAACTGTCATCGTCACACTAATAGGGTAGAGTGATAAAGAGGGATAACTACGATACGCTATTTTTGACAACCAACTGTCATACTCACAGCTTTAATATTTGAAACCATAAAATTAAATAAAATATCACTTCAGTCCAAAAGTATAAAAACTCGTATTTCAGAGCCAGATGAAACAAATACTCGAACCATGAAATAAAATGAAATATACGATTTTAAGCTAACATGGTCATTTGCATTATAACTAATATTTGAAACGTTTTACTCCGTGAACATGACGCTTGCAACAGTGTCGAAATATCGGGTGCTCAATAAAACAAACATACATGGTAATTATCCCGTTTCCAATATTAGTTAAGTATAATAAAATTAAATATCACGTAATTTGATCTAAAAGTGTTAAAACTCGTATTTCAGAACGAGAAGTATAAATAACTTTTAACTTCCTAATTGGAAAAATCGTGATAGAAATCGCATGTGAGACACTTTCTCACGGATGTATCAACTTGTGATACAATTTAAACATAATTAAGAAAGATAAAAGGCCGCACGTTAACCTAAAACATGATAAATTAAGTTAAAATACATTTTTATGAAAGTAGTATCGAATTTAGCGTTTTTTAATAAATGAACTCGTTATTTCTTTACAGAAAAGTAATAAACTTGTCACTCTTGTCAGTAGTAATTAGTAGCAAATAAACGTGGCTGCTAGTTACGCGTTGAGTTGAAGTTACTTTGATTTGTATGAAAAATATTTATTTTGATTACTGAAAGACCTACCTACCTACATCTTGTAAGCTATTATGTTAGTTTAAATTATAGTTGACGCACGGTTATCTATAATTACAGGTACTTAAACCAGAACCTAAAACTTTGGCGACCGTTAGTCTGAATAATTTACAAAACCAATAGATAGCATTGCCGTCAATAAGTTCCCTTTCATTTATTTATACACGGAACATAGTTCAATTAAATCAAAGGCCACTCCCTTTGATTTAATTGAACTATTGGGGCGGCATTTACTCATTTATCATAATTTTGAATTTTTCCAAATTTAATAATGTTACAAAATACGTTTTATTTACCCTTTCTTTACATTTTTAAATACCTACACTCGAACTGACACCCACCTGCTTGTTGGCAGGGGGCTAAAACAGCATATATATATTTTTTAAATAAAGAGTTACGTTTCAGTTTGGTATTTTTTATGTAATTCTTTAGCATTTGGTGGTTTTCAATTTGTTAATTTAAAAACACTCGCACGCTTAAAGGCGTGACTTGGACTGTTAAACATTCGTAAGTAACCTGAGTTACATTGAATTGGCTTTTTAAATGCCCATTGTGATATAACAAACAGCTATTTGTCGCCTATGTTTTATATAAGGCAAAATTAAAAAAATAGCAGAACTACAAATAAACACGCAATGTAGTCAGTTAGTCAGTATGGAGCCATAATTTGGCAATAAAGAAATTATGTTATTTTATGCAAAATTCCACACTGTTACAATAATACAGATATAGAATTTATCTTATAACAAACAATTTTTGCAACAACTTACTCCCACTCGTAAAACTGATCCAATAATCCCAAGTTATAACAATAAAACTATAAATTTCTGCGAAAGATAAATCTAACTTCATAGCTCAAATATAAAAACGAATTGTCTGACATAGAATGATGACAAAGAAAAACAGTTTTATCATGCAATGCCTAATAGAAAACTATTCTGTTTTTATTACGACTACAAAGTTGCTCGTTAAAATAGATGAAACGTTATTGTTTGCAAATACACCCGTATAACTGAAATGTGTAATAACATTGGCTAAAGTAGTAAAAGTAAAACAAATCTAAACTCACCACAGTTCTAATTTTCAATTACTTATGTAATTTCTATTCATTGTATTATAAATCATGGGACAGCTATCGGCATCGCCTATTGATTTCCTGAGTCTGTACATTTGTACCTTTTAAAGTGATAAAGTACTACATACAAAGTTAACTGATGTCTCAAACAAGAATTATACTAAGGACTAAACTGAAAAAAAAAATGAAATGAAAACTTTATTCGACCAGGAATCGGTTTTTTTGTAAGGGAAAAACTAAAAACTCGATTTTTATCCGAAACCGCGGTTTTTTCATACATACAAAAAAGGTTAACCGTTGCATTTGCTACTAAAGACTAAGAGGGCTAAGTGGAGGAATATTCTATTTCAAAGAATTGTGAAGAGTTTGCACAACATACTGAATATTTACTATTCGTAATTATATTAAGCTATTTATCGCGAAGTAAAAACCGTTGAGTAGGAATGCTCCTATAGACAAACATTTCAAGTTATATGTTAAACTTATATGTTTGTTATTGAAGTAGAACACGCATCCAAAGCACGCATCGCATTTTGCCTGCCTTCCACCATGCTCCGCAAATCACAATTTGTCTACACGCGACTTCCATTATTAGCCAATATTTTTGGTAAAAAAAATAGGTACAACATAATACGCTATAAATTTTAGGGGTTCCGTAAAACAGTTCCTAAAGGGGTCCGTTGCCAAAAAAGTTTGAGAGACACTGGTGTTCGTGCAATTTAAAAATACTTGGGATTCTATTACAGTTCTAATTTATTATTTATATCCTAGTTCGATGTAGGTATATTGCAGGAATATGGGCAGCAATATTGATGCAGTAACCAAATTCGATGTTTCAGATAAAAGGTTTAGATAATCTAAGTACCTATTTAATCCACTCTAAGATAAATAAGTTCTTTAGAAAGTTTTACATTAATTTTCTGTGTTGAACTTTATTTCCCTCGGGGCTCTTAATAGCATAGTTTTAACTCCTAACACTATTGGGCTAGGAGCGAAACACTATTGAATAACAAATATTTGGTTGACAAATTAAATTTTTGTAAATAATACCATTATACATTTAGCTTACTGGGTATAATACACCTTTGTCGCATTGATATGTCACCGTTAAATTGTGAACTCCCACAAATTATAATTTGACTAGAAATATTATAAACTAGGTCGTGCCCGCGACTTCGTCTGCGCAATATATCTTTATAAATTGTAGCCTATGTATTATTCGGATGTATAAGAGCTTATATTATTGTAAAGTTTCATTAAATCCAAATCAATTTTTACGTGAAAGAGTAACAAACATCCATACAAACTTTCGCGTTTATAATATTAGTAGGACTAACCTAACCTAACCTAGCCGTTTGTTTACAATCTCGCGAGTTAGTTTATAAACTAACGGTACTCACAATTCTACCGTGACAGATATATACCTAACAGCTATTAGCGGTTATAGTTGAAGTAACTTGAAATGAACATTTGTAATCAAATCTGTTCAAATAACGACTTTATTACCTTATCAATAAAATTCAAAATGTAATAAGCTTCCTCACGTTAATCCCAAATAAACTGACCATACACAACCGATTATCAACGCTTATTTTGTTGGGTTCCACCGAAATCGCTACGATTTTTCTTGCTTTCAATTTAAAGAGTTCACTGTTTTTTTATACACGTAGGTGGCTAAAAAGCTCGCGGCCCGCCTGATTGAAAGCAGTCACCGTAGCCTATGGACGCTTTCAACCACAGGCGTATCCGACCCATAAAAAAATTGGGACTCATTAAACACTCTTTTTTGAAGAGCCTTATACTGTAGAAAGGTTGCCGACCCCTGGCGGCAACCTTTCAGAAGTCAAGATTGACACGGGCCGTTATACGAAATAGTCAAGGACGCCCACGGGCCGCCTATTGCCGAGTGCCGACTGCTGCTGAGTCTAGTCCTTCGGGAACACGTCTGCAGGAAGCTCATTATGCAGCCGGAGCGTCCGCAGGAGGAAATTCCTCTGAAACCGCACAATGCGCGACCATTTAGGTTGCAGTGTGCGGATAAGCGCCCTGTCGATGGCGAGCGATGTTCGCGTGTTCTCAAACTTCGTTATTTAATCGGAAAGCTTTGGAAAGTTAGAACAATACCAGTAGCAATGCTTTCTACTTCAAAGGAGCTAAGTAAATCACTAGGTCGGGTATAAATTGTATGCGGATTCAGGTCACGCTTTGAAATTAATGCTGTTAATTACTCGGTACAAAAAAGATCATATTACTCTCTTAAGTTTTCAGCTATAAACTTTTTGTTGCGCTCATCGAATTTCTATCTGTTTCTTGGTTTCGAATTCATTAGATTAATTGAGTTTTGGATATGTTTTTAGTTTGTCAAAAGGTCTAATTTATCTCTATAACGTTATCTCTTCTAAGCCAATGAACTGTCAAACATTTTAAGTGTTGTTTTATGTCAAATTTTTATGAAATTATGCGTTAACTTAACACTTTCACGGTCTGTGCAATTAAAATCTATGCAGATTTAGCTTAGTCGGACTCTAGTGTCCGACAGGAATTATCTGTTTTTTTTTTCATGATGGTTTGTGATAATGTCATTGGATTTAGAGGGTATGCAATATAAGGGCCACCCTAACATACATACATTTGATTAAAGATAGAGGCAAACAACTTGCGGTCTTATCACTAAAAAGCGATCTCTTCCAGACAACCTTTGGCTAACGGGTTATTTATGAACGTAAAAATATTTTTTAAGAAAATCTTTGCCTATAAATAGGTGCGCCGGTTGTCCCGAAACACAAATTTGACAACCTTTGTTTCAAACGAGGGGTAAAGCCGGTAAAGGTCGCCCTAGCATCAGCGTTATATGAAAAACACGGTATTGTTAGAGAGTGAGACTTCTGTACGCTTATAATGAAGTTATTATAACAAGCCGGCACAGTAACCTCATCCTCAATTAATGCCGGTATCTGTTTTTGTGTGAGATTTATTCACAGCTACTGTCAGTTATGAGCACGCAATGCACAACTTTCCATGCACTTTTTATTTACAGTCTTGATTAAGTGCACTTAGTAGGCATTTGAACTTTGAGGATGTAAACTATGCGCTACTGGCACCATCCGGGGTTAGCCAACTAACCCAGAGTTAAGAGGCGAGAATCATTCAGACGTCTAGATCTCAATATTGATAACAACTAGGTACCTGATATGCATATGCATATACATAAAACTTCAACTTATTTCCTTTAAACTGAAAACATGATTTTTAACAAAAGCCTCGATAATTTTCAACCGACTTCAATATTTCTAAAGGAGGAGGTTCTCAATTCGTCTGAATTTTTATATTTTTCAAACATAGGTCCTTTTTTGCGTGTTATTGGTCAGAACGTCGATAAGTACCCTGGTTTTAATAAACATGATTCTTAATTAAATAGATGATTTATAACTAGTTCTTAAATCTGGTAAAAGCTTATATCTACACAATGTGTAGTTGTAAACAGCAATTACCTGATTACGCGGTTTATTTTGACGCGCCCGCTTCCTGTTCATTTTTCCCGTGCTCTTGCTATTAGATTTTCGCAATGTTGGTACAAGATCTATCCCGCTCTCTTTTGCTCAAGCATGTCGACTCGTAAGCGTTTTTAAGTATGGAGCTTGACAGCTAAGTCCTGGTTAGTTGGCGCCCTGGTTGGCGCGACCACTTGCGCCTAAGTACCTATATGAAGTAAAGGTAAAACCTTCGACAACAGTTGAATAAAAAATTCTACTAAAAATAAACGTTTAACCGAAAATTTGGGGGGTTTGGCTTCAATATTGGCCGAGATCCTGTGAGTATGTAGTTCCAATATGAGCTGAATATTTTAGAAGCGATAGCCTTTGTAATCAAGCGTAGCTAAAAACAAAGTTTTCGATTATAAAACCGCACTTAAATCGGTTCACCCGTTCGGGAGATATGATGCCGCAGACAGACACACACATGTTAAATTCATAACATCCCTCTTTTAGATAGGGTAAATCATTTATTACTGGCCACCATCCAATCACTGGCCATCTTATATCAAAAAATATTTTTGTTCATAGGTACCTAGACAATTCATTTTAGTATAACGTGGCCAATTTTTTTGCAGTGGCCATTAAATTACACCTTATACTTACTAAAATAAATTATATTTAAAGGTCGGTACCAACACAAAATTAACATGAACCGGCCAGTAATTGGCGATTTACCCTATGTGGTTACTTCATCGGTGGTTGGTAATGTAACTTACTACCTATAAGCATCACATACCGCTATTTTATACTTTATTTATAACGCAATAAGAGCTTATTTTAAACTAGCATTTATAACCATTAAACAATGGCGGTTAAAAGGTTAACGGTAACTTCATACGCGTTTGGCGTAACATACGAGTAGAATCTTAATGACACCCTTTTTTGTTAAAGTCGGTTCAAGCGTTACATATCCGGGACAAACACAGTCTTCCTATTACTTCACTGTAATAAAAACCAGCTACACAAGGTAATCATATCTGCAGACGTATGTAAGTGTCTTAGGAAAAGACAGACATACATAAGTTAAGTCTGTTACATCCAGCAGTGTAACAGTTATGAAATGCATTCGAATCTAGTTTTGGAGTTATAAGTAATACATTACGACCGATGACGAAAGGCCAGTCTTGAAACAAAAGTCTCTCCAAGAATCTCTATACTCACTATAGTCTGCCTTTTTAAATACTTAAAAAAATACATATACATAAACATAACCTATAGAAAAACAGACTACTGTGCGATAAGTGATAACTGATAACCTAACCTATGCTATCCAACGATTTATCAACCGCACTTGAATGTATATGAACTTAAACGATTGATTTGAAATCATTTAAAGGAAAAAATCAGACTTCAATTGGCCTTCCCGGTAGAAATGAAGGTTTAAGTTAACCATGCAAATCACCTACGTGTTTTAATAGTTAAAGAGCTCATGGATTCCATCATTCGGTCTAAAGTAAAATCAAATGGGACTACCCATTTCCTATTTCCTTACAAACAAAAGATGAGTGTCTCAAATTACTCAAGATGATAGAGCTGAGAATTACCAACTTATTCTATACCATCCCCGGTCTTCATCATCTGGTCTACTTCACCAAATTGGTAGTTTTCGTTTAGAAATGCTGAAGTTTCTTATGAAAATACCCAAATCAACATGCATGTACCATTCAAATTTGAGGAGTTCCCTCAATTCCTCATGGATTCCATCATCAAAAACAGATTGATTGTAACCATCCACTAGGTAAAAATAGATTCATTAACGAGCATAAAAAAAAATATAAATTGAGAAACGTACTTTTGAAATTTGAAGTCGGTTGAAAACGCTAAAGACTTCATCAAAAGTAAAGTTTTAGATTTTAGTGTAAAAGCTAAGCCACACCGCTTGCGCCACACGGTCTGTAGCTTCTACAGAATATTGTTTGCTAAAGACATGCTCCATGAGTGGTCAAGCTTATCTTTAGGTTAAAATAGTTCACTGCTTTACTCAAATCCTATTGCTAAGTGTCCTTGATTTGGATAGCACAGACAGTAAAAGTGTTAATTACCTAAACGTAATCATTTCATAAAAGTTTGGCGTTTAAAATAACATTTCAAAGTTTGACAATTCATTTACTTGGAACAGGTAACGTGGTTTGACACTATACGACGTTACAAAAGTAGACAAAACTATTATTAGTGACAAACAAAGCTACAATTCAGATAAGTGACACCAATTGGCATTGAACGAAAATACGGGTTTGTCACCACGCCGTGTCATTGCCGATGCCGGTACGAGGTACTTGGATGATTGACAACTATTAAGGAGGCGTTGTCACGTTCTAAAAATATCATATCGATCACAGAATTACCAGAAACCTAGTTACATAAAGCATACGCGTTAAAAAGTGAAACCCAAAAAAGACTCCATCTCTTTCCCTGTTATAATAATCGAATTAAATAAAATGTATGGAAATTGAGAAAAAAAAACGAGTTTGACAGAACATACTTTCTAGTGTTGTTATTATTCTAAGATCAAAAATAACCATAACTATAAACTTACAAAATTTCACAAGAATCGATTGATTTGTAGAGGAGGAAAGCCGAACAGACATGGGCGTTTTTGTTTTTTGGTGTCCGAAAACCATTATTTGCTAAATTGGACATTTTTATCTATTTTTTACTCAGAATCGCAAGGTCTTTCAATTCTAATAGGAAATAAAAGTGTCCCAAAATATTTTTTTTTCATACTTTCCATTGCGCTACTGCCATACTAAATCTGTGAAAAATTAATTCAGAATAGAAAAAACAACATAAAAATTTAAAAAAAAATGCATAATATGTTTTTAAACAACATACATGCCACTTCCTCTCCCCTTCCCTGACGCTCGGTCAATAATATCACATAAATAATGGTCTCAACCGGAATTCGACCCCAGTATCACCTGCTCCGAAGGCAAGGTTATGAGGTAAAGTGACCGTTAATGTTATAATGACTCAGTTGCCTCTTTTTTTTTATAAGTACACACATATCCAAAAGTACATGGGCAATTTATGAATGAACTCATTCATAATCTGCCCATGCATGCATGTTGAACGCGATAGTACATGCTTTTATCGCTGACTGTACTTATTTAACGGTTAACCAATCGCATAATCAGACAATTCTAACAAACCCAAACACGTGAGGTTGCGTTGTCTTATCACAATATTGGTCTGGGGATCTCCGATCTCCATCGTCAGGACAGTTCATTGGGCACCACTACCACATACTTGTCATTGCTTCGTCACTAGGGCTTCCAATCCAATTCCAATATCGATCCCGGTATCGCCTATATAAAAATCCCGGTATTTGAAGCCCCAGTTGTCACCCAAAAGAACGTGAAGTTTTAGCGAAATAGAATAATTGGAATTCGGTGCATTGTAAGTAAAAAAAAACCTACTTTTATAACTTTTATGGGACATATTTAGCAGTAAGATGTGTACACCCATATTTTTACACTTTTTATACTTATTTATGTTGGTACAATTCAATTCAAATTCAATATAGATTCAAGCTTTCTCACTGAATCATGTAACATTTACTTTGCCCTTAACTGTTCATCATCATTAAATTTATCAAACATGACATTTAGCGCATGTAATCCCCATGACAAGTTGACAACTTAAAAACAAGTACGCGGTGTAGTTAATCCATGAAAAATATCGGCATTCAGAACGAAAGTTAGTACAAAATGTTATGGACTTATGAAACTATACAGCAAATACACTGAGACGTGACCTGACCCCAAGGGCCAATAAAGGTTATCATATCAGTATCACTGACGTGAAGTTTAAACACTATGAATACACATTTTAGTTCATAATTGGATCTACGAGTTCATGCCGTACAGGAGAGAGAAGAGTGGAATAGAAAATACATCCTACTAATATTATAAACGCAAAAGTTTGTATGGATGTCTGTTACTCTTGACTGAAACTAGTGGAAAGCGATTGTCCACAAATTGATTCGTGGAGGTCACCAGTTAGTTAGGTTAGTTGGTTCCTGTTTCCATTAAAGTTCTGTGCCTACTCGATATTTTACTGTAAAAAGAAGATACCTACCATTATTGCCACCAATACTGGAGCTAGACCCTTTCTGCCAGATACTGTGTTGTTGCCGTAGGCTGTTCAGTTCCGCTGAAACAATCACAATCAGTTGTACATAATGTTTCCAAGCACAGAATTCAGGATGTTTTCTTAGACAAATCGCGCGAGGTGATTATTATATAGGATACAGATGTGCAAGTTGCGGAAAGTTTCCAAAAAGTTGGAAAAATTCTAGGAAATTTCTTGAAAATTACACAGAAATTTAAGAAATTTCCATTTTACGTTGCGGAAGGTTTCAATCCCCATACAAAAATGTGAGAAGTTTCTGAAACTTTCCTATACGAAATATTTCGCAATATTAGAAAGTTTCCGTCGGCTCATCAGTAATAGGTCATACTAAATAACTTTTAGCAGGGGACCAACTTTAAAATCATTGGCAGTTTTAGTTTTATACATTTCGGTTAATCAAATGTGTTTGTTTTTAGGAAATGGTACAATTTTGTCGGTTGTTGGTAAGGTTCATTTATAAAAAAAATACTTATGCCATTAGCGCCTTCTCGGCAAGCGACAAGTGATACAAAAAAACAATATAGGTAGTACGAAAAATACTATATTTTACCACATCGCCCGCGACCAGGATTTTAAAAATCGGTGACATTTGTAAACGCCTTAAGGTAATGATTCAAATACGCGCAAGATACGACTTTTGCAAAATGGTGTACTTACTTACTATTTTCCCAGTATGTACTTTTTTTAAATACTTGAATTTATGCAAATTTGCAACAAGCTCTAGTTTAGCACGCCTTTGTAAAAAATTATAAAAAGTATGTCAACATTTTACCGTTTCGTCACAACAAGCAACATAAATAGTGGCATTAAGTTAACAATGTACCTACTGTCCAGTTTAGCATTTAACCAAGGTTCAACTTAACTGCCGTTTAAGGAGGATCCAGTTAAGTTATGTGTTGTCCTTGCCTTGTGGTAGAGACAGATAAAAAGTAAGACTGTCAAGTCTTCATATTCATACAAAGTAACAAGTAACATTGCTGATTATTGCTGAGTTTGCCCTAAAACACGTACTTTTTATACAGCACGTTGGTAAGCTACCGTGACCGTTGCCGTGGACACCTGCAACTCCTGGTTTCTGGACTGCAGCATATGTGGTCGTTTTTAGTATAAGGTACCACTTTGTCGCTAGCCCATAAGGTGTCAATGCCATAAAGTTCCATTTAGACCTTATCAACAATCAACAAAAAATGGTACCTTTTACTAGAAACAAGCACATAAATTTTGTATACTGTTTGTTAGATATGGTACAATGTTAAATCCCAAGGTACAATCTTTACAGCAACCTAGAGCTCCGAGAGCACATCAGCACGCCTACCACGAACATCGAAAATTGGCATTGACGGGAAAACCTCGTTGTTACTCCAATATGCAAGTGTAACAGAGATGGAGATACAAATCCGCAATCGTTCGACTCTCGTGGTATAGGCCCAGTACTTCATACAGTACCCCTCACATGATAGAAGTTTTTTTAACTATAATTTTGATAATACCTAAATTGTTATGAATTATTTGCTTAGGTTAATGTTTGTAACTACTTTGAAAGTGTTTATTACTAGAGCTACTTGAATAAACAACTTTTGCTGATGTTATGTATATATAACTATGAGCTGAAGGCCTACCACGAACCACGAACGAAGTTTCACCTCTCTGTCGCACTTGAGTGAGAAATCACAAGTGTGAAAGGGAGGTATACTTTCGTTCGCGGTTCGTGGTAGGCGCTCAGTGCAACAATCTATGGAGATTATCAGTTTGTATTATTACCTAGTCTCTGCTAGTGGGCAGAACAAAACATTTTGACCATTCTCCTTGACTTGGTTACTAGCGTGTGGGATGTATGGATTTGAAAGTGTTCTGTGTGGGTGCCTACTGTGCTAGCTGAATTAAGACAGATGTTTAAGTTGTTCCACACAAATTGGGACTTTACTTTTCCAAAGAACTCATGTAGGTATATTCATTAGTTATAACGTCGTTAACACATTTTGGGCCAAGTTGTTACCAAGTAGGGAAACAATACATTACTTTTCCAATACATTATAAGTACCTACTTATGTTAGTGACCTACTTAGCATTCTCAAATGGTTCCCGATGATCGTCTGTGTCTGTGTCATTGACTATTTGCCCGAGAACCAAAAGCAACTAGATTGTTGAAAAAAACCTGTGTGGAATTAAAATGGATTTATTGTTCAATTTTTTATTGTTCTTTTCCATCAGATAGGAGATAAAAGTAGTAGTTTGCGAGAAGAAATATTACACTACAAGCCACTAACATGCTTGTCAGATGACCTATCATGGAATGGGCATACACCTATCACAAAAATGGATGAAAGGTGAATTTTTATAACTTAAAACCGTAGAATGAGTGACCCAAGAAACCCAAGAAATTGTCTAGTAGAAATCTACGAGGAATATACTATAAATAATTAACTTTTTCATACTAAAAATCCAGAAAGTCCTTGTACTCATCTTCAAAAATCAGCAAAATAATCTGAAATTATAGTCAAAGTTCTGCCCCAATGGTCAGGCTGTTAAAGATACAGTAGTATGTATGTCACAGTAGAATTGTGAGTACCTTAACTAGAGATTGCAAACAAATGTATTGGTTAGGTTAGTTTATAATATCCTTAGTCAAAGTATAAACTGTTGGAAGTTCATAATTTAACAGTTCCATATACATGTAGATCCTGATTTCATTCAACAAGAAGTATGCATGCATGGCCTAGTATTATAGCTATTCTATAACAGCTGACCAACTGTACTTCTGCTCTACTTGCACAAACAATTGTTCTTTTATTGTTACAGTTACCACAATGTATGTTCATGTTATGGTTGTGAATGAATTGTTTATGATGATTTTATGTTGTCAAGATTACATTTCGATACATTTTGATGATAATTACATATATTTAATACTTAATTATGTATTATTAAATATTATGGGTCAATCTTACACAAACCAAGCTCTGACAGGCTTGTGCTGTGGGTACTAGACAACAATGTATATAATAGATAGATACATATAAATAGAAAATATCCATAGCTCAGGAACAAATATTCGTGATAAACACACAAATAAATGCACTGACCAGGTTTTGAACCAGGGAACTTGCTTCAAAGGCAGGGTCACTATGTTTCCTTTGTACGTAGAACAAATTTTGACAAAGTCCTGTGGTCCACTTTGGCAACTAATCCCAAGATTTGACGAAGGTGCTACTTTTACCAAAGCAACTACCATCTGACCTTCCAACTCAGAAGGTAAACTAGGCCTTATTTGGATTAATCCGGTTTCCTCACCGGAATGATATTTCATACATAAGTTCCAAACAACTCATTGATACAAACCAGCAGTAGTCAAAGTCCTGTAGTAGGTAATACCATTAAATTAAACCTGGTTCCAGGTACTTGTCAAAATTTAAAGTATCAATAAAGAAATATGAGTGCTATTACCTCTGGTGTCTTGTAAGTCTTTATTCAGTCTTTCATTAGTCATCTTCAAACTCGTTATCTGGTCCAAGAGGTATGTCAGCAACCTGCTGCCAACCTGGCTCCCAGACAACCCGGAACTGGTTTCTGACCCTGAGTCCACCTCTCCATTAGCCGGCCGCGCTATATCAGGCAGTCCTTGCACGCAAGGATCGCTATATCTCCGCGCACATTCATCCTTCTCATTGGTATTCATATCACTATTGGAATTTGTGTCACCAACTGATGTAACTATAGGCGGTAAGCTCGCAAAATCTTGGCTGTCCGAGCAATTCTTTGGTTGGAAGTAATTATTGTTTAAGGTGCTGTTTGGCGTACTGCAGTCCTCGGGTTTCTCGCTTCGACGGCGCGGCCTCGGCCTCTGGACCTGCACACTCTTGTTGACACTCTGCACGTAACGGTACTCAGGTGGATACAGCGGCATTGCAGGACTGCAGTAGGTAGGCGGCGTAGGCAGCGACATCGGCTCGGCGTAACCGAACATGTTAAACCTGCACGGGTCGTAACCCGGCGCGAACTGCGAACCCCAGTTCATATTTGGTGTCATAAAACTATCATACGTATCCATACTCGGAGTAGACTCCTGTATATGACACATAGTTTTATCCAACCATTTCGATAAATATGAACCTTTGCTTCCTCTTGATTTTTTCCGCTTTCCCAGGGGACTGTTTTTATTCGCGTTACCGTTCACTTGCACTGGCGTTGAAGCCATTTGATCGCACACAAATAAGCACGAAAAGTTTCTAAACAAAGAAGCACTTGTAACTGTATAATTATTATCTCATCGTTGCCCACACATCAAATCTTGTTTAGTATTCACGGTCGAGAAAAAAACAAATAATAAATAATTCATCGACCGAGCGGAGGAACGACGATTCCTCGATTCAATTTCGATTGACCAATGACATGACGTTATCGGCTGCTGTCACAATCTGACATTTTGCCCTCAATGGAGGTGTTTTACTCAACTCTTAACTTATAGCGTGTTTCCTTATAAGAGTAATAAGCTCCACTATACTGTATTTAATTTCCATGAGCTGATTCGTAACGAAATTACGCGTTTCAGTTTTAAAACATTTACTTTAACTTGTATGTATTGCAATTTTAAAGCACGAATCAAATCACTCATTGTAATAAATATTTTGATTCATGTTTTTGTGTTTTGTACCTATGTATTGTTCGGTTGCAAAGCTAGTTATCGTAGTAACCGAACAATTTCATGTGGAATTAAAATCCGTCGTACTAAAAGGATGCACTTTCATAGTGACTTATATGATATCAACCATATGCCTATATTTATTATTTACGTCGCTAAAAACGGTTGGTTGTTTTAAGCAGTCGTACTAGTCGGATTCTACTGTAGTTAAGTTCTGAAAAACGCCACTAAGAATGCTACTTATATGGCTTAAAGGACCAGTATCCAGGCCACAACCTTTAAAAAAAAAAAAAAAAAAAATGCTACTTATAGCTACTTATAGCGTGTTTCCTAATAAGAGTAATAAGCTCCACTATACTGTATTTAATTTCCATGAGCTGATCGTAACGAAATTACGCGTTTCAGTTTTAAAACATTTACTTTAACTTGTATGTATTGCAATTTTAAAGCACGAATCAAACCACTCAATGTAATAAATATTTTGATTCATGTTTTTGTGTTTTGTATGTATTGTTCGGTTGCAAAGCTAGTTATCGTAGTAACCGAACAATTTCATGTGGAATTAAAATCCGTCGTACTAAACGGATGCACTTTCATAGTGACTTATATGATATATCAACCATATGCCTATATTTACGTCGCTAAAAACGGTTGGTTGTTTTAAGCAGTCGTACTAGTCGGATTCTACTGTAGTTAAGTTCTGAAAAACGCCACTAAGAATGCTACCAGTACAAAAAATATATCCACAAAATAATCATAAACTGGTGTCAATGGGGGAAAATACATTTACAAAACTATGTTATTTATTCGTAAAAGGAAACATACAAATTGTTTGTTACCATTTTAGTTTACAGAAAAATCCATTCTGCAGTTATACTGCCATCTAGTATTGCATTTTTAAACTATGAGATAGCAGCCTTTGTTATTTTGGTTAGATGGAGCTGTAAAGGTACTGTTACACATGCTGGAAGCCTGGAACTGCTCCCTACCCCTCTTGCTAGTAATAATGAGCATGTGTAACAGAAGCTTAAGCCGGTTTACGAATAATTATGCTTGTACGAGTAGATGATTTCATTTTCTGGCTCTGATTCTAGCAGTCTAAATATTTGTGTGAGTTTTTGTGTTGTGAACCTTGGAAGAAGAATAAGTATGGAAACTGTACTGTATGTGTACTTACCCAAAAAATTGGTGCGGTCGGCACCATACGTGTAATCTTAAACTATTATATGGAGCGATAAACGTGTCGCGAATCGCGTGTCGCCTCGCTCCATATAATCGACGTAAGGGAACCTAGGGAGTCGAAGGAATGGGAGGGAGGGTTGTAGGTACTTATATAATCAACTAGAAAAAAATATGGTTTTGGCGAAAAAAAGTGGCACCTACACATTTTTAAGAGCCCGGTATACTTTTTAATGTGAAAATCGTTAATAAAGAAATAACGCATACAAATTGCAATTGCCAAGATAGTATGAAGTATTGGTATTGCAAAATAGTAGGAACATTACGATACAAGTGCGAAACGGAGGAAATTTGCAACGAGTGGCGATGTTTTAAATCGACACGAGTTGCGAATTACCTATTCGCACGTGTATCGTACGACGTTTTACAGTAGGTACTGGCCCTATGAATTTTAGACGTAGGCACATAAAGTGCTCATTATCGCTCTAGTGCGGTAATGTAGCACCATATGTACCTACTGTAATTAGTACATTACCTAACTAGTGCGGTAAAACAAAGAAAGGCCGAGATCGCAGATGTTTGCGACCCGAGCTGCAAGCGAGGGACGTAAATATGCGATCAAGGGCTTTATTGATTACCTCACGTGTTAGGTACATCATTTTATGCCTACACTTGGGCAGAAATCGGCTTTTTCCGTACGCGTAGCGTGCGGAAAAATGCACTTTATGGCCAGGTGTGGCATAAAAATAATTTTGATAAATATCTATTACTAGCGACCCGCCCCGGCTTCGCACGGGTTATTATTATACATATAAACCTTCCTCTTGAATCACACTATCTATTAAAAAAAAACGCATCAAAATCCGTTGCGTAGTTTTAAAGATTTAAGCATACATAGGGATATAGGGACAGAGAAAGCGACTTTGTTTTATACTATGTATCTAGTGATTATTTAAGTAACCAAAAACACAATTCTTACACAGCTTGTTTTGCGAGGTGGTTGATTCATACTATATTGTACCTAACTTGATTTTTTAGTATCAAGTTCCATATATACCACCTAATTTATTTTTATACACGTTAATTAGGCTTAAAATGAAGTTTATTTTTGCATCTCAATTTTCATGAAATGTATTTTATTTATACTTTCCCAAATAAATCTGCTAATCTTTGGCAAACTTTCTAAATGTGAAAGTGGAAAAAAGCGCTTCATGTATTCCTTTGACGACTAATTTTCCAACACATATGTATAACTAACACACCGGTTTGATATCATTTTGATTTTCAAAAAGCCTCAAGTATTTACCTCTTCGAGCAAAAATCGCGATACAGCTTTCGGATCTAGGTACATTATTACAAATCGAAAAACAAAAATAGAAAAGTACGTAGTTCATACACTCCATTTGAATTTAAATCATCTTTCGTAATATGCTTAAAAAGGTAACAGGATTAATGTTAGTTGCTCCAATATCGTATAAAAAAAATGAAACCGGACTCTTAAATGAGATATATTTCTATGTCGATGTACTGAACCGTATTTGATGAGCATTTTGTCAATAGTCTATTTGCTTTAAGTTCTTTTTAGGTGTCCCACATATCACATGCCCTCTCATGTAAAATCGTGAAATTTATGATTAAAACAACAATTAATTAAATACTCATGTATTTTATAAAACAATCTGGATTTTATTTACAATTTCGTTTCAATATTATTCCAAAAATTTGATAGTACAGTTCGTCGTTTCATCACAAGACAGGATCAGAAGGTAAAAACAAAACATGCTTTATGGCACAAGGCTGACGTACGTATTTAAAATAATTCACAAAGAATTAGCTTTATAATGTGAAATATATAACTCTTAACTTGAACCGTATACTTATTTAAAACTTATTTTAGTTGTTTATTAGACATGAAAATTGGCAGTATGTTTTATTTTCCCAACAGATATCGCAGGGGCGTAGCTAGAAGCAAACTTTAAATTTGCAAAACACAAAAATGTTTTGGTTATTTCGGTGCCCCCTGGGGCTGGGGCACTTGACCCTCTGCCCCCTCTGCACGCCCCTGAGAGATCGCAAAACCGCAAGCAAAAAACTTAAGTAAACTGTTTTGCCCTCTGTTCTTCACTCATATACATATTATGTGTTACAGTTAAATACGATTATTGTTATTTCATTAAATTATTTATTATTTCACATAGTCTAAAATGGGTCTCTTTGACAATCGGGCATACATAACAGCAACAACATAAAAGCTATGTCCATTTTATAAAACATTAAACAACCAAATCTTATAACTATCTTAATATAACTTATTTTATATATCCAACGAGATTAGATGTAAATGAAAACTAATTGCATTTGTGTACGATAGATATTCTTCTGAAGGTTATTAATTTTAGAAATATTCAAATATTGTACTTGAAGTTTACGTTCTGTGAACAGGCATATAACTTACAAAATTATGTATATGTATAGTAATACTACATAGGTAACAGAATATAAATAGCCAGTATTCGAGCCTACACAGAAGTATCGATTTAAAGTTGTATAAAAACAAGTCGATCTAGATGTTTATAGAATTAAAAAAAAAAGAAGAAGAAATGTATAATATTTCTGCGCATACTTCTTAAGACTACGCACAATCAGAAAATTATAGTCTTAACGTAAGATTCCAACGATTCCAGTTAGGTATATCTCTATTATTATTTTTACGCTATGACATTTGGTAAGCCAAACTATAGATAATACCTTCGCATAATGGTTTTTTGCGACCATATACATACTTAAGTATTAATAGATACCCATAATATAAAACCAACATACCGAATTTTCAATGCTTAAATAGCATATATGTGAAACAATTAAACTCAGTACCATCACAATAAAATATATAATTCTTAAACACTAAATGAGTATAAGCTTTTTGATCAAATTATATATGCAATTAACATATATTTTATATGTAGGTACCTATGGCTTACATATTTATAACAAAAATGCTTACATATAAAAAATCTATCTCCAAACCGCGCGGTCACGCTACATACCGCACATTTTTAAATTACTTATCTAATATTTTATCCAACGATATAAACATATGAAAATATTAGACGTCGCCGTAAAATTTTATTTAACAATTTACTTATGTAAAATCATACGCCAATTTTCATCCGATCATTTGATGTATGTTATTTCGGAGGATAAGTGAGATATATCGATAGTAGAACTCAGTGCATCAGATAAGATACTCTTAATTGCGATTCAAGGTTTCAATGCGCAAGGCAGCCATTAGATGCACCCATATAAAGGATTTCGAGATCTCCTAAAGTGTATAAAATTACAGTAATTTTCCATCATTATACTGACATAATAATCTATTTGACGATATTACATTAACATTATTTTATGTCCTTAAGTCTACGAAACAATTTTCCTGCTTTCTGCTAAGCCACATGTATTATTGTTACGTCATCTTGGATTCCAGAGTAATACAATGCTAATTTGTGAAATGTACATCATAACATCTAAATTATAAGGTGTATTGCAACCAACTTCCATTGGTGATATATAGGAGCTTTTAGATATAAAAAATAAAATATAGTTACAACGAGCTCTCTGAATGAACAACATAAAAACCCGACCTTTTTACAATCACCCAGAATCCCTTTGTGTGCTTACCATGAGTTTTACTTAGCCACGAGTCGATGGCGACTGCGCGATTCGAAAGTATTTGCAACTCGCTCCCACTAGTTAATAATGAGCAAGACGCCAATGGTTTCAAATTGCGCAGTCGCTAGCGATTGTCATTCTACAGCAACTCATGGTACCTGTGTTGGTATTTTATTGTTCCTACCCTCTCCGACCCTGCATCCACCAGAGTGATTTCTCTAAAAACGAGACCTCAAATAAAATGTCAAACATTTCGCGTACGAAACGCCAGTTTCGATTCGAGGGACGCATCTTCGTGATTTGATAGAATCATATTTTAGATGTCGATAAATTCTGCTATATTGAGAAATCACTCTAAAATTATTATTTTTTATAGTCTAACGTCGTCAAAAGCTGTTAGAAGATCGTTGGCTTCGGGAAGTATTTCTGGATCGGGCCAAAAGTCTGTCGATAGACTCATGTTGGTGTCGATGAGATCGACCGGCTGAGGGTAATTGGGGCTTGGTGTCATTTTATTGGTCAGATACGGATCGCTGCCGTGTATGACGCCCATGGGCGACAGGAGTCTGCCTGGGCTGTACATCTGCTTGTATTTGCCTATGGGCGACACGGATTGAGGGCGATACGGGCTGAGTACGCGCTCCCTTTGCGCGGGACTCATAGCTGGGCTATAATTGGGTGTGTTAGGACTCGACGGGAGCGAATACATCGGGCTCCCTATATTAAGTGTCAGTGGAGACATCGGGTTAGTGACGTTGTGTATCAGATTTGAGGCCGGTATCATGTTGGATTTAGGTATTAAATTTGAGGTCGGTATTAGGTGTGAGTTGTATATGATGTTTGACCTGGGTATCAGATTGGAGTTTGGTATGATGTTGGAGTTGTGGATTGGCTTGGGGGATTGTTTCTGCATGAGGTTCTTGACGGGCACGGGGATGATGTTGTTGAACGGGATCTCCTGGTTGACCACCAGCCGGTACTGGTTCGGCTGCACCTGCATTGGCTGCGGCACATCCTGGAATACATACAATAACATACATTAGTATTGGATATTGGGTCGAGGTCATATACTTAGTTTACGTCTTTGAGCCGCTTAAATGATATTTAGGGTCGGATGAAGCCGTACTGACATCTTTCCGTAGGATTGAAAAAAACCGATAATAGAAGAGCAAATATCTAAATCCCTAATCATTTTTGACAGCTCACAGACTCAAGACTCAGATAAACTTAAATAAAATGGTATTCGGGATGTTTGAAAGGATATCGTAGGGAGACGCATTGACTTTCATACAATAAAGCGTGTGTAGGTAATAGATAACTTAGAGCATTTCGTTCTGAGTTCGCTAATGTGGCTGGCCTGCTTATCGAAACCATATCTGATTTCAAATTCAAATTGTTTATTTCAGACAAGCCGTCGATATCCACATACAATAGAAAAAATATAAATATAAAACATTAAATCATAAAAATATTTATAAGCTATAGAGATGTCAAAACTAAAAAACAGCATGAACAACCACATACATATGTATGACTAATATTTTTGTAAATAGGTGCATGTTGCTATGTAAAGAATAGGTATTGGGTATTGAGTCGGTATCAGCTTAACCTTGGCTTTGAAAATATTCACTGTTCCTATTTACATACTGCGACAAGTGGTGGGTATACAACGTAATATACATTTGTATGTTTAAACTAGTGTTCATCGCGTCACTACCTACCGCTTAATACAAAGTACGTCTGACGATAAGACTTCGAACCAAACTACATTTTGATTGCGATCTTATATGGATGTCATATAGGTACATACTAAAGAAAAAGTCCCCAAAGACCCTAATGCCTGCCTTGGGGCAGGGATTGGATTTGATTTGTTCTACGTTTGATTTCATTTTTATGATCTCGTAGCATAATAAAATCATATATAAAAAATAGGCCAGGAGCATGTTGGGCCATGTTCAGTGTAGGCTTCCGTAGTTGCCACATCAGACCATGCCGTCAAAATAAGTTAACCGAATTAAACTCCCTTGGGTTTATACTTCGATATCATAATAATAAGCAAAACGTAGTATCTATGACTCATTCACCCTTTTACTAAAAGGACGTGACTTTTTGCAAAAATCTAAAATGGCTAAACTGACCATGTTCAACCCAACGATATGTCATGCTCTGTTTGAAACGTCCCCTACTTTACGTGTACGGGAGGTAGAAAAAATATTTTTCCACTTTGTCGGTAAAAAATATATCCATACCAAATAAGAGCTTTCTACGGCCCGGCCACTGAGATTAGTCGCGGACACACAAATATGGCAAAACTATAAGGGTTCCTTTAGTATACTACGGAACCTATAAAGGATGGTAGGTACAGTCGCCATCAGATATATCGGAGTGGCAAAGATGTTCAAAGAGGCGTGCTCAGATATTTATGACCATCTCGGCCGCTCCAATGTATCTGGTGACTGTACGTGAAAATGATTGTATGGATCATAATCATAATCATAATCATAATCATTTATTTGCAACCATGGTATTACATAAGTTCTTAAAATAAAATAAGTACAGTCATGGACCCTACTAGGGCGTAGCAACTTACCGATGTAGGTAAATAATATATACATTTTTCACTAAAATAGGTACATTATTCATATCGTCTATTAACAAAGTATTGAGACTAAAGTATAACGATATTGATTGTAATTGTAACAGATCTTTGCATTAAAAATATGGTGCGAGTCACTCCGCATAATTGTTAGGAGTGTACTTATGTGCCGGTATGTGTCCATTGACACAGATTCTTGGTTACATACATGTTTTATTTCTATTAAGCTAAGTACGCGCTAATAGAGTGCACTTAGTGAGAATATTGGCGAGACTTTCTGATGATTGTTCTAGAATGTAGCAGGCAATCTACCTTCTAATATCGGTATTTTTTTGTATGTAGGTACAATACCGGGATCCCGGGATTGCCCATATAAAAATACTGGTATTGGAAGCCCTAAATTAGTGTCGCTGCGCGTCAGCGTCACTGATAATACCTAAGCCTAGGTTAATAACTAATAAAATAATTATATAATTATTACGACGTACAGTCAAGTGCAAAAATATGGTTCGACATAATCGTCTCATAAATATGGTACTACGCTCTTATAAGGTATATAGGCTCTTATAGATATCTCGCTCGGCATAAGGTGCTATGGGACATATTTTTGAGTAAGATGTGCACCACCATATTTTTACACTTGACTGTATCATAACTATTGTCAGGTGCCATGAAGTTTACGACGCTGTAATGGAATTACTAATGCATAATAACATACCAGCTTGACCTATATATAGGTACGTGTTTTACTGTTAGGCATATGCTACAAAAATCCCTAATTCATTGAAAAATATATTCTACTTTTTATATTCTCAAACTTTACCTATATATATGTATCTACCCACCCAACTCATTACTTCTCAAAAATTATATTCATATGATACGATTTTCGAACTTTACTTTGCTTGAAAAAAAAATACAAGTAGCATTTACCTCCCGATATTCAGGAAAACAGTTTATTTACTATTCATCGTAAAAAACACAATTGAACTACTTTTTCCTTTAGTGGTCTTTGAATTGTATTGTGTTATTTCCCAGAGCTAATTTACCTACTTAAATGAATGCTACTAATTCAAGCCAAATTTTAAATAGGTAAGTATCTAACATAAAACAGATACATGAAATCCATCAACTTTACTAAGTGAACGACCCTCGTAAACCTATAAGGCCTCCTATAATTCTTAATTAATCAGATCCGCCAAATACCCCACACGCAGTGCGCTATAATAAACCGAATCAGCACATATATAAGGGTGAACTTTAACGCGGGTTTTTACTACGAACGGTCTTGTTTTTGTTCGTTGGTAGCAAATATTAAAACTAGTTGTTTCAAATAGCTCATATATAGGTAGAGGAGAGACGCAAGTGCTGCTTTTCTAATCTCCAAAATAGACCTCGTGGGTCCGAGAACAAACTTAGCTATCTTTTACAGTCCCTAATTTCTACTCACGGTTTTTATGAAATAGGCTGTATACCACTTGAATCTATTTTATCTATGAATGTGAGGGTAGAATACCAAACTAAAAATGTGCTGTCTTAAAACTAAAATAAACTGTCTTATCCGATTCTGAATTGATAATTCTGAATTGACTAAATAAAGAATCCTTCAAACAAAAGGATTTCCACAATCGAATTTCATCAGACAAAAAAGAATAAAAATTCTGTCATAAAATCCGAAACGTTAACAAAGGAACACAAGAGCCTTAAGGCTTATATATACCTAAAGCAGTAATAGATTTAAGTACGCGAGCGCAGTTAAGGACGCTGTAGGCTTGGCGTTTACTCCCTGGGGATCTTACTCGGATTGCGGCCTTATCGGCGAATGCCCGGCTCCTAATTTAAGATGCCGATGGAAGATAACATTAACAGCAGGCTCATCTTTAATAAGCTTTAGTTAGAAAATATTTCAGACAAAACTGGGTCGCATTTTGACACCGATCAGTTTTTGAGCGGAATATTTTCGATTTCATCGACTGATAGGATTTAGAATGTCAACACTCAACCGTAAAGTTGGCTTAACTTTGACAGTGGTATTAGTCTGTCACTGAAGTATTTATGTAAAAAACGGCCAAGTCCTAGTCGGACTAGCGCACGAAGGGATCTGTACCATTATCTATAAAAACGGTAAAAAAAATCACGTTTGTTGTATGGCCCCCCTTAAATAATTATTTTATTCTGTGTTTTAGTATTTGTTGTTATAGCGGCAACATAAATATATCATGTGAAAATTTCATGTGTCTAACTATTACGGTTCATAAGATACAGCCTGGTGACACACAGACAGACAGACAGCGGAGTCTTCGTAATAGGGTCCCGCCTTTAACCTGTTCGGAACCCTAAAAAAATATGGTGAATAGTTATCTATCAGTAACTTTTGAGATAACTAGTTTGAGCGCCGCTATCTACACAAAACAGAATGGTAACGTTTTGCGTCGTATATAAAGCTAGTAAACGGCTATTATGAGAAGGACAGAAGGGCAGCCAGAATTTCAAGCGTCAATGCCCTTTTTACTACAATTGCTATCTACCAAGCCCATAATGCGACGAGGGTCGGATGAAAGGATTGTTTCTTTAAAGGTTTTCCACAAAATTGCAAACCAACAAATCAAAAAGTTTATTACGCAATAAACCTTCGCAGAATCTGGATTGTTAATTTGATTTAGCCTAGAATTATGTAGCGTTTATTTGGTGCGAAAAATGAGATATTAAATAAATTAGCGAAGAATTTTGTAAGTTAGTATGCTGTAACAGCTGGAGAGCTGATGAAAAAACTTTCCCAGATTACTGAAGATAATGGACGAGCCAGTGACTGGGTGAAACAATTTTTCTTGTTGTTTTACTATGTTCTGGTAACTTGATATGAAAAATCTTCCAGAACATAACAGCCTACTGTTATCGCTTAAGTAAATCATCACTACCTACTTATAATCTTTTTTAGTCAAGCGTGCATATTCTTGATTAATATTTTATTAATGAATGTAGGTGGCTCTGTTGATGTCTAATATTTTATTGATTATAAGTATTAAAAAAGTAGTTCGTCCAATACGTGCGTTTGTGCAAATCACTGTTATATTTAGTTGTTAGGTTGTTATTAGTTTCGTGTTGCTCACTGGTTTTGTTTACCTTTTTAGGGTTCCGTAGCCAAAATGGCAAAAACGGAACCCTTATAGTTTCGTCATGTCCGTCTGTCCGTCTGTCCGTCTGTCCGTCTGTCCGTCTGTCACAGCCGATTTACTCGGAAACTATAAGTACTACAGTGATGAAATTTGATGGGAATATGTGTTGTATGAACCGCTACAAAATTATGACACTAAATAGTAAAAAAAAGAATTGGGGGTGGGGCCCCCCATACATGTAACTGAGGGATGAAAATTTTTTTTTCGATGTACATACCCGTGTGGGGTATCAATGGAAAGGTCTTTTAAAATGATATAAAGTTTTCTAAAAAACATTTTTCTTAAAGTGAACGGTTTTTGAGATATCAGCTCTCAAAGTCGTAAAAAGTATGTCCCCCCCCCTCTATTTTTATAACTACGGGGTATAAAATTCTAAAAAAAATAGAGGTGATGCATGCTAATTAACTCTTTCAACGATTTTTGGTTTGATCAAAGTATCTCTTATAGTTTTTGAGATAGGTTGATTTAACTGTAATTTTGGTTAAGTTATTGTGCTTACACTGAAAACGATGGCTGAACCTTATAAGTTTAGGCTCCATTCACCAGGTGTATAAATTGACATAATAAGTTTATTATATTTGCTGCTACGGAACCCTTTGTGCGCGAGCCCGACTCGCACTTGGCCGGTTTTTTTATCCATAATCTACACAGTATACCAAACATTTGTCTATATAATTATGAAAATATAGCTTCTGTTATAGGAACACAGAGAAATAGGTAACATAGAAGAAAATAAATTCCATTCCATTTATTTTCTTCTTTGTTACCTATTTCTCTGTGTTCCTATAACAGAAGCTATATTTCCATAATTATAATTTCTTACCCATAACGAAAACAGATCCTTTGGTAGCCTTCGCTTGTTTGTTGGGTGATTTTCTGATTCATAATTTAACAATTCTGCGAAAACGCCTATTGTGTTGTCGAGAAAATTTAACTTCATGAATTTGCTATATTAGCACTTGAAAATACTTATAGCGTGAGAAATTACAAGGTAAGGTTCTTAGTAGTATTCATGATTTGCAATCATTAGTAACTCGCTTAACCTCAATAACAATAAATAAAAATGACTTAGACATCTGTAAAGACAGTCTAGTACCTAAATTAGTGGGTTCGATTTGAAAGAAGAGACGAGGCTCTCAATTTCATGCTTGTATCTTTCTATGTACATATATTATGTTTATGAATGTTTCTTTTATATGTTTATCTCAGAAAGTTATCTCAGAGGTCCTTTTCGATTTTAGTTCTGATCAGACTATGGTAAGGCACATGCATGATTTTGATGTTTTCTTAATAAACTCGAGTATTTCGAGTACTTTCGAAAGTCTCGAGTATTTACCGCGATCGCCTAATAGGATTCAGGTTATATCCTTAACTGTGCTCTGGGTCGCAATTCAGTTTAGGACTTAAACTGAGTCGATGCCATCATTCACTTTCACCCGGTTGGTTTTTACAGGTCGCATTTCTCAAAGAATTCTCGTGAAATTTTTTAAGCAGGTTCTATAGCACGCAAAAAAGGCACGATGGATGTCGAGTTGCGGAAAAGGGCCCAGATAAACTAAACTAACTAGCATGGTAGATTTTTGATCGTTTCGTTTTTTGGAAATTGGTACAAAGGAGTTAAGTGCCACACAGGTCTTAAGCCCTTAAGACTATACCTATGCTCGCGAGGTGTTCAGCTCACAGAGCCAATAGTGTATCCAACCTTGCTCTGGTTTAAATAAAATATACCAGTAATAATGTAACGTTTGCAATCACTCTCGTAAATATACCTATAAGCGTTTTTGTTGTCAATATACTATTAACACGTGAAGTCGTACAGTCAAGTGCAAAAACATGCATTCCCGCATCTTACAAAAATATGTCCCATAGCTTTTTATTCCGGTCAAAATCAAAATTGGTTTTTTATAGTATGAGACAACTTTGTCGATACATTTTTTGCACTTGACTGTACACACGCGTTCAGAATTGCATGGGCAGTTAATGAATGTATTCATTCATAAATTGCCCATGCAATTCTGAACGCTATAGTACCTATAGTTTAATTTTGATATACGTATATCAGTGAATATTTTCATTGACTTTTTAGCTAATACCGGGGAAGTCAGGGTAGGATAGGGATAATAAAAATCAACATGCACCTGTTACAAGTATTATTCTTCATAATTTATTTTTCAATATATATGGCAATTCTTTCAGTGTCTCTGGGCACATAGTTTATTAATCGAGAAAAATATATTATTCTTCTAACATCGTCCAGTTCAACCATACAGTTTTATATTTTATAACAACGATGATTTTTTCTAATATCTACACAAATACGTCTTTTATAAATTTGATAAGTTAATGACAATGCGAAGCGCTACATTTCGAGTATTTTCTATCTTCTAGCTATGTGCTAGTGTCATACAACTCACCCCATATAAAATACCGATGCATGTCCCCCCATATATTCTAATAGTGAAAAAAAAATCTAACAACGGTTTAAATCCATAAAAACTAAAATACATACTCGGGACAATACTATATATCCAAATTTCTATAATATTTTTGTAACCTTTGTAAATGTATAACCAAAATCGCATACCTATATCGAAAACTATACTGTGTTCTAAATTGTACTTTGTATCATTTGGCAGCAGAAATAGTCTTCGTACAGCCAACTGGTATTCAAAAACCTGCCTAAAACTATCTCTAACGTAGACTTTGAATATAAAAACGCGAAACGAAATCAAAAAATCTCAGCGATTAGATTACGACTCGATCGAAATACCTCGATGTAAAAAAAATACCTAGAATAAGGTAACGATAACTTAGTTTAACTTACTTACAATAATAAATAAATAGCGTTACTTGTGATAAATCTACAATTTGTATTGACTCGGCTCGTACTACGAACATAAGACTGAGTGCGCGGCAGATCCCGGAGGGCTCGAGCGCCTCCCCGGTAACTACTCTAGGAACCAACCAACAGTTAATTACATAACCACCAAGATATGCGCACGTTAACTTAAGCACTAAAGGACTAAAACGAAATTGCTTTCAAATATACATCATTATATACATACATATCACCTAAAACGGAGTCTGTTTAACGCCCGCGGGCGAAAGCACATTATTGCAAGTCTGTGGAAGATTACGACACTACCCAGCCGTAGAACTCAACACACCACCGTTTGCAGGGTGCTTAAAACATCGCAATTGCCATCGCAGACTTTAATCTGGCCGAGGGAGAACATTCTCTAGCTTCATACGTATAATTAGACGTGGAAAGTTCACGTGACCTTTTAATTAATCGGGTGTATGGTGTAGGGTTATCAAATCATAATATGACTACAAATTCTACAAAATTCGTTTCATAATTCGACCAGACGAGTCACGTGGCAAAAGACCAGGGTAAACGCTTTGAGGCAACTATCAAGTGAACACTGGACGCGCATTATCACAGTTTATAGTTTTTTGGGAACGGGGCTTCAGGCCTTGAGTTTGTGACGGGGCCTACACTGCACCATGCAGATGTAGCCAGCGTCTACGTCGCAGCCGCTCACCAGGAGGTTCATGAGGACACTCGAGGACGGCGAGCTCCGTACTTCTAAAGCCGGGGATGGGCTGCGCTTGGCACGTTTGGCCTGGGGCTCCTCTTCCTGGTTTAACACGCGTTTCACGCCTGTTTCCCATGTCGACACGCTTCTGCTTGGTATTAAACCTTAGGACAAAAGATACTTGCGTTTAAAAAACATTCCTTCAATTATTTTAACTCAAACTTATCATTTGTGAAGGATAAGTACCTTGATCTGAGTATATACTTGTAATGAGATCTTGTGGCGGAGGGCCTGTGGGCGGCGCGGCCAAGAGGCGCTGTAGCGCAGGGGCCGGCGAAGCGCTCTGTTGCGTCTGTGTGGTTGTCGGCTGCGGTCTAGCCATACTGACGTTATCAGGGAACGCCGCCCACATGACCGCCGGCTCCAATACTGGCAGCTCATCGGTGAGGGGTATGAACGGCGAGTGTCCATCGTCTATGTCGTTGTCTGACCTTACGCTATCTAACGCATCCAGGGAAAGGTCTGTCAGTACTGATGACTGTTCGCATGATGAATCGCTCTCCTGAAATAAATAGTACGTTAGAAAAAAATCCGCTGAATTCTTCGTTACTACTATAAAGCAACAATCGCTAGTTACGATTTTCTTCTCGCTGCCATTATAAGCAGCAACAAATCACTAGTGATGTATTACCTGAGGTTCAGGAGAGGATAGTAATAAAGAGTCCGCAGTTAATGAATCCACAGGTGAACCATTAGCAAGGTCGTCGCCTAAAAGACTGCAGTAGTTATCGCCAAGAATGAAGTCGTCGAACATGTCAAACGGACTGTTCTCCAGTGGAATACAAGTGTCACCGGCCGTGGGTGCCAGATACTCGAGATCCTCTTCATCAGGCTCGTCTTTAAGCACTGAAAATAAACAAGAATTTTCTAAATTACCGATTAACCAGGCAAACTTATTGCAAAATATGTGCAATTTATGAAGTTAAGGAAAAAACTTTAAATTCTTGGATTTAGAAAATTACTTGTATGTCCCTTGGATTGTGCAAGCGAGAGGTAACCCTTGTTCATGTCTTTCTCCCTTGGGGCAAATATTTCTTCAGTAGCAGGCACCACAGCTACTATGGCACCGTTCGCTGGTGGCTCAAATGCGACAGGCGGTACAGGCAGAGGCTTCAAGTCCGCATGTTGGAGTTGGTGTGCGGAGAACACCTCATCTTTGCACTCGATAGCACTGTGGACAACACAAATGCAAATTACGGCCCTAGAGGCAGATCCTACCTAAAACATACGTGGCTTCGTGTACAAGTGCAGCACCGATGATAATTCACGGTCTTTAGACAAGCGCCATAATTTTCTGTGATAATTGTTTTGCCATACATGCGGCACAGTTGCTGGAGGTGTGAAGAGAATATGATTATAAATAGGAACTAAGTCCACTGACTAATCACGACGCGTTATTATAGCTTGGATGCATTTAACAATAGAGAGATAAGTAAAGAACTACCTCAAAAAATATTTCTTTATCAAACGCAAAAGTTGAATGAGTCCAGTTATAAAGATACTATGGGGATTAAACACTTTAGAACGGATTAATCGCGTTAATTAACACCATGACCCTACGTTTCGAGCCCTTTACAGCACACGTTTTGGCAGGGTTAAGATGATGACCATCATAATTTCAATGAATAACAATCGCGGTAACAGAAGACAATATTATACTATTGGGGACTTATGAAGAACAATCAAACGTCATTATCAACGTGAGTATTAAATATATGTCCCGATGCCAGTGACGCATTTTTATTGAAATCAAGTGCACTGAGTGCATACCTAATAAATAAGGAAGTTGAAGTGAAAACCATATTGATAGTATGTATCACATACAACACTGTTATCATCACGCGTGATGTCAGGTGATAATGAAGCTAATGTAAACCGCTTACATAATTAAAACAACATACTGGGATTATATCGCAAACAAGATTTAATATAATTTGTAGCAATATTTAAGAATCAATACTAAAAAGATAGTAATTGCTTATGAATTGTTACAGTGGTATATGATATAGAAAACATAATTCAAAATACACTTACAAAGTAGTCAAATTTAGTTAACGAAAAGTAAATTGACTTCAGGATTAATAAACTCAAAAGGAATTCCGAAAGCATCGATTAACTTCAGATGATGAAAGTTATTTAAGACGTAAATTTACTTAAGTATTCGAAACAATTTAAGTTTGAGGATTGTTTGAACGCGTGCGCACAGTATGAGAGCCGGCGCTTATTTGAATGAGCTAAAGCCCGAAAGACTCGATAAGTGATAACAGATAATATTGCAGTAAGGATTAATTAATTACTTTTCGACCAGCAACGCTGACAACTGCTGACCCGCGAATGGCCTTTCGATATTTGCGTCAATAGATACTCGGCTAACTGTGTAATCTATAATACGCACAGCATTAATAAGCGCAATCATTAATATGATTGTATAACTTATATGTTGTTGACAAGAATCTGCTGTTTTCATTGACCTTAGATACAGCGTGATCTTCCGTGGAAAGCTACACAAAATACCTTATCATTACTGAAAACTTGGTTTATTTAAATTATTACACAATTGAACTACATAACAGATTTATCTGATACCTATCTGTAAATTAAGCCGTTGCTAGTAATAACAAAAAACATTTTATCATTACAAATGTTTACATCAGCTGAATCACAAACTCGAACAATTTAATTTGTAATGGCATAATGCCGTTCCAAAACGTCGACTCATTCTAGGCTAGACGTACATTTGGGGGAGTGTTTTATTTATTTTGGTCAGTGCATTTACGCGCTACTTTTGGATATCTGAGAAGGATAACAGTATTGGCGTGAAGTAGGGTGGACAGAGATGAGGGTATATTGTAAGTTCGGCCTTGGTAACGACCTTGCAGCAGCCACCCTCGAGCAGGCTCGCTCCTCCACTCCGGCCATTCACCAGGAGTGTAGTGAAAGTGTATGCGCGCGCAGCGCCAACACGCGTGGGCCCGTATCGATTGAGAGTTTAAGAAATTCCAATCCAACCATCTCGACAGGCCTACCCCAAAATGCATCGTAAAAATAGAACGTAGAATGTAATTTGGCAGACGCGGAGTTAGATAAAAGTAGAGAAGGACGTAAGAATAAAAGTCTGGGGTTGTATATAATGGTTGTAAAGTGTTGGCACAAGTAAAAATACGGGTGTGTAGCTAGGGTTGGCGTTCGGCTGACCTTGGCCGTGAAGCCGTGTTCCGTTGTGTTCAATACGCAATTCAACGATTACATCTGCCAAACAGAGGAGCCCGAGGATGTGACATCCGACAATTTAAACTAGCCCAGCGAGATTCACAAATTTACTAAGTAGAAACAAATTACGTCAACTTAATTGTGGTAAATTCTATATTGAAATCACTTGTATAGCTAGCTCGGTTCCTATATCCTATAGCTAGCTAGATTCCTTTGTTTTGTAACCTATAAAAACAAATAGGTTTAAAAATTTACCGTTGAGAACCTCCGACTAGATATAGAGTTAAGATGATCTCACATTTGATAATGTATGTTCATTCTTTCTCTCAGAAGAGATTGTAAGATAAGAATGAACATACATTATCAAAAAAATACATTTTTTAAATATTATTGAAAAATAGAGTTAAGTAAAAAATAAAGCAGAAAAAGGCAAAACGGATTTTTTTTGTTAAGTACGTTGCGAAGTTTGATTATAATGATACCTACTGGTATTTGTCATTTATACCAAAGCCAACCCAGACAGATTACTGTCTAATAATAATAACGCGATTTTGGAAATTATTTCAAGGCCGATGCAGATAAGATAAAGGAGAGATAAAATAATATACGGCGTTGACGAAAATAACGTAATCGGCAGCGATGAAAATAGAATGATAAAACGGGTAGACCGTCGGATGAATTTCATTAATAATTGAAACGAAACCACTGCCGATAAATATTTCAGCGTACCTAAACTGAAAACGCACGTCACTGAAGCGTTAGTATTATGCACATTCATTATAAAAGAGAAGGAATAACAAGCAGCTCGTTGTATAAACAATAAGCCTATCGATAAAAGGTTGATATCAGATAAGGCTTCTTGAAAAGTTTCCAGCGGAACGAAATAAGATTGGTTCTGTTGTGCTGTATCAGAGATCAATGGGAGGATTTATTGATGAGTTTGATCACGATTTATAGAACGAAGCGCATCAGTCTGCCAATAGCGCTGCGCGGGAGTCAAGGCCGCGGCGGGTTATATAACCGGCGGGCTGGGCGGCGAGGGGCGCTAATTTTATTTTAGCGGCTTCTTACAAACAACAAGCGTCAGCGGCGCATACGTGAATGCTCATAAATGCATCGAAGACCGCGATGACAGACATGACGGTCCCAAAGGACTCCGAAAATTTTAATTGAATTAAAACTTTACACTGACTGGAACTCGTGCGTATTTTGTTGCGAAGAATTTTCACGAATGGCGGACAACCGCGATATATTTTAAGTCGCATAAAATAGTTTAAGCGTGATTTTAGTTTAAACATTGGCAACAACGCCAACAACACACTGAAAAGTTACATAATCCGTGTTTTCAAAGATCACAATGTTATTTCTCCGGTGTTTTAAGAAGTTAAAAAACTAGCAAGTAGAACTTTTGTCACGTTTCCGTACGAATTGGGATTATAGTGCACTTGTAACGAAACACCCACTGTATTCACTTCACTGTCACTGCTTACCATGTTGGTTAGATGCTGAATGTGTTGTTAAACAGTATTATCAGTAACGATTTTCGCGTGGCTAGGTATCGGAACAGCTGATCGCGAGAGTTTGGTCGACTGTATAAGTAACGTGTACGGTTGAGGCGAAGTCTGTGGCGCGAATGGGCCGGCGACGGCGCATTGCCGCTCTTGTTTGCCTTGTTCGTTATCCATTGACGCGGCCCGCGTGCCTATTGCGATGACATAAGGCTGATAATCAACTGTTTGGCGTGCTACATTGTAGTGGCAGCTCGTGTGATCCTACTATGATTACGTCGCGATTATTAACTGACGATAAATTTTGAAGTTTTCATTCGACGGCCACGCGAAGAGATAACCGGTCCGCGCACCGGTGGTGTGATCGTGGTCGTTGAGGCGCCATTTCCTATCGAATAATACTCACACCAGGGGTTTACGGTTATCTCTTTACTACGACCTGTCCATTGTTAATTGACTCATGCCTCACTCATATTATAAGTGTTGTTAAGAGGTTAAAAAGCCGCCATATACTCAGTTCACATATAAAACCAATCTAATATGCGTTAATAAACATATAAGTGGCGCATAATTCTAATAACTGTAATATTCCGTAGTGTCTACCTACAAAACGCAAAAATGTAAATAAGAAGTATTAGAACAAGGAAATACTCGATGTTATTTTTGAAGCGGTTCGTGCACCGACAAACACAGAATTGTTTCAGCTGTCATATAGGATACTGGATACCTACATTTAAATAAGGATCGCGACGAAAGGAGTTATTTTAGTGACAGCATCTCCTCGAGGAGTCGTTGAACTCAGTTCAGAAATGGAATTAATATGTTGCTAAGTTTAGTCTAAATGGTGTCTGGATTCTGTAACCTAACTCTCATATGTATCATTTGCGGAGTAAACAAACATAATCACGTTTTCAAGGCCATAGATGTGAAGTTTTCGAGTTCTCAAAATAACATCATTATTCATGTGCAATATAGGTAGGTACACACCCGTTCAGAATTGCATGGGCAGTTTATGAATGAATTCATTCATAAATTGCCCATGCAATTCTGAACGCTATAGTACATTACATGGTGACTTTATTTTTGTAGATACCTACCATAGGAACTACATTAAAATTTGAACAGCTGAATTGCAGAAAGGACAGTCTTTTCCATATATTGGAATTCGTAACTGAGAAATGTATTATGCTATTATAACCTAAGATCGTCATTCAGACCAGAAATTCCTTTAGGATTTGGGCAAGGTTGTTTGTTATTTAATTTAATGTTACAAATATATACTGGGCAAGGGCCAAATATTTTCGGCGACATAACTCGAAGAAAAATGAGATAAATAAATAAAATATAGGAAACTGCGATAAATATAAATCTGGACAGCTTAAGAACATAATCATAGCACCTACAAATAAATAATTCTAATTTAACATTGGCGCATTAAAAAAATTCGAGCTAGGAAACGGAAATAAAACACCATTAATCATGGGAATTATTAATAGGACCACCATACTCGTCACGTAACATAAAGATCGATGTTCGTCCTAAAATACCGAATCAATATCCTTCACAACTTCCTTCGAAACCTGCTCATGCTGTTTACCTACGTACACCAGAGTATTATCGGTAAACATGGTAGCTGCTATAACAAATTCTCAATTAGAATTTCGTGTAATACAATATTCATTAGTATCGTTATGTTTGCTAACAAGAGTAACAGTTTGTTAATAAAGCAAGATATATTAGCTTTTACTGCCATTATACTAGTACATTACATACGTTGCCCTAATAATCCACCTAAATAGGATTATACAGAGTTTACCCAATAATTGCTAAGACTAGGTCCCTTCAGACGAACACTAATGACAAACGAAACTTGGAACGCACCAAGTTTCGTTTGTCATTAGTGTTCTAGCTTAAATGATTTCACTTGTCGAGAAAAAGATCACTTAGGATTGGATCCATTAGTCGACCGTGCAATGAGACGCATCAGAATTCAATTGGAATTTAACATTGGAGTAGTAACATACATCTTTCGTTATTTTTTTAAGGTGTACGACGCAAAAGTATAATTTTTGAAATTTATACTTATTGAGACGTCCCATTTAAAATCTCTCCTTGAGTCAACAAGAACATTGCTTGCAATACGATCAATCTTTTATATACTGAAACACTGCGTTAATTTGCTCTTGCGAACAGAATCGGCTAAAAATATACAGATTTTTTTTGGACTCTCAACAGAATATGGTACGAACAAAATTATATTAGTCTCGGAGGAGGAAGTGGTTAACACTTTCAGCCGCAATCTCTCTCTCATAAGATTGAATTACAAAAAAATCTTTTCTTGTGTTGTAGAGCTTGAAAACATTAAACAAAACCATGCATTATTAAAAAAAAAGTTCCACCTTCAACAGTTAATGCTGTATGTTGTCTCGACGACTCTTTTATAGGTATGTTTAGGAGATCTAGTGTAGACCAATTTTTGGTCGTATTCCTTTGGAAAATTACTTAATCTTTCAGATATAATATGAATGATGTTTGTGCATGATTTGTGTGGTTCGGTTTAGCAATCCATCGCCGTCCGTCGCCTGCGACACTCGATACGCGATGAAGCCGCGTTGTTCCACAATTTAGCCGCGTAACTAAACCCGCTCTAATGGACTGCTTGACAATGTACTGCTAACGTGACTTGACTTAATAATGAGTAAAAGTATATAAGGAAACGTTGGGATCTTTATTTCAAATCCACTTTGAAATTAATCGAATGAACTAAGTACTTATGAAACGAGACGAAATAAATTGCAATAGATATTTTAGATTTGTGTGGACCACTTGTCACTGCAAAATGAAGTTACTGTAGTAGGTAATAGTCTAATAGATAAAACAGAAAAAAGTTGCATTGCAACAATTGCATTGAATACCTTAAACCGGAAGTCTTTGTAACTGTCGTCAATTCTTGAGGTAAGTTCACTGAGCAATCCTCTTGATGAGAAGGAAGGTAAGCAACTGACGATGGCTAAGAGACTGTACAGGATTGAAGGATTAGAGAGCATGCGCAAGTTATTGCACAACTTTGAAATTCCCGACATACCATAATGATGAAATCACAGGTTTAAAATGAAATTGTTACATGATGTCAAATAAAAACTAAACGAGTAGGTAAATGTTATATCCATGTGACAACTTTATTGAGTAACTTAGAGACAATGTGTTAATCAAAGTATCAAGATACCAGTTGATGCGGGTAACGTCTATAATTATGAAGATACCGGAATTATGCTTGCTTGGAGTTATTCTCGCGCTACTGGCGGGATATGTTACAAATCAAATCATACACGTTTATATTAGCATACCATAATGCCCAGTCTTCATACTCTTAATGCAAAAGTTGAGTAAGAATTTCGAAAGGATTGTGTAACATTACTAAGCTTTCTGTTGGACACGTAGCTGGCCTACGTGAGTCTATGAGTGTTGGTCGTAAGTTTTGGGCATACGTGACGCGTGAAACGTCGTCTTCCTTGTCCGATATTGAATCAGGCCCTTACTAATAGTGTTAGGTGTAACACATTCGAAGATAGGATTATATTGCGGTTAGATACAGGATATATGAACGTCAAGACGGATTGGGGTCGGGTCAAGTAGGGAAGTGTGTAGAAGTGTTATTTCGACACAATTGTGCAAAATCCTTTGTGATGGTATTAGCTTGTCCACAGATTGGGATTCTCTGTAAACCTTTCAACCGGTCCTTTTATCATTTAGCTTTGATTAAATCGAATTAGTAACATTAACACAGTAGGTAGGTAAAAACCACTAACCCGGAAAAATATCTTTATTTGCATGTAGGACACAACCGTATGTACTTTTCGAAAAGCTACAAGCATTTCAGAAGGAAGCCTATTTTTCGGCAAAATAACATCGCATCTAAACAATTTGAATTTAGCGCATCTAATTAAAATTCAAAAATTTCCAAAAATGAGGTTGTTTACCATCACACTCATTATAGAAATTGAGCATATGCCAATTCCCCTTCCTATTGTTGAATTCGGAGTCACGAGTTGTAATTGGCGCGACGGTGCCGGTGCAAGATGCAATTCGCGCTGCAAATGGTTATGCTATTATCGCCGGATGCAGACGGTTTGCGGTCAATGACCCGGCAGCCCCACCCCCAATTTCAACGTTTGTGGCTACGTGACTCCAATGGCGTTTTACAACAGGTATTCTTTCTGCGTCATGATCATGATGAATGCTTTTATGAAGTTGCTACCAAGCTAATGATGTCACTGTGACACAATATTTACAAGTCATCGAGGAAGTGTGTAAAAATCTTAAGTGCAGCATAAATTCAACAGACATTAACGTAGCTATTTTTGTTTTATCGCTTGGAGGAAAAAAACAAAATGCAATGTTGCATGAGGAAAGAAACCAATGCCATGCAAACCAAGTTTATAATTATGAAATATATTTTTCCCTTTTCGTCTATTCTTAGAAACATAAATAACAATTAAACATCAAATGGAAAGAACTCTGAATTGAACCTGTCATCGTTGTTAGTCCAGTTATCAGACAAGAACCAGAAACCGGTACTGGTTGGACAATGAGAGCACTTTCGAAATACACATTCAGAGACATGCATTGAACTCGGTAGTTCAATAAATGCTTTATATAAAAATGCTACGAAAGATATTGTCGTATCCGGACACAACAAGAGGAACTTTACAAAAAGTACTTAAATGAAATTGATACCACTCTAAATAAAATAAAGTAAGGACTGTATTGTATTCTACTCAACTCTGTCACGAAAGGGGCACAATAAAACTAGACCTAAAACATACTTAGGCAGTCTAAAACGTGGTCTGAATTACTGATATAGACTACCTGTTAAAAAGTGTCGTGCAATCGATAGGATAGACGTCGACGAACCCATAACGTACAATTGTTACAGTACAGTTATTAATGAAGTGATCGGAAATCGAAACGAAGTTTAAGTGGAAGGCTAGTCGTGCCATGAATTCAATAATGGCTGCTAAATCTAAACTTGGTTCGGTAAGTCTTGAAAAGACGGTCTAAAACTACTTAAAACTGTAACTGGGAAACGAACGAGGCACAAAAAGGAATTCCTATGGACTTATTTTCCAATTAATACTTCAACAGTGCAGCTATTCTAGTTTTCCAAATTTATTGGCAATCTTTCACTCGTTTACGATTAGGTTTTAAATTTGAACCGCTCTAGATAAAATGTATTCGTTCCGGTATATATTACTAATGTTATTGAATTAACAATATTAATATAGGAATCTCAATGTGTGTTTCTTCAGAAACTAATATCGTAAAGCTGTCGGCGATTTAGTAAGCCTTTTTACTCTAAGGCTCGTCTCTACAAAGGTTACCAGCTAGTTGATAGTTGAAACAGGCAATCTACCGATAACGGCAGATGTCTGGGTCTAATCTGCATAGTCTTACCGAATACACAGACTAAGAACATTTGTATGAAAATTAAGACATAGGTACAAACTAGGGTCTGTTTGCTATATTAATCATTCTTATCTTGGCTCACATTCGCCCACCTGTGAAAGAGAACTTTAATTTTCCGCGTTTTAGAATCAGAGCGGTATTTAATTGTTTTGCTGCCTCGCGGTTTAACATTTCGGTATTCCCACAGGGAAATTCTATACTGGTGAGCTTTATGAAATGAGAAACTTGATGAATGGGTAATTCGATGTCGTAATTAATATTTGTGTCGACTCGTGTAAAAAAAAATCCTAATTTGAAGCGTAATGGTAACGGAATTTGAGTAACGTAATTAACTTACTAATGTGTAGAAAATTGGGCACCTCAAAGAAAAAAGGTCTAAAAGAAAAAATACCTCACATTAGCATAAGCTTGTACACGAGGTGAGATACTCACGCAATGTTTATTAGCGATTATAAATTTCCAAATCATAGTCGCTAAAGACCCGTGTGACAATGCGCAGATACGTATCAATTTAATCAACTGACGATGACGTAGGTGTAGGTGTCGCACACACGCAGGTCTTAATAAACAACAAGCCCGAATATCCTGAATAAGCCACCAAGGTCCCTGGAGTATTTACAATGGCCACAATTGAGAGGTCCCCAGCAACATTGACGTCACAGCCATTGACCCTCTTCCCGGTCCATTTGTGTGCCAATCTCCGCGTCTCATAACGCAAGATATGAACACACAAAAAATACAGCGCGTTCTGTGTTTTAGAACTATTTAGATGTATATATTTATTGCAACATAATGTTGAAATAAAGGTGTCAAATTGGCCACGATGAAACACATTCAATTTGGTTCTTAATAAGGAAGTGCATTCACTTACAGTTATAAACTTATATTTTTGCAAGTGTCAAAAATCTTGCTTTTATTCGACCAGAGGCCTTACCATGATATCTTCACACGATTCAGTTAACGGCCTAAAGTGAGTCGCTTCCAATTTCCATACAACTGAGCCCAAACTAAACCTAAACCGAATCGCGTTACTATCTGACTGGCGGTAGATACGAGATAACTCACTCGTTCTTCGGTTATATTAACAATAAATTCTACATCTAATCTAACCCAATACCTATTCTAGTCTGCTTATTAAGTGGTTAACTGCAAGCTTGTGTAACGTGATTTAAAAAATCAGTTTTGTAAAGACTTAAATAAAAAATACGTGCCTGTGGGCGGAACGAGCTTCGAGAATATGCAAAACAAACAACAGAAGCGCTGAAGCTTCACAAAAGATAATGTTACGTTAAAATTGTAAAACAAAGGAACGGAGTACACGTCAGCTACCTGCCTGCATAGTTTTCAGCGAGGATTACCTGGAGAGCGGAGAACTGTGAAACACGGCTTGGGGCTATTCCTACTGCCTCGAGTTTCAGTGAAGAAAACTGATTTGAAAACGGGTTTATGATTTAAGGTACGGCTATATCTCTTTTATATATTTTAAGTTTCGGCACCAGAATTTCCAAAGTACAGATATATTTATACAATTGAAAGAGCTCACGACTGTACTCGAATACTTGAAAGATATGTCATATATACTACAAAAAAGTTACCAAGGCCCCCAGTGCCCAGGGCAGGGACAGCCTGTTTAACTTTATATGTAGTAAGCATGTTTATATATAGTAGTGTGACTACTTAAAAACATAAATCAAAACTTTTATTATAGTTAATAAATGGTTTAATTCATGCTTTACAATTTTACTCAAATAATTAACGCTTACTTGAACTGCAGAGACGAAACTGTGGTCGGAAAGCAATGAGAATTATAATTCAGCGTGGGTGTTGCTCCCATTCAAGCTGAAACGAAAACTGCATCCTGGTACCACTAGTAGGGGGAGGGGGTCGACGACCGAGGGGGAGGCTAAGGTGCATTCGCCTGCAGTTGCATAACCCGAACGACGACCGAGCTCTATTTTATTCAGGTGCACGTTCATTTAAAAAGGTTGCATGAGACAAGTAATCAAGAGGTATACAATTTACTCGTACAATTCAATTTGAGTGGCGATAAAGGATGAAGGATCGTTGACATGCGATTAAGATGTATTGCGGATGGCTGACCGATATTTTTCACCACGAAATTCAATATTCAGAACATGCATTCAACAACATTCACATCCGACTTAATTACGAGTATAAGTGCCTCGTTATTATGACGATGCCTATCAATTGGCGAAACACATGTATCGTAGTAGAATCTATGACCATTCGAACAAAAACATTCGTACTTAAGGGCCACACGAGGGAAGTAGGAATACTCCTTAAGATATATCTAGGATCTGGTCAATATCTCCAGGAAAAGAAACATAAGATTAAAACAGCGAAAAATGTGTGAGCTGTTTGTTTTATATATCCTTGAAAAGGCCTTTTTCTAGAACAGGATATTTTTCGGCTACAATTTGGCCACACGTAAGTAAGCGATGTGAAATCCAATATACAGTTATGGCCAGATAATCAAGGACAAGATGTTTCCTCCCATACAAATGCCTACAAAGGTAATACAGTAATACAGTCGAGTCGTCTGGACTAGCTAGCTATTTCAAACTGTTTTCCTAATTGATACCTAGGTATCGGATGTGTTTTTGGAATATTTACAGTGTCGTGGGACTCGTGGCCACATAAAGAATGAGGGATAAGATTTTGTCTCCCATACAAATGCCTACAAATAGAACTTAGCAAAGTCCTATTTGTAGGCATTTGTATGGGAGAAAAAATCTTATCCCTCATTCTTTATCTGGCCACGACACTGTAAATATTCCAAAAACACATCCGATAGGTATCAATTATGAAAACAGTTTGAAATAGCAACGAGTAGCTAGACGACTCGACTGTATTACCTTAACCAAACGAAGTTATTATTCTAGACATTGTATTATACTAAAAGGAATATTCCATTACCATTACCTATCTCAATTTATTTACAAATAAAAAAGAATTTGTGGGAACAAATATTTTTATAGTTATTGAACGAAGCTTGGCAGCCTTCCTTGAAAAAATAGCAACAAAAGTTGACAACTGAGCTGTTAAATCTTATGGAAACCATCGTAATGTTTACGTTTTCCTCATGGCAAGCCCTATCGTTGATTCTATTTCCTCACCACTTCACACATAGCCAATACGTTTACACGCGACATACACACGCGCGACATAGACACACACACCCAACATACTTAGCCAAAAACAAATGACATTTTCACAACCTAATTGAGGACCCTCGCTAAAATTAAAAAATTTGACCACAGTTTTCTGTATTCTAAACCTAAGATTAAATCGATACAGCTTCATTCTAATATTAGCTCGCGCAGAGGTGTGGCCCTAACGGATACTTAATTACGTGTTGTTGTTACATTGACCCAGATGCTGGTAATGTGTGAAAATAAACGGCAGTGCACGTGAGAGCAACGCCAGGTGTTGCTCCTGAGCATGCATTGTATGAGGTCAGGTTTTACTGACAGGGGTGTCGACGGATTATTGAATGACGGTTAACTTGTTTAAGGCTAACTGGGATACACCGTTTATTTTATCTTATTTCAAAATATAAAAACTAGTAATAATAAAAGCGTATGCTAATAACGACGGGTTCATAATCATGGCAAATATGGACATAACTCGTATACATCTCGTCTTCACCTCATCATTATTATGTCTATAAGCATTTTATCTAATCGTGTATGTATTTATAGAAAACCATTCATAACATAGGCTGTCGATTTAAGGATGTTTTTTACGTACATATCTATTTCGTACATTTCGTCATCTAGTACCCACAATAGAAGTCTTAACGAACTTACCGAAGGACTAGGTTAACTTACTAATATTTATAATATTAATCCAATCAAAAGGGTTTATATAATAATTCTGTGGAATTATCCTCGAAATCAACAAACAAAAGTATAGAAACGCTATTAATCGCTATTGCTTATTGTTTATTTTATAATAAGGAAGTTAATAGCTAATCATGTTTATCAAGAAGTTAATAAGCTTCATGCTTATCAAAATGTGAGGCGGTGCAAGGCAAAAGGAACCTAATCTAGTTTTACTCTATTTATTTAGGTATTTAAAGAAGTGTTTGAACAATATAGATTCGTATCGTAAACCTTTAGAGCAAAAAGTAAACATCTAATATGATTCGAGCATTTCGCAATTGTTTTTTGTGAATGTTTTGGCAGAATGATAAAGTATGGTGGTTTATTTTCAGTACCTAAAATATGAACCTCTAAACAGATTAATTTAGTTTTTTTAATTAATAAATAAAAAACATTTATTTCAGACAACCTTAGTACATTTTGATAGCGTAACTTAAAATTTTTAATTAAATAAATATGTATACAATGACGGACTTAAGAGGCTATTGAAATTTAAATAAGTGTTCCTAAATTGCAGAGAATTATTAAGTCCAAAAATGGTGCTTTACGAAAATGTTACCGCATTTTCCTGACCCACAGTCAATTTATTTAAGTTGAAACCCATCAAGAAAAAGCACATTTTGGCGAATAATAACGATAAAATTGTTTCCAATATTATGATATAAAATGAGGCGTAAATAAGTTAGGACGTCAAATTTAACTGTTATTAAATAGATACAGAAAAAGGTGAGTGGATTGTGTCAGAGACAAGTATGGGAGAGTAAATATAACTTGCGAGTTGGCAAATGATGATGATGATGATTTGTATAAAAAAAAATAGCGATGAATTTACAAGGCAGATATCGTTAGCGTAACAAGATACCAACACATTATACGTTTAATGAATCCAATTCGTACTTATCACACTCGAAGCTTTTTATCATTGTTACATAAAAGTAATAATAAAAATTGTCATGAACAGTTAGCACAAGACACACGCGAAATATCTCGCGGTCGAAAAATACACCTGTCACTTTCTAAGTGTTCGGATTAGACAATGACAGGTGTCCTCTCTCTCAACTGCGACATAAGTGTGCTTACCATGAGTTGCACTGCACGCAACTGTATTCGATAGCGACTGTGGCGCTCGAAAGTATGTCCGTCTCACTCCTGCCAGAGTAATGGTAGGAGCGAGACGGACATACTTTCGAACGCCACAGCTATCGAATACAGTTTCGTGCAACTCATGGTAATCACATTGGACTTACTCGTAACTTACGCGCCGCCTTGTGCGTTTTGATTTTGTTGAATTGACAGCCCTGTTATAAAATTCAGAAATACGCTTCTGTTTATCTACTCACGACCTCAGTCTACTATTGCACATGCATGGAAATGTCACACTATTTAACATATTGGTTCATGACTTTATCTGTTATAACCCTTCACTAGGTACGATCAATAATATGTATACGTCTCGAAACTAGCGTCAAAGTATTAAAGTTCAAAATTGTGTGGATATTTTTGGATTTGACCTTAGGCGCGTGTGTTACATTACATCACAAGGGCTTGGGCGTCGTGATATTATCTGAATACTGATAACAAGATTTATACTTAGGAGTAACGTGCGCTGTAAGCCATTTACATATGGGGTTGATATTAACTTAAAGTAAGAGAACGCTTTAATTCATTTACAGTTTACAAAGACATGTTAGTCAAGTGGGAATATTTGAATATTACAATGTGACGATGTAACGAATTGTATGGGAGTAGAAAGAGGAAGAAGTTAGGTGAACGAATTCTAAACGTCTTAATTAACGAAATAAATATTTTGGAAGAAACACAATGAAGAAAAGCTTACTTAGGTAACTAGTACACCTAAATAAAAAATAAATGCAGATATGAATACTTTAGAATATTAAGAAGCTGAAAAAACACTCTAAAGTTTTCAAAAGTCGTACACTATACCTATTATACTCACTGCTAAGAACTATTACCACGAACAATGCAATCTTAAGCAGTTTTGTTAATTTAGAAAGAGAGCTCTAAAAGAGTCCTCGTAATTACACGGCCGCATTTCAATTCCGAAGAAAGGTCAAATAAATTACAATGAAAAACTTTTACAGCATTCAACCTAAACAAACAAAGCTCCAAAGGTCCATAATTCGGTTAATGGTGTTACTGACTAAAGGCTATAAATTTATTTTAATACAGTTTACAAAGTCCGCTAACTTTAATCTCTGAGAAAGAACATCAAATCCGCGAAAGACATTAAGAGTTGCCATATTGTTAATCAATTATTTTTAGAGGACAGTTCCGTAATCCGTTAATTAGTTAATAGAAGACATGGTGTTATGTAACTAAGAATATTGAAATGCATTCAAAAAGAAGCATAGCAACCATTTTCTTCTGATAACCTTTGGCTTTGTTGGTGACATTGTCGTTCGGCTTGCGCTTGGGCGCATTATCTATGGTACGCATTGATAAGATAAACTTTGCGATGAACCGTCCATACTCATCGTTTACAGCTAATAATAAGTTAGGTAACGACTATCTTTACGCTATTAAATACTATATGATTACTTTCGCAATTATAAATACTTGAAGATAATGTTGGTTGACCAAGATAAACAAAGTAATGGCGACGACAAGATAAACATGGAAACGTGATTGAGAGAATCGTTCGATGTTTGCTAGGAGACGGCTGAAGCAGAAACTACGAGTGAAGTGAAGACAATAGTCCACAAGCTTATTACGTATGTGCGAAACTTTGACAACACGGATACGCAAGGATATAAAATACGGAATTAATAAATCAACCTCCGCAATCCATTGCCGAATTGTAAGTTTCTTAAGACAGTAAAATATTTAACGTAGACGTGCAGGAAATGACGATGTAAAGTAAAAGATGTAACGACTATGTAAAAATCTATCTATTAAGAAATTAGAAGAAAAGGAACAATGAATTTAAAAATGTATATTAAGATTATAAATGTGCCACATGATAATAAAGCGTCACTTAGAAAGGTTATCTTAACATCATTTTATGTAAGTAGTTCATATCAAAAGAAGGATTTACCACAGATTTACCAAAGAAACTTTACCACATAATAAATAAATAATAAATATTTTATGGGACAATCTTACACAAATCGACCTAGTCCCACGGTAAGCTCAATAAGGCTTGTATTGTGTGTACTAGGCGACGATATATATAATACTCGTAGATATATACATATAACTACTTAAATACATAGAAAACATCCATAACTCAGGAACAAATATTCGTGATAAACACACAAATAAATGCCCTGAACAGGATTCGAACCCGGGACCTCCTGCTTCGTAGGCAGGGTCACTACCAACTAGGCTAGGAGGGCGATCATAATATCTAAGGCGATAATGCCGATAATACTTTTGTCTAGATAACGTACCGTCCAGACTCGAGATTCAAATCAATCTGGAATATATGATTAGGAACGTGTATTTCATAAATATGAAAAGCAGCCTGTTCACCCGTTCGGGCGGGGCTAGGTACTTGAATTTAATATACGCACTAAAAATACAGACTCTGTTGAAGGGATAACAAAAACTCGCCAGAATGAGCAAACATACTACAAATACCATCAAGCTGGACAAAGAAATAGTATTTTTTAAGTATACGTAAGTAAATACTTAGATTTTATAGATATAAAATGTTCCTTTAACTAAAAAGATAATATTGAAGGAAGTGATAGAAACAGCAATGTTATTATACGACTTAAAGGTCATCTTGGTCAATCCTACCGATATATTTTTAAGCATCTATTGTAACTTGTAACCAGCATTTAGATATTTTATTGATAAATTGTTATCATTTGAATTTCATAAAAAAATTAAAACCTCTCGCATTTGATCCCGAAATATGAAAACTTCATACTATAAGATCACCGTCAGAACCTTCAATAATTAGAGAACTTTATGATTCATTCAGCAAATGACATAATGCATAATCTTTAAATTCTATCTGCTAAAACGTGTCTACGGAACATGACCTTGCTAGCGGTATCTCTTTTATATCCAAATTGGGATGTAGCGTAATTTTACGCGATAGACGTCGATAAACAGGTATCTTTTATAGCACACGGGCGACAAACAGATATTTGACGTCACAACAAAAACACCTCTTCACCACGCATTTATCACGCAACTCGTCCGTGAACGTGGAATTGTTTTGGATACCTAAAACTACTAAACTAAAAAGTTATTTGGGAAGCACGCCAATCATACATTTCTGTATGTTTTAAAAACCGAATGAAGGTCTCGTGACGAAAAGTTCACTCTACTCGTGCCTAAGAGGTATTTGAGGCAGTAACAATAGGTTGGAATATACATAGATATAACAGATGTACATAATACCAGCTCTTAAATGGAAGTCGTGACCATGAAGTGCGGGCCATAAACGCGACACAATTTCCGAGGGGAAACGGCGGCGAGGATAAGAAAATTCGTGGCGTCACCTTAACTTGGAGAAGACTTAAGCCGGAAGGCGAAATCATTTACTACCTAATTCTTGACGTGAAATATTAAGGAGCGTTTAAAATATGAATATTAACAGACGAATTACAAAGCACCGTGTTTGAAGGGGAAAAGAAACGGGCATAAAAATAAAATAAACAATACATACGAGTACATTGACATTGAAACAAAGAAAAACCATTAAAAGCGGCAACAACCACTCCGCGACAATACTTCTTGTTAGCGATGAGAGCGGATCGGGAGGGAAAGTTATAGCCCAGTGAAATAGGATCGTAAAAATCTAATGAAATGCCGACGTCTCATCGACACTGTTCGAAAATAAAGACATAAAATGACAGTTTTAAATTACACCACATTTTTTTTTCAAGAAAAAAGATCTAAAAATTTCAAGGATGTTGTAACAAGTCAATGATCTCATTTTAGATCGCAATGTCCAGAGAACAATCTCAGCAGAAAATTAATCCTGCAAGCTACTCTAGTAAATAGTCGTCAAAAGCAAAGTGGGGTATTGGAAAATTCTTAATCACGGATGATCGAGTTTCAATGCTTCTAAAGCGAACTTATACAAATGAAGTATTAAAGCGGGAAACAACGATGAAAGTCTGAAAATTGAATTGTGGGTTTCGTGCAAATACACGCGCCAAAAATGTGAGTTCGCTAGAATTAGTGTTATTTTGCCATTCGCGTACATGTTTGTTTTAAATTGGCATACACAGACGGTCCCTGTTGTTTGGAAAATGATAATAATAGGTCCGTCAAATATTTTCAACATAGCCATTTTAGTGTTAGTAACCATTGACATGTTGACTATTTAAAATTGTTGTATTTTTTGGTTTAAAATTCCTAAGAAAGACAGGATCTTCTAGTTTGATATTATACGTCTATAATAACGTATAGTTTTGGTTTAACGTTTGGGCAATAAAAAGCATTACAAAGTAAAAGTTATAAAAAACCTTTTGACTTCTCACTAGGGAGTTATCGTTCCACGCGTCCGGTAAAACTTCATAATCAATTGTACTTTTGAAATTACTAAGGGGTCAGATCTGAAAGCTACAAATAGGAAGATAGAATTTAATTTTTAAATTGATTACGATATTCATCATATCAAATGTTGTGTATATCGTGTAAAACCGTTTAACTTTAATTTTGTTTTATTTTGTTTATTCTGTTTTATGTCTTTCTGTTTCACTATTTTCTTTTGATATGGTTTCTTGTAGAACTACATATTGTAAATATTTTTACTACTTTTGTAATTTGTTTTGAAAAAATAAGTCCCGCCGAGTTTCTTGCCGGTAATAATCTTCTCGGGCTGTGGTGTAGGGATAGAACCGGTAGTAGCTTTTTTTTTTGACGTTCATAAGTGCATTGTAATGTGCCGAAATTGAAAAATAAAGATATTTATCATTTTTATCATTGTCATGTAACATGGGTTTTGGTTAGGCGGGCACGTATAAATTATAAATTTTAAGAGCGAGTGTTGTTTCCCCGGAACTTAGTTTATCTTTTAGATTAGAAAAGTCCTGTGAACATATATTTGTAACAGATAATTGTATATGTTTAGGTGGTAATTATCTTAGAACAACATTTTAAAGAGTGTTAGAATAGCAAAAAGTACCATGGTTCGTTCATAAGTGTTGCAGTGCCAAGCATTTCTGTAGTTGGATACGCCAAAGTGGCGCCCCTGACATACAGTCCAAATCAGTCAATGCTCAGCTGTAGGCAGATCACAACAACCTCGGCCTTGCCTACCACAATAATAAATAGACTGGGTATATGACGCAGACCCCTGTAACTGAGCGGATACTTCAGAGTATGTATAAATAAATAGCGTCCCAGCAATATATAAATAAAATCTGATATAAATGTGAATGAACTTTCTGCGAATTGAAAAGTCCTTGCGCGCAATGTTGTATTGAACGGGCTCGAGTGAGTAGTTTCGGACGTAATTCACTGGACTGAATAAATCATGTCAATTGTAATAGGTCGGTAGAGGCCGTCTCCCGTTGGTTGGCATGACACGTTTTACCCTGTTATTGGCAGTCAAAAAAAATGTTACACAAGACGCATGTAGTGCAAGTACCTGATCAAAGTACTTCCTATCTGTTCGTTATCGGAGCTCCTCCCTTTATCGCCTTCGACTTAGCATTTTCGGAAATCGAGGAAGGGCTGACAAGGATATTAATTTACGCGAAAAATGACTCCTACATAACATCAAGGGCTTTTATATTGCCTTTATAGGAGAGAAAGAATTGAATTTGATTACAAAAAGCGGACAGGTCATCAAAGTGTAATCGGACTTTTCGGAAATCGGAGTTTAGCACTTTGAAGCTTTTAGTTTTTTTTTTCAGTATTTTAAGTGTCGGGGGTTCGACTTCGCCTCTTTAGTTTTATTGATGAGGGCTATTCTAAATAAAAAAATGTCGGAATAAACACAAATTTTTAATTTTAGAAAGTGCCAATCTGAGAATACAAAACGCTTGGGAAGCGATTGTGACAAGATAGTACTTGTACTCAGCTTCATTATATTACCTATCAATATGCTAATATTAGTATTCATGGAATTCGAACCGTGCGGTGCTACCACTATAAAACCACGTATGTCGTAAAGAAATTACTTAAAATTTACAAAAAATATTAAAGTAGTAGATAACATGAATATAAAATAAAATGCTAACTTACCTCACCAATGTGTTTATCATGATCGGTTTACTAATTCATATTAAAAAAAACCTGAAAATGTTGTGAAACACAAAGATACACAAGAAACTGAAGTGTTTTCTGCTATCCTAGACTTACCTGATGATGTAGTTGACGCAGACGACGCTGACAGGTTTTTGCTGCTTGTCTGTGATGACAGTGGCCTGGGTTTGAACCCGGGCGAAGCCACCAGTTTTGGCGAGGAAGCGGTACTGGCTCGTCTCGCATTGTCCTTTGGAGAACACTGCAAAGAAAGTAAACATCAGAAGTGTGGCAATGTTTTAAGCTATTGCATAGCTTCTATCGCGGGCCTTGAGCGCGGGGACCGAATCCAGAAATTCCGTAACGAAAAAAAACCTGACGCTCCCCACTCCGACGGACCGAAACCGACTTTATTCACTTTGTTACAAAGTTCTTTATCGGGGAAAGGATATATCTCCAAACGAATGTCGCTAAGTGTCATATTCTATACAAAATATTGAGGACAGTAGCTCTTATTACCAGAGATACGGCGATGTCAAACGTCAAAATAAACACTATTATTTTAGTCCCGCCAAAATCAAATATGTTAAATCGATTTTGTAATCGATGCATAATATACTGGCTGGATCGAATTAAAGGCAAAAGGCGCCTAATTTTTTATTTAGACTGCGAATCGTTTTCTTTTTTTAATCGATACCTTAGTGCAAATGCAAAGTCGTACTAAGTACCATTTTAAATTTGTGAATTTAGCACGTTAGTGCACAACGGAATAAAGTGGAAATTTCATTGGCATAAGAAATATTAGTACCTACAAAGAAGTAGAGTATCGAAATATGCCTTTGTCTTGTTTATCAAATATTTTCTATTGGTATATTAGATTTGTTCCTTATTGTGATAATCACAAAGGTGATATTGCTGCGTGCTGTAAATATTTTGTTTGTGGTGTTCGAAGACGATGATCACCGTATGTTTTTCGCCTATAAAAAAGCTCTCTTTCACTGCAGACGAAAATGTACCCAAATTTATTTTAAGTTTGTTTTGTTCAGTAGTGTCATAAACAAACAGAAATTAAATTTAAGTAGGTAAACATATTTGTCACTACTGACGAAAGTGCACAAAAAATACAGAACTGTGTTTTTAGGAAATGAGTTGAAAAGTGACCAATGTGCCGGGATCCATTAAATCTATGTAAATATGATATGTTTTATGCTGTGATAAATTTGATAATAAATAAAATCACTAATAATGGTAACTTTGTAGCAGCCCGCTGTCTCCACAACCAAAGGCATGAACATGTATTGTATCCATGTCCTATAGACCTAAGTTGCTTATCCACGAATGTCATCTGATAATGATAATGCTATAAGTTCATGAAAAGACAAGTTGCATGGATAGTGCGACGGTGATTGCTGTCAAATGTGAGTAACTGTATAGAATTATCAGAAATTGTCACACAAAGGTGACAAACTGTTGTCTTATTACGTTACGCTATCCGTTTGGGATCTTATCCCAGAAGGGAGCGCACACTTTTGCCGCTTCGCCACCGCTAGAGTTTCGGCAGAGGGCTCCTGCTACGTGGGAAGTGCGAGTAATATGGGTGGTCGAAATTGTGCTAACGCATGTAACATCCCACACTGAACACCGCCCCGTTTTCCACAGCACCAGGGTCACTCCATCTTGCTATCAGTGCGGCTAAACCCAGTGGCTCCAGAACGGAATGAACACCCGCTGACTGAAGAGACCTCAGGACAATATCATTGAGGTCTTAGTGACGCGGAATCCAACCACTACAAATACGGCAACTCAATGTATATATGGCTGTCAACACCCACCATGCATTGTACAAGCGGATGACATACATACCTCATAGCGGGCCCAGGGGAGTACAGTCACGAGCTTTAATTTGTGACCCACTTAAGGTTGACATTCCTGTCAAACTGTATTGAAGTACAAAGGAAATGTTTGCGAAATGGGTCACAAATTAAAGCCCGTGACTGTACAATGGCCAAACGCAACGATTTTGCCTTTGCGCAAAGAACAATGTCACAAAGCCAGTACGGTTTTTATATTAAATATTGGACAAGGATAGTTTATAAATAAACTCAGATTTTTTTGTACGATTACTTTACTAAAACGGCTTATTACTGAATATGCACAACTTGATGGATTAGGATGGCACTTATTACAGTTCTATCTATATGGCACTAATGGAACTAGGTATCGCCTATATCCCCGTTAAATTGATTTGATTAAAATTATTTTAACTTTGCGCAAAAACATTCTTAGATCATGGCATGCCATTAGTCTCATTAGATACATTTTACTTAATAATGGCATCTATTTTATTTTTGTTGTCTAGCAAACTGATCTTGCGTAGCGATGTTGTCACAAAACCAGCACGGTTTCTTCAATTACATTTTGGACAAATTTCCATGCGATGCTAATATTGTAAATTTGATTTGAAACGCTGAACGGATTAAGGTGAAATTTGGCATGGGGATGTTTTGACTCCTACCTAGGAAAGGACAGAATAGTTTTTGTTATGAAAATCATCCTATATAGAGGTGCAAAGGGGAAGGAAGCAAGTGAAATAGTCAAATCTATAATTGCATGGGCAGTTTATGAATGAATTCTTTCATAAATTGCCCATGCACTTTTGAACGCCTGTGTAAATGCGAATAAAGGCCTCTGCCGATCCTATCATAAGATCGTCCTTGGTTGAGATGAGACATAATATATACTTACCTACCTAATGAAAGTTTATAATTATTATATGCGTGACGTAATTATTTTGGTAGCCTCGCAATGTTTTTCTTCACTGGGAAGTTAGTTGTAATCAGGTACCGACTGACATTCTGTGGGTTAAATTCAGTGAGCTTAAAGGCTTCGTCAGATCAGCGCGTGGCGTGAGCGGGGCGTGAGCGGGGCGCGAAGCGAGCGCGACCCGCGCTTGGACGCAGCGCGGCGCTAGCGCCGCGCTCCTATCGCGCCCCGCTCACGCCACGCTTTCAACGCGCGCGCGGCGCGCGGCGCGACCGCCGCGCAGTCACAGCTCAAAGAAAAATGCTCGGTGAATCGAGCGCGCGGCGCCGGCGGCGCGCTCGCGCGACGCGCGCGTGACCCGCGCGCGATGCGCGCCTGACACGCGCGCGATGTAAGCGCGCCGCGCTCCCCGCTTCTATCGCGCTCTGCTCGCGCCCCGCTCGCGCCCCGCTCACGCCACGCGCTGATCTGACGAAGCCTTAAGAGGGGGCAGAGTGTTTTCAACGTAAACGACAGTTACGGTTAAGACTGTGGCGTCCTCAATTATTTGCAAAGACATACAAGATGCATGTAATTATTATCTCAAAGAGTGTGTCTACCATATTCGTGTATTTATAATCTACAATAATGTACAGTTTAGTAAATATGTCTACGCAAAGACGCAGCAAAATTGAGAAAAACGCGTGTCAGCGTTTATGCCAAAGTGAATGAAAAATCATTTGCTTTATTTTTAAAAACTAACTCTATCCAATCTCAAATATACAAGCTACTGAATTCGTATAGTCTTATTACATAATACTGGTTCATTAATTAATTATGATTTTTTTAAAACGTCCTAAAAATCCGCCATACAAAATTACTATGGAATCTGATCGTTGAAATATAACAAGTGAGCAACACCCGAAATAGTCAGTCGGCCCCGAATGTTCGAAGCGACACCACGTCTCTCTGCGGAGCGTCTACATCTTGAAATAAATCGATGTTCATTGTGTACGTATACTGCGTTATAGGTAGCAAAACGGTATAAGAATTTTTTTACCATTTTTTGTGTTTCCAAAGGAAATAGGCAATAGCAACCAGTTCAAAATGAATGACATACAGAGTTAGTTTCGTTTATACCTCATTGTATATAGTGTCACTTGGACCGTAGAAGATGTCCAAGGTCTGATGACGGAGTAGAAAGGTGGCCACCGGAACTCAGGAAGTAGTTGATGTAATACCCCCGTGTTTGGACTCATTTGTATTGTTTTGGCGGGCACTTGGACCGTGACTGGTGTCCAAGGTCTGATGATGAAGCAGAAAGATGACCACCGGAACTCAGGAAGTAGTTGATGTAATACCCCCGTGTTTGGGCTCGTTAGGTTTGTTCTGGTGAGCACTTGGACCGTGAGTGGTGTCCAAGGTCTGATGATGGAGCAGAAAGATGACCACCGGAACTCAGGAAGTAGTTGATGTAATACCCCCGTGTTTGGGCTCGTTAGGTTTGTTCTGGTGAGCACTTGGACCGTGAGTGGTGTCCAAGGTCTGATGATGGAGCAGAAATATGACCACCGGAACTCAGGAAGTAGTTGATGTAATACCCCCGTGTTTGGACTCATTTTTATTGTTTTGGCGGGCACTTGGACCGTGACTGGTGTCCAAGGTCTGGTGATGGAGCAGAAAGATGACCAGCGGAACTCAGGAAGTAGTTGATGTAATAGTTGTTGATGAAGTAGTTGATGTAAACACAGGGGTGTTTGGGCTCGTTAGGTTTGGTTAGGCGAGCACTTGGGCCGTAGGTGGTGTCCAAGGTCTGATGATGGAGCAGAAAGGCGGCCACCGGAACTCAGGCAGTAGTTGATGTAATACCCCCGTGTTTGGAGTCATTTGTATTGTTTTGACGAGCACTTGGATCGTGAGTGGTGTCCAAGGTCTGATGATGGAGCAGAAAGGTGTCAACCGGTACTCAGGAACCAGTGGGTGGAATACCTTCGTGTTCAGACTCGTAGATTTTGTTTTGACGAGCACTTGGGCTATACATGGTGTCCAAGGTCTGATGGTGGAGCAGTAAAGTGTCAACTGGTACTCAGGAACCAGTTGATAGAATACCTTCGTGTTTAGACTCGTTAGTTTTGATTCGACGAGCACTTGGGCCATGCATGGTTTCCAAGGTCTGATGATGGAGCAGATATTTACAAATATATTAAAAAATTATAAATTATATTTATTACATTAATATTTATAAATTTTGTAAGGTTGACTCCGATTTGGATAAAAATCGATATCTGAGGATCCGGCGGGGTGATTAACATGAATCTTGAGTCAAAATTGTAAAATATTGTTAAAACCGACGCCATCTTGGATTTTGTAAGATCAACTCCGATTTGGATAAAAATTGATATCTGACGATCCGGCGGGGTCCTTAACATGAATCCAGAATCAAAATCGTAAAATATTGTAAAAAGTGACGCCATCTTGGATTTTGTGAGCTTAACTCCGATTTGGATAAAAATCGATATCTAAGGATCCGACGGAGTGATTAACATGAATCCAGAGTCAAAATTGTAAAATATTGTAAAAACCGGCGCCATCTTGGATTTTGTAAAATCAACTCCGATTTGGATAAAAATCGATATCTGACGATCCGGCGGGGTCCTTACCATGAATCCAGAATCACAATCGTAAAATATTGTAAAAAGCGACGCCATCTTGGATTTTGTAAAATTAACTCCGATTTGGATAACAATCGATATCTGACTGTCCGGCGGGGTCCTTAACATGAATCCAGAATCAAAATCGTAAAATATTGCAAAAAGCGACGCCATCTTGGATTTTGTGCGATAAACTCCGATTTGGATAAAAATCGATATCTCACTATCCGGCGGGGTCCTTAACATGAATCCAGAATCAAAATCGTAAAATATTGTAAAAAGTGACGCCATCTTGGATTTTGTGAGCTTAACTCCGATTTGGATAAAAATCGATATCTAAGGATCCGACGGAGTGATTAACATGAATCCAGAGTCAAAATTGTAAAATATTGTAAAAACCGGCGCCATCTTGGATTTTGTAAAATCAACTCCGATTTGGATAAAAATCGATATCTGAGGATCCGGCGGGGTCCTTAACATGAATCCAGAGTCAAAATTGTAAAATATTGTTAAAACGGACGCCATCTTGGATTTTGTAAGATCAACTCCGATTTGGATAAAAATCGATATCTGAGGATCCGGCGGGGTCCTTAACATGAATCCAGAATCAAAATCGTTAAATATTGTAAAAAGCGACGCCATCTTGGACTTTGTGAGATTAGCTCCGATTTGGATAAAAATCGATATCTGAGGATCTGGCGGGGTGATTAACACGAATCTTGAGTCAAAATTGTAAAATATTGTAAAAAGCGACGCCATCTTGGATTTTGTGAGATCAACTCCGATTTGGATAAAAATTGATATCTGACGATCCGGCGGGGTCCTTAACATGAATCCAGAATCAAAATTGTAAAATATTGTTAAAACGGACGCCATCTTGGATTTTGTAAGATCAACTCCGATTTGGATAAAAATCGATATCTGAGGATCCGGCGGGGTCCTTAACATGAATCCAGAATCAAAATCGTTAAATATTGTAAAAAGCGACGCCATCTTGGACTTTGTGAGATTAGCTCCGATTTGGATAAAAATCGATATCTGAGGATCCGGCGGGGTGATTAACATGAATCCAGAATCAAAATCGTAAAATATTGTAAAAAGCGACGCCATCTTGGATTTTGTGAGATCAACTCCGATTTGGATAAAAATTGATATCTGACGATCCGGCGGGGTCCTTAACATGAATCCAGAATCAAAATCGTAAAATATTGTAAAAAGCGACGCCATCTTGGATTTTGTAAAATCAACTCCGATTTGGATAACAATCGATATCTGACTATCCGGCGGGGTCCTTAACATGAATCCAGAATCAAAATCGTAAAATATTGCAAAAAGCGACGCCATCTTGGATTTTGTAAAATTAACTCCGATTTGGATAAAAATCGATATCTGAGGATCCAGTGGGGACACTGGGGACCATAATATGAATCTAGGATCAATATTGTAAAATATTGTAAAAACCGACGCCATCTTGGATTTTGTAAAATCAACTCCGATTTGGATAAAAATCGATATCTGACTATCCGGCGGGGTCCTTAACATGAATCCAGAATCAAAATCGTCAAATATTGTAAAAAGCGACGCCATCTTGGATTTTGTGAGATTAGCTCCGATTTGAATAAAAATCGATATCTGAGGATCCGGCGGGGTAATTAACATGAATCTTGAGTCAAAATTGTAAAATATTGTTAAAACCGACGCCATCATGGATTTTGTGAGATTAACTCCGATTTGGATAAAAATCGATATCTGACGATCCAGCGGGGTCCTTACCATGAATCCAGAATCACAATCGTAAAATATTGTAAAAAGCGACGCCATCTTGGATTTTGTAAAATTAACTCCGATTTGGATAACAATCGATATCTGACTGTCCGGCGGGGTCCTTAACATGAATCCAGAATCAAAATCGTAAAATATTGCAAAAAGCGACGCCATCTTGGATTTTGTGCGATAAACTCCGATTTGGATAAAAATCGATATCTCACTATCCGGCGGGGTCCTTAACATGAATCCAGAATCAAAATCGTCAAATATTGTAAAAAGCGACGCCATCTTGGATTTTGTGAGATTAGCTCAGATTTGGATAAAAATCGATATCTGAGGATCCGGCGGGGTGATTGACATGAATCTTGAGTCAAAATTGTAAAATATTGTCAAAAGCGACGCCATCTTGGATTTTTTGAGATTAACTGCGATTTGGATAAAAATCGATATCTAAGGAGCCGGCAGGGTGAATAACATGAATCTTAAGTCAAAATTGGAAAATATGGTAAGAATAGACGCCATATTGGATTTTGTAAAATTAACTCTGATTTGGATAAAAATCGATATCTGACGATCTGGCGGGGTCCATAACATGAATCCATGGTCAAAATCGATATCTGACGATTTTTATCCAAATCGGAGTTGATATCACAAAATCCAAGATGGCGTCGATTCTTACCATATTTTCCAATTTTGACTCAAGATTCATGTTAATCACCCCGCCGGCTTCTCAGATATCGATTTTTATCCAAATCGCAGTTAATCTCACAAAATCCAAGATGGCGTCGCTTTTTACAATTTTTTACGATTTTGATTCTGGATTCATGTTAAGGATCCCGCCGGATCGCCAGATATAAATTTTTATCCAAATCGGAGTTGATCGTACAAAATCCAAGATGGCGTCGGATTTAACAATATTTTACAATTTTTACATTTATGTTAATCACCCCGCCGGATCCTCAGATATCGATTTTTATCCAAATCGGAGTTAATCTCACAAAATCCAAGATGGCGTCGCTTTTTACAATATTTAACGATTTTGATTCTGGATTCATGTTAAGGACCCCGCCGGATCGTCAGATATCAATTTTTATCCAAATCGGAGTTGATCTTACAAAATCCAAGATGGCGTCGGTTTTAACAATATTTTACAATTTTGACTCAAGATTCGTGTTAATCACCCCGCCGGATCCTCAGATATCGATTTTTATCCAAATCGCAGTTAATCTCACAAAATCCAAGATGGCGTCGCTTTTTACAATATTTAACGATTTTGATTCTGGATTCATGTTAAGGACCCCGCCGGATCGTCAGATATCGATTTTTATCCAAATTGGAGTTAATCTCACAAAGTCCACGATGGCGTCGCTTTTTACAATATTTAATGATTTTGATTCTGGATTCATGTTAAGGACCCCGCCGGATCGTCAGATATAATTTTTTATCCAAATCGGAGTTGATCTTACAAAATCCAAGATGGCGTCGGTTTTTACATTGTTTTACAATTTTGACTCTGGATTCATGTTAATCACTCCGTCGGATCCTCAGATATCGATTTTTATCCAAATCGGAGCTAACCTCACAAAGTCCAAGATGGCGTCGCTTTTTACAATATTTAACGATTTTGATTCTGGATTCATGTTAAGGACCACGCCGGATCGTCAGATATCAATTTTTATCCAAATCGGAGTTGATCTTACAAAATCCAAGATGGCGTCGGTTTTAACAATATTTTACAATTTTGACTCAAGATTCGTGTTAATCACCCCGCCGGATCCTCAGATATCGATTTTTATCCAAATCGCAGTTAATCTCACAAAATCCAAGATGGCGTCGCTTTTTACAATATTTAACGATTTTGATTCTGGATTCATGTTAAGGACCCCGCCGGATCGTCAGATATCGATTTTTATCCAAATTGGAGTTAATCTCACAAAGTCCAAGATGGCGTCGCTTTTTACAATATTTAACGATTTTGATTCTGGATTCATGTTAAGGACCCCGCCGGACAGTGAGATATCGATTGTTATCCAAATCGGAGTTAATTTTACAAAATCCAAGATGGCGTCGCTTTTTACAATATTTTACGATTGTGATTCTGGATTCATGGTAAGGACCCCGCCGGATCGTCAGATATCGATTTTTATCCAAATCGGAGTTAAGCTCACAAAATCCAAGATGGCGTCGGTTTTAACAATATTTTACAATTTTGACTCAAGATTCGTGTTAATCACCCCGCCGGATCCTCAGATATCGATTTTTATCCAAATCGCAGTTAATCTCACAAAATCCAAGATGGCGTCGGTTTTAACAATATTTTACAATTTTGACTCAAGATTCATGTTAATCACCCCGCCGGATCCTCAGATATCGATTTTTATCCAAATCGGAGCTAATTTCACAAAGTCCAAGATGGCGTCGCTTTTTACAATATTTTACGATTGTGATTCTGGATTCATGGTAAGGACCCCGCCGGATCGTCAGATATCGATTTTTATCCAAATCGGAGTTAAGCTCACAAAATCCAAGATGGCGTCGGTTTTAACAATATTTTACAATTTTGACTCAAGATTCGTGTTAATCACCCCGCCGGATCCTCAGATATCGATTTTTATCCAAATCGCAGTTAATCTCACAAAATCCAAGATGGCGTCGGTTTTAACAATATTTTACAATTTTGACTCAAGATTCATGTTAATCACCCCGCCGGATCCTCAGATATCGATTTTTATCCAAATCGGAGCTAATCTCACAAAGTCCAAGATGGCGTCGCTTTTTACAATATTTAACGATTTTATTTCTGGATTCATGTTAAGGACCCCGCCGGATCGTCAGATATCAATTTTTATCCAAATCGGAGTTGATCTTACAAAATCCAAGATGGCGTCGGTTTTAACAATATTTTACAATTTTGACTCAAGATTCATGTTAATCAACCCGCCGGATTCTCAGATATCGATTTTTATCCAAATCGCAGTTAATCTCACAAAATCCAAGATGGCGTCGCTTTTTACAATATTTAACGATTTTGATTCTGGATTCATGTTACGGACCCCGCCGGATCGTCAGATATCGATTTTTATCCAAATCGGAGTTAATCTCACAAAGTCCAAGATGGCGTCGCTTTTTACAATATTTAACGATTTTGATTCTGGATTCATGTTAAGGACCCCGCCGGATCGTCAGATATAATTTTTTATCCAAATCGGAGTTGATCTTACAAAATCCAAGATGGCGTCGGTTTTTACATTATTTTACAATTTTGACTCTGGATTCATGTTAATCACTCCGTCGGATCCTCGGATATCGATTTTTATCCAAATCGGAGTTAAGCTCACAAAATCCAAGATGGCGTCGCTTTTTACAATATTTTACGATTTTGATTCTAGATTCATGTTAAGGACCCCGCCGGATCGTCAGATATCAATTTTTATCCAAATCGGAGTTGATCTTACAAAATCCAAGATGGCGTCGGTTTTAACAATATTTTACAATTTTGACTCAAGATTCGTGTTAATCACCCCGCCGGATCCTCAGATATCGATTTTTATCCAAATCGCAGTTAATCTCACAAAATCCAAGATGGCGTCGGTTTTAACAATATTTTACAATTTTGACTCAAGATTCATGTTAATCACCCCGCCGGATCCTCAGATATCGATTTTTATCCAAATCGGAGCTAATCTCACAAAGTCCAAGATGGCGTCGCTTTTTACAATATTTAACGATTTTGATTCTGGATTCATGTTAAGGACCCCGCCGGATCGTCAGATATCAATTTTTATCCAAATCGGAGTTGATCTTACAAAATCCAAGATGGCGTCGGTTTTAACAATATTTTACAATTTTGACTCAAGATTCATGTTAATCAACCCGCCGGATTCTCAGATATCGATTTTTATCCAAATCAGAGTTAATCTCACAAAATCCAAGATGGCGTCGCTTTTTACAATATTTAACGATTTTGATTCTGGATTCATGTTAAAGACCCCGCCGGATAGTCAGATATCGATTTTTATCCAAATCGGAGTTTATTTTACAAAATCCAAGATGGCGTCGGTTTTTACAATATTTTACCATTTTGACTCTGGATTCATGTTAATCACTTCGTCGGATCCTCGGATATCGATTTTTATCCAAATCGGAGTCAACCTTACAAAATTTATAAATATTGATATAATCAATATTATAAAAGTGACGTTTTCTGGGTAAAGAAAGATACCACATTGTCGCTTATTGATAAGAATGATAAGGCGCTTCTGTCATAAAGAATCACTTGGAAAACCTTATCAACAGGCGACAATGTGGTACTTTTACCAAGAAAACGACACAATTTTTTAACGATTTCATAATATGTGACGTTTTGCGGTGAAAGGTACCTTATGGACGATCGGCGCTTACGCTGTTAACAAAGACGCTGATAATAATGCGCTGCAACGCGACGTAAGCGCCGACCGTCCATAAGGTACCTTTAGCCGTAAATAGCCACATATGAAATCATAAAAAATGTGCTTTTATTTAGAAAAAGGCACTTTGCCATTCTGCCGGTTGTCGATAAGGCGCGAATGTCATAAATATTAGTTTAGAAATGAACCTTATCAACAACCGACAGAATGGTACCTTTCTTTAGTACTAAATACAAACACAAATAATAAAATCATTTGGAAAAACCGAACAAATATTAGGTGAATTAATACAATATCTGTATCAAAGGATTATAAAAATGAGGAATTCTAAGATTTCTAAGTTATAACCTTTTAACGCCCGAATAATGACGCGCCGGTGTAGTAGTGTGCGTGCGCGCACGCACACAGATAGCGAGCAGTGCGGGGCCGCTAAATGCCTATTTCGTGTCCGCGGCAAACACTCTGCCCGCTCTTAAGGCAGTGTTGTAAACCGTGATCAAAAACACTCGGCCTTGATTACTTATTTAATTGAAAGATAATTTATGTCAACTTGGACGTACTTTTTAGCATATCTACAGCGTATCCAGCCACTGAAAGATTAATATGTGGTCAAAGATACATACAGCTGTCACAAAAATGCTGGTGATTCGATTAAATGTGTAATCACTAATCAGTATCGAATTGTGGTTAGGAGAATAAATAAACAAAAAATGTTTGACAAAAAAAACATTTAGTCCTATTTTTTCCAAATCAGATTACAATATTGATCACCAGCATTTTTGGTATATCCTGAATTATTAACGAGAACAAAGAATAACAGGTTACTGTATTTGCAAGTTAGTTGTTTGTTTTATACGGCCCCGGAATTTAATTAGCAATTTACAGTTCAAGTCAATTTGGTATTTAATACTTATGGTAATAAAAATACACTACCAAACATACATACTACAAACAAACATACTACGCAGACGAAGTCGCGGGTAACATATAGTAATTGCATAAGTTGATACAAAATGATATGCAATAGCTTTACCGCGGCAGTCCCCGAGTGCCACACGTATTTTTTTTTTCTGCACAGGTAAAATTTATTTCGAAGGGATAGCAGTAAATTTGGAAACATGGTAAGACGGTCAGACAAATCGACAGTTTTCGTTCGCACACCTGCCGCTTATGTTACCGAGCTTTTTATAGTTTATGGATGGCGTAAAAGAAGACGATATAGCAGGTCCCTTCGGCCAAATTATTAGTATTTTCGTTCGTTTGATTGGCGTCGCCCTTTTCAAAGTAGCTTGCCATAAAGCGAACACAATGGTAGCATAACTTGTTCCTTTCATTTACAAATAGACTAAAATCACATTGCAAAAGTAATGGATCAAATAAATCCGGATTTTCGGAATTTATAAGTTCGACTGCAAGAGGATGAGTAAAAGGGTACGTCCAAAAACATTAAGTATAAGATTTCTGCGGTCACATACACGTATATTGTAACTCGGGATTACAGAACGTTCAACAAATGTTTTATATTGGCACATGTTTGGAAAGTTTTAAGTACCTATGTACGTAGTATAATGAACCCTGAAGCTTCGTTAACAACAGCGTCTTATATAGAGAAGATTCCAATTAAATCATAATAAAGCAGCTAAGAATGAAGTGTAGAAATGAAGATACAGCATAATATACTCATATTACAATTTTATGAGATATTTATACTATCATGCGTTACTAGAGAAAATTGGGTTATAAAATCTGCTTAAGTTAAAATTTGTGTACATTTCTTACAATCTACTGACGCCATATTTCGTAATCCGGGTAAATGTTCGTGTAAGAAGCTTGATGAAGATAAACTCGTGGTGCCATGTAATGGCGATAGTGTAAGGGTCAGTAGTCCTGTGGGATCAGTTAATATTAGACTGTTACGGGTTGAAATATATATTGTCGAGGAAATTGCCCGAGGGGATTAACGGAGTCGGGCATTTTTTCACTAACTGGGTAAATTCGATAGCTTTTAATTAACACGAATACATTATTGGACACAGAAAAAAAACTAGTTGAAATCAATATCATGAGTTCAAGAATAGTAAGATCTCCGAAGAAATCTTATTATTAATGAAATCTTGATATTGTATTAAGAATGAGATTTTATTATAGATTATTCTGTCTAATTGCAAAATTTCGTAAAGTTATAACGCGTGCCTAACAATTTGCCGAAGGTCTTTGACACTCTTAACATAAAACATAATAAGCTAAAATTTAAACAAAGACATACAGTTAGTAGAAAGCACTGCTGTAAACAAGTTTACCCAAGATCAGTCCCTAATTACTTGAGAAATAGAATAATAGTATATTTTGAGCGATACAGTGCGTATCCGTTAAAGGAAGTCAGGGCAAGTATTGATCTAGGTAGACTAAAACCTATCTTATAGCATAAATTTGGTCATGATCTAGGTTATCAAGGATTACATATATTATTTTATGTACCCAGTAGACCCGCTGCTTATTATTTTTATTTCAAACCAACGTTTAAGTACATAAATAATTTACAGTCCACCCGACACACCTGTTTAAATATAATTAAAGTTTTGATCGCAGTAGAAAATATTTACTCAACACATACCGAGTATAATTGTACTTTTAAGGGATAATTAAGTCCCGAAACAGTGAAGCCAATAGAACCACGAAGACTATCACTGGTGAACAATAAAAGCAAAGAGACGCTGAATTAATATGAGATGTGAGGACGTTCAGCCGACAATTAATATGGAAAAACTGTCGCGTGCCGTGTTAAATATTAGCCGATCGACATCGGTTTATTTATTAATGTATCTAACAAGACTATTACGACCGCCGAGAGCAAAAACACTTGGAAGAGCATGGTATATCAAGCAGCAAATCTTTCAAGCTAGACACGATCTTCAGCAATGAAGATGCCGACTGAGAAGATCTACCATGAATCAGGTATACCTGATAATCTTCACCTGGTTCTGTGCCCTGCCATTAAAAAGCCTTGTTTAGCGGACTGTATTTTATTTTATTAAGCTTTTACATTTTCTCTTCTCTTGACATCAATTTTCTATTGTTTCAATTCATAGACAATAAAAAAACTTAATAAAAAGTAAACAGTTCATCTTGTGTTCGATCCAAACATCAGGAATTTAGAGAATTTGTGGAATGAGAAGGTTGCTCCGTACAGACTAGTCTAGAATTCTATATTGATGATCGTCAAAGCGAAATAATTTCAGAGTGAGCTGAAAATAGGGTAAACGTATGGGGACTTTCAAGTAAACAGTTTTCAAGCGATCGAGCCAAAAATTGAAGACATATATTTTTTGAAATCGTTGAAAATTACCTCTCTAACGCATATGACACAATGGAAAAAAACACACTCGAGTTTTTTTTCCTTTTGAATATTTCAGATGTAACAGCCAAACACACAGAAAAACACGTCAAACTAATAAACTACTTAACACATCTTTTCAATGGAATGTTAACAACAGAGAACAAAATCATCTAGAAATTTCATGAAAAAACAACCAGCAGACGAAAATACTCACTGCACTATCACTGACCTTTCATATTCGTACAAACAAAATAAGATCTCCGAAACTTTCAATTAAATCTAAAACATTTGGATTCAAGCCAATTGAGCGGCTAGCAACAAACAAAAGTACCTAACATAATTATTAATGAGTCATGAAAACTGTCAACTTTGTTACATAGTCAAGAGTATTACGTCAATTAGGTTTAACCACTCTGTTTTCATAACTTCACTCAATTATCATTCATGTCTTTACTCGAGTGAATTGATAGCTGCTCGACACAAGCATTAGTTGTTGTAATAAAGATGCCATTCGCTTCTGAGTCGAAGGAAAGCGCTACCACTTAGCCTAATTTGATTGGCGCAATGTTGAACCCACTGATGGTATCACAACAACGTGGTCACGCGACTGAAGTCGAACGGGTCTTTGCGGCAATGGAAACGAAACGTTTTCGCTAAAAATAAAAGTGTTGACAAATACTTATTCTTTGCCAGAATCTCATTTGAAACGCACGTGGGGTTTACTTTAAATGAGTCCAAGTATGTTTTCCTGTTGAAATGTTAATAAGCGTCGACATTACTATTACATTAGTATACTCAAGAAAAACAAGTATACATTAGAATATTTAAAATTTCCAATAACAACGGAATAGAAAATGCTATGGGTTTAGCTTCAATTTTGATTGAGAGCCTGAAACTAGTGAAACTAGTTTCCATTTGAGCTGAATATTTTGGAGACGGTTGCCTGCGTAACCATGAATGAAATACAGCCGAGCCATTCCGACATTCCCGACAAACAAGGCTTTTGCTTTATAAAATCCGTCCATTAATAAATCTGTGGTATCGTAGCCCTACAGAACAGATTTTTAAACTACTCCTTGATAGTATGATGGTTCTTAGCTGTGTGAAAATAACAACGCTTTTCCGTGGATGATTACAAATATAAACTTGCGTTTTAATTGGAGGCTTCAAGCCAACGCCCGCTTATTCCACCTCAGTTTTAATACTAAATACGTAAGCAGTATTATCCTCGACAAATCGTATATACACTAAACTAAATACCCAGTACATGCATACGTAACAGGTAACAGGGAGCCGCAGTTCCAGTTCGGTGGCATTGCCCTCGCTTTGTGTCTAAAACCGAGACTGGCTTTGTTAACTTTAGTTAGAGAGCTCGACTCTGAATTACTTCGCCTGGTTCTTTCAAGCTTTATTAATTTAGAAACGTTGGAAACGCTTGGTAAGTTTGAGTTTTACCGTCTTCCATGCTGAAAAATAAAATTGTTACTATAAAAATGTGTGATTTTAGGTGAACTGTAGCTAGGAAAAATTATGAAATACAAATGGAAGCAGAAATTAATTTGACAGTAAATAGTGGCATGAAAACTGATTATATATGTCTTTCCCATCACGGAACAATGGTGTTCCGGACCTTTGGGAGGCGTACGCGGAGCCAAAGCCAACCAACACGCAGAGGCCCTTTCGACAATTTAATGAAATGTAAGGGGTACACCGAGCGGATGTTACACCTGCCGGAGTCATGGGACGCACGCAGAGGCAGCACCCGCCAGGGTGTATAAACTATTGAGATGTAATGGAATCTAAAATAAACTGGACTATTAGGTGAAGGTGGTGGACTAAATACAGGGTTATAAAGCATAAAGTCGGACGTCTGTTTAACAAAATGGTAAATTGGTAATCAATTTTATTTCCGGCAAACGGTGACTCGCCCACATAAGATAAGCCCCCACAAAAAGCGACATCTAAGATGGCTCGAGGGCGACACCGGTATGAGGGCTGGGGGTAGAGAGTTGTCACTGGACTTTTTGCCTATTGTGTCCCACTGCTAAATTATATTATGAAACTAATGGCATATTAAATGCAGAAAGTTACGCAGCGCGAATTTTATTAAAAAACGCACTGAATTGGAAACAAAATGAAAAAAAAATCATAGCTTGTAAATTAGGTATGCAAAGGCAAGACCTGGGGCCTTTTGAAATCGAAATGAAATCGAAAATTATTACAGATAAAGGTTTTAATAAAAGTCTATGACCATTATGTACGAGTATAATTGTGTATAAGTCGAAAAGCGATCAGATACGATGAAATCTTAGTCAATTAGTTAACGATAAAAACTGGGTAAGTAACTAAATTCATACTAGGATATTGAGACACAAGAATCAATACATTTCACTGTAACGCACAAAAAATGTGGAACGCCGAATTAGCATAAGATAGCGATTTGCAAGTGATTTACTGAACAACCAGTTGGTGATAGCAATCAATTCTTATCAACAGTCGGGAAGTGGCAGTTAATTCTGTAAGAGCCTACAAATAACTGAAATAACCGGGTTCGCCAAAGGAATCGTAAACTACGCGGTTTACGAGCGTTAGCACTTTTCCAGTTATTTCTTCTGAGGTACCCAATAAGAGCCCTAGCTGTAACCTAGCTTGAAAATCTAGGGTAGGACGTTTACGACCTGTGACATATTTAACATAGATAACTAGGTCGAAGTTTATAACAGGAGTCTTTACAGCAGCACTCTACTTACTTATCATTATTCAAAAGATATAAAATGTAAATTTACGATATCTGGTATCAAAAAACTTTCCAGGATCACCTGGGGGAAAGTTCTTTACACTTGCAGTTCAGTTCAACTTCTTTAAAATTACATCCAGACCCCTGGTCATCTGCAAGTTTTCAGAGCGCTAATACCTAATGCTTAATATGTACAGTAATATAAATATAGATTTCGATGTTCACGATAGACCCTCGGGCTATTTTGTAAGTTCAGTAAACAACAAAAAGCAGCATACATATAAACGTTTGATAAATAAATATTTAGCAAGGAAGAACAAACTCAAACCTGTCTCATTCTTATCAGCAATGGCAAAAACTTTAATTAAGACCATCTTCCTGGTCGCTAATTATGATAATCAGATTGGCCTTTTTTATTGATTTAACCTCTCGTCATTTTTATTGATATGTACCATCGCCAACGCCGACGCTGTGAACTGATCATTTATATTCCCTATTGCAAAGGCATAAGATCTAAGAATGGTCAATTAACTGTGATTTCTGTTTGTACTTTACGCATACTTAAATGTTTTTTTCTATCATGGAGCGGAGATGTCGAATGCGTGAGCGTGTTGCATGCGTGTAAGCTAACTATTTCTTATCGCGTCTCATTTTAAAACAAAGATATAGCGTAGCAACTGTTAATGGAATATATGATAAATGAAAACATGTGGGTCGAATGGTTTCATAATAGTTTGTATTCACGTGTAGCAAAACATGTTTGGGATGTGATATATATAAGATTTGTTTTCGTTTTCTGATATGATGTCGATATAAATATTACCTACTAACATAAATATTTTTCTTTGATTGTTGTTTTTAAACCAAGCCTAATATAATATGCCTAATATATATGGATTATTTTTAATATACTTAGACCGGGTTACCCACGTCTATAAAGTCGAAAAAAGCTCGATATGTTTCGGGACGGTCCACGCCCCATAATCACTCACTCATGATTATGGGGCGCGGACCGTCCCGAAACATATCGAGCTATTTTCGACTTTATAGACGTGAGTAACCCGGTCTAAGTATCACGGGAGTTTTCTATTTAAAATGGATTATTTTTGTTCTAAATACTATATTTTAAAGTTTTTTTTTTAACTAATTGAATTTGTGAAATAATATACCTCTCAATTATTTGTCTTCAACAAAGCCAATACATTGATTAGTCAAATTGTGGCAGATCGAATCATTCCAGTCAATTATCGATAAAAAAGGGCATCATGAAATAAACGAACCGTAACTTTCTCATTCGTTATGCAAGGTAATATTACGATAGGAGACCGTTTATATAAAAAGAGCAAGTACAGTGCGACAGAAAAAGGTAGAAATTAAATAAAGCGGCAACGTCAAATATGTTATTATTTTCGTAAACAAACATCTGTCAAACAGTGAACTTACTGCTCGCTTATGCGACAAAATGAGATGCACAATATACAATGTTGCTTGCTAGAGTCCGTCTATGCTAAGTTTCCTAGATTTTGGTAGCACAGAGTGTGAACTTCTATGAAATTATGGCATTTACTTAAAATGCCATGATTTCATAGAAGTTTGGCGTTTAAAATAACACTTTAAAGTTTTGAGAGTTCATTTGCTTGGAAGAGATAACGAGGTTTGACTCTTAAGCACAGTGGCGCCCTCTGTAAATACCTACTTTATTCTGTCGCACTATAGAAAGGTAGACGTTGAGTATTATAAGAATATGGTTGTATTGGAGGCATATTTGAGATAATCACAAGAGTAAAGACGTTCTACTAAGCTCAAATCCGCAAAAGGGGGGCGGTTCAATGTACACCAATCACCGAATAAACAAATAAAATTTATGGCGCAGACTGCTTATCGGAGCGAGAGACATATAGGCGGCAGTCGGCAAGTCAAAGTACTTTGTATTATATTGTACGTGTAAAGGATTACATATCGGGCCCTATTTAGAACATTTAGTGTTCTAGACCTTTAGAATAAGGGCAAAGCTTTAAAACAGTCTGGAATCGTAACCATTTTAGGACATTTAGTATTTATTACACTATACACCCTAACGATAAGAGCGGAGATTGTAAACTGTCTGTAAACATTAAGTAGACCCGTTAAAGTTGTACGAACGGAAAGTCTGACGTTGGCTGACAGATGGGACCGGCATTTTTATTTCAACGTTATTCAAGTCGTTAATTTGGTGCTACCCTTTCAAAGCTCTATTAGCCAGGAGACCATCAAATGCCCCATTTAACTCTGTTTTGTTTTTAGATTTGAAACGCACATTTGAGCAGAAAAACGCTGGTTGAACAAGATAATTTTGCTGTTCTTGCAGAAAACTAGAATATTTTTATATCAGACATCCAGAGTCACAAATAATCCAGAGCTGCGTGACAAACCCAACAATAATGTTGGATATTCTAGAAAAATCCAGATCAGCCGAACATAAAAGCCCAGCGGGGCGAGGCGGTCGTAAAATCGTGTTGTTATCTCCTACTGGTGGGAACGATTTTTGTAAGAAAAATGTAGATGAAACTAGAGCTAAACAACTCGACGATTTTTGTAAGAAAAATGTAGATGAAACTAGAGAAAAGAAAAAGAGAAAGAAAGAGCGTTTTATTTTTAAAGTACACAGTAGTACTTTTTCTGCTTTTGGACTTTATGGCGTAAATTACACATGGCGCCGCGCCCGATTCGGCGTTAGTGTGAAAACCGTTTTCATCCAACTTTTTCATTTCTGGACCAGAAAATCTCGGAGTTTCTGATTTCACTCGAGACGAAAACGCCAGAGAAGATATAACTCTCCGCGTTTGCAGTACATACCTCTTTGAAATTCAATATCGATTCGTCGAGGCAATTGGAGCTTTTTTAGTACAAAGCTACTTTATTTTTTGCCTCGAGTTCTATGCTAAATGCTATGGTCTGTGAAATAAACACTCTAATAGAAACCTACGCATACGTATAAACGTATAACGTAGTACGTAGTCATGATGAGTAGACATGTGATATATAAAGCAAGCGCCTCGCAAGAACGAGATAAACGAATAAGTCACGTGCGCTTTATTTAAAGGACGTGGGACGCTTCAGCGGAACGTCGGAAATTCATTACAGCAGCCACTGAAGTCACAATAACAATGACATTTGTTACGAGTCATATTATGTCGCATAAAACGTAAATGTTTCCGCAAAAATCAAAATACACCTATAATAAATACAGAACAGATAACGCACAGTCCAAACTGTTAAACGGTAGAAAGAACTTTGAAATTTAGAACATACACTTTATGTTGGCTGGTGGCCAACTTTACTAGTCAGGGCCAAGATTTTCCCCATACTGTCTACAACTTTACGAATATTATGAATTAAAAATTGCTATACGACTGTATAGGAGAAAATCGTGTCCCTATTGAGTTGGCCGTCACTGTCTATTTTTAAATGGCGTGAAACACCAATAAGAAAGGATTTTTAAATGCATAGAAGTAAAAACAGAGTTAAGAGTGTACTGGAAGTCAATACTGGAAGTAATTGCAGAGAGAGAAGTGGGTAAAAGAATGTCATTGATAGTTTGCGGTTAGTTTTAGTGACAACTAAAAAAATGCACGCTGAAGAGAATACAAGTCAAAACATTACAAAAGTCCTTAGTTACAACGTCCAAATAAATTAAAAAGTGACAGTAAGAGGGTTGGATTTAATTAAGGCTTGTTTGTTTCGCTTGTTAATTAAAATTGTTAGAATCTTTGATAAATTATTACGTAACTATTGTTAACTAGACAAGAGAATTTCAACAATTCCGGAGCCAGAAACTGGATGTTTGTTTTCGTATTCTGGTAGTGTTGCGGAAGGGATGAATGTGTTGTGGAAACACTGTATTTTATTACGTTTGTAAAATGCATAATTTATAGTTTATCCAAATATCAGTAGCAACCCAGTCGTGTAACTTGTGTTACAGTGCGGGGACAGGTAGGACAGAAATTAGAAAATTTCTTATGTGGGGGTGGGTTTATCCCTTTTTAATCCCTAACGGAAAAACAAGGGTATTATTAGTTTCGCGCGAGTATTTGTGGTATCTGTGTCACTGTTTTGGATATCAAAGCTCCTGAATTTGTTTCTCAGTTCTTATCGAAATCATTATACGAGTATGAATGGTTATTAGAAATTGGATATTAACAGAACAAAATGGCGTTAAAACTTTATCAGGGCCTATAAATTGTAATACATTGATTACGTCTACAAAAGTGCGTTCACGTAAATTGGAGTAGGTACAATTAAAAGGAACGACTAAAATCCGGCCGCCATTTTTTTTTTCTCGAGTAAAATTATGTACCTACTTATCTATTAAAAGGACCTGTATAACCAATGAGGACACAATTCAAGAGGCGCGTGAAGAATACGCTTGGTGTAATAGATCTGAAGGTATTTTTACAAATAGCTACCTCACAATGTTTGTTATAACATTTATGAATAATGTGACCATTATGCATTAACTGCTTTCGGGTCGGGAAATCAGTGCATAAGGAATGAGGTACAATAAAGCTTACGTTTATGGCCCCAAGCGTAAACCGTATACTGTATAAACCTCGTATTATATTGAACTGAAAAGTAATTTTCAACCTTATTTCGTTTTAAGCAAGGTTTATATTTCGATGATGATACCAAAGATACATGATATTCGGAAAGCTACACAAAATGAATTTTACAAAGTGCGGGAATAATCGTGGGCTTTATCACGATCCGAGACCAAATTTGCGAAGGACAAATTGAAATGCGAAGCGCATCATCGTAATGAGAAGGCTCGAAAATTAGTCTGAGATTTTGAATTACAGTTTCGAGTCTGTTACGGTATTTAAGAAAGCCAATAGAGATGTTACCTACAGTCGATTAAGAGAATATAATGAAAGAAAGCGTTGTCTGAAAACGTTTATAAACAATTATCTCGACAGACAAACCTCCAAGCAGAACACAAAGTAAGTTGATATCCAAATTATCAACATCCCATATTAGGTACATGCTTTGCTTAGTTTCAGGCTAGTAGAACTGTAATAATTGCCAAAATTGTAATATTTTTGATAATTCCAAGTTAGTTTTAAGCTATAGTTAAATAAAAATAGGTGATATACCGTACGATTGTTTGGAAAAATGTACTTTACTGTAAAAAAGTCTCTTAAAAAATTGGTTGTGTTAAAATACATAATTATTAATTGAGAATGAATTAACCCAAAATACAAAGTAATTATCCGTAATTTGTTTACTTGTGTATTCTATGAGGGTCAGTTCCTTTTGTGAGTTTAAATAGAATCATGTGGGATATTTAATGTGCGAGTAAGGTTCGTAGAATCCGAAGGATTCACTTTATTTGAATAATCCCGGCCGCCAAGAATGTGGATAATGCGATATCCGTAAGGTTAGACACGTACACTATTAGACCTTAAATGGATAGTAAAAAACACATTTGGAATAACGTTTTTCTGCCCGTTAGATATAATGTAGGTAAGTAATAGAAAACAAATCTATAATAAATCAAATAAGTAGGTACGCAACGCAACGCACATACGCACATGTTCGGAAATGAAAAGTTCGAAGGTTAAAAGACGTTTGTTAAAATACGCAAGAAATCATGTACATAATTGTTTTGTGACAATGACATAATACTAAATATATCACATTGCAAAATCCAAGATCTGTTAAGTTGGCAGACTTGAAGAGATGGGAAAGTTAAACAGAACTCTAGACACGAACCCGGAGGAAGTGAAGGAACAATGATAACAACATAGCAATGTAATCTTCTGGTCACATTTAAATATTTTAACATGTATATATACTACATATTTTACTAAAAGTTCACGCGTGTGAACCCGCACCAAGTACCTACTTAATGAATTTTAGAATACCATTTTCATAGACCGTGCTGTGCGTGAAATATTCTTAATAATAATTGATTTAGAAATTGCCTCGCGCCTGGTTGAGGCTTCTAACCTGAGGGCTGGCTACTATTTTGTCCAGCGGATCAGCATTGCTATCCAAGGGGGCAAGGCAGCCAGCCTTCTAGCTTCTAGATACCCTGTTTAGCTCGGAGGACCTGGGCCAAATTTTTATTTTGTACTTAGGTAGTTTTTTTTTACGAATTATAATGGGTTTTATAACCAGATACAAAAATAAAGAACATGCGCAGAAAAATATACAATTTATTGTACATGTACCTACTTGATATACTTATTTTTGTTGATACTGTTCATTCACAGACTTTGCTAAGTTGTCACTATCTATTTGGCTATGAGATAGGGACATGAATCACGTAGGTATATTATGAATGAGCTATATCATTGGCATAATCAGGTATAATAAACGACGTATTTATAGTGATCAATAGACATATATTTTTTTTTGTCACTTTCGTCGGCCTTCAATCCTAGAATCCTAGCATCATTGACAATCGACTCAACTAAAAGTCGGCCATATGCGTTCGTCGGAATTTACCATACACTGGATCAAAAAACGAGACACGACCACTAGAAACTGAGTTGATAACACAGCGGAAGATACAGGAACGTCGACTCCAAAACCTTCGGGAGTTGTTCGGGATGGGCATTAGATCTGAATAGAGCTGGCATGTACAAAATAGGTAGGTACGCAATCCTTTGGAGATATGTTTTATCTAATAAAAGATGGAATGGAATATCGACTAATCTGTATATTCTGCCCAACAACTACATATATCGTCTCGTTTGTGACACCATTACGTGTCGTATTTTGGTCTGCGTTGACCTCAAGGTGCGCGTGATCGTGAAGGTCTAACATGACGGTAGACACACGCGATTTTTTTAAACGTTTGACGTTACTTATTACGCGTGTAGTTAATTCGTCAATAATTAGCGTATTGGCTCCGAAATTATTCGTGTTTGTTGAGACTTAACTTAATAGTGTTCTTCTTTTATAGGCACGGTCTATAATTTAACTGACCTCAACTACACCTCAAGCCAAGCAGTTCATTAGCTGGTGAAGGTTTAGCTATTGGTAGCTATGTGGAGTACCTACCATTATAAGTACAAGTACATACATGTATATACCGAACCAATATTACTCGAGTCATGATAATTTGAGACATGATCGACAATGTAAACTAAATCGAAGATTATTGAAATATCCGTTATCTTTCATGTTGGATGAATATTCAACCAGCCCGAACCCAGATTCTAAATTTAGCCAAAACCCAAAGGATGTATTCATCAGGACACATGAAAACGAAATAAAACAATTAAACGTTTCACGTCCAAAGCTGTAATTCATTTGATAGAGCATAATGACTTTAGCGCCAGCGGTCACATCGAAAAGTAAAAATATTTGTGAGTATACACTTCAGAACTAGTTCATACTCGTACTCACTTGCGCAAGTTCAAGGTGATGTCACTGAATCATTACTGATTACAATTGATATAACGAGTTGTTTAACGGTTCAATTGTCGTGATATTCTTAAGAGAACATCGTGATTACGAGAATATTTACTATGAAAAAAGGAACTCCAACTTTGTATTTATCCAGGTATTGAGGTACTTAATACAGTTGTTTATGAAATACATACCTTGTGATTCAATTTCAGTTCTTATCGAATTATATAACGGTGACAAAACCGAACATTATTGACGTTGTATATTATTAACCCTGACTAATCCTGATTAGGGGGCTTAGTTGGGAAGACCTAAGTCAATTTTTAATTTGTAGGTAGTTTTTTAAATGTTTTTGTGTTTCCTTGTTTCTTTTGTGAATATTTAATAAATAGCCCAAATATGGCTAAGCCAACCTTGCTCTTAATTTTTTTAAACACGTCTCAAGGCTAAAGAGTAGGATTGCCTGTTTTTTTTTAATCTAAGGTCGTGAGACTGTATAAATGATATACCGGAGTACGCGTCATAATTTTCAGGCATCGGAACCTAACAGCTACTGTTTTGGAGTGATATTTCGAGGCAGTTGTGTTAGTAGTATAGACGAAGAAAAATTCGAGGATAACAACGGGCAAAAAACCGTTGATATTATGTTCTATAACTCACTGGTCACTGGGTCACTGGGTCACAGATACTTTAAGAGACGATGCTGACATGGAAAGGGAGCGCAGAGCACTGTCGGTAAGGTGTAACATGCTGTCCCGCAGGTTTGCACGCTGTTCTACTGAGGTGAAAATAACTTTATTTAAATCATACTGTCAAACCCTATACACGTGCAACCTGTGGACCGACTACACCAAAAGAGCCTACAGTGCTCTGCGCGTCCAGTACAACAACGCCTTCAGGGGGTTGTTGGGGCTGCCTTGGCGCTGCAGCGCGTCGGGGATGTTCACGGAACGGAGAACTGACGGGTTTCAAGCCGTGCTGCGCAAGCGGGTGGCGTCCCTGAGCGAGCGCATTTGGGGCAGCACCAACTCACTCCTGAAGGTTATAGCTGGGAGGATGGACAGCCCCATCTTGGCTCACTGGATGTCTGTGCACGTTACTTCCAATTACAATTATACATTCCACTAACAATAGTTATTTAAATTAGAATAAGATTTACTAACATAATATGGATCAATTTCCGAAAAATAAACAATTTCATTTCATTTCATATAAATAAATAAATATTATTAGATAATCTTATACAAATCGACCTGGTCTTACAAATACCTCAAGGCTTGTGTTGTGGGTTGTGGCTACTAGACGACGATATTAGTATATAATAGACAGATACATATATAAATACATAGAAAACATCCATAACTCAGGAACCAATGTGCGTGATAAACACACAAATATATGCCCTGACCAGGATTCGAACCCGGGACCTACTTCGTAAGCAGGGTCACTGCCGACTTGGCTAGCGCGCCGTTTTAACCTATATGAAAACCTAACGCAAGGGTTTTCAAATTTTTTAAACACTGCTTCAGATGTTGATAGTAATATGCGTGCTGAAGTGTCATTATCATTATGACAAACAAGCTAATCAGTTCCTCAACACAGATAAGGGTATCTTTTCATCTCTAATAACTTACAAAGTGAAACATTCTCATAAAGTTAGGAAGTACATGTAACAAGCTTAGCCAATCATCCTTCGTGTTCCCTTCAATTCTCGACATGTTTAGTGGAATAACGTCGAATGACTCTATTATGTAAGGGCAGATGTCACGTTTTTTCGCAAATTGGTTTAGGTATTCAACTGTTATCAGTCAGCACGCACGTGATGCAGTGCCTAATTTTATTACGACGCGACGTAACGAACCAATTTCATGAAATTGATAATTCATAAAAAACGCCCCTAAATTGAGATTAATTGGCACTCATCATTCAGCCGAAAGACGTCCACTGCTGGACATAGGCCTCCCCCAAAGATTTCCACAATGACCGGTCCTGCGCCACCCGCATCCAGCGGACTCCTGCGACCTTCACCAAGTCATCAGTCCACCTTGTGGGGGGCCTACCCACGCTGCGCCTTCCGGTATGCGGTCGCCACTCGAGAACCTTTCCGCCCCAACGGCCATCGGTTCTACGTGCAATGTGCCCCGCCCACTGCCACTTAATTGGCACTGTCAAGACTATTTTCTGAAGTTTAATAAGATGGGCAATTTGGATATTGTCATGCCCGCGTAAAAGGGAAGTGGAAATATTTAAATGTCATTCATCTGTCACTTTACGGCAGTAGGTACTGCTATTATTAGAAATTAAAAAATAGCATTGGGGCCTGGTAAGAAAGTATCTTACCATTATAATGAAATTAAGGATAACACTCATGATTTTTTAGTCACTATGCGCGACATGTTTCGGATATATATCTTAGGATATCATTATCACGCGTCAACGACCGTGCGCGACGACGCGTGCGGTTTTTAATGTCTCACCATACTTACGAAAGTTTAAATTCGATAAGTTGCTAACCAATTAACATTAATTTCACTAGTAAATACGTACAGAAAGTATTCATAGCAATATTAATAATACTGCTGTAAATTGGTAAGCCGTGAGCTACTAAGAACAAATCTAAATATACTTACACATAAAAATAGTACTTATTACAGATAAAACTGCAAGAAAACTAACAAAACCTTCACGCAGCAATCACGCCGTTGCGCCACCGACCGTATGTTATAAACAAATCGCTCCACGCGGACAACCGCGGCCTCGGCCGTGACCAACCAATCCTTGGTCGTGAATTCGTGACTCGTGCGGAACAATTCCGGCCGCATGAAATTATTTAATAGCAAAATCGCAAGTGATTTTACAGATAATATCAACCTCGAACTTATTTTGAAAATGTCATACTTGCAGACTGAAAAAAGTCAGTAGCGCTAAATTTAAGTCAGAGTCAGTTACCTACATATTTTTTTACAGCAAAACATCGATACTAGTTCAAAAATTGGTGATTTTTAAAATAAATGCTTGAGTTACGGTAAGTAAAAAAGGTAAGGGGAACCTTGTCACAATGACAATCTGATCTCTAGCGGTTATAATACGTAATTGCTCAACTTCCTTGACTGTACTTAAGAAAACATTAAAATCACCGTGCATGTGCTTTTGAATATTAAAGGGTTCCTTTTATTTTTCATAGAAGTCATCGTTAGAACAACCTTTATTCAATGGGATCACCTCGGATAATTCATAATCATAATAGAAGGAGAACGCGTAATCGTAACAAACATAGACACTTTAACGCTGGCAGGTATCAAAGTTAATTATAGTATTAGTAGTATTCATGTTTTTAAGCTGTTTTTAAAGAAAAACTATATATTTTAATGCTACAAATAACATATGTTAATATTTATCATATTTCAACTACAGACGGAGCCGATTTTTAATTGAACGAAATCGGCTTGATAGAAAATAATTACCGAGTTACAAAAGGCTAAACTGAAGGTTTGCCAAAGAGCCATAGAGCGCAGCATGCTTGGAGTGAAAAGGATTGACCGGATCCGTAACACTACCCTGCGTTCCAAAACACACATTGTCGACGTTGGGGCCAAAACCGCCAGGCTGAAATTGGACTGGGCTGGCCACGTTTGCCGTATGTATCCACAGAGGTGGGCTAAACTAACTACGGAGTGGATGCCAAACCGGAAACGGCGGATTGGCCGACCCAGAAGGAGATGGCGGGATGACTTGGACGCATTTCTAAACAACTGGCAAGAAATTGCCTTGAACCGAGCAGTTTGGAGCTCTAGGGGGGAGGCCTTTGCCCAGCAGTGGGACACATTAGAGGCTACATTTAAAAAAAAAGCAAAGATTGGTCTTAATTTCTGGCTCTCTTCATCAATAAACGGTTCAAAGTATGTATTTCATTTTTTGACTTAGATGTCTGCAATTAAAATCGCAATTTTATTATACTCATACCTAAAACATAGACGGTTCACATTTCACAAAAGTCCATGGTTCGTGTTTTTTCCTTCTAAAACCAGATCGGCCGGTGATAGTGCGATCTCGTTTACTCCGATACAAATAGACAGTGTACGATGATTTCGCAGTTGCCAGACTCTTAAATCGAGACTTTTTTTAAATATTATAGTTACAAAAATAGTGAGTTGAACGTCATGTAAACATGTAACGGTAAATCGAGCGCAAGTGTTTTTCCCGTTGGCACTCGTTCTAAGATTCCGAATGAAATAGCGTAGGTAGTAAAATCTTTAAAATATTATCGATTCACACACGCATCTTATCGCCCAGGCGGACTCACTTCCAATAATTCGAATATGCCTACGATTAAAATGCTTGAAATAAAAGTGTCACAAATAAATAGGTCACTTCCCATCTGTCTAACAGAAAATAAAAAGATATACCCATAAGATCATCCAATATTGGAGAGAAGTACCCAAAAATTATACGACAAAATGTCATAGCCATATCACCCTTCGGCCGCCACTTGTTATATCAATCAGCCACTAAAGGGTTAAATAACGCATAAAATAAACTGACGACTCACAAGAAAAAAGGGGATACGAGTAACTTTATGCAGCACAACCAGTGAGAGATTATTAAAAAATTGTGTTTTCGCTAAAGAATTTCAAGGGATTACGTCCTCACTCACTTCCTTTCTCTTGTGTTTGTGCAAGTTTTAACTAAAACAAGCAAAAAAATCTATTTATTGCTAATTTGAATGCTAAGTATCGATGTACAGAAGTAAGAAGATTTTACTGATTAAATAATAAAAATTCAGACGAATTGAGAACCTCCACCTTTTGAAATATTGAAGTCGGTTGAAAAGAATAAGGGATTGAGTGAGGTTAGTGTTTTAGAATCTAATTACGGCGCGGAGTATATATAGGTAGTCAATCGAAAGTTCATGATCTTATGTTACAATATTACAGAAGTACCTAGTAGGTACGCAAATATTAATAGTTATTGAAGATGCTTCACAGGAGGGTCGACTAACATAACCTAAGCGTTTTAGCCGCAACCCTTTTATCTCCATCTCCGATGAAGGTAGGATAGGTTTGTTTGTTTAGTTATAGGGATTATGGAGTCTGCTCTTATCGGTTTTTTAATGCTCAGAAGCTTTGAAGACTGAATTAATATGGAATGCGTCTTGCAATTTCCCGTGATGCAATTAAAATGCGACATTTACTTCCCTTGTAACATCCGTAAATGGACTCTTCGCACCAGAAATGTCTGCTTTCGTGAAACATCTTGGTGAAGCCATCGCCGAACGATGTTGCTTGCGTGATACCTATGTTTTTGTATTATTTTCCTGTTTGTTACTTACTATCTTTTTGTGAATACATGATTTACTATTAAAGTTAACAACCATAAATTAGAAAGACATTGTGACTAACGAGTATATGGTACGAAGCTGAGGCGCCAGAGCCGAAACGAATGATATACTCGTATTGTGTCCTATTTAGCATTAACATAATTCTCTTTCTGATCAGCGTAAATGCGATATCGGACGATGAGACTCGTCGGCGACGGCGGCGACGACTTTAATATCATTAGAGTTTGGAAGTGTAGGCGATCAAGACGGCAAAATACTAACTAAGCTAGTAATCCTTAGTCCCAGACAACGACAAGAGGGCGTAGTGGTTTAAGTACTTTGTACGTGTCCGAATTTTGTTACATCAGTCTTGTTCGAGAGGTTAGTGTATTTTTAATACATTGGCTTCATGAATATTGCACTTCTTTTGCGGCCTTTTATTTGATTTGTCTGTTTCTGTCGTCTTTTAAAATAATTGCAACACGTTGTCAGTCTTGCGTCCGTCAAATTTTGTTGAAACAATACGAGTACAAATTTTACGGTCTTCAATATTCCAATATAATATAAATATTTCAAAACTTATCAGTTATTTTGGTTGATGATCAAGTCTCAGATTTTGGTTTATTTCTCTTACTAAGGTACCATCGCGTTCAAAATTGCATTACACTTTTGAATGCGTGTCAACATAAGAAAAATAAAACAGATATGCAAGCTTAAAAATGTGTATTGCAGATATTTGCTTTAGGTACCAAAAAGTTATTTATTGCATAATTGATAAGGCGTTACCGTCATAAATCAAAGATGCTTTTCGATCGTAAACTTCATATTTAGTAGGTACATAGCTACACTCTTTCATCAAGTAAAGGACGACGTTTGGTTATTTTTATCTTTATATCAGACATATTTGTAATCACAGCCTGAGAAAATGAAGAATCGATGCCAAAATATTTCAGAGTTTATGAATATCCATCAAAAACAGACTGTTCAAAATAGACTCGAAAGACAGCTACAATAACATTGGACAAAGCAAATGAAATCGAAATTGACTGGCTTGTATCTAATTTGTATTGCAAGGTCGTGGTTGTAATTAGAATTATCTTTGTTTCACATTCTGTGGACAAATTTGTCTAGTCAACGTTAAATGTGCGTTGGTCCTGACATCCAATTTAATTTTGCTAAGCAAGCCAGACCTTATTTCAGAGTACAGGGTGGTTACTAGGGCATGCAATGACGGTATTGGATTGTATGAAAATCCCGGGATTTATAATGAATCCCGGTATTGTCCATATAAAAAATCCCGTGATTGCATGCCCTAGTGGTTAATTCAAATGGGTAAGCTATGAAACCAGTAACTCGTCAGAATGCCTATAACCGTAAATAAAGGAAAAGTCAGAAAAGTCAAGTCAAGACTGTAAGGAACTGCACTTGTAAATAACAAACTAAAAAGTAAATAACAAATTAAATAATCTTGCTGATCGATTTCCAGTGATTAAACTTTGCAAGTATGTATAAGGGATGATTCACACTAGAATAGGACGGGACAATCTGTCAGTTTCTATAGAAAATGTTACGTGACATCCGAGGGCTCCGAGCTATCACGTGATTCTTCCTATAGAAATTAACAGATCGTCCCGTCCCGTCCCGCCTTAGTGTGAGTCATCCTTAAAACGGATGACAATACAATTAAGTACCATCTACAATATAAAAACATACATTTGGCAGAATTTATCGTCATTCACAAGAGGAACTTTATAACTGAAAGAAGAGCTATTTATGGAAAGTCTACGTTCTATCCTACGACCAACGGAAATGCCTTATGTTGTCATTTACACTGCCCGGATCCATTTTACATATAACTTACCGTTTCTGATTTCCTCCATCTAACCCATGTGAATGGCTCACACTGTGTGATATCTTCGCGGACCGCCTTATTAAAATGAATGAGGATCTTGATAGTCATGTTATGTAGATGTATGGATGCAAGATTTGCATTTATTATCTTTTGACACATTCAATTATTCTGCCATCAGTTGCGAGAAACTTTAAATTGATCATGAAATATGGACTATTCTGTCTTCACCAAAAGATTTGACCGTCTTTTAGCGATGATAAATTTTAAAATGGGAACAGCGAATTGGAACGAAGCGAAGATTGAAATCAAAGCTATATTGCTCGTGTATCTCAAGCGACAGGCTTGCTAGATTTCTATATTTAGTGCAGACTGCCGAATTCAACTTATATCATATATACATATATATCTCGAGATGACGCTGAGCACAATCTCATTTTTTACATTTGGGTGCGGACTTGATATTGGTATGCGTTAGGAAGTAATTTTTGGCGTGGCGAAGAAAGCTTGTAAGCAATATTTTGTTGGTTTTAATTCATAAAGAGTCTCTGGGTTATGTGGCTAACCCTGGGTAGTGCAAGTGGTCTTTACAGTTAGATTCACCAAGTAAGCTAAACAAATTTAATGATATCTTTGATTTTAAATTTTCTTGCCGCTACCGTATCAATGTCATAAATTCATTTTAGCATGCAAAAGTTGTGCAAAATACAAACATAAGCACAAAAAGGCCCATTAAGTATTTGAAGACAAAAACAAATTTGTGTAAATAAATAATTGTTATGCAGCTGACCGCGATTTTCGTTTTTGCGCAGTTGACGTCACGTGAAAGGATCACCCTTTTTAAAGGCTAGAATTTTATACATCCCCCCGAGTACCTAAAAAGGTGTGGGCTAACGAAATTCCAAGTTTTATATTTAGTAGAGAGAGACCAGCTGCGTAGTTCACGTCCTCTTTTTAGTGTTTTATTAAAACCAGAGTGTTTTTGTTACGTTAAAGGGAATGAAACTCGTGTACGTATTAACTGACGATCTAGATTCAACTAGTAATAGGAATTTCCATTTTTTACACATTTCAATATATTTAGACAGTTTTTTGATACTTTTTATTAGGAGAACTAACAGCTATGATCATACATTAAACATTGATGGTGGAAACAATGAGCCAATTATAGAAACGCACAGGTAGTGACGAAATTTTCTCGAGAATTGTTATACTTAAAGTAATATGATATAGCAAATAATGAGAAAAAACATATTGGCAATAAGTCTGTTGCAACGAATACTTAACTTTATTTCAACTATGTGTTGCACATTTTGGTATCACGAACATTGAGTAGACAATAAGAGCAACATTCTTCCTTTGCTATAACAAGAAAACGGTTATTCCAACCTGTGCCTATTGTAGTAACAATAGCGCCACATAATACGATGTTAGTCCTGTCTACCTGTCCTATTCAATATCGCAATATTAGAAACTTCTAGTCTACTTTAGTCTGTAATACGCCAGCTTGCGCATTATTAAAAATCACTCAATAGTCAATACCAAATTGATATGCAGGATTGAAAATGAAAAAAAAAAAACCGCTTCACCGACAAAGGCGTCATATTCGTGTCATCGCACAGACGATCTTATAAATATGCAAACCACGTGAAGTTCGTATCCCGTTTGATTACGTTACCGCGGGTTGCATAAGAATACGCCCTCCGAAGTTTTTTCGATCTGGGAAATGCTTCTTGTTTAAGCATTTACTTTGCTTCAAGAAATATTTGAGAACTTTGAAACAACAGTCAATTTCAACGTGAACGACATGGATGTACCAGCATACATAAATGATTATGGGAATCCAATGCTTGTGAAAAAAGTTATGAATCTGAGGAGATCGAGAGAGAAAACTGATGCAAAACAAGTATCTAATTGCTTGTTGGGTAAACAATAAAGAGGATAGGCGAGTTGGTAAATATCTTGAAAGAACAACAAAAAAGAAAATAATGAGGCTAAAATTGTATAACAACAGTTCCAGGGCCAGATACACTGCAAAAGTTAGAAGATGCCCTTGAAAGTTTTACCGATCTGACTTGTTTGAGGTTAGAGTGTTTACATTGCCGCGGTCTAAACAAACATTTGAGGAGGGTAAGTATCTTAGAATAACAGACGAGACCAACAAAATCTTGACTACGAGTCTAAAATCTAAATTTAGCTTCCGTGTTCTCCAGAGCCAGGTGACTTATGTAACTACTACTAGCAAAATATGATAGCGGTCGCAGTAGACATGGCGGCGAAAGCACCTACGCGATGGAAAGGTACCATCCACACACACCGTTTCAAAGTAGTTTTGGAAAATGTAGTGATGGTCCCCAGCTTTGCAGATGGGGACGATACACATACTTTAAATATTAACAAAAAAGAGAACACTGCAAAATGGCTAGCAATTGATTATAGAATAGCAGTACCCGCAAAAGGCTACTTTCGACGTTACAATTAAATAAAGACAACAAACATAAATACTCGTAAGTATCAGCTTAAAAAATTGCCATGTGATAAGCAGTCGCTCAGAAAATTCTCCCAGCTATTCACTTTGCGAAAATTTTAAAAGTGCCAACTTGTCTTAAACTTCATAAGTAATCAGACTTGGCTTACACGACACTCCCAGCAAATAAGATTTATGCCCGGGCCACTTTCCTGCTATGTCCCCCAAGTGTCTTATGTGAATTTACTGTGTAACATTTTTATGTATTTCGCTTCTGTCTGGTCATAAACTATGTTTATGAGCCATTTCTGTTAGCGCGAAATGCCTAGCCCCGGAAATAACTGTCGAAAATAAAGAATTTGCCCCTTAGTGGGTAGAAAGCCAACCTCAATTGGTAATTAGTACGATAAATTCAGTTAGATATGCTCTTAACTTGGAAATCCGTGGACGATTCCATGCACTTACCGCCCTGTACAGGATGCATCACTGTCGAAGCATGTTTATTTGTTTTGAAGAAAGGTCCTAGTGGTTATAAAATATTATATGAACACTGACCCAGATTTACCTGATTTTTAAGGCAAGACATTTGCAACACTGCAAAACGCACATTCGCAGTAGATCCACGAATTTGATAATATAAATTGGAGTTGACGCATAACAGTTAGATGGCATCAGAACGGTTCAATCGTCAGCTATAATCTTTACGATCATCGAAAGGGTTATGGCGGAACAACACGGGAGCCGCTCGTAACAATAAAATATATATTTGTATGTTGGACAGTCCCTCAGTTAAATTGTCAGAAGTCTCTGCGAAAGAAAGGTATTCGCATTTAAGGACTTTGCAGAACTTGGTTTGCGCAAGTTTCGGGAAAAATGTTTTAAGTAAGATTCTCTAAACGCGGTGAATCGGTGACTTGATGGTGACGGTTAAGGGGATTATGTTTTATATTTAGATCTTTTGGCTGATTTTCCCTTTCTGGCCTAAACTGTGGGTTGAATTTTTTGGGCATTTGTGTTTTTAGGAGATATCGTCAGCGGTAAAAGATGCCAGGCGGGCAAATGTTCAAAATTATATAGGCAAGACTACTGTTAGAGCGTGGGATAGTGTAGTAATCTTGAACATCATATCTGTTTAGCTTCTGCTGCCAACTGTAAAAAACCCTTATATCAAGTGAAAATTAACCATACTTTTAAGCGATTAAGCGCCACTTGCACCATAAACATAACCGTATACATAAGCGTATTTTTTTTTGTATGGAATTTGACAGTTCAGTTCTGGGTTAGCGGGCCGCTAACCCAGCTAACGGAGTTGGCAGTTGCATGTATCCACGATATTATTCTGTGTCAAGACAGGAAATGATTGCGGGTTTTTATTAAATAAACTACATTTAATAACTAATCAATTGGTGGTCAACATTTGGTGCCCATTTACTAATTTTGATGGTAAAATAGAATTTTCCTGGTGATATTATACTTTACATTTAGTAATTTGTTAATCATAAGCCTATTTAATGCAATAGTTACGACATTATGTAATTTGACATAAAATACTTTCACAACTCTCATTAATGGATGCACGATGCGTGTATGTGACCTCTAATAGCCACTTTTATGATTGTGTTGTCTTATCAGAATATGTACTAATATAATTTCGTCTTTATCTAATAGTACCTACTCGTCGGAAACTGCCAAATACTTTATCTAATCTTATAATGTCAATAATGAGCCTTTTGAGATTATCTTTAATAGGTACGTGTATGGAATATTATCAAAATAAAGTTGTTACAGGAGAGGAAGTAAAATAAATAAATATCTAAAGATAGACAAAGAAAGGTGAATTGTTTCCAGTTCAAAGTGATGAAACGCACATTATATTACTGTTGATGCCATAAATTTCAATTTGTTGTTGGCAATAACGGTCAGCTGTGATTAATTTATGTTTAGTAACACATGTACCAATTGTTTTAGAGATTTAGAAAAAGAAATGAGCGGTGATGTTATATATTTAGATGTAAACAAAAGCGAGATGATTATAGCGATTATATCCAGACTTTGAAATCGCATTAAAATCTTGCGGTTTCACAAACGGCTGGCCAAAAAGCTAGACTATGATAAAGTTATTTAACAAGGGCGTAATGAGGCGTGGCTCGGCGCAGAGTTTATAAATGTTTTAAATAAAGTAAAGCGTTTTACCAGCTTTATTGTACGCGATACTTGTACCATGAAAGGGGCCTCAAGGGGAATGTGAGTAATAAAAGCTTGCGAGTTAAAAAGAACATCAAATTGTGTCTAAACCATATTGTCCCTAACATCAATTTTGTAACAGTACGTTTGCTTATTAACAGAGATATTCTTGTTGGAGACGGGAATTTATTTTGTTATGTACAAAAAGGTGAGCTGGACCCGCTGCAGATCCGGGTTCGATCCCCGGATTGGCCTCCGATAGAGTTGGTATTTTTCTTTAGTATATGACATCTATTTCAATTTATAAGTTGAGTTGGGTTAATAATGGCCAAAGTGATCGGTGGAGTAGTGGCAAAGTCTTAGACCATTCAACCAACCGTACTGACAATTCCGTTCCGTAAAGACAGGTAAATCTCTTTGCCGAAAACATATGACCAGTTCATTTTATGGATTGACGTTTATCAGACATAGCTATTTAAGCTTTACGTAATCTGAGGCAAGGCCCCTCCCCGCAAAAATCAGCAGACTTTTTTTGTATAGAAAATGACAGACAATGTCAGTCCAGTTGGTTAAGGGCAAAAGTAGGTGCGTTCGTATTATTGATATTAAATTTTTGGATTTGGAGAAACATTTCAAGAAGACATCTTACGAGACCCTTAATTCCCGTCGCACATAACCTTTTTAAATCCGCCATGACACTTTCCTCTCGAGATGTCCATTAAAAAATGGCTACAGAGGGCTCGCATAACTGATACAAATGCAGGCTGTACGTGCCGTGCGTGGCCTGCGTGGGCTGAATATTAAAACAAATGGACGAGTAATGGCGAAGAGTGGAGTTGCGTAACATTTTAGGAACATTGTAGGGATGATTTACACTGGTGTGTTGGGGTAGCTTGTGTAAATCTCCCCATTAAAGGGGAAATTAACTATATTCGCAATAGACTCGTTCTATGTTCATAATAATGTGTAAGAAAACCGTTACAGAATTAAATATAATATACACGAAATAAATAAAGTCAGTTCTTTTTCTAGATGCTGACGATGATATGGAGCCTACTACTTCTCTGGCTGAAACTAATAGGGTCTAAAAGTCAAATTGGTGCCAGCGTAGATTTAGGCCTGTGTAGGCTATTGTGGAGTTTCAATATGTTTAGTGAACAAACACTAACTACTAAATATATGCTTAATATTGTTAACTGATATATTTAATAATGCGCAACGCAAAGACATAGTTTTTTTTAAGTTTTACATAGATCAATCGAAGAAACATAGGTAAACTTATCAGCAGTCATCATCATTTCATTAATTAAATCGCTCTGAGTGACGAATAGTGTCAACTCATTTACCTTTATAATTTAATAGAAATAAGGTAAGTACCTAAACGTTTCAGTGCTCGACTTGTTCATTCAACCGTACCTTATGTCTTAACAAAATGTATTTATTTAGGCGGGTATTTCGTTTGCACGTTTAAACATCAGCATTCGATGGTATGTTAGAAGTTAGAAATCACATGTTTGAAAGAAAATACAAGGCTTATCGATCGAGCCCTGAAGCTGACTTTGCCCTATTGGCCATGAAAGGACTACGAAAATAGCTAAACTACGGAGGCGGATATAAAGGAATTATTAGTTGTCGGTTATTGCCTAATAATACCGCTTTGTATCGAAATGGGTCAGATTCCGCACGAGTATCAAAAGATATTGGAGACTTGGTGTAGGATAGTATTCCACTTATGTAATATCTTCGTCTAGTGAATATTTAATCAAAATCGGGTATATATAATCATATACGATTACGCGACAATACCAGCATTTGATCAGTTTATAAACAGTTATTAAATTGTAGGAAGACATTTCATAAGGAATACCTTAAATTGTCGTTAGTTAGACATAGACATAGAAAACCTTGTGAGCACGCGAGTGTTTTGAAGAAAATTTTATTTATAAAAGAACCATTACATAAATAACAAAGATCGTACAATTCATCAATTACAAACCGATTTAACGAAACCGAAAGAAAAAATGCATTTGGAAAGTAAAAAGCCCTAGGGCGGACGGTGCCATTTTCCACCCGCTCAATATACTGACCCACTTTCAGAACATGAAATATTTTGTCACCAAAAATTGTTGGCACTTTATAATCATTTTGACGCATCCACTGGACGCATCTTTTGCCCGGTTTTATTAAAATAACAAATCGAAATAACATATTTATCCTTTGACTAATGACCCCCCCCCCTGTACCTGCGTAGGTTTCCCTTGGAACTAGCCGGGCGGGTACTTCCTGACTCAACACTCTGCTTCCGTGACATTTATCATTCATATCAGACAGATCAGTTCGTTGTATATTGACGAAAAATATTAAGTAAGTTTTATAAAAATATCAAGTTTATTTATGGTAAGCTTGTTTACGTAAGGTGGACCAGGGACTTGACAAAAGGTAGGTGGTTGGAAGAGGGTCACGAATGACCATATCTTGTGGACTGTGGTGTAGCCTTGGAGTAGTCTACGTCCAGCTGTGAGTGCAGTAGGCTAAATTATGAAGTTAAGCTTACTCGCTAAAATTTATTTAGCGTGCATAATTTGGCCTGGCTCTTCTTACTCGTGCATAGAGAGAATCATACTTTCATTTTCTTTCGTTAGTACCACCACCCCCAAAAGGGGGATGAGTATTGTCTTTTTACAGTTATTGCGAACCACCCAGTTCGACCAGACTATATTGTGTGTATTTCTTAACTCGATTTGCTTACCAAAATTATAATATATACCTAGTAACTAAGTATTTAATTGAAAATAATTTCGTTCTTTATGAAAACATGTTTTATTTTAAAATGAATTCTCGGCATGCGGTTTCTGTACTTAGTGAAAGACTGCATATCTTTAGATTCCTCTCAGAGGTGGGTGCATATAATAGCACTACAGACTCCAAAGCGGCACTGCGAATAATTAATTGCTAAAGGCATGTTACTATGTAACAAATAAAATACAAAAAAATATGTCGTCGTCAATGGAAGGCGTGGCTGGCAGCCAACTCTGATATAATAGCTAGTAAGAAAACAATTACGCGTTGAGTCGTTGACTGTCATTCTCAAATTATGCAACTGATTCTGTTATGTAGACAATTCCTTAGGAAAATAGGGACGTTGATACAATGTTGAATTTTAGTACAATTTTACTTAAATAGAAAATGGGAATTCACTATCACATAACGGTAGTCTGTGCAAAGAAATTGAAAAAAGAAAGGAACTGAAACTTAATTACTTATAATATTTTAATAAAGCCAGCTACTTTCATAATTAACTCGCTGCGTCTACGTCTCTGAGCTTTAACAACTAAGATTAAACTATGAAAGTAATAAAAAACACGTGTAACATCATCATCGGTAAACAATAGGCAATTTTACTACCATAATCTATATTACGAGATTAAAATTGTAACTGTAATAAAATTAGCATAGCAGAATGTGGGTAAACATTTATCAAACATTCGATTAATTTTTTTTTCTTGCGTGTGCTGCCATCTATTGAACAGTGGCGACGGCTACTACGTTTTAGGAGGACGAGAGTGTTGAGGATGAATTCGTTTTCTCAGCTTCGTAACAGTTTTAACGTTGATACAGAGAGGGCGCTGTAGCGTTGACCTAATTAACCTGAATTTCCGCTCACGAAATTTTCGAGAAAAAGTATTGTAATCAATCAATAACACTTTAAGCAGATAAATTCTACTCATTTTAGTTGATATTTATAGGTAAATGTTAGGATAAAATCCTTCGTAGATTGATAGCGATCTAGGAATTGTGACATTACTAAGTTTATAAAAACTGGGTAAGTAACCCAGTTATTATATTTGGACAGTATCTTTTTATATGGTACGTACGTAAGGTATGCCTTTTTTGGATGCGTCCGATAGGGAATGGGCAAATAGAAACGGCTTGGCCAAGTGGAGATGAAAAGGCGGACTCAGTTTGGCGAAATTTTGTAGTTTTTTATGTTATTTTATTCTGATTAATAATAATAATAAAAAAAGTTGTCGCCGTTGGACACCAAAACAGGAATACATGAAAATTAACTTTCGTAGATTACGATTTGCATTTTATTTTTAACGAATTATTCAAAGATTTAACAAACTAGGTCATTAAAACAGCTACATTTCCATGAGCAACATATTAAAGAAATGTAGTTCAAATAATACTGAAGAGACTGGGACATTCTTGTACGAACGAATATCGATTAGTAAACGACTCTGCAAGGTCATGCTCATGATCCCTAGTTTTAATAGTAGAAATATATTTATTAAAAATAGTATACTTACACAAGATAGTATACCTACATGTAGTGTATTCTTGATATAAAATGGTAGAAAACAAGTGAAAAAACTTACATGATTTAAATTGATGAACCAAAGACGCGCTGTCAGCCGAGTGGTGGTAGTCGTATAGGGAATGTCCCACCAGATCGTCCTTGCCGTAACCCAAGGTCTTCGTCAGGCTGCAATAAAAAAAGGTTTAAAAAACAAGTGTCGCTAAAAGTACAACTTAGTAATTTTATACAAAAAATAATCACAAATACCTAAATACAGTTCAGAAATCATGTTTAGAAAAACAAACGAAGTTCTAGATTCAAATTGTAATTCGATAATGGAACACAAAGAAAGTCCTATATCCTTCGTGAAGGTCACGCAAATGAGGCCGGACTTCCTATGTTTAGGTTATGAATGTTATGATGGGTTTACCGGTAGGTGACCTTGCATGACCTAGCTTATGCCACTCCCTTTACGCTAAATATATAAGGCATTCAAACGATAATTGATAAAAAACATGAATATTTGATGGATCAGTGAAGGTTACATTCCGAATTGCACAAAACTTACAAAATTATTCGAATATCCCGCCATTTCTGCCAAATACAGGAACAAAAACACAATCCTTCAAGGATTCATTTACACAAACACTTTTACGAGAACACGGAAACTACACACAACACAGCACTCTTTTTAAAATAAAACAATACCGACACACGTAAGTTTATCGCGGACTATGTACAAAACCGCGAAATCACTCGTGTTTAACCTACAAAATACATTTGAAGGTGATATTTTTGTTGATATTACCCGACCGGCTTTGATTGCGCGGTGTATACGGGCGCGCATTCGAGTTCAATGACATTTTAACTCGGCCAGGTAAAGTGGCTTTCGGATATTTTTAACAGCGCCACCTTTTGTAGTGATAAGGAAATGTTAAGTATGGTAGCTGTCTTAAGAACTTGTTGTGGACTGAGTTTCAACATTTACTGAAAGATGGCAGAACTCTTTGAGCACAGACTTCGGAGACTAACCCTGTGTTTTTGTTGTTGTCGGTACGTGTGTTTTCAATATATTGTTGGAATAACTAATAAATTATTTAAAAAACTTTAGATGACCGAAAGTCTTTCTGTCCATCGGTATCACTAATTCTCTATATGAGACGGGTGCGGTATGGGATAGCCGACTGCTACCAGGGAAGATTGACAGATTTATGGTAAGATTCGTTGATACTCACGTCTCATCAATGTATGTGAACTTCATATCCAGACTGTGTTTGGTCAGGAAAGTCTTGCTGTCCAGCGGTATCTCTATATTAGACGGGTGTGGTATAGGACGGCCGACTGCTACCAATGAAGGTTGCTTGGCGTTTTTGTCATCGTCCTTTTTGTCTTCATCATCGAGTTTACCACGTTTGGTCTCTGGGGGGACGAGCATGTGGCCCGTGACGTGGATAACCTGGAATAATATAGGATTATTAGCATGAACGATATTATTCTTACCCTCTCTCTCTCTCTCTTTTATCTTTACGTTTATATCTGTAGCTCAGGGTTCGTCAACCAACCGAACTAGCGCTATGCTTTTGTTTCAGCATGGATACCTTTTAGATCCAGCATTTGGCTTTGGTGCGTCAGTCCAGCTGTCTTCCTCTACAGGTCATTATACTCATCCTAACAGATTAGCGTGATTTTTTTAGTGCGTTGGGATGGCATGACAATGGTGTGGGTTGTGATGACAATGCAACATTTACAGAAGCTCATTGTGGTGGGGAAATCACAAGGCAAAAGATCCCGTGGTCGTTGACCAACAAGATGGACATACCAGGTGAAAGACTCGCCTTCAGACTTTTCTTACAAGCAAGCCAATCTAAACATTAAGTACTTAAAGCTTTTTTTCAAAAAAAAATACCGAAAACTTGATTCTTCCAGATCTGGAGTTGCTTGGGCTCATTCTACTGAGGATCACGAGCTGATTCGATCCTCATTATAAACAAAAATTGTCCCAAAATTTAAATACAAAAAGGTTTCGGGATTTTATTTGAAAAACGCTAACTGTAGATATTGTTATTGCTCTAAATCTAGCGTTCAGAAACCGTAGGATAGTACCGTCGGCTTCTAAATCTATTTTTGAGCACTAAATATATGTGTGTAGACAAAGTAGTGTATGCAACTGTACATAATTAGGCCTTGAAACACTCGTGTGGTGTGATCCTAATATGAAACTCACTGAAGCTCGTTTCATAAAACCACACTCGTGTTTTAATGCCTCTCATTATGTAGCGGTAGCATTAAACTACTATAATTAGAAATTATAAGAATTTGAAGTTGCGTGTCGCCCGTTCTAGAATACCTACATCTATTTTACGCGGAATCACTTACAATAAAGATTTGTAATTCTAATCAACGATGATTGGAACGATGGTCATGATGACTTCAATGCAACTAATTACTTAACACAATTATAAAGTAAAATTAACCTGCAGTTAAGCATTAATATTAGAGACTGCGCAAGTATAATTTTAAACGTCAAACTTGTATGGCGTTCAAACGTGTAAGAGTTCCTTTGAGGTACGGAACACTAAAAAAAGGGAGACCGTATACCATCGCAATAGGGATTACAAATGGAGAGTTAATAGAAAGAAAGAAACTGTATTTATTCGTGGCTTTATACACAAATAGTGACTAGATGACTCGTAGCGGCAGCTTTCACAGACTATTCTAGAAGCGAACGTAATACGCGGAAATATTTAGATTACTAATGAGTGATCGATTTAGGACACAAGACAAAGGGCTCGGATGAACTAACGAGTTATTGTGTGTTCGTGATGATTAATTTGGAACAATGTTTGTTTCTAATTCGTTTCTAAGGGCTTGTTGTTGGAGTATTATATAAGTATAAAGTAACTGACAATCACAATATAAAATCCTGAGAATGTACCATGTGTAACGGCCTCCTAGCCTAGTTGGTAGTGACCCTGCGGTTCGAATCCTGGTCAGGGCATTTATTTGTGTGTTTATTACGAATATTTGTTCCTGAGTTATGGATGTTTTCTATGTATTTAAGTATTTATATATATCGTCGCCTAGTACCCACAACACAAGCCTTTATTGAGCTTACCGTGGGACTAGGTCGATTTGTGTAAGATTGTCCCATAATATTTATTTATTTTATATTTAATAATATTTATATATATATATATGTAGTGTAGTGACTTTGTATATTGTGAGATAAATAAAAAAACTAAAACTAAACTATTCAAAACAGATTCTTTGCTGCTAGGAGGTATCCAAATCCAAGCGGCATTTCCTCCATTACGCTAAGGATTATACTTTAGAATCCATTGCTTCATTTGGGATTCAATGTATTTACGCCTCCCCGGAAATACAGCGTGACATAAGCTCACTTTCTACCTTTTTCTGTCTCACTGTAATTATATCATTTTGATCCCTGTGACACAATCTACTAATGTAATATTTCTTCATCTATCTATTGCCTTTAGGCAGTCTAGGTGGACACATACGGTCAGCTTCATAAATGTGCACATGTATTCAATTTTAATAAGTTCCAAAGTGTATACATTAGACATGACTCTACCTTGAAAGAAGCCGACTTGAGATGCACATTGCGCCCCTTGCTGGTGAGGGTACACTTGAGGCGCAGCAGCAAATCGCGCCGACCGTCTGGCTGACCGTTGGTGCGGAGCGCCTCGCGAATCTCCTCGTGGTCGCAGGGGTGACTGAACTCAAACACGCTCTGACCCATTATTTCCATCTGAAAACAAGAATTGTTGCTGGTTAATAACAATACAACGCTGTTGTAAAACAATTTTATATACCCACATATCATTAGTCCTCAAAAAACAGCATATAAAAGCCCCTATAATAATAAACTTTTTTGTTACAATGTCAAAATCCTCTCAGTGCAGTGCAGTCGCCGCTTTTACTCAATTTATCTAGGATTTTGAATAAGATATAACTGCAATACAGCAAACATGCAATGTGGTACGACAACGGCGTTAGATCTGGCATGTAGGTAACCTCTATGTCAATGTTCTGCTTACTAAACATAATCGAATTTTATAGAATACTCCGATACATGCCTTCAATGCCGCTTTCTCTCGGCAATCGTTGTATTGTTGCATAACTAAGCTATGTAGGTACCAGTGGCGGACCGTGAAAACGATCTTTGGGCAAGCCGGAGTTGGCATATGCATTGCTTTTTCCTTGTGCTAAATTTGCTCACGCAAGGAAGCCGGCAGGAATCGAGTACTATGAATGCCCCGCCACTAAAAGGTACAATTGGCTTGAAATAATCTGTCCAATGAATAATGAAATGACAATGATGCCGATATAAATTCGAAAGAAAACATTTAAAAGGACAAATTATTTTGGTGCTTTGCATTATACGATTAATATTTTTATAACTTAAGTAGTGCGTAAAACATTCTCCAATTCTTAAATCAACATCAATCCTTAATTCTCTGAAGTATCGTCCTTTAAAATGTGGAACGTCATAAGCAAAAGTTTTAGTAAATCCAAAGTACTTAATTAACAAACAGGTAAATGGGCATATTTTTATTTTGTTGTCGTTTTTTTTTTCGCGTCAGATTTGAATGATATTTGGTGGGTAGGTAGAGTTCCTTATTCTCTTCAAGATAGACCCAATTTCAAAGTATGTCCCACATTTTTTTCCACTGAGTTACGAAATCGTATGGAATTTTCGTAACTCAGTGGAAAATATACAATTTTTTTGTCGCACATTGAGATTTTGTATCTATCTAGCGTAGAATAAGGAACTCTACCTACCCACCAAATTTCATTCAAATCTGACGAGAAACAAAAAAACGACAACAAAATAAAAATATGCCCAAATAATGTCTGAAAGAACGTGGTGTTAAACTTCATAAACAGACGTCTGTTTATGAAGTTTAACACCACGTTCTTTTAGAAAACGCAGACATATTGCATAATTTCCAAATGTCAATTAATATTACAAGTTACATTAAATATTGTCCTTGTGGTGACGGGATAAGGATTTCACCACCCATTTTCCTCCCTTAGGTGTCGTAGTGTTCGATACGGGTACAAGTGTGATGTGGGCGATGAGCTAGCCCTTATTTTGGGAGGGTATCTTATAAGATGTAGATGACATAGTTAAATAAATGCGGAGAATACTATTCCTAGTGGGAATCTCTTCTTCCTTTTTCAACTAAGTATGTGTAGATTAGTGCGGGTAGCAAGCTAGTTGAGATATAACAATTCGGCAATTTTCCAGCCAATATACGATGGGAAGTCATTATTAACTACAGCTGTCACAGATACATATCATTTTAGTCCATCCATATCAAAGTAAAATACCCCGCCCTTTTGTTAATAGACCTACTGATATCATCATCATTTCATCCTGACCGATTTCGACCTCGGCGACCGGTTGAACTGGCTACTAATAAATAAGTTACTGTCATGAAATTCCCATATCACACCCAAAGAAAAGTTAAGACACGCATACCTCACTTCATCTTATGTAAATCACTCGAGGGCGAGTGAGACAAGTGCATTTCTGTCACAAATAATTCTCCGAGCCTATTAGGAATTATTCCATACGTTAATCGACGGCTCGGCGCGTGCGCGGTGACGTCACGAGGCCGACCCACTTGCGCCGGCGTTGCACGCGTGAGCACGTGGTTTGTGGTATTCCTGTTCTGTTCTCTGGTGTTTGGACACATGTAGTTTTTTTGGCAGGAATTTATGATGCGTATGTTTTGATTAAAATTTCGATTTCTAACATTTCTCTTCATCTTTCACCACACAAATCACCGGCTTGCCTATATCTCAAGCTATTAAAACCACCGAGGACAGAAACACTTGGAAGAGCCTCGTACTCGTACATCAAGCAGCAAATATTTCAAGCTAAACACGAACCTCGGCAGTGAGCTGAGGAGAACATGATAAATTCATCTATCAAATTAAAGTCATTATTTCGATATTTCCACGTTATTGGTTTGATGGTTTCTCATTTTAATCATGTTTGCCCTCTAACATGAATTATTCTTATAACGGCTACACGCTAATTTAGTCATAGTCATTTATCAAGATAACCTTGTAAATAATCATATAATACTGGGATTAGGAAGATTTTTGAAAACATTGTAGGTACAGTCGCCATCAGATATATCGTAGCGGGCGAGGTCCTCAAATACTTCTGAGTAGGGTTAAATTTCAATAAATTATTTACAACAGATCCGCCAGTAACATCTGAGCACTAAATAATTTCATAAATATATGAACATCAATGTGAGGTAAAAATATCTGAAAGCACAAATCGTCACAGGTATCTAAGCAAAAGAAGTGGTCACAAATATCTGAACATTGCAGGAAAATATACCTTAGGCCGTTGGCTTAAGTTCATACTTCATGTCATTGCAGTCATGTGTATATGAAAGATCTTCAGTTGCCACCCTGAGTCGACAATAAAGCTAATTCGAACTTTAAACTTTGACAATACACGAGAAGAGTAGTAACGTCAAAGATATGTCCGTTCCTTTCATAAGTCCTGTCATCTGCTGTGTTTATAAAATGGGCAATTACAGAATGCCGCCGTGAATGCCAGCTATTCACAACGCTTAGTTTTTCACCGAGCGCACCGTGTCATAGTAGTGGATGTAAGTAGAGCCCTCGATTACGTATGATTGCGAGGAAACTAGGGATAAAGTTGCACTATTGGTAGATCTGATAGTCGCGAACAAGACGTGATGTGAATATACAGAAGATCTTTCATATACACATGACTGCAATGACATGAAGTATGAACTTAAGGCAACGGCCCAAGGTATATTTTCCTTCAATGTTCAGATATTTGTGACCACTTCTCTTGCTTAGATACCTGTGACGATTTGTGCTTTCAGATATTTTTACTTCACTGTGTGATCAGGACTTATTGAAATAATTGCTGCTAATAATTGAGTGCTCAGATGTTACTGGCGGATCTCTTGTAAATAATTTATTAAAATTTAACCCTGCTCAGAAGTATTTGAGGACATCGCTCGCTACGATACGAGTAGGTATATCTGTTGGCGACTGTACTTATCATTATCAATTGGTTATCACTACACGTGCTCTATTCAAAGTGGCTATTTGTCGCTAAGGGACTTTGATTGAACATTTGAATGCGATATGAGAAGGTAAATAAGGAACTTTAAAAAAGGCATCTAGACCCAATTTCACTAAGCTGACAAGTGTGACAGTTCGTTAAAGGACTGAATTACTGGCGTTACAGCGTCTAATGGCTACGCAAACCGCTCACCATCGCGTGAGCTGTGTGCTTGTTTGCCACCACTTCGATAATTTAAATGAAATCGTAATGTATCGTCAATAAATAGATCATTTCTTGGTGAAGACTTTTTTACAAATGTCACGAGATCTAATAGTGTTTAAAGAATTTTTGGTAGTTTTGACATGAGAATAATCCTGTTTCGGAATTTCGTGACGTTTCGTATGTCGTGTTTCATGTGACAAACGTCAAGAGTTCTTGACAAATGTATTCGTTTTTAATGGTATTTAATAAACATGTTTTTATTTAAGTATAAATGACATGTTGGCGGTAAACCAGCACACAGCCCGCACAATAGTAAGCGCCCGTAGCCCATAGACGCCTGTAATAATGTTGGTGACAATCGACACACCTGTCGCTGTGGTGAAACTGGGACCTGGTATTAAAAGGGTCCTGTCTAAATTTGAGTTTTGCAAACCAGGTTCTAATAACTGCAATATCAGAGCCAGATATACTCGTATTATGTACTTGGATCTGGCTTGCAAGAGTTGCCAGGCTTTTTACTTTTCAATAATCGACACAATTTGATTGTGGGTACATTACATATTTCACAGAGAACATTTTAAGAATAATTGAAACATTGAAAACTCATCGGCAGATAACAAATTATTATTTATCACGTTAGTCTGAAATAGATACTAGTCACGTTAGTCTTTCAAATGGGTAGGTATATAGGTACAATATTGTGAGACAATATATTGTGGGATATAAATTTATATTGTGGGACAATCTTACCCAAATCGAACTAGTCCCACGGTAAGCTCAGTAAGGCTGTGGGTACTAGACGTCGATATATATAATAGATAGATACATATAAATACTTAAATACATAGAAATCACCCATAACCCAGGAACAAATATTCGTGATAAACACACAAATAAATGTCCTGACCAGGATTCGAACCCGACTAGGCTAGGAGGCCGTTATTTTATAAAATAGTATTAAACATGATCTTACCTCACTCAGCTTTGTAACCAAGGCCACACAAAATAATCTTTAATATTAAGATTAAGGTCTAGGTTATATGAAAGAAAAAATGTTATTCTTATTGAAATAAACAGTTTAAAATTTAAAAATTTAAATTTTTTTTTTACCTGTGAGACCCCCAGGTGATCAGCAATATTTTCGCTACAGTAAACAATATCGCCTTGCTGCGACAGCACCAGAACGAATCCGTCTAACGCCTTCATGTAGGAGAGCTCTGAAGACAGTTCTTCCACTCCTTTGGGGTTTTCCATCTTCGGCTGGTCCTTCGTCGCATTGGGGACTGAAAGAAAAAAGACAAGTTATACATGGTACATAAGTACATAACATAGTAACTTGCAGTAGGTAGTCGATCGAATAATAAACCCTAGCCCCAATTTCACCACGCTGACAGGTGTGACATTTCCAAAATGACTGAATTATTGGCGTTTCAGGTGCCCATAGGTTACGGAAACCGCTCACCATTGATATATGTAGTTTAAATAAAATCGTAAAGTATCGTCAATAAATAGATGATTTCTTGGTGAAGACTTTTTAACAATTGTAACGACTCGAGATCGAATAGTGCTTTCAAGAATTTTCGGTAGATTTTGACCTGAACCAGAATGGTCCTGTGTAGGAATTTCGTGACATATGTCGTGTTTCTTGTGACAATGTTCAGGAGCTCTAGCGCTCTTCTCAAAAGTATTCGTTGTTAATGGTAATAATGAGTTTTTATTTATAAATGGCACGTTGGCGGCAAACAAGCATACAGCCCGCACAATAGTGAGCAGCGCTCGTAGCCTATAATATCAGTAATAATGATGTTGACAATTGTTGCGCCTGTCGCCGTGGTGAAATTGGGGCCTGGGGCCATATAGTCAGCAGCAGAGGTTGCTGAGATAACAAACTTGGAAGAATAATATGTATGGAAAGGTAATAATTAACGCTCAAAACGTGTACCTAAAAAATTGGTGCCGGCTGTTGGTACCGAATAGATTTTTAACCATTCAAAACAAGTATACCTACTTAAAATTTTACTATAGTTTAGGTAACTAGTATTACTTTAGTATCTATGGTCTGAATAAATGAAATGTGTATAAATATTTGACTGGTCAAATAGAAGAAATTATAGTTTTAAGGGATTAAAGTGAAACACATTTTGAAACGACTTTTCTTTTGCGAAAATATGAAACAAGTGAATAAAAAGGTGCATCATTTGGTACAGCCCAAAACTGGTACAGCGGGATAGGATATAAATTGATTATTCGATATTTGAGCAAAATACCCATGTCTAAACTAGGATTTACATTGACATGCATGTCATGCATCATCTTTTATGCGGAAAAATAAATTCATTCATACACGAACGGAAAGAGGCGCTAAGTACTACATAGTTTAATTGGTATAGTACCGCGTGACTCGTTTTCATTGTCTACAGTTATTCAATTATTGCAATTCATGGAAAATCATTCATAACACGGCGTGTTTACACGGGGAAAATGTTATTAATAGTGAATGCAGTAAATAAATGAGTTGGCTAGAGGGCTTGTAAACCAACGTTAATCCGTGGCTAGTATTGTTAATCCAGGTTCCAGGTATTGCTCCGTAACTTAGAGCAAAATTTAATTACGTATTTTCATATTGGACGGGCCAGGCATTCAGCAAAAGGCGTCGCGATCCTAAGCTTCGTATCGACACCATGTTAACGACAGTTCGAGGATATTAAAACCATGAGGTCGTATGTACCTATCACCCACCTAGCTACTTATGACGTTGTTGGACAGGCCTGTTCCAGCAGACACCGACGTCATTGTGGTCAGTCGCACGGACGCGTGCCAACGTTACAAATTAGACGGAAATTTGCGGTCCCGTGCGAATACAAGGGTCTCTGAAGGCTATATGCAACGGAAAACCATAAAAGAGTGCAAGGAATTATGATTATGACACATCGGTATTACCTCCAGGCTGTTTTTGTTTGGAATTTACATGGAGTTTTACACCGTGCTACCAAGGTTTTTGACGTGACAACGTCTTATAATTCGATGAGCCGGCTGCACGCACGAAAAAACATGACGTATGCGTCGTTACCTCGCTTTGCGGCGTTCCATCTCGGCAATATTCGACATTCATCGTGCAAGATCGGAAGTTCAAATGACACGACATTCATTGCTGCTTGTTCTAATAGCCTCGAGTGCATTTAGCAATCTAAAACAGTAATATGGATCACCTGCCAAAATGACATCTCTGTCCTGACTTATGAATAGAATGTGGCAGAAAATATTGAAAGGAAGTAAATATTGTTCAAATTCATAATTCAGAATTCAAGTTCAGAATTTATAATTAAATTTAACAATGCATTGTCCCTTTTGTAACAAGTGGATGGAACGGCAGAACAAAAGGTGTACCTGTCCTAGTTGCACAAATAAATTGTTAAGATGCGACGAATGTTTCACAATAACTGCTGATACCTTCAAGTTTTGTATCAAGTGCGGTCACAATTAGGTTTGTTCATTTATTTTAATCATTTTTTTTTATATTTTATTTCGAAAATAGAGAGTAATCCAAGAAACTAATTTCAATATTTTAGAAGATTTCGGCTTGGTTATTTTTTTATAATTTATTTAAAAAAAGAGATACGACTTTTGGTAAATTACATGTCGTGGCTGTATCACTGTGTTCACTGTCCCAAAAAAAAAAGTTTTTGACGTTGACATTTGTCAATGTCACGCTTGCCGCCATCACCTATTGTAACCTAAAAATATTCCGTTGCATCGTCAGATATTATTTCATATATTATCGTCTAATGAATAAATTGGCTTATTGTTACTCACGAATATGACAGGAAATTTTGTGAAAGCTGATTCCAGAAATCTTCCTAACTTGGATAATGGAGCTTTAATGGAATATATTGCTTCAAACTCTAACCATAATATAGCTGAAATCAGGGGAGCAAAAATGCTGATGTAAGTAATATTTTAAACGAGCCTTCAATTCTTGAAATATCTTACTATTATTGCTTATAATTTAAGTAGACATGGTATAATATTGAAGGTACTTATAATAACGGTGGAACGGCGGCTTGAATCCCACCATCAACGACACGGCAACATATCGTCGGGCAAAAACCAAACTCTATAAATGATAATAAAACAAAACGGAAATCAACCGCGATTACATACATATACGGTTAATTATGGCTATGAACTTTCGTGTAGTAATTAGTGGGTTTAACAAAGCTTTCGATTTTGCAGTTAAATTAGAACAGGAGCTTATTTCATAAATTTTCACTTGTTCTTTTAGCAGAGAATAAGTTGCTCTTTGAATTCATGAGGTAAATATTGTTTATTAAATTTATATTTATCATTGCAGGTCATCACGTGATTCTTACCTAGATTCTGCAGTGGGATATGTGCAAGTATGTAGGGAAGGTAGTGAGTGCAAGGTCAAGGCCCGTGTGGTACCTGAGCACAGAGTCAACAGTAAACCATACACTGTAGTTTGCACAATTAATGAAGCCGATGATCTTGTTATGGACTCAGCTTGTGAAGACTGTGCTGCTTCAGCAGGTTATCTTCCTTTACATTACCGTGAATAATTTGATCATTAATAAATCAATATTAACAGCATCTGCAGCTTAGTTGGGCCTACAATGCTGGACATCCTGAGTTCGAATCCTGGTAAGGGCAGAAGCCCTACCACAAATGTAAATCAATCTGTTTGTCACATTTCAGTGTGAAGTCACAAGTGCAAAAGGTGGTAGGTGCTCTGAGCTGGTATTATTTGTGTGTTTATCACTTATGTTTGTACCTGAGTTATGGATGTTTCTATGTACATTATTTATGTATTTATCTATATAAGTAAGTATATTGTCACCCAGCACCCATAGGACTAGCTTTGCTTTAGTTTGGGGCTAGGTTGATCTGTGTGAAATTGCCCCTTAAATATTTATTTATATGTATATTTTACACAAAGTAAGCTCAAGAAAAATACTTTTGTTTTGGATACTAGACAACAATACATAGAAAACACCCATTACTCAGGAACAAATATTCATGCATTCATGACAAACACAAATTAATGCTCTGACCAGATTTCACTCCAGGGACCTCCTCCTCTATAGGCAGGGTTACTACTAATTAGGCTCAGAGGCTATTCAATTGAAGGGATGTTTTATGTTTTGTAAAAATCCCTTCCAATATTATTAATTAACTGTTTGCCTAAATAAAAATAATAATTTATAGGCACCAAAACTTTTGTAAGCAACCCCCTAGCACAATTTATTTTATTATCAACATGACATGACATGATTATTATTATTGTATATTATATGCACAGGAATTCACTAAATTTATAAGGGCTATTTAATTTAATTATAAAGACAAATTCTGAATGTTTGTTCTGAGGAATGATACAAATCAATTCCATAGACAATTACAAATGATACTAAATAGGACCCTATGCATAATCCAATCCTTTAGATGGTAATAGCATGTTAATAAGGAACTGAATTGTCCTAGGAGGTAGACCAGTAACAGGTGTAACTATGTACTAACTTGTCATACAAAAGTGCTTGTACTAGCCTACTTCTGATTGTTTGATTTTTATATATAACATTCTTTCTTTTTATATTACTATAAACAGTGATACCTACATAATATAATATGTTTATTGCATTCAGGTGGTTGCAAACACTCACTCTTGCTTCTCTTCTGGCTGATCAAATAAAGTTCAGAACCCGCTTCAACTTCAACAGAATGTTACTGGACAAAACCAACCCTGTCTACTGCCCGCACTGAACATGTATTGAGTAAAGACATATTTCCAAAAGCGAAAAAACCAAAACTGGCCCCGAAGGATGCTTCCATTTTGGCAGAATTCTATGAAGAATGTAAACAGAGGCAGATTACAAACTCCTTAATAATCAAATACAACACTGAAATGGACAGGGAACTCAACATGAACATATTTGATTTAGCTCTTACATTTGTAGAAAAGAATGTAAAACAAGACTTTATCAATTTCAAAGCTTTTTTACAAGATACTGTGGATTCAAATGTCATCAAAATGGTTAATGAGAAGACTGTAGGCCAAAGTAATTGCAAATATTGGCATAATATACGTCAAGGAAGGTTAACAGCATCCAAGCTGTATGAAGCGGCTCACTGCAAAACTGATGGATCTTTAGTGCAACAAATACTAGGTGGATACAAAGTCCCAGAAACTAAACAAATTCAGCGTGGAAGAAATCTGGAAATGCGAGTACTGAAACAAATTGAAGAAACCCTAGGCACAAGCATAAAACAATCCGGTTTTGTTTTGATAAATGGAATTTTGGGAGCATCTCCTGATGGTGTCACGGATAATTTTGTTGTAGAAATTAAGTGTCCATCAACACACAAAGCAGTCCCTACTTATATTAAAAATGGGATTATACAAAACAAATATAAAGCACAAATACAGTGTCAAATGCTTGCATGTGGCATGAAAAATGGTGTTTTTTGTGTTGCTGACCCTGAGTTTGAAACAACAAATAATATTAAATTAATTTGGGAAAATCTTGATGTCGACTATATTAATGACATCATCACACGTGCAGAACATTTTTGGGAATCATATATATTTCCGAAAATAATAAAAAGTGCTCAAGATTAAAAAAAAGAAGTTTTATTTTCAATTACCCTTTATTAATTCATCTTGTAAATTTATGAGTCCACAAGCAATGATTACTATTTCATCTATATAAGGTACATATTTATAGTGCACTACTGAATGTGGTTTTAAAATAGCAAATTCCCTAATGCGTCTGATTGCTCTTTCAACATGTATTCTCAAACTAGCTATTACTTTGCTTTTCAAAGCTTCAGCTACAGTCTGCTTTACTCCACTGATCACTGACGGAGGCCTAAGTAGTTTTATTCCACGTGCGTTCAACAGGCATTCAATTTCTTTAAAACCCCTATCTGCTAAAACCACAGCATTCGGTGGCAAGATATCTAATAAATCACTTTTCTCTACAATAGCCTTATCAGAAATTCTTCCTCCGATGCCTTTCAATATAAAACTTATAAACCCATCAGGGGTACAGCCAATTAGGTACTTTAGAGTATTACAACCTTTATACTGCGACCAAGTCTGAGACTGTCTTAGTGTATTTGACGGTTTACAAATCTGTATTTCAAAACAATCTATTATCATAGTCACATTAGAGTACCTGATTTTAAATACTAAAGGGAGGTTTCTTTTAATTATGTTTGATTGTGGTGACTTAATGAAGTTTTGCAGGACAGAACCAAGTGCTTCAATACCATTCAGAATCATTGTTGACAACTTTGTACGGGATATTTCAAGTTCATCACTTATTCTCTCAATAGTATCATTCTGCTTTATTTTTAATAAAGTTGCTATAATGCACAAGGAATCTACTTTGGTTAATGATTTTTTAACTACAAAATCAATCAGCCACATACTGAATTTGTGAGGGACACCCAAATATATTTTTGGTTTTTTAGCAATTTTTTCTAAATTAATCCGTCTTGCGTCAATTTTTTTTATAGCAAATGTTTCTGAACTTTCTGTGTCTGATGTTAAACTAAACAAAGAATGAGAATCTGACACTGGTGTTGAAGAGCTCTGCGAAGAATGTATTGTGGATACTGCCTTAGGATCAAGGTTGCTAGTCTTAAACTTCTTAAACGTGTTAGTGGACTTGTGTATCATGGTAACTGAGGCCTGAACTGCAGCTTGAACCTGGAAATAAGAAGAGTTATCTCTATAAATATGTGACATTCAGTAAGGTGTTTAATAGTTGAAGCATGAGCAGTTTAAGGAAATAAATAAATAAATATTTGGGGACTTCATACACAGATCAACCCAGCCCCAAAATAAGCAAAGCCTGTACTATGAACTACTGTACCCCCGTCCCAATTACAACTTCATTCATCCGGCCCATTGTCAATGTCAATAACAATATATAACAAACTACCAGCGCACATAAAAAGTCAAGAAAAAGAAATCCAATTTACTAATAAATTAAAACAAATGCTCATATCCAAACGTTATTACTCTGTATGTGAATATTTAGAAGATAAGTTTTAATATTAACTTTACATAATATGTTAGTTAATTAGAATTAGATCTAATAATTAACCTAGTTTTATAAGTATGACCTTGCTATGCCCTTGCAGGGCTCATGTTTGTAACACCACACAAAAAACAATGTAACACCTATTGCACAACATGAATGCAAATAAACAACTTGAACTTGAATCCTAGACAACAATATATATACAATACATACATATATATGTAGATAAATACATAATATATGAAACATCCATAACTCAGGAATAAATATTTTATGATGTAAACTCAAATAAATGTCTATACCAGGACCTCGAAACCTGGGACCTTGCTTCGCAGGCAGGATCACTACTGATTAGGCCAGAAGGTTGTTTGCTCTAGGCTAGGAGGCTGTTTGCATGTTAGTTCATTTATTCAATATATGTTTATTTCATGTAATCTTACAGTTACCTTAGAGGGTTTAGATTGCAGTACACCTGAAGTACTGGGCATATCAATTTCCTCAAACTTCCTTTTCCTAGATTCCGGTGTAGGGTGCAATAATATTTTTTCCAATTCAGATTTAGGTTCATCTATTTGTAATCCACAAGAGACCTGAAATATTTTACTTAATAAAATAAAACACACACCACAAACAGTATGAAATAATTTAAAAAATATAACATAAATTACAGATACATCTCCTTGTAAATTGATGCCTATATTTTGAAGTTTTTCTGTAGATTTAAATCTTGGTTCTTGGTTTGCAGATTTAAAGTAAACATTGGCTAGGGCTTGTTCAGGCTGCAATAATTAATTTATGGAATTATAATATGTGTTAGAAGCAAATCTTTGAGTGATGAGCATGAGTGTTTGTTTCAGAGTCTAGAATGTCATCATTGTATTTAAATGTATTATTTTAATATGTTGATTTCAAGCTCACTTTAGTACAATCACAATCAAGTGTCTTATCTTACAGCATTGATAATTTAAATCAGTATTAAGGTTCTAAGCAGCTTATTGCGATCCTTCGTCTACCATGCCCGCGAATTACCGGGTTATCATTTACTTAGTTACACAATAAGTACCTACTTCCCTCACCCTCCCTACATTAGTCCGCAAATAACGGGGCTTGGTAACGAAGTGTTTAAATTTTCAACTGACGTGTGTATAGCAATTTTATTTTAATTTAATTTTGTACTCACGTCAAAGTGATCTTCGCAGCAATGTTGTGTGTAAACTTTATGGTACTCCACATTTACTTCGCGACACCATTTCTCTCGTAAATCTTCTCGAATGCGAACTATTGTTTTGGAGCTATTTTCGGAATCATTATTACACGTCGGAACAAAGCATTTCTTGTATTTCTTCATGGTATAATGTTTTTTGTCGACAATCTAAATATAAAGGTTATTCTCTAACCTAACATAAATTTAGTTTTGAAAGTGACAGTGACAGTGACACAGATGGAAAGTGACAAGTTTAATAACTTTTTAATAACAAAGGCATTACCAGTGTCAGCCAATAGGGAAGGTCATTTGAATGTCACACTTTAAATACGAAAAATCATTGAAATATCCATAATCACCGACTCTTTTTCTAAATTAAATGCCTGAATTTGTTTAAAAACTTCATATCTCGAAATGGTTTTTCAAATAGCACTTTGAAAAAAAAATGAACATACCTAATTTGAGCCGAATAATACGAATTAATAGGGCTAAGGAACAAAAAAATCGAGTGAAACAACAACTGTTATTAAAACCGAAGTTCGTCTCAACAATGCCATCATGACTATCTGAGTCATCATCTGAGGGAATATTTTATGAACTTAATTTAACTGTCGAAGATCTAAAGGATTTGGATGAAATTGAATAAAGTCAGCAGCTCAACATCAGCAATATTCTGGTTCAACCAGACTTGCCACAGTCGCCAAGGACTCCCACCACGCCGTTAAGTCCTGGTGAGCCAATTGGAGACATCATCGGTCAGTCGGGTTCACCTTTGTTTAATTGATATGTTGCCAATTGACACAGGGAAGTGTCACTCGTGAAAATTTTCGAAAATATGGTTCGTAAAGTGTGATTAATGTATTTTTAATAAAAAATATTAAAATTGTATCAAATTGAATTTTATTTCAGACATATGTATTATCTGCAACATATATACCCAATATATATATACGTGTCATTATCTGGTAAAAGGGACCTAATTACACCTTCATTGGAGTAAAAGAGAAAGATCCCCGCAATTTGCGAATTTCGGTTTTCGCGGTAGACCCTCTAGTGTCATTACTTTCCATTGAGTAACCAACCACTGGAGGTGCCACTGACAGGCTTTCCCATCTGCCAAGCTGCAAGACTGACAATCTTGCAGAATGTATGAACTGACGTTTATCTGTCATAGCTATTTTGACGTTTTACATACATTTTTAACCATTCCCCTGCAAAAATCGGCAAACTTTTTCGTAAACAGAATGACAGACAAGGCGACTCCCGTGGTTGGATACTCAATGTTATTTTCATCATTTTCATGTTTTAGGTAGTCCGTAGACACACGGTTTCCTGATTAGGTTTCCGAATTCGGAATTTAAGAATGTGTGCGCCTTGTCAAACATTTTCTATTAAAGATGCGCATTCGGGCGTCCGAATGGTCCGAATCGAAAATTCCGAATAGGTTCTAATCAGGAAACCGTGTGTAAATGTTACTTGATTAAAGCCCTCCGCACATCGAAAAGCGGAGCGTCGGCGGGACGTCAGCGGCGCAGAATGCGCGCGCCAGCCGCGCGGGCGTTGCGCGGTCTGACACACACCGGCACCGCGGCAGGACCGCCGCGGTGCCGCCGCGTTGCCGCCGTGTTGCCGACGCGGTGCCGCCGCGGTGACGACGCGGTCCCGCCGCGGTACCGCCGCGGTGCCGCCGCGGTGCATCAAAGGCCGCCGCCACTCTAACGCGGCGGACAGCGGAGTACAAAAATTGGTTAATTGACCAATTTCTTAATTATTTCATAAAGCTCTCTAATTCTTTTCATGTTTTTTTACTTGCGTCAAAAAGTTAGAATGGGGATTTTTTCTTAACTTCCGTAGCGATATCTCGGAATATATTTACTTTAAAAAAAATATTTTTAGCAGAACCCCTATTCTTTTTTAAATACCTATCTAACGATACCTAACATTTTATTAGGGCTAAAACGAAAAAAAAAATTGTTTACCCGAAAAATAAGTTTTTGTGATTGATGTTTATGTGTTAAATTTATACCAAATTACAGCTTTATATTTATAACGGTCACTGACCCAAGCCGCAGACAGACAGACAAACAGACAGACATGGCGAAACTATAAGCTTCCTATTTGACTACGGAACCCTAAAACGCTGTATTCTATACTACTGTAGCCGCTTCCCGCCACCACGCCGCTTCAATCATGCCCCGCCGCCGCACCGCTCCGCGCCTGCTCCGCTCATGGAGGAAGATGAATTTTTACTGGGTACTTTTGGCTCTTTGTCGCAAGAAAAGATTGTGGGTTCACGACATTAATAAAAAAGGGAAGAATACGGAGAATATCACCGGCTATGTTTATGAAGTGCCACATGCCATCCCTAGACTCCATCATCAGGTCTACCTTACCAAATTTATGATATTCGCAAGAAATTTCTTCATTTACTTAAGAAAATACCGAAATCATTCATACATGTCTTTGAAAATTGAGTATTTCCATTAATTCTTCATGGATCATCAGATCAGCACCACATTTCTATGGAAGCAAATTGGAGGTTACTCCTTCCGAACAAAAAAAACCCCTAAATCGGACGATGGAGCTCGGAGTAATCGGTGAACATAGGTACTTTCATGAATCTTTCTAATAGTTTTTTGGTTGCAGTACAATTTTTTTTTTATATATTTACTTTATTACAACATTTTAAGAGCTTTCTAATACTAACGGTCATTGAGCAAAGCCACGGACGGACAGACAGAAAGACATGGCGAAACTACTGATCGGCCCCGCCGCTCCGCGCCTGCTCCGCTACCGCGCTGCGCCTGCTCCGCTGCCGCGCTGCGCCTGCTCCGCTTCCGCGCCGCGCCTGCTCCGCTACCGCGCCGCCCCGTCACCGCGCTGTTGTGACTGGGCAGGCCGAAAGCGGCGCGGGCGCGGCGCGGTCGCGGCGCGAACGCGGCGCCGGTGTGAGTCACCGTATTTAAATCAGTGTTATACAACGCGCCGCTTACGTCCCGCCGACGCTCCGCCGTTTCGGTCTGCGGCGGGCTTAATTCAATTGTGATTTCCATTTACCTCCTTCTCTATATCCATACAAAATATCTATCAAACAAATAAAATTAAAATTTTCTTTTGAAAAATGAAACCATTTTATTATTATTATCTTATGACGTTGTCACGTTCAACTATCGTCAGTAAACCAACTTTACAGACAACCGATTTTTTTTTTAAAACAATTTATTTAGAGTGCCGTTCGACTTCAGCGGCGTAGAGAGATCTCCCTAAATGCCACCTCTTAGTCCAGTGCAATATGAGCTAAAAATACACGATCAGATCTATATGACAGGGATTAGATCGATGCATCGGTCGCGATGTGGCCGTCGGGAGGTAACGGAACATATATAACTCCACATTGACCGATTTCTCTTAGCATGTATTCCTGGCTTATGGCCTAGCAGGCTAGCATGTATACATTTTACTTATTTCCCGACAGTTTAATACCCGCCAAGTGCAAACAGGTTTACCTTATACATTGGAACAATATTCACCATTTATTTACTCATTGGTGATAAACATGCGAAATGTAAATTAGTATTTAATGATTTATTCATTTTGTGACGAATGCGTCAAAACAAAATTGTTTTGTTGATTTTCCTATAATCACTTAACAAATAAAATAAAAAATTGTTTTCCATTACTGGTTTGTAGAAATCTTTAGATCGTATTGATGCGTGTATGAGAAAGTAATGAATGTGTAAAAACGACCTATGTATATTGTATTGATTATTCTGAATTATCATAGGTACCTATAGGTGCCATGCAAAAAAAGAGCCCGTTTATCATCAAACACTGTAAATACTTAGTATAGGCTTTATGTCTTATATTATTTGATTGGTATAAACCCCTCTTTTTCACCCCTACTGTAACCGTAAGTTTAAAAAATGTCACGCGCCTGGAATTAGATGTAGCAAGACGCACCACGGCTGCACTTGCTCCTGAGTAGGATTGTCCTTTGTCAGGATTTTTCTGGACATGTCAGGATTTTTGACCCTTTGTCCTGAATGCGGGTGGGCAAGTGTCTAGGTTTCCAGAAATGCCCTCATTTGAAATGGTTTTTAACTGCTCGACACCATTGTCACTCGCGTCATGCATTAACGGAGAATGAGGGAAGTGCCCCAGCACCAATCTGTTACATGATGTTTGGACTTTAGCCGCAATGTCAGGATCTTTATCAGCTAATCATTTGTCCATATGGCAACCCTACCCCTCAGGTATTCTTACTAGCGATTTAGGAAAACTTACTAACGGTTTAGGATAAAATGGATCACAAAAATTTCAACCAAGAGGGAGAGGTTCTACCTCTAGTGTGAGACGCATCACAAAGGTTTTGTTCAGCTGTTCCACCTTGAGGGGCAACTGTTCCATCGGCTCTGAGAACTTACTAACGGTTTAGGATAAAATGGAGCTCACGCAACGTAATCATGTCGCAGCCCCTGAGGCAGGAGACTTATGGCCGTGGATCTGTCCAGCTGTTCCACTTCCTCCTTCTTAGCGGGCAACTGTTCCATAAGCCCAAAGAACTTGTTAACGACTAAGGACAATGTTACGGCACCCTAATGCAACGTACCTCCGAGGGGAGTGCACCGCGCGGGGGAGGCAGACACATCTAATTATGCATGTCACTCTTCGCCGTTCACAGTTAACGAGCGCACATACACTTAAGACTTTTTATAACTCAAAATTATTTTTCATACAGTAAAACTACATGTACTTAACTTATTTTGCATTAAAGTAAATGAAATTTAATCTGCATACATTATTGAAGCATCCAGTCATCTTCCATACATCACGCATTCAAAATCCAAAAAGCAGCTGACGCCATAGTCTACATGGTCCTTCATCGAGCCAAATATACAAGAATCAAGCCCTACATGGAGTTCAGGATGTGTTAACCAGCTGAGCCGAAGAGTCAAGCCATTATGATGCAATATTTATGAAGACATCGAAACATATGTGAAACAAAAGCCGTTAAGTGGAAAGGATTGATTGAAATTAAAGTGGAATTTAAGGCCGATACGAGTGGTTAAAGAGTGAGTTCTTTCCAAACTGTTACCTTTATGGCGTTAACTAGGTACGTAAAACATTACATACATTTATAGTTCATTATTACGAATATTAAGGGCAATTTAAGTTTCAACTTAACGGTAAATAGTTCATAGCAAATATTCAATACATTACTGCATTCCATTATGTGCATTTTTCATTTGAAATCAAACATTTAAATCGTAAATCATAAGATAGCAAGTGCAAGTAATTCGTGAATTTGAAATAATTAGTTGTTTTCCTTATCGCTGCATAGGTGGGTACTTTGTCTCCAAGCGCACTTGTTACTAGCCGGCCGGCCGGCGGTCGCAGCTAAGCGAATTTCACCCGAATGCGCGTTGCATTTTTACGCAAACAACTTATGCAACTAATAACTCATTAGATTTAAATGTGAAATGCAATCGTATTGCAGTTGTTTGCATGTATAAAGCTTATACAAAGTATTCTAGCTAATCAAATCATATGTAATTTAATACTTTATTTAAATGAATTAATTTATATACAATTTAATTGTAATTCATATACAATTTAATAGCAATTCGTATACAATTTTAAATCATTTCATAATTAAGTTCATACGTACAAACAACGGATAGTAACCCATTTTCCCATAGCCTAAAACAATGTCAGACTTAAAGGATTTAATACGTAAGCGGGGCGCACTTAAGGGGAGGTTAACCAATTTCATTAACTATGTAGAAAAGTTAGATTCTTTAACGTCATTGCAAGTTATTGAGCTTCAAGCGCGTTTAAGCAAAATGGACGCGCTTTATACACAATTTGAGGAAATTCAATCAGAAATTGATATTTTAGTTGATGAAAATGAATTGGTCGTTCACTCAGCCGCCCGCACAGAGTTTGAAGATTTGTTTTACGCGAACATTGCCCTTGCGCAGGAGATCTTAAACGCCAATAAGCCTGTTAAGGATGATGATAATTCTTCCAGTGCCTCGTACGTTTCAGGTGACGCTGAGGTGCACACACGCACGAGTCATAAGGTGGTACACGCAAGCACTCGAGGTATTAAGCTACCGACAATCCAGATCCCCAAATTCAGCGGTCAGTACGAGGAGTGGTTGGAGTTTCACGATTTGTTCGTCTCTTTGATACATGAACATACGGCGATCTCGGATATACAGAAGTTTCATTACTTAAGGGCTTCCCTGGAGGGGGCCGCTGCGCAGGTAATCAAATCTTTAGAGTTTTCAGCTCGCAATTATAGAATCGCTTGGGATTTGTTGTGCGACAGGTTTGACAATAAGCGTATTCTCATTCAAAATCACATTCAAGCGCTGTTTGCTTTAGAACAACATAAAAAAGAATCACATCAGTCAATTCGTAAAATAATAGACACTTTTACCAAAAATTTAAGAGCCTTAGAGACTCTCGGAGAACCCACCACTTCATGGGACACTCTCATTATTTATATTATGAGTACAAAATTAGATTCAAGGACATTGCGGGAATGGGAAGAGCATAAATCCGATTTAAAAAGCATTAAATTAGACGATTTCACTTCGTTCTTGAAAAACAAAGCCGATTTACTTGAAACGTTACACATGAGTAATAATAATACACATTTCAGCGCCAAAGCTGACAGACACAAATCTGCCGAGTACGCCAAAAGTCTCGCAGCAGTCACATCACAACCAACATATGCGTCATACAATTATAGCTGCCCCTTGTGCAAGCAAAACCATCGCATTTATCGATGTGAGCAGTTTCTAGGACAACCTGTCAACGAGAGAGCAGAATCGGTTAGGAGGCTCAAGTTATGTGAAAATTGCCTGCGCCCCGGTCATCAAGCTCGCGTTTGCAGATTGAGCCCATGCATGAAATGCTCACAAAAACATAATTCAGTTCTTCATCCAGATATTGCGTCAGGATCATCTGAGCCATCAGTTGTGAGTGCGACGTCGCTCTCAGTCCAATCGACAGGGCGAGGCGCGCTCTCAACTGCCGTGATCTACATGTACGACAAGGATAACCACCGCCATGAAGTAAGAGCCTTTCTTGATAATGGTAGCATGTTTTGCTTCATGACGGATTCCTTGTTACGCAAATTACAACTTAAACACACAGATATACAAACATCCGTTGTCGGTTTAAATAATCAAGTTGTGTCACATAGTACAAAAAGGTGCAATGCATTAATCGAATCGAGAACCAGTCAATTCAAAGCCAATATGACGTTCTCCGTTGTACCGGAAATCATAAATTTAAGTACAAATATACCTAAACTAAATATTCCTGAAAATGTAATATTGGCAGACCCAGGATATTACAATCCAACGAACGTAGACATTCTAATTGGCTCAGAAATCTTCTGGGACCTACTCGAACATGAACAAATTAGTTTAGGTCCAGGCTGTCCAATATTACACAAAACAAAGCTCGGTTATATAGTTGGCGGGCCTACCAGAGGGCTTAATCACAAACACACAAATTCAGTCGAGAAAATACATTGTAATCTGATAGCCGAAAATACAGTTCAGGACCAACTAGCTAAGTTCTGGTGTCTTGAGGAGGTTTCGGACAATTCCAAGCCAGCATATTCAGTAGAAGAACGTTTATGTGAACAGAATTTCGTGGAGAACTTTACTCGAATGCCAGACGGGCGATTCTCTGTCGCAGTTCCTCTCAAGAAGCCAGAATCTTGTCTAGGTGACTCATTCAATCGTGCCAAACAGTGCTTCCTATCGCTTGAGCGTAGGCTAGCCAAACAACCACTGTTGAAACAAATGTACACAGAGTTCATGTCAGAATATATTGAGTTAGGACATATGTCTGAGACAAAATCAGATACACAAAATAACAAGCAGCCATTTTACCTGCCACATCATGGAGTTTTGCGCGATCAAAGCTCCACCACAAAGCTTCGTGCTGTATTTAACGGTAGTGCTGCCACGAGTTCAGGTGTTTCATACAATGACCTCCAAATGGTCGGACCCACTATACAGAGCGATTTATTGTCGATTCTTTTGCGATTCAGACATTATCCATACGTTATGACGGGAGACATTGAAAAAATGTACCGGCAAGTTTTAGTTCATGAAAATCAAAGACACTTACAACAAATTATTTGGCGAGATGATCCCACTAAAGAATTAAAAATATACAAATTGAACACAGTTACATATGGGACCGCATCTGCGCCATTTTTGGCTGTTCGATGTTTGAAACAACTTGCTTTAGAATGCCCAGATCCACAATTATCCCAAATCATCAGCGACGACTTTTATGTCGACGATTTAGTCACAGGTGCTCAATCAAAAGAGCAATTAATAAAAATAAAAGAAGGCGTTTGCAAAGCCTTATCTGCAGGTTGTTTCAATCTTCGTAAAATTAGATCCAATATAAAACTCTCTCAGTCAGATTCATGCCAGACCTTGAACCTCGGCGACCAAAGTTCTTCAAACACCTTGGGCCTGGGTTGGTCACCACCAGATGATACATTGTATTATTCAATACAGCAAACTGTTGAACAAAATCCAACCAAACGGTCAGTTCTGTCCGCCATAGGACAGATATATGATCCGCTTGGCTTATTAAGCGTGTGCGTCATCCAAGCTAAAATCATGTTACAAAAACTTTGGTTATTAAAATGCAGTTGGGACGATCCTTTACCTTCAAACATTGTTAATTTATGGCAAAAGTTTCAGTCAGAGTTACGACATGTACTTGATTTAAAAATTCCGCGCTGTATCATCAACGACGATCCAAACAGTGTGATTGAAATTCACACTTTTTGTGATTCGTCTCAGGACGCATACGGCTCATGCTTGTACGTTAGGTCGGAATGTAACGGACAAGTGGAGATCAACTTGCTATGTGCAAAATCTAAAGTCGCGCCTTTAAAACCTACAACGATTCCTCGTCTTGAATTGTGCGGTGCCCTTGTTGCTGCACGTCTGACTGAGAAAGTACTCAAATCTTTTCGTATACCAGTCAAGAGATGCATTCTCTGGACTGATTCATCTATAGTTTTAGGTTGGCTCCAAACGCAACCTAACAAACTAAAACTATTCGTTAAAAATCGCGTAGCTGAAGTTCAAGAGCTTACTGCTAAACACGAATGGCGCCACGTGCCAACTGCGCAGAACCCAGCAGACATGTTATCTCGCGGAGTTAACATGTCAGAATTAGAGACCTTATCCATGTGGTGGAATGGGCCAGACTTTTTAAAGGAAGATGAATCAAATTGGCCTAAAAGTAATTTCATAAAAAACAATTTGGAAATACCAGAAATGATGACTGCTTCAGCACTCTGTGTAAACACAAATGAAGGTTTGATTGATTTTAAAAGATTTTCTAAATTACTAAAAATAAAAAGAACAATAGCATACGCAATGCGTTTTATTCATAATTGCAGATACAAGAATAAAATAAAGTCTGGGCCACTCACCACCAATGAAATACAAGATTCATTCAATCTACTCTTGAAATGGTCTCAAAAGCAATCATTTCAGGAATATGATCAGTTAATGAAAAAACAATCATTACCTAATAAAAACAAACTTTTGGCGTTATCTCCATTTATGGACGCCGAAAACCTAATCAGAGTAGGCGGCAGATTGAAAAATTCAGAATTCCCATTCAACAAAAAGTACCCAGTATTGCTCTCCTCTAAACACATATTAACACAACTTATATTCGCCGAAGAACATATTCGTCTAATGCATGCTGGGCCCCAATTATTATTAGCATCAATTAAAGAAGAATTTTGGCCTATTGGTGGTCGCAATTTAGCCAGATCTGTCGCACACAAATGTCTGAGGTGTTTCAGGCTGCGGGCTCAAACAGTCAACCCTATAATGGGTCATTTGCCTGAGCAGCGAGTCCAACCAGGTTATGTTTTCCAAACCACAGGTGTAGATTACGCGGGACCACTTCTCGCCGCTGACCGTAAAGGACGTGGATGTAAATTAATTAAGGTCTACGTTGTAGTGTTTGTGTGTTTCACCACTAAGTGTCTACACCTCGAGCTGGTCACAAGTTTAACAAAAGAGGCATACATTGCTGCCTTACACAGGTTTATTGCACGTCGCGGAAAACCAGCTACAATCTTTTCAGACAACGGCACTCAGTTTGTTGGGGCAAAAAATGAGTTTAATACCTTTCTAACACAAATCTCTAGCTCCATTTCTGAATATATGGCAAATGAATTTGTTGATTTTAAATTCATTCCAGCCTACGCGCCTCATTTTGGAGGGCTATGGGAGGCTGGGGTTAAGTCTTTCAAGTATCATTTAACTAGAGTTATAGGCGACTCCCATTTAACGTTCGAGGAGCTATACACTATTTTAGTCAAAATTGAAGCTACCCTTAACTCACGACCTCTATCACCCATGTCATCAGATCCATCAGATCTGAATCCATTAACGCCAGGTCACTTTTTGGTCGGACGTCCTCTTACCGCTCTGCCAGTACCTCCACTAGACAACATAAATCCGACCAGATTACAGCGATGGGATCGCATTGAACAAATCCACCAGCACTTCTGGACAAGATGGCAAAAGGAATACGTCTCGGAATTGCAGCAGAAAACAAAATGGAGGTCATGCAAAGGACACCTCAATACAGGAACGATGGTCGTCATCAAAGACGACGCTCAGCCACCTCTTAAATGGAGTCTCGGACGTATAGTACGCGTCCATCCGGGCATCGACGGAATAAACAGAGTTGCCGATATCCAGACGAATCGAGGCATCATCAGAAGAGCCTTTAATCGAATCTGTCCTCTTCCACTGGACGATGATCCTGTTGAAAGCAGGACTTTCAACGCCGGGGGGCATGTTACGGCACCCTAATGCAACGTACCTCCGAGGGGAGTGCACCGCGCGGGGGAGGCAGACACATCTAATTATGCATGTCACTCTTCGCCGTTCACAGTTAACGAGCGCACATACACTTAAGACTTTTTATAACTCAAAATTATTTTTCATACAGTAAAACTACATGTACTTAACTTATTTTGCATTAAAGTAAATGAAATTTAATCTGCATACATTATTGAAGCATCCAGTCATCTTCCATACATCACGCATTCAAAATCCAAAAAGCAGCTGACGCCATAGTCTACAGACAAAATAGAACTTACGCATCGTAACCACGTCGCGGGTCCTGAGGAAGGATATAGCGAGACGCATCACGGAGGCCTTGTCCAGCTGTTCCACTTCTTCCTTCTTGGCGGGCAACTGTTCCATCAGCTCCGAGAAGATCTGCATTTCCTTCGTGCGGCGACATCTTGCCGCGACGCGGGATTTCTCCTTCCGCTTCTCATTGTTCCTAGAAAGAATGACAACTGGTTTATGTCTTCATAAGAACAAACTAGCAAACTTTCGATGTAGTTTATCAGGAAATTGATTTTGAAATGGGTACATTTATGTACACTATATTTCATAAATATTGTCCCGGATAAAATAAAGTATGTAAACAGTAGACATAAATAATAGTCATAAGAAATTAAGGATACCAAGTGAGGCAAGAAGCGCTTGTGGCCCAGAATGTATCTCTTCGACATTGTATAGGAAAATAGTTAATGATTTTATATGTACTGTGGTTTCATTATAATATACAGGGTGAAATTATCTGTAATATTTCCTCAAAGGGTAGTGTTATTTAATTAATTTTCAATCAAATTATTAAGATATTAATCAAGGTTAAGTAAAACAAAGAAAAATTATAAGAAATAATCGGTTGGTAACAACCCTGTTGCTTTATTTACATTTTTAAATGACACATGTCAATACTTCATTTAAGAAAAAAAGCTAATCACCCGATTAACTTACTAGGGTTGAAACAGGTGGATTTTTGCACTAAAGTTTATCAAGCTTTATCTCGGAAACGGTACTTAATATTGGCATAGTTTATTGGGTACATAAAGTTGAGGTGAACAATTCACCGTTTTCGTTAAAGTTCATAGTTCTATTCTAGGTTGTAGCAATTAATAAATAAAATATTTTGCAAAGTTCATATTTTAGGCTCATTATTTATTTATTAAAAAGGAAGTTAAAATTACTAAAAATAAATGTGACTCCGATGACAACAATGAGAAGACTCGGGGAAAAAACAAACATAAAAAAGTTGTTAGGCTAAGAAAGTTAAACGATACTTATGCTAATAACAGTTTTATACTGCAGGAACATCAAATCCATCTAATAAAAGGAACGTCTGGCACGATAAAAATCATACAAATATCAAGAAAGGGCTAAATGTACAATATATTTATAAAATGAAATAAGTACAAGGAAGCAGTTTAAATGTCATAGTTGGCATACTCGTACCTAGTATACCCACCGTTTAATATGAGCAATGGCAATGAGTGGTAGTCTGTTAGAAGGGCAACACGTAATAATAACGATAAGGTTATATTACGATCGAACTAACAAATATCTAGATTAAAGAAGTATTTATTACCAACCTTTTCGATATAGACTGAAGTTTACTATCTTTCTCCAGCATAGCAGGAACTCCAGGGATGCACATTTTCACAATACTAACATTTGTTCAATATCTTCGGTAATTAAATTGACACGGGACACTTCTGCTCCGAATCAGTAATAAGAATGATGGAATAAGTAATTACAAACTATATACAATTAATATGTCGTTAAGTGCAAGCGCATATTTATCGCCAGTTCCAAATAGTAATAAGGATTAAGTCATTTAGTAAATACATTCCTATAGTCAACTATCAGGTTTGGACAATGATGACTCCGTTACACTGGCGCCCATTTTTGTTTTACAACAACCGCTCACATATATTTTTCCCGTTTGTGCCTTTTGCATCTCTTTTCTCATTATGATAAAGGAAAGTGACGCAGCGACACGACGCAAAAACAAAACATTAAATGGGTAGCAGCAACAAGATAAAGTGTTGACACACTAAATGTTGTTGATTTTTAAACGTCTCTGATAATAAATCAAGTGGAGTTTATTTAAGGGTACAACTACACTTAGGAGTATTTGCCGACATATAGAAAAGCTAAGCAGTAAAACCTTGTACTCTTAAGCATAGCGCAAATAGAAGTGGTTAAGACTAAAATAAAGACAAGAAGTCATAGGCAGTAAAAGTTTTGTGGTTCGCCGCAACAATGATAACAAAGACAGTAACGACACGCGTAAAGCATAATTCAAATGGGCCATACCATTAAATGAATTGACGCACGACGGACCTAACGTGACTGCCATATCAAATTAATTTGATGACAAAACAACATAGGACAGTGTGATCTATGTAGCATTACCTATGATAGAACACTCTCATTAGATTAGTCGGAACTTTTCTAATATTGCTACTAATATCGCTACTTAGAAGCTAACCCAAAATTTGTAACCTATTCATATAGCCGTCGATGACAAGGTCGATTTCTAATAAAAAAATAATAGCAAGAACGCTTAATTTACTACCGGTAATAGTGGTAACTTTTGACTTAGGGCGTACCCGAGTTTTCATCGCTTTTGACAAGTTTTGAGTCGTTATAACTAAATTTGCACAATAGATAGAATTATAAGACAAACGGCCATCGGATTTTTAGATCCTTTATCTCGTCGTATTCGTGTCTGCCAAAGATGGAAAGAAATGAATACTTATCTTTTTATGTATTTTTTAAATTGTCTAAAAAGACTTTCTTTGTTATATGATTTCAGTAAAGGGTCTGCCATATATGAAATCGACATAATTGGGTTCGCCTTTGATGTTTCTAAAAAAAAATAGAGATTTTAATTTGAAACAAATTAAGATAAAAGTTATGGCTATAAAACCAGATTTATGACCTAAATTTGCTTAACTTTGATGCCTAAGATTTTAGAGATCAAATTATATGAGATACTATTTTGCTTAAACGTATTTCTGTTAATATGATAAGCTAAATAAATTATCATAAAACCAAAAGATTCAGACCGAAGGTCATTGGCTTTGACGTTTTATGATCAACCTACTCATTCGTATGGGTGGGGGTTCAAACCTCGGTCATATAATCGAAGAATTGATTTAAAAAATAATGTGAAAGGGATAACTGGAACTGTGGAAGAGGATAACTTAGACAAAAGCTTTATTAGTTAGTAAATCGATCAAGGCATGAACTCAAAGTAGTTTTGTTTTAATATGTATGAAGGTATTGCACATATAAATAAATTTTAGGAGCGACGGCCGGTCCTTCAAGTCATAAACATCAACTAATTAGTTGCAATACTGGTTTATCTGATACCTCGTAAGTCTTATATTTCACTGCCCGTAGTCCAAACAGGTTTACGCAATCAGTTAATTGAATTTTAAATTAGTCATTAGAGAAAAAGCAAGTCAACCAAAATGTTGGAATTAGCGGTAGATATCCGCCATTGACTGGATAAACAAATGTTTTGAAACTTAAGAAAATAGAAAATGAATGAGGCATTGTTATTTTTACATAATTAGCACTATTTTCCAAATCGAAATAGTGAATTTTGGCTCTAAAACACCTTTTTAGGGTTCCGTAGCCAAAATGGCAAAAACGGAACCCTTATAGTTTCGTCATGTCCGTCTGTCCGTCTGTCCGTCTGTCCGTCTGTCCGTCTGTCACAGCCGATTTACTCGGAAACTATAAGTACTACAGTGATGAAATTTGATGGGAATATGTGTTGTATGAACCGCTACAAAATTATGACACTAAATAGTAAAAAAAAGAATTGGGGGTGGGGCCCCCCATACATGTAACTGAGGGATGAAAATTTTTTTTTCGATGTACATACCCGTGTGGGGTATCAATGGAAAGGTCTTTTAAAATGATATAAAGTTTTCTAAAAAACATTTTTCTTAAAGTGAACGGTTTTTGAGATATCAGCTCTCAAAGTCGTAAAAAGTATGTCCCCCCCCCTCTATTTTTATAACTACGGGGTATAAAATTCTAAAAAAAATAGAGGTGATGCATGCTAATTAACTCTTTCAACGATTTTTGGTTTGATCAAAGTATCTCTTATAGTTTTTGAGATAGGTTGATTTAACTGTAATTTTGGTTAAGTTATTGTGCTTACACTGAAAACGATGGCTGAACCTTATAAGTTTAGGCTCCATTCACCAGGTGTATAAATTGACATAATAAGTTTATTATATTTGCTGCTACGGAACCCTTTGTGCGCGAGCCCGACTCGCACTTGGCCGGTTTTTTACTTAGGTTTTAACTCTCTGTTAATACTAGTTGTTGGATATGTTTTCCTTTGTATAACATTAGACCTGTCTAAAATATTGAATTTATTTAGTTCATCAACCTCTCATCAACCACAAGTTTTATCCTCTTAATAAAATCACGATAATTACGTTTGTCGTCCTAACCAAAATGCAGACGGCACAGACAAAAGTAGGTAAATAATGTACATAAATATGTACGTTGGTAAATATCAACATGCGAAAAACGAAAGTGAATGTGTGTTCATCAAAACAAAACAGTCACCACATATAAAAGTATCAAGGAAATAGGGCGTATAAATACTATAAAAATGCCTCAAAATAAATAAATTGTTAAAATAATCATACAGAAAACCGAAACTCAGTAAAACACTTAATAAACATGTTACTTAATATATTTTTTGATTGGCAGAAGCAAGTTTAATAATAAATGACAATATAATTTAAATTACATGACACAAGTGAATCACACATCGTTAGATCGTTTGAAGTCAACAACAGTATTTAAGTAATTGTTTGTTTTAAATTTAGAAGTCATGTTACAAAAATACTCTGAGATAAGCAATCCTTAATACTATGAACTTGCGTAAAAAAGAAATTCATAAAAAAATAACACCATATTAAAACTGCATGATTAGTGTCAACAGTTTGTCACTAATTTGTTTGCTCTGAGTTATTAATAACAGCACTGTAGTGTACAACAATAAAACTTTCGTAGACTAACATGTCAGAAGTAGAACACAAACTAATAAACACAGATCGAGTCTAAAAGAAAAACTAGTTTCGGGGCTACGCGCGATAAGGACGCGCATAGCGCCAAAAACGAGACGCATTGAGGAAAAATTATCGTGTAAATTTCGAACGAGGGAAGAGTATCAATAACTGCAATTAGTTCCAACGTTTCCAGTTTTAAGTGTTGCCAGTCTTACGGATTTTTTCTTAAATTTTTCCTGATGTTAACGAACTTTGACTATTTAATCAACCGGATTGGCATTGTCTGTCATTTGCTGTACAAAAAAGGCTGCGGATTTTTGCAGCGTAGCGGTCTCAAATGTATAGCTATTCGTACGTAGGTAAGTTAGGTAACGTATATACAGGGTGACTTCAAAATGGTAATACAAAATCAATGTTTTACACACATTTCCCCTAAACTAAGCCTCTCAATTAAGTATCATGCATTTAAAATAATCGTAAGAATATTTTTTTAAATTTTTAATTTATCCTATTTTGTTTGACTTAACATGGTTAACCTACCATAATAATTAACAAAGAAGTTTAAAAAATCACTTTCCTCTTTAGTTGTCAATCACCTACCATGGTATTTATGAAGAAAACGTGTTTTGATTATTAAGTGACACTTGTCAAAGAAAATAAGATTTACCGTAATATTTTGATTTCACTATTAAATAAAATGCCTCGACCTTATCCTTATACTAATATTCAAAAGATGGATATGCTTGATTTTTATTTAACATCGCGAAGTACTGTGCGAGCTCAGGTATTATTTAACGAACGTTACCCTGATTGTCCAACACCTACACGTGTGTTAATAAACAGTACCATCCAGAATTTACGAGACTATGGTCAGTTTGCAGTTCCGGTGCATGCTCAAGCTCGAGGCCGACGGCCGCGGTATTCACAAGCTTTTCGGAGACGAGTGCTCGAGTATTTTAACCGCAACCCAGAGGCTAGCACAAGGGACGCTGCTGCGAGATTCGGCACGAGCCAATTGTTTATTTGGCGGCTAATGAAAGCTGAAGCAAAACATCCGTTTAAATTTCAAAGGGTTCAGGATATCGTATTAGCAGATTACCCTAGAAGAGTTATTTTTGGTCGTTGGCTGCAGCAAAACTTACACCTAAATATCTTATGGACCGACGAGGCAACTTTTACAAGAGTCGGCATGTTTAACGTCCACAATGAACACTGGTGGGCTGATCGTGATGCAAATCCTCATGTAACTCGCCGAGACTCTTACCAGACTCGTTTCTCTGTAAACGTTTGGGCAGGCATTCTGAACAATTGTGTAATTGGCCCATATTTTATTGACGGGAACTTAAATGGACCGAAATATGAAGATTTCCTGAGAAACGTGTTACCGATTTTGCTACAAGATGTGCCGGAGCAAAATTTGGATAATCTTTATTTCCAGCAAGATGGTGCACCAGCACATTTTGCTCTAAGTGTGCGAAATTATTTGGACAGACAATTCCCTGAGAGATGGATTGGACGCAATAGTCCAGTCGCATGGCCGCCTCGAAGTCCCGATCTGACGCCACTCGACTTCTTTTTGTGGGGCGAAATCAAAAGGAGAGTGTACACACGGGAATCTAATACCGTCCATGAACTTCGCCAAAAGATAATTCAGGCGTTTGATTCAGTAAAAGCCAATGAATTTATTCTAGGCAGACTTAAGATCAACCATAGACGGCGGGCGGACTTATGTGTCCGGGAAGGCGGTGGTCATTTTGAACACATCTTAAAATACGTTTAGGAAAAGTAGGTTCACACTTATTTACTTACTTAAACGTAGATATTTTAAGCTTGTAATTTACGGTAGTTTAGGTACATTAATAAATGATTTTATTTAAACTAGCTCCGTTTATTATTTTCACAAATTTATCAGGGTACTTAAAACTAAACAACAAACAAGTTAATATTGTCTTCTGTTACCGCGATTGTTATTCATTGAAATTTAACACTTTAGAACGGAATAATCGCGTTTATTAACACCATGATCCTACGTTTCGAGCCCTTTACAGCACTCGTTTTCACAGGGTTAAGATGATGACTGAGCAGCTTAACACGACATGTGCCTTAACCTTGTGAAAACGAGTGCTGTAAAGGGCTCTAAACGTAGGATCATGGTGTTAATAAACACGATTAATCCGTTCTAAAGTGTTTAATTTCAATGAACAAACAAGTTAGTTATACGACTGTCACTCATAGTGATATCGATAATAACTTGCTTTGATGATAACATCGAGTGACAGGTATGACAGTCAGGTATTGAATGTAGTGTAACAACACTTCGGGACTTTAAATATTTGTTTTGTTAGAAAATTAGCGATAATTAAATACAGCTAATTTTAACAACGGGGTGCATGTATTATATAGTTTGGCATTAACTGAGCCACAACCAAGTGTTTTGTATTACGATTTTGAAGTCACCCTGTATAGCTATGTTAGATAATAAACGTCAGTCCATATAATGAACATGATTGTTGGTCATTGGCTTGCGGCAAAGCGGTAGGCCTGTCAATTGCTACTCCGGCTGGATTAATACCCACTCAAAGCCAAAAAATGGCATTCCTTGCAGTTGTTCGGCCTAACTGCTAATAAGGAACTTAGGGAAAGGCAACTGTTGTCACCACGATGATGATGAACTGGTTAGAAGTCCAATCTCCAAACTCAGCTAATTTGTTTTTCCAATTGCATTCCTTACAGTAAAAACTAATCACAGGATTTCAAGCAGCATATTTAAGCTACACCAAAAAAGCGGACCCCATGCTCCCTAGTCCCTAGATCACATGAACCGTGGCATAAGCCGGTAAAACGCAAGGAAGAAGAAGAAAATTTAAGCTACACCACCAAATTTGCTTGTTTATACTAAAAAGTTTACCACTTTGTCGATTGTTGATAAGTTTCAGTTATAAATAAACCTTTATGGCATTAGTGGTTTATCGGCCAGCGTCGAAGGAGTTCCTTTTACTAAAAAACAAGAACAGATATTAGTTATGCGTTTAATTTAAGTAGGAGTTTCTGTGTCAGTATCACTGTTATCGGGGTTATTTAATTCTCTATTTTTAGGCATCTTCCTGTTTCGGTTCCGAAATGGTCCCAAATAGAAATCCACCCGCATCAATCCTGAAACTAAAGTTCCCTGAGAAAAGCCGTCTATCCCTCTCGTCGTAATTAATATAGAAGAGTGGCACCTGTATCTAGCTTTTATCGGCATGTAAGTAGTAAGAAAGTAGCAAAAAAAATCGACATATACAAAACATGTACTTGGGGAACGCTTTTATTTCCAAAAGGTTCTGAGTCGAGTGCGAGCCATTAAAATTTGAACCTTCTTTCTTTTTGGGTGCAAAATTCACACAAATTTCAGGCATTCGATACATTCGATTATGAAATTCAATGTAGTACACAATTGGTTAATCGAGCTGTGTCGAAACTGTAATTTCATACGTTACTTTGTGTAACACTCATTAGCTATCATAAACATACAGAGTTCGAGAAAGAGGTAATTTCAGACAGCCAATCGATTTAATTTTTTCCAGGATGAAAAGCAGAGCAGTGTATCAGACCAAAAAATTCAACAAAATTCCGGCTAGAAAAGCCACAAATCGAAGAAAACTTCTACGATACAATTTTTTTCACACGTCTTTTTTTGGGTGTCAATCGATTTCATTGTTACGCGAAAACTCAGTCAATAGGCTATATGCACTTGAAATAGATAAGGCTTATATTTTTTTCTCAGAAACTATGTTGGTTCAGCATTATATCTCTATCAAAATTTCTTAATTTTATTTTATTTTAGCTGTGAAAATAATTATTGAAAAGTGCAAAAAAATTTGTGAAATTACAAACGGTTAAAACGCTGTGACGTCGAATGTGACGTCATTGGATAGGTGCGTCTGTACACCAAACATTCGAGAAGCCAAGAACGCGAATGAACAGAGCGCCGCTCTGTAATCTCGCGTCTCGGTTTCTCAAATGTTTGGTGTACAGCCGGCACAGAAGCACTAGTATCCAGATCATTAAAAAAAAGCGTGCAACAATACAAGACTAATTAAATATTAAACAATTTTTAGGTTATGTTGGCCGGTCAAACACGTTCATAAATCATAATCTTAATTCACATCCATTGATCTAAGAAATTTATTATATCTGAAAAAATCAGCATACGTGTAAGCAATATCTAAATTGTACGTAATTTTATGCATTATTAATTCACAATATGAATTACAATTATGCATCGTAATCTGATTCAGACTGTGTGCTGGCCTTAGATAAACAATGACGTCACGGCTAAGCTTGTCGGAATGGCGGGCGTTTCAAACGCCCGTTTTTGACGTGACAACGTCTTATAATTCGATGAGCCGGCTGCACGCACGAAAAAACATGACGTATGCGTCGTTACCTCGCTTTGCGGCGTTCCATCTCGGCAATATTCGACATTCATCGTGCAAGATCGGAAGTTCAAATGACACGACATTCATTGCTGCTTGTTCTAATAGCCTCGAGTGCATTTAGCAATCTAAAACAGTAATATGGATCACCTGCCAAAATGACATCTCTGTCCTGACTTATGAATAGAATGTGGCAGAAAATATTGAAAGGAAGTAAATATTGTTCAAATTCATAATTCAGAATTCAAGTTCAGAATTTATAATTAAATTTAACAATGCATTGTCCCTTTTGTAACAAGTGGATGGAACGGCAGAACAAAAGGTGTACCTGTCCTAGTTGCACAAATAAATTGTTAAGATGCGACGAATGTTTCACAATAACTGCTGATACCTTCAAGTTTTGTATCAAGTGCGGTCACAATTTGAGCCGAATAATACGAATTAATAGGGCTAAGGAACAAAAAAATCGAGTGAAACAACAACTGTTATTAAAACCGAAGTTCGTCTCAACAATGCCATCATGACTATCTGAGTCATCATCTGAGGGAATATTTTATGAACTTAATTTAACTGTCGAAGATCTAAAGGATTTGGATGAAATTGAATAAAGTCAGCAGCTCAACATCAGCAATATTCTGGTTCAACCAGACTTGCCACAGTCGCCAAGGACTCCCACCACGCCGTTAAGTCCTGGTGAGCCAATTGGAGACATCATCGGTCAGTCGGGTTCACCTTTGTTTAATTGATATGTTGCCAATTGACACAGGGAAGTGTCACTCGTGAAAATTTTCGAAAATATGGTTCGTAAAGCGTGATTAATGTATTTTTAATAAAAAATATTAAAATTGTATCAAATTGAATTTTATTTCAGACATATGTATTATCTGCAGCATATATACCCAATATATATATACGTGTCATTATCTGGTAAAAGGGACCTAATTACACCTTCATTGGAGTAAAAGAGAAAGATCCCCGCAATTTGCGAATTTCGGTTTTCGCGGTAGACCCTCTAGTGTCATTACTTTCCTTCCATTGAGTAACCAACCACTGGAGGTGCCACTGACAGGCTTTCCCATCTGCCAAGCTGCAAGACTGACAATCTTGCAGAATGTATGAACTGACGTTTATCTGTCATAGCTATTTTGACGTTTTACATACATTTTTAACCCTTCCCCTGCAAAAATCGGCAAACTTTTTCGTAAACAGAATGACAGACAAGGCGACTCCCGTGGTTGGATACTCAATGTTATTTTCATTTTCATGTTTTAGGTAGTCCGTAGACACACGGTTTCCTGATTAGGTTTCCGAATTCGGAATTTAAGAATGTGTGCGCCTTGTCAAACATTTTCTATTAAAGATGCGCATTCGGGCGTCCGAATGGTCCGAATCGAAAATTCCGAATAGGTTCTAATCAGGAAACCGTGTGTAAATGTTACTTGATTAATTCAATTGTGATTTCCATTTACCTCCTTCTCTATATCCATACAAAATATCTATCAAACAAATAAAATTAAAATTTTCTTTTGAAAAATGAAACCATTTTATTATTATTATCTTATGACGTTGTCACGTTCAACTATCGTCAGTAAACCAACTTTACAGACAACCGATTTTTTTTTTATTTGAAGTTTTTGAAAGAAGATTTATCTATTAAATTTTAGTTATTATGCGCTGAAAATTATTTTACAGTATTTTTATGATAAAAGCTATCATCCAACAGTATTTAAAAAAATAGTGAATATTCCCTATTATACATAATCAATTAAATTGACTGAGTTTTCGCGTAACAATCATACAAAAAACAGATGAACAGACTACCCCCTTTTTCTTTTCTAACAAATTTTGAAAAACGTGTTTTTTTTTGTAGTAAGGCAACACTGTTTCTTGTTTTAAGAATGTAATACAACCAGTCCGGTAATAAAACACCAAAAAACCATAAAATTTTAAAAATTGTATACTAAGGTAAGAACCGGTTACATTTTGCCCGTTAAAGCAGTGCAAACAATAAGGAAAACGATAATATGATTGAATTAATTGATATTTCGCGTATGTATGTACGTACTAAGGTAATTTAGTGTAGACTTTTTTTATTTCTATAATGTAACCGATATGGTTTAGTTATCATTGGTTATTATAAGTTATTGATAATTTCAGCATATTACCACCAAGCAATGGGGCATGCAAATATCGTGTGTGAGGATAAGGATCCTCTCCCGGATAGGGCTTTACGTAAGTGGCGAGTCGACCCTAGAATTCTGCTTGAAACATCTGAAAATACCTACTAATTTATGCAATCATCTTTGATTGCATAAATTGCGTTGCCACTGTTGACAGTTGCCAAGGGAAACGCAATGCTTATCTTCGCTTACTTGTGAGCACGCGACCACCAACCTTATCGCAAGTATCGTAACGCTATACTGTGCCATATCAAATAGAGTTCATAATTAGTTTTTTATTATTTGTAAAATCGTACGTTGCCGATGATTTAAAACTTAACTATTAGTCTCTTCTTTTCTTTCACAAATTATTAATTATGAGAAATAATATTTTCCCAAGGTCCTGCATAGCATCTACTGGTATAGTATTATCGTCTTTCACCATGAATATCATTATCTAATAACTATGCATGCCACATGTATGCATAACAGTGAGGCATGACGGGATAGCTGATAAAATTATACCCATGCTATCCGCCCAGGGGCCTGGTTCTTGAAAGCTTGGTAACTTGTAATACAATCGGAAGTCCGGAAGCTGTAGGCCACGTCAATCTATGTATAATGACGACGTAGCAACGTAGCAATAGCAGTACCAAATATTGAGTTGAAAGAAATCGCATGTCAGCAAAATCACGAATTGCATTACGAAAATTTTACGGGCATGAATGATACACATTACACACAAGAAGCAAGGAATTCCTTGTATCTCGTGATCCTTAAAATCTTTAACACACGCGCTTAATAAACGCAGTTCCGTGTCAGATGTAAAAGGAGACATTAACCGTTTGAGAAGTCGCATCAACGATTTATTTTCCATTTATGTACCTTTCCGTTTCCACAGTGACGTGCGGCGACGAGTCATGGTCATCAAGTTCTAATTCACTACTCGTATTATGTTATGTTGTCAGTCACATCACGATATATAATTTTAATGCAATTTAGTTCACGTAAGAGAAGAGAGAAACCTAACAGCTTCGTCTGTACAAGGCACAAGCAACGTTGCCAATGTTTTCCAACTTCTCTATTAGAGCGTATTGCTAAAGAATTCCGTCCCCTCATATTGGTATTCCCCAATAAATAGGTTTAAGGTCTTTCTAATACTTAAGTTAAACCCAGGGAAAGTTTTTAACCTGTTCGACACTTCAATCTCATTAATTCTTAATATTTGTCAATTATTTTGTGATCTTTTTTGTGTACAAATAAAGTGCTTACGTCCATTACTAAAAATAAATAATAATACAACTTCCATCAGGTGAAATTCGGGTAAATCATTGATCAATTTGGAAATGTAGATTTCTTTTTCGGGTGCTCTATCAGATTTGCTAATGGCCAGGAGTGGCACTAAATATCAGGTCATTGACGGACTATGGTGCCCGCGTCACTTGCTATCAACTCAGTAACAAGTACAAAGCAAGTGGTAGGCAATTGGCGATGATTGCAAAAATAATAGCGTGCCCCGACGTCCAAGCCAATTGAGATCACGTGACGTAAGCAAATTTATATGTTCCATCCGTCTGCTGAAGTATTCCTACCACCGCTTGCAGAGTCTGGCTCAAAGATTTTGCAGAAATGTTATGATAATCGCACTGGTCCGTAAGAACTTTCGAAGACCTTTGATAAGCAAAGAGAATACACTTGTTGAAGCATCATGCGTCTGTAGTAAATTGATATGCGAAAAGGGTCATTGAACAATTTCGGTGATGTGAATTGACGATTGAAGATTTAGTGGCACTAAATTGACCGTGAGACGTTACTGAAATAATAAAATTGATGACATTTGGGGACGATGTTTCCATCATAACCAACGTCAATGAGGTTGGAATCTTGCATTGTTTTATTGTATCATATAGTTCTACCTTTCTATACTTCCGGTCTTAAAGGGGAAACCCTTCGGTCTCTCTACCACACGATCATTAATGTCATGTTGGATTCAAATCGAACGCTAGGATATGATTCCAATTTCGCCCCTCAGCTTTGACTTGCACAAGGTGTTTTTAAGGTCAGTTAAATAAATGCTTATAAAAATGTACGATTTTTCATTTACATTATAATTACTATTTAAAACGACATATTCACCATGTATATTTGTTGTGTGAGCTCCTGATATTTCGGTTCTGTTACCAACCTGTTCACGGTGTACGTCAGGAGCTTACAAAAACAAGTATAACCCTTAATTTGGTAATATGTATGACATGTCATACAAACTCTTCGACCCTCTTTTTGTTTTTTTTTTTTTTTTTACCAGCCAGAATCGTTAGGACTATTGAGCGCCGAGGAGGCTTGAACTCACGAACATCCCTTTTTTTGCTAAATTAAGGGATAAGTAGGTACATGTTAAAGATCTCGTTCGAAATAGTAATTCTAACTCAAAAAATGCTCCAAGATATTTCTTGAATTAAATACAAAGTACGGCACTCCAGTCACTAACGTCACGGTCAATTTTTTTAAAAGGAAACAAAGTACCTGCCAACAACAGAAAAGTATAAATAATTCGTGAAAGTCAAGTATGGATCAAAAGTCAAAGATAGCAATATCTTAATGTATATCTGGCTGAATGGCCGGTGGCTGATGTGATAAGATAATTTATTTACATTAACACAGACAACTGGTGATATAAGTAATCAACTTCGGCTGGGTTGCACTTGCTATAAAATAAATACAATGTTTCATAAACAAAATGATAACAGTAAAATTAGTAGATACAGTAGTGGTGGCTTGCTTCAAATTCTGTGAATTAGATATGAGCGCCGCGCCGGCGCGCCGCCGCCGCCGGTAAAAAAACTCGCGCCGCCGCCGCCGGTAAAAAAACTCGCGCCGCCGCCGCCGACGCCTCCACCGGCGTGGAATCGGCGTGACCTTGATGAGGCATACCGAAATTACATTTATTTTGGAACTTTAAAAATTAAATGTTTTTAATAGCTAAAATCGTTGTAAAAGTCACCTATCGATATGTTTTGACGAATATTATGTTTATACTTTTTAATTATTGATTTTAAAATCAAGTTTCTTCCCGGCGATGTTTTTTATACACGATGATTTTTAATCAGTGATCGGATACTATTTTGTCTAACTCAGTAATTGATGGGAATCACGTTGCAGTCGAAATTACACGCATTTTGTTAAATCAAAATTTTAATTTTGAGATAAAACTTATCCTTGAATGATCCTTCTCCATATTTATACATATGGTATGGTTGACGCACTGATACGACAAAGCGTCTGGACTACACAGTGGAACGTCAACCAGCCCTTTTACCGTATGTAAAAGGAGTGTCAGATAAGGTTGCTAATAAAATAAGAGAGAAAACTGTTGGGGATGAAGATAGACTACGGACGTCGAAGGACAGTTTCTCACTTGAACGTCCAGTGTTGAGTTTACAAAATAGAAGCCATGGTAGAACCTACATAAGACAAACTAAGCGTACAATCGCATGCCGTATAAAGAAACACATACAAGCGTTTAAAAACAACGAACTCAGAAAATCAGCAGTCACCGACACCGAATATCTTTTGGAGGCAGGAAAAAATCGCTGGATTGAGTTACATAACCCTCGGGTAATCTCAACAGGTAATGGCGTGTATGGTGTGATGGCGTGGCAGTGATGCTTCTGTGCTCAACAGGATAAAAACCGGTAGTGATCACCGAATGGTCAGTGGTTCACTGAATATAAATATTAAACTTGAAAGGTCCAACCTGATGAAGTCTAAGCTCCGACCCACTCAAGCCCACATTCAAAACCCCGAAAGCTTTCAACTCGAGCTCTCTAAGCGCTTTTATTGCCTAGAGAACTTTGTTTCAGTTGACGAGATTAACGACGGGCTAGTGGAAACTGTGCACGTCGTAGGGTCTAAGTTCTAAGACCTCAGAAATTGACCGAGCAAACCTTAAAACTCATGGCTACAAGACGCTCACTACAACTGCAGTCTCCAGATGACGCTAAGTCATATAGGCAGCTCAACAGACAGTAGTAGGGATTCGCCGGTTCTGCCGGGTTTTTTTTGGCTGTGTCTATGTACTGACCCGCCCAAAAACATGGCCACCAAAAAAAAAAAAAAAAAAAAAAAAAAAAAAAAAAAAAAAAAAAAAAAAACAATAGCCCCCCACTTAGAGCGTTTGGGCGGGGTCCTGAGAGTGTAAGATGGCGTCTTCAGGCTTTTATATGCTGGTCTACTAACACAATACAAGGCGAGCATAATCCCTTTCTCGCATCGCCATTGTTCTTCGAAAAGGGTCCTATTGTCCTTCCTACCTGGATCGAGCCGACCCACGCTGACCAGCGTCGCGTCAATGGATTTTTTGCGTCGTCTTTCAATACATAAACACACCTATTCCTGCTGTACTATTACAACATATGACTACTGTGATTTTACTATGACAGCGATTTATATTTCTACCATATAATACCACACTTAATCACCTATCCTAAACGTACTTTATGAAAACGGGATAAGGTATATTATTAACTTTGTAAGTCAATGGAATTTGAGAAAGCGTTCAGTTTGTATTTTAAAGTGAACAATGAAATAAGTAAATAGTGTGTGATTTACTATGGTATTTAATCAATTGTTCATTATTCCTTATAAATAAAAAAAAAATAAAACCTATTGTATATTGTCTGATGTATGATCAATTTTCTAAGAAACTATAAAAAGTGCGGGATTTACCGCGCAGTATCTTATATATCAACACAAGCTACAAGTTTTAACAGGTTTATTGTGGAATGTGAATCGAAACGTTTTATTCAGTTTCCAAACCTTTGTTAAAATATATGAACACCTGAATGGAACCTGTTAAAACCAGTTTTCTAAGAAAGCACAAAGGATGGCACAAAAGTATATTGTTAATTATTTCGCTATTCATCTAAGTCATCCTTCTCAGATATACGTTGTGATGTAACAAAGAACTTGTTAAGTTTGAGTGCTCTTACGTGGTTTGAAAAGGTTTTATTCTTAGTTTCTTGGAAGCAGTCAATCCTTTATTACAATAATATTATCCGCACAGTCCAAGATCCTGTTAAAACCAGTCGTGATGGGGAGCAACGGTATATTTTTTATATGGTTGGTATTCCTATAAAAGCGTCCTCTCAGTAGCTTCACTTAAATAGTCCCTTAGTGTCAGCCATCAAGTGTGGAGTACCAATATACTACCGAGTGAAGTTTCCATTCAGATAATTTCAGTGTATAAGTCAAGTGTTGTGATCATACCGGCTGCATAATGGATGTAAGTATGTAAATTAAGTAATTATTAAGTAATTTTTTGTTATGAAGTGTGTAGGTACCTATATTTTTAGTTTGATTTTGTTTTTTTTTATTAGTGTACCTTTAGTAGATTGTAATTTAATTTGTATTGTATGACATTGTTTGTATTTATGTTATTGTGAATGATGTTATATTGTAATGAAGTATTATTTGATCAATTAAGTAATTATATTCAAGTAATTATTACTTTTACCCAAGTCTTCTTACAAATCTTTTTACAATTTTAATTGTTATTATTTTGATAGTTGTGAAATTAATTGATATATTGTTTCAGTTCTCTGAAAATACTTTCAAAAATTATTACTACCCCGAAAATCAAGAAGCATCCTCCGATGAAGAGGGCACGGTGGGGTTAAAAATAAAACAGGCGATTGCAAAGAAAAGACATGCAAACAGCATTGAGGGTTTTTTTGAGAGACCCAAGAAGAAAACCAAAGCAGCTAAAATATCTTCGAATGTGTCCCAGAGTGCTACGGATGGGGTAGCATATTTATCATCGGGACAAGACGACGGTGCGTACGCTTCACATCTCATCAAGATCGAAGTTTTTGACCTGGACAAAATACGAAACGTTGCACCTGCCGACCACTGGAAACATTGTGATGTGCGGCTTAAATATTACACGCCTAATGAGGACGATTCCCATCTTAAAAGTGCCCGAGATGTGATTTTTAATATAACTAGTGAATTAGCTTCTAAGGAAAACTGTGCTAAATACTTTATAGACACTGATAAGAAAAAGTAAACAAATAATTGTAATTTAGGTTAAACTGTAAAATAATGTATTTTATTATATCCTGTTTGTATTTTATGTACACCTTTTTTAAGTACGAATTTAAATAGCTATACACTACTTTTTTGTACTTTCAATATTATATCCAATTTTAACCTGCTGTAATTAAACATTTAAGTAAGTCTTAACTATGGAATCATTTAATTTTTTGATCTTAACTATATAATACCTTTTAATTGTAATTTAGGTTTAACTATAAAATAATTTATTTGATTATATCCTGTTTGTATTTTATGTACACCTTTTTAATGTACGATTTTAAATAGCTATGTATACACTACTTTTTTGTAGTTTCAATATTATATCCAATTTTAACCTGCTGTAACCACACTGTTATAAATAAAACACATAAACGTTTCTTATTTGCATTTTTTATTCATAAAAATTGATTTAAACATAGTTCCTAATACTAGATCATTACATAAAGAATTATTTGTAAACTGACTTATAAAGTCATACATAGTTTTACCTTGGATCTTAAAATAAAGATAAACTAAACAATATTCTCCACAAACGGAGGTAAAATGGTTTTGAAGGCTTTGGCAGTTATAAAACCACCTCTTTGTGTTTCTTTTTAAAAATAACCTATGATAACCAGTAGGCTTTCTACCAAAACTATCAAAGTATTCACCCACACCGTTATTATCAATGTGCATGGCCACCCAATGAGAGCCGGGTTTTGAGTCAGGATCCAAATTACATACAATAAATACAGGTAGATCAATCCAAATAGGAATTTTGTTAGCAGCAAAAACATTGAAATTAAACAATGGGTTTAATTTCTTCATACAGAATTGAATTTCATCAGTATCCATAATAAATGACAAATTGTGTCTTTTACGATGATGTTGCTAACAGTGACTACTACAAAGTAGAGTAAACTGGAGGAATACAATATATTTATATGATTATTAACTGTTGTAATCTACAGATACATCACGATTTTTGTTTATTTCAATAATATTATCAAATTCCGCATACACAACACAATTAATTGTGCTAGATAGAGCCGAATCAAAGCGTACTTCTATCCGAACGCTTCCATGTCTAACAAGGTTCCAGTGTGAAGTTGAACTGGCAGATAAATCAGGAGTTAAATCAAAACATAACAAAGAATAACCTCCCCCATAATCTGTTCTGCTTATTGCATTACCCTCGTTGTGAAAATGAATACCAGTTCCAGAAAATAAGGTGTGATATGTTGTTGCAATGATACCAGAACTAAAGGATGGTTGTAATGTTTTAGAAGGAATTTCATGACCATCAACAAACAAACTAAATGAATTCATATTATAATGTTGAAAATTAAATGGATTCAAAGCCAAATTACCATTAAAAGCTGAATTTGATACAAATCCAATAATACATCTTTTAGGAATTTGCCCAAGAAATATATTATCCAATGTTTTTCTCTGGACCCCTGTTGGTATTGTAAGAACTTTAACTTCTGCTCTCGTAATGGGATACTTCGCAGTCGTTGTTGCCAATACTTTTTGATGGGCTAATAAAACGCTAGGGTTGATTCTTGTTCGTCTTACAATCAGACTAGCATCCATTATTTGTACTTTGAATTTTTTTTCTTGATGACAAATAAGATTAAAAGATTCTTTTGACCGTACCAATTTAATACGCATTTCAACACCATTGATCAAAAATTTCTCTTGATTAAATATATCCCCATGCAGATGTCCAATCATTTCGACTTCTTTACTTTCTTTGATAAATTCTAGTCTTTTATGAAATCCTTTATTGTTGGCATCAACGGTATCCATGTACTTTGGAGTATCCTCATACCACAATCCGCAAGTAAGATGAGTTTCTTTGGCTGCTGGTCCATAGTTGAGAAGATTTTCCATATAAGCACGGTAAGCATATGTATTGTTTGGTGGGGATATGAGTTTTTGATTCAAATATACATCGAGTTGGTTGAAAAGGGAGTGTAACCAGTTGTTGGTAGGTCCAACTGCTGCATCTGCTTTCATTTTTGTACCATCTTGGTTTAATACTTTAGCAGTAATGTGTAACATTGTGTGTGATAGGTCAATGTAGTCATCTCCAGATCCAGGTACTTGAAATTCAAGGGGACCATCATCACTTAAAGATGAAATTGGTTTGTAATGAACCCATTGTCCGCTCTCGATGCTTGTTTGAGTTGATGGAAGGGCAAATAAATCTAATTCTGATTTAACACATTCACACGAATGACTGTGTAAAAATGACATTTTTTTAACTTGAAAATATATCGTTACTTTTATTGTTTTTATTTTTGTTACTTCCTCTTCGTCGTGATGCTTTTAGGGAAATGAGTGGTTCCCTCCTTTTATTCGACATTTTATACCCAGATCCTGACATGAGAGAATCAATTTTTTCGTCAGCCCTTCTTTTTAAGTTAGCACTTGCTTCCTTGAACCGTGATTTAATTGAACTATCCATTGGGCGAGAATTTACCATGTCCGATAACAATCCAACTCCTGCTCCCAGAGTTTCTTTTCCAATGGTTTTAAAACCACTAGATAGCAAAGGAAGCACTGATCTAAATAGCCCACCCAAAAAACTACCTATTCCATGTCCTCGTTGATATGGAACTCCCTTATAAACAATTCCTATTCCAGAACCGGCTTGGTGTGAATAATAATGTTGGTAGGGACAAGAAACCGACGATCTGTTGTAAATCATTTTACTCGTTGAAAGTGTAGCTTCACACAAGAAGATCCAAATTGAAATGGCACCTTGGCACCAGTTGTTGTTCTTATATCTATTTCAATCGTATCAAACTCTCTTCGTAAAACTGGTACATAGTGAGCGGGTGAGAATATGTGTGTTTTATGAGCTCCATAGATGAACTTAGTTGGATCTAATGGTATAATCCTGAGCAATGAAGTAATAACATCACCAACTATTTGTGGATGAATTATGTCAGTATAAACAAATACTTGAGAAGGTAAACCTAAATATAAATTTGCAGGGGTTTTTCCTAATGAAATTTGTTTTAAATTTGTTCTTGGTTTGAAACCCAGCTGAAGGCTTAGTATCGGGGTTGTTGTGATAGAAGTTATTTCTTTATTTGGTGTTGATACCCCAACTATTTTTGTTAATTTATCATACCGAAATACCACACTATTTTTTAATTGAGGGTTTTCATTAAACGCTTGAATTAAATGTTCTATATTATCATAAGTAGTGGCTGGTATATGAGTTTTAATATCTACTATTTTTGATGTCTTTTCGTTGGGAAGTAACACCTTTTTCTTTATATAAATTATATTTTCATGTTCTTGAACATTATACATGGAACAGGGGTATTGAAATTCTACCAACCCAACTACCCATTCTCCATCCAATTTAATAGTCCTAGGTAATTTTGTTAAGAAATTTGCAGTCGTATTATCCGTGTAGTAATTTGATGAGCTGTTACTCAACAATGTTAAATAAAAACTATTTTCGCTCATATTTTCTTTAAATCTGATTCTGGTAACCAAGAATTAAATTTATCGGGATAACCTTGCCACTTCACTAGTATTTCCTTTCTGCCAGCAACTCGACGTGAGCGTATTATTTTATCAATTTTATACTCTTTGGTGGGGAGGTATGTTACTTTTTGTAATTCTTTAGTATAAAATGTACCAATGATTGGTTCACCTTCCAAATCCTTTAAAGTATAGACAAACCGCGGTGATCTCTTTATAATCGAATTAATAATAAATATTTCTTCACTCCAATTACTTTCATAACCTTTTTGAAATACGTGTTTATATTTAGTGATTCTAACATGATCACCTACATTGAATTGCGTATTTTCTAATGAAACTTGCCTATATTTTTGGCGATCATATAAATTACTCCAAACAGTCATAATATTATTAGAGTTAACATCAACTGGACGCATTTTAATGCTAGAATGATAGCTGTGGTTATAAGAATTAAGAAGATCTTGTAGAATATTAGTGAAATTATATGTATTATTATGAGTGAAGTAGCGCCACATTTTCATTTTAAGAGTTCTTTGAAACCTTTCCACTATACTTGCTTTAATGTCGGGGTTATTGGTGGTATAGTAATTTATATTTTTGTTCTTAAAGTAATCTCGAACTACCTTGGAAACAAATTCTGTGCCTTTATCGGATTGTATGTGAAGCGGAACAGATTTGGCTTCAGTAAATATGCTTTCAAAACATTGTTTAACCGTTGTTGAATCCTTCTTCTTCATGGCTCTTGCGAAAGCGTATTTACTGAACACATCAATAACACAAAGAATATATTTGTATCCATCATTATATTGAGTATAAGTACTCATATCACTTAAATCAGCTTGCCAAAGTTCATTAAAGTTAGACAAGATGTATTTATTTCTAGTAAATCGCCTATGAACAGGTTTGTGTAATGTATACGTATCTTGAGATTGTAGCCAGTTTTTCACTTCCTCTTTTTTCATTTGACCTTTCATTGCTCTTGTTAAATTATCCAAACTGCTATATCCAGCTGGATTAGCTACATCGTAGTAGATTCTAGTAATATCTAATAGGGGGTCCATTTTTCCCACTCTATTTTCTTTCCTGAACGCTTATGTGACCGTGTAGTAAGAGGGGTAGACGTGGTATTCTCTTGATCTGATGGGGCTCTCGTGTTTACGGAAGTGGATGGCACAAAGCGGTCGATTAAAGGAGTGCCATCAATAAATGCCAAATTTGTAGGATTGCCTATGCATGACCTAGGAACTTTTATATCTTTTAAAAGTGCAGCGAACACTTCCCATCCAATTGGTTTAGGACGTTTAAGACATCTAACCGTATCGCTCACCAAATCAATAATATTACTATTTTGAATGGTTCGGTTGTTTATAACCACTTCTCCAGTCGGTTTCCACCATATTTTCGGTTTACTTAAAACAATGAAATCTAACAAAGTCCGAGTTTTTTTTTCGTATGATTTAGGTAATATTCCTAATATTTTTGAAGGTGTAATTGGCATTGGTTCTTGATTTATTTCTCCGGGCGGAGTATTAAACGATGATGGTGTAGCTGTTTCAGTTATATCACTTGTAACTGAATTATTATTTTTATTCTCCTCTTTTTTGTTAACTTCGGACTTTATAATATCATTACTTTCATTGTTGAATTGATTAATCCCCTCCATTACAATAGGTATCTTAAACGGTTTTCGATCTGTTTCAGCAAAATGTAGAAATCGTTGCAATGCTTGTGAATATAACGTCCACTTTTCGCGATCATTCATTTTACTTTTAAGGATTTTTTGCATCTCTCCATCTAGTCTAGATGATGAATTTTCAGGTGAACTTTCATTGCGTTTTAATCTTTCAATAAAATCTGATTCAACTAATAACATTTTTTTTGTGTTTTCCATTTTGTTATGATAACGAGTTCACCAATGCACTTAAAACTGCGCCTAAAATAATAGGTAAAAATCCACCTCCCTTTTGAATTATAACAGTTTTTCTTATTTTATGTTTTCCTTTAGAAACTAAGGTTCGTAATGTATCTTTATATTTTTTTAATTTCGACTTTTCTTTTTTTTCTAATGGAATCTTACCATTAAGCACATTATAAATACATTCGCAAATAATGTTTATTTCATCATCGTCACAAGATTTTAGTAATGCAGTACGATATTTTGGTTTAAGCAATTGTAAAGCTTCAAGTAAATGTTTATATGTGTTAACTCTTGCATGCATTATGTAGAACTGACTAAAATATGTTGATGTTTATCATATTTAAACCCCTTTTTGGGTACATACACTGTGCAGTGACCATCAAACGGAAATATTTTTGTTTTAAAACGACACATGTCATTTGTATTTTGTTTAAGATCAATCATGAGATACCCATGAGCGTCCTTGGTAGCATCTTTGTAGGCTTCATCAACGAATTTCGAGTTTTCTGGGTAAACTTGTCGTGATAGGTAGCGTATCTGAGTTTTATCCCTGGGATTCTTAAAAAATATTATATAGCTGTAATGCAACATAATAGAAGCCACTGCGTTAAGTGTTAATATGCGCCGTGCGCGCCAGTAGGTGCAACCGGTATTGCAAGTCGCTCACATGCTCCCCTTACCCCGCGCGCACACATACCACTCGATCGCCCGCGCCGGGGCCTTTAAAAGGCGATGCGCGGCCGCCGCCAGCTCAGTTTGTCTCGCGCAGCGATCCGCTTCCATTTACATGGGACGGAGTACCTGACCTGACGAGCGAAGCATCGCGACCGCCCAGTAGTGATTCCGTAGCACGGTACATTGCCGGTCAGCCGCGACGCATTTACTAAGTGCTAGGTCGTACACTTTGTACTTAGGGTGTAGTTGCGCTAAACAATACTTCCGTAGCACGGAATATCTGTTTACGGTGCACTACCTGTTAGTGTTATTTATTTATATGAGTTAAGTTTTGAATTATTTCCTTTGCTTAGAGTTTTCACTTGCCGTTTGTTATATATATGTTTTTGCCTTAATTTTCTGTTACGCTTGTACTTTGCTTCGATTAAGTGTTAGTATCTTCACTTTGTTTTAATGTTAATGTGATTTTAATGTTAATGTTTGCCTTTAATTTTTGCCAACTGTAATTAAACTATGCTTGTTGCCTACTGTTTAGCTTTATACATTTTTACACTTTTAATACTAGCTTGCCGCACTGTTTTGATGCTATTTACTGTGTAAAGTTGCACATGCTTGTTTATTTTGTTAGTTAGTTTTTTCTTAGTTTTAGCTAGCGCTTGACTTACTGTTTTCATAATATTTACTGTGGTGCATTTCTTGACAATATACGTCTTAAAACTTATCGTGGTGGTTTCATTAGAAGAATCTGCATTACAATCTGGCGCCCAGTCGTGGAGGCCCGACGGTACAACTTAAGACCTAGAACTGTCAAGGAAAACGTCAAGACGAAGATCATCAAGGCTGAGATGTCGTCCGAGACCGCTTCGAAGGAACCTTCTCAGTTATTGGGTATGTCAACGGAACAGTTCAGAGAACTGCTACAAGCGGTTGACAGTAGTAGGAAGAAAACATTACTCAGTAAATGTCCTGCAAGATTCAATGGCACTAGAAGTTCTACAGCAGTAGAAGCATTTATATCAGGCGTATCAACCTTTAAACAAGTGGAAGAGTTAGAAGATAGCGCTATTTTAGAAGGGTTGCCGTTAATATTGCAAGACGATGCTGCAGTTTGGTGGCAAGGCGTTAAGCATGAAATAGATACTTGGAAGGAATTTGAAAATCGTTTACGTCACACTTTTGCACCGAAGAAGCCTACCTATGAAATCCTGCAAGATATTATCGAAATTAAGCAAGACAAGAATACTCCGACAGAGATTTTTATACAAAAGAAGCGAGCACTCATCACACAGTTACCCCCTCCTCGGTTTCAAGAATCATTCGAGATAGACATGATATTTGGACAACTACGCTTCGAGATACGAGACAAAATGAATAGAGATGCTATAACGACTTTTAAAGACTTATATGAAAAGGCCAGGCATGTCGAACGCAGTTTAAGTGAAAGAGCGTCGAAGGTGGAAAAAACAATAACCAGTCACAACGCTAAATCAAAATCACGTTGTAACTACTGTAGAATACCAGGTCACACTACTGATGTTTGTCGGAAGCTGTTGCGAAGGAATGACCAAACAAATCAAAAACCAGAAACAGTTCCCAAAACAAATCATTCAGGGTCAACGTCAAACACTCCCTTGGATCCAGCCAAACCAAAATTCAAATGCTACGGATGTGGTGAGCCAGGCGTTGTGCGCAGTCGGTGTCTGAAGTGCAATACCGAGAAGGTCAAGTTAGAAGAAATCTGTTCGATTAATTCACATGGAACGGACCTTCGGCCTATAGTTCCAATCAAGATTGATCACAACATAGAATCAATCGGCTACATTGACTCATGCGCGAGATCTAGTGTTTGTTCGTACCCGTTGTATCTGAAACTTGTGGACAATGGATACAAGTTCAAGCTAGAAAGGAGGTATATAACCCTCGCGGACGGCATACAAAAGATGCAAGTCGTTAATACAATTACGGTACCTATCTCCTTGTATGATAAAACGGTACGTATGACACTCATTGTCCTACCAGGAACCACTAATACAAAGACGTACCTAGGAGTGGATTACATAATCGAATCTCTGATGAGCATCAATGTTCCTCAATTAACGTGTCGGTTTATAGATGAACCTTCAAAAGTTTACGATTTGTTTCAAGAAGACATAAGTGAAACACTTATCAGCGAAGTAGTTGGTGATGTTTCGTTACCAGAACTACTTTCTCCAATGTTATCGACTCCAGAAAAGATCATGACTGCAATGCAATCAACTTCTATGACAGAAATGAGTCTTGAGCGTCCATACGGACCTTCATTCAGTGTTGGGAGAGCTGTTACCCCAAAAATGGCCGTTAAGCGACAGCTTGAGCCACAACTGGCTGATGAAGCTCCTTCTACCTCTGCGCAAAGTATGAGTACTAGCCAGCTAGCTCCTGAAGAAATCCTTAAGAGTTATGGACCTCTAATACCAATTGAACTGCGCACTCCGCCTAAACGTCAACGCAGCGTTACGCTTGACGGTTACTCACCTATTATAGATTCCCTGAAGTGGGATGCGAAGAGAGCTCTTGAAGAATCCGGTATAGAATTATCCCCTTGTTCCAGAAATTTATTCGGATCTCCGAGTACAGATATAGCCTCAATTGACGTAGGTGAGCGTGTTCTCAACTCTGAAGAGAATCAGCAGTTAAATGAGTTACTTGGCAAACATGAAAATATCTTTATTTCAAATGGAAAACCTACTACGCAGGCAGAACATGTGATCGACACAGGTAGTCATCGACCCGTCACTGTCCCGCCGTATCGTTTGCCGCCAGCAAAAACTGAAATACTAAAGGCAGAAGTCAGTAAAATGCTAGAAGAAGGGATTATTAAACCATGCAAGTCACCATGGTCCGCACCCGTTGTAATGGTCCCAAAGAAGGATGGAGGGACGAGAGTCTGCGTAGATTACAGGCAACTAAACGCCATTACAACCCCTGACGTGTATCCATTACCTCGCATTGATGATCTCCTGCATAATGCGAAACGAACGCCCTTTATGTCTACGATAGACTTACGTGCTGGCTATTGGCAAATAAAAGTTAGAGATGAGGATCAAGTTAAAAGCAGCTTTGTGACGCCATTTGGTATGTACATGTTCCTTCGTATGCCATTCGGGCTCAGGAATGCACCGGCGACATTCCAGAGGCTTATGGATGGATTTCGTGTGTCTCTGAGCCATATAAAACTCTTGGTCTACCTTGACGACCTCATCATCATGTCCACATCATTTACGCAACATTTAAAAGATCTGGAAGATGTATTCGCTCGTTTGATGGAGTACAATCTGACTGCGAATAAAGAAAAATGCAAGTTTTGCGTCCCAAGGATTAAGTATCTTGGTCATTACATCACAGCAGATGGACTAGAACTTGACCCGGAGAAGATAAGCTCAATTATGAATATGCCCGCACCGTCTAATCTTAAACACTTGCTCTCGTTTATACAGACGTGCTCTTGGTACCGAAGATTCGTACCAAACTTTGCAAAGGTTGCTGAGCCCCTCACGCGCTTGACAAAGAAGACCGTAGATTGGAATTGGAAAAGCGAACAGCAGACAGCGTTTGAGACCCTGCGAAATCTCCTAGTTACAGCTCCCGTTTTAGCACAGGCTGATGACTCAAAGCCCTACACCATAAAAACTGATGCGAGCAGCTACGCTATCGGTGCAGTTTTAGTGCAGGGGGAGGGAGAACAAGAACATCCAGTTGAATACGCCAGCCGGTTGTTAAATCAAGCAGAACGCAACTATTCAACAACAGAGAGAGAGGCGTTGAGCGTAGTATGGGCAGTCAATAAATTTAGAGGATATATAGAAGGCACGCCAATTACGATCATGACTGATCATCAGGCTTTAAAATGGCTCATGACATTAAAATCTCCAACAGGCAGATTAGCCAGATGGGCTTTACAGTTGCAGCCATTTGACTTGACTATTAAATATATACCAGGTCGAACAAATGTGGTCGCTGATATGCTGTCACGACCTAATTGTGATTCTGACAATCAGGAAAACTGCGGAATTTGTAGTGTTGTAGTTGACATACCTACAAAGAGTCCTAAAGAGATCAGAGAGAGACAATTGAAAGACGAAGTCATAAAGAAGATTATTACAGCAATAGAGGGAAATTCAGAAGAAGACGCAAGATACTGGAGTAACAAAGGATATATCATGAATAATGGCATATTGTACAGATATAACCCCGATAGTGATGCTGAAAACAGCCAACTTGTTGTTCCAGTGCAAGAGCAAAAAGACGTTATCTCTGTTTACCACGACGAGCCTACAGCAGGACACTACGGAGCAGAGAAAACCTTTAATCGCATTAGCATGAGATATTTTTGGAAAGGCATGAGGAAGGATATCGAAAATTATGTCCGGAATTGTATATCATGCCAAAGGTACAAGCCTTCAAACATGAAGCCAGCTGGACTACTCCAAACCACAGCAATGAACAAAAGGTTTGAAGTCATTGCCTTCGATCTATTCGGCCCTTTACCAACATCATCAGATGGAAAGTCATGGATCCTCATAATTGAAGATCTGAGTACTCGATGGGTTGAACTATTTGCACTAGAGAGTGCAACTGCCGAAGCTTGCGCCATGACCCTTATTAATGAGATTTTCCTGCGATATGGAATGCCAAGAAGGATGATAAGTGACAACGGTACTCAATTTGTCAGTTCCGTTATGCAACAAGTAACATATGTCCTTAAGATAAAACATGCGTTCACACCCGTCTACCATCCTGAGACTAATCCGGTAGAAAGGAAAAATAGGGATCTCAAAACGCAACTCGCCATCCTCGTAGGTGACAACCACCGTGTCTGGTCTGATCAACTACCAAGTATACGTTTCGCCATGAACACAGCGACAGGCTCAACCAATGGCCATTCACCGGCTTACTTGACATTTGGCCGCGAATTGAGAACTCCTGATGACAACGAACATGATTTGAGGGAGATAATCCTGTCAGAAAACTTCGTTCCAGAAATTACACCAAAGCTATTAACGTTAGCCGATACGCTGAAAAGAGTGAGGGAAGTACAGGAAATGAAGGAAGAGAAGAGGAAAGAATACGTCGACAAGAGTAGAAGGAATTGTCCAAGTTACAAACCTGGAGACCGAGTAATGGTAGAAACTCATGCCGTTAGCAAGACCGCTCAAGGTTTTAGCGCCAAGTTCGCACCAAGAAGAGATGGTCCATATGTGATTCTCAGCAGCCATGGACCGAGTTCCTTCCATATTGCTGACCCTAGCCATCCGGACTGTAGCATTGGATTGTATCACGCCTCAGCATTACGCCCATATCAAGGTGAAAAAGACAGCCCATTGCCATCGCCCGCTATACCAATCCGCAAGAGAGGTCGCCCGCCAAAGAATCCTGTACCCAAAGAAGCATCCCAACGCTCTTCACGGCCACGAATCCGACAACCTCGTCAACAAGATAATCTGGCTTCCTCGCCGAGACGTCTTCGGAGCCAGAGGGGGAGATTGTAATGCAACATAATAGAAGCCACTGCGTTAAGTGTTAATATGCGCCGTGCGCGCCAGTAGGTGCAACCGGTATTGCAAGTCGCTCACATGCTCCCCTTACCCCGCGCGCACACATACCACTCGATCGCCCGCGCCGGGGCCTTTAAAAGGCGATGCGCGGCCGCCGCCAGCTCAGTTTGTCTCGCGCAGCGATCCGCTTCCATTTACATGGGACGGAGTACCTGACCTGACGAGCGAAGCATCGCGACCGCCCAGTAGTGATTCCGTAGCACGGTACATTGCCGGTCAGCCGCGACGCATTTACTAAGTGCTAGGTCGTACACTTTGTACTTAGGGTGTAGTTGCGCTAAACAATACTTCCGTAGCACGGAATATCTGTTTACGGTGCACTACCTGTTAGTGTTATTTATTTATATGAGTTAAGTTTTGAATTATTTCCTTTGCTTAGAGTTTTCACTTGCCGTTTGTTATATATATGTTTTTGCCTTAATTTTCTGTTACGCTTGTACTTTGCTTCGATTAAGTGTTAGTATCTTCACTTTGTTTTAATGTTAATGTGATTTTAATGTTAATGTTTGCCTTTAATTTTTGCCAACTGTAATTAAACTATGCTTGTTGCCTACTGTTTAGCTTTATACATTTTTACACTTTTAATACTAGCTTGCCGCACTGTTTTGATGCTATTTACTGTGTAAAGTTGCACATGCTTGTTTATTTTGTTAGTTAGTTTTTTCTTAGTTTTAGCTAGCGCTTGACTTACTGTTTTCATAATATTTACTGTGGTGCATTTCTTGACAATATACGTCTTAAAACTTATCGTGGTGGTTTCATTAGAAGAATCTGCATTACATAGCTTGTATTCAATGATATATCTCGTTGACCTCTTCCCTGATGAAATATATTCTGTGTAATATAAAATACACTTAAGTTTCTATGATGACTACCCTTCGTGAAAATATCAACGATTCGACCATCCGATTCTCTCATCAAATCATCTATAATAAGAAGTTTAGGTTTCTTTCCATCAAACATTGAAAAATCTGGTATTCCTTGATTATAATTTACATTTTCCAAATTGTAGAGAGGTTGCATTTCATCATAACACCAAATAATTTCGTCATACTCAACATTACATATCTCTTTAGAATTACTTAAAAAATCAGTGACAAATTGAGTTTTACCACACCCACTCGGACCTGCGACAATGGCAGTGAAAGGATGACAAAAGTGAATCATTATTAAATATGTGTGTTGATTTGAAAACGGCTGAACATCAAATGGTGTTATTCAAGAAAGCCGTTACTCTTTAAGTGAGCGAAGCATAAAAAAAAGAAAAAGGAATGACAGTAAAATAAAAAAACTTTTTTTTTGTACACTTATCTATTTAATTTTTATCTTAACTTAGGATAACTATTTTTACCACCACCAGGATTTACATTTACACATTTAATTGTTGTAATTTTTTTTTACAATGTTAATATATTTACAAGTATTATTCAAAAAATAAACTTATAATTAAAAATAATATACTTAAATTATAAACAATTTCATATTCCTTTTAATAATTAAAACATGCAATGTACAATAAATAATGATTAATTCGAGTGTTCTGTGCTTATACATTACGAGGTTACAATTTATCAACAATTACTTTGATATCTTATAATGCCCCCACGCAAGAGTATCGGTAGAGTTTTCTAGTAGGTAGCGTTTTGTATCATTATGTGATAATGATATTTTATTGATTTTTTGTGTAAAAATAATGTGTTTAATAGATTTAAATCTTTGCATCTGTGCATATTGTTCTTTTTTGTTAAATAAACACTTTTTGTAATCATTAACCGTAAAATTTTCGGTGACACATTTATTTACACCTTTAGCTTTTGACGTTACTCCGTGTTTTTTATCAGGTTTTTTTTCAACATCCATAGTATACATTTTAGATCGCAGACCTACAAATTCTTTGAAAATTCTTCCATTATTTTCATCTTTGAAAAAACCTAATCGCTTTTTATTCATCAACGGTAATCCATATTTATTGTTAAGAGGATAGTCGGAGGTATCAAAATACAAATTAACATCAGATTTTATGTCTCTATAATAGTTTTCCGTAAAAATTTGATAAACTAAGCTATCAGTATCTGTGTAAAGAAGTTTTAGGTTTTTCTGATACTTTGTTTTCATATAATCGTAATGAAATTGATACATCAATGTTTTAGATATATCTAAAATACAAAAACCAAGGTAAATAGGTTTGTTATATAAAACCTTGGTTTTTTTCAGTTGCACAGCTACTAAATTCTCTGAAAATATTGATAAACTATGGAATTCTGGTTTAGCTATTAATGATTGCGCTCCTTGAGATTTGCCACGATTTTCCCAATGATTTAATAACTTTACTTCAACCCGTTTTAAAACATTCTCCATGGTTTTACCAAATACTGAATTATTCATAAGTTTGTAAAAATCTTTATCGAATTCTGAAGTTGCTTGTGAACGCATGCAAGTGTTTAAATCTATATATTTTTTCAACCATGGGGATTGTTTGAATTTCAAAATTCTGTGAATTTTAGTCAATTGTAAACCATTTCCTAAACACTGTTTAAGATTCCTGTAATGTATCACATAGTTTGTTTTTTTATTTAGATTGGGTATCAATTTATTTTCTTTTGTGTTGCCTAAGCAAACATTTTCTGGACAAAATGGGAAATCGGAATGAGAATCATGCAATTCGTGAGGATATTCTAAATCAACTTCTAAAATGAGACCATGATCGGCATCGTCTGAAATATTAAAATCCGTATCTACATCTACCCATTCAAATTCACCGGTTGGAAGACATTGAGACATAGCCCAACCATAAAGGTTATTGGCATCTAAATACATCAGAAAGGAAGAAGGAATGTTTGGATCATAGTCAGACATGAATTTATTATTAGCTTTTGCATGTCTGTTGCTGCATTGAGATATACCTCCTCGAATATTATTTGCAATGAAAGTAATCTTATCGATATCGGTTAAAAGTTCCAGTTTAATTTTCGTAACATTTAACATTGCATCCCAACTCAATCCTGGAGCAGTATAATAATGAGCAAGATCCAAACCGTAAGTTTTAAGACAGACGTTTCTAAAATTTTCAAATACATCTGTTAGTAATAAAACGTCTGTTTTTAAATACAAATCTGAATAGTCACCCATATTTTGACATTTGAAATGATTCCATACATCAACGGCATGTTTGTAATCGTCTTCTGAAATATGTCTGTTAGTCAAAGAGCTGTAGAATTTGTCCTGAGAGGGAAGGGATGTTAATGCCAAAGAACTAAACGATGTCATGTATTCATACGGGTAAACACCCTTACGTATTAAGCGTTGAAAATCTTCTTCATTTGGGAAAATTAATTTTAGATCATGAAACTGTTCAGGTAATAGATTTTTAGCTAATTTGTCAAGACTACTACACATAAATTTCAGAGAATCAACAAACCTTAACTTCATAATTCGATTATTGATATGTAGAACTTTTGTGAAAGATATGTACTTCTCTTTGTTCTCTGGGATAAGTTCTATGTCACCATCCTCAAAACCAAGCCCATGCACGATAAAGTGACTATCATAATTGCTTAAGTTGTGGAAAAATACAGGAACACAATTAGGGGATCTGTATTTATCGTGGCAGAGTTGGTGTGCAACCCCTTCGTAAGCACCAGTATACCAATTGTGTGAAATTACTTTATCACCATTAAAAGCTCGATTACAGATATAACAACTCGTACTCTGTGAAAAGTTCGTTTCGTTTGCAAGCGTTAAGGGTAAAGGTGATTTTGCAAATGTATTGTTTTTGCAAATGTTCTGTAAATCTTTTTTAACGAACTCCATGAATGTTTTTGAGCAGTTTTCACCTTTATAAGTTCGATAGATTGATAACTGATCATCAAATGAACATTTAATATAATACCCAAAACTATAAACTTCATGTTTTTGCACATTGATAGTTGAGGGTTTGTCAGGTGATGGAGATGTTTCGTTAGAACATGAATGAATTGGGTTTAAAAACGCTTCAAAGTCACAGTATATTACAAATGGATGTCGCAATTGACGTTCATAATTATTGAAAGTAATTTCATTAGCAGGAACTATTTCATTAAACCAATTCTTCGTTTTTTTATTTCCTAAAGGTAAATTCGTGCAAACATGAAAACAGTCGTTTTTTTGGTGGTTTATTAAATTATCACGTGATGTAAGACTTGTCAAGCAACCATCACATATGTGAGCAGTGTGTTGATGGCGAGTCAACTGAGCGGATACTAACCTAGATATATTTTTAATGAGACAGTAATGGCTTTTACTACCTTCGTTTACATACAACAAGTTGAAATGCTTGACCTTTTTACATTTTGTAAAATGTAATGGTCCTACAACAACATTTGATTTACTCTGAGAATTGTATTCTAATCCAAAGACGTTTATACTTATATTATTCAATTTCTCAAACTTATGGATATCTGTTAATTTCATAGGAAAAGGGAGATTTCTAAAGTTTAATTTATCTTTATGTGCTTTGTACGCACGGACAGTATATGCACGATTACTTTCTAGTGGTGGATATAGTCCTGATAAAACTGCCCAGCGAAAACATTCATAATCATTATTTTGAACGTTAATTACCGCTTTTTTAAGTTTAATATCACGTGGCAAATCGATATATGAGGAGCCACGTAATGGGCTATATTTGTTTACATTGATGTCTAAATGATTTACCTTCACCAAACTCCATCCACTATCTTTTTTTTCAAAGTTCGTTAATCTATTGGAAATTTCATTTAAAACACTAGATAAAATATCATTTTTATTACTGCTAACGCTAACAATATTGTTGCTTAATTGAAAATCAAATGTGTTGTTTAACTGTTTGGTTTCTTGAGTAAATAATGCGTTTAGAATAAAATTAACTTTTAAAGCACTGTGATTTGAAAGTGAGCGATCTAATAATGTGAATATGATATCTTTATTATTTTCTATAAATGCTTCAGGTCTTTCAAAGGAATGGTAATCATTTTCTTTAGATAATATTCTGTAAGTAGCAATTCTATTTCTGAATGCATTTTCAATAAGTTGAACGTTAATTAATTCACTGTCAGATTTTTGCGGAACGTTGTCTTTATGGATCTTGCTATTTAAATGACTTGTTAAATATCTCTTTGATACAAAGACGTGACATACAGAACATTCAATTTTACCATTATTTTTTGTACTTACATCATTATCAGGTGGTTGAGTTTTTGATGAATCAGCACAATTGGTTGATGGACAATCAGCACAGTCAGTGGATGGACGATCAGCATAGTCAGTTAACGGAGAATCAGCATAATCACTTGATGGATGATCAGCATAGTCAGTCAATGGATGATCAGCATAGTCAGTTGATGAACGATTAGCATAGCTGGTGGATGAATGTTTTTTTCTTGCTGACTCGTTCACGTCAATAGCACGTCGTTTCATTCCACGTCCAATTTGAGAAGATCTAAAAAAAAAAATGTTAATTAAGATATATAAGCTAATACGTAAATACAATATAAATCATTTATCGGTTGGTTGATATACTAACTTAAATCTTTTCGACACCGCTGACAATATGCCTGCATCATTAATACTCCATCAATCACATCTGATGATGGGGTATTCCTTTCGGAATCTTTGGTATGACCGTCACATGGAGTGAAATAGGGCGTGATATCAGAATCTTCTAATAATGAGATAGGTAATTTATTTGATATGAACCACATTCTTATGTTTCTATGGAAATAAGCTAAAATAAATTCCTTGCTTAATTCCTCAATCTTATCACGAGGTAAAGTGAGCCCAATATGATAGTAAGTGAACACCATGATTTAAATACGTAACAAGACAACAGAAGCACAATCGACACACAAATACTGAATGATCACAGCTCAATAACATCCTGCTTATATAAGTAAGCCTCCCCGCCTTTCGTTTATCTGAACAATACGATCGAGTCACAACAAGATAAAATCCCACCCTTTTGTTAAGGAGGTCGGTTGGTTAAGGGCTTTTAAACGTGTTTCAACTGGTTACGAGTTTTTGACATGCAGAGACAGGAATATTTTATTTTGAAAAATTACTTACGCGTCTCGGTGTAATTGGCTAACAAGTCGGGCAGCCTCACATAGGTCTTCATTCTCTTCCACTTCTTCACAAAGTCTGATGAGTTCAGGATCGTAGACATCATAGCTTAAAGAATCCATTGCGAAATGTATTAGCCCTCATTGATTTCCCTCGTTTAAATACTTGAATATAGATATGAGATATTTAAAACAAAGTGGGGATTAGCAAATACAATTACCTTTTCTCAACTACTTACAATTGTTATAAAAGATTATTAAAAGGTATTATATAGTTAAGATCAAAAAATTAAATGATTCCATAGTTAAGACTTACTTAAATGTTTAATTACAGCAGGTTAAAATTGGATATAATATTGAAAGTACAAAAAAGTAGTGTATACATAGCTATTTAAATTCGTACTTAAAAAAGGTGTACATAAAATACAAACAGGATATAATAAAATACATTATTTTACAGTTTAACCTAAATTACAATTATTTGTTTACTTTTTCTTATCAGTGTCTATAAAGTATTTAGCACAGTTTTCCTTAGAAGCTAATTCACTAGTTATATTAAAAATCACATCTCGGGCACTTTTAAGATGGGAATCGTCCTCATTAGGCGTGTAATATTTAAGCCGCACATCACAATGTTTCCAGTGGTCGGCAGGTGCAACGTTTCGTATTTTGTCCAGGTCATACACTTCGATCTTGATGAGATGTGAAGCGTACGCACCGTCGTCTTGTCCCGATGATAAATATGCTACCCCATCCGTAGCACTCTGGGACACATTCGAAGATCTTTTAGCTGCTTTGGTTTTCTTCTTGGGTCTCTCAAAAAAACCCTCAATGCTGTTTGCATGTCTTTTCTTTGCAATCGCCTGTTTTATTTTTAACCCCACCGTGCCCTCTTCATCGGAGGATGCTTCTTGATTTTCGGGGTAGTAATAATTTTTGAAAGTATTTTCAGAGAACTGAAACAATATATCAATTAATTTCACAACTATCAAAATAATAACAATTAAAATTGTAAAAAGATTTGTAAGAAGACTTGGGTAAAAGTAATAATTACTTGAATATAATTACTTAATTGATCAAATAATACTTCATTACAATATAACATCATTCACAATAACATAAATACAAACAATGTCATACAATACAAATTAAATTACAATCTACTAAAGGTACACTAATAAAAAAAAACAAAATCAAACTAAAAATATAGGTACCTACACACTTCATAACAAAAAATTACTTAATAATTACTTAATTTACATACTTACATCCATTATGCAGCCGGTATGATCACAACACTTGACTTATACACTGAAATTATCTGAATGGAAACTTCACTCGGTAGTATATTGGTACTCCACACTTGATGGCTAACACTAAGGGACTATTTAAGTGAAGCTACTGAGAGGACGCTTTTATAGGAATACCAACCATATAAAAAATATACCGTTGCTCCCCATCACGACTGGTTTTAACAGGATCTTGGACTGTGCGGATAATATTATTGTAATAAAGGATTGACTGCTTCCAAGAAACTAAGAATAAAACCTTTTCAAACCACGTAAGAGCACTCAAACTTAACAAGTTCTTTGTTACATCACAACGTATATCTGAGAAGGATGACTTAGATGAATAGCAAAATAATTAACAATATACTTTTGTGCCATCCTTTGTGCTTTCTTAGAAAACTGGTTTTAACAGGTTCCATTCAGGTGTTCATATATTTTAACAAAGGTTTGGAAACTGAATAAAACGTTTCGATTCACATTCCACAATAAACCTGTTAAAACTTGTAGCTTGTGTTGATATATAAGATACTGCGCGGTAAATCCCGCACTTTTTATAGTTTCTTAGAAAATTGATCATACATCAGACAATATACAATAGGTTTTAATTTTTTTTTATTTATAAGGAATAATGAACAATTGATTAAATACCATAGTAAATCACACACTATTTACTTATTTCATTGTTCACTTTAAAATACAAACTGAACGCTTTCTCAAATTCCATTGACTTACAAAGTTAATAATATACCTTATCCCGTTTTCATAAAGTACGTTTAGGATAGGTGATTAAGTGTGGTATTATATGGTAGAAATATAAATCGCTGTCATAGTAAAATCACAGTAGTCATATGTTGTAATAGTACAGCAGGAATAGGTGTGTTTATGTATTGAAAGACGACGCAAAAAATCCATTGACGCGACGCTGGTCAGCGTGGGTCGGCTCGATCCAGGTAGGAAGGACAATAGGACCCTTTTCGAAGAACAATGGCGATGCGAGAAAGGGATTATGCTCGCCTTGTATTGTGTTAGTAGACCAGCATATAAAAGCCTGAAGACGCCATCTTACACTCTCAGGACCCCGCCCAAACGCTCTAAGTGGGGGGCTATTGTTTTTTTTTTTTTTTTTTTTGGTGGCCATGTTTTTGGGCGGGTCAGTACATAGACACAGCCAAAAAAACCCGGCAGAACCGGCGAATCCCTACTACTACAGACGTATATCTAAGTCTTTGCGACATAATCTGCGTCCCTTTAATACTAACGGTGTTAAAGAGACTATTGAGCGAAACCAAAGGACAAATCTGTTGGGCAAAGCCAGCTTAGCCAGCTGACAAAGTTGAAATGGGAAGACGGCAGCATAGCGTCAGCAAAAGCAGAGGCTTTAGGTGAGATCGAGAGGTTCTATGGACAATTATACACCGGTCGCAAAGCCCCTTGACAGCTTAGTAGGAGACCCAAGAGCCAGGCTGTCCAGACACTACACCGAAGATATCCCAGACATCAGTTTGTACGAGATTAGGATGGCCCTAAAGCAGCTTAAGAACAACAAGGCGTCGGGCAATGGCGGAATCACCACAGAGCTTCTGAGAGCGGGTGGAACACCGGTACTTAAAGTCTTCCAGAAGCTCTTTAATTCCGTCTTGTCAGAGGGCAAAACGGAACAGAAACAGAAGAACATGGAACAGAGGCGAGGTGGTGCTGTTCTTCAAAAAAAGGTGACAACAGCCTTTTGAAGAACTACAGACCCATCATGCTCCTGAGCCATGTTTATAAACTGTATTCAAGGGTCATCACGAATCGTCTCGAACTCAAACTTGATAATTTCCAGCCTCCCGAACAAGCCGGATTCCGACGAGGCTTTAGTACCATAGACCACATCCATACGCTATGGCAAATTATACAGAAGACCGAGGAGTATAAATTGCCACTAAGCTTTGCGTTTGTGGGCTATAAGAAAGCCTTCGATTCGGTGGAAATATGGGCGGTGCTTGAGTCTCTTCAGCGATGCCATATTGACTATCGGTGCATCGAAGTGTTGAAGTGTTTGTATAGTAACGCCACAATGTCGGTTCAAGTACAGGAGCAAAGCACGAAGGCGATTCCGTTGCGAAGAGGCGTAAGACATTATCTCTTCGAAACTGTTTACTGCAGCAATGGAAGACGCCTTCAAGCTCCTGGAATGGCAAGGACTTGGCATCAACACAAACGGCGAATATATCACTCACCTTCGATTTGCCGACGATATCGTAGTCATGGCAGGTCGACAGAAGAACTCAGCATGATGCATGATGACCTCAACCGAGTTTCTCAACGGGTAGATCGCTACGGCATATAGACCACAAATAAAAATTCGCAGTAAATCAGTTACACCGTGAACATGGCGCTGGTGGGAACTCACAAAAACAAATACCTATACATGGTAAATATCTTGTTTTAAATATCTCGTCTTAAATATTATTATAATATAACTCTTTCTCATCACGGAAAAATGGTGATTCGGATCTTTGGGAGGTGTACGTGGAGCCAAAACCGACACGCAGAGTCCCTTTAGATCATTTAATGAAATATAAGGAGAACACCGAGCAGCTTATGCACCTGTCCGAGTCATGGAACGCACGCAGAGGCAGCACTCGCCAAGGTGTATGGACTATCCAGAATTATTGGCATCTAAAATATACTGGACTATAAGGTGGATGGGGTGAACTAAATACTGAGTAATGGAGAATAAAACCGGACGCCTGCCTAATACAATGTTAAGTAATTTTATTGGGAGTAGTGACCCCACGTACCTGAGCGCTCCTGAGGAGGCTCTGTCATCCACCCAAGTCCTCTGCCTCTGGCTTGCCTTAAATAGCCGTCCAGGGTGGGGTCGCGAGGCCTGTGTTCTCCAGGGTAGATCTATAAACCAAAGTGGTGGCTTGGCTATATGTTTAAAGTCCAGGGACACCTCTCTAGCGTCCCCAACGACTCGCGGCGAGCTGCCGTGCGTAGACTGATTCGAAACCAATGGGCGATGGGATCGTCAAATCCCTGATACCTTCTTATACCATATCAATATTGTTTTTCACTGTAAATATTTTTCCAATAGATACTTTTATCGAACCGTAATCATTCTGCATTTTAATCGAGCAAATACTATGACTTCTATATTTTTATGTGTTGAGATTTGTTTGAAATATTGTTACAAGCTGATTATGTAACGCATAATTAAAGAAACTAGTGATATTTCTTGACGTTTAATCCTATAGACAAGTGTTTTCAAGGCCACGCCGCCGATTCGCCGCCGCCGCCGATTGATTTTGACCGGCGCGCCGCCGCCGACCATTTGGTCATCGGCGCTCATATCTACTGTGAATTAAGCTCACGAAGAAAAGGTATCCAAACTAGCTCCGCCTTGCCTACGTCTATTTTCAGCTCTGTTGTACAAAGTATTAAATTGCAACGGTTAACACTCACGTATTTTTATCACATTAGGCGTGACATGTTTTGACGATGACTGCCCGATGCAGTCGAAACATGTCACGCCTATTGTGATAAAAATACGTGAGTGTTAACCGTTGCAATTTAATATCAGTATGACTCACGAAAATTTAAATTATACTGCTGTACAAAGTGTGTAAAACACACAGAATTTAAGTTTGTACCTAAGATTTCTTTTCTTTTGCCGGTAATATCCATAGTAGGTATGTCCGCCGGGAATCCGCCAGACAAATTTTCCATCAATTAATTGGCAGATCTGGCAGATATGCCCGAACGTAAATGGCCGGCAAATTCCGTAACTTTTCTGTCTAAAGGTGCAAACGAAAAATGAAGTCTGCAACTCTAACAACGTTGCGCCTTAATCAGCCAGCTACATAGTAAAAATGACTTCGTTCGCGACTGCAGCAGAATAAGGTGGTGGTTTCAACTGCAGCATTTCAAAATCAATGTCGCGGATATTACAAAATTTCCTGCAACAATGCAGTTGGCTTAAATGATAACTAACATATTTCAGGTCTACTGCCATTGACTTACTAGTCTTCCAACATCAAAATGAATAAACATGAAGCTGTCAGTAAAACTTTTTAGCACTAGAAACCCTTCATTGATACACAAATGTTTAAGGAAAAACGACGAAAATTATAAATGATTGTAAACAACTAGAATTTTCTCATTCATCCGATTAAAACATGATTAAGATTCTAATGACAGGTACGTGACCATTTTGTAGTAGTGCTGGTAGCTCGTGTTAACTGCCAATAAATGAGATGACACAGATAAAATCATGTTACATTTTCAAAGCTACAACGCAGTATTAATAAGTCTACAAATAGGTATAACAAACAAAATATATACAGTAAGTGTAACTTAGCTACCTAACTACCTCTACCAACCTTAAATCTAAAATAGGTCCTTGAGGTATTGTACCTAGGATGCTGGCGGCATATCCAAGTTGTATCGCAATAAGTTGTATACGTCGTGCGAGGAAGCCACCAGCTCTTCGTTCACTAGTTACATCAACCAGACTACCCCAAATGGTAAAAAATGGTACTCTCTACAAAGGCTCTTCTATTTATTGCGTTTTAGAATTTCGGTGCCTTCAGCTGGTCCGCCCGCTTTTACATTAGTTCGTTGAAGGTGGGACGGTGCCAACGTGTCTACGCAGGTGGCATCCGACCTAAACTCCAAGGAACCAAGTAGACCCCATCGGGTCTCTTGACCCATCATCATCCCTGAAAATGCCAGTCGGTAGAAAAACGGTCCACGTCTGTGCCACAAGGACATGAGTGTGGCGCACACACCGAAACCCCCAGTCGCAAACCAGTCGCCAGTCTAAGGGAGTTCGGATCCAAGAAATGGCGTCTCGCGTGATCTGGACCTGCAGAGTTATTTAGAAGAGTAATGTAAATAAGTTAAATAGCAGTAAACATTATCCCAACTCCTTCGTAGTTTAGTTTGCCCGGGCTGGCAATTTTAAAAGGATTTTTAGTATCGTTAAAGTTTGCAATCTCACTGTTTGTCGGTTTTGGGCAAAGCTCTTCAAATATCATTCCTATGAGACCGGCTGTGATATGAGTGAGTGCTAAAAAAGCTGGGGAAGCCACACTGGAAATTTTGCGAATTCCTAAACCCCGGAACCGTATAGGAAGGAACGCTTGAGACATGGAAGACTAATTCGGCAGAATGTTTAGAATCGTCTCTAGTTTTCAATTTTGAATGAAACTACTCTTAATAAAAGCCTTAGGGCATGGACGGCTCGCAACCACCTTTCGTGCCAAAACCCAGCTGTGGTTCTAAAAAGGCTTACATTTTTGATCCAATGTGTCAAACGGTAATTTTGGAAGTCAGACGTCGTATAGGATCCCACCGCAACGGGTCTCACCCCTCCTTCCTAGAAGTTAGTATAATAACAAACGGTGGTTCTAAAGGTCTTAGTGATAAGAAACCACACGATAAGAGTGGTGGTGCGTCAAAAATATTCGTAGGAAAGCTGATTTGGCTTTCCTTTTTTCTACGAGCTTCCTAAAACTCAACTAGTAAAAAATAGGCAAACTAAGAGAAAACGAGTTCTACACGCTCCGCCACAGCTAAACGACCCTTTTCTTCATAAGAAAACTATGTGTAGGTATGAGTGTATCTTGTAAGATGCACTGGCAAAGGAGCAACCAGTTATGTGGAAGTGTGAATGTTCCGCCGCTGTTAGGAAGACCGTGTATCTTGTAAGATATATTGCAAAATAAAGGCTAAGAGTGCTGCTATCATTTTTCCAAATCCATCATCCGGCAACATTAAGGTGTTGTTGTATCATTTCGATCCCTAACAAGTATATCTGATTATTTTAGTTACTAATATGTGGTACTAACCACAATTTAACCGCGAATTAATTTGCTTCAACATTAGTTTAAGTATCACCACACGAAACGACAATAATGGGATCCACGTCACATGTCGTAACATTGTAGTATTGTATGCTAGTGTTTACAACCATTATGATAACATTTACCTACTGACTTTACTAGTACTCCATAAGAAAAATAATGATACATTTAAAAATTATGTCAGGTTGTAAGTAAATATTTAAATAAAATTAACCTTTGAGATATTGCATTCCAACTTTCGTCTAGACAAGATAATGAATACTTATGCTTATTACAATAGTTTTATACTTTAGTAGTAGGTACATAGGTAAGTATTCGACTAACTATTGCCCTATGACTCATAATACCTGTTACTACACAATGCTGATAATGGTCATTATCATTACTTTTCAAAATGCATTCGTGTCTAATGAATGCGCCACAAGTATACCTACGCACACAGTGTACTCTTCAGATTTCGCATTTTGTTGCAACTGATATAGGGCTCAGGGATCCCTAGAACCAGCAGTAAAAATGGTGCATTCTTATCTGTCCCCCGCGGGTACCTACAGTTGGGAATAGGTGCATACAAGGAACTGTGTATTTTATTTCCATCTCTGGATGTCCCTGCCTCGTCGTGGGGCGGATACATAACTGTGTACTGTACCCAACCGAAATTATTCAAATTCGCTCAATGTATACGTTATAAGTAACGTATAATAATATTGATTTAAAGGTAGGCCTTTAAATGAATATTCTTAAAATATCCGCATTTAGAGCACTCAAAGATAAACGACAATAGCTCAACTGCCATCAGCGCATCACGGATATTAACAACGCGTTACGTTCCAATTATAAACTCATTATGATAAAGAACGCATTCTTCTTAAGTGGTACGAGAGGCGATGCGTTTAGTTTCACGTTTTGCGTGACACCTTTATACTCTTATATGCTCATCTATTTCATTTGTTCTGCTAGATGTTGCCACGATATATCCAATTATCAAATGGCTCGAGTATCCGACCAAAGTCATGGTCGTGGATCGAGCAAAGCAGCTGGAGCTCAGTGAAACACTCAATCTCCAATACGTGAGCTGCTTTATTAACATGTGCACTACTATATGTAACGTTGGCTCATGCAAACTGGACGTACGGAAGCGGATTGGCATGGCAAAGAGCGCAATGACTCGACTGAACAGCATCCGGGCGGATAGATCGATCTCACTCAGACCTAAGAAGACCTTGGTGTTATCGACCTTTATCTATGGTGCGGAAACGTGGACCATTAAGAAGGCAGACAAATCTCGTATTTACTTATATGAGATGTGGTGCTGAAGGAGAATGTTACGTGTACCTTGGACAGCCCGCCGCACTAATGTGTCAATTCTCCAAGAAGTGGGGGGTCAGGGTCACCGTTAGGCTGTCGACAGTCTGTCTCCGTAGGGTCTTTGAATTCTTCGGTCACATAGCCAGGAATAAGAGTAAGTCTTATTACTTACCTTGGATGCGCTCCTGCCTAACGGGAAAATACTGGGAAAGATCAAGAAAAACCAAGAGGAAGGAGCCCTAATAGTCCTATGCGCTGGACAGGCCCGATCCCGCTGGACGCGTTACACATTGCCGAAGACTAAATGGCAAACCATTGAGATTACTTCTGCCTATCGTATACCATGGCCAGCTAGGGTTTGCTTTCCTGCTGGCCTTTAACCACTTTCGATGATCCTTTGAGGTGACAAGTTTCATATATACTTACAATACCTTATTGTCCAAACGATGGAAAGTGGAAAATATTTTCGCTAGATAGTTTGACACCATCAAGCTTGTGAATCCATAATTCCATATGTATCTTCAAGACCCTTGATCAAGCAAGATATACCACAGGGGCGTAATGGTTGGTCTCGAACCTGTGATGTCATGACAACGAGAAAAATGTAGTCTACCTATGCTTTAAAATATGGCGTATGCAATTATGCATTCGAAGTCAAAGTACTGATTCTGTTAAAAAATCCTATGATTAAAAAAACATCAAGGTTCTGATCTGACCGTGCGGAAGTTAATTTTAATCATAATACCGCTAAGCTACTTCATGACATTATCTTAAAAGTAAAACATTAATTCATAAAAAAATCAATCGGTCGAAATCAATCTGTAGGCGGAAAATCCTACACGAAAGAACAATCATCAAAATTTCTAGCATTCGATTGAGTGAATCAATAAGGACAAAAACTTTATATTATATTGTGTTTATAGCAGAAAACATGCAATTTTAATGCCAATAAAGTTTCCTGTTTAAATCATCCAAGTTCCAGATATGTATACGTTCGATAACATATCAAAGAACGTATATTGTGTTGTCGCTAATGAACAGGTCATTTTAGAATTAAGGTTATCGCATGATATCGTAGTGTCTACGTACTAATACAGTTGAACTTTGTATTTGACCAGGGTACGCAAGTATACAAACCGGTATTAGGTGCGTAAGAACACGATTAACGCACGAATCAAATAAGTAAATATTATATGGAATGTTACTCTAACTTGATCGATAAACCGCGTAATCAGTTAATTGCTGTTTACAACTAAACGACAATGTTTGTAGTTAAAAACTTTTACCAGATTTAAAAACTAGTTATTACTCAACTATATAACTAAGAATCATGTTTAAACATTTAAGGGTTTCGACGTTCTGACCAAAAATATGTAAAAAGGACCTATGTTTGTAAAATAAAAGTATCAATCATGTTTTCAGGTTTACCAGTTTGAAGGAAATATGTTGAAGTTTTATGTATATGAATATCACAAGTTGTTATCAATATTGAGATCTAGAAGTCTGAATGATAACAATTTGACCACTGTGGCCTCTTAAACTGGCGAGAGAATTAAGAACCCCTGTATTGATGTATACCAAAGAGATTGGAAGTCGTAGGGCGACGCGCCTATAGAGAGACGGCTTGAGAGCCAAAACTCGTGTATCGCATATGCGCCCGGCGCATACGTGACAGTCAGTAGCAGGCCCCTTGGGCCGTCATGGAGTAATAATAAAATGAAAATACTTCAAAAATGCCACATTGCTCAATAATCGGGTGCCGCAACCAAAGCAAATTTGTAAATACACAAAATTCAAACGTTTCGTATCACAGGTAATTAAATAATATTTAATTAATTCAATATAAAATTAGTATGGGCAAGAGAAATAGGGAAGAGACACGACGCTGCATTTGTTATCGATAGTGTATGTCATATGCCTTACTAAAATAGTAAGATGAATTTTTATTTAAATATTATTGAAATACTAAAAAAATACACAATACAACATACAGTGTGTATCAGAACAAAGAGCAAACCTTAAAATTGGTGGACGGGTACTCGAATACATTGTAATGACGCCCATTTTACGGGCTTGTGGTATGGTCGGTATGGTCGGCGAGTTCTCGAATGGCAATCACACACCAGACGATGCAGCGTGGGAAGGCCCCCACAAGATAAACTGACGACTGGCTGGCTGACTGGTAAAGGTTGCGGGTGTCTGTGGCAGTCCCTGGGGAAGGCCTAGGTCCAGTAGTGTACATCGTTCGGCTGATAATGATGATGAGTCACGACGAATATTAATTAGTACATTGTACAGAATGAGCTCTTCGAGCAACAGAGGCTTTCAACATGTTGGAAGGGAGACGTCACAGCAACATCTTAATACCGTCCAAACTTTTGCGAGGGGAAACGTGCACACAGGCGCACTTCTCACACATTTATACATACAAAAAGCAATCAATAATGGTGAAACTGACACAGAAACAATGAATACAACTACACTAATAAATCTTGCACACTTCGATCTATTTTTGTATACGGACTAGTCTCTCTAGTAGGACTTCGGAAGAGGCAGAGGTACCTTATGTATGTGGACACCACTTCCTGTGTTGCTTGAATGTTCTACAAACTACCGCTAATAATGATTGTATATTTATCTGCAGTAAGTTTATTTATTTCCTCGCAAATGTGAGGAAAAACATTGTGTGTATCACGAGCCGTACTAGAATTACGACCTCGTCTTCGACTCAACCTGTGACTTAAATTCACATTCGTTCGTAATATCTTGTTTACTGCCCTTAATACACACTTTTCTATACCGTTCGTGTATGTCACATTACTGTAAATAAAAGTCTTGTAAAGAAAGAGAGCGCGTTATGTTTTATCTGAAGGATAGCTGTAACTGGTGATTGTAAAACAGACCCTTAGTTAAATTATTGTAAATAAAATATGTAGTTTAAATTGCGTCAATTCTTTATTTACTCTTCTTGTGTTAATAATTAAATATCCTCTTCTTATGTTGTACTAAGAAAGTACTAGCATCGCTTCATTATAGAATACTGATATAAGAAACAATTCACTTAAACCATAACGCAGTAATAAAATGAAATAACAATGAAGTCATTTGAGTGTCTGATTTTGAAACAGAGGTTAAAATAAGGTAAGAAATAAAAATATTTGCATAACTTTATTTCATGTAATTTTTAGGGAAATCTTAATAACTGCTCCTAATCTATCGATACAATATCGACCCATATAACAACCCTATGAATAGCACGTATGGCAGTTTTGACAATAACATGTCAAAATTACCTGACACGGTCGATTTCTATGAGAATCAAAGCCAAAGGCTCCTCTATATGTAAGGTTGTCACACTAAAGAGGTCCGTGCTCTGTGATGTATACCATCAATTGTGAGCACGACCGCCCGACTACTTTGACAATAGTTTGCCGAGTAAAAAGATGAGAAGGCGTACTAAAAAAATCTATAAAATAGTAAAGGAAGCATTGATATTGACTACATTTGGATTCTAAAGGTAAAAACACAATTAATGTATGATATTCATAGAGATCAGAGATGACTTTACTTTTGTAGACTTCAATTAAATTCTCTTGGATAAGAACAAATGAAAAGATGAAGGGGTCATAAGGGTCAGGGAAAAAGAGGATATTAGATAGCGCCTCTGAGGTATGAATAAGTAAAAACAGAAAACAGTAAACAAAACGCTGCTTTAAATCTTGACTCTTGAGTAAAGCGACAATAAGCGCTGGTAAAAACATATTAGGAAGCACATTCCTTACAAAATATACTTTACATTTATACGTAAGTAGCCTGTGGACAAATTATACTAAAAAAGCCTACAATGCCTTACGCATCCAGTATGATAATGGGTTCAGGATGCTGTTGGGACTGCCTCGTTTTTGCAGCGCGTCAGGTATGTTCGCGAAGGCGTGCACTGACGGCTTCAGTGCTATAATACGCAAACGAACTGCCTCCCTGATGCGTCGCGTGCGTGACAGTCCCAATAGCCTTCTGCGCCCAGTATTAGAGTCGCCTGCTTGCGCCTTCTGGAAGCACTGGGACACAGTGCACATGGCTTCCAGGGGCTTAGTTTATAATTTATTATAGTAATTATTAATTTATTGTTTAGGATAGGTTTAACTAACATAGCATTAAGGAAATGTATACTAACACTCTATGGACATGTTCCGAAATAAAATTATTTGAATTTGAATTTGAATACTCCCAAATAATTGGACTAGTCAAAATGAATCATTTCAAGCCAATCGGTCTACTAGTCGCTTACCGATAAATAAGTAGTAAAATGCATTGCGTTCTTTTGTTATTGAGGGCATGCACGATATTCATGTGATGTGTTAGCAATTAGCAATATTAAATTGGCTCTTAATATTTTTTATTTTAAGAAACGTTTATATCAGTATAAGAATCATTGATACATTAAAATAGCTTTTGGATATCAGCCAAATATCGCAAATTCTCACATCGTCTCAGAGGAATGAACTCTCATTAACACCTAAGCCAAGGATATTTTAGCCCCTTAAAATAATACCTAACCAAAAATGGTTTCAAACACATAGGAAGGAATGTATACAAAGTCGCCATCAGATATATCGGAGCGGCGAATGTGTTCAAAACATCAGAACACACACTCTGCCAAGCCTTGGCAATAAATTCGTGTTTAGATATCGTGACCACCTTTGTGGTCACCAACAGTTTCTGTAACTGTAGGAAGTTTGTAACCCTGTCTCGTTCTTAACTGATGCAAACACTATCGAATCGCGCAGTCGCAAATACGCGTTACGTAGAAACTCATGGTAAGCACACTTGGCTGCTCCTATATATATATATCTGATCTGATAGTGACTGTGGCACCGTCGACACGGTTGTGATTGTGACTGAATAGTCATAAGTCCACAGGTGTTCAATTAAAGTGGTAGTTTATTTTTAACAGCAGTAACGAGTGCACGATCCAATGTCCCAAATGGCATCATAATGCCAAAATAAATTATTAAGTTTAAAATGTACATCGTAAGCGTGGCTCACTTCTCCCGACATATTAAAATGTCTCCTTAATTTGGAACGCGGCATCGTGCTGAAGTCATGATGCTATTACAAATCTTATGACACCTTGGGTGTCCCTGTTAGTACTATTTAAACATATAATCCGAGCTTTGATAACACGTGATTTTGGTTAGCAGACGAAAACACGAGACAATCTGGCAGCCGTCCAAAGCGGCCTATTTGTGATTGCATAAGCACGATCAAAATGAAATCATTACATGTCTAGTCTAGTACTAAACGCATGGTTGACAATGCACGCTTGTTACAAATCTCCTCGTATAAATCTGATTAAACATGATCGGTTAAAATTTTAATAACCTAGCTACTCGTTTACTAAATCACAAAGTACTGATGAGTACTTTAGACAAACACTTCCTCAATTTAGGTTTGAAGGATCGCCCAATGTGCATGGATGCATTCACAGGATTACATATATCATACAGAGATTAGCAGTTCTTCAGCTTAGGGGTTCCGAGCCTCCTATGCGAATAATTGCAAGCAATGTCGAAGTATCAGACTTGGTCGAGAAGCTGCATAGGTCGTCAGTTAGAATAACGAAACCCCTCCTTAAACGTATAAAATGGAATGAAACATTTTAAGTTGTGGGAAATGCTCAGAATAACAACTGACCATCTATCTCCATGTGAAGTGTATGCTGGATCGCCTGATTAAATACACTTGGTATTGCGATGAGAATAACAAGTAATTTCTGCACACATGAGTGTAGAAATAAAGCTCACCCGCAGCGTTTTCATACTAAGCCAAGCTATTAAAAGAATCAACCAGATTCTCTTTAATTTGCACATAATTGAGATTCTTTTGTGCAGGTAAACTTTGTATAAAGATTTTTATTTTGGAACCGATGTCGCAAGAATTTGCCGTAGGTACCTACCGTACCTACTTCATGGGAAATAAAACACCTGTAGTACTATGGACCTTTTAGTTGTAAGCAACAATGGAAATAAGTCTATAAAATTAGAAATTGAAGCGAAGGGGATCCAAAACAATTATTTGTTAAGTGCTGCCCATTTATATTGCTCGACAAGCAGGGACAAGTTCGTTCGCGTTTTCGTCTATTTGATTTTTTCTTCTGATGAACAAGACAGATATAGACAGAGATAATGCCCTTAAATTACATTTTCTTCAATAACCTTAAATTTACGATACGTGCGATAGGTCCGCAGATCCAGTAGGTAGGTTATGCCGCATCTTCATGCTTTCTTATAGTCCAGAAGTGCGATTTACCAAAACTAACACATGGATGTGACTCATGTGACACTTGTCAAACGTAGCGTAGAGAACATAATGTGGATATTTGTGGACGCTTCTGTCAAATTAGTAGTTCGAACAAGGCCCCAGGAAATAATATTGCTGTTGTGTCCTCATCTATACCATATCGACGTCATCCGTTGTCTATAGCATAACATTGAATAACACGTCGAAGATGTGTGGTGCATGGTATCCTGCCTTTTCTCCAAATTTCATTTTGCCGAATATCACTTGTCAAATATTTACTTGCCAACTTTCATATTGCCGAATTTTCATTTGCCAACTAGGTTAAGGTTAGGTTGGGTTATGATAAATTGATAATATGAGAAAGATACATCTGCAAAACGTTACAGTTGGTAACTGGTCTTTCGGAGAAATTAAATCCTGCGATAAATACGGCGAAATAATTTAGAGAACCGCGGTGCATATTTCCAAAACTAAATACGTGCGGTTGTAGAAATCAGGCGATTAAGAGACAAAGCAGACTAAATAATCGTCTACTATTTATAAGATCAGTTGTCAATTGCAATTGTTATGTTTAGCGGGAATCAGGGGGGTAAATCCAAGGAAACAATAATAAAAATGGTAAGGACGCCGCTGAAAATGGAGTAGAAAGTATGAATATGCTAACAAAGATGTTGTGTGGCAGTACACTTACATAAAATCTTCCAAGTCGACAATATTAGTGTACTGGCAAGGCTGGCCATTTACGTTATAGCACATACTCCCATAGTCCCACTCTTGCGTCTGGTTACACGGCAAATTAGGCATAATAGGTGCCTGGTATTGAGGAACCGGCCGATGATACACCACTTGGGGAGGAAAATACTGCACTTTAGGGGCGTAATAGTTCGCGGGGTAGCACTCCATTGGGATTACATCACGGTAAACACTGGGAGCACTAACAACATTGTTCACTGGCTGTCTAGACCACTGGCCTGTCATGGGACACTGCAGACTCCATCCAATATCCTCCATGCGACCCACGACTGGGCATTGAAGAGGCACGTTGGTTCCGCAACCGTTTATCACCATTTTGAAGCTATTCGCTTCAGGAAACCATCAAGAAGTCCATCTACGGGCGTAATCCGCGAGCTACTGATACCGGCAAAGATGCGCTTATCTCATACCAACTTAACTAGCATGGTAGCAAAATGTCGATATAAAACTTAATAGATAACGAGACATTATCAATTTCGACCCTGGCAAGACTTGCTGGGCTGATATGAGACAACATTTATCAAGATAAGTTAAATTTTTAAAAGGGATTTGCTGTTCTAGACGCATAATTAAACGCAGCATTGAAGCAAATACTAAGATAACGCATCAGTATTGTTCAGACTTGATAGACTTCATAAATCTGATAAATCACCATGCATTGACAGAAGACTTGATGGACTTTGTATTTAAACTACTGATAACAATATTAAGGCTGGATAAAAAAATTACAAGTTAAATTCTCATTCTAATCTAATAGTTAATATCACTTTAACAATACTAGCTGTTATTTACTCGTACAAATGAAATAAAGGCCGCATTTGATTTATATTATAACAGTAATTATCTGAATAGTTTGTTTTACGATTATCTAACTTGTACATATCAGTTGTGCATTCCACAATAATGTCACTTACGAAATGCTTACCTTGGCACTTTGGCAGCTAATTCAATGAAATCCGTAAGCTCGTGGATATTAGTGTGGTCCAATTTTGTATAGAGATAAAAAAATATGATATTTTTTGCCTCCACATGGAGACTCCATTTATTCTATTATGAAATAGTTTTCTGTGTGCTCAATTTGGACTCATTTGTTCCTGATTTAGAGGGCGCTTAGATTGTTGCGTTTTGCAATTAACAAATACATTAAAAATTATTACTAACTGACCCAAAAATCCAAATTTGAAGTGACATTTGTTTTAATTATTTATAATTATTAGAAAAACGGTATAAAAAGCCGTTAAAAACGTTTCCATATTAGATTTATGAATGACTTACTTTATTTTCATACATGTTTGTACTGAAAAATTACTTCCCTTTGAGCGACCTTTAAATGATGTTTAATTACCCTAAAAATGGGCATTAATAGTTTATATGTATTTTGGACAAAAAAGAAGTTACTTAATCGTTTCGTTTGAAAATTCCGTTATGTGCTCAATTATTGACACTCTTTTCTTTAAAAAAAGCATGTGCAGTCATCTGCAGATATAATGGACTCCCTTGCATACACCAATCAATTTAATATGACCCGGCTGACATAAGTAGCTAATTCTAATACGATTCTACAATCCATTCTGTGGCTAAAAGACTAAGATTTCCAAAGTCCCGTAGGGATACTGAGTTTGTATGGGGAGAACCTGTGTGCTTACCATGAGTCGTATTCGATTGCGACTGCGGCATTAGAATAGAAAGTATGTCTGTCTCACTCCTACCACTACTCTGGTAGGAGCGAGACGGGCATACTTTCGAATGCCACAGTCGCAACCGACAGCAACCAACTCATGGTAAGGATGGTAACGTATTAGTAATTTAGTATAGAAAACCAGGACTCGCTAGTTCCGCGGCTTTTGTCAAGATGTCCTAAGCGACAGCTGCTCGCAGGCATAGCTACTGAATACGTTTATTTTCACATTTTATCTTAGGTTGCCTACTTACGCGCATGAGCAGCGGTAAACAGCGTGAAACACATGTGTCGGAGATTCTGATGTGAAAGTAAGAGATCATATATCCCTGAAATTAAACGTAAAGTAAGACATTTTGGTTTTAAACGCTCCTTGTACAGTGAGTAATTATTGATACACGCGATGGGAGTTAACCCTTTTCTTGGCACATTTTCCCTGTTTTCGTTTTTCTCAGAATGCTTAATAATTTTGGCTCTATTTGGAGATTTGCAGCAAACATAACTTAAACTGACGAGTATTTTTATAAGAAAAGAAATGAGCTCAAACCAGCCATATACGAGTACCTACCTACGTTCGGGCAATCCGTCGGATCTCCCTAGTGGGTACCTATGTAATGTCCGCCGGGCATCCGCTAGACAAATTTAACATATGTTATATGACCGGCTTAAGTTTGCTAAATAGAGGTGGCTATATTTTTATACACTTGTTTTTATGCTTCATATTTTTGCAGTCTTCTTTGTAAAACATTATCTTTGCAGCTGATTGTACAAAAACGCAGTAAACCACAATTCGTCTGATTTCGTTAATTTTTAGCATTCATGATGACATAATGTTAATCATATTTCTTATCGCAATAATGGATTCAGATTTTGCGTTTTGTTCCTAGCCGGTATAGATATCCCGATATAGGTTTGTTACGCCAAGTATTTCTTTTGTGTCTGTAGGGACTCGCCCGCAGGTTTGTACTTAGATAGGATCCCCGTTATCGGTTTGTTATGTCAACGTCTGCATGTTTTGTAGAATTTATTTTAAATATTGCGTAATAGAGCAAAGCATATTTAGTTGGTGGTCAATAGGTGTTCTGTAAGATTCCATTTCTTTAATTTGTCATAAACAATAATCCAGCCTACATACTCACGTTCACTGCTGGGTAAAACAGTGTTTCTTACGACGAGTTGTACATAGTAGTACTAGTGTGACATTCCCCTTACGGCTAAAATATTTGACGTAACTAGTTATGGGGGTCACTTAGTTATAACGGACAATTTAGTTACCAGCAGTCCGTTCAAAAAGCCGCTTTATTATCTGCGACATAAGATTTAAATTTCAGTAGCCTTCTGCCAAAAAATGTTTGTAACAGCTGAACAAAGATGGTTGATTAGACGAACGAAGATTATGCTAATGAGAAGATTGTAATGGCGCTGACCTGGCCATTGTTTTTTTTTCTAATACATTAGATACGTAATATGAATTGTATAAAGTTTCACCTGCTTTTTATGTGTGGCTACTTGGCTAGGCAAGATTAGAATGTGAGCCATTTATTTACTACCGTTGTTATTATTTATTTATTCTATTTAGTTATGGAATATATTTACACAAGAACTTATAATAGCATGAGAAAATAATGCAGTGATTCTAGTCATATAGGTACCTTGTGTACAGAAAACAGTCGAAAAAAGGCTCTAATGCACTAATGCCATAAATATTTGTTCAAAAAAGAATGAAACATGTCGAGCGAAAATCGACTAAATTACGTGAGTGACCCGTTTTAAATATTATACAAAAAAGAATCTTATCAACAAGCGACAAAGTGGTAGGTACCTTTTACTTATTACAAGAATCATATGTTTCAATTTCATATATTGAAGGTATATATACGTATACGGCATAACAATCATCAGTATATATTATAGGCTGCATCATTGCCACTGCCTGGTAAATTGAGATCAAATAAACTTCTTTTAGTTTGAATGTGGTAACAAAATGTGTAATTACAGATACCTACAAACAAAACAAGAGTAAAATTGGCTTAATGGCGATAAACTTAAAATCTGATGTAGCTATGTAGGTCCTATGTCAAATTTAAATAAGGTTGCTAAAAACAAAGGTCATTAGTTGATTCAATCTGTAAAAGATTCTCCGGGTCAATATTGTTATTTTTAACAAATATAATTTTAGGCGTGGATCCTCGAATCCATAAGTAAACTTCGTAAGAGAAACAAAGAACTGATTATCCAGTGGATACCCTCCCATGTCGGTATCATGCGTAACGAGGAGGCAGATCGAGCGGCGCGACACGCAATAACCGACGGCATACTGTATAGTCGCTTACCATTACATAGTGAGGTGCTTAGCAAAGTAAAGAAAAGCTGCAGGGATGTTTGGAGGGAGTACTTTGATGAACGGTCACATACAAAAGTAATTTGGTACTGAACTATCCAATGTCAGCCTCCTCCGGTACCCTGGTTCAATAGACATTTTAACAGGAAGAAGGTAGTTGCATTACTAAGGCTTCCTTGTGGACACATTCCATCAAATAAGTTTAAGTTCATGATGAGACTATCAGTGTCACCAAATTGTACAGAGTGTAACAAACCCGAAGATGTCCAACACATGCTTATGGAATGTGTCCGCAACAAGGACAAACGTCAGGAGTCAGGAGATGTTTTCAACTCCAATGGACATAGGATCTTGTAACAGCATACTGGCTTCGCCGTTATCCGATGAAGCTGGTATGTTGTGCAAATTGTATTTAAAATTATTTTAGTTATAGGGTCGAAGAGACAATAGATGTAAGAAATGTATATACATGGACCTCATCAACGATTGTGACATCGTCACTACGTGACGGAACCCTTTTCTTTTCTTTTGTATTGAAAGCAATAAAGATAAAAAAAAAAATTTTTTTTGGCATACAACAAAAATTCCGTAACCCCTATAACGACCAATGAACATGGAAATATTTGTAACTTTTTATAGCATCACAGGATCTCACCTAAAAGCATTTTACAGGTAACATGTGAGATTGGTTCGCAGACATTTGGGAATTTATAAATGGGTATAACATTGAAAAACTGGAGTATTACATAGGTTTGTGGGGTTGGCATATTAGCGCCTACTAATTATTTCTGGGTAAATCTGGAATACGTAGAACCCTGGTTTTTACTGATGAGTTTGTTGTAATGGAGTATGTATGCTTTTTATGGTCAAGGAAAACATAACAAAACCTGCATATACTCGTATCTGCGAAGGAATTCAAAACCGCTTTAGACCAGGGACTATATCCCGTATAATAATATATATACCTCTTATGCATGACAGGATGCCCTAGCAGTACCACATTACCTCCTCCTATACATTGTCTATTGTGTGGGTGTATTGACCTCCACCTTAGCTCAGTATTATTCTCCACTGAGGGTCATGGACATCTCTAATTTTAAATCTTAAAAAATCAGCCACTAACTTTTCCCACTTGGTAATCATCAACAATCAGGTCAATATACCAAAATCTATCTGAATTAGGTCCCATTGTAAGTCACCATTACTTAATTCATCAGTTTTAATAGAGCCATGGTGCATGGATCAATTACATTAAATTGTTGATGTATCATGTTACTTTTACATGGTTAAATATTCTACAATCAAAACATAAAATGGTTCCTCAGTAGGTATAACTTTGCACTTTTGGTCATATAAACAAAAGTCAGCTTATCTAGCTGTTATCTCTGAACCAAACTAAAAATATTTCTAGGTAGATGATTAGAAAAAAGGATAAAAAATACAAATTCATGCTGCAATAACTGCAAGCATGATTCATACTCGAAGAAACATTCATATGTCACAAAACATTTTGGAGATATATAACCTTAAGGTTCAAAGTACGCAAAAAATATCCAGTGGTCACTGATACTGGTAACCTTCTTGCATATGTGTAAGCACTTTATTGTTACATTCTTACAATGAAATTTACTGAGAAAGGGCCAAAAGATGCCACAATTTTAATAATATTATATCAATTCCTTCCATAGACAGCTAGTAAACCAAGTTCAAAGAGCTCATTGTGAGAGAAAGTTTTTATTAGTTAAGTACCACGGTACTGACAAAACTGAATGCTACTTGTTATGCTGGCCCAAGGAATTATAAGGTTATGCTAACTCCACGACACTGGCCCAAAGGAAATACTCATTAAAGAACTGGTTCATTCCTTACCTCCGTTTTTGATTACTCGGATTTTTCGAAGACATCTCGAATATTATTTGACACTATTATGAAACTTCGCGATATGACCACAATCTTAGACCACTGCTAAGGATCGTTTCACATCGCTTTGCACGATTATTTTGTGAAATTAACTTAGTTTTACACCACAGTTTTGTATCACTTATCACGAATTATGTCATTTTACAATGCACTTCACGAAAAAAACACTTGTTGTTGTGAACTTGCACAGTAGACACGCACCACGATCGCTTCAGATGAATTTGACAAAAGCATGTTGTCAATTTGTAATCGCACGGAATGGGTACTCGTGATTGGTCAATATAGAAATAGGTTATGACATTACACTGATTAAGGCCAATGAAAATTTAGCAGATCAAAACGACAACAAGAACAGACTATATTGATGACGAATCTCTTTTATTTTAATAGATGTCGCTGCTGCTTTGTTGAAAAGTGTTTTGACAAGTGACGAAAATGTTATGTTATGAAATGTTTGTTTTTTTGATATCATCTATCGCTGTACTAGAAACATTGCATTTAAGTAAGTATTACTCTTGGATTATTTTTTGCTAACATTGTTATTGTAAATATTGTAATGTAATATTTTTACTATCTAAATAAAACTAGGTAAATAAATAGACTGCTTGTGACATCTAGTATCACATTTTGACATTACAACGCTTGCCTGGATGACAACAATTTGAGTTGTTACAAGTTTAAGTCTTTTTCGCTAGATGTCACTTTTCATAAAAACTATCAAGTTGATTTTCGTTCTCTTTCTTTTTTTAATACATCTCTAGTTTTGTACCTTCTAATGACTATACTATCATGGGATATCGAAAAGGTGCAATTAAGGACGGTGTTTATATAGGTAATGAGGACTACCGTATTTTTGCTCACCAGGCGGCATTTTCGGCGTACTAGCCCAGGAGGTCCCAGGTTCGAATCCTGGTCAGGACATTTATTTGTGTGTTAATCGCGAATTGATATATCTAATATAAGTTTGTACTATCGTCGTCTAGTACCCACAACACAAGCCTTATCGTGCTTTATGGGACTAGGTCGATTTGTATTAGATTGACCCATAACAAGTATTGATTATTTATTATCCTTGTGTGTTATTCTCGTAATTATACCAAATTCTAGCTTTTAGATGCTTTTATCCGCTGAGAATACCTGCTTATGGTTAGTTGCTTTAGCAATTACCAGTTCCTAGTAGTAGGCCGTAAGAACTTATACTTACACAATAGACTGAAGGCTGTATGCTTCAGGACACAGGCATATAGTCGCCAACAGATGCTATAGGAGCAGCCAAGGTGTTTAAAAATATCTGAACAAGACTCTTTAGCCTTGATAATAGAGGCGTGCTTAGATATTGTGAGCACCCTGGTCGCTGCGATATATATGATGGCGACTGTACGAGAGGGATTCAATGCTGGCCCAAAGCGGGTAGTACTTACGAGTATGCAGCATGTGCCTTAGTATGCCTACCACGAAAATTGGCATTGACGGGAAAACCTCTGTCACTCCATTATGCAAGTGTGACAGAGATGAAGATACAAATCCGTTATAGTTCGATTTTCGTGGGGTAGACCCAGGTTTCCCTTCGATGTTTTTCATTACTGAAAATGTCAGATGATTAATGTTCTATGTCTCTATGTTGTATGTTGTGTATGTAAAAAAAAATAAAAAAATAAAAAACGTTTATTCACAGATCTTGCTTACTTCTAAATACATATATTCTTCTGCCAAACCACATAGTGGTTTGTTGTGTGTGTATGTGTATGTGTAAATTGTGTAAGTGTATGTGTTGAGTTACGAAAACTCACTAGCCGGCCATATACGTTCGGGCAATGCATCGGATCTGCATAGCAGGCATGTCCAAACGTAATTGGCCAGCTATTGGTACTAGATATGAGCGCCGATGACCAAATGGTCGGCGGCGGCGCGCCGGTCAAAATCAATCGGCGGCGGCGGCGAATCGGCGGCGTGGCCTTGAAAACACTTGTCTATAGGATTAAAAGTCAAGAAATATCACTAATTTCTTTAATTATGCGTTACATAATCAGCTTGTAGTAAAATAATTGATTATTTTACAAATTCGAATGTCAAATAATGTAACAATATTTCAAACAAATCTCAACAGATAAAAATATAAGTCATAGTATTTGCTCGATTAAAATGCAGAATGATTACGCTTCGATAAAAGTATCTATTGGAAAAATATTTACAGTGAAAAACAATATTGATATGGTATAAGAAGGGATTAGGGATTTGACGATCCCATCCCATCGCCCATTGGTTTCGAATCAGTCTACGCACGGCAGCTCGTCGCGAGTCGTTGGGGAGTAGTGACCCCACGTACCTGAGCGCTCCTGAGGAGGCTCTGTTATAGTGGAGCCTACCGGGCGTTTAAATAATAAGTCCGTTGTAGACGTACACTATTTAATTTACAATTACACAGCGATAAGCATGAGAAAGCACAGGCACAAGAAGAAGGCAGGGTTGGACTAAAGCAAAGGGGGCGCAGGACTTAAAAAATTTTTGATGGAGTTGGTGTCATTATAACACCTATTTATTATTGTTTTATCGTAAAGATTACGCTAATATAAGCATGTTTTATAGGAACAACTTTTCTCTAAAATCAAAAATGGCCGAGATATTCGCCCTCAAAGATTGATGGTTTTCAAGGGAGCTGGGACATAGAAAAATTTCGATGGATGTTGGTGCTATTATAACACCTATTTATTATTGCTTTATCGTAAATATTACGCTAAAATAAGCATGTTTTATAGAAAAAACTTTTTCTCTAAAATCGAAAATAGCCGAGATATTCGCCCTCAAAGATTGATGGTTTTCAAGGGAGCTGGGACAGAAAAATTTCGATGAATGTTGGTGTCATTAACACCTATTTATTATTGTTTTATCGTAATAAATACGCTGAAATAAGCATGTTTTGTTGGGGCAACTTTTCTCTAAACTTGATAATTACCAAGATACATGACGGATTGTAAAATGTAATTTTCTCAATGATGGAATATTATGTATTCAATATTAGGCTGCGAAAGTCCGAATCTAGCTAAAACACGCTACGCTAAAATAAGCATTGCATTATCATAAGACTTGCCACAGAACCGAAGCTGTCAACCCCGATTCCACGTGGTCTTGTCTGCCCTACCCCTAGAGTGTATATAAAAAGCCGGAGGCGCGGAGGGAGAGCAGCCCTCGCCCGCCGTGACAAAGCTCGGGAGCCGTGCGGAGCGGAGCGGCTGAGGCTGGTCGCCGAAGGCGACCAACAGGCCGAAGCTGCGAAGCGGAGTACGGGCGACCGTGCTTTGTCACGCAAGGGCGGAAGGGCTGCACTTCCCGCAGCGCCGGAGCTAAGGCAGTGTCTGACACAATAAGTCAATTAGCTCAGCCATTTTTGATTTTAGAGAAAAAGTTTTTTCTATAAAACATGCTTATTTTAGCGTAATCTTTACGATAAAATAATAATAAATAGGTGTTATAATAACACCAACATCATCCATCGAAATTTTTCTATGTCCCAGCTCCCTTGAAAACCATCAATCTTTGAGGGCGAATATCTTGGCCATTTTTGATTTTAGAGAAAAAGTTTTTTCTATAAAACATGCTTATTTTAGCGTTTTGAATAAAATTTTCCTAAGTATTTTATGATTCCTATATAATTTTCACTTTTGATCAAAAAAATTCTAAGTCCTTACTTTGCGCCCCCTTTGCTTTAGGCGGACCGAAGGCAGAGTTTATAGTTCGGAAGAAAGTCACACGAAAGAAAGCGAAATAACATAAATTAGCGTTCAGGTTTTTAAGCACTGCACTCGCGTATGTAGCGGATCACTAGGCAGGGATGCATGCATTCGCCGTCGCAGTCGAGAATGCACTGCCGGAGCGGCGCGAGCGCCGGCCGGCTGGACCGGTCGCGCGGCGATGTTATTCCCAACAGCCTCGCGCGCGCGGGATAACCGACTCCGGCGGGGTGGTAAATGCGTTTGCAGTTTCTTAGAGGTAGTGTGCATTGACCGCCACACTACTCCCCCACCGAGACCGTTGCTTGCTACGGTCGATAGTAATCCGGAAAACGAACTGATCGACCGCAGCGCGTCTTCCTAGTGGCAGCTGCAGGTTCATTAGGTACCGGCGCTATATCGGCTGGAGTCTGGCTGGAGCTGGATCCTCTGGAGTCGTCATCTTTGGTCACGTAAGCTGGTTTAAGTCGGTCTACCGTCACGGTATTCTCTCTACCTTTGATGTCGATCTTGAAGGTTTCAGTATCTCGCTGCAGGACCTTGTATGGACCCGTGTATGGAGAATCCAAGGATTTCTTGGCAGGCCCCTGGCGAAGATACACGTATTCTGCAGTGCTCAGGTCTTTTGGTACGTAGAACGTATTCTGAACGTGCCTAGATCCTGGTACCGGGTTCAACTTCGAGATGTGGTCCCGTAGCCTGGATGCGAAGTCTGCGTAGTCCACTGTGATGCCCTTCGTAGGCGCGAAAAACTCACCGGGCAGACGAAGTGGCTCCCCATACACGAGCTCAGCCGCTGAAGCCTTCACGTCGTCCTTCCAGGCGCTGCGGATGCCCAGCAGCACCAAGGGCAGGACCTCGGACCAGTGGGTGTTGGTGTGGCACATAATAGCTGCCTTGACTTGGCGGTGAAGACGCTCGACCATTCCGTTGCAGGCAGGATGATAGGATGTGGTAGGGCGATGCTCGGCACCCAGAATGGCTGACAAGGCGCGGAACAGCTCAGATGTGAACTGTGCGCCCCGGTCGGTGGTGATCTTCTGAGGGCAGCCGAACCGAGCGACCCAGCCCGCTACAAATGCTCGGGCGCAGGTCTCCGCCGTGATCCGCCCAAGTCCTCTGCCTCTGGCTTGCTTTAATAGCCGTCCAGGGTGGGGTCGCGAGGGCTGTGTTTAGATTCCAATAATTCTGGATAGTCCATACACCTTGGCGAGTGCTGCTTCTGCGTGCGTTCCATGACTCGGACAGGTGCATAAGCTGCTCGGTGTTCTTATATTTCATTAAATGATCTAAAGGGACTCTGCGTGTCAGTTTTGGCTCCGCGTACACCTCCCAAAGATCCGAATCACCGTTGTTCCGTGATGAGAAAGAGTTATATTATAATAATATTTAAGACGAGATATTTAAAACAAGATATTTACCATGTATAGGTATTTGTTTTTGTGAGTTCCCACCAGCGCTATGTTCACGGTGTAACTGATTTACTGCGAATTTTTATTTGTGGTCTACATGCCGTAGCGATCTACCCGTTGAGAAACTTGGTTGAGGTCATCATGCATTATGCTGAGTTCTTCTGTCGACCAGTCATGACTATACGATATCGTCGGCAAATCGAAGGTGAGTGATGTATTCGCCGTTTGTGTTGATGCCAAGTCCTTGCCATTCCAGGAGCTTGCAGGCGTCTTCCATTGCTGCAGTAAACAGTTTCGAAGAGATAACGTCTCCCTGTCTTACGCCTCTTCACAACGGAATCGCCTTCGTGCTTTGCTCCTGTACTTGAACCGACATTGTGGCGTTACTATACAAACACTTCAACACTTCGATGTACCGATAGTCAATATGGCATCGCTGAAGAGACTCAAGCACCGCCCATATTTCCACCGAATCGAAGGCTTTCTTGTATAATTTGCCATAGCGTATGGATGTGGTCTATGGTACTATAGCCTCGTCGGAATCCGGCTTGTTCGGGAGGCTGGAAGTTATGAAGTTTGTGTTCGAGACGATTCGTGATGACCCTTGAATACAGTTTATAAAAATGGCTCAGGAGCATGATGAGTCTGTAGTTCTTCAAAAGGCTGTTGTCACCTTTTTTGAAAAACAGCACCACTTCGACTCTGTTCCATGTTCCTCTGTTCCGTTTTGCCCTCTGACAAGATGGAATTAAAGAGCTTCTGGAAGACTTTAAGTACCGGTGTTCCACCCGCTCTCAGGAGAAGCTCTGTGGTGATTCCGCCATTGCCCGACGCCTTGTTGTTCTTAAGCTGCTTTAGGGCCATCCTAATCTCGTACAAACTGATGTCTGGGATACCTTCGGTGTAGTGTCTGGACAGCCTGGCTCTTGAGTCTCCTACCAAGCTGTCAACTGTCCATAGAACCTCTCGATCTCACCTAAAGCCTCTGCTTTTGCTGACGCTATGTTGCCGTCTTCTTCCCATTTCAACTTTGTCAGCTGGCTTTGCCCAACAGATTTTTCCTTTGTCGTTGGTTTCGCTCAATAGTCTCTTTGACACCGTTAGTATTAAAGGGACGCAGATCATGTCGCAAGGACTTAGATATACCTCTGTTGAGCTGCCTATATGACTTAGCGTCATCTGGAGACTGCAGCTGTAGTGAGCGTCTTGTAGCCATGAGTTTAAGGTTTTCTCGGTCAATTTCTGAGGTCTTAGAACTACGACGTGCACAGTTTCCACTAGCCCGTCGTTAATCTCGTCAACTGAAACAAAGTTCTCTAGGCAAGAAAAGCGCTTCGAGAGCTCGAGTTGAAAGCTTTCGGGGTTTTGAATGTGGGCTTGAGTGGGTCGGAGCGTAGACTTCATCAGATTGGACCTTTCAAGTATAATATTTATATTCAGTGAACCACTGACCATTCGGTGATCACTACCGGTTTTTATCCTGTTGAGTACAGAAGCATCACTGCCACGCCATCACACCATACACACCATTACCTGTTGAGATTACCTGAGGGTTATGTAAGTCAATCCAGCGATTTTTTCCTGCCTCCAAAAGATATTCGGTTTCGGCGACTGCTGATTTTCTGAGTTCGTTGTTTTTAAACGCTTGTATGTGTTTTTTTATACGGCATGCAATTGTACGCTTAGTTTGTCTTATGTAGGTTCTACCATAGCTACTATTTTGTAAACTCAACACTGGACGTTCAAGTGAGAAACTGTCCTTCGACGTCCGTAGTCTATCTTCATCCCCAACAGGTTTCTCTCTTATTTTATTAGCAACCTTATCTGACACTCCTTTTACATACGGTAAAAGGGCTGGTTGACTTTCCACTGTGTAGTCCAGACGCTTTGTCGTATCAGTGCGTCAACCATACCATATGCATATGTATAAATATGGAGAAGGATCATTCAAGGATAAGTTTTATCTCAAAATTAAAATTCTGATTTAACAAAATCCGTGTAATTTCGACTGCAACGTGATTCCCATCAATTACTGAGTTAGACAAAATAGTATCCGATCACTGATTAAAAATCATCGTGTATAAAAAACATCGCCGGGATGAAAGTTGATTTTAAAATCAATAATTAAAAAGTATTAAACATAATATTCGTCAAAACATATCAAAAGGTGGCTTTTACAACGATTTTAGCTATTAAAAACATTCAAAACACTTATTTAAACTTTCACGATTTTCACACATTATAAATTTACTAAAACGGGGCTTAATCGTGTATAAACTTTGGAAACAAACCTCCGACGTTTCAAGGACGTTTCGGAGGTTTGTTTCCAAAGTTTATACACGATTAAGCCCCGTTTTAGTAAATTTAAAAACATTCAATTTTTAAAGTTCCAAAATAAGTGTAATTTCGGTATGCCTCATCAAGGTCACGCCGATTCCACGCCGGTGGAGGCGTCGGCGGCGGCGGCGCGAGCTTTTTTACCGGCGGCGGCGGCGCGCCGGCGCGGCGCTCATATCTAATTGGTACCAGTCGGGTTTTGAAGTTTTAAATTTTTTAAGGACCTCTAATTTAAAAACAGAATGATACAATGAAAACAATGTAAAACATTTTTATTAGGTATCTCAAATTATTGAAATTAAACACTTTAGAACGGATTAATCGCGTTTATTAACACCAAGACCCTACGTTTCGAGCCCTTTACACTCGTTTTCACAGGGTTAAGATGATTTTTTTTATTTTATTTTTTTTATTTTATTGTTAAATTTAGTTACACAGCATAACAGTCAATAAACTAAGGCACTGCGAAACTACATAGTAGGTACACATATTGTAACTTATAATTTAAACATAATAGGTAATAATTTAGAAAAAGCAAATAATAGGCAAGCACTATTGAACAGTAGAAGGACGCACATCCATCTTTTCACAAAACGCCAAACATTCATCACGCACTAAATTATTCCTGCCAGCAAACAAATCACACTCCGGTGCTGATGCTAAGAGCCCATTCAGAAGTTGCAAGGAACGTACTAGAGGGGACTGTTTACGAAACTCAGTTCGAGAGTGAGGCACTGCCAGCAGGGGACGATCACGAGGTCGAAAATCAATCCTAGTCAGAGGAGGGACGTATAGTCTTACCCATTGCGTGGCAAGCTCCACACAATCAGACTCCCCGCGAAGTATGCCGCAAGAAGTAGTAAGAAGGGCAAAATTACGTCTCACTTCGAGGGAGTTAAAACCCAAAGAACCCAGTAAAAATTTGGTTGGGTACAGAAAGGGGTAGTATCCGTACATTTTTTTGTACAGAAAACGTAAAAAAGCCTTTTGAACTCGCTCCAGAAGTAAAATGTATGAGGCTTCATAGGGGTTCCAGATGACGGACGCTGACTCTAATTTACTCCTGACAAGAGCAGTATAAAGAAGTTTGATGGCACTGATATCGCTAAATTCTCTGGAATTTCTTATAACGAAGCCAAGTCTCTTATAGCAGTCACGCGTTAAGGAGTAAATATGTTCATGATAATTTAGACGGGTATCTAGGGTGACTCCTAGATCCCGTATCGAATTGACACGGACAATTTTTTCTACTCCCAGCAGATACTCGTAGTGGAGTGGGCTGCGAGCCTTACTAAAGGTAATGACCGCACACTTAGAAGTATTAAAAGCCAGTCTATTCCTGATACTCCATTGGTAAACATTTTCTACATCCCTTTGCAGAGATAGACAGTCGGATAATTCCTGCACGCCATAAATAATTTTCAGATCATCGGCATATAGCAAGCATCTAGCCGACTTGAGGACTGATGCGAGATCATCAATCATAATCCCAAACAGCAACGGACCCAGAACAGACCCCTGACTGACGCCGGAGCGAGTTTGATAGGGGTTCGAGACGAAACAGCCATGTTGTACAAATTGTTGCCTGTCACTCAGATAACTGGAGAAAAATCGTAGCAGCTTTGGTGAAAATCCAAAATTGCATAACTTACTTAATAGAACATCATTATCCACACGGTCAAAGGCTTTTCTAAAGTCGTAGTACAAGACGTCGACTTGTGTGCTTTGGTCAAGATGGTCTGTGATAGAATCCACCAGAGTCAACAGATTTGTTTCAACAGAGCGCCGAGGTCTAAAGCCATGCTGGGACTCACAGAGAAAAGGCTTAATTTGCGGAGCCACCAAACCCTTCATGACTGACTCGAACAGCTTGGCTACAGCAGAGAGGATAGCGATAGGTCGATGTTCTTCGACCTGGGTAGATTTGTTCGACTTCGGTATAGGCTTAACCCTCGTGATTTTCCAATGACTAGGATATTCCCCGGTTTCTAATGATGACTGTGAGAATGCGAATTCTTTCCGTTAATCAAAGTTTGTACTAGTAGTGCAAACAAAAAAAATCAAATGATGGTCTACTCTGCCCAGAGGGGCTTATAAAGCTAATAGGGTATAAATTATAAATTAATAAATTGTTTAATTTCCATGAACAACCATCGGGGAAACAGAAAACAATATTATCTCAAATTATATTACTGAAACTCATTGAATTGGCATGATTTATCTACAGTCCAAGCACACGGGCGGAAAAGCGATTTTGTTCCTTGCGACGTCCAAGACAATGGGCAGGATCACATTGCGACCCCAATTGCTGACCCCGTCCCATACGTTGCTTGGAGTATACTGAGAAAGAAAACAATTAGGTGATGTACAGTCAACAACAGAAGTAGTTCAGAGGGTGGGTTGTTGAAACTGATATTTGTGCTTACTATGGTACGTAACCGTTTTGGTGGCGTTCGAAAGTATGTCTGTCTCGCTCCTACCATTACTCTGGCAGGAGCGAGACGGACATACTTTCGGACGCCGCAGGCGCTATCGAATACAGCCACGTACGTACAACTCATGGTAAGCACACTAGCCGCTATATTTTAGATTTGGCAGAAATATTGTTTTGATCCAATTCGCCGTGTAATGTGACCCAATTCGCCTCGGTCTACCCTACACTTGTTTTCGTACTTACAGTTCTAGAAATCACTTCAGTGATATTGCTTTCCGGCATGTATTGCATTCTTTGTAATCCACCGCTTACGCTGTCAAGTGATTGCTCGGCAGTTATTTCCTGGGTGTGTAAGTTTTTGAAAATCTGAAAAAAAAATTGGTTTCTATAATTGCGTTGCGTTCTCTCTCACTCTGTTTGTGGCACACATTGTCACTTTTTTCCTGTAGTTTTATTTTATTTTATTCTAGGTCCTAAATTTAGGACCTGAACGGGAAGTACCCATACATTTTGATTCCATCGCAAATGTATGGGACATGCGAAATAAATGCCCGTATTTTTTTATTGCGTTGACGTAGGTTTGTTTTTTTTACAGTGTGTATTCTCAACTTGCTAATAGGTACCTACACGAGTCCACGCGTTGCTGATATAGAGGACCTTGACAGACAGACGGACGGCCGGACGAACAACAAAGTGATCGTATAAGGGTTCCATTTCCGCACGGAACCCTAAAAACAAACTAGAAACCCTTAAAGTCTTCCATAAAGTAGTTAGGTGCGTAGGTCTTAAATAATATTTTATTTTCCTGATGTTAATGTTTAAAACTTACACGAAATGTAAACCATACGAGAGTGTGGACGAATGTTCCGGTGAATATATGATTTCCATCTTCTCCAAGTTCAGCGATTACGTCATAACCAATCTGAAACATACGCATTTTAATTAATCTAGACAATAATATAAGATAAAACTAATACTAAATAAACCTATACTAAATAAACCTGGTTGATGTTACTGGTGACCGAAGAGCTGGTGGCTTCCTCGCACAAGTCGCACAACGTTGTGCGTTGTGCATTGTGTTGTGATACAACGAGGAAATGCCGCCAGAAACCTTCTTTGGTTGCAATGCCTATTTTAGATTTAAGATAGGTAGAGGTACCACGTGGTAGTTATCACGTGATTCTTTCTATAAAAATTGACAGATCGTCCCATTCTACCCCGTCCCGGCCCGTTCCGTCCTAGTGTGAGTCAAGTGACATCCGAGGGCTCCTACTTAGCTATCACGCGATTCTTTCTATAGAAATTGACAGATCGTCCCGTCCCGTCCGGTCCGGTCCCATCCCGTGCCGTCCCGTCCCGTCCCGTCCCGTCCCGTCCTAGTGTGAGCCATCCTTTATTCGGGATAAATATACTAAACAAATGCTCTTATTGATGGGATTCGAATCCGTTACCTCCAGTTTCGTAAGCTGAGTCACTACATATTACGCTAGTGTGGCTATTACTGAAATAAGATTGAAATAAGTGAACATTTGAAATGCCTAACTACTATTGTATGAATACAATGCCGTTGTGTTAACACAATGCCTTTGTAAGCAAATGAGCTCAGTTCATAAAATTTGACTTAGGTACCTTCATATCTCTAAGGTTCAAGCGCCCATGCACCATGGCAAAGTTAGTAACGACACCATTCACAGTGCTGGTTGACATTTGTTGTTGGACGTTCGTCACATCTATCTTTTGTATGGATATCAGGAAACCATTTGTGTACGTGACGTTACCTCTGACGTGCCATTTGTACATTTCTTGGCTGTAAATGAAATACAAATAGTAAACTAAAAATAAATTTAAAATACGACAGATGATGAATGGTGAAGCAACGTATATGTACCGTTCAAAATATTATGTGAATTTTCTATACTTAGAAACCTTCACGTTCATTAAATTGAATAAAAGGAGATAGCATCGTACTATTTAACCTCTGCCAAAAAGATTATGCAGAAAAATCATATCAAGCATATTACTTTACATTGTTCAGTACATATTTTTAGAATATTTAAAAAGCTTTACTTAACATATTAAATAAAAAATGTTTTTCTGAATATCATGTAAACTACTCAATTACCATTGTTTTTTTAATGGAAACTTAGAAAGGCACGGGGTCTCCCTGTCAGCCTCTTTTCACGTTTTCCTCACTCAATTCTGTCAAATGAAAGTGAACCTTTACTAATGCTTAATAGAGTGCATTTCAATTATTAACGTTTTTGAAAATTCTTTCTCCTGGTTATTATTTTTACCTCCATGATGACCATGATCACGCGACGCTTTCGACAGATATTGACACATCGTTCCGGTCCGGTCCGGGCCTTCCCAATCTAGCATGAGACATCCTCTATGGCTATCACTACAATGAACTAACCTTATAGTTTGCGTGATATCTAATAGTGGAAGAGAACTGAAAAAACGTTGTTCCAATTGCAGGACAGATTCTTGCATCACATTATGGAAATAATCTTCAGCTTTTTCCAAATAAACGCGGCTGGCTGTAAACAGACAAGAAAACCAATGTACGTGTATACATATACTAGTATATACCTACTATGTAATTAGAATTAAAATTTTCGCAAACTAAGTATATATAATAAGTGCAATTTGTTTTATCTTTAGCGCATGCTGTGACCTTGTGTAATTAATAGGGCACTTAGCTTTTTAATGTGCATGTTAGTTGTACCATATTAACAGTATACTTATAGTTGAAGCTCCAACAATGAATAAATAAAAAGAAAAATAAAGTAACCCCATGACGAAAAAATGTGATTGCATTAATTCATACATAGGTTGCCCATTATTTTTCAAAGTTATCGTCCCCACTTTTTGAACATGGGTATGTTTATGCGTTTTATACTCAGTATCGTGAGCTCTTTCGATCCGAAATATAAACTGTCCCAAAACATTACCGCCGTACAAAGTCTATGAAAAAATTGTATCTAACGGAATGGGAAAAAATCTCGGGACACATTTTTTCTCCTAAAGGAATAGAAAGGGCTCGCGATTATGAGAATATTTACATTAAAAAAAACCGAATCGAAAAAAAGTGCCGGGTCATCACTATATAAAATATGGACCAGGTATAAATACCTACATCTGAATGCCTGACATCGCTCCAATAGAAGCCACCTTCAATCTTTAATAATAGAGACAATCAGCATTTAATAATCAATTAAAAAAATTGTAATCAATAAATAATAATTAGTTAATTACTCACCCCATTGTCCATAAACTAAATTAATTACAAAAACTAAAAAGAATATGCAAAGGTTCATACTTGCAGTTTCAGACTATCACTTTAATTAAAAACAAATGACATTCAATGAATGATTATTATTCGATTGATATCAATATCGATTATTGGTCTTATCAATGTCACTCGGTACACAAAGGATTGTTCACAACTTCACGTGAATAGGCTAGACGATTAAAATAGTAGGTACATTTTACTAGTTGTAAACGACGTTTTTTAATATAAGTAGTTGCGAGAAAATATAAAAATACTTTTTTCAAAGTTGTTTTTGGACGAGCCCATTCTTCACCAGTGACACAGAGTGACAGCCAACTAGCGCCACTGAAGTTGAGGTTGCAATACCGAAACGAACGAAATGTTGCGACAGTGATTAGTAGCATTAAAACCTTTAACTGTATCAAAACAGAAGTACAAGACATTACTGAGGTCAACTGTGCATATACGTAATAACAATAAACAAAACAAATCGTACAGCAAGAGTTCAAGTGCTAAATTTGTGATCTGCGATATGTGACCAAGAACACTCATTATATTAATATGTTTTCAACAAAAATACCATTGAATTGTTTGACTATACGTATTGTATATTGATGACAATCAAGGATAATCGCAGGTAAAATCAATACATATAATAAGAGAGTAGAAATAAAAAATCTGTACAATAAATATATTAAAAAAAAAATACGTAGGGGCGTATCAGAAACGTTGATAAAATATCTTTCAATGGTTTTTAGAATTTTTGTCTGTCTGTCTGTCTGTGAATTTGTTCGCTAACTCCGCAAAAAGTACTGGACAGAATTTTATGAAATTTGGTATGGTAATAGTTTATGTACCGGAGTAAAATTTAGGATACTTTTTATCCGGTTTCGTAACTTTTTTTTACATATGTATAGTTTGCATTGCTCATAATAGATGGCGCTAGCGGTACGGCATTTATTGTACAAAACTTGAAAGCTGCTCCAATGTTCGAAATACCGTCGTATAGTATCAATACACAATTACACACACACACTGTACACTGGCGCCATCTATTTGCTTAGATATGAAGTGAGTAACTTTGCCACGACAAATCCATGGTTTTATTACTACATTTTGCTCATCGGTGGACCTTATTTTAAATAAAATTGTGCACACATTTAATAAGTTTATCGAAAGAAATGGGTAGAGACATAAAAAGTACATTTTCCCGTTAATATTCTGTTTATTACACTGCCATCTATATATTACATGCAGAACTACTTAAGGCTCTTTAGAGCTGTATCTAACATTTTCATTCTTGGGAAACATACTACGTCGCAAAGTCTTCTAGATTTGGTAGATGGCGCTGTTATTAAATAATATCTAAGAAATGAAATGCGTAACCGAATGATATAAATTGAGTTTACTGAAAAAAATGTCACAACCAGTTACTCAAAAACTGAATTACACAGGAAAAAAACACAAATACAAGACTTATTATAATAACCCGTCCTTCGCCATTCTTGCTGCAAAAGTGCCTGCATTCCATGCTGGACAACCTTAGAATGTCTGAGTCGACATCTTATGTCATGTATCCAAGTCCTACATGCCTAAGTTACCTAAGCCTAAGTCAGTTGCCTAAGTTTTATACACGAATGTTTTTGGATAATGACAAAATGCTATAAGTTCATAAAAAGACAAGTTGCACGGATAGCGTGACAGTAAACGCAGTCAAATGTGAGTACCTGTTTACAATTATCAGGAATTGTCATACAAAGGTGACACACTGTCGTCTTATAATATGAGTATCATGCTATCCTTTTGGAATCTTATCTTAGAAGGGAGCGCACACTTTTGCCGCTTCACCAAGTTTCGGCAGAGGGTCACGCGGGAAGTGCGAGTAATATGGGTGGTCGAAAGTGTGCTGACGGATGTACCATCCCACACTAAACACCGCCCTGTCTCCCGCAGCACCAGCGTCACTCCATCCCGCTACTTGCTATCAGTGCAGCTAAAACCCAGCGGCTTCAAAATGGAAGTAACACCCGCTGACTGAAGAGACCTCTGGACAATATCATTAAGGTCTTAGTGACACGGAATCCTACCACTACAAAGACGGCAACTCAATATATGATGACTCTGCATGCATTATACAAGCGGATAATATATACATCATAGCGGGCCCAGGGGAAGAGCATTGGCCAAACGCAACGATTTTGTGCAACGAAAAAGTCACAAAGCCAGCACGGTTTTAGATTCAATTTTGGACAAGGATAGACTATACATTTTTCGTATTATTATTTTAGTTAAAAGGCAAAAAAATAACGGAAAATGCACAACTTGATGGATTAGGATGGCACTAATATTGTAGTAATATTAGGGTAGGACGCTAATATTGTAAATTTGAAAGTAACTGTTCTCTATCTGTTACCACTTCACACTAAAAACGCTGAACGGATTAAGGTGAAATTTGGCATGAGGATGTTTTGAATCCTAGAAAAGGACAGAATAGTTTTTGTTACGAAAATCATTCTCTTTAGAAGCGCAAAGGGGGAAGGACGCAAGTGAAATAATCAATTCAACCCTCTGGGTTAAGTCCTGGGTTAAGAAAGTATAATATGCATTACACTTTTTTTTACAGGTGTTTTGTTCTGACCTCATGTTGAGTTGGTAGATGCAAATAAAGGCGCGGCTATAGCCATATGCCTACCCTATCATGGGATTGTCCTTGGATAAAACAAATTTATATGCGCGAAGTAATAATGTTGGTATCCTCACAATGATTTTTCTTCACTAGGAAGTTAGTTGTCATTACTAATTAGGTATCGAATGACATTCCGTGGGTTACATTCAGTAAGCGTAAGGTAGTGTTCCAAATCGTGATCAGTAAACACTCGGCCTTGACCACTTATTTAATTAAAAGATAATTCATGTAAACGTTAACGTACCTAATTTTTACCATATCTACAGCGTATCCACCAACCACTGAAAGACTGTTATGAAGTAGACACAAAGATACCTACATACAGGAGTAACAAGAATGCTGGTGATCCGATTAAGGGTGCAATCAGTGTCGTATTGTGATTAGGAGAAAAAATAAACAAAAAATGTTAGACAAAAAACTTTCATTACTATTTTTTCCAAATCCGATTACAATATTTATCTCTAGCATTTTTTGTACATTCTGAATCATTAGCGAGATAAAAATACATTACCAAAAGTTGTAACGCTACGCAGACGAAGTCGCGGGTAAAAGCTAGTAAACAATAAGTCACAATGTTGGTTATGTATAAGGTTCATTTTTAAACAAGTGGTATGGTGCTAATTAATGCTTTATTGAAATTCTGCAATAACCGGGGCCGGTTCAACGAATAAGAACGTACAAATTACTTATATAAATAGCATTATATATTATATTGGTCTCTAGACTTTACAGGAATAACGCAGTCACTGGCAATCGCCGCTTCATCACAAATTTCTGGAGGTGTCATATCAATGTCGAAATTACTCATTATCAATAACTTATTATTGTATAACTTATGCTACCTACCTCCGTTCAGATAGGTCCTCTCGGAATTTGCTTCTTTCTGTCCCGTCATCCTCTTCGAAGTTTTACAACGGTTCTTTCACTTTTCAAGCGGTTCGGCTTTGGAACTCTTAGCCTATTGACGTAAGGTGCGCTCAATCCTCGACCTCATTTAAAAAGCTCCTTAAACAACACTACTTATCTTGTCTGTAACACTTTCCTCTGCTTCCTCCTTATTTGGTTGGCACTGTATATAGTTATTTATTTATATGTATATATTTATATATATGTATAGGTTTGTATGTTTATATATTTTTTATTTTATTTAGTTTGATACTATAATGGCTGTGCTATTTCCACTTCTCTGTCTATTTATGCAACGCCTACTGACTTTTGTAATTTATTCGTTTTCACTACCTAAACGTTGTCTGGAAGAGATCGCTTTTTAGCGATAAGAACGCCTGTTGTTTGCCTCTTATTTTGTTCGCTGTATTCTCTGTATTTACTTAATTTGAGGTGGGCAATAAAGAGTATTTGTATTGTATTGTACTTATGGTCTAAATATACTTAGTTGTTTTAAGATTACAAAAATCCTGCGTTGGTCGTCGTGCGATTTTTATTTGCCGACTACGTCGGGCAAAAAATAGTGCACAGACCTTGGCCAGAACATAAGAAAGCATCAGATCACATCTTTGTCTACTTCAGCTTCGCTTCGGCTGACAATTACACGAGATCTGAGACATTTTTTACTTTACAGGCGTCGGTGCGTAATCTACTATTATTGACTTTCAACTCCCAGCTCATGCCATTGAAATGCCAGATGAAGGGATACAGCAGAAATAAAAGTAAAGCATTCCATTGAGGGAGAGGATTGGTAGCTCTACAGAGCACTTAACATTTTTGCTCTAAAATACTTACATAGCTTATAGTTTCCGTCATAATAATCGAAATAGCGCTAACAGAGGGTTTCTTTACATGCTTGCTAGTCGACAAATTGGCAACATTACTGCCAAGTCACGTAGCCGGAGCGCTGCCAGGACAACTAGCTATTTGCATCACTGTAGTTTACTACCGAAGTGATGATTAGTTTTGGCTGACATACATACGTTTGATGATTATGGGAGGTTTTCAGCAAAAACAGGAAAAAAGAAAAACTCTAAAATGCATTTATTAACATACAAAATGATGAATAAATTGTATTGCATAAAATGTTACAGCTTTTCCCGGTTTCCAGCTTTTACAATCCACCTTACAATAAAGTACCTACCTAGGTATTGTAAGGCGGATTTAGAGTGTTTTATATTCCTTTTAAGTAGTATTTTCCGGTTTAAAAATTAGGTTAATAACCGGTTATTGACCAGGTTCGTCATACAATTGGAAACTGGTTTGCATTCCCTCATCTTAATAGTAAGATTTACAATTAACGTAGTTGTAAAGTAATTTACAAGACAAACGTCTGTAAAAGTTACCAGAGTAACTATTTAAGTAAATAACTAAGGGCCCATAAGTCCCATTTCTTAGCAAGTTTTCTAAGCACGACTGGGCAAACAGCATGAAACTCAGCATGCGTGTAACTTATATGAGGAATATAAAAAAAATTGAATTTGTCATTGTCATGTGAAGTTTTCCCTTACTGTGATTGACTTTGATATACGTACTGGTGTAAATCAAAATGCCATTTTTTAATTACAATTAAATTTAGTTAAAAATTTGTTTTCAGTAAGTACAAAGCTCGTATAGCAAGTGAAGATGACAATCATAATTTATAACTGTACACGTTAAGCGCCTGCAAAGAGCGTCTTAGCAAAAGTTCACTACACACTGCCTTTATATTTGGACAGGCTTCATAGCCTGAACACAGAACAGAGTATTTGATCTACACAGGGCAGTTGTAGCAGATTTTAGGGAAATTAACCTTGTTGATGGCCACGTTGAGCAGGATGGGTTGGAAGATGTCTGATGCCCAGGACGCCATACCATTAGCGGCGCTTGTCACGTCATACTGAAAAAAGGAAAGAAAAAAAGAAATTATTTGATATTTATTAAGTTAAAAGCATAAACATAAAACTAAAGAACTGAGAATTCATTTTGTAATCGTTAATGCCACTATGCTTAGAAATAAGGCAAAAGTAGAAAAAAGATCATCGCCTTGGACTCGAACTCGTGACTCTCGAGTCTCACCTGAGGCGAATTTTCCATCTTGTTTATTTATCTGGTTAGAGGGGTTTTTTTTGGGGCTTTGAAATGCCGCTGTCGTGTATAAAATTGCGATCCCGTACACTGTCTAGCCAGAGGGTCCACGATGACATGATGATATGATGAAAAAATGGCGAAGGCAACCTGAGGGGGTGGAACCCGGGGTTTTTCCATCTCGCTGCCTGCGTGCATGTTGCTATGAGGGACCAGCGTGTGGTGTCGCCCTGCACGCTACGAAGGAGGGGACAGCTTCAATGTCGCAGCAGGCGGTGTTCGCGGTTGCATGCCTAGGGCGATCCCGTGTCACCGTCACCAACGCTGCAAGATGGGCATACCGTAGATAGTTTAGTGGGTAGTGCGGGCCCGGGCCTGCGAGTCCCACATACCCATCCCAGTTCCCCGGCTAGGCGGGATGCCCAATGCATTCCTCTACGTTAAAGAAAAAAAACACAGTGGTAACACTAAATAGTTCTATTGTCAAATATGACATTATATACGTACCCAAACATCTGTCACAGTAAACTTACTGCTTGCACTTATCCGACAAAATGAGATGAAGAGATGAGGATCTCCATAGTGGGTATATCCGCCGGGCATCCGCTAGACAAATTCCCCATACATTGTATGGCAAATCCGGTGGATGTGCCCGAACTTATATGGCCCGCAAAATGTCTACATTTTCTGTCGCATTGTACGCAGTGCCATTTTTTGAGGGTATGTTTATTTATATTTACCGAGTGAGATAAAACTTGTGTTAGCGCAGTGGCAGGAGCGAAAACCATCTTATTGGTGCTTCTGGCTAGATTATTCATCGTGACTGTTGCAGAAAATTCTTCGGTGAACATATTGTAAATTACCTGAAAATTAACAAGTTTTGTTTACAAGTGAAAAATAAATAAAATAAGTAGAAGTTTTGTTTTTTAGTTTCTACATCCATATCTGAGGGAATGAGTTTCCAGTATAAACACTAAATGTTATCTAAATTCGGTCATCCGCGTTTGCGTGATGCAACATGCAACGATTATCAACTATATTTTACGCCAAATAAATACCGTTCTCACCTTTAAATATTGTATACAGATTTTATTTATAATAACGAGTTATAGTATTAAAATGCATATGGAATAGGGAATGAAATCGGTTAAATGCACGGGAAAAACTCGGTGTTTAACCGAAACCGCGGTTATTTCATACAAAACCAGTTACTCGTTGCGTGCCCTATAAACGGTAGAGACATTCCGAAATATAATCAGTAATCACTTCAAAAAATTTAATAAGTGAATTAAAGATTACCGAAAACGGAAACTCTACAGTGTTGTGTCTAAAACTCCCGGTGAAATAATGATGGTCCCCATTCTCCAACACGACTACTACATCATACCCCAATGTCACGCCTAGCATCCTCAGCGTTGCCTGAAAAGAAAAATAATTAAAAACGCAAAACTGTAAAATGTGTTCTCCACAAGTCTCCTTTTACACATAACTGCGTACCTTATCATACCATATAAGCCATATAACTATTGCTTGCTCAAAGTGCTTTCCGAAAGATTCTAAAATTCGATAAAAGCAATTTAAACCTTCAAGCAACACAAAGAGCAGTCAACATACAGTGCGACAGAAAAAGGTAGAAATTAAAAAGTGGCAACATCGTAGTGTCGTCCCTTACAAACCAACGGGAATTACAAAGGGAAGCATACAATATATGCAAATTCTTGCTAATGCAATACAAATTCTTCCATACTGTGCCTAACTTACCTGAGCAAACACACTGGTCGTATTATCAGAATTGTCAAATCGCCACACTTGTTGAACTGTGCTCTGAATAATGTCAAGTTTCTGGATGGACGTGACGAAGCCATTTGTGAAGGATACATTGCCTTTGACGTGCCAATCGAAAACATTTTCGCTGTAAAAGTAAAAAAAAACGTGAATAAAGAATGTAACAATCCAAGTAAAAATCAAAAAAATATTATATAAAATAATTTGATTTGTGTCAACAAAAAGTTGTATTGATGACAGCAACAATCTTGATGAGTTCGGCATGTTTGTCAGTCTCATACCAAGATTACAAACATTTGACTTGCCAAAATATATATATGAAACAGCAGAAATTATTTTCGTGATTTCGGAGTCGGTCCCATAGTAAAAGTTGTTACGGATGATCTACAACTACACATTCACCTCCTTAAATATTGCCATTATTACCAATTAAAAAATGAACACACGCGTTCAAATAAGCATGGGCAATTTATGAATGAATTCATTCATAATCTACCCATGCAATTTTGAACGCGATAGTACAGCCTGCGTGTAACTCAATGAGGATTACCGCGAGTCGATACACGCTAGGGGCGCTAGTGGAACGTGAGTCTTGCGGGAACATTTCAAACGTCACTTTGACAATTCACTCATATTGACACAGGACCCACGCATGGTGAGCATGAGTGGCACCGCCTGGTGAGTGACAATACGGTAGCTCCCATTCTAACACCACGGGTCCTTTTATATTTTAAGTTTTTGGCTTGTTTGTTAAATTCGGTTACGGGTTTTGCTATTTAAGAAGCTCATTGATTGTTCTTTTTTGTCTAGCGATAATGAAACGCGTAATCTTGATAAGGCTTATTTATATAATGCTGTTATCATTGATAAAATTAGAAATTGGCTATATCTTAGTCTGGCATCTTTCACACGGTGCCTGTTGCTAGGTTTATTTTGGAAAGAATATATAAGTAATATGGCTATGCGTAATAGACCCATGGAATTCTCCGAGCGAATTCAAATCGATCGTCTTTTGTCTTGGGCTGGTACCGACTCAAGGGCTGTCCACACATCCCGCGCCCGCCAGTGCACGCCGCCGCTAGTATTATATAATATTTCGAATCGTAGGCAACCCTAGCGTTGTGCGACTTGTGCGGGGGTGAGGTGGGCCAAGCGGCAATTGGGGTTTGCGTAGTGTTTAACACGGTGTTCGCTTTTTCTATGAGAGATAAATATGTGTTCTTCAGAATAAATGTATATTTAAGTTACAACTTATAGCTAGCAGAAAAGAATAAATGTATAAATAAATAAATAAAATAAATAAATAAATATTGTGGGACAATCTTACACAAATCGATCTAGTACCACGGTAAGCTCAATAAGGCTTGTGTTGTGGATACTAGACGACGATGTACATAATAGATAGATACTTATAAATACTTAAATACATAGAAAACATCCATGACTCAGGAACAAATATTCGTGATAAACACACAAATAAATGCCCTGACCAGGATTCGAACCCGGGACCTCCTGCTTTGTAGGCAGGGTTACTACCAACTAGGCTAGGAGGCCGTCAAAATAGGTTAGGCTAGCATTATATTGTGGTCGTGTTGACCTTTATAAAGTTTTATTTAAGTAGCTTGTAAGTGATTAAAAATATATAATTTCGAGTTTATGTCCATTACTAAAATTTCTGTGACAAGTATTTACTAATGAACGTTGATTCCGGATATAAGAATTATGATTATGAGTTTGATTATTATGTATATGTGTAAATAAACTCATATGAGTAAATAGAACAAAAAATATTTTTGATTAGTTTATCAGATAAATGTTATCTCTATCTCTGCTCAATTTACCCCATACCTATGCTCAACTTACCTCACTATAGGGGTAAGTTGAGCGATTCTGACTTCGATTACTTTAGAGCAAATATTTGCTTAATAATGCATGATACAATGAAACATGTCGGGGGATATTTATAGCCAGATAAATTTCCTAGCAATCAAAGGGAGTTTCATTTTTCTGGAACAAACCATTAGGAAAATATAGGGCTTTGATTCCAAAATTGCTCAATGTGCCCCGCTCTACCCTACCACATAATAGATGCCGCCTGGATGCCTTTAATAGGAACTGGTGGGAGATGGTGCAAGACAGGGATACGTGGAAGCAGAGGAGGGAATCCTTTGCCCAGCAGTGGGACACCTTAGGGTCATATAAATAAATAAATATCTCAGAGATCACTTACTTGATCCTTTAAACCCAGAGAAGTTGCCTCCTATATATTCAGAACTTATGTTGGAAGTATCATTAGGTATTTCCAGTAGTCTTTTCTTTTTTTCTTTTTACCGCGCGTTGTGCCTCGATGACAAAACCGGTTGAGACAACCGTGTGAGGAAACACGTGATTGTTAAACATAATAATTAAACGGGTCTAACGCGAATTAATTTGTTTACCTTATTTACCGACGTTTCGACACAGGTTTCACTGGTCATGGTCGCGGCTGACTGATGTCCCAGCAAAATGTCAAAACAGAGATTTGTGTAACTACCCAACGAAAAGTCTATGTAGAAATTTGGGGTAAACACACAAAAAAAAATCAGTCAGCCGCGACCATGACCAGTGAAACCTGTGTCGAAACGTCGGTAAATAAGGTAAACAAATTAATTCGCGTTAGACCCGTTTAATTATTATGTTTAAATATGTGTTTAAATCGCGAAAGTTTTAAATGTTATACGTGATTGTTATCCATAATGTATTATAATATTGAAATCAACTTACTCAACCCCAACCTCATACGTCGGTATTTTCAAGTTGCACCAGCAGAAAGCCTCTACATCCTTCATGGCAACCTCCATGAACTCCAGAATATATGGAACGTGGTTCACTAAACGGACATTATTAACTGGAAAAGAGGAACATAATAAGTATGTTATATTATATATGGTCGCTTAACTTCAAACTCGGGTAAATCCATTCGACCCTCTCAGCTAATATCTACCTTATTACCTTTTCTTAATACCAAAATCGCATAATCTGACAGATGGATTTTGAAGTTAAGCGACTCATATATTCGTGACAATACAGAATTGTTGTTTAGGTCTCGAAGATTGCTTGTAGCCACACACATACTTAGTTGCATACATTACTGTTAACGGCCTCCTGGCCTAGTCGGTAGTGACCCTGCCTACGAAGCAGGAGGTCACGGGTTCGAATCCTGGTCAGGGCATTATTTGTGTGTTTATCATTAGTTTTTGTTCCTGAGTTATGGATGTTTCCTATATATTTAAGTATATATATGTATCTATCTATTATATACATCGTCGCCTAGTACCCACAGCCTTATTGAGCTTACTGTGAGACTAGGTCGATTTGTGTAAGATTGTCCTACAATATTTATTTGATTTATTTATTTACCGTTATAAATTTACGCCAATAGTCGCAAACGAGGTAGGCAGACCCCGTGAACCTGCTGAAGCTACAGGCCATTTCAGCCAATTTAGGAGTTAAAAGATAAGGATATTGTGATAATGCAGTGACAGCTTGCTAGCCCATCACACACAACACACGTGAATCCATATCAATGAAACTTTCATCTCTACATGGGGCGGAGAAAAAAGTATTCTTCTAAAGTTGACATTTCTTCTTTACTAGGAATAATCAGTCCTATGCTATAGAATTGTCTGCGCGAACATTAATTGATCGTCTTTTGTTTTGTGTCGGTACCTACACGGACTGCATACATAGCCCGCACCCGCCGATGCACGCCGCCGCTTTCTAATCCAAGGCAACCCCACGACACCAACGCCCCAACGCCAATTGTTTTTGCGTAGTGTTCGGTTTGCATCGCTTTTTCTATGAGAGATAAATATAGTCTGACAAGCAAACGAAAGCAGTAACAGCAGCGAGTATACTGTCTTTTTCTTACGCTAGTTTTAGCACCCCGAAAAAAAGGATGGATATAGTATTATTATCCTACTGTTACTCCGTTGCTGTTGGTGCTTGTCAGAATATAACTGTTTTTAAGAACTATTGAACAGGGTCCAAGAAAACACACTGTATAACACTTCACTACTACCACTTTATTTACACTTCTATCTACTACACCTTGTATAATAACACTCACTGTTTGATTTGATTTTGGATTGACAAACAAAATGTTCGTTGGACTTTATATGAAACTGGGAAAAATCTTAACAGCGCGATCTAAAATATTGCGCCGTGAACAAAGTGACATCTTTTGGAAAATTGGGAAACTAATTATTTTAATTTCAACATCAATAATATAGGCATTTGATTGCAAGATATTATGCACAGTTAATTCCTAATATTTTTTAGAGTATTTTGGGATTATTTGCAGACAAAAACAAACAAAATATTTTCCGAAAATCGCTACTACTAACGCCATCTAGGGAAGACTTAGACAAACTGAACTAGGTAAACGAAGTTATAATATTTAAATATGCGGCTTCAACATTCCGCCCACCAAGAACAAAGACAGTTTGTTCTTAACTCCGCCCACCATGACACAATATAACAATTAAAATAAAGCATGTATTAACTAACAAACTAAGATAAGTACCCTTTGCATTGAATTATAATAACATACTTTTGAATATAATCATTATAATTAGTTAACAGGAAGGAAACATAGTTTATTTACAGCTCTTTTTATAATGTTGTCCTTACATTTGAGACTGACTACTCGTGTGATATTGTCCGCATCCGGATGTTTTTAAATTATGATTCCGTACAACCATCTAGATGGAGGAAGACCATCCTCTCTCACCAACAGCTGGCTCAGGAGTTTGATGAGTCCACTTGTATCGATGATAAAACTCTATTAGGTACTTACTCGACAAACGACGCCAAGCCTTTCACTAACTTCTGAGTGAATAGCAATGTTTGAATTTTCATAGCTTAAATCAGCTACCAGCACAAGAGGCTCAAGCGAGGTATGTATTTCTGCCACCAGATTAGCTACAAATGTCTTCCAACGGTTATGTTTGTAGTTGAGCCATGACAACACTTTGGTCGAATCAGTCCAAGCGTGGATGTTTGACTTGTCAATATTCATTACCCGTGATACTTCCATCAGCAATTTGGTAAGGAGCACCGCTTTTTTGGAGGCGTCACAAAAACTTTGAAGTTCTTGAAGATTGTTGTTTCCTCTCTTCGTGTATACCCACCTTGGTATGCGAAAGTTGGCAATCTGATCCACATCTGTTAACCACAATTTTTGGATGAATATCTTTGCAGAGATGATAACTGGTGCCAGCCATCCAATCAGGTCGAATAAAGGCTTCGTCAGATCAGCGCGTGGCGTGAGCGGGGCGTGAGCGGGGCGCGAAGCGAGCGCGACCCGCGCTTGGACGCAGCGCGGCGCTAGCGCCGCGCTCCTATCGCGCCCCGCTCACGCCCCGCTTTCAACGCGCGCGCGGCGCGCGGCGCGACCGCCACGCAGTCACAGCGCAAAGAAAAATGCTCGGTGAATCGAGCGCGCGGCGCTGGCGGCGCGCTCGCGCGACGCGCGCGTGACCCGCGCGCGATGCGCGCCTGACACGCGCCCGATGTAAGCGCGCCGCGCTCCCCGCTTCTATCGCGCTCTGCTCGCGCCCCGCTCGCGCCCCGCTCACGCCACGCGCTAGTCTGACGAAGCCTTAACCGGGATATGTCCGATATCATTCGTCTCTTCGTTATAGGAAACATCAGTAGTGGTAACTGAACTACATACTCGAACGTATCCGCATGCCGGTTCCAAGTCAACCCCAAAATCTTCATGGTTGCATCCAGCTTGATCTCCACTTTCCCTGCTTCATTTGCAGAATCTTGGTTGATTATCTTCATAAGTTCTTCATTGTTAGTATTCCACTTTGCTAATTCAAATCCAGCTTTATTCAATAACCCGTTAAGTTCCTTGTATATTTGTTCTCCTTCAGCCACCGTCTCGCAACCTGACAAGAGATCATCCACATAAAAGTCGTTCAAGACCCTATCTGCTGCCAAAGGATAGGCATCTCTGTGATCATGTGCTACTTGTTGCAGTGCCTTAACCGCGAGACAAGGTGCTGCGGCTGTTCCAAAGGTAAACCGGACCTTTGATGTGCTTTTATCTTCTTGAATAACAGCGTGATGAGGAAGATACACAGCGCCTGGTTTATTTTGCTCTTCCTTCGGTATCTTTTCCATGTGCCCAAGCTCTTCATATTCTGTGATGACAGCTGCGTATCGCTCCTTGAATTGAGGTTCTCGCTCGAATTTCCTTTCAAGCAAGCTAAATCGTTTAGCTGCTGCAAGATAAAGTTTCCCTTTAGTACATTTTGGTATTTCTTCATGAAAGGGCAACTTGACTATATACCTACCGCTACTATCCCGTTTAGTAGTGGCAGCAAAACTTTCTTCGCATTTCTTTTCTTCCTCAGTGTAGTGTTGCTTGGGATCTGGCACAACAGGATCAGCTTCAAGCTCCCAAAACTTCTTCAGCAGCTCGTTGTCCATAATGTGAACGTGGTTAACTCTGACCTTGTTGCTTAATTCCGACGCACTCGTGTGAGTCGGCCCGGAAATGATCCAGCCTAAGGAAGTTCGCTGAGCCAGGGGTGCTCCCTGGGGACCTTTAACAATATCATTCATAAGTATTTCACAATAAATTTCTGCACCAAGGAGTATATCAATTTGTCCGGGTTCATTGTAAGTTTTATCGGCTAATTCTAGACTTGACAGCTCGGAATAGAATTGAACTCGTTCCTCAGGAAGACACAATGTGAGTTTGCTTAATACACCCGCATTAACATTTACCTTGACACTTGGGTCGCAGATTGATGTAATGGTCACATTGACTGAAAACTGAGAACTCATGGAACTCTCTTCTTCTCCTAACCTTGTGATTGGGCGATGGTTGCGAATCCTGGGGAGTCCGAGCAGTTGAACCACAGACTCTTTGATGAATGACTCTTCCGAACCTTGGTCGATGAAGCATCTGAGTGTCATGAGTTGTCCAGATTTCGACGTGGCATTAACTAATGCTGTTGGTAATAAAACCAATTTACGAGATGTCGAAAAATGGTTGCGTATGGTAGTTGGCTCGTCTTTAGATAACGAGTGAGATGCAGGTGCATGTGCAACTACATTTGCTACAACTGAGTGATTTGTTTCCTGAGACTCAGTTGCTGGTGTGTTATTCTTGGAATGCAATAAGGAGTGATGTTTTCGTTGGCAAATTCGGCATCTAGACGATTGACGGCATCCATAGACTGAGTGATGAGGTCCTAAGCAATTAAAACAGAGGCTATGTGACTGGACAAAACCACGACGAGCATCAGTATCAAGTTTGGAAAACTCTTTACAATTACTTATCTTATGTGCTTCAGAACAAAATGCACAGGAAGGGGCTGTTACAGCTACCACATGATTAACTTTTACAGAATTGTTGGCAGTCTTATGTGTGCTGGTGCTGGGTCGAGAAAGCTTCGGGTCAATGAACTCCAATGCGCGAAACCGTGTTTCTAAAAACAGTTGAAATTGTTTATAACTTGGAAGCTCACTATCGCATTCAGTTGATTTAAGTTCCCATTGCTTCCTCGATTCAGCATCTAATTTTAAACACATTATATGCACAATAATAACATCCCAACTAGTAACATCTATGCCTAAGTTCTTGAGAGCATGAAGACACTCGTTGGTCGTATCCAATAATTCTTTAAGCGTGCTTGCAGACTCAGTAGCCAAGTTTCGCTGACTTAACAATCTTTTCAAAATGCAGTTTGACAAGTACTTCTTATTATTGTAGCGCTTCTCGAGTTGCTCCCAACTAATACTGTAATTATCTCTAGTTATTGGAATGTGTCTCAACAACTGCTCAGCTTCACCTGTTAGGTGTCCCTTTAAATAATGCAGCTTCTGAACATCGTCAAGATCCTTATTCGTGTGAATCAGAGAAACAAACATGTCACGAAAGCTCACCCATTCAGCATACTGGCCGGAGAATGTTGGTATTGATATCTTGGGCAGTTTGATGCGATCTTCAGCTTTATTGGTGACTTTGCTGGGCTCTGGAATGCTCATGCTTGACGTTGCGGACGTAGAAACTGGCAGGAGACTGCTGAGGATAGATTTAATAAGACACTTATAAGTCACGTATGCGTCTTCAGTCTCATCATACACATTATTCCCAATGTATGTGCTCTGAGTTAAAGCTTCCGACTCGCTGTTCTGTATGATGAGCGAATGTGTTTGTGAAAACTGAGTCCACAATTCCTCTAACAACTCTAATCTAGTGTTGAGATAATCAATGGAGTTACGACGTTCCTTGGGAGACTTTTTGAAATTTTCAAAAGCGCGAACAATTCTAGACTGTACGTCTGCCTGTACTTTAATTAGTTTATCCATCGTAATTTTTCTAAGTGTTTGACAGATAACTTAAATTGAGGTTCCCGAAATTTCAAATTCTTTGGCTACTGGTCTGAAATTGTCTAAGTCCAAACTGGATCGGATTGAAAATTTCTAAGTTCCAAATTATCCGATTGAATTTTTACTAAGTCCAGTTGAACGGGAAAATTGCTAAGTCCTCCACTCACAAATTAACAAAAGTACTCACAATTGACCACCGGCACTCACACTTGTCCACTCGTGACGTCACACGATGTAGCTTCCACTGACGACGTCACACGATGAAGCTGCCGCTGATGACGTCACACGCCGTAGCCGCCGCTGATGATATCACACGCCGTAGTTACCGCCGCTTATGTCGCACGTAGTCACACCGTTGTGGCACCGTACCGGTTGGCGCCCTCTGCCGTCAAAACTGCACACACCGAATAGCCGTCTATCCGGCTCGAAGGACCATGAACAGGGTCCAAGAAAACACACTGTATAACACTTCACTACTACCACTTTATTTACACCAGGGGCAGGAAACTTAAAAGACCGTCCCATTCACATAGAAAGTAGCGACATCTTTCGTTATCGCGGTGACATTTTTTTTAACGTAGTGCTTCCACATTGCACCAGTAGATGGGATGATTTTTTAAATGATTCCATTACGAGTGAGAAACGTTTAAAATTGTGTATGATTTTTAAATATATGTTTTTTTTATTAGTCCTATTACGTTGCTTGTATAACCATTATTTAAAACAGATTTGTTGAAGTATTTTCCACCACTTATTGTGAATGGTATTACCAAACCCTTTACATGAAACGAAACGTTAAGGATATGGCGGAACTGACATTTCATATTTGAGAGTTTTGAAAATCTTGTTTATAGAAACTAGTGAATTATTTACTAACGAAAATGTGTGGTTAATAAGTGGAAGTGGATAATTAGTGGACCACGACTGTATGCATTATATTATAATATAAGTAATTGGTTACCTAAGTAAATAAATGTCATAGGTACCTTTTAAGTCTTTTACAATAATAAAGTAAGAAAATTACATATAATTGTTGTTTATTTTTAACTTTTTTAGTTGTTTCCTTGACTGTACTGTTAACTTCAATGAAATGTATCCATGTTTTAATCCTTATTGCCTTGCTGGCCTCGTGAAAAGGTGAAAAATGGATGCATCTCATTGCAGTTAACAGTACGAAAACGACAAATATGTGTAGTTATTACTGCATACATGTGTGCACGCACACATACGTAAAAGTTAGTACTACCCTTATAACGCTTGGGGCGCTTGTGTCAGCGTGTATCCAGGTTTGCTCGCGAGATGGCTCTCTTTCTCATATATATATTATTATACTCTTTGATTTACACTTCTATCTACTACACCTTGTATAATAACACTCACTGCTTGATTTGATTTTGGATTGACAAACAAAATGTTCGTTGGACTTTATATGAAACTGGGAAAAATCTTAACAGCGCGATCTAAAATATTGCGCCGTGAACAAAGTGACATCTTTTGGAAAATTGGGAAACTAATTATTTTAATTTCAACATCAATAATATAGGCATTTGATTGCAAGATATTATGCACAGTTAATTCCTAATATTTTTTAGAGTATTTTGGGATTATTTGCAGACAAAAACAAACAAAATATTTTCCGAAAATCGCTACTACTAACGCCATCTAGGGAAGACTTAGACAAACTGAACTAGGTAAACGAAGTTATAATATTTAAATATGCGGCTTCAACACTATTATAGGTTTAATCGGTGGTATAATGAACTAAACACTTACCTGTACTTAGCAATTGAGAGTAAACAAACCCCCCATTGGATAATAAAATAAAACACACCAGCACTTTCATTTTGCGTTTGTCCAATACTGTCACAATAGTTGCGCGATTGGCAATGCTGAGAGAATTTAAATAATTAATATTGGTTTTCGAGAAGTGCGATTATGATAAGACTGGCAATTATAAGATGTTTATCTTTAATATACATTACAAGTACGTTCAGGTCGGATGGAAGTCATTTTATCAAATATTACACAGGTACGGAGGTATAATTAATTACTGGTGATCGGAAATTCGGATGCTTCTATAATTTATACCTAAACTTCGGCCTTAATACACCGTGTTGTTGTTGAATAATATGGAGGCGGACTTATTTTTTTTTTCTTCAAAAGAGTGTCTCTTAATATTGTCCATAATCAAAAAACGATACCTATTACGCTCTTTGACGATTCAACGCGTTTTTTTTGTTACACCCTGTTAGTACTTAAAACTGTTTACCAACAGAAACAAAATTGCTGGAAAAGTCGTAACCTTAATATTTTGACAGTCATCGCCATTTCCTGATGTTTTATACAATCCTGGAATATTTGTACTTATGTATAGGTACTTGCTGAAAATGTAGAATTGAAAAAATCTTCCGGTCCCTGATTATTACTACCCACTGAGCGTGTCCCTTTGACTATACCGTTACGGTTAAATAAGTTTCTAGCAGATATTATCCAGTACTGTTCTGAAGAACCCCAGCATATTTCTGTTCAGACTGTATAAATAATGTCTAATTGTATAAATGTAAGAAGTACAACTAACTTAATAAAACGGAATTTATAAAGGATGACTCACACTAGAACATACGGGACAATCTGTCAATATCTATAAAAAAATCACGTCCGAGCTCAGAGCCCTCGGAAGTCACGTGACGATTTCTATAGAAACTGACAGATCGGCCCGGCCCGGCCCGGTCTATTGTGAGTCATCCTTTACGAGGCAACAGATTGGACGAATCAATTTCAGCCGTATTCGAGCTATTACCAAACCATTATAAGTTACATTATTAAATTGCAATAAAAAAATACTAAGACATCTGTGCTAAGATACCTAGTCAACAAAAAATTTTTGCATCATCATCCTCTAACCAAATCTAAGACAATAGTAACGCTTTAAACGTCATTCATCATTAGATATGAATTCACCATTAAATTTGGATGTTATTATCAAATCGCATAAGTCCATTTAATCCAGGCGGATTATCCTGCCATGTTTGTCTAAATCGAAGTGACAGCAGGACTGTCAAAGCGTGTCAATTTGCGGACCTCTGTCAAGGCAGGATCCATATCACGAAGATTTGAGGGGTTTAAAGTAGAAGCGGTGACTCTGGACTGAGCGGTGATTCGTAACTGGCTACAAATGGTTTAGTTGGGCTATTGGATTCTCTTGCACGCAAAAACAGCTGAAAGAAATTGGATAAAATTTGCCATACAGGCAGATTATCGAACGAGCGAGCGAAGCGAGTGAGTTCTTCCAGTCTACTTGGACAATTCGTCGTTTTTGTATGTATGTTTGTTGATAACTTGAGTATCGTTCGTCAAATCGACGTGAAATTTGGCAGGTACCTAGTAATTACATGATCAACACTACATGTCTCCGGCGTTCATAGTAACCATAGGAAAAACTCATTTCTTTTAAGAGCCGCTCGATCTTTTAATCAGCTTAACAAACATCATGATATCATCGATCTGGTCTGAGATAGCCTTAGTTCAATTCGCTAACTAATGAGCCAAGACTTCTCTGATAACTCATAAGTAGGTACCTAATTCTTCTGATATTTCTCATTTCTTTAGTTAACCGGTTTGTTTAATGTATCTTTGTTTTATGTATCTTTCGTTAACAAATTAAATGTTATCTCCATTATTAGGTACATCCGAGGGCTCCGAGCTACTCGTATCACGTGATTCTTTCTGTAGAAATTGACAGATTTTTCCCGTCCCGCCCAGTCCCATCCCGTCCCGTGCTAGTGTGAGTCATCCTTAAACGGTTCTTTCTTTTTATGTTTTGACTTAGGCGTCTGCAATTAAAATCACGATTTCATTATACTCATATCTAAAACTTAGACGAGTTCACATTTCACAAATAGTCCACGGCTTTTTTATTTGAATAGTTTTCGTGTTTTTCCTTCTAAAACCAAGCCAAAGATAGTGCGATCTGGTTTACTCCGATCCAAATGATGATGCAGTGTGCCATGATTTAGACTAGAGACTGTCCATCTGCAACCGCTATCCGCTAATAACTTGGGCTATCATCACGAACACCTGAGCCTTGGAATACTAATGAACTTTTTGTATTAACCCCCCGAATTTGAGGGGTTAACTTGTCAGATCAGACGTTTGAAATATACAAATCCCTTTGTGGATTTAAGTATAAAATCATGCAGATAATTAGCAAGTTTTAAGATTTACACAAAGAATAAGTAGGTAATTGCAAGCACGTAATTTAGTAAATTTTTATATTACGCGAGTGACCCGTTTTAAGTATTATTCAATGTGTTCAAGTCTCACGAGAGTTTCATGGTTAAAATTTACCAAGATTTAATTAAAACAAAACAAAAATACCTTAACTAGTAAAGATATTGTGAGTTACCGTAAAATGGGGTGAGTTAGGATGAATTTGGAGTTCAAACCTCGATAAAAGTAGACATCGTAAACTGGGGATACTTTACTTTATAAACTTCGTTTTATTTTTAACGCGAATATCCACGTTTCCGAACGCATCCGTATTTTTTTTTAAGGTTAGCAATAACGATACCGATAGTTAATGTCATTAGTTCATCTGACGTAGTAAACGAGTATAATCGTTAGCAGTGCGGATTTCGTGTCTAAATTTAATTATAGTTTTTTCGTAAGTATAGCTTCTAAAGTAACGAAGTGGGTATTAAAGGAAAAGGTTCGCAGTGGACATTAGCTTGCCAGAAATCTGTTTAGGAATGCCATTATATTGTTTTTCGTGTCATAAATTTAAAATAGGAATTTTATTACTATTTTTTTACTGAGGGGGGTGTCTTTGATCACCTGCATGGGGTAACTGTGATCACTTGGTTCAGTTGATTATTGTGTAATAAGCATGTTTTAACAGAAATTGACCTCTGTTTTTGATAAACATCTTTGTTTTCTGCCTTAAATAAAGTTGATTTGTCGAAGATGATAAATTTTATTTTTGATCAAAGTAACCTCAATACAACATAAATAGTTGTAACTTTTAAATTACATTCGATTAGCCTTAAAAAAAACATAGGGTATCAAAGTATCCCCAAAGTAAGTCAGTTTAAGTTTAATCAGAACGTTTTTATTTTTTCCCCCGTTTATTCTACAATTATTTTAAAATTTTTAGGAGCGAAAGATTTTTAGGGTTGATATTCCCATTTTTTAACGCTTAATTGTAGAAGGTACCTATGTACATAAGTTAAAATTTTGAATTGATCAATGTGACCCCAGTTTACGGTATTTATGTGGCACGTCGCGGTTCAGTGCTTTATTAAGCACACACACAAAGTAGGCTCATGTAATATGTGCCAACTTTGCCACCAAGGGTAGAGTGGGTCTGTGCTAAGTTTCCTAGATTTTGAAAGCACAGAATGTGAAAGTCTTAAGTAAACGTCCTAATTTCATATTAGTTGGACGTTTAAAATAACACTTTAAAGTTTGACAGTTCATTTTCTCGGCAGAGATAACGTGGTTTGACTCTATCTTTGCTCGAAAACACATTTTTAGACTTTGTTTATACAGCAAATACTGGACATGATCTTGACCCTCATGTATTTTTTTTTGTATTTTTTTCCTAACCAGAAGCACGAGTAGTCTTGGTTGCCGAGAAAGTTTGAACTCACGGCCACCCCTTTTTGGTTCAAATGAAGGGTTGTATAATATCAAGTTATAGTAAATGCAAGTAAATCTGGTAAGTAATAAGAGGAAATGTTTTCACGATTCGTGTCAATCAAACTATTTTTCAACTATCAAAATTTTCAGTTGGCGAGATATTAATGATAAATGGTAAAAAAGAAAACCTCCCCGCAAAATAACCTACGAAATCGTCTAGACGGCAGCAGCATCTGTTGTGGGTTTTTGTATTCGCGTAAATGTCATTGTATACAACCTCGACGACTTTCTTTCGTCGTACGAAAGACGTGGATGGGAAGACCTATAACAAGGTGGGCCGATAATCGTGTCAAGATCATCTAACTGTTGGATGCTGGTGGCATATGTGTGCATTTCTCTGCCGTAGCCGATGAGGTGTTAGAGTACGTCCGCTAGAAGACCAGCTACAACCTGAGGGTGCACCAGCTGCGGGCGCGTCACTACGTGCACTTCAGCTCGTTTGTGGTGCGCGTGCCGCGGCCGCTGGTGGACACCATCGCGAGCCCAGACTTCTGGCCGAAGGGTGTGTTTCGGCGGTTCCGGCGTAACCTGCCGAATCCTACGCCTGATCAGACGACGCAACGGAGCCACGTAGTTACGTCGCCTAAATTAAATTATAAGTAGTGTTAATTTTACATGTTTTGGTTTTTTATTTGATGGTTGCAGTGCTTTGGTTTTTACTGTTATGCTGTAAACTGTTTTTTTTTAATAAATAAAATAAATAAATATGTAGCAGTTCCGATATCCCAGTCTTTGTCCAGCAGTGGTCTTCTTTCAACTGAAATAATGGTACTTACTTAAATTATTTTATTTTTAAGCAACGTCTGCGAATGATGATAAGACCCCACATGCAACTGCCTTAACTGGACTACAGCTTCCATAGCCATGGTATCTGATAAATATTCACGGCGAGCGACATCCAATCGCGCGAGTTTTAATTGCGTCGCCGATTATCCGCCAACTGTCGCATACATTTGAATAACGGAATGTCCGTTGTTTGTTCTTTCGAGATTTGGCCGTGATTGAATTTGAGGTTTGTGGGGTTTCATTGTTTGTATTGTAAGATAATTTGCCCGTTGTATTTTGTCTATTATTTATGTTTTTTTTTAATTAATAAATATATTAACAAAAATTAAGTAACAAAAATATACAGTAAGTTACAAGCTACTAATAGGTGGCGGTAACTTGAGGCGTTATACGTACGATTAATATTAAATATTCGTAGATAAAAAACGTATAATAGGGTTTAAAAATAAAAAGTCGCCCTTATGCTGTTAGTATATAATATACTATACTTATAACATCCACCTCTTTATCTTATCCCGTTAAAAACTTCTCATCATCCTACCCAACACTACTACTATACTACCATGGTCCCTTCCCATGTAAGTACATCCCTACACTACACAAGTGTGTAGGGGTACGTATTTCACGTAATTTTGATCGGATTTTCCTCGACACGTTTTAATCAATTAACAGTGATCGTCATCTGGAGCGTCCACCCGCTATCGTATTTCGTGTTTACTTGAGTGGCCCGTTTTAAAATACTATTTAAAGTACAGTAAAGTTTAAAAACACGTCAAGTACCTTTCACGATCTTACTTTATTTTTTTAAAGATACTTCGTCGTCTTGTTAACATAAATTTCCCTAAAGCATGCACTATAGTGACCTAAAATCAAAGGCAACCCCACTTAAAGTTAAAGTGCCAACAGTGGCACATCAGGCCGGCAAAAGAGGAAAAATGCCAAGCGCACGTCCTTTTTAAGAGCTACAGGATGCTAAACTGGCACTTTACGTCTCGTTTTAAGGTGCTTAGCATAATACATGTAGTCCTCTGTGTCAGCGTTGTGTCATAGACTAGGTACATAGTTTATGAGATACGCCACTAGTACGAAGAGTTTAACAGTCTCAGTAAGTAATACTGCTACACTAACTGGACTAAGTTTAATCTCACTATGACTGCCACGTTCTATAAAGTTCGTAAGTGCATACCTACTCAAGTAAAATAAGGGTGATAGCTAGTACTTAGCAGCTACAGCTACAGCAGTTACATAAATCATTCCAGTGGATACTTAGATACTGGACGCGCTAGGGGTAGGAAGGAAACAGGATTGACCTCTAAATCTAACATATGCATAGGACATTGGAATTAATTGGATAACTAGTAATAATTTACCAGTTAATTTAGACAAAACACAACTTATGATATTTCAACAAAGGAATACACGTAAATTAAACATAGTTAAGCATATAAGGGAATACACAGATGTAACAACATTGTTAGGTATAAATGTAGATAATTTGATTTGAATTGCTCTATCTACTCTGTCTCTTCTTTGCCTATGGTTGTTTAAATGTTTATCCGTTACTAGCGTGAAATTCAGTTAAGTATTTAATAATTTGTTTATTCAGTGAATATAATAAACTGCAACTTTACAGTTTACACCATACCGCTACAAAAAACCAGGTAACTTTCCTACTAATAAAATAAATAAATATTATTAGGAAATGATTTATTATAAGATGTCAACTACTGACCACCCTGCAATAAATGGCCACGTTATACTAAAATTAATTCTGTGCACCTATGAATAATGTTTATTTTTGATGCAAGGTAGCCAGTTAATGGAGGGTAGCCAATTATTAGCGATTTACCCTAACTGTGTATGTTAGCGTGTAGTATCTGTTACAGAAAGTGTTGTGTTATCTCGTATTATGCGTTTTAAAATGTGTCGAGGAAGCCACTGTGTGTGTATTATGAGGGTTGTATAATATTGTATAATTTTACAGTCCTATAATAAGAATTAGGACAATAGTTATGTAATATAATAACAACCCAATTGAAACTGGTCCTGGTGGATTATGTTGACCGTAGTCTATATGTGCAAGAAGAAATTAACAATGGCTTCTTATTCTAGATACCTACTTTTACGAATGGGAGACGCAGCGAGGGAAGACCTCCAACAAGTTGGATGGACGATCTGGTAAAGATCGCGGAGAACATTTACGTGGCTGACGAATATCGTGGAAGAATTTATGGGAAGACGCAAATTGTTAAGGTATTATTGTTTATAGGTACCAACTCGCAAAATAGTAGATTGTTAACAACGGGAGGAAAGGCAAAGGCACCTATTCCAGTCGAGGTATTTTGGCGCTCGGACGTATTGATAGCGCCGATAGTCCGAGACTGCATTGTGCCTTTCGGGTCTAAGTTAAACTATATACTTTTCATGTCGAATACGGTGAAAGCAAAATACAGGCGTATTATATGTATAAATTACTTAAAAAATTAGATTTCAGAACGTCATTTATATGTTCGAGAAATATAAATCAGAATGAAAACATGCGGTGGATCCATATTAAACCGATTTTTTATTGTTATTAGTAAAACTAAAGAATATAAATTGCATTTGGAAAATAAAACGCCTTAGAGCATAAATTTATCATTTTAAGAATGTCCTGTAATATTTATTTATTTATTAAAAAAAAAAAAAACAATTCCGCCGCTTCATGGGTTAACTTAACAATGACATACTTTCAGAGCATGAGATAATATATTACATAGTACATTACGATACAAGTGCGAATTACCTATTCGCACATGTATCGTACGAGGTTTTACAGTACATATGGCCCTTTGAATTTTTGACATAGGCACATCATGTGCTCATTATCACACTAGTGCGGTAATATAGCGCCATATGTACTGTAAACTATTTTACAATGCATGTTCTCGAAAAGTGAGTGTTTTAAAGGAGCAAAATCGTGCGGAAAGTAGTACTTTTCCGCACGGTTTAATAGTAGGTCTTAATTCCCATCACTACAAAACCCCGTCCATAGCAGATTGCATCAAAGAAGGCACATACGGAAATGAGCCATTCGTATGAATATGTATGGACGTCCGTCTGTCCGGCGGTAATCTAGTTTGCGGCCGGGTCTGCCGTGGTGATGATTTTGCGGGTTGGTGTTGAGTACCTAGTTGTGTTGAGTTGAGGTAGGGTTGACAGATTATTTTGATTTAACAAATTAGAAAAGGCTGAGGAAGGGACACATCCAGACATATCCTTCTAAAGTTTTTAATTAAAATGATTAATGATGTACCACAACCGATTCTAACCAAAAAGTTTTGTTCCTAATTACTACAACTTAATAAAACCTGCTTTTTAAATTTTCAATACTTTAAAAAAAACCGTGAAAAATCCTGAGTAAATTGTTAGCACCTTATTTTTAAAATAATGTGCCCAATAAAATCAACATCCATCAACTTCTACTAAATAAATTAAAGACTAAACTAAATACATGGCTAAAACATGTTATGAAAAAACTGAAACACTACTATAGTGAAAAATATTAATTAAACCTAAAATGACAATATACGCACACACATACACACACACTTACGCACCTCTAATAAGTATAGTATCAGTATATTAAATCAACACTACCTAGCACCGAAACCCATTGTTAAAAATGTAGGTATTATTTATGCTAAGATTATATTTAAGTCACCACTAGATGTAACATTTCCTATAATTAAAAAATATTTAAAACGGGTCACTCACGTAATTTAGTCACGTAAATTACGTGAGTGACCCGTTTTAAATATTATTTAATATGTTCGAGTCTCACGAGAGTTTTATAGTTAAAATTTCCTATAATTCTCCATCACCTATGGAAGAGTGGGCCAAACTAACACAGGTAATTTTACCTAAAAGGAAGTCCCAATCACTGTATTATTCTACAAAGGAAAATAAACATTTTTCATTTTAATTTTATTTCTTATATAGCCTTTGCTTGCAATAAAACAGAACAGCAATTTTCTTTAACCCGTAAATTCACTTAACAATTGGCAGAGAATAAAAATGTCCCAATTTTATAGGTTTTCGATCGACTTAGAGGAGTTTTAAAACGGCCATTAAATAAAGCAGTAAACGCTTGCAATGTTGTAGTATAAAGGCGGTGGCACACTGCGTGCGATGCAGCAGTACCTGGGCATTTTCAAAAAAAATGCACCATTTTAATGAAAATGGGTCCTCGATTTTCCATACAAAAAAAATTGACAGTTTTGTAACGACCCGTACAAAATGTATGAAAAAATGCGTTACGAAACTGACCAAAAAAACGGGTCAGTCTTTTCCTTTTTTAAAATCAATAGTACTCGTGATTCTGGTTATAAAAAACCCAAAACTTCCCAAATTAAAAAAAAAAAGGAAATGGTACCTACCCTATTTTTGAAAATGCCCACCTACGTCGTTAACTCGTAATACGGTAGAATCCGTTTATAGTAACTTCGCTTATTTTGACCAACCGCTTAGTCTGACGTGATTACAGAACATAGTTTTTTTATATTTTTGGTTTTTTGGTTCATTATTATAAGCCGGATAGGATGACTTCGCTTATATTGGCACAGTGAGTATGCCCGCCGGGCATCCGCCAGACCAATTTCCTATACATTTATTGACAGATCCGGCGGATATCCCTGAACGTATCATCATCATCATCAAAGGCCTTTAAGTCTATTACAGACTACCCAAGTAGCAAACAAGAATAGTGATTAAATCTTACATATCTTAACTTTATCTCAAATAATAATTAGCTAAATTTAAAACGACTCAGTTTAGTCATTTTAATCTTAAAAACTAAATAGTTTTAAGCTCCTGCTACTTTAGCAAGTTAAGAATACCTTAAACCTAGTTAAGTATGCTAAAAACTATTTAGTATTAAGTATGTCTACAGTTAAGTCTAAAAATGCGTATTTTACTCAACTCAGATTATTTGGAAGCTCACTTAAGACTCAATGATATAATTCAAGTATTAGTTTAGAATTGCAAAGTAAAAACTGATTTTGGTAGATGAACTTAAGATGATTGTAATACTAAGCTCTATTAATTGAGTTAATGAAGACTATTGTATTCAATTTTTGCTACATTTAATAAAGTTTAAGTGAAAATAGGTTTAACGGGACGTTTTTAACCGAACTAGAACCATTCAAAGATAGACGAAATAAAAAAATATATTTAAAAAATCGTCAAATTGTGTGCGACCAAGTGCTTCAAACGTTACCAGTGCGATGCGTGAGACTTCGTTAGTAGTACCAAGTACGTCTTCGAGTGATACTTCGGTATCATTATGCAGGACTGGGTATGTGCCGATTTAGATATTTTAGAGTCGTCGGGAGCATTCACATTTATTAGCGAGGCGCATGGATCCCGCCGTTTTCTCGACCACTGTATAGTAACTAAGGCCGCATTACGGCATTATCGAGTGTTATTGATGTTCATGTTACATACTATGAATGTTGGTCTGATAATTTTCCACTCATAGTAATATGCAAATTGAACGTAGCGAGGAAAATCACTAATGTCAGCTTGGTTAATAAATAATACAAATAAAGTGAAGTGGGGACAAAGAAATGTCCACCAAATAACGGAATATTTGAAAATTTGTAATTTAAAGTTAAAGAATATTGATTTTCCTACTGAGTTTCAAGATTGTTGCGGTAGGTATTGTGACAGTGTATGTCATAGGAGCCTTGTTGACCAACTGTGTACTGTAATTGGGGCTCTATATGTCATGCGGCTACTCTAACACATTTAAGTAATAAGTATTAGTGGACGTAAAAATACTTTAGCCGGATGGAACAAGCATGTGAAGGAGGCCCACAGTCACGCCAAAAGAGCGTTCAAAATTTGGAAATGGTATGGGAAACCGGGCTCAGGGACGGTGTAATGACATGTTGGAGGCGCGTAAAGTCTTTAAAGGAAGGTTGAGGTGGTGTCAGAACCATCAGGACCAAATTAAAATGGACCTGCTGGCATCACATCACTCTAGTGGAGATTTCGGGGCCTTCTGGAAGGCCACAAATAAACTTAATCCTAAGAACGGCGTGCCTGTGAGTGTTAATGGAGTTTCAAATCCTAAAGAAATAGCTAACTTTTTCAGAGACCGGTTTAAAATTAGTTCGCCCTTAGGTCCTGCATGTCGGATTATCGAATCTGGAACTTTAACCATACAAGATGGAGTGCGGGGTACGCCAGCGAGGGTTTGAGCTCACCCTTGATGTCTATACGTACGTAGACCAGTGGGTCTACTTATTGAGCAACTGAGCGGTACACATATCGGATGCCATGTTGATGGCGTATGCCTAAACAACATTACGCGGACGATATGTTGCTACTGGCTCCCTCCATTAGTGCGCTTCGGAAACTTTTTGCCATATGTGAATCCTATACGCCTCCTCACACGATTTGCTTTATAACGGGAAGAAGAGTGAATTTATGGTTTTTAAGGCTGGCAACAAGTCCCTGACGAGAGTCACTCGCTTCAAGTATCTCGGGCATATTGTTACTGACGATCTGAAGGACGATGCCGACATAGAACACGACGACATTAACCATGAAAATAAATGACTTCTGAAATGAAATGAAATGACTTCTGATAGAAAGGGAACGGAGAGCATTATATTATTATAACTACTTTGAGCTAATATTGAAAAACCCTTATTTTTTTTATAATTTCACCATAATTTTCTTACCGTATAGATAAAAAATGAATGATTAGCTTAATGTTACTGTAACTACTTAAATAACATCAAGAATAATATTGGCCGCCCAGATCAGTAAAATACCACACAGCAACATTCAAAAGTTCAAAAATAGAATTTTGGCCAATCCTATGTTAAAAATCTGGGAGTACACCGGGAATGCACAGCACTGCGCCGGGCGAGGCTATTATATGAAGTTATGATTCAGATTCAGAATTCAGATTTATTTATTTCTACAGTGTATTACATGATTTTGCATTACAAATTAAAAATTCGTAATTGAAATATGAATACAAGTTGAGTTAGCCAAAATGTGTTTTCATCACAGGACATACAGATTATACAGAATGAATATTATATACCTATTATAAATTTAATGGCTCTTCTTGCATAAAACATACCGTAAGTTGGACGACAACTTGGATTCACTAAGTCAAAACTAAGGATTCTATTGTATTGAGTCCCTTTAAGTATTAAGTAGAACGGTTTTTAGTATAAGTTAAGTATAATATATCTAAATCGGTACTTCTCCAAATCCAATGTGTCTATACTTTATCTAAAGTAACCTTACAAAATCAGTATCGTTTAAAGTCATACTTCGCTAAAAGTAATAAGACTTAACGCCATTTTACACTTGTAATAAATAAAACAAATTTAAAATTTCGATGCTGATTCTTAAAAAATAAAGTTCATGGAAGTTAGATTTTTGTTATATCAATAATAATTGCATTTATATCTCAAATACATTTACAGAAAAGTAGTATTCTGCGCTGTATATAAGAAAATTTTCATTTTGCAACATAATATTCCAAATTTTAATTGTTTTTTTCTAGTATTTTGTAAGCCCGTCTTTTTTATAGCACTTTCGATCAATTCTACACGACAAACAATCGTGCGTTGTAGTTTTTAAATACCTACAAGGTAATAAAACGGTATTTTCTAAAAATAATAAATAGTAACATAATCGCCATTTTGATAACCTTCAATGAATTCTCTTTTTAGTAAAAGAGTTAGCCATGTTTTCTAAAATACATCTAAAATACAATCCATGAGTAAAAAAAGGTTTAAAATTTTCTTTATTAAGAGAAGGTCGAATTTGTGCAACTCAGTGTTAATAGTTTTAAGTCAGTATTGTAGATATCTTTAAGTATATTTCTTGGTCTTAAATCAACCTTCAAGATATCTTGAAATCCAAGTTTAGAGATCTGTAAACCCTCATTCTTAAGTAGGGTTTAAGTTTGTCTAAACAGAAGTATTAACTCTTTCTTGAAATTTTCTTAAAGACTGTGCCCACTTTGTCTTAACTGAGTCTTGGGGGATATCTTCAAGATATCTTCAGGGACATAATGGTTTTAGCCAAGACAACAGCAAGAATTTGTCTAATTGTCTTCAAGATATCTTCAATACCTTTTTAAGACATTTGATTGCTACTTGGGTATGAAAACAGTGTTCAGGTAGAGAGACAGCGTACATGGCCGGCAATACTCCGGTCGTCCGACAAAGCATAATAAGAAACTAATCGAATTCCTATGTTACGACATCCGTACCTAACCTAACTGATTGGTTCGTCATCTTTCTGTCTCCATATATAAAAACATATTTCTTTAATCATTGAGAATATAGGTACATATGCCAGCATATGACGTAAGTATTTATTATTTTCATCACACTTGCTGCAGTCCAAGCCCATGGCCGTAATGGATTTTCATACTATTTTACCTCCCGCCCGGATCTCCCTTGGACTGTGAGACTACACTACCGATAATAATTATTGTTTATTTATCTGCCTAGTAAGTTTATTTATTTCATCGTAAATGTGATGAAAAACATTGTAAGTAATACATACAATGGCCGCACAAATGGGCATTATTCGAATAAAAATTTATCTAAATGATCATTCGAATGACGAATAATCCACCAATTTTTTATTCGCGAATAATTTATTCGCGGATGATTTATTCGCGGATGATTTATGCGCGGATGATTTATTCGCGAGTAACTTATCGGCGAATAAATATTTCGACCGGTTTTTAACTTGACGAATGATTTACTTATTATATTACTCCTATAAATTTACTAACAATATTTAAGGTTTGTTGGCTATTCTATTAAATAAAATAAAAAAATCATATATTAAAAATTACAAATTTTTACTAAAGTTCACGATCGTCTCAGAGTTTAATGATCTATTCGATATGATCTATATGAGTCCCGCTAATTTTGTAATGTACCTAGTAAAAACTGCACGTGTTTAATGATTCGTATATTGAGCCTAGGGTATACCCTCGTTTTGTCGAACAACTTTTTGCCTAATTTCAGTTCGCCTAAAAACGTTTAGTATAATCAACGGTTTGCCTAAAGTCATTTTACATAAACTCGTTTCACACAAAAATCATTACATCGAAAGTCGTTTTGCCTAATGGTCATTATGTATAATTATTGTTTCGTCGAATATTATTTTGCCTAATTATCGTTTCGTCGACTGCCATTTCGACTAATTATCGATTTGCCGAAAAAAGATAAACCAAACATAGGGGAACCAATAAGTAACCAATAGATGATATTAATCAACATATTAGATACCACCGCTTGAAAAAAAAACATTTAAGCAAGGTTAGGTTATAAGAAATAAACCCGGTTATCTCGCGCTCGTTAGTTTTCTAGGCTAGGGCAGAGTAAAGAGCGAGATAAAATACTTACTTTTAATTAGTTGTTAGCTTACCATCACCTTCACGAAGTCAGTCAGAGTCAGTTTAGGTACGACGACGAGCGAAGCGAGGAGGAGTGTTAGGTTGAACTGCGACCTCACAGCGCGCGAGCCGAGCGAGCGAAGCGAGCGTGCCGCGGCAGCGGCCGGCGAAGCGCCAGAACCGAATCTTTCGCGGCCTCCCTTTGCAACCAGAGTCACCGTTAGGTACGACGACGAGCGAAGCGAGGAGGAGTGTTAGGTTGAACTGCGACCTCACAGCGCGCGAGCCGAGCGAGCGAAGCGAGCGTGCCGCGGCAGCGGCCGGTGAAGCGCCAGAACCGAATCTTTCGCGGCCTCCTTTTGCAACCAGAGTCACCGTTAGGTACGTACGACGACGAGCAAAGCGAGGAGGAGTGTTATTAGATGATATTAATCAACATATTAGATACCACCGCTTGAAAAAAAAACATTTAAGCAAGGTTAGGTTATAAGAAATAAACCTTTTTTTTTACCCGACCCGGTTATCTCGCGCTCGTTAGTTTTCTAGGCTAGGGCAGAGTAAAGAGCGAGATAAAATACTTACTTTTAATTAGTTGTTAGCTTACCATCACCTTCACGAAGTCAGTCAGAGTCAGTTTAGGTACGACGACGAGCGAAGCGAGGAGGAGTGTTAGGTTGAACTGCGACCTCACAGCGCGCGAGCTGAGCGAGCGAAGCGAGCGTGCCGCGGCAGCGGCCGGCGAAGCGCCAGAACCGAATCTTTCGCGGCCTCCCTTTGCAACCAGAGTCACCGTTAGGTACGACGACGAGCGAAGCGAGGAGGAGTGTTAGGTTGAACTGCGACCTCACAGCGCGCGAGCCGAGCGAGCGAAGCGAGCGTGCCGCGGCAGCGGCCGGTGAAGCGCCAGAACCGAATTTTTCGCGGCCCCCCTATGCAACCAGAGTCACCGTTAGGTACGACGACGAGCGAAGCGAGGAGGAGTGTTAGGTTGAACTGCGACCTTACAGCGCGCGAGCCGAGCGAGCGAAGCGAGCGTGCCGCGGCAGCGGCCGGCGAAGCGCCAGAACCGAATCTTTCGCGGCCTCCCTTTGCAACCAGAGTCACCGTCAGGTACGACGACGAGCGAAGCGAGGAGGAGTGTTAGGTTGAACTGCGACCTCACAGCGCGCGAGCCGAGCGAGCGAAGCGAGCGTGCCGCGGCAGCGGCCGGTGAAGCGCCAGAACCGAATCTTTCGCGGCCTCCTTTTGCAACCAGAGTCACCGTTAGGTACGTACGACGACGAGCAAAGCGAGGAGGAGTGTTATGATGAATTGTGACCAACAACACACGAGCGAAGCGAGCGTGCCTTCACATCAGAAAGTATGTTCCCAGACTCGACCTATTGAGTCGCCAATTATTAGGGGTGGCAGAAAAAAAAATACAGTAGACCAAAAAAAATATACCAATTGAATATTAGACAAAACAATATTAGGTAAACTGAAATTAGGTATAATGATAGTTAGACGAAACGGGCGTTCGACATAATGATTTTAGGCAAAATGAAATTCGATGTAATGAAAATTCGACGAAACGAATAAGTATACCAAGTGATATTAGGCAAACTGAAATTAGGCGAACTGAAATTCGGCAAATAGTTCGTCGACAAAACGAAGGTAAACCGAGCCTAGGTGGCGAAATAGGAATCTTAATGCAGCAAAATGTATAGAAAAATGCTTTTTAGTGCCGACCGGCGACAACACAATGGGATTATCCTACCTGAATGCGACCAAACGCACAGTCGCTTCGCTTATCGTAAAATAACACCTTTTATTTAAAATGAACACCTGCATTGTTGGAATTATGTATGTTATTTTATGTACATATTTTGTTATAACAAGAACGGATTCCAAAATTATACCTATTGATGAAGAAAATGATACCATATAAGTCAATTACTTATTTAATACTTCTGAGCAAAGAAACCGCCTAATTTCTATGGCATAGATTTTGTCATGTTTCTGTACATTTCAATGACATATACTATCTCTGTCTAAAAGGGGCCTCGTAGTTCTCATTCAAATAACCGAAAATAAAATTAATTCCATATAAACTAGTAAGGTAATAATGTTTATAAGAAATTGTGTCAATTAAACTTGGCGGTTGAAATGAAACTTGAGTTATGAATTCATAATTAGATAGCTATTTTAAACAGAAGTTGATAAGGTATTAAAAAAAAAATACGTGTGGCACTCGGGGACTGCCGCGGTAAAGCTATTGCATATCATTTTGTATCAACTTATGCAATTACTATATGTTACCCGCGACTTCGTCTGCGTAGTATGTTTGTTTGTAGTATGTATGTTTGGTAGTGTATTTTTATTACCATAAGTATTAAATACCAAATTGACTTGAACTGTAAATTGCTAATTAAATTCCGGGGCCGTATAAAACAAACAACTAACTTGCAAATACAGTAACCTGTTATTCTTTGTTCTCGTTAATAATTCAGGATATACCAAAAATGCTGGTGATCAATATTGTAATCTGATTTGGAAAAAATAGGACTAAATGTTTTTTTTGTCAAACATTTTTTGTTTATTTATTCTCCTAACCACAATTCGATACTGATTAGTGATTACACATTTAATCGAATCACCAGCATTTTTGTGACAGCTGTATGTATCTTTGACCACATATTAATCTTTCAGTGGCTGGATACGCTGTAGATATGCTAAAAAGTACGTCCAAGTTGACATAAATTATCTTTCAATTAAATAAGTAATCAAGGCCGAGTGTTTTTGATCACGGTTTACAACACTGCCTTAAGCTCACTGAATTTAACCCACAGAATGTCAGTCGGTACCTGATTACAACTAACTTCCCAGTGAAGAAAAACATTGCGAGGCTACCAAAATAATTACGTCACGCATATAATAATTATAAACTTTCATTAGGTAGGTAAGTATATATTATGTCTCATCTCAACCAAGGACGATCTTATGATAGGATCGGCAGAGGCCTTTATTCGCATTTACACAGGCGTTCAAAAGTGCATGGGCAATTTATGAAAGAATTCATTCATAAACTGCCCATGCAATTATAGATTTGACTATTTCACTTGCTTCCTTCCCCTTTGCACCTCTATATAGGATGATTTTCATAACAAAAACTATTCTGTCCTTTCCTAGGTAGGAGTCAAAACATCCCCATGCCAAATTTCACCTTAATCCGTTCAGCGTTTTTAATTTAGTGTGAATTGGTAACAGATAATAGTTCATCAAATTTACAATATTAGCATCGCATGGAAATTTGTCCAAAATGTAATTCAAGAAACCGTGCTGGTTTTGTGACAACATCGCTACGCAAGATCAGTTTGCTAGACAACAAAAATAAAATAGATGCCATTATTAAGTAAAATGTATCTAATGAGACTAATGGCATGCCATGATCTAAGAATGTTTTTGCGCAAAGTTAAAATAATTTTAATCAAATCAATTTAACGGGGATATAGGCGATACCTAGTTCCATTAGTGCCATATAGATAGAACTGTAATAAGTGCCATCCTAATCCATCAAGTTGTGCATATTCAGTAATAAGCCGTTTTAGAAAAGTAATCGTACAAAAAAATCTGAGTTTATTTATAAACTATCCTTGTCCAATATTTAATATAAAAACCGTACTGGCTTTGTGACATTGTTCTTTGCGCAAAGGCAAAATCGTTGCGTTTGGCCATTGTACTCCCCTGGGCCCGCTATGAGGTATGTATGTCATCCGCTTGTACAATGCATGGTGGGTGTTGACAGCCATATATACATTGAGTTGCCGTATTTGTAGTGGTTGGATTCCGCGTCACTAAGACCTCAATGATATTGTCCTGAGGTCTCTTCAGTCAGCGGGTGTTCATTCCGTTCTGGAGCCACTGGGTTTAGCCGCACTGATAGCTAGATGGAGTGACCCTGGTGCTGTGGAAAACGGGGCGGTGTTCAGTGTGGGATGTTACATGCGTTAGCACAATTTCGACCACCCATATTACTCGCACTTCCCACGTAGCAGGAGCCCTCTGCCGAAACTCTAGCGGTGGCGAAGCGGCAAAAGTGTGCGCTCCCTTCTGGGATAAGATCCCAAACGGATAGCGTAACGTAATAAGACAACAGTTTGTCACCTTTGTGTGACAATTTCTGATAATTCTATACAGTTACTCACATTTGACAGCAATCACCGTCGCACTATCCATGCAACTTGTCTTTTCATGAACTTATAGAATTATCATTATCAGATGACATTCGTGGATAAGCAACTTAGGTCTATAGGACATGGATACAATACATGTTCATGCCTTTGGTTGTGGAGACAGCGGGCTGCTACAAAGTTACCATTATTAGTGATTTTATTTATTATCAAATTTATCACAGCATAAAACATATCATATTTACATAGATTTAATGGATCCCGGCACATTGGTCACTTTTCAACTCATTTCCTAAAAACACAGTTCTGTATTTTTTGTGCACTTTCGTCAGTAGTGACAAATATGTACCTACTTAAGTTTAATTTCTGTTTGTTTATGACACTACTGAACAAAACAAGCTTAAAATAAATTTGGGTACATTTTCGTCTGCAGTGAAAGAGAGCTTTTTTATAGGCGAAAAACATACGGTGATCATCGTCTTCGAACACCACAAACAAAATATTTACAGCACGCAGCAATATCACCTTTGTGATTATCACAATAAGGAACAAATCTAATATACCAATAGAAAATATTTGATAAACAAGACAAAGGCATATTTCGATACTCTACTTCTTTGTAGGTACTAATATTTCTTATGCCAATGAAATTTCCACTTTATTCCGTTGTGCACTAACGTGCTAAATTCACAAATTTAAAATGGTACTTAGTACGACTTTGCATTTGCACTAAGGTATCGATTAAAAAAAGAAAACGATTCGCAGTCTAAATAAAAAATTAGGCGCCTTTTGCCTTTAATTCGATCCAGCCAGTATATTATGCATCGATTACAAAATCGATTTAACATATTTGATTTTGGCGGGACTAAAATAATAGTGTTTATTTTGACGTTTGACATCGCCGTATCTCTGGTAATAAGAGCTACTGTCCTCAATATTTTGTATAGAATATGACACTTAGCGACATTCGTTTGGAGATATATCCTTTCCCCGATAAAGAACTTTGTAACAAAGTGAATAAAGTCGGTTTCGGTCCGTCGGAGTGGGGAGCGTCAGGTTTTTTTTCGTTACGGAATTTCTGGATTCGGTCCCCGCGCTCAAGGCCCGCGATAGAAGCTATGCAATAGCTTAAAAATTATCCGTGGCAATTCATTCGGCGAATAAATTATTCGCGGATAAATTATTCGACGAATAATTTTATTAGAATACAAATAATCATCCGAAAATTCATCCGTCATCCGCGAATGATTTGGTTATTCGTCATTCGTCATCCGTCATCCGAATAAATTTTGCCCATCACTATGTATCACGGGCGGTACAAGAATTATGAACTCGTGTTATGCCCTCGTCTTCGCCTCGGGCTTAAATTCACACTCGCTTGCAATTTCTTGTTTACCGTCCTTAATACACAATGTACCTACTTCCCTTTGATGTCATTATTAGCGGATTGTACATGGATTGTACTGTAATAATTTTCTTTTGTTTTATCATTGATATAGGGAAGTATAAGTATAACGTTTATACGTAGCTCAGAAACGCCAGGTAACATCAGTTTATGTAGCGGATTACCTGATGTTACCTGGCGTTTCTGAGCTATAGGAAACCAATTACATGCTTGAGGCTTTGCATCTGAACCTATTTGAAGTTCATATATAGTACAATAAAATATATATGTACCTATACCAGATTGATGCAAATATTTTTCGGTGTTCTCATCTCCAGTCAACATTTAAAACAGCCTGTATAATATTCTTAAACACTCATTAGTCTAAGCGACACCAGCCAGGCGCTTGAATATAATGAATTAAAATACCATTTAAATACTAAAAGCGGCAAAGGAAAGTAACGAACCGTAGAAAATGCCCACTGAGACCCCTTTTCATTAATGTTTTATCCATTTAAACATTTTGCAGAGAGCTGAGTGACATGCGTGCACTTAGCTTACAAACTAACCTAACCAAAACGACTTAACTCAGTAGACAATACCATTTTAAAAACAACCTTGACACAATCATCAAAGAGTCTAAAATCGACCTACCAATTTTACGAGTTAATCATTTTGTGTCCTATGAGATAAAATACAAACTTATTTATGCGGTCAGAGGAGGCGCTGTCATCTTTAAGCACTTGCAGTTTCTATACGCAGTGTTGATAGTTAACCTTTTGTCCTCCCGCATAAATAACTTGGCAATCCGCACTCTTCTTTGAGGGCTAACGAGGCATTGCTGGAAAAGCTTGAGAGGTGTTTTCCCATATTTACTTTAGAAATATGTTTTTCTTAATAAAAATGTGAAGAGGAGATGCCAAAGGTTTTATGCATTTGAAAAAAAAACAAAGGAGGAGATTAAACACATTAACATCCCAACTAGTCTCAGGAAAATTATTTTCTAAGCTTATTTAAGCTTTTTTACAAAATGTGAAATAAGGACTTACCTATTTATTTAATATGTATCTCATGTAACTTGCAACATTCACGACGATCCGATCAAGGATAGGTGCTCGAGTTATCGTCGAACACACATACAAACACATACAAATACATACATATGATCATTACAACAAAACAGTTAGGGCAAGTAACTTTAGGACAAACGGTATTAGGGATGGCGAGGGAGACCCGTCCAATGTACTATGTCGGAATCCCCAAAGTTTTTAATCCTATTTTTGCGTTCCCTAATACTGTTTGACATAATGATTTGTCCTAAACTCATATGTCCTAATATTGTTAACCCTAACATCGTTTTAACCTACTTTTCTGGAAGCGGTTCCACTCTTGTGTGAGGTCACAGTTCTAACCTAACCGACTTTTCTAACAGCAATTCGATTCTGCGTGAAGTCATTTACGTTCATAAATTCGACTATGGCATAGAATCGTTAGGGATTATATCATTAGGACAAAATAGTTAGGGAAAGTGACTTTAGGACAAACGATATTAGGGATGTCGAGGGAGACCCATCCAAGGCTACCCTGACCTGGACCGGCGGGCCATACAATTTAGCAGCATTTACGGTTGACAACACCATAAGTTAGAAGACAGGGGAGGGACACATTTTTCCCCTGTTCTTTTTCAAATACCTATCCAATGATACCTCACACATAAAGGTTTCAACGAAAAAAAACACCCCGTGTATGAGAGGTACCCTAAAAATACAAGCTTTTCGACGTTTTGTTTTACCACTCTACTACTTTCTACACTTTCTACTACTAACGGCCATTGAGCTAAGCCGCAGACGGACGGACAGACAGAAATGGCGAAACTATAAGGGTTCCTAGTTGACTACGGAACCCTAAAAACTAGTACAACACAATCGCTTAATGAGGGCGCTACTGGACGTTCGGAGCCCTCTTAAAGAATGGCTCCTTGATATTCCTAATTACTTTGTGACTTTACTAGTAGGTCCTACATTTAAATCCGTTATCGTCGCTTTGAAGATTTCTGAAAATTGAACAAGCTCTTTAGGTCTCGATTAATTAACCTTATTTAACCAAAACTGTTCAGTATTGGCGGCTGATTTCCCTTGAGTTTAGAATTAGGTACACGTGCCAAAATTCCAATTAGGCAAAAACAATTGGGCCGTTTTCCTTTTTTACCGACAATGAAACGCGATTTTCTTGATCATGTGTAAAATGAAAAAGGTAGAAATTATTAAATAAAACAACATATGTGGTCGAAGTAGACTATTTGATAGTTATTTTCACGTAAGTAAGGTTTTCAGTGGTTTTCTAGAATAATTATGACTGAGTGGCCTTTTTCAGCGAAGACGGCCTCCCTTTTAGCCACTCTGTCATGGTATTTTGAATTTAATAATGTAGGTAAGTTGCTGTCTTGATAAAGCAAACTAAAATTTCGGGTATTTACTAAATACCCGAAAAGAAAAGAAGAAAAAAAAGGTAAATACTATTTACATTCTATACATAATAATCGAATTCTAAATCAGACATTTTTCAGCGCGGAGACATATTATTGTCAGATCAATTGAACTGTATTTTAATAATAATACTGTCAGGGGTAGTTTCATTTAGATAAAACTAGATTTTCAGTTCAAGTAGAGTTTCACTAGATTCGGAGAACTTCATCTCGCTTCGCTCGCTCGTTCAACTATCTCTGTCACACCGTGTTGTATAACATTTTGTTTTGTAACTCTAATGTGGAAGCATTATTACTACACCTAGATATTTTTCCAGTAGGAACAACATTTATTTAGTGCTTGCCACAATAAAAACATCGGCAATCCTGTTATCGATAAATATAGACCATCACTTCAACGAACTTGTGACATTCTGCGTCAATTTGAAAGACAACTTCGGTGTGTGTGTGTGTGTGTGTGTGTGTGTGTGTGTGTGTGTGTTAGAATCGATCCACGTTATCTTTTTCAAGCAAATGAACTTTAATAAGTGTTATTTTAAACGTCAATTTTGTATGAAATGATGAGGTTTTGTTACTTTTACAGTCTTTGCTATCAAAAATCTAACTCTATGGAGTGACATATGGGATAAATAATTCAAACCATGAAAGAAAGTTACGAAAGTTTTCCAAATTATTTCTGGAGTAAGAAAAATATAAATAAATTGAAAATGTTGTTATTATTATTTATTTTCTGTAATTCTTAGGCTAGGTAATTTTATAATATGATTATAAAAGTAAAATACAAAAACACATACAAAAACAATACAAAATACATATAAACATATTATAAAAAACCTAACCTAGAGTGCCGCCGGCAACGGGGCAGGGCCCAGGCTGCCGGTGGTTAGGGCCGCAGAGAAAGGAACCGCCGGACTATACGCTATATTTATTAAGCTATTGCATAGCTTCTATCGCGGGCCTTGAGCGCGGGGACCGAATCCAGAAATTCCGTAACGAAAAAAAACCTGACGCTCCCCACTCCGACGGACCGAAACCGACTTTATTCACTTTGTTATAAAGTTCTTTATCGGGGAAAGGATATATCTCCATACGAATGTCGCTAATTGTCATATTCTATACAAAATATTGAGGACAGTAGCCCTTATTACCAGAGATACGGCGATGTCAAATGTCAAAATAAACACTATTATTTTTTCCCGCCAGAATCAAATATGTTAAATCGATTTTGTAATCGATGCATAATATACTGGCTGGATCGAATTAAAGGCAAAAGGCGCCTAATTTTTTATTTAGACTGCGAATCGTTTTGTTTTTTTAATCGATACCTTAGTGCAAATGCAAAGTCGTACTAAGTACCATTTTAAATTTGTGAATTTAGCACGTTAGTGCACAACGGAATAAAGTGGAAATTTCATTGGCATAAGAAATATTAGTACCTACAAAGAAGTAGAGTATCGAAATATGCCTTTGTCTTGTTTATCAAATATTTTCTATTGGTATATTAGATTTGTTCCTTATTGTGATAATCACAAAGGTGATATTGCTGCGTGCTGTAAATATTTTGTTTGTGGTGTTCGAAGACGATGAATACCGTATGTTTTTCGCCTATAAAAAAGCTCTCTTTCACTGCAGACGAAAATGTACCCAAATTTATTTTAAGTTTTTTTTGTTCAGTAGTGTCATAAACAAACAGAAATTAAACTTAAGTAGGTACATATTTGTCACTACTGACGAAAGTGCACAAAAAATACAAAACTGTGTTTTTAGGAAATGAGTTGAAAAGTGACCAATGTGCCGGGATCCATTAAATCTATGTAAATATGATATGTTTAATGCTGTGATAAATTTGATAATAAATAAAATCACTAATAATGGTAACTTTGTAGCAGCCCGCTGTCTCCACAACCAAAGGCATGAACATGTATTGTATCCATGTCCTATAGACCTAAGTTGCTTATCCACGAATGTCATCTGATAATGATAATGCTATAAGTTCATGAAAAGACAAGTTGCATGGATAGTGCGACGGTGATTGCTGTCAAATGTGAGTAACTGTATAGAATTATCAGAAATTGTCATACAAAGGTGACAAACTGTTGTCTTATTACGTTACGCTATCCGTTTGGGATCTTATCCCAGAAGGGAGCGCACACTTTTGCCGCTTCGCCACCGCTAGAGTTTCGGCAGAGGGCTCCTGCTACGTGGGAAGTGCGAGTAATATGGGTGGTCGAAATTGTGCTAACGCATGTAACATCCCACACTGAACACCGCCCCGTTTTCCACAGCACCAGGGTCACTCCATCTAGCTATCAGTGCGGCTAAACCCAGTGGCTCCAGAACGGAATGAACACCCGCTGACTGAAGAGACCTCAGGACAATATCATTGAGGTCTTAGTGACGCGGAATCCAACCACTACAAATACGGCAACTCAATGTATATATGGCTGTCAACACCCACCATGCATTGTACAAGCGGATGACATACATACCTCATAGCGGGCCCAGGGGAGTACAATGGCCAAACGCAACGATTTTGCCTTTGCGCAAAGAACAATGTCACAAAGCCAGTACGGTTTTTATATTAAATATTGGACAAGGATAGTTTATAAATAAACTCAGATTTTTTTGTACGATTACTTTTCTAAAACGGCTTATTACTGAATATGCACAACTTGATGGATTAGGATGGCACTTATTACAGTTCTATCTATATGGCACTAATGGAACTAGGTATCGCCTATATCCCCGTTAAATTGATTTGATTAAAATTATTTTAACTTTGCGCAAAAACATTCTTAGATCATGGCATGCCATTAGTCTCATTAGATACATTTTACTTAATAATGGCATCTATTTTATTTTTGTTGTCTAGCAAACTGATCTTGCGTAGCGATGTTGTCACAAAACCAGCACGGTTTCTTGAATTACATTTTGGACAAATTTCCATGCGATGCTAATATTGTAAATTTGATGAACTATTATCGTAATGACGTGCTCTTAGGTAAGTTGTCTCGCATTGGGTTTTCTCCTAGACTACTTAAATTTTTCGGCGATTATCTACGCGATCGGCGTCAGTACGTGCAACACGGATGCTTTATCTCTGAATCCTATCATACCCGTTCTGGAGTTAGCCAGGGTTCGATTCTGGGACCATTGCTGTTCGGCATCATGGTCAATGATCTGGCGTCTGTTTCTAAAAGTGCCAAATGCTTGCTCTATGCTGATGACTTGAAGCTGATGTATGGAGTGCATCAACTTTCAGATTCCGTATTGCTTCAGGAGGATGTTGATCGCCTATACAGGTGGAGCATTGATAACAAGCTCCTATTTAATATAGAAAAATGCTCCGTTATGACTTTTGGGCGTATTCATAACCCCCTCCTTGCTAGGTACACCCTAGGGACGGAACTGTTAGCTCGTACTGATGTTGTTAAGGACTTGGGTGTCGTCTTCGATTCACGCCTCACCTTTCATGACCACATTAAAGAGTTGGCTAAAAACTGCTTCCGAAGGTTGGGATTCGTGATTCGAAACTCGCGTGACTTCGACAGTCCAAAAGTTATTCATCTTTTGTTTACCGCCCTTGTTAGATGTAAACTCGAGACAGCTTCTATAGTATGGAACCCACATGAAGCTTCTTACGCTTTGTTGCTGGAGAAAATCCAAAAAGCATTTTTACGCTTCCTCTATAAAAAAAGATTTGGATATTATCCTTTTTTGTACCCAACAAAATTTTTATTAGGCGTTTTAGGTTATAATTCCCTTGAAGTGAGGCGTCGAAACATTTTACTAACCAGCGTCTGTAAAATATTGCGAGGGCAATCAGATTGCCCAGAATTAGTTGGTCAAGCGGTACGGCTTTTCGTTCCTTTTATACCAAAAATTTCTCTCCGTCCGCGCGCCCACCTATTGCTGGCGGCTCCGGCAGCGCGCACCGTATCGCGGAAACACTCTCCTCTTGTCAGAGCTCTTCACTGTATAAATGAGCTTCTCGCATTTGCACCAGATTTAGATGTTTTTGCTAGTGGTTGGCAATCGGTATGGCGAGAATGTATAAGGTACTGTGAGGCGATGGATAGAAGTAAATCTTCAGTAATTTATTGATAATTTAAGTTTTGTTAAAATTTGTAATACACAGTTACTTAGTTAAGACTGTTATGCTGTGTCATTATATTGAAAAAAAAAAAAATATCTGTTACCAATTCACACTAAATTAAAAACGCTGAACGGATTAAGGTGAAATTTGGCATGGGGATGTTTTGACTCCTAGGAAAGGACAGAATAGTTTTTGTTATGAAAATCATCCTATATATCCCCTTTGCACCTCTATATTATAGAGGTGCAAAGGGGAAGGAAGCAAGTGAAATAGTCAAATCTATAATTGCATGGGCAGTTTATGAATGAATTCATTCATAAATTGCCCATGCACTTTTGAACGCCTGTGTAAATGCGAATAAAGGCCTCTGCCGATCCTATCATAAGATCGTCCTTGGTTGAGATGAGACATAATATATACTTACCTACCCAATGAAAGTTTATAATTATTATATGCGTGACGTAATTATTTTGGTATCCTCGCAATGTTTTTCTTCACTGGGAAGTTAGTTGTAATCAGGTACCGACTGACATTCTGTGGGTTAAATTCAGTGAGCTTAAGGCAGTGTTGTAAACCGTGATCAAAAACACTCGGCCTTGATTACTTATTTCATTGAAAGATAATTTATGTCAACTTGGACGTACTTTTTAGCATATCTACAGCGTATCCAGCCACTGAAAGATTAATATGTGGTCAAAGATACATACAGCTGTCACAAAAATGCTGGTGATTCGATTAAATGTGTAATCACTAATCAGTATCGAATTGTGGTTAGGAGAATAAATAAACAAAAAATGTTTGACAAAAAAAACATTTAGTCCTATTTTTTCCAAATCAGATTACAATATTGATCACCAGCATTTTTGGTATATCCTGAATTATTAACGAGAAAAAAGAATAACAGGTTACTGTAGTTGCAAGTTAGTTGTTTGTTTTATACGGCCCCGGAATTTAATTAGCAATTTACAGTTCAAGTTAATTGGGTATTTAATACTTATGGTAATAAAAATACACTACCAAACATTATAATACTGCGCAGACGAAGTCGCGCTAGTAATTGCATAAGTTGATACAAAATGATATGCAATAGCTTTACCGCGGCAGTCCCCGAGTGCCACACGTATTTTTTTTATTTATTATTATTACCTATACTTCTCTTTGTAGCTCTATGACGTTGAAGTGTTACTTATCGATAACAGGGCTATCGATGTTTTTATTTTGTCAAACACTTGCAACAGGTCGTTCGCGCTAAGAAAATCTCCAAATGTAATTCATTACCGATTATTGACCACCGACAATATGTTCAAACGTATTCTTCGAAACGGCACAAAACGGATGAGGTTGCGTTTAATTATATCCCCACTTTTTGTTGTAGATTGAATGGAGGTCGCAGCAAAAAAGCAAACAATCTGAAAATGGCCGAACAATGTCGTGTCCTATCAAAATATTCGTTTTCTCGTTTTTTCACCAAAGCGTCTGCCAACTTCGAATGACGGCGAAATTGATGAACAAACCACATTTACACAACAGAACGGTATAAGTAGAATTTTCCAATCAAATCATTTATTCTTTGTAGGGCATCGCTCGCCACTGATCATAGAATACCACTCGTAGACTCCGTCTCGTCACAGAATCCGCTCGGCTACATAATTAAGGCATTTACGTAGACCACAATATTTTATGGGGCGACTGTTCACTATTCTCCCAGGCACAACATTTAAGTTAAACCACATTTTCATTCCCGTAGGAGATAAACAGCATTAAAGTACAACATAATCAGCAAAAAAAAATATCACTATATAAATAGTAATACAAAGAAACCTTAAATTACACGTAAAAGATTGATACCAAACATAAATGTTTCAAAAATAATCTCTCGAAATCGTTATCTGTCAGTGACTATATATAGCGCGACTGTTTTATACTTAGACCATTTAGAGCATATTTGATATTGTGCCCCTCTGCGAAAATCATATATGCAATGACCATGTTCATTGTATGGGCTGACGTTTATCTGACATAGCTATTAGTACGATACATACGAATGGCCATACATTTGAGGATCCTGTCCTGTAAAAATCGGCAAACCTTTTGCGTATAGAAAATAACAGACATAGCCAGTCCCGTTGGTTAGTAGCTAAAGACTGTACACGATATAATCTGGGCATGCACGATCTGGTCTATTTCCAAAACCATCGCTAGAAGAACCTCTTCTACTTTCAAAAAGTAGAAGAGGTTTAAAATAAATTCTTGACTAATGTTTGTAAACACGGAGAAGCGGTCGCGTTGCCGTAGGACTTAGGAGGTGCCAATATGCGATGACCGCGAGTCTATGCTTCATCTATTACCTTTAGGTAAGTGTTCTGTGCCACTGAGGCATAGTCAAGCAATCATTTTATAGGCATTGTGTGTGACAGGACCGTAATTGAACGGTTTTTGAGGACCATTAGGGTTCTGTAAATTAATGCCGGTTTTTTTAATGTTACTTAGATGAATTGGTGTGATAATGAAAAATACCTATTGTTTGGACTACGTATCTTGATTATTGAATGATTCAAAAATAAATACTTGCAAACTTTTAGTTATCGCATTTAGCCATAAAAATGATGAAAAAAACTACATCTCGAAGTATGACGTCAGCATTTGTGTTTGTACTTAGGTACTTAGTTTTCGTGTTTTTTCCTTCTAAAAGAAGGACGACCGGTGATAAGTACTGCGATCTCGTATACTCTGATACAAATATACAGTGTGCGCTGATTTGTCTGTTGTCACCCAGCCAGTAAGTTACTAAATTGCAACCCCGCAAAAAAATCCGCTACAAAGATATTTTGTTTATTTTCCAACATGAACAATTTTAAATTTATCGGCCAAACATTGACTCCCCGCGGTAGACAATGCGGTGCGAACAGTTTCGAAGATTACGAGCTTAGATTAAAAAGAACACTACACGCCCCTGGCTGCAGGGATGACAGAGGCGTGCTCCGGGATGGGACGGGAAGTTGCTTATATTTACCACCACGGAAGAATAACTAAAGTATGGAACAAAATGCAAAAACTGCCAAATGTCACCAATCTGGTGCAGCCATGAAATTGGCAGTAGATTTTTCAAATGTCGTAAGTCTATCTTTTCAACATGCCTCTTACGACATTTAAAAAATCCACTGTCAAAATATGCGACAAAGTTAAGCTGTAATGCATTGATACCGACTACCCAATTACAACGATGTATTTAATTTGGCTGCATGGATGAATTGAGTCAGAGAGAGGTCAGCAAAACTGTGACAACCTACAGAATCGGAGAAATAAACATATATTCATCTCTCTTGGACACTCTCTTTATTTGGTAACGAAGTAAAGGACGCGTGTATGACTTTGATGTTGACTTTGCTGATGAGTTTTGACGAAGGGCTTGTTTGGTTGGCAGTTCTCAACCGTGCGGAGTCTGTATTGTATTTTCCGGAAATCGTTTTTTTCCACGTCGTTTCCATTCGCATAATTAGGTACCCTTTTTTTCTTAATAGCTCTATACTCTAGCAAAATTTCCCATTGTTTATTGTTCTTCATAGGTACTTAGCAAGAATTACATTACAAAACACTCCTATTCCTATTTCTGCGTAGTTTGCTCTTCTGGCATCTAAAGTTACCTAACCGACCTATGAACTATTAGGGCACATCTATCGTACCTATTATAAAGTAAAAATATGAGAAAACCATAGTAAGGAAGCCTAACTGAATCCATAAACAGCATTAATGGAAGCGTCATGGATAAAAGATTTCCGGAAAACACAGTATACGCTCCGGTCAAGAATAGAGCGTTGTCTTGAAGATGACCTACCTCACCTACCCTGAGTTAAGTATTGCGTGTTTCCATCAAATGATCCGTGTGCTCGTTTGCGATCGATGCCATAGAAAAAATACTACTTTAATCCGCTTATAGATTTCCAAACTGAACGATAATGCAGTTTCGTCTTTCAACTTGTCAAGTAAATCGACAGGCGTCAACGCATGTTTCTCGTTGTAGTCGCAACATCAGGCTAACCCGCGACGCTATCGGTTGCAAATATTTGACCAAGGGTGTGATGGTGTAGTTTAATTTATATACGTGCTAGAGCCTGCCGGTCTTAGCCGGACGGGCGGCAAGAGACTGATGAACTGATGGAGTGACCTTCGTGCCCTGGCAGAGAAGTACTGGAGGACGCTACGTGCTGACGCACTTTTGCTTGGTCGCACCATCCGGCTTGCGGGAAAAGCTGTGGAGACGGCAGCCTGTGCAAGCGAAGTTGTTACTCGTTACTTAAAAAAGCAATTATATATTTGTCTCGTTTGCCTTGGAGACGACTTGGTGTTGGGGTCTAGAGTTAAGACTTTGATCGCAGAGTTTGGGCGGTGATTACGGGAGAGAGGTCTTGACCCTCGCTTTGGGTCATTTCTGGTATAATGGTTAGTCATCACGAGTCAAAGCGGCAATGGCGCAAGCGTGATGGTTACTTTTGCGCCGGGAACGACACGGGCAGATTATTTGACTAGTACCTATGGTATGTTTCACCCATCATCCATCCATCCTTTCAATCGAAAGACGTCCACTGCTGGACATAGGCCTCCCCCAAAGATTTCCACAATGACCGTTCCTGCGCCACCTGCATCCAGCGGATTCCTGCGACCTTCACCATGGTATGTTTAGGATATTGATATTCGGTACAGCGGTTTAATGTGTAAAATAAATGACTTCCATATTCGTGTCGGTCTACAAAAAGTTTGACATACCTATGCAACTTACTGTCCTTACTGGTAACATCCCCAATGACTTAAGGGTCGTGGTGCCGCAGGGGTGTTTTAATAAACGGAAAACTGATTTATAGCTCTCGAATAGGAATTTTCCGGCGCGGTGAAGGCGATGGTAAGGGTGCTATTTCGTTAGTGCGACTAACGCTGCGTTTGTCGCATTGCGGATGTCGCGCTCTTTCTGCATACGCAATTTTTGGATGTTATACATAACACAGATTTTGATGTATACTTTAATGTAAAAAAAAATAAGTTTTAATTTAGGTACCTTACACTCCTCACAAGGCTCAAAATGAGCTTAAAATTTGGCTAGTTTTGACAGTGCTCTGTCATTTTGTGTTGTTTAATGTAAAGTATACATCTTTACAAGAAATATCTTAAAAACTAAGTATAAAATCGCGTCCTCTGTCAGTTTTTGTCAGTTATCCATCTATCTATGTCCGCTTGTAGTATCCTTGAGGATGACTCACTTATCCTTGAGGATGATCTGTCAGTTTCTATAGAAAAAGGCACGTGACCTCCGAGGGATGCGAGTTCGGACGTGATTCTTTCTATTGAAATTGACAGATCGTCCCGTCCAGTCCCGTCCTGTACCGTTCTAGGGTGAGTCATCCTTTAAAATAAGTATGAGAAAACGATATTCGCTAACGTTTGCGCTCATCTTGCTGTCACTGAGATTAATACGGTAGTGCGAGTAAGATGGACTGATAGAGACGCAGGTTACGTAAAATTTATGGTAAGGATAATGGTAAATATGTGTCTACTTATCGAAATGCTGAAACTTTTGTCTTATATGTCTACCGTTTATGTTTACTCCCACTCGTAGCCTGGATTCGAGCAATCCCACTTGTTAAAACCATGCATCAAATAGGTCAGTCTGTACACAACTCAGTAAATCGGTAGTAAGGAATACGTTATGCTTGGTATCTCCTGTCTCAATTGCTTGCTTTGCCCTTCAGTCAGCCATCTCATTGCCAACAATGCCACAGTGACTCGGCACCCACCTAAGAACAATTTGAAGGCCCTTTGTCTCAGCTTGCCTTAACAGAGCATTAATTTTGAAATTTCACAAATTGTTGTACCGCCACACGCACCTGACAGCATGCTGACAACCCTAATGTTAATGTCATCTTGACATTTGCAAGCTTGACAAGCTAAACGTCAAATTTAGGAAAGATAAGCTAATTTACTTTACTTAGTACTATTACTTATTCTGTGATGATATTTAAACGCGTTAAAGAAACGATCGCTTAAAGCGATATTTGTAATTGCACAGTCATCCGGAAAGGAATTTAGGGGATCGATTTCTTTGAGATTTTGCGGTTTTTAAGAAATTTGAACGCTTGAAGAATGTTAGGAAGTCGTGTAAACTTTATACTTACAGGGGTTGTTTCTGTTTAACTTGAACTTTAAATAGGACCCGCTCACGAAAGTCAATATTACAACTAATACAACGCGAAAGAAGACAAATAAAAATTGGCATTGCAAAAAAAAAAAACTACTGAAACTTGTATTTTTATTAGAATGGGTGTTACATGTTTCGACTTCATCGGGCAGTCAATGATAAATTGTAACTATTGTATTGTGATACATATATAAGGAAATCACTCGTACCAACTATGTAAAAATAAGATTAATCAGACCTCAATTAAATTAACTAAATAAATTCAACTAAAATGAAATCATCTCTCATATCTTGCGTTGATGAATGTAAATAAGTAGGTATATTTCAGTATTTGCGAACGCTACAGACAAGCAAGGAAGCACGTTCCTGAAGCTCCTAGGTTTACCTGGCCCAGACTGGAATTTGCTAACCGTCCTACTCCTAATACAGGCTGCTATCAAATTTGTATAATTGCTTTTGAGTGAGATGCTGAGTGCGTTTGAGTATTATTACTAATTATACGTGATCATCCAAGTTATATATGTACATTTGGATCTAAAAAGTAAAAAAAAATTAACCTATGGATAAGTCGCGCATTTTGTTATTGTATTTTGTTCATAGTCGCCGAAATGCTTGGACTACCGAATGTAAGCTTTATTTCAAATGTAATGTTTACATTAATTACAATAACAAACCGGTTCTTTATACTGTTGATTTTGATGAAATAAAAGTATGGCAATGCTGATAAAATATTAAAAACTAGAGAATGCAAACCGGTAAAAAAATGTATAGGAATTACCGGTTAACCGGTAAATTACCGGTAATTCTCATACAAAATATTTACCGGTTGCATTCCCTATTAAAAACATTATCTGAGTACGTATACGAGTATTTTCTTTAACCCAAATGCGGGTCATCAATTCATCATCAATACAACACACAAAAGTTACCAGAACTAGAAATTTTGCCTGTTTTCTTACATCTCTAGAAATAAAACAGACCTTCCAATGGGACTAAATACACACAGAAATTATTGCTTCGAACTATCTTATATTGTGGAACCAAACTAAAGTTTATGGTATACCAGAAAAGACCGGTATAGGTACCGTCTGGTCCCCTCAATTACCAATTGATTAGCTAGATAAAAAGCGTTTTTTACCTAATCTTCATCTTTTTATTTAGAACCAGAAACACATGTGGAAGTTTGAATTTAATCAAATACAGCGTCATTTTCATTCTGATTTGCGCGTTTATCATCATTCCTTTACCATCATTTTAGTTTTGATCAACACATCATCCCATATTCCAACTAGCGTTGCCTCCCCTTACGTCCAAAAATGCCTAAATACCGCCAGTACCCTCAATATCAACGCACCATCATAACTCACCCTCTAAATTCTTCGTCAAAATTATAGGATATCGAAAATGCGAACTATTTGAGTCATCCTGTATGGTATCGGATGCCGACGATCGAGTGACAACGTGGCTAGAGTGCCCAGCATTCCTGCAAGGGAGTGTTTGGTACGGATAATTACTTAATTTACTAGGCTTGCTGGCTAGTAAACTTGTTATTGCTAGGAATGGTCATAACAGTGTCAACAATTTATAAAACACGTTACTCAATGGCTTATAACCAGATAAACAGTCATCGTAATTTTTTCCGCCATTTTGGAGCAGCATATTTTGAAGGGAGAAGGGACCATATTAGGTGCTGTTAGTAGCTATTCCAACTGGAATACATATGCTTTTAACGCAACAGTCATCATAATCAACAAACTCCCGCATCCAGTCGCGACCTGCCACCTTAGAAAGATCGTCACTCCACCTTGTCACAGGGCGTCTTACACTGAGTTTGCCGAGCCGCGGCCTCCACTCGAGAACCCGTTCTCCCCAGCGCTCATCGGTTCTACGAACAATATGGCCAGCCCACTGCCACTTCAGCATACTCATCTGGAGAGCTATGTCGGTGACTTTCGTTCTCTACGCAACAATGCTGCACCAACATTGCTGAAGAATCTACGATGTCTGCAAATGCTTATAAATCCGCTAAAGGACATTCAATAGTCATCGGATTTGACAGTCCAAAATCAGGCCATGAAATAAGTGGTAAAGGTGTTATAATTATAAGTTATAAACGAATGTGGCACATCAACAACTATCCGACATCATCGCATGATATATACTCCTTTGAAATAATTCCAAGCATTTTGATGAATACGTAAAACTTCATTCATCTACTGCCAAAAATTCAGGATAATCAAATCTTTCTGTGAATAGAGTCAAACCACGTTATCCCTACCAAGCAAATTAACTCTCAAACTTTATAGTGTTACGAGTATTTAAAACGTCAAGCTTCTATGATATTATCACAAAATCTAGGAAACTGAGCATAATCCGACTCTGGTAGCAACATAAACCAATGACTTCGAAATGTAGTCATCTTAACCCTTAAATGCATGACGATTGATTTATGACACAGAAACGAGACAAGTGACTATCAAGTTCTCTTGTATTGTAGACTTTGTCATATCATTGTAAATTCTTAATTTGAAATGAATTTGTTTGTCACTTGGATTGTTTTAGAATCAATATTGATAATTCATGCATTTAAGGGTTAATATCTGTATGCCCCGTTTTAACTTTTCTCTTTAAGATCCCATTACTTAATATCCTTCCGCAAATAAACTCGACTGCATAGATAAAGCCCCTTAGAAACTCCAAAATACACGCCATAATGACTGTCACAGCATTTCATTTTTCTCGCGCGAGTTGTGACTTTGACACTTATAAATAGGCTTCGTTTATCTACGTTGTCACCTGTGCCTCGGATACATTATACGAAATATCTCGTCATCTGGAACGCTTTAATTCACTCCATTTTGAACCTTGTACTCGTGAAACATCCAGCGTAATCTGATATACAGCTGCGAAAATTGAACGAACGATATTTTATATCTCCCTCTCTATTGCATTTGCGTATTGGAGCAAAAGAGATGGAGCTCGATAATTTCGAGTTTGTGATGTTCGCTGTGGTGCTTGTACGTCGGGTGGTCTGTATGAAAAGCTGCAGTTAAGAGGTCTTCTTTAACTGGTGATTTCATCCTTTATTGTAGTTTATAACAAATGTTAATAAAGACTAGACTCGCATCGGACCCCTTCAATAGGGACAATATTTTGCACGGATCATCCGTCAAGCGGTTTCGAGGTTCACTCCTACCATTTAAATTTGACGTTTTGTATACATTGGGGAATGGAAGTTAGGTATTATTAGGGGATGCAAATATTAGATTTAGTTCAGGCGAAACTTTGGAAACTTTTGACGTGGATAATAGCATAATGTTTGGTGATCTGGAAATTGTGGAATAATACTCATGTATAGTGCAATTTCTTTGGTCGTAAAGATTAATGAAAACTTCAATTTGAAACAACTATGAGTGTACTCCTTTAGAACGAGGAGAAGCATAATTTAATTTAAAAAAAAAATGGTATGTAGTAAAAGTACATGGACATGTTGCTACTATAAACTGGATGTCATGGTCCTGTATTTTCACTACACTTAAGTTTCTTAAAAATTCTCGCGCGAGATTCGCCAACTCTGCCAACTGAGCTACCAAGACAGGCTTGTGTCCCGGTAGCTCAGTTGGCAGAGCTATGGGCGTATATCTCAGAGTCGCGGGTTCGAGTCTCGCCTAAGGCCATCAGTTTTTCTACTTTTCGTTTCTAAGAAATTTGGTATCATTCGCTGACGTATCTAATACTTATAAAAAAAAAAATTGTTGTCACGAGTAAAACAGGAGTTGAATAAATCTAAGCATATGAGCGATCTCGATGAAAAACAAGTGACGACGAGTTTTTAAGCAGGTTTAAGAATTTACAGTTTACTTAGAACTGGATCCATCGTTACTCTCGCCGTCCGACCGTCGCCGTGTTACAAATTAATTTTGAATTTCTAACGAGATTTATAAAATGTTCAAAGTTGGATTGCTGCTGGGTAAAGAGAGTCCTTCCTTATACTGTGTTTACAAGCGCAAGTCACTAGCACGCGCCGAAGCGCAAAATATCACACTTTTATTTTCCGCCCCTTGTCGATTTCGCTCTCCCCTCGAGATCGATATTCCTTATTGAAAAATTCAAAACGCTGTTCTGTACTATATTAACCCTTGTGTTGCTTTGGATTGCGTTGTGGTCTAAGATAGAACCAAAAGGAAAGATACTATTTCTTATCATCGTAGCTACTTTAAGGATTCACGCTACGGAACGAGGTATCGAGACAAACCGATCTGGTTTAACGGTACTGTCATATAAAATGTTATGTAACCATTATATCAATAAATTAAAAAAAAAAAAAAACGCTAGAACGAGCGGGACGTGACCAGGGCCTGTCAGTTTCCATAGAAAAGTCACGTGATCGCCGTGCTATCACGTGATTATTTCTAAAGAAATTGACAGATCGTCCCGTCCCGTTCTAGTGTGAATCATTCTTTAAATAATTCGCTGTTTGGTGTTAAGGATTTTGTGGACACATAAATGGCATAATACAATTGTTGTACTTATACAAAACTTTGGTTGATTTTGCCTGGAGCGTATCTTCCGGATCTTTCTTGTTCAGATTCTTTTTTTTCAGTATTGAAGACGTGTAGAACTTCAGATATTTATATCTGATTTTTAAACACTAGGCTCATAGGCCGGGGTCGGGTAGCCTATAGTTAAGCGTCTGCCGCGAAACCAGCAAGTTGCTGGTTCGATCCCAGGCATTCCAGCTCTGAGTACTGGGGGCCTTGGTCGCTTATTCTGTAGTATATGACATCTCTTTAAATTTATCGCTTAATGTTGTTACTTGAGCCACATAACAGTGTGACTGACACCTCCAAACAAGGGGCTCCCTTCAAATATCTACGCGGGATAACCATTTATATCAGTTCAGTCTTGTTAAGTATGTAATATTATTTCTAGAAAAAAATAATCCTTCACATGGGGGATACCTATTTGAAATTTTTAGTAGTATACAAGTTTAAGGTGGAATCAGAAAAAACTTATTTTTTAAGATTTCGTAAGTTTCATAAGGCTTCTGTAATATTTTTTTGTAGTTAGTTTAATTTCTTATGTATGATATTCTCTATTAATATAAAATGACAATCGTAAATGTGCAATATGAGACAAGGTCGAGCGAAAGACTTATTGTATAGAAAAAGTAATATTTTTTTGAATGTTTCTACTCTTGGATCTGGTTGGTTTTAATAATAAATAAACAAGAAAAAAATACTTTTCTGTCCCTTTTCATTTGTTTTCTGCCAATCAAAACAAGTGAATCTGATGGGAAAATTTCATACATTTTAAAATGTTGATACAAAACAAAGGAAAGTTGTGAATCAAGCAGGTAAAAAAAAACTGTGATATTCATGGACCCATATGTTGGTCAAAGTGGCACAAAGTTCGTTTGGGGTTTTTTAGCCAGAGAATTTTGATATCAAAAGATGCAGCTTATTATATGGATGCTTAAAATTTTCTATCTTAGAGTTCTTGTTTTCTATTGCGGGTATCAGTTTCAGCCCCATCATCATCATTTGGTAGATCTGTCTTTTGTTTGCGATTATCACGCATTTGTGATTCTTTAATATTATCGTAATCCGCTCCATCGTTGTTCAGCTTTGGTTCATATTTGACAGGTTCATGTAAAAGAGTTCTGTCTATTTTTCCTTCTGGACCTTTGTTGTTTTTTGGTTTATCTGTTTCTTCTTTTATTTCATTTTCATCTTTTACAGGTTTTGTTTCTTCTATAACAATTTTCGGTGCTTTTGGGGTCCAATAATGCTTGTCATACACTTTATTCCAGAAATTGAATCCATCTTCAAATAGATCTTTCTTAATTACCAGATCGTTGTCAATTTGTAAGTAGTTACGATCCTTATTTGTGTATGTTTTCCATTTAATATCAATCAATTGGCTTTCATATGCTGTTGGGTTCCTGGAAAAATAGCATTATAATAAATAAATAAACTATTTTTACATAATGTAAAATTAACTCATAAGATTTGATCTACGAACTATCTCATGCCGCTTTTTAAATTATAAATTATATCATAATTATAAATTTAGTAAAACGGGGCATAATCGTGTAAAACATTGAAAACCAACCTTCGATGATCATGGTGCTGATGTCAACCTCAGACAGTCTTTCTCCGGAACCGCGGGGACGACATTGCGCTCTTGAAACGCCGGAGGTTAGTTTTCAAAGTTTTATACAATTATGCCCCTTTTTAGTAAATTTACAATGTTTCAGAATCTTGAAAGTTTTAATAAGTGTATATGCAATAAGAATAGAATAGAGATTAAGAGGACGAAGCCCTATGCGCTGGACAGACCAAATCCGTGACATTACCAACACAAACGTCCATGATGCGTTACAATCCTAGAGCTCAGACTTACGTCTAGTGTAATCTAGGGTGGCGCCACCATACTGTACTGTGTATGTTTGTTATTTTCTGTAGTAGTGACTACTTAAAAGCATAAAGCAAGACATTATTAATTATAAATGATTTGATTCCTGCTTTAAAAAATTGTAAAATTTTGTATTTGTTAGATATTTTTACATATTACTTACACTACAGAAATATAGGTACATATCTCCTATCTTAATAAATCTAAGCAGGACAATTCGTTGGTGCAGTTTGGTTCAGTTTGGTTTCCAATTGAATGGTCCCTTTCTGCGAGCATCCATGTGAGTGAACAAAAGTACTTCTGCTTTGCGCAGTGTTTCAGAAAATTTTAAATTTGAACTGAATCTGACTGACGTAAAATAATGTTTGCATTAAAGATTAAAACAATTTCACGTGTGTTGTATTTGTGCTTTTCAATAAACCTTAAATAATCTCAAATATTTAAAGATGCATAAAAAAGGAAAACATTATTGGTAAGCTAACCGGAGCTAAACTGATCTTCCTTTCCTAGTAGCGATTTAAAAAAAATGGATTACGCAGAAATCGCAATGGTCTTTAAAATCTTCACAGAGTCTGACCTGACACGTATCACACTTGTATCTACTTATAGAGTGATGTCAGAATTGAAACGATTTATAAATTATAGCAATACTTACTCATATTTCACAAAATCAGCCCACATCATAGTCATTCGGTCTCTTGTGTCTAGGTCGCTATAGTTATTCGTAAAGCCGTAGAAATCCAGGATATAAGCCGTCTGATCTCTGTGGCTGGCTCCAGTGATCTTGTCCATAAAAAAATGCTTGGCACCCAAGTTTCCAAAGTACGAAAATTCATACAAATACAACGGTCGTTTAGTATTTTTTGCGTGTACCTTAGCTGATTTTAATATGGAATACTTGAACATTGAATCAGAAAAGTAGTCAACGTAACCTTGTATCGTATCGTATGATACTTCTTCGCCTTTGAAATATTTATGTCTTACTTCTTTTATAAAGCTTTCTTTTAGTTTACTATCATTAAATACTAAGTCAGCAGGTAGAAAGTCGTCAAATTTCTCATTCATTTTCTCACTCCAATCATCAAATTTAATAGATCTGCTAAGTCCTTCCATATTAGCAAATCCAGTCAAAATGGCCACTCGTTTATTTTTACCTTTTTCCATTATGTCTAATGGGGATTCAGTTATGAATGCCTCAATACCATCATGAACATTTTCTACGCAAGGTGAAAATCCAAATGTACTATTGGTTAAAAAGAAATTATGTCCACTTGAAGTTAAGTTGCTGATTGGTGTCTCTAAATAAAATTCCGTCAAGTCTCTCAGACTGCCTGTGTCTTTGAAACCAATTGAAATGGCCATATTTCTCGCTGTACTAACAGGATCTCTGTTGATAGCAAATGGAGACAAAGCAGATCCACTTTCAAGAATAAGTTTATCTATTAAACCATCGGTAGTATCAGAAAGAGCCAACAATTCTGCCATTGCCGCTCCAACACTAAATCCAGCAACAGTCACTTTTTTGGGATCTCCACCAAACCTGGCGATATATTTATTGATCCAACGTAATGCAGCAACTTGGTCTTTCAAACCAGCATTACCCGGTATTTCTTTATTACCAAGGCAAGCGAATCCAAGTGCGCCTAGTCTGAAGTTGAAACTGATGACAAGAACATCATGTCGCGCAAGGTAGTGGAATTGTGCCATGTTTCCATTTCCACCTGAGAATGCTCCACTATGTATGTAAACTACAACTGGGACTAAATTATTTTCTGATGCTATTTTAGGCACATACAGATTCATAACTAGACATTCTTCATCCCCATCGATGAGGGCTTCTTCATCTTCGGCAGTGAGGTAAGGTTGGTAGCATCTAGTGCTTCTGCTTTTAGCTGGCATTACTCCACCCCATGGTTCCGGCGGTAACGGAGCCTGGAAGATTAAAGGGTCATAAGCGAAACATAAATAAGTAAAAAAATTAAGAAGCCGATATGAACTGACGTTACGTTCGTGGCTATTTCCAGTCCCGGTTCCAGTTCTGTGCTACTTAATTCTTGGGAATATGTTGACACAAATTGGACCCTGAGATGACTTTTAGGAACAGATCAAAATTTATTTTATATCTTAAATTTACATTAATTTAATTTATCTCATCTTAATATGCCATAATAATATTCCATCTAGTATTAGTATTTTCGATAACTTAAGTCCCTCAGATTTTTTACCAGCTTAGCCATAGCATTTAAGTTATAAACAGAAACTCACCTGGAATCGATCTTTCCCCTTCGGTACACTTGCATACGGAACTCCAAAGAACTCATAAAACTCGCCATTCCAATATTTCTCTCCTTCCACCCCACCTTCGTCTAAAATGACAATTTTCTTGTCATCTTTACATAATATTGTATTTATTAAAAAACAAATTATTAGAAAACGCAACATGCTTGTAAAAATCAGATTCTAGAGTGCTCTTATCACTAATTACAGTCAGTAACTGATAGTGTTTTTATAAAGTTTTTATCAGTGGAAACTCCTTTATTGATAAAGATTCATATTTTACTACAAAAATACTTTATTGATTATAATAAATAATAAACAAATGTCAGCATGAAATAGTAAAAATAAAACTTAAGATTAGCTTAAGCGTAGTCAAATAATCCCCCTCGAGTTGTCCCTGGCGCAAAGGTACCCATCACACTAGCCGCGTTCCCACGCTGAATAGCGATGGACAACCTTTGCACCAGGTACGAACCCGCGCGGGCGTCAGATCCCCTTTCCCTTATTCGACGTCCCACTTCCCTAATGAAAACAATAGCCTCCGACCCCCAACACCCAGTTGTCTCAAACGCGAGGGGTACAAAATAGTAGTTGCCCCCAAGGGCCGAGTATTTTACTTAATCCAAATCATGGAATATCCATTACATGCTTTGGTATGAAACTTATAAATACTTTCAATGGTACAAATTCAATTTTCAAGAGCACAATTTGTAGGTAACAAAATAGTCCGACAAGGTCGGCAAAAAATTGTAATTAGGTACTATTTACTTCCATGGTTCGTATATTTACAAAGATTCCTCACTTCCTCACTGGAGGTCTAACTGGCGGAATCAAATGTTCAAAAGGCCTAAAAATAATAAATATACTTATTTGATATTATATCGCTATAAATTGAAAGAGATGTCATATACTACAGAAAAAGTGACCCAGGCCCCCAGTGCTCGGGGCTGTAATCGAACCAGCGACATCCTGCACTATTATCTTGCTACCTTTTTAAATATACCTACTTAATCACAACTAAAGAAAAGATAAAGTATCTGCCGTGTCGTACGAGGAAGTCAAAAGGCTGGCCCAGAAAAAAGAAGAGTGGCGATTACTCCACCGACAAGAGCAAAGCTCTTAAATATTGATGATGATGAATCACAACTGATAACAATTATCCATCGGACTAACATACGATGGTTAGTTAAGTTAGCACTGTGAAAACAGATAAAGTGGGTTAAATAAACATATGAATTTATACATTAAGATATTTGTCAAATCCTTTTGGTTGAAAAAATCAAATTAAATTTTTAAAGCATTAATTGCCGATTTTAAATCAAAACATTGGCATCCGATGGAGTTGGACTTTTTCTTTAGTACTTATATGACATCTGTTTTAGCTTCCCCCCCCCCCCTTATTTCAATTTATAAAGCCGTTAATTTTGCGCATATCAACGAAAAATATTCGTCACGTTTTAAAAACCCTCTCAGCGGCTTCAAAGGCAAATCATCTGAAATTCATTAATAATCTAGGTAAAGAGAAGCCCCGAAACCATGGACGTGGAAGCGTATTTTATTATACAGTCGGAGAGGAAATAACATAGATAGGGAGTGCAAAATATGTATTACCATAAGAAATCCGTTGCGGACACATTTCTGGTGTCCGGCGAGCAAGAGGTTGCTTTTAGACGTTTCGACTGTATTGATGTATCATCTAATAACATGTGTGTTATTTTTCATTTCTAATGCTCTGTGCGCTATCCCACAAAACAACACAATTACAATTTTACAAGTGTCAAGTTACAAGTTTGTAATAATACAAGTGTGCGTACCGTACCGTACCGTAGGTAACAAATATGTAGTGGAAAATTCTTACAAATATGTAAATTGTATTGACAAGTCTACAATTTATTGTATCACATAACTTTACATACGATACATATATTTTCCGGAAAACGTACTTTGTAGCTGACAATTGTTTCGTGCTACACTAAATTGTAGTAACAATTACACATATGTAGAATTGTATCTACAAGTTGACAATTCTCTAAACGTGTGTCACACCCTCAAGCGGCGGCCACGACTGATCCATGTCGTATCGTAACGAGTAAAAACAGCTGCATGCCTCTTTATGCGGAATATATTCGGTTTAGTAGGTTTCCATGTAGACCTGTGTGTGAAATATGACGCCGCTACTTTTCACCGTCGACTTGTAACAAATATTATTTATATTTCTAACGTATTGTGGCAGCAGGAATTCAATTCCACACGGTGTTAGGTTGTCACGTTATTTTTCTAGAAATGTAGAATCTGGTTCTTGAGAATTTTGCCAATGCTATTGACGTTATGTTGGAGCTCCTAATTGAAATATTTTAATATTAATATGTTGGTAGGTCCCTTTTTCTTCCTAGCGCTTTCTTCTCATGCATCGGTCCGCTTTGGCAACCAATCCGAAGATTGGGTGTAGGCGCTAGTTTTACGAAAGCTGCGATCTGACCTTCCAACCCACTGTAAACTAGTTCTTATTGGGATTACTCCGGTTTCCTCACGACCTAAATAAAAATCATTTATTTTCAAAATAGAACAGCGATTGGTGTAATTATCAAATGATATTTCGTAGGTACATAAGGTCCGAAAAACTCATTGGTATGAGCCGGCAGGATTTGAACCCGCGACATTCGGATTGAAAGTAACACGCTCTTAGTAGACATCAATATACAGGGTATTTTTTTTCCGTTAAGTTCGACAGGTTGCTTATATCAAATTAGCTCGAGTTAACCTGAAGAATGTCTCCTTAAAGTTAATGGAAATAAAATACTATATTAAGAGGTATATAAATAATATTCATTTTACTCTTAGATAAATGCGTAAGGCTACAAACAAATCATATCGAATCACATAAATTACAAGTAATACTTATGCAGGAAGAGGGTTTGAAGAATTGTGGATAACTGTACCGCAGAATTGGATTCTGAATTTGGGTGCTTAGATGCACTTTTCAACCTACACCGATCACTAAAGTCTTCTACTTATTAAATTACAAATTTCCTAACAGCCAACTTCGCTTAATTCCATAAATTGTTTAATTTAATGACGGCAATCATTTCAATACAAATTCTCAGGACAAAATTCATATCTTTATAGCGATTGATAAGTAAGAGATTTAGAACTGAATCCTTAATTAGTCCCATTCAATCCGTCTCACGCAACGATTAAATTACATCCCAAAGAAACAGAAGTCCCAATTACGTAAGAAACGGTTAATCGTAATCAGAAGTAACCCCATTAGGAGACTCATTAGCAAATAATTCAAGCGGTTTCAGAATTATACTATCGGGTGACGGGCGGTGGGTTAAGTGAGGAAAGTCTTTGCAGTTTTCTTTTTTTTATACATAGGTACTTATACTTTTAAAGAAAACACATTGATTGGTCTTTGAAATCCTACCTTTATTATGACACTGGTGACGCCGCGAAGGAAACAAAATTTGAAAAAATATTTCCATACGAACGTGTGTAACCACTAGTGTAACCACTGAATATATGAATATTTATTTCTGTGAGCGTGACAGGGGCAGCGTGGTTATATGAAGCTTGGACTCTGTAATTCTGTAAGTACCTACATATATCCCTACTCATGTGATATGGCGTACGTGTCCGCTTCAGCTAGCGCTGCTCATATTATTTTTGATAGGCGGTAACCCTTATCAGGGTGTGGAGGCCCTTCCTTCAGCGTCAGTGGCCTAGCGGTAAGAGCGTGCGAGTTTCAGTCCGAAAGTCGCGGCTTCAAACCAAGCTAATGAGTTTTTTTATACGTAATATGAAATATCATTTGATATTTACCAATCACTATTCCCTGAAGGAAAGCACCGTGAGGAAATCTGACTAACTCCAAGTTCACCCGTCATTGGAAAGTTAGACCAGATGGCAGTCGCTTTATAACTAGCGCCTTAACGGATTAGTTGTCAAAGCGGACCCCAGGATCCTTGAGCCGTGGCTTAAACCCAGAAAACCCTAGGAAGAAGAAGACGTTATGTTTGGAGAGTTGTGACCTAAGTGAGCATTAGAGCGCCAGGGTGCGTAGATAAGATGCCAATCGCTCACGCTCAGTCGCTAACGAAACGCAACTGTCATTGTCACACTAATAAGGAAGAGTGATAGAGAGAGATAGCCACGATACGTTATTAAGCGTGAGCGATTGGCATCTTGGCTACGCACGCTGATACTTTACGAACAAAACCGAGTGTGACATTGCTATGAGGAAAACAGCAGGAGTTAGACACCTTAAATTATATTCCACCTTCCACCTGCTTCTCCCAACTTGAACCCCGCGGTCCTACGGGAAATTACCGCTTCGACCAATTAGAGTGCCTCGAATAAATTGTGAGCTAACACTCGCAGATATTTTTTAATTATATGCCGCGCCTCGACCTATTCAGTGATTTGTTTCGTCCATTCGTTGTTGGATTAAATTTTGAGGTTTCGTTCGAATTTTGATTGGGGTAGCGATAGGTAGGGTGGGAAATATCAGCTGTTTACATGATTTTTGTAAAATCATTAGGGATTTATTGGGTTTGATTTTAATTCGGTATTGAATTTAATTGTATAATTTAGTGAATACTTTGTGATTCTAATCTTGACAATAGAATTAACAACAGGTTAGAATTAAATATAATTAAAAATTAACAACTTACCTACTTAACTATTTAAACACTAAGTGCACATCATTCACCGTAAATTAGCAATCGTGACACTTTCCCAATATCTTCTAACAACATCATTTTATTATGTCCTGTTTAGCTACACACCAAGGAATTATACTATTTTTGCGGCTACATTTCATAACATGACTCTATTTATATCAACAGTACGAAACACACTGTCACTAAAACTTGTAAATAAAATAAGGCACGGTACACACTCGCGTTACAATAAAGCCTGTTTGCACGACTTAAGCCAATTTTCCGACCATAAGCACTGTACACACGAATGCTTTCCGCCGAGGCATAAACCATTTCTGCGCTCACACCTGCCTAGGTATTACTAGGGTTTAGGGTTTAGCTAAGGAATATAATAAAAGAGAACTTGTTTGCTTTAAAATAAAATTGTTGCGGTTATATTTCACTGTTTTTTTGGGTTTGCAGCAGGCAGCAGCTTACTCTAGCTTAGTAAACCGACATACTTTGCTCTTATTTTTGGGATCCTGTATCCAAAGGTTAAAATAAGACCCAATTACTAATGCTTCGCCGTCCGTCTGTCCGTCCGTCCGTCTGTCACCAGGCTGTATCGTTGACAGTTGACATTTTCACAAATTATGTATTTACTTTGCCGCTATAACAACGAATAGTAAGAAGCAGAATAAAATAAATACTTAAAGGGGCTCCCATACAACACACGTGATTTTTTCGCGGCTTTTAAAAATAATGGTTTTTTACGTATACTTATGTATCATCACTTACTACTTTACCACTTTGTCACTTGTTAATAAGGTTCATTTATAAACAGATATTAATGGCATTAGCACTTTATCGGATAGTGACAAAGTTGTACCTTCAACTTCTTCAACAATCACATATGTTTGTTTATTATTTACCCAGGGAAGATCAGTTATGAATCCCACTCGGTCCTGAAGAAACCGAGTGATATGTCCTAAAATAAAACAGACAAAACAATTTAAATGGTCTTGCCTCAGCACAATGCTTACCTGAAAGTAAGAGCTGATCTTCCGGCGGTACCTAACTCTCAAGAACTCAGTCGGTAGAGAAAGAAGTATCATGGAGTTGGAGTTTTACCCAAGACAGTTTGTTTTTAGGGTTCCGTACCCAAATGGTAAAAACAGGACACCATTACAAAGACTCCGCTGTCCGTCCGTCTGTCTGTCGGTATAAATATTTAAGTATGTAAGGGGGCTCTCTTTACTTTGAAAATACTTACAGACATAATTCCAAACATGGGTGTAGAAACTCCAAAAATAATCTCCAACTAGTTCGCGTTGCGGTGACCATACGACGACACGACATCCAGAGCATGCGGACACTAATTAAATTCAGCCACTTTCCGAGTTGCCGCACCTGGAAATGTTGTTACCCTAGTACGAGTATTACAGATGTGCATTGCATGAATTTGGTTTAATTTTTGAGCCTTTAGCTGTCACTTAATAGCGTCTGCGGTAAACATAATATGTATCCTGCCCAATGAATTTAGTCAGTAGAAATAAATGGAATATCTCGATTTAGCCTCGTAAGGTCTACTGTCCTATTCTTAGGACAACAAAATTTAGATATAGGTATCTAAATTGTGTTGTCCTAAAAATAGGACCGACCCACCAGGTGATACTTTTTCGATTAAAATTACACCTTTATTTTGAAAATCTTAAGTTTCAAAATATGATGTCCTATTTTTAGGACGCTGGGTCAATATTGAACTTGTCCTAAAAATGATTGGGCCTTAGGAGGTTAAGGTGATACCTATTAAATAATATTTAAAACGGGTCACTCACGTAATTTAGTCGACTTTCGCTCGACATGTTTTAATATGGTCGAGTTTCATGAAAGTTTTATAGTTAAAGGTGATACCTCTAGCTTAAAAAAGCAGTATCTAAGATTCTCTCTAAATCCTAAAGTCGTCCGTTTAAACATAATATTCAGCCTGCAAATCACTTTTTTTCATATCTCGACAGTAATGTACTATTGAATCACACCACAAACAGTCTCACAAGGCCTCCATTCAAATCACTTTCTTTCTCGGATTGAGGTTACATTTTCTCGCCATCTTACACCACATAAAGACGGGGCAAACAAAACGCGAACTTATGAGTGGTTGCCCCGAGGGAAATAAGAGGTGCGACGTCCTATCTATTTGCACTGCTCTGACCTCACACGAGAGTACAACACGGTTCTAAGATGAGGTTGTTTGTCAGGTGTTTCTTATGAATTACACAAGGCCTTAATATTTGCCAAGGCTTTGATATGATCGAGTCATGTCAAGTATGGATTATTAAGCCTTTATGATGCGTTCAAAAGCCGTAGGTTGATAAACTTTTTGTTACAATAAATTTGTTATCTGTGAAAATGTTATTATGTTTATTTATATAATAATATCGATATCAATGACATTTTAGTTTCAAGTTTCGGACATCTCTGAAAAATAATAAAATTAGATTTGACCTCTATTCTTTTATATTCATATAGCTCTCTTCTGCTCAAAATGGGCATTAATTACTGTTTGTAAATACTGTCATCTTACCCAAGCTATTTAAGACATCTTTTTACTCACCCACACTACATGACAAAGCTCAAATAGCCTCTCGTTTGAGCTTCTCACCCGAGGCTCTCGAACGAGCGTGTAGTAGGTTGCATTCGCCCGCGGCCGAGAGCCCGAGCATGTAGAGGCACCATTAGTGCGTGACAGTAGTCAGATAAGTTTTTATTCATGTAAGCGGTAATTGCGGTCGAAATATGCGTCTTCAATGCATCATGGAGAGCTCATGATGTGTGTGTATGTGTATATTAAGAAGTGTATGTAATTGTAATAATTAGGCATTATAACACTCGTGTGATGTTATTATGAAACTCGGCTATCCCAGTGGAAACCTACACTCGAGTGTTAATGCCATTTAGTATAAAAAGTGATATAAACTACTATTATTGGAGGAATAATTTCTGTACCGCGTAGCACTTGAGCTTGAGATGCAAGTGTTACAAATAGGAACCCACACGAGGTGTAATAAACATCTTGCCTATTTACTTGCCCGTTTACAATTTACTATAACTACTAAATAATTAATTCATACTCATCGTAAAATCACAGTTTGGTCTTTGAGGGATCATTTTCTTCAATATTTGTAACGCATGGAGCATGCCCCTAAATTGAGTGACCTTTTTTTCTTCTGTTAAAACATGACAAATAAAACAACAGAAACCCGTTCAAAAATTAACCCTTTCATAAAACCACTAAACTTTTCCCCCAAAATCCGTACTTTTACGATATAAGCCGCTTGTTGGCTCTACGGGCGCCATCAAAATAATTGACAGCTGTAAAAAACAAACGGTGACTATAAAAAATCTAAAAAGGTGCGTTCAAAAACATCAGTCCTTAATGCAAGTAATCTGATGGATGCTGACCTTTTCTACCGTAAAGTGAACGCTTCCGTGAGAATCGGACAGATGGCGGTATTTTGGGTAGATTTAACAGTATTCTAATGGAAGGTCAGCTAGCTACGTCAGTAGAAAACGGAGGAAAATCGAGAATAAAATCCGTTTGTCTCTATTTTTATTCAAGATCAATAAATTGTACACACATAGTTTAAAATATACCTACTTACATTTTAGATGTTTGCTATTTCTACAAATAGCTATAAGTACAGGAATTTATGGTGAGATCCTACTTAGACGGACCCATTTTTCTAAATATCCGTGTTGTAGGTATCCATTTCCCTGATATGGCTTAGATTTTATTGTTAGTTCTTCACAATTATAAAAAGTAATGTCACTGGCTTATTAAAGAATTAATTTAAGAATTTATATATTTTTCTGAAGCAATAAATTAAAGATTTGTAAACTCTACCTATTTTATTGCCACCTACCATCAAAGATTTTTAAATTTCGAATCCTCTCGGTAATGATTGATGACTTATTTGCAGGGTGAGCTGTGATTGGCTGATTTTGAATTTATAAATTTGAATGGCGAGAATGGAACGTCTTGTTGAACGTTCTGATTTGGGAATTAGGGCTTCATTAGGTTCTTTTATTGAGAATGGATTTCGTATTTGAAACACGTATTTTTATGGAATTTTAAATTTACAAAGCAGAGTATTTCATTTTTTGTGTCGTATAGAAATATCATTGGCGATAGAAAAGATATATACCTACTGAGATTTTAAAACATATTAAAAACCGGCTAAATGCGAGTCGGACTCGCGAACGGTTCATGAGATACAGCCTTATAACAGACAGACATACGGACGGACAGACAGACAGCGGAGTCTTAGTAATGGAACCGTATTACAGACCCTATTTGGGTTTTTACTGTTTGGAGTCCTAAAAATGGTGGTTTCTGGCACAAAAAAAATGGATTTTTTAAATCGACTCGTTTGACTTCATTATTTTATTACATACTCTGATATTTTTGTATTAATAAGAACTTCTCAAATAAAAATGTTAGTACCTGCTTACGAAATCCACGACTCATGAAAGACTATGAATTTAAAAACAGAAGTAAATTGAAGATCCTCCTAAGACTGCGAATGTTGACAGAGACGTATTTACGATCCCAGCGTAATTAAATTCAACAACTATTCGCTCCCATTAAAGCTATTATCAGATAAAATATAGACGAAATTAAAGGGAAACTCTACGTTAAGATACATTCAATTAAAGTGCTTTTTAACCGACTTTAGAAAAGGTCTAAATTTGACTTTTGATCTTCTCAGACTCGTGTGTGTTGCTAGTTGATTATCAATTGTGTTTTATGCAATGCTTGCCATTTTTCGGGTTCCGTAGTCAACTAGGAACTGTGTCATATTGATGATTATCTGTGGTCACACGCCATGTTGGTCAGACATGTAAATCAAGAATAAATAGTTTGTGTTAAAAATTAAATATCTTTTATTAAATCAGATATGCAACAGGAACCCTTATAGTTTCGCCATGTCTAGAAATCTAGAAAGTCTTAGTTCTAGAAAGCTGTAATTTGGTATGAATAATCATGCCAACAAAGTGGTAAAATTCAAAGGCGAAAAACTTTTATTTTTGGGTTCCTCTCTCATATACGTAAAGTGATGTTTTTTTTTAACTTTCAACCTTAAAGTGTGAAGTATCGTTGGAAAGATATTTAATAAATAATAGGGGTTTGATAAAGTGAATAGTATTGGAAATAATTGCTTCGGAAGTTAAAAAAAAGAAATCTTCATGTAAATAGAGTTTTATCCAAACTTTAATTTGAACATATTTTTTATTTTTTGCAAAAATCGTATCTTCTCGGCTGAAAAGGCGTATAAGCCGTAAGAGCTGCGAAGATACTTCTTTTTTAGGGTTGTTACTGGGTCATGTGGGGTATCATTTGAAAGGGCTAGATTTGCCCATTTAAAGACATTTTTTTATTATTTATTTTACAATGAAAACATTTTGATTTATAAACGAAAATTTTGAAAAAAATACCATTCTCTGAAAATACCATTCTCAAAAAATTTAATCTCCGAAGTTTATGAAGGAAAATATATGATATTATCCTATTTAGGATAAACAAATTTTTCAAATGGATACAGTTTTTAAGAATTTAGGTTTAAAGATTAACTCAAAGAAGACTAAAACACTCACAGTTTCAAAATATAATACAAAGCATCCTCCAATAATTCTTAATAACATCCCAATTCAACAAGTGGAAAGATTTAAGGATGACTCACACTAGCACGGGACGGGACGGGACGGGACGGGACGGGACGGGACGGGGCTTCCGATCTTTCTAAGCTGTCACCGATTACCCACCGACACGGGACGGGCCTATCCGAGGTGTCCGGGCTATCCGGGCTAGACGATTTTTTCAAATGTCACTTTTGTCAAGCCTCGCGCTCTTGCGCGCGCATCGATGTTATGCAGGTTGGCTAGCTGTCATCGACTTTAAATGTCAATGTTTTTTGCTTCACCGTTTTAATAATATTTAATCTTAGCGATTGCTATTAAACTATTAATACATAATAATACATTATATTTTTATGTTCCTGCATCGTGTGTAATAGTAATATGCGTCGGAATATACTTGTGGAGTTTGTCTTATGTACATTATCGCTCGGCGCTTCATTCCAAGAAAAATAGTCAGTCTGTGTGCTGCTTCAGGTAAAATATAGATATTAGGTATCATCATAAGCAATATTTAAATACAAAACACTATATAATTATTAATTATGTGGGTTTGTTGTATAGTGTATTCTACTGCAACATCATAGATACATACAAAACTATACTGAGCCGATTAGCTTTTGTGACGAGGGTGAAATGATGATGAGGATACATTTGATGAGTATTTGTGATGAGGGTACATTATTGGCGAGGCGAGAAAGTAAGGGATTGACTGACGAGGTGGTTGCTGGGGCGAGGCAACCCTTGTTTCCGCCACGGCACCTTATCTAGTGCTTTTTTCGAACATTTACGTCCAGGCGCGGCCTGCGGGGCGGGGCCCCCGGGGCCAGGAGGTTTTTTTTTCCACTAGGAGTGGAATTAACCCTACAAAATCCATTATTATCCGCTGCGTCCGCGCCCTGCTAGAGGTGGTTAAATGATTACTTAGATACTTTACGTCTTTTATTTGGGAATGAAATGAGACTGACTTTCTGAGCATGTTTGTGAAATATTTATTTAGGTACCTACTTACAACTGACTTTAAAAGTGGAGGAAGGATTAATCCTTCGTCTACCATGCCCGGTAATTCGCGGGCTATCATGTACTTTGATACATAATAAATAAGTACCTCCTTCCCTCACCCTGCCTACATTAGAGCCCGCGAATTAAGGGGCTTGGTAACGAAGTGTTACAATTTTTCTGACGAGGGAGTAGCAAGAGCGTACCTAAGCAATATTTCCCGAAAGTATAATTTTAAAGATAAGTAATTATTAAAAAAAGTATTATTCGCAGGTTTTTGACTACTGAAGATTCGTTCAAAACCAGCTCCCTCTATTTTAGGATGGAGAGCTCGGGCATTTTGGTATCGTCAAAAAAGATATTTGGTCATTGTAATCAATACAAGCAAACGAAGATAGTTAATGTCACAGTTCGACTAGGATACGTGGAAGTTTAAGAGGCTATGGCTCTTTCCATATTGTATTGAAGATTTGGACAGCAAACACTTTTTTGCAAGTGCTTCTTAAAAAAGGTTTGGTATGGTTATATCTCTTCTATGGACATCGCAATTTTTACGCGGCACCCTTACAGGCGGGTAACACCTTAATGTTCAGGCAATATACATATTTCACACATACACATATAGGTATACATATTTCTGGCACTATGGCTGTATTCATATCTTAGTAGTTGACTGTACAATTAATAGAACAATATATTATTTTTGGTTTGTGTCTAAGAATTCATTGTCAATGTTTATGATCGTGTACCAAAGACAAGTTTTTGTTTGACTGGTAGAGAGTGCCTCAAGATATTAAGTCCGTCATTTGCACTTTTTGAAATTAAGTATACATAATTATGGGTTGATAAATATTATAGTAAAATTGTGCAAGCAAAAAGGCGTAATTGCCTTCAAAATATCTCGTGTTACGGGTACTCAGACAACGATATATATAATATACAAATACATAGAAGACATCCATGACTCAGAAACAAATATCTGTGTTCATCACACAAATAAATGCCCTTTTTTATGCTATAGGTGGCAAACGAGCAAACGAATCGCCTGATGGTAAGCGATTAACGTCGTCCATGGACACCCGCAACACCAGAGGTGTCGCAAGTGCGTTGCCGGCCTTTAAGGTGGGAGTACGCTCTTTTCTTGAAGGTTTGAAGGTCGTATCGGTCCGGAAACACCGCTGGCGACGGTTCGTTCCACAGTTTAGCTGTGCGAGGCAGGAAGTTCCGGGAAAAGCGCACAGTTGAGGACTGCCAACCATCTAAATGGTGAGAGTGGAAATATTGTCGCGTAGGGCGATGGCGGAAAGAAGCGGCAGGGATTAATCCGAACAATTCCTCGGAACCCCCTTACCGAGATTCGAACCCAGGACCATCGGCATAGCAGGCAGGATCACCACCAACTACGCCAACCGGTGGTCTAATCATCTATAGAACGATTCGACACAGTTCACAAATTTCCCATACATTAGAATCTCCCTAGTTAGATTATAAGCCGGTTAAGTTAAGTTAAGTTCATTTATTTCACGAAGAAAATTATATATACAATTTAGTGGTTTTCACAATCTTACTGTGACGTATACATATATAGAAAAAAACAAGACAAGTAATATCAGGGTTTAAGGAAACGGTTGAAAGATTGTATTGTAAGTGCGTAGTGAAAGTTTTGTTTTTAGGGTTCCCACTAAAGGAAAAAAAAAACAGGACCCTTATAGAATCACTTTGTAGTTCGTTCGTCCATTTGTCTGTCTGTCTGTCAAGGCCTTTTATAGTACGAGTCTGCCTTACTAAGTAATAACGTAACACGCTTAGTGACAGCTCCTGCCTATGAGGGAGAGATTTACAATGGTGCCCCTGTATATATAGACTTCTTACTAAAACCGAGAAAGTTTTATTGTAAGTATGTGTGTAATGGAGGTTTTTTAGGGTTCCGTTAAAAGAAAATAACAGAACGCTTGTTTCCGGAGTGTAATATTTGAAGAACAAAGCTTGTCAGAAAACTAAAGTTGATTACGAAGTACGCTTTATAATAGTACCTAGTAGAAATCCTTCTAATATTTAAAGAACAAAGCTTGTCAGAAAACTAAAGTTGATTACGAAGTACGCTTTATAATAGTAGTAGAAATCCTACTCATATCTTATGAATCAGCCTGTATAAACGCTGATTTGGACTCCCTTTCGTGAAACTATTATTTTCAAAAATGGGCTGCGTTCTAAGTTTACAAGAATGGGCAACTGACCACCTAGTAAGAAGTTTAATTTTCTTGTATTTTAATAAGTAGGTACCTAAGTTTATTAAAATACAAAAAAGTATTTTTAAGTAGTCAGGGTTTTCGAACTCTACATCTAAAAATATAAAACAGGGATATTTAACTTGTATGTTTTTTTAATGAAGTACAATAAGTTCATAATAGTAGTACTCATTCTTGGGCGACATCTAATACTGAAACAGGTTCTCAATTCAACGGAATACCTTATAAACCAAGTGACTTTATTTCTAAATATTCTACGATTTATTATTATTATTATTGAAAAACAGAACCCTTATAGAATCACTTTGTTGTCCGTCCGTCCGTCGGTCTGTCCGTCTGTCTGTCCGTCTGTTCGCCTGTCAATCCGTCCGTCCGTCTGTCTGTTCGTTGACCATCTGTTCACCTGTGTGTCTGTCTATCTGTCTTTCTATCTGTCTGCAGGCTGGGCGGATTTGCACATTCTTAAACAAATTTTTCAGCAGATCAGTGGCATAGCTAATCCTTATACTTATTTACTCCTACTCCACAACATACCACTCAGTCAATGTTCTTGATAACATACTTAGTTAAATGATGTAGTATTATTTTAAAAACTTTAATCCTTTGCTAAACCTAGTTTTATATAATAAATCGTAATATATAGATGTGTGTCAAAATTGCGTTGTCATGCAAAAATAGTTTTTAACTTGTATAGTCATTGTTAGGGCTTCGTAGCCAAAATGGGTAAAACGGAACCCTTTTAGTTTCGTCCAGTCCGTTTGTCAGTCCGTCCGTTTGTCACAGCTATTTGACTCAGTAGTTATAAAGCATATGATACATAATATATTATAGCTATAAGTGTATTTTGTATGCCGCTACTTAGTTTTACCTATAAATTGCGAACAGAAATATGCTTAGGGGGGCTTTTGGCACATCATCGGATAGGCCTTTGAAAATAATTTAGATGTTTTTATAACTATTATTAATCTAATATTTTCTGAAAAAGTGTGTCTTACTTTTCCCTCTTACTTTTTTTTGAACGCGAGCTCAAAAAATTTTTGAATAAATCTGGAAGATAGGATATAAAACGTTATTATAAAAGGACATAAGTGCCTTAATATTATAAAGACACTTACGCCTTTTTGCTTGCACAACTTTTTCATTGTGTGACGGTACGGAACCCTTAATAATACGTGGCCCGATACACACTAGGCCGGTTTTTCTTTAACATATCACTGTCGCATTATACATTTGGATAATTAATTCTCTATCAGTTGGTAGTGAGAGAAAGTGCACACATTTTATGACATTTCTTAAATTATCGTGCGTTTTCTAGCTGCCTCAATAGAAATTCTTCCGTTTGACAACAAGAAAAAAAAGTGTGTGTTCAGCTGAACTGTACAGCCAATCTTTCCCGTGGCCAACAGTTACCAGCTTTTAGATATATAGACATGATTTTTATTATACAGTTCAAAAAAAAGGAGTACTTTTTTATGTGGCTAGGTTCAATAAGAAAATCAAACTTTCGAAAAGTGCACCGGAAAGACTCCGAACATCGTTTTGTGTTTGACCCTGTTGCAGGATACCTGGAGCTAAAGGAATTCAGAGCACTACCCCTGAGCTCCATATTCCCTCACATGGAGATGGAGCTCAGGGGTGGATGTGGATGGATCCCAATGGGTCGAAGTATATTCGTTAGGGCCTCTTGACTTTAAATAAGATAAGAAAACGGTTGAAAGTATGTATTGTACTGAAGGTCTTGTTTTTATGGTTCCGTAAAAAGGAAAAAAACGGAACCCTTATACTTTGCTGTACGTCTGTCCATCTGTCTATCTATCCGACCGTCCATTCGTCCGTCTTTCCGCCTAGACCCGTTATAGTTAGGGCTGCCCTAGTACTAGTAAGGCACTACCTATTGGTGGTACCGTAGAACGCTTAGTGACACCCCGCTGCCTCTACATCATCGCAATCAGAGAATACATCGATACATTCCCATACATCGATACATTCCCATACATTTGTTTAGAGAATCAAAATGTACGTATAGGATACCTCCCGTTGACCTATAATCATGAATTTAGTCGGGTCATTCTGTCACAAAGGTTTTTACAGTTAAAATATGAATAGGCAGCGATTTAACCTTTTTTTTATTATTGTATTTTAATTTCATATACCATGGACAATACGGGACACCAAGCTACAGTTCTGCATCAAGAACTTGGCATGCGGCAATCGGAAGATGATTGTATCTGAAGATTTTGTACCTATACTCTTGTTAAATACGTATTCAACCTTTTACTAAGAATTTTTAGCACCTAAGTCTTAGAAGTATTTATTCCTACCAATAAATTGAAATTAGTTGTTGTTTGATTTCCAAATACAAGTGATGTATAGGTACCGGAAAACTCAGGTTACTTGAAATGGTGCGTTCATCGATTGTTAATCCAACAACTAGTAATTTATCGTGCAATAGCATGAGCATTAGAAATATAATAGTATGATGAATCCATGAAGCTATTCATTAATTTATCATGTTTTTCTGTTAAAATTATAAAACTCTAAAACCTGTGCTTAAAAATCCGGTTCTTTTGTACATTATATACCTAAGTGAATTGTTGACCACAAAAGTCAAAGTAGTCCTAGTTTACGGTACCTATAAAAATACGACTATTTCACCTATCCCTACATTTCGTGCCTCACACGCCATGACTTCATATCAAATATACGTTTAGCTATGATTATTTTGTTACTTGGTGATGGTGGCACTTTATAATGTCATGATCCCCGGCTGGATCACCTCGTCTTTAATGAAAATAAATGCATCAGAATGTATCTATAGTGTATATATATATATATATATTTCTAACATTTGTAAGCAATTTACCATCTTTCTTACCACATATACTTCTTACACTTCACATATACATCAGTTCTACATTATACATGTTAAATTGATGTAAAGTTATTTGATTGCATTTATGTGTAAATAGTATGTGTGGTATGAAATAAATTATGGTGGTTTTCTTCAAGACTCAAGACTTCTTTACAACAAAGTTTACAAGGACCCCAGGCATGTAGATTTGTTACAGATGGTCAAAGAATTATGTAGATACTTGTATACTTTATATACATTCTGATGCTTCTATTTTCATTAATAACGAGGTGGTTCTGCCGGGAGCATGACGTACTTTATTATCTATTTACCGTGGCAGCGAAAAGGTTAACCCTTTAAACGCCAAAAACCTAAAAATGGCGTGTGCTGTCGTGCCTACAGAACTAATATGTAATAGCGTTAGCGCGCAATCATACCTCTATGGTCTTGCCTACCACGCCAGCAACATATTTAGGTTTTATGACGTTTTCTGTCAAAATTAGTTCGCACGCTGTATATATTATGTTACTTCAATAGAAGCTTTACGTACTTCCATACCTTGAAGAACATTTTATGAATTCGTCATATTTTGCGATCAAACTGATGTGATCAAACTATACCGCAAAAAGTCAAAAAGTTACTTACCTACATTAAGGCAAAATAACTGCTATCAGGCAAGCATGTAGGTATTCTTTTGTGCATAAATGTAATTTTCTATTAGAAATAAATAAATTTGATGAAACACCACACTTTTTGTATTATTACAAGGGCGCTTGTCGAATCGCACCATACTTCGAAATACCTACTTGCGACTAGTGAACGCTTATATATGTTGCTATTTTTTGCTCGCGACTACGTTTCCGTAGAAGTTGACCAAAACTGCCCTATGTCCATTTCTAGGAGTAAAACTATCCCCATACCTACTAATTCCATCTTGATCCGTTCAGCGATATTAGCGTGAAGAGGTAACAGACAGACAGAGAGTTACTTTAGCATTTATTATATTAGTATGGAGTACAGTGGCAGTACACAAATGGCACGATAGCTTTTATACTTACATATACATATACAGTTAAAGCGGTTTTTGGCATGTATGAAATTACAAAAAACTTTTTTCTTCCTACCTAAGCGATTAAAAAAAACGTAATTGTTAATAGTATGTACCATGTGCAAATACCAGCACTTGATTTTAAAAACCCGTGCTCATTTTATCTATTATTAATTATTTTTTTATAGCAGCAATACCACGTGCTTGATTAACCCGACTAAATAAAATATTATCTTTACGCCCGTATTTCACGCAGCAATTTATGACATTTAGCAATATACCTCTTTTTGACGTATATTCTGAGACACTCGAGCCGTCTGTGGTAACATAAGTTCCAATCAGTAGCAGAATAGTAAATAATGAAGACTGTTAACCGTAATATTTAAGACGTTCTTCGGGAAACCGTTAATACCAGTATACGTATAAATTAATTTGTATGTTTTGTTTGTATTTGTTAATACATAATCCAATATTGTATAATACTCTGATAAACCAACCGGCCGTACAGATCTTGAGTTTATTTTCTACTTTAATATCACCTTGATATTTTGTATGGTGACTTAGCCTCACACTGTGTAGCATAGGCGTATAGTTAGTTAGTTTATCTGGGCCCTTTTCCGCAACTCGACATCCATCGTGCCTTTTTTGCGTGCTACGAGGTAGCCCTATTCCAACCACCCCAGCTCCTCAACGAAACCAAGCATCGGTTTTAGGTTGCTAAATGCCTCCTTGAGTGTTATTGGAGTCCCCAGTGAGTGTTATAGGCGTATAATTATCTACAATAAATATTTTTAACACTTCCTGACTTTCTCTAAACGGGTGCTGGCTGTGCTGCGAAGGTGACATCACCCTATCCGATGTCCTATCCTAAACATGTCACGCCAATTGTGATTAAAATACGAGAGATTCAACCGTTTTTTTTCCATATTCATGTCAGTATGGGTCACGGAAGATTAAATTGTACTATTATGTAAATGCGTGAAAATTTGTCAGTGAATCAAATATAAGAATCATTTGGTATTACAAGTTATAAATATATTATTGCATTCAATTAGATCACGTTGCCTTGGATATCGTAGGTAAAAGTTATTTATAATATTTTACATACGATCAAAATCAACTCTTTCTTAAGAATAATTTATCTATAGCATTTCCATGCTGTAAATATATTTTAATTAAATTGATTTATAACGCTTTAAATAATTTCATTCCGGCAATCATCACGAGAAAGGCGACTTTATTTAGAAATTGACAGTCTTTGTAAGTAACTCCTCCTTGTCCCAAGTAATATAAACCGACTAAGCAGAAAGCAGCTGCGCCCTCATATTTCACATACAAGTTTATGACATTTGGTAACTTACTTATTTTAGCTTATTGTTTCCGTGCTCTCCGATCCGATCAAATTTCATACCAAAAAAGCGTGGCCGGCGCTGGACGGGGCCTTCCGATGCTTCCGATCTGTCAGAGTTTTGGGCTCTGTGAACACGTGACGCCTTCCATACTAAAAAAAGCCCCGTCCCGTCCCGTCCCGTCCCGTCCCGTCCTAGTGTGAGTCATCCTTTAAATACCTACTTAGGCAGCTTAGTTACTAGTGACCCCAGATGTACACCGGACATTGTTGCACGAATCGCTATGGCAAAAAAAGCGTTTAACCTGGAAAAACAATTGTTAAAGTCATATATGTCACGAAAAAGTAAGAAGCAAATAGTTAAAGTGTATATCTGGAGTATTGCTCTCTACGGAAGCGAAACGTGGACAATGACACAAAAAGACAGGAAAAGATTGGAAGCATTTGAGATGTGGGTCTGGAGACGTATGGAAGGCATAAGTTGGAGAGAAAGAGTAAGGAATGAGGAAGTGTTGCGTAGAGTGGACGAGAGAAGAACGATTCTGAATACCATTGAAGTGAGACGCGGAAAAATTATTGGACATTTGATACGACCTGACCACTTTTTCAAAGCTATTCTGGAGGGAAAGATAGAAGGCAAGAGAGGTAGAGGCAAACCAAGACGAAGCTACATGGACCAAGTGAAGGAAAAAGTAAAAGCCTTGTCGTATCAAAAGGTCAAGGCGCTGGCGCAGGACAGAGAGAGCTGGAAGATACTCCACTGACAAGAGTGAAAAACTCAAAGAAAGTGAAGTTTATGATGATGATGAGGATAATATCATATTTTTTCCTACATGGTAAATGTTATATTTTTACAGGAAAAATATAACATTTACCATAACTTCATTATTATTTTTTATTTTATTTTTTATTCTTAACTAAATTTGTAATTTAAGCGACTTAGATTGATTTTTTTTCTTTAAATTGATATCATATCATGCAGTAAGTACCGTCTTATAAAGAATGTAAAAAAAATTGGTTGACGTGGCAAAAAAAGTATCAAGCAAAAACAAACTCGCATACTAACTCCATGCCGTGCAAACGAACCCAATCTGTCGATACATGTGGCTGACTTCAAATTTCTACTTCTAGGTGAAGTTGCAACATAAAGTTTGTACGGAACCCTCGGTGTGCGAGTCCGACTCGCACTTGGCCGGTTTTTTATTGTTAAGATCATGGTATCTATTAAAACCCTTTTTAAGTTCGCCTATTGTGACTTACGATAAACTACGGAACCCTACACTGAGCATGGCTCGATATGCTCTTGGCCGGTTTTTTTCGAACTAGGTTTTGTGTTATTTAAAATAAGTTTTTGTTCTAAAATATATTATACTTACCCCCAAAACGGATCGACTCTTTTTTTGCCTCTGTGAAAACGCGGGTTCTTGAGTTTTCCGAACGTTGCTCGGCTGCCCTGTGCCCTTACCATGACGTCTTAACGCGATTCTGTTTAGGACCTAAACTGAGTCGCTGCCATACATCAGGTGCCTTACCACGACGTCAACGCGATTCAGTTAAGGTTCAGTTTCAATCACGTCCGAGTTCGAAGCCCTCCGAAGCCTCATGACATTTTCTATAGAAACTGACAGATCGGCCCGACCCGGTCACGTCCAGACCCGTTCTTGTGCAAGTCATCCTTTACAGCAGCAATTGGAATTTAACCTTAACGTCTTCGACTACCGTCTACAAAGAGTTGTTTGATTTGACAAATTGCATCCTTTGTCGGGCTGTCGATAACCCCACTATTTGTCGACTGGCGTTAAACGATTTCTTTCCTTCCATCGAAATACTTATAGTTAGGTATTTAATTGTATTTGAACGGGTTCCTTTCAAAAGGGTTTTCTGGCGAAGTAGGTAAACATGTGAAATTGTTGGTCTATATACGTTGCGCTGCTGGGCAAATCGTTTCTCGTGCAAGAAATATTTTTGCCCAGCAGCAATATGTTATGCTTTTATACAAGCAATTTATGCATACGTATAAATTAATAGTAGATTGTTAACCAAGGGGAGAAAGGCTCCCATTTCAGTCGAGGTATTTTAGCCGGTAGTTAAATGTGCCTTATGTGCCACCCGAGTTAAACACTTTATTTTTCACTATGTGGTGCTCGCGACTTCGTCTGCGTGATATCTTTATAAATTGTGGCCTATGTTATGTGTTATTCTGATGTATAAGCTATATAATTGTAAAGTTTCATTAAAATCCATTTAGTAGTTTTTACGTAAAGTAACAAACATCCTGCAGGGACATTTCAAACGTCACTTTGAAAATTCTCTCATACTGACATAGAACACGCATGAGTGGCGGCGCTTGGTGAGCGACAAATACGAGGTAGGTCCCATTCCACCATTCCGCCGCATGTGCAATTGTACATTTTTATGTGCATCAAAAACACAAAGTGTTTTTCATCATACTAGAAACTACTAAACTAGAAAAAAACAAGTTAAGGATGACTCACAGTAGTCCGTTCCGTTCCGATCCGATACGGGACGATCTGTCAGTTTCTATACAAAAAGTCACGTGACGTCCGAGGGCTCCGAGCTATCACGTGATACTTTCTATAGAAACTGACAAATCGTCCCGTATCGGATCGGAACGGAACGGACTACTGTGAGTCATCCTTTAAGTGTGTTGAAATAAAGAACTACAACTAAAGCGTTATAAATAACGCTTCAGATTTCCAAGTAATAACTTATACTCGTAGTAATAACTACATTTTCCAGACAGAGACTTAAAAATGTATGAAATTGTTCCGTTTGACTTGAGTAAATCGGCAAATTATTTATAGAAAGCTGTTTGCTTTCAGGACAAGTCTCAAAGGAAATAAATAGGAATATTGTGCCTTTGTGCCAAGCTGTAACAGTATCTAACTGTATACTTATATGTGTAGGTACCTAAACTGTAGCTTTGCGAGTGGGACTGTATTGAGACACGAAAATTTGCTCTGAGCACTTGCAGGCTAGGGTGTCCGCTTCCTATAAAGTTGTTTGCCGCTATTGTATAAAATATAGGCAGTTGTGAGTCGCGGTTCCAACTACAGTTTGGAGTAAATAGTTAATCCTGCAAAAAACATTACATGTAAAAATACACAAGTCTCGTTCCGCAGTTCTTATGCTGGAAAAAAGTTTTGAGATGTAATGTAACAACAAGTGAGATGTAATGTAATTTTAATGGGTACCGGGGATGTCCATAGAACTCAACTTCCACCGACTTGCCTGCAGGGTTCTAATAAAATAGGCTTACGATTTGAAAATAGGCAAGTCGGTGGAAGCTACTTTTCCATTTTTTTTTAATTTTCTATGAATTGGTAGGCTATAAACTACTTGTTTTTTAAATTTGGAGCTTCTGGGCCTGCTCAATGTACCTTAAGAGTTTTGATGGTCGGTGAGCGAGTCAGAGAGTGACCAAACTAAACTAACAGTTTAGTTTAGTTATGTAGGTTTTGGGCGTCATGGGGCATTTATGAGAAGTGGTTAAAAACACAATCCAAACCTGCGTACTCTGTAAATAAAAACCGCGAGTAATTTAAAATTTGTATGGGTGGTGTATTATATTTTTTTACGGCTGACAACCCGTAGAATTTCGAGCGGTTTTCTACTGACAGAGCCGGCTGGCTATAGTACAGTTTCGCATCTTGCAAATTTAAATACTTTTCCGCGAGTTCTTGAAGAAATTTATAACGTCCTAAGACGACGGAAAAATAACACAACAATCTGTTATTTTTCAGTTCAGATATCAATAGAAAGTGCATTTAATTCTCAATGCAGCTTTCATTTAGCAGTTTAGACTGACAAGATTACTCTTCGGCTAGATATTTTGAGCGTGATATCAAATCAAGTTGTTTTGAATTAGGAGCTATTAAGTAAGTGGAAGCCCAGACAATGGGTTCAATGGGTAACTTAGCAAACATTGACAGGCAAAAGGAGCCCCGACCCACTGGGATATAGTTCGAGACCCGGTGACTGATTTAGTTAAGAATAATTTTAGCATATATGCAGGTAACTGTACCATTAATCGAAAACCCTGTAACATAAGTTTTTGTTTGGTACACGAGGTTGTATCTATTTTGCTGACAGATATCATGACTAAATAATAAAAACAAACCAATTATTTGATTGCTACAATTTAATACTGTGTATATGAAAATGGACTGTACTCGTACAGATTTTGAAAGGGTCAACAACGCGCATTTCACACACAACTCTCCTATTGAACGTGTCCTCGTATTGCCTAATGTGATTCTTAAAGGACATATTAATTTTTTCACAAGTTATGAATGAAAAGCCTGGATAGAATGAGGTTATATTGTAACTTCTTTACATTTCCTTAAAACGTGAAATAAAGGAAAATCAACTTAATTCTTCAAATAATTTGATTGAAATTTCAATGGCTTAATCTGAGTATGATGGGCACAGGACGAGGCTTAAGACCACTATGACCGCTTTACCCTTAATTTGGTAAAAAAGGCATGGTCGTCAGTTCAAAGACTCCTCGGTACTCAACAGTCGTAATGACTCCGTTTAGGAAAAAAATCAAAAAGGGTGTGTTCATCATGATGAGCATTATTGAATTAAAGGATGGGACCATATGCTTGTTTTCCACAATCATAGCTACAAAAAAGGAAACACTAAGTAACAATCCTCTTTGTACGAGTGTAATACAATTTCAGTCGTACATTCAATGCTCTCAGTCTCAGTAAATTGATTAAGTATAGTAGATAAAATGCGATCCGTCTCCCAGTGTAGGATTGATTGAAGTTATAGGTACCGTAACATTATTAGGCGAAGTTGTGTTATTATTCAATAAGTGCCCCGGTGGACCGGATTTCAATTACGCAAGTTTGCCTAGTTCCGAACAACGCGCTTACTGTAATTAGGTACTCGCGGTGAGGACAGCTCTTGCGATGTTAGATGTAGGTGGATGAATCAACCATTTCTTGTAGTTATTCTGTCCCGTCAGTCAGGGAACAAATGCAGCACAGTTTGTTAGAATAAACGTCGTATTATTTTGCATGCTTGGTAGATGACCCATCAGAGAAAAACATGTTTTGTGAATTTTAATGCCATAAAACCTTGATTTTAAAAAGTGATTCTGGAGACAAATGTAAATAAGGTAACATTTAATTTATTAAAATACATACAATTACAATATGTAGATAAAATCACTAAACTAAAAAAAAACATAACTATTGTACAACTATTTATTTCCTAAAAGACCAAACCATCGCAACTAGGTGCTAGGCAGTAAATAACTACATAAATATACTAACAGACAGTCCCCCGCCGGAGGAGACACAAAATAAAAACGTTCACTTAGTGCTCGAATGCAAAGGAGTGGCCGATCCGAGTGATCTCCCCGAGGTCCTACGGAACATCAAAGTTTGATAGATTTGATAGAGGAGCTGGGTTGGCTGGACTAGCCATTCCTCTCTGCTACACAAAATAGGTGCTAGCCGTCGAATTGCGGAAACCAGCCCGGGATACAATACAATAGGTATTTCCAAACTAGCGAGTGCTTGAAAACCTTCTTCTTCTTCTTCCTGCTCTTATCCTATGTTATTTAAGTCGTCTATCTCTCGTCATCTCAGCACTCACTGCTTTCTTACTCACATCCTCTGTTACACAATCCTCCATCGTTTTCCCGGCCTACCAATCGCTCTCCGTCTATCCACATTATATGACTTTCATCCCTGACAATGATAGGTGATCATAAACCAAATCACGCCCCCAAATCATTTGTTGTTATATTATTTTAATAGGGTATCGAATCACTCACCCGTAACGGTAGTATTCAGCCCGCCTGTAGGGACGTCACGAAGTTAGCGCAGGTGTGACCGCCGCGGTCGTGACCCGAACTAAATTGTAATAAAATACCATACTTCATTAATACGACTTACTGGGACTGGCTGGGTACGCTGAAATTGCTTCTGAATTGCTACTAAGTTATGTTGATTTCATAATAGGGAAGGTTGGACGTTTTAGGAAATAGCACGGGTATTTAAAAGAGAGTGTGTGCTTGACAGATGATTTTAATTGATTTAACTTTTTACCAGGTAGCCAAAGTCGTTTGGTGCTCGTATGTTTTTTTTACGCAACTTTATTTTTAAATATCATAAATATCACCGGAAAATATGGCATTGACCCTAACTTTATAATTTTTATAAGTAAAAAAAATTATAAAGTTACGGTTTTTTTTACTGGTGACCGAAGAGCTGGTGGCTTCCTCGTACAACGTATCAGCATTGAGAAAATGCCGCCAGCATCCTAGGTACAATGCCTCAAGGTCCTATTATAGATTTAAGGTAGGTAGAGGTAGATAGCTGGGTAAGTTACACTTACTGTATATATTTTGAAAATAAATGTTCGTTAGTTTTATAATGTATATAATCATTTCAAAGAATTTATCATGTTGACGATTATTACCATCAAGATGAACCATCTTATGTCTATTGGACTTTTTATCTAGGTAGGTAAACGGTGGTCTTTGATCTTTCCCAACTGTAAGAAGGTAAGCGTAATAGCGAAGGTATTTATGTACTTTAAATAGCAATACAAAGTCGTAAAATCTTCCTATCAAAAGAAACATACCAAAACAAAACCAAGTTTCAAGTCAAAAGCCAAGAAATTGAATTTATTCTCATAATTAAACTGCTTTGAAACAAAAACTTCTATAAAAGAAGGGGTTTATCTCGCCTTGTTTACGAGAAGCATAAAGCTAATACCTTTGTCTTTTAAAAAGGGGGATCTTGAAAAAGTGTCGATTTGAATGATAAGACTTTCAAGGGGTTGAGAATACTGCTTAGTAGCGAAAAATGAATACAGTTTGGGAATATTATGCCTTTATAATATTGAGCGTAGGTATTCATTTCCTTGCAAGTTAGTAAATTTGTTGTAACATATTCAGGGTCAACGCGTGCAACGCGCGACATGCGCAGCCGATAAAGCCAAAACGCGTACCAAAGTGCATGGGCAATTTATGAATGAATGAATGAATTAATTGCCCATGTAATTTTGAACGCGATAGTACCTAGGGTAACCCTACCAGTGAATGAACACTTCTACGGTTACGTACATACAACTCATGGTAAGCACACTGTTTTTGAGCGCACCTCAGCCTTAATAGCTGGCCATAAACTTTCGGGCATATCCGCCGGATCGGCCAATAAATGTATGGGAAATTTGTCTGGCAGATGCCCGGTGGACATACCCACTAAAGAGATCAGGGTGCGTAGCCAATACGCCAATCGCTCACGCTCAGTCGCTAACGAAGCGCAACTGTCACTGTCACACTAATAAGGAAGAGTGATAGAGAGAGGTAGCTACGGTACGTTATTAAGCGTGAGCGATTGTCATGTTGGCTACGCACACTGATGGATTGCCCGAACGTATATAGCCGGCAAATAAATCTAAATAAATAGTAGATTACGTACCGAGGCCTGTAAAGTAAGAAATCTGAGGCTTTCTTATTTACTGGCCAAGGTCAGTACACTATTTTTCTGCTCGACGCAGTCGGCAAGCGGCGCATTTGTTTAGCGTAGCGGCCTGCAAGTGGCTACTTGCCGGCCGGAAGGCAGAAATAAATATTATGCTACAATCTTACACAAATCGACCTAGTCCCACGGTAAGCTCAATAAGGCTTGTGGTGTGGGTACTAGGTGACGATATACATGTATAATATATAGATATACAAATACATAGAAAACATCCATAACTCAGGAACAAATATTCGTGATAATCAAACAAATAAATGCCCTGACCAGGATTTGAACCCAGGACCTCCCCAGGATCACTACCAAACCAACTAATCTAGGAGGCCGTTAAATGGATTTTAATCTAATGCAACTATCTACTTGTGATTTATTCTAAATTAGGTATCTAAAATTTATAATGAAAATACAAGGACCAAGGACCAAGGAACTACTTTAGATTTAAGGTAGGTAGAGGTAGGTAGTTAGGTAAGTTACACTTACTGTATATATTTCAAAAAAAAAGTTTTTTCATGAAAATACTGAAACTATAATGTTTAAACATCCCTTGAGTAATAACGTTAAAGATAAGATGAATGAAAAGTAAAATCTTATCCGCCTTACAAACTTGCTGAATCAAATTATTTTTCATCTCATTATGACGGTAGATGGTGCCCCGTTGTAATGGATCTAGACTTACAGTAGAACGGCGTGCATCAAAATGGATATCAGGAGAGAAAATACTTAAACAAATTGAATATTTGCAACTCGCACAAGATATTAACACTTGGAACATACCACAAAGTATATATTACAAATGGTAGACTTAATGCCTTAAAGCATTCTGTACCAGTTAATGGGCTAAACGAATGCTCTCGTCTAGCGAGAGCCGTCTGTACATAGCATCTCGCTCTCGGCTTCTCGAATGTTTGGTGTACAGGCGCCATGAATTTGTTGTTGTTATACACCAGAATGACGTCATATCACAAATAATCTACGGACTACCAAGCCTGACATCGTTTTCAACGGATTACAGATGTAGTGCATAATGACTTTCATTCGTATTTTTTCGGATATACTCGTATTTGTCATGCCATTTCCATCGACCTTGGTACTTTTAGTACTGATACTGACTGAGATAGCATGATACGTTCGGGCGTTTCCGTGAAAATACGAAGGAAAATAATTACGCACTACATCTGTACGTAAAATTAAACTTTAAAAATATATTTTGCAGTTTTCCAAGTCATAATAAAATATGACGATATTTTTTTCTTTTAATTTGTTAATAATCCATACTAATATTATAAATGGGAAAATGTGTGTGTCTGTTTGTTGTCAGGAATGGAGAGTGACATAGGCTACTTTTTGTCTCTTACTAAGGCGAGCGAAGCCGCTATTTACTAGCAAAAGCTAGTAAATAATATAAAGTTATTCATTAATAATATAAGACAAAAAGAATCAAGTAGCCTAATGCGCCCATGTTTGCGTACCTTCTGTAAATCTTGAATACTGTGCAAGCAGCCAGGTGCATTTAATATCTGCACTGCGTCCCCTGCCGCGCGCATAATCTACTGCAACCAGGAACCAACGTGGGTAACATACATAAAAAAATCCTTTAATTTTATTTTATTCCTTTTGTGTTCTATATTATTTTGTGTACACATTCAGGGTGTTCTTAACTATTGGAAAAAGCCGAAACGTACATATTTAAGCGTTACGATGTTCAGAACCAATATAAAAAGGATCATAACAATCGGTTTATGGATTACGAAAAACGAATAAACTATTATTTGTAATTTTTAATCCTTATATTATTTAGTTTATGTGTAACTTATTCACAAGACAATATTTTCATATAACTTTCCTTCCCATAAAATGTATTTATTTATTTATAATTTACAAATGCATGGTTATGCAATACGCACCGTAAAAAAAGTTGTTCCATATAATGTGTATGATTGCATTGGCAGAGAGTTAGGCCTGTCAATTACTACTCTGGTTTAATACTCAAAGCTTATACTAGCTTACTAATATTGTCTTCTGTTACCGCGATTGTTATTTATTGAAATAATAATAATAAATAAATAAATATTGTGGGACAATTTTACACAAATCGACCTAGTCCCACGGTAAGCTCAATAAGGCTTGTGATGTGGGTACTAGACGACGATATATATAATAGATAGATACATATAAATACTTAAATACATAGAAAACATCCATAACTCAGGAACAAATATTCGTGATAAACACACAAATAAATGCCCTGACCAGGATTCGAACCCGGGACCTCCTGCTTCGTAGGCAGGGTCACTACCGACTAGGCTAGGAGGCCGTTTGGCCTAAGTAAATGGTTAAGATCAGTCATCATCTTAACTCTGTGAAAACGAGTGCTGTAAAGGGCTCGAAACGTAGGATCATGGTGTTAATAAACGCGATTAATCAGTTCTAAAGTGTTTAATTTCAATAGCTTATACTAGTAAATAAAATATTATAAATTCGTGTACCGCGTCATTTCTCCACGGGAAGCAACAAACGACACAAATTGATACAGTATTGGGAATTCGCTTCTTCAACGACAGAGGTGCATCCTACTTACTATAATAGACCATTAGCTGCACCTGCTTCAAGTATTACGATAGCGACGTCCCTCTCTAATCAAAGAAGATAAAAAGAGACTTTTTAGTGTTATAAATAGATTTCGTGAAAGGGTCTTGGTAATCGAAGACACATTGTTGTGTAAGAACATTTAGTTCGTAAAAAGTGACTCATTTCATTACATTCCATATGATCCCGTTTGACGGAGCGAGCTGAAATGAGCAGAATAGAGTCAAATCTAAGTACTCTCATATCTACCTATTTGTAAACAGTTGACTACTAAGTCAACTAACTGCTCTCAAAAAATAGAATTTGGAGATGTTTTAATTGGAAATAACATTTATTTTCGAAATATATGCAGTAAGTGTAACTACCTACCTCACCGAACCTACCTTAAAAAAAACTAAATATTTTTGTTGAATGAATATTTTCATCGGTGTAAAACCTCTTTGTCACTCCAATATGCAAGTGTGACAGAGATGGAGTTACAAATCCGCGATCGTTCGACTTTCGTATTTTTTTTATTGCATTAAAATGTGCAAATCGATCCCTTTCAAATGATTCCCCCTATGACCCAGTAACTTAACTTTTAATTTTTGCCCCCTCTTTAATCGGGCATTGTCATTGAAAATAAATTAGATTATATCTTCTCTAAATGTGTCTGCGTTAGCTTTGTTTATAACTATTCCAAATTTCAAATCGGTAGCTTGAGTAGTTTTCGAGATATTTAACGATGTGTAGGTAGATGCAACAGCTCATATTATTGATGATGCAAAATTCTCGGTTCTGACAGCATTTTGTAATACCCAAAACCCTTATAAGAATCCTTAGTAAATCATTGTGGCATAAACTACTATTGTATTTTACTTACTGATAATCACACTCCTACTCGTAAATTATCTAACTTGGAATAAAAATGCTACAATAATTTACAAACTGTCTCTGAAATAACAAAACTGCATTATCTCGCAAGAAAATATGCTAAATTATACTCACGAGCTTCTTTAAATATAGGTACAGCACAAGAAAGAAAGAAAGAAAAAAGGCAACGCCTGTTCTACGAACGTACACGTCATACGAAAGAAAAAGGCATGGAATTTTAAGGGTAGTAAAAGGTGGAAGTATGAAAAAAGGAGGAGGCAAGATTTTTCTAAGTATGTAAATAAAAATATACTTTTGACACAAAAAGTGGACTGTCGTCCGTTGCGCGTCGAGAAGTTGAGGATGACGCACTAGTGTGCAGATTTTCCCGTCCCGTCCCGTCCCGTGCTAGTGCACGGGACGGGACGGGACGGGAAAATCTGTCAATTTCTATAGAAGTAATCACGTGATAGCTCGGAGCCCTCGGATGTCACGTGACGCTTTCTATAGAAATTGACAGATTTTCCTGTCCCGCCACGTCCCGTTCTAGTATGAGTCATCCTTTAAGGTATCTGTCAATACGATTACTTTCTTCTTGTTTTCCAGTGGATCTAGACTTTTATGAAGAAAATAACGTGATTCAACAAGATGTCAAAAAAATTGTCGTATTCTTTTGTAACTGTGTAACTGTGTTTCTGGCTTACTCAAAAAGGGCACTATGGACATTAAGTTGCGGAAAAAACCCGTAAAACTAACTATGTCTCAGACTATCTAGAGATAAAAACAATAACTAAAAAAATAAAAAAATCACCACGTATTACATTTTCGTGAATTGATTTGCCGGCTTTATACTTTCGGGCAATCCGTCAAATCCCCATAGTGGGTATATCCGCAGGGCATCCGCCAGACAAACACATTCATAGGCAGATCCGGCATATATTTCCGAACGTAGATGGCCAGCAAATCGTGATACGTAACATGAATTTGTTAAAAAAATTTTGAGGAATTAAAATGCAGTTTTTTGCCTCATCAACTTTTTTTTATCCTACTTACATCATAAACCATTTCTGCTGCAGTTTCTACAAAGATATGCCTACAAAATTAAAATTGTAGATAAGTCAGTACATCGCTGCTTCAATGGGGTTTCATTTACATATGTTTACTTGGGAATTGGAAGATTACGACGTAAAGAAGAAAAATATGAAAAAGTCCAACGGTAATATTATTAACCCGACGAAGTTTACGGTTTTGTGTTGTAGAGCTGTTTCTTAAGGATGCAAGTGTGTGTTAAGGATACAAGGGTTGCGAAAGCATTGTGCGCAGCATTGCAGGATGCTGCATGATGGTGCTGTGAGAAACGGTCGACAAGACCACCACTGTCACTGTCACTGTGAGGCCACTGTGTTCTTTGATCATTTTATTTTTTGTGTTGCCATCGTTGCCGCCGTGCCGCATAGCAATACTTAATTTTTATTACGTCTTTGCTAATAGGATAAGAAAACCTTGAAATCAGTATCGTGGTCTGATATTCTTCTTGGCTAGTTTTTCCCGTTTCATTTGGAGTCGGCCCTCCTCGTCAATCTTTGCCAGTGCGTATCTATTCTGGGTCGTCGAGACATCTAATTGTGGTCTGATGTGGAAGAAAAAAAGTTTTTAATGCAATTTTTTTGTATATAGGGTTGGCCTATAGATACGACTTGTACAAAAAAGTCATTCGCGTCAATTTTTTTTCCTAATCTGACCACGACAGTACGCACGACACTACGACGATACGCTGTTAATACGGATCACCGGCATTTTTGTTACAACTTGTGTATATTGGTAGATAGGTACCTATTTGGATCATACGAATAAAGACATGTTTTTCGATACACGCATATTTTTATAAGAAAATAAGATTTCATAATAATTATAGAATTATTCTATTTTAAAGTATAATTTTAGAATTTTAAAAACCGCTGTCCATCATTCAATAGTTTTCACAATTCATATCTAAAAACTCAATCAATCACGTTTTGGAACGAATCAATCATTGTTACAAGTGTTACAACCCTAACAACAACCAACTCATAAATACCCTCAGTTCGGAGGAAACTCAACCGTATGTACTAAGAGACAAAGGTGATGTAGCGGTTACGATTGTGGCTAGGAAGCCATCTGTCAAGCAAAATGATGGAATCGGTTATTGGCGGTGAACAATGTGGTTACCATGAGTTGTACGACCGAATTCGATAGAATGGATGTTTGTCTCGCTCCTACCATTACTCTGGCAGGAGCGAGACGGACATACGAATGCCGCAGTCGCTATCAAATACGGTAACTTGCAACAGTTGCAACTCATGGTAAGCACACAGGGGGGTGTCATTCCGAAAGCGGACGAGTTGATCGTTTGGGCGGATGAGTATTGACCGTACACCATCGTGTAGTAAGATCTTGAATAACTCAATACATCGCAGTATATTGATACGATTTGAATATAATAGCTTATAAAAGAAAACTTATGAAAACCAACATTTTGTCTCTTTCTAAAAGCATTTCAAAACTATATTTCAACAGCACTTTAGATTTAGTGGGTATACGTTTATGAAATATATGTTTTTTAAGCCTCGTTGGTTACACTCTTCTTATAAACGTCAACCAATAGCCGACCATATCGAGCAAGCGTTCGAGCACTCTATCGGATCTCCATAGTATTTTCGCCGGATATCCGCGAGGCAGATCCGGTGGCTATGCCCGAAAGTGTACGACCGGCTAATGAAATTCAAATAGATACTTGTTCCTTCTCAGTTTACATAAATTAGTGAAATTACTAAGCTGTCAAACTTCAATTGTGGCAAATCAAGTTGCATTATGCATTTATTCAGATTAGATTTTCTTCAACTTGGTCTCCTGTTACGTAGATTAAGCTGATCTTCAACCTAGTAGTATCTTATAGGCTGATATAACACAAATGCTGGTAATCCGTTTAAAGGCATAATCTATCCACTATACTGACTAGGGAAAAATAAAAAAAAAAGAGTTTTGGCTCGAAAACATTTTTTTGTATGGGGCAGCGACAGGTCGTTCCATAAAAAAAACACTTTCTTTTTTTCTTATTTTTTGCTTATTAGTCCAAGATACTGATCCCTTAAACGATCCCTTATCACCAGCATTTATGTCACAGCCTGTATAAGTATAGAGGTATACATAGATACATAGGTATGGGTATGACCATTAAAGCGCAGACGGGGCAACATTCATTTTCACCGATTCTTTGGGCCACTTGCACCCACTCGGGGTTAATTAACCACATAACCCGAAGGTAAGCGTTTTTTTCTATAGAATTTGACAGCTTAACTCCGATTTAGCGGTTAACTCTGGGTAGTGAAATTGAGCCTTAAACGGGATATTTCCGATTTTTCTATCATTTCGGAGACATCCCATAATCACATTAGTGAAAAGTTTATATTTTATACCTGTAGTTTGCCACCAATACTACCAGTGACTGCTTCTTCAGAACAAAATGCAACAACAATTGACCACTGGAAAACTGATATAGGTTCAATCTTGTCAAAAAAAAAGTACAGCAAAAATATTCGCATACGATCAGATTACGGAAAAGTGGAATAAATACTTGTTTAAAATGGGTCCATTTAAAAAATGACAAAGGGTAACAAAGTTGCAATAAAAAATACTTACCTTACATTGACTACTTGGAATTGGAACGCAGTAAAACTATTTTTTAATTTTTCAGTTGCGCGACCTGTACACACGCGTTCATAAGTGCATAGGCAATTTAATAATGTATTCATTCATAAATTACCCATTCAATTCTGAAGGCGATAGTACATGAATACCTGCGTGCGTAGCCAAGATGCCAATCGCTCACGCTCAGTCGCTAACGAAACGCAACTGTCATTGTCACACTAATAAGGAAGAATGATAGAGAGAGGTAGCTACGATACGTTTGTAAGCGTGAGCGATTGGCATCTTGGCTACGCACGCTGATACGCGAAATACCTACTCGAGTATTTATATATTTTGTTTCCATTAAAATATTCTGTAGTCGTTTCCCCCACCACTAAAAAAGATAACTATTATTTCTTATTATTCCTACCAACTAATATTTCGAATCCAATAAGTCCCCACGACGCTCGAGTTACTACAAATTTAGCATCTTGACCTCCCCTACTACTAAGATACTAGGATAAGATGCTCGACTCCTAGGCACATCATGCTAGTACTCATTTCTTAATCAACTTATTCCATCAAAACCGTCATTCAACAAATAGGTAGACTAGGCATATTGTTATAATTACTAGCCAAGTGAACTGGTTTCCATTATTGTTTTTTTTTTATTAAGTGCACCGGTATTATCTAAAATAATGAATTTGATTTCATGTATTAAGGTAAATGAAATATGTGAATGTGACTTTGTAGCATGTAACTCAATATATAAAAGATTTAGTTAGAACATCATTATTTACTAATGCTGTTATTCATAAATGCTCATCATACCTCCGTTAACTAATTTGTCGTTTGACCTTATCTGTCAGTTTGACATTTGCGTTTGTTAAAAAGGGACAAGAATATTGTAACTAATAGTTACACTTAGTAAAGCATCTCTTCTTCTTCTTCAGAATTTCTCCGTCCACTGCAGCACATAGGCCTCCTTCATTGCACGCCATTCTCTACGGTCTTCTGCCTTTCCCATCCACATCTTCCCTGCTATTTTAGCGATATCATCGCTCCAACGGGCTGGTGTCTCCCTCTGATTCCGAATCCCGTTCTCGGTCTCCAGTCCAACACCGCTCGGATCCATCGTCCATCATCTCTCCTACACACATGATCCGCCCAAAGCATACCAGAGCGCCTACCACGAACCGCGAACGAAAGTATACCTCCCTTTCGCACTTGTGATTTCTCACTCAAGTGCGACAGAGAGGTGAAACTGCGTTCGTGGTTCGTGGTAGGCCTTCTGGCCATAACTTTGTCTGCTAAAAGACCACCCGTAGGTTATCACATTGTCACAACTCAAACATTCTTCAATACCGATACAGCATCTCAATTTTATTGCAAACCTCTTTAAATTCAATAACACTGCAGATAAATTCCACAGAGCACTTCAATCCAGAGTCCAGAGGTCTCTCGTAAAAGTGCACAGTTTTACAGCGCTGTAAAAATTTTAAACTATTTGAGACGGTTAGTCGGAAAATGTCTGGAACACACGGAATATTCCGGACATGCACGGAGTTCTAAATGGATCAAATTTCTCTGCAGAGTACGTCTCATAGACCACGCATTGCGTTGTGCGCGTGAGAAAACTGGACTAATCCTATTAGTTTACTCTGTGGGTTGTAAAGTCAGATGGACGTCGCTTTCGTAAAACTAACGCCTAAGCTGCCTCTTGATATTAGTTGTCAAAGCGGACCTCAGGCTTTCTGAGCCGTGTCATAAGCCGGGAAAATGCTAGGAAGAAGAAAAATACTATGCATTGCATTCCACAATATTTTGCATCACAATCGGGCTTCGGACTTTACTTTAGAGCCACCATACAATCTTGTCGTACATACTCGTAGTAAAGTAAGGTCATGTCAACAAAAAATTCAACAATACTTTGAACTTACATTTCATTAGAAAGTTCTATCATGGCTCAACAATCGTAATGGCTCAAAAAGTTACTTGTGCAAACTACCTACATACAAAAATACAAAAATAATCAAAAAACAAAAACATGAACGAAGTAACTTTTTTCGATTGGCGGGGAGAATTCGTATTCTCTCAGTCATCATCTAAACCCTGTGAAAATGAGTGCTGTAAAGGGCTCGAAACGTAGGATCATGGTGTTAATAAACGCCATTAATCCGTTCTAAAGTGTTTAATTTTAAAGTGTGAATGTTTTTTTTTAATTTGCAAGGTTTCTTAATCTGATGATGTTTTAAGAGTGATTAGCCCACATCACTCCGATCACGACGATGGAGCAGCCATTTGTGCCTCCGTGACCGCAGAGCTATACTTTTAGGGGTTACCCCCAGGCTTCTGGTAGACTGAGTGCTTTTATACGGAGTGTCCTTCTCCGGCCTGTTGGGTCCGCAGAGATTATTTTATTTCATCCCCTACCCTGCTACTGAAAAATAGGCGGGTTGCCTCAATCCGCCACCCAGTGAGTGTCTCCCGAAGACCTCCATCCAGTGTGGAAGTCAAATGTTCTCTCTCATATACTGTCTCTCTTTGAGTCCATAGTGAAGTCGGTGCTACTATATGGCTGTGAATCGTGGAAAGTGATGACCCTAACTTTTACGAACAAAGTACAAGTCTTCGTGAACAGGTCTCTTCGCTCCATTCTGAGGATATACTGGCCAAATACGATCTCCAATATTGAACTGTGGACCAAGTGCCGGCAAAGGCGAAGAAATCTATGTTTACAAATGGCGCAATTGGGTCAAATACAAACTGATGTTCGGTGTCGTTCCGGTGGACAATTAAAAAGTGAAGGACTACATTAAGGGGTTCGCTCCCTTTCTATTGCATTGTTTGACAAGCTGTTAACTATTGACCACAGAAAAAAAAAACACACTTTTTTAACTCGCGATTAGCTGAGCTGTAGGGTCAATCTTTTCTTAGGCCAATAGTTAAGAACTTGTGTGCGATATTTATCATACAATTCAATAGAAAATTAGTAGTTTTTATTGTGGATAAGAAAATCAACCTTCATTCAAGTTTACCGAAAAGAATCCTGACGTCGTTTTGTTTAACCCGATTGGCCATGCTCTCCAAAGAGAAGACGAAGACCCGGCTGCGTCTAGTCGGCAAGCGCCGATGAGGGAGACCCGTGCACACGGCGCTCAGTGGCAATGAACTCAAGGCCTACGGCCTGTCGGGCGTCACCTGGAGCGAAGCAAAAGCGGCGGCACTGAACAGAGGGGCGTGGAGGACGATCCGTAAGACCCTATGACGGGTACCCTAAGACCTAAGTAATTACAGTGTGAATGTGATGAATATCGATTGACATCTTGTATCAAAGATCTTGTTGGTCTTCATTTAGTAATCGTGCTTTCATACCATGTCCGAGTCTTTCCATGTTTCATCTAGTGGGTAAATGATCCATAACTACTATATTCACTGGAAAGGAGGTTGTGTTATTCGTATTATTAACTTTACAGTTAGTTTTGTTCGTTCGTCCACGGGTAAAGCTGATGTTTCTAGGTTATGTGTTGACTGAAAATTATGTAAAATATTTAAATCACAAAAAAAACAGAAATTGATGGTAACTGGTGGCTGTGATTGAAAAGACAGGCAAAGAGAGCCGACCCCAGGTAATGGGAAAGGGCTTAAGACGAGAAGAAGAAGATGAGCTGGTGGCTATCAAGTAATCATTGTGTTTTCTTATCAATATTTCCATTTCTCTATAATCCATGATATCAAATTAGGTATTCATTACCCAACTTTTAGTGTACTTATAATAGTTTTATTTTACTTACTATTGGCTTTATCAACAGTGATCGGAATTAGGTGAGGTTAAATACTTATTCTTCGCGCGAGGACATAATATAGAGTGGTTACAACCGGGTAAAAAAATATTCCTTATCTTTCTGGTACCAGTTGCTTACGCAATCCCCCCCATGAGCGATCCAATGGACGCTCTGCGCCCTCGTAACACACAGTTAAAGAAGACTCACACTAAAACGGAGCGGGAAGATCTGTCAATTTCTATAGAAAGAATCACGTCCGAGCTCGGAGCTCCTTTTCCATAGAATCTGACTGATCGGCTCGGCCCGGTCACGTCCCAGCCCGTTCTAGTGCGAGTCATTCTTTATGGTTACCATTCACTTTCAGGTTAACGAGTTGCTCAGACCAAGCTAAGTTTGCATCGACTTGGTATTGGAGACTCCGCAAGTGTTATTTTAAACGTCAATCTTCTATGGAATTATGACGTTTACTTAACACTTTCGCAGTCTGTGCTATCAAAATCTATGCAAAGTTAGCTAAGTCAGACTCTACCTACTTACATCTTTTACCTCAATATGCCAAATAAGTGACACATTAACAAAACAACAATCCTTCAAGCAATAGTGAGGGAGTCGGCATACGTAAGTATCCCCTCTAAGTACAATCCCAAGTAGGCATATGCTGTGTTTTGACTAATCCGTACACAAAATAGATCGAAGTGTGCAAGATTTCTTAATGTAGTCGTATCAACTTGTATCATTTTCTATGTGTTGGTGTCGTCATTACAGATTCTTTTTTGTATGGAATGTGTGAGAAGTGCGTCTGCGTGCCTGCAAAAAGAGACAACATTATTTGTACGTTAAGAACTTAAGATGTCAGTTTGCCGTCCGTGTTGGAAGCCCGTATTGCACAAAGGTCCGATCAGAATTCGGCAGTGCAATGCAAACACGACTTGGATCTAATTGTAGCATAGTGGCGTAACGTTAAAGATATGTACAAAGTTCTCGCCTTATCACAACGTCATATGGTTCAAAATTGGTGATATATTTTTGACGTTGACCGTAAATGTACCAAGGGATGTAGAACACCACTGAACGCTGTTATCTTGCTTTACAAGACAATCGGCCGTCGCAACTGCATGCAAAGCTAGGGCTGGCAAAAAGTCGAGTCTGTGTCGACTCGGTAAACTCGAGTCTGTCAGTTAAGAATTTGACAAAAACTTGTTAGGTTGTCTTTAGTAGTTACTGTACTTTAGTGTAATCATTATGCTGATTTTGTTTAAATAGAAAAAAATAGAGAGAGAATCAATCATTTAGAAAGTTTATTTAGTTTCTTTTAAAACCGCCGCTGTCTAGTAAGACGATTTCGCGTAGAAGTTAGCTGCAAACTTCTACGTTAGTTCACGCTATGTAGCGAAAAGCGCCTACGAACAGTGAACTCAATACTCAATAGACGGGTCACTCACGGTAAAAGACGCTAACGTCTTGTAAAACTGTTGTATCTCTCATCTCAGACTCACGTTTTAGAAGATTCTAATCTCATGCGCAGGGTTTTGTCAGACTCAGTAAAGGACATAAGACTGATATTTAAGGCTGTCGAGTCTTAAGAGTCTAATGGTTGACTGAATGTTGAAGTCGTACTTACATCCCTATGCTCGTCCAATCAAGGCTGGTCTCCCGCCGGCTGTCGGTCCGCCCGCCTGGTGTCTCAACTTGTGATGGGTATTCCCCCAGGCAATGCCGGCTCCGTGACGCCGATTGGGATTCGTTTGTTTTGACAAGTTCATTTAGAGAGATGAGCATTTGAACATTGCGATAGATACTCCTATTGTTTTATTCAAAGATTTTCGGTGGCTCAAAAATCAATCTCCTCTTTTTAGTTCGTTCGTTAGTGGCCCAGGGGTATGAGCATGCGACTTTTAATCCGAAGGTCACGGGTTCGAACCCCGGCTCGTACCAATGAGTTTTTCGGAACTAGGCATGTATACGTAATATCATTGGATATTTATAGGTACCAATCGTTTTATGGCGAAGGAAAACATCGTGAGGAAGTGGTTGTCGAAAAATTGGAATGTCGGATGTCAGTCGCTTTTGTAGCGCCTACGCCAAATCTTGGGATTTGTTGCCAAAGCGGACCCCAGGCTCCCTGCGCCGTGGCATAAGCCGAATAAACGCTGAAAAGCAGAAGAAAATCTCCTCTGTCTCCTATAAAATTCCTATGCTTTTGTCCCACGCAAAAAAGCAGTGGGTTAGATTGTGGTGGATCATCAGAGGACATATATTTACCCAGCACACTAAAATGTATTCTGAATTTTTTGTGCCCTACCTTGCCATCGTACCCTAAGAAACAAGACTTTGGTTATTGCTCAATCCGGTACTGCTTACAGTTGGGTTGGGCGTAGGTAGTACCTACAAGTATTAACCTTTTCGACGCCATGTCCAGTCGCCATCATATATATCGGAGCAGCCAAGTCACTCACAAATATCTGAACATGCCTCTATTGTCAAGGCTTTAGAGTGCTTGTTCAGATATGTTGAACACTTCGGACGCTCCAATATATCTGATGGCGACTGTCCAACACAAAAGCTATCACTCAGAAGCCACGTCATCGAAATGTCAACTTTATGTTTTAGTGGTGTAGGTTTATTTTACCCTGTTGTTTATCGGTCAATGGCGTTGAACCTGCGGTGCCAATATTATGTCTTTGGCGTGGAAAAGGTTAAAGTTACATACTCGTAAGTTGTAATACTTGAACTACACTATATCGGTTATATAAGACGGGAAACGCTAGGAAGAAGAATATAGTGGCATACGAGTAGGTATAAAGTTTCCGTTTTGAAATACAAACTTTGAAATTTACATAGGTAGGTACTTACCTGATAAGATCGAGAGTACTTCAAATACTTTAAAATTAATTTTTTGTTCATTGCAGCTGGAAGAAAGTTAGATAGCAGTCACATTGTGAAAACCTACTTAAATCACACATTGGCAGAGCAAAAAGATCGTGCGTGCACAGAATAGAGGACGTGAAGACGACCGGGTCGCCAATCCGCGTGAATTTATCGTACTATCTGCGTCCCGTCCGATCGTGAGTTATGCCCGTTCTACAGGGAGGACATGACGGCGCTTGATTTAGCTTTGCGACCGGATTTTAAGGTTAGAATTGGATGTAATCATCACCCTGCAGTTTTAACTACATGGATGATTGTACTATTGTAATAGAATGCGAACTATAAACCTATTGTTAAAAACTTATCTACAATTATCTTTATTTCTTACAAAAAAATGCCAAATATTTTACAGCAGCGTGCGTAGTCAAGATGCCAATAACGCTCAGTCGCAAAAAAAACGTTGTCATTGTTGCTCTAATAAGGTGGATCTCCCCGTGCAAGTTTCATACAACTTTCGTTGCAGGTTTTCTTCTATTCTATCGATGCACCGGAGTTTAAACCGTGATATTTAGGTTATGCGGGTCCTCCAGTTTGCGCAAATAGTATAAAAAATGCTAGAAAACTAACAATAACGTAAAATAATCAGATATAAAAAGTCCTAAATTTCGCTAAAGCGCTTGTTTGTGTGAGTAATCCTGATACTGTCCGTGTAAACTAATATGGCGGCTCAACTGACAACCACTGGTTTTGAGTTTACTATGAAAGATGTCACTGTAACCACCTGTAACACCATCAGATATATCGTAGCGGGCGAGGTCCTCAAATATTTCTGAGCAAGGTTAAATTTCAATAAATTCTTTACAATAGATCCGCCAATAACATCTGAGCACTCAATTTTTTCATAAATATAGGAGAAGCAATTTTTCTGTGAGTTCTGAACACACAGCGAGGAAAAAATATCTGAACGCAAAGGTATCTAAGCAAGATAAGTGGTCACAAATATCTGAACATTGAATAAAAATATACCTTACGCCGTTCCCTTAAAGTTAAATTCAATGTCATTGCAGTCAAGTACCTAATAATAGCAAGCTTGAATTGATAAATTGATAATAAAGCAAATTTTAAATTTGACAATCCACGAGAAGAGTACTGAAACGTCAATCGATATGTGTGTCCCTTTTCAAGGACGTTGCCAGCTCGTGTCGTTCGATTATCCAAATGTCCCATAAAACAGAAAAATTTGAACTTGAGAGCATTAACAGGTGAACTCGTTATACGTATGGGTATTTAATTTTCGGCAGCTATTGTAGATGTTGAAATAGCCCAATTAATTTATACTTGATCATAAGAAAATGTAGCAAAGCTTAGTAGTCCGGGTTCAAATCTTGGCCAACCATACCCTTTTTTTACTTTTTGTTGGTTATAATAAGCACGTTTTCGTTGATGAAATTGGGCGTTTTTATTTTTTGTTGTAGAAAAATCTTTTTTTGAAAATTTAATTTTTTTTAATTGTTTTCTATTCTGAATCGCGAGCTCTTTCAATCCTAGTAGGAGAAAAAAAGTGTCCCAAGATTTGTTTTCCATTTCGCCACCGTCATTTCATAGATTTAGTATGGCGGTAGCGTCAATGGAAAGTTTGAAATTTGTATGGCAAATTTAGGACACTTTTTTTTCCTACTAGGATTGAAAGAGCTCGCGATTCTGAATAGAAAACAATTACTTCAATTATTTCCAATTTTCAAAAATGATTTTTCTACAACAAAAAATAAAAATGCCCAAAATTACAACTTTACTGTTGTAATTTTTTTCACATAATTACTATATATTTATATCGTACCAATTTTCTTGATAAAGTAAGTTTACAACATCTAATTTAGAATCAAAACTATTAATAAAAACGTAAATAAAATGAAAGTAAAAAAAAATATTACCAAGGCAAGTTTGAAAAAGATTTTTAAGACTGAAAACTACTACAAAACGATTGGTTATTTATTGTTCTTCTCTTTCACATTGTTTACTGAACTAGCTTATTATTATTTGGTGACGTAGGAATTTAAAAAACAACCCAAATATATGTAATTACGATGTACGAGTACACCTCTATACAAAGTTGTCAAAGGCTGGGTAAAATGCGAAGGTACCTATATTTATGCTGTAAAAACTTCTCAAGATTGGATTCTAGCCACTCAAGTATTGTATGAATTTGTATGTGTTGTAGTAAGTCTCGAAAAACGCCATTCTCCTATTTAATTTATGACCCCAAGTCTTCTGCAATGCAATGACTACATTGGTCAAAAATATATTTGCTAAATACTACATAAGCATTTTTATAACGCCACCTAGGTAAACGCTAGTTAGTTTACGAGGAATGACATTCTCCGCGCCCTCTGTGGAATTTTTGGAGTGATGACAACACTACTGACACTGATGACTGACAGAAGACGTGCTAGTGTGCGTAAATGGGTAAAATCTCCATATTTCCACGTTGTTGCAGGTTTTTGTTGAAATGAAATACTGTTGGCTGCAGAAAATCTCGTAGTATACTTCAGATTTTCTAGTATTTGCGCAAAGACAAAAACATCTTATGTATCTGCTTTAGTTTTGGAGGAAATTATGAAAATAACTAAGTTTGAAGCACTAGCGCCATCTCTTGGTCGCTAGTCGCCATACCCTCCAGGCACTTCCACCATAAGGAAGAGTGATAGAGGAGATAACTACGATACGCTTAGGAGCGTGAGCGATTGGCATCTTAGCTGCGCACGCTGTTGTCAGTTATGAACTTATGATTATTAAAATCTAATTCTGGATACCTCTCTTCTTCTGCATGGGTACACTTTTACCAGAGCTGTGGGGATTATACAGGTTTTTGAGTAACCCACTTAACAACATGCCGCCATTCCTCTCGCAGAGTTTATGGTCGCTAATATACTGGCTTTGATCTGGTCAGTCGACCTCATTGGAGATCTTCCTCTAGGTCTGGTGCCTTCCACTCTCCTTACACCACTAGACACTTTATGGGCTCTCTGTCTCGTCGGGATATGTGAAATACTTGGAGACTCCTGAACCTTTTTTAGATCAGGAATGTCAAGATTTTGTATAAGTATTTTCCGCAGCAACGAGCCTTTTAGATAATTGTAGTCTTCCCTTTGTGATTGAACTTATTCTTAGCTTTTTCCCAGCTTATACCACGGCTCAGATTGCAGACATGACCTTCCAACCCAGAGAGTAAACTAGGCCTTATTCGGACGCTCACCGTCGGCTCATCTAGAATTGAATCAGAAAAATATTAAGACGAAGTGATCACCATTCACCAGTCTTTTACAATTGTAAAGCATGAATTAAATCATTGAATTGAACCAGCGACCTCCTGCTTTTGCGGTAGAATCACGTTTGCCGCGAAAGCGGGAGGTCGCTTATTCGAGGGCAAGTGACCCCCGTTTCTGTAGTATATGACATCGCTTTCAATTTATAATCACTAGTGCAATTGCAAGGCACTTTTTAAGATTAAACACTCTCTGAACTGAAATTCTTCTATTTAAATCGAATGTCCTAATACATCCACTCGCAACCTGCCTAGCACTAAATCAGTATAAAACGTCGCGGCTCCTCACGACGACAGTTCCCGATGAGCAGCGAAATTGTGCTCGACATTCGGAATATTGTCTCCGGCCGAGTGTTGGCAATGGATGCATGCCTAGAGTCCGTCTATGGCAAGTTTCCTAGATTTTGATAGCACGAACTGTGAAAGTGTTATAAACGTCATAATTTCAAAGAAGTTTGACGTTTAATTTAAAGTATGACAGCTCATTCAAGGGATAACCTATGGATGCGGGTGGCACAAGACCGTAGTATCCTTTTCCAGATTTTGAATGGCTACCTACCTTAGTTGGTACTTGGTTGTGACCCTGCCTACGAAGCAGGAGGTCCCGGGTTCCAATCCTGGCCAGAGTATTTATTTGTGTGTTCATCACTAACATTTGTTCCTGAGTTATGGATGCTTTTGTATATTGTATATATCGTCGTCTATGTAGTACTCCCAACACAAGCCATATTGAGCTTACTGTGGGTGTAGGTCAATTTGTGTAAGATTGCCGCATATTTATTTATTTATTGTGTGCCTACGTTACTGTGCCAGCGTGCGTAGCCAAGATGCCAATCGCTCACGCATACTAACGTACCGTAGCTATCTCTCTCTATCACTCTTCCTTATTAGTGTGACAATGACAGTTGCGTTTCGTTAGCGACTGAGCGTGAGCGATTGGCATCTTGGCTACGCACCCTGGACTTTGTTAATGTTTTCAATTGTTTTATTGAGCATTTTTGTAGGTGCCGGAATCGGCGATGCACCTGCATACGCAAACCAACTTCCTTGCATTTAGGTAGGGTAGTTGTACTAACTAAAGAACACGTGTACTTGCCACAGGTTTTTGTTAAAATCGAGCTCCCGATTTTTCAGCCATGTTGCAACTGACATATTTAAGTATGTACATACGAAAAAACTAAAGTCTTCAGGTAAGTTGACACTTAAGGATAGCCATGATGATCTACCCTCTTTCTTGTTCGTTTATGTTCACCACTATTGGAACTCACTCGAAAGTCACCTCGGCATAACACACTCACAGAAACTACCTTAAAGGCGTTTTTAATTATTCGTAGTACTGGATTCCACGTTTAAGACTATTGTAACCCTGCCTCCCTGTTGAAATTTTTATAATTGGAACTTCAATGGTTTCCTTAACCATTCTCGGGATATAGCGGCGTTCTGTCGAAAGTACGCGTGGTGCGTGAAACTCGATCCAATGCTCGATTTAAACAAAAAACCGTAGTAAGAACCCGTGTTCATTACTTACAATGTCAAATAACTGTAATAATAAAAAAAGTGTATAGGCTAGTCAAACCTAAAGAGAAAACCCGTAATCCCTAATTTAGACAGAATTTTAGGAAGAATATTATTGGGTTCACCCTGTAAAATTTCAAATCAGAATTCACAAAGGATACCAAAAAGCACTGGTAACCTCCAGAGCCAGTTTCTGCAGCAATTTTCATAGATGCACTTTAATGCTTTTCCCGGCCGTACAAAGCAGGACTGAGTTTAATATTTACGGCGCAATAATCTTGAGTGGTCTAGATAGTATTTGTATAAATATTTGGAAATAAATAATATTTAAGCAGGGTGCTACTTGGACTAAAAAAATAAAAAATAATGCATGCTTAAGTAAAATTTCTCATATAAGTGAATATGTATTGTATTCTTATGAGGAAATAAAGATCTTTGAACCTACTAACCGGGGTTAGACCACAAACCCGAAGTTAACTCACAAACCCCATACTCTATTCTACTTTTTTTATTTAACTCCGGGTTAGCAGATAACCCGAACACCGCAAGTAGCACTTAGGTGTTTAGAATTTGACTAAAGCACTAAAGTGACACCCGAAAAATTTACCTTCTTTAGGTAAATTTTTCGGGTGTCACTTTCAATGTAGAATGATGACTGATTATTAATTAACGAATATTTGTATGAAACTAAAAATATGGCACCAATGATATCATGTGACCGCCAGAGCATATAGGTTCCTAACTGCTAGGAACCATTGAAATGAAACACTTTAAGGATGACTCACACTAGGGCGGGACGGGACGGGAAAATCTGTCAATTTCTATAGAAAGAATCACGTGATAGCTCGGAGCCCTCTGATATCACGTGAGGTTTTCTAGAGAAACTGACAGATCGTTCCGCCCGGCATCTCCAAAAGAAAATTAATCGCGAATCTGGGTATATTGACTACCGTTTCAAGCCTTTTACAGCAGCTTTTTATGCAGAGTCAATATATATGATTAATCCGTTTTGAAGAGTTTCATATCAATGAATCGTTAACTAAGTAGTTACAAGTCCCTGTATGTTTATACTAAGACGTTACAAAAGTCAACAGTCTTCTTGTCTACAAGTAGGATTTTGTAGTTAAATAAATAAATATTGTGGGACAATCTTTCACAAATCGACATAGTCTCACGGTAAGCTCAATAAGGCTTGAGATGTGGGTACTAGGCGACGATGTAGGTATATAATAGATAGATACATAATAAATACTTAAATACATAGGAAATCTCCATAACTTGGGAAAAAATATTTGTGGTAAACTCACAAATAAATGCCCTGACCAGGATTCGAACCCGGGACCTCTTGCTTCGTAGGCAGGGCAATACAGACTACGCTTGGAGGCCGTTACATACAAACGTAATACATTTTTAATCGAATTCAGCACAATCGACCCCTCTTTGAACGCGTAGTATGCCTTTTGACCTCTTTGACTCTCATTGACTTAGTGCGTTTTCACATTATGCGACCCGATATCAGATGGGGTATTGAGAAAATGCTTTTACACAACCAACTTAAACGTTATTATCTCAGCCTTAAATGCCCGCTGCTGGACAAATGCCTCCCCTAAGTTTTTTCATTTTCACAATAGGTATATGTACGTCCATGTGTTATTCCAAGGGGCATAACTTGTCATCAGGCGCCACTCTTCATACACCAAGTGCGACTTGAATTACTTGATGATTAGGCTCGTACGCCTCGCATGCTAAGTTATGCTAGAGGGCCAGATCGTAGGTCCACCCTATCGGAGCCTCCACGACATATTATTGTAGACACTAACGTATATAAAAGAAGATCTACAAAAAACTTAATCGTCCGTTCACAAATTGATAAATACATCGAATCCGGATTTACTAACGCCGCTTTTTCCGATAGAACTATGTTGTGTTATTTGTGTTTTTCTCATAACACAAATCCGCTAAGCCTCCTGCTTAATTTATCGGAAAATTGTATTGGATTTCATATCAACTATTTTCGCTTGTCGCTGCATTTTGCTATGAATGCTTTTGGTTGATGAATTTCTCTGAAAAAAATGTGCCGTAGCAATAATAACTAAATATAATAAGATAGCTGCATGAAGAGTTAAATTCGTTACTTCAATAAGATTCGTTAAGCTCTAGAATACGTTAATCAAGTCATGAAATATTATCAGACGCAAAATCAATCACTTAGCGTTTTCAGAATATTCTCGTACATAAACCACCAAGTCACCAAGGCTAGTACCACGGAAATCGAAGGATCCAAAATTTGTATCTCCTTCTCCGTCACATTTGCTTGTTGGAGTCTTAAAGAGGGTAACCCCAAGGTCCAGTCCCATTCCCATACCATTCCAGTTAGGGCACCCCAACGCAGAACATCTCGGGCTAGCCTACCCGCCAGTCAAACCGGCGAGCAAACTAATGGTCTGGATTAGTTTGCTCGCCGGTTTGACTGACCTTCGCGGACTGGTAAGAGGTGGACCGTAGGTCCAAAAAGCGTCCTACTGATGGTAACTTCCTTGCCAGAGTTGCCTTTTGACACACCCCTTCCTGTTCAAAGTTAGGAAGCCGTGGTGAAGAGGAAGCAGAAGAAGAACAAGAACCAGCGTCGTGCAGCTCGCTTTGTGCGAGAGCAGCGAGCTGCTAGTAACACAGCGGGAGAGGGTGTGCAGGCTTCCTGTAAGCCTACACCCAAACCGGCACCGGCCAAGCAGGTTGCTGCTGACAGGCCTCCGCCAAAGGGGAAAGGTCCCATCCTATCCTGTTCGTGGTAGTCGTGAAGGTCAGTCAGATCATAAGATGCCATAGGTACATGTCAGCATGAATTGTCACCTATGCTGTCGTAGCATCGAATCCTAATGACTCCAGTGAGCAATAGCAGTAAAAGTAGCAGTAATATTTCTCTATTTATTAAATAAATCTACCTTGTTTACTGGAGGTATCACAAAATATTGTATTAAACACTAAATACCTACTTAAAGTCACACCATGCATTGTTAACACAAAGTACAGAAAGTAGACGTACCGACTTATGCTAATGGAAACCAATTTGCTCGTAATACCCTGTCGAATTAAAAAAGAATTAAGTGTACTTAGCTTTTGGTGTTTATAGGACCTTTTTGAATCGAATCGTGTTGTACACCGAACATTTAAGCTGACTTATTTAGACAAACATTGGTGTTTAAAGCTAGAAGCCTGTTAAAACATAATAAATCACTACTAAAACAGAGTTTTGAGAATTATATTAATCAGGAATTAATTGATGAATCTCATAACGAATTAGTGTTCGCCCGCGATTTCGTTCGCGCAGAAGCCTGTCTGCGTATATGAATATTGGTTTAAAATATATGGATATAGATATACAGTGAAAAGATGTGAGATTTGAGCTCTCGTTTCTGGTATACACGTTCTTCGCTCCAACGAGCTACTGAGACTTACAAGTAGGTGGCATTAGAATACGGCTACGTTATCCTTCCTATCGTAAAAGGCGACTAAAACGACCCCGAGGACCCCGGTCGTAGACGGTAGCAATTAGGGTAGCTACCGTCCAAAACAAAAGACAGGACCCAAAGCAGGGATGGCGGGCAAGGCAGGCAAGATAGGGGCGTGACGCAAGGGCGACACTGGTGCGTTCCATTGGAGATCCCAGGGCCTTCCTGATTGCGTTGCCGAGGACCAACGGGGATTTTACTCGGTGAAAGTTCGACATGTCTTCTGCACTGCACCTGCAAAGTATCTGTAACGGATTTTCCTCCCATAAAAAAGGTATACTTAGGTACTGCAAATAGACCCTAACCTTCAAAAGCGCCGTAGGGTATCGTTAGCAGATCTTTCGGTTTGATACAACTATTTTTATCTTTTAATCCATACTAATATTATAAATCGGATATTGTCTTGTTTTTCCGTCTTTCACGGCAAACGGAGCGACGAATCGACGTGACTTTTTAAGTGGAGATAGTTGAAAGGGTGGAGAGGGACATAGACTACTTGGTCTCTTTCTAACGCGAGCGAAGCCGCGAGCAAAAGCTATTTTCAATATAATTATGGTAAATGTGTTATATACGTTCCCGTTTTAATAGTCATATAAGTACTTGGGTACAATACAGGCAGGGTTGTCGAAAGTTTGACAAGTGTACAGCGTGACGCGCGGATTAGTAGAGTGTTGAGAGACAGCGTGGACACAAGTGATGGGGTGTAGCGTGTAATCATAGCCGACAGCGTGCGCGGGTACCGTACAGGTAGTTGGGAGTAGAGTAGAAAATTTCTCTCGTTCTCGAGAAAGTAGGTACAACTCTAGTTGCGGGATTGACAAGTGTACATCGGAGGCGCGGATTAGTTGAGTTTTGAGAGACAGCGTGCAAATGGTGTAGTATATATAGCAGGGTCTATGAAGCATGCACAATATTAAACAAATGTTTTATATATTTACATATTATAATAATATACGCCAATAATAGTAGTTTATGTGACTGTACATATTGCTTTGTTATGTATAGTTGCATACACTACTTTATCTACACATATATCATAAGTGCTCTAAAATGGGTTTAAGTTAGGGTTATTATTACTACTTACTTGTAAACAGATTACATATATTAAAATGATGCAATAAATTGAACACATACAGAAATAATTTTTTCACAATTTTTCACTCGAAACTAAAAAAAAGCCAGTAAAAAAAATACAGTTCAGAACGGCGGCGTTTCGAATCTAGAATAAACTCCCACTTGAATTTGATAGCTGATTTAAATTTAAACTCATAATCTACTGTTTTCAGGAAGTAATGATTTTCGTTAATTCATGCTCTTTGGTAATGCTGGTTATTGCCAATAGTTCCTGAACGCATTTTAGAGCACTCATGATAAGCGATTGGTGAGTTGTGATCTATGTTGTTGATTAAGCTCGCGATGCGCAATGGTCTTTCCGCTGTTTTTGAACTTAAAAAACGCTACATCTCACAACTTGTTCCACATTCACCGAGGCACCTTGTGTTGATGCGATGCAAACTTCGCGTGGTGTCGCTTAAAATTATCGGCGACAACCCTCGGCGAAGTTTCGGCGCCGCCTGCTCGGTAATACAACAATCGGCGAACTTGGGAATTATTGTCGTATATTAGCAGATGGCGCCGCTGAGATTACAGTTTAATGCTGATATGTTTTAATTGCGCTGAGGATTTCAGTTTAATCTGTTCGGCGTGGATTTTTGAATTGGATTAAGCGGATTGTTCTAATATGAAGTACTTATTTGTTTGAAAACTTTGAATATTTATTGGTTCGATTGCAAATTCATATTTTTTAATTATTTTTAAGCCCGGACGGAAAAATATGGGCGTTATAAGCTTAACGCGTGTGTCACAATTAAACCGTGTTCAGATATTTGAGAGTACCTTGGCTGTTCCGTTATAACTGATGGCGACTGTACCGATTTGAGTGCGTTTTTTTCGAATTTTCAGGCTTTTTTGTTGGGATGGTAGATACTTCCCTGGTTGTTGGTGGAAATACATGCAGCTGACCTCAAGATATTCAGGTTAAATAGGAGCTCGTCACAGGCACAGAATACACAGAGACACCGAGTTATGAAGAGTTTACAAAGATTATTATTTAGGTCACCACACATACTCCCGGGTTTTCCACCATTTTAATACTAAACTGCTTTATTAAGTAAGTGAATAAACAGTATAATTTACACAACTCAAGCTGGGAAATGTTCCGATTAATTAGTTAACCGGCTTATGTATTTAACCATCGGTATTAATTTCATTTCATTCTGCTAAAATATATTTAGTTGGAGGGTGTAATGTTATTTTAGTTAGGGACTAAACAAATAAATATATTTCTATACTTAACGGCCTCCTAGCCTAGTTGGTAGTGACCCTGCCTACGAAGCAGGAGGTCCCGGGTTCGAATCCTGGTCAGGGCAATTATTTGTGTGTTTATCACGAATATTTGTTCCTGAGTTATGGATGTTTTCTATGTATTTAAGTATTTATATGTATCTGTCTATTATATATATCGTCGCCTAGTACCCACAACACAAGCCTTATTGAGCTTACCGTGAGACTAGGTCGATTTGTGTAAGATTGTCCCATAATATTTATTTATTATATTCACTTTATTTATTTTTTATCTTAGGTTAGGCTATATAATATGATTATAAAAGTAAAATACAAAAACACATACAAAAACAATACAAAATACATATAAACATATTATAAAAACCTAACCTAGAGTGCCGCCGGCAACGGGGCAGGGCCCAGGCTGCCGGTGGTTAGGGCCGCAGAGAAAGGAACCGCCGAACTATACGCGCTGTGTCCAGGATTACTATATTTATTATTATTATACTCGTATGCACAGTTTTACTTGAAAATTTCTTCGATTGTTAAGCTTAACCATCCTACACTATTTAATACTTCAATATTCTACCTTCACCCCTAAAAAATAATTGACAATTATTCTAATTTAAACGAGAACAGATCGTAAACGTGTGTGCTGAAACTGAAACTGGAATAAGCGGTCGCGCTTCCATATTAAATTAGTACGGGACATTATGTGCGGTGACCACTGTCCTGTATGCTCTGTCTAGTAGGTAGTTGAGGTGATCTGTGGTCAAAATATATCAACCAATACCTATTTAAGCCAAACCCCTAGTTATATCTATAAACCTTCATTTTGAGTACCTGAGCTTTTCCAAAATAAATCCCAAAAACCTGATTCCTGCAGATCAGGACTTGCTTGGGCTCATTCGAATCAGAATCACGAGCTGATTCGTTCCTGATAATAACAAAAATGTCCCAAAATTCCCATACATGAGTTTCTATTGCGTCAAGCGCGTCAAGTTCACACATAATTTACAAACGTACGTAATGGAGAGATAACTTTTGGGACAGTTTTTTTTTATTATCAGGATCGAATCAGCTTATGATTCTGATTCGAATGAACCCAAGTATGTCCAGATCTGGAAGAATCAGGTTTTCAGGATTTAATTTGGAAAACGCTCAGCTCACCTAACATTGTCTCGCCCACTATTATCGGAGCGCCTTTTTTTGCCATTGATATATCTATTGTATTCGAAGATAATTGATTAGTTTATAACTTCATGAATAGGATTTTTATTACTTAACTTTTGCGATGATCAAAGAGTACCTAGCTACTTCAATCTACATTATATTAAATATTATATCTTCAGTTTACTAATTTAAGTAGGATACACATATTTGTAGATTAGGTATCTTTCGTTAAAATACATTTTATACACACATATTAGATATTAAGTATTTATAAAGTTTCGTAGAATATTTATTAACGGTTTAATAATATTAACTTAATAGAGAGGAATTTTATAAAATGTTACTGGTAATATTGTTTTGAACATTCCTTAAAAAATAGTTTAAAAGTTTTGTATTGCTTGAATTTGTTTAAAGACATAATGAATGAATGAAATTGAATTGAAATTTAATGGATTAATCACGTATGTTGACTATAATTCCCATACGTTTCGAGTCCTTTACATCACTCGTTATCACAGGCTTGATTGATGACACTATTCTATTCTGAATCTCTGCAAGGAATCATTTATTTAAAGACATTGGTTGAAAACCCCCTCTGTAGTAGATACGTAAGATAGATACTGCTTAATTTCCGTTTTCTATAATCATAATCATCTTACTGAATTCGAGCGCCATAATAAGATTATTTAACGCATTCATAGCCTAGTGGGCAGTGACCCTGCCTCCGAAGCCGGAGGTTCCGCGTTCGAATCCTGGTCATGCCATTGTGTGTTTAACACGAATATTTGTTCCTGAGTTATGTATATTTAACTATTTATACGTATCTATATATTAAATACAGCGTCGCCTAGTACCCACATCACAAGCCTTATTGATTTTACCGTGGGACTAGGTCGATTTGTGTAAGATTGTCCCACGATATTTATTTATTTATCTATCATCGTCTAATACCCACAATACAAGCCTTATTTGCAGACCATATACATTCAGGCATATCCGCCGGATTTGAATCAATGTAAGGGAAATCTGTCCAGCGAATGCCCGGCTGACATACCCGGTATGGAGATCCGACGGATTGTCCGGACGTATAATATATATGGCCGGTAATTGAGCTTACCATGGGACAATTTATTTATTTTATGAAAACATTCAGTATCATCATCATCAATTATTTGGATGTAAACTTAATAAATTAAAAAAAAAAATGTGACATGAAATCATTATTTATATGACAATTGTAATTTAACATCTATTATTCCTGTATTTAAAATTATGCATATTTATTAATTCAACTATAAATTGTGATTTCATTATTTTATTGTGTCAATCATTATTATTATTATTATTGGATAAGCTAACAAGTAGTATGTAGTACAAAATGAACTAACAAATTATGGAATAATTGTTCTGAAATAAAGATATTTTATTTTATTTTTTATTTTATTTAATGTATGGATGCCGAGTCTTTTTTTTTTTTTTTTTTTTTTTTTTCCCAGGGGAAATCCGTTATGGATCCCATTCAGCCGGGAGAAACTGAGTGGGTATGTCCGACTCGCACGGACTAAAACCCCTGGGGTGTTCCGCCACAAACGCTATTGGGACAGGGTCGCGGGAACGCAGTTGCTTACAACCGAAACCCTGTCAGCGTTGCCTTTAGGCTCGTCACATTTGGCATGAAAGCCATCTCTGCTGAGGCCCTCCGGAACACAGCGGAGGGCCATCCAGCTTAGGACCTCTTTACGCCGCGGGTAATGGGACTCCCGCACCATCACCCGCAGGTCCTCGTTATGGCGGCTGCATGCGGTCCGCGAAGGCGCGGCGCCGCCGTCCTGTCCTCCTGCGACGCTGCGGGAGGGAGTTGACGTCGTCCTCCCGCATCCGCTCTGCCGCCTCCTTCTGCGCCATGACGTCCGCGCTGAAGGAGGCCATTGCTGTCCAGGCCTCTTCAGTGCCGGCCATTCGGCTAATCAAAGCCGGCAGTGCTAGGTCTCCCCCTATTACCGTGGACAAAGCAGCGCGGGGCTCCGCCCAGGCAGGGCACTCCTCGCGCGTGTGCTTGGCCGTGTCCACGGCCCCCAGCCCACAATGGTGGCACAGGGGGTTTTCCTCTCTTTTCACCACCTCACACAGGTACTTGCCAAAGCAGCCGTGCCCTGTCAGCATCTGTGTGAGGTGGTATGAAGGTGCGCCGTGTTTGCGGTCGACCCATTGCTTCAGAACGGGCCGAACAGCGTCCACCAAGTCCCGGCTAGCTCCCGGGATCTCCAACCTCTCCGACCATCTCTGAAAGAGGACGTCGCGTGACTCTTCCCGCCACTTTCGGACTTCTTGGGGGGCGGGTGGGTTGTCATTTGCTCTGGCCTCCTTAACGCGCCAGTCGACATCCGACAGGGCTGTGGCTTCGAGGTCCCAGGGCGGGCTTCCGGCGAGCAGGCAAGCGCTCACGTACGAGCATGTACGGTACGCTCGAGCCGTCCTGAGTGCTAGGGCCCGCTGCGGCCTCCGCAATTGGGCCGCATTTCGAGCACTCAGGGTGTCCGCCCATATTGGCGCACCGTATAGCGCCATCGATCGCAGGACCCCCATGTAGAGGCGCCTGCATGTTCCTCCCGGACCTCCCACATTCGGCAGTATCCGTCCGAGCGCTCCGGCTGCAGCCAACACCCTTGGGGCCAAGCGCCGGAAATGCTCGTCGAACCTCCATCGGCCGTCGAGGACGAGTCCTAGGTACTTCATAGATGACCCAACGGCGATGGAAGTCCCTCCCACCGTGATGCGAGCACCTGGGGGTGGCGCGTTCCGGGGCCCATGGAAGACTAGGGCCTCTGATTTATGTAAAGTCACCTCCAGGCCCAGCGCGCGAATGCGTTGCACGACGTGTGCCACTCCTGCCGTTGACAGATATGCCGCCTCCCGATGTGTGTTACCCCGGGCTACTACGAGGGTATCGTCGGCGTAGCAGGTGATGCTGACCCCCCGCAAAGTAGCCCCACCCAGCACCCAGTCGTAGCCGATGTTCCACAGGAGCGGCCCGAGCACCGAGCCCTGTGGAACACCGCACGACATTTGCCTTCTCCCCCAGCCGTCCCTTGTTGGGAAGACCACAACGCGCCCAGTGAAATAGTCTGCCACTGTTTGTTGTAGGTACTCAGGCACGTTGTGGTATTTTAGGGCCGCCTTTATGGTTTCCCAGGGCAGGGTGTTAAATGCGTTGGAAATGTCCAGCGATATCGCCATTGCCACTCTCCCCTGGGAAACTTCCTCCTCAGCCAGATCCCTCACCCTGAATGTATGGATGCTGAGTCTAACCTAACCTAATCTAACATGTTCATACATTTAATGACTGAAAGTTTAACCTAACCTAAAATGTTCATACGTTTGATGAGTTTGAGCTTGAGGTAGATTCAAGCGTAAGTGAGATTATTTTGAAGTAATGTTAGCTATATCGTGCTTCTGCTGCTTAATGCTATATTCCTAAGCTGATGACCTAAATTTAAGCACAGTAAATAGTATATACAGTATGGAATCCTGCGCTGCCAGACAATATCTATGTTCGTAGGAAAGTCCCTTGTTTTGCTTTATTTAAGTCGTAATAAATAATAGATATTTTGGGAAAATCTTACACAAATCGACCTAGTCCCATGGTAAGCTCAACGAAGCTTGTGTTGTGGGTACTAGACAATGATATAGGTATATAATAGATACATAATAAATCTTCAACACATAGAAAAACATCAGTAACTCAGCAACAATTATGCCCTGGCTGTGGAATTAGCTCCCTGCCTAAGTTTTCCCGAAGGATTACAGAATGGGGCTTTTCAAAAAAGGTGTGTACAATTTTTAAATGAGTAGGCAACGCGCATGGGATACCCCTGGAGTTGCAGGAGTTCATAGGCTACGATCAGGCGTGCCGCATGATTGTTAGACACTGACGTGGTATTAAAAAAAAGTATTCAAATTATTAGACACACTGAGAATCGAGTACTGCGCATGCGCCGCCACTGTATCACTATCGTTTACTTATTGTTGTCTCTGATAGTGAGTTAGGTTCACAAGGTTCCTATAGATGCAATCCACTAACCTGTCCACACAGTAAATTCTTGCCTATAGTAAATTATTGACAATTGACAACGCATTCCGCTTATCGCTTATATCTGGAGTTCTGGACCATACCATTTACCATTTTTATGTTAAATAGTTTCGGATTTTATACCTCACGCTATTACAAATAGATACTAAGAAATAAGATGCGCTCTTTGTTGCACACCTCAAAACACATGGTTAACATAATCATTATCATCATCAGCCCATTTCCGTCCACTGCTGGCCATACAATGTCAGTCTTAAGTATCCTTACCATGAGTTGCACGCAACTGTATTCGATAGCCGCTGCGGCTCTGTAAAGTATGTCCGTCTCGCTCCTACCATTACTCTGGCAGGAGCGAGACGGATATATCCCCGAACGCCGCAGTCGCTATCGAAACGGCCATGTACAACTCAAGATTACATAGTCAACCGCTGCCAGCCACTTTTCGCAAGTCATCGCTCCACTGTAGGGCATCCTAACAAAACATAATTTACAGAAATTAAAGTAAATCTCAAATTGAGGCAAAACAAATAATCTATCTGCCTTAGTAATATACTGTGTTAAAACTATATGCTAAGCTAGACTAACTGCCGCCTGGCTCGTCCCGATAGAGCGGCATATGGACTGGATGTAATGTGATCCAGCCGGCATCGGAGCCGAAAATTTGGACATTACAATATCCACGCAAGCAGGCGTAATTTCATACGTATGAACTGTATTGGTTTAGTACCGCTGCAAATTGGGATTTGGATATTGGGATATCAAGAGGCCTTTGAAAAATACTCCGAATCGCGCAGTCGCTACCCAGCATGCCTACTTCGAACATCGAAAATTACCATTGACGGGGAAACCTCTTTGTCACTACAATATGCAAGTGTGATAGAGATGGAGATACAAATCCGCAATCGTTCGATTTTCGTGGTAAAGGTACAGTATGGTTACGTAGAACTCATGGTAAGCCCTTGGCCCTATGGGACCATAGCCAAGATGACAAACGTTTGCAGAAAAAGCCAAGCGAAAAGTCATAATGTGTCGGGCCGGCCGTTCGCCTTTTTTGGCGACACTGAGCTGAGCTGATTTGATTTTTTTTGGGTATGAGGTAGATGCCCAAATTTTTGAATTACCTTATCAGTACAGCATACCTGTTATTTCCCTGGTTAGTGTCTGTAAACTTACCTACATTATTTACCTACATTATATACCCGGGGACAAAATCTGACGAAGAGGCCACGACCCTCAGCATTGAGGACAAACGATGCAAGGAGGAGGAGGATATACCCGGGGAATTGGTGGAACTATTCAGGTTTTGGTACGGCCACCAAACTAATGTCGTTAAGTGGGCGGGCTCGTTATCCGATGAGTATAGGCTGGAGTGCGGGGTCAGGCAGGGGGGGCTTACGTCACCCAGACTCTTCAGCCTATATGTCAATCGGCTGATCGAGGAGCTCAGCAGCACTATGGTCGGATGTTCAATAGATGGAACGCTCGTAAATAACATCAGTTACGCGGACGACATGGTGCTGCTGAGCCCATCGATCGACGCCCTCAGGACGCTTGTAAATGTTTGTGAGCGGTATGCGGAGGCCCAGGGTCTCAAGTACAATGTCTGTAAAAGCGAGCTGCTGGTTTTCAGGGGAAGAACTGTCAAATTAGACGATCAAATGCTACCTCCAGTGAGACTGAATGGCACTCCTCTGAAAGTAGTAAGAGAATTTAAGTACTTGGGACACTGGGTATCCGCATCGCTAAAGGATGACGTAGATGTGGAAAGGGAGCGTAGGGCGCTGGCAGTAAGGAGTAATATGTTGATTCGTAGGTTCGCAAGGTGTACTAAGAACGTTAAAATCACCCTTTTTAAGGCGTACTGCCAGTCATTTTACACCTGCAGCCTATGGATCAACTTTACTCAAAAAACTTACAGCGCCCTACGCGTCCAATATAATAACGCTTTTAGGATGCTGTTGGGGCTGCCGCGCTATTGCAGCGCTAGCGGTATGTTCGCGGAGGCGCGCACCGACGGTTTTCACGCCATCATGCGCAAGCGGGTGGCGTCGCTGGTGCGGCGCGTACGCGGCAGCGCCAACAGTCTCCTGAACACGATAGCTGACAGAACAGATGGCGCTTTCTGGGAATACTGGAGTGGCCTACATGCATATAAAAGTTAAAATATAATTACGCATACACTAACATAGGTTAAGACTAATAATAAGATGCTAATAATTTATGGAAAAAATTTTTTCTTAAATAAATAATTATTTAATTTAATTTAATTTAATTTAACTCAAAACACTGTGACAGAGTGGTCAATCGGAAGTCTGTCTTCGCTGAAAAGGGCCACTCTGTTACGGTGTTTTTTAGAAAACCACTCAAAAGAAAAATACCTTACTGACATGAAAAGAACTATACACATATGTTTATTTATTTAATAATCTCTACCGTAATAATTTTACACATAATTAAATTTCCGAAAAATCGAGAAAATCGCTTTTCATTGTCGGTAAAAAAGTGACCGGCCCAGTCATAATATAGCTTTTGTTTTTCGCTTGGAATTTTCTTGGGCTTGGCTTTTAGAGTCATCTTGGCCAGGCTCTCAGGGTCCAATCTTCTATACGCTTATTATTAAAAGCAAAAGTAAAGTACTTAACTATAAAGTACCATTTTAGTTCAAATTATATAATAAAGCAGCGTAATTTCTACTTAAACATTTTTCCGCCATTTTCGCGTAATTCCGCGTCGGCTATTAATACTCTAAATTGGCCATTATTACAAGAAGTTCGGCTTGTTTACAAACTCGATCGCAAGTTTTATTAATTGCATTGGTTGTTTCGTAATACTTAATTACTGTTAGCCCTTTGTTGATTTCTTGCTAACTTTTTATTGGTTCTCGTAACGCGATTCGCACGCAACGTTGTTTCTCCTGTACCTAACAAGATTATTTGTACTCTTAATGAAATAAATGTTATTTTACTTTTACAAAAATAACCCTTTCAGTGTTAACCCTTAATTTAGCAAAAAAAGGGATGGTCGTGAGTTCAAGCCTCCTCGGCGCTCAACAGTCCTAACGATTCTGGTTGGTAAAAAAAAAGGTCGAAGAGTTTGTATGACCTGTCATATATTACCAAATTAAGGGTTAAGAATGGCACACTGGTCAGTGTCAGTTTCTATAGAAAACGTCACGTGACATCCGAGGGCTTCGAGCTATCACGTGATTCTTTCTATAGAAATAGACAGATCGTGACATTTTTTTTTATTAGCCTCTGTGTGTCCCACTTCTGGGCAAAGGCCTTCCCTCTCCTTTCCAATCCCGCCTGTGCTGTGCAAGATCCCACCAATCCCGCTGAAACCTATAATCCTCACAAACTCCCCGATATCCCCACTAATCTTGTTATCATAATACAGTATCAAATCTAAATCACAATTTATTCACCTTTACAAATAAGCTCACACTCTTCTCCAAAGCCCTCCAAAATGCAAATTCTGACAAACATCTTTAGCGTAAGTATCTCGGAATCGGTTCGAATAACTCGATCCCAAATTGCCCTGTTAATCGGCCATTCGTTCAGAAATTGCGTTATTCCCGGGCATAAAAGCGAGTATCACCTGAGTTGGTATTACGTGTTGGTTTGGTTGCTATCGTTATTATCATGGAAAAAGGTATACGGACCTGTGTGCTTACCACAAGAATCTATACTCGCTAGCGTCTACTCACTTTTAGCACCTTACTTGCACTTGCTGCTGGGAGTTAAACGAGACATCGTTTACTACACCAACTCTTGGTAATATAATAATGTGGTGGCAGTGGCACAATGAACCTGCGGGCTTATTGCGAACTACTTCGTTCGTTCGTCTATTTGCTTCTGTATCGCTCTTGCAATCTTTTCCTAGCGTTTTTTCCCGGCTTATGCCATGACTCGGGGAGCTTGTGGTCTGCTTTGGCAACTAATCACAAGATTTGACGTAGGCGCTAGTTTTACGAAAGCAATTGCCATCTGTCCTTACAACCCTGAGGGTAAACTAGGCCTTTTTTGGATTAGTCAGGTTTCCTCACGATGTTTTTCATTACCGAAAAGCGATTGGTAAATATCGAATGATATTTCGTTCATAAGTTCCGAAAACTCATCGTTACGAGCCGTCAGGATTTTAACCCGAGACCTTCGGATTAAAAGTCTCACGTCATACCACTGGGTCACCTAGGTGTGATGCATATAGAGCGAGAAAGAGGCAAATATACATATTATTACATATTTCATATATTCGTATTTCATATTCGATACGTATGATATGCCATCTGCCTTCGTAGGATTATGGAGTTCTTCGGTCATATCGCCAGAAAATACAGTAACAGCCTTGAGCAACTGACGATAACTAGCAAGATATATACAGTAAGTTTAACTTACCTAACTACCTACCTTAAATCTAAAATAGGTCCTTCAAGCATTGTACCTAGGATGCTGGTGGCATTTCCTCGTTGTATCGCAATGCTGATACGTTGTGCGAGGAAGCCTCCAGCTCTTCGGTCACCAGTAACATCAACCAGGCGTTTCGCGATTTCTACGAAAAACTTGCGTGCGCTGGGATCCCATGGATCAAGAGTTTGAACATAAATTTTGTATATAATTTAAAAAAAAACTAGCAAGACTAAACTTTCAAGAGGTCGCAATCCAATCCGATAATCAGACCAAGACCACACATCACTTAACACCAAGCTTCACAATGCACTCTCTAAGAGAGAAGTTGATTTCAAAGCAGGAGAATCACGACCCTCAGAATAGAGGAATACGACTTGAAGAGAGAGATTCGATATGAAAAGTAGAGTGAAAGCACTCTTTCAGTCTATTTCCGTCTCGATCTGTCGACGCACTCGATGCCCTATAATATCCTCTCGACTCGACAGGAAAAGGTGCCTAACTTTCCTTGATAAAGAAACTACTATAGTCGACCAGGACCCCATTAGCCCTGGCACAAGAGTGCACCATAGAGATAGAGCGATAGAGCGATCTCAACCGCTTTCTTAACCGCGATATACTATCGCGACAATATATCGCGGTTAAGAAAGACAACTGTCATTGTCTAATCCGGACAGTCAGAAAGTAACAGGTGTTTTTCTTGACCACGGGATACATTCACAGCACTCTAATCTTGTGCTAGGGTCACAAAGTTAATTAGGGCGACCAGATGGACAACGAAAGGAAATATCGATAGCGATTTAGTACACAGCAGTCCTAGACTACTAATACAGTCAGGGTGGCAATAAATATGCAAATCGCCTTTAGACTCGGTCCGAGCGGTAAAAACAAGGTGCTAATGCAGTCGCCCATTCTCCTCATGGCTTCCCCAATCTGCCACTTGAGAACCTTTTCAGCTAATCTATGTTTATAGTGCGGTAACGACCAGACGTAGGAGAAAGCTTCCATTGGAATTGCAACAATTTATTATTATTTTTATTTTAGGCAGCAATGCGGTTAAGGGCCACTTGCACCATCCGGGGCTAGACCACATGACCCAGAGTTAGGCGTTTTGTTGTATGGAATTTGACAGGTTAACTCCGGATTAGCGACTAATCCTGGGTGGTGCAAGTGCGCCTAAGTTATAAAAATAATGTCACCTAATCGCCTTCAAACTCAAATTGAGCTGTAAAATAAACTTAATTTAGTATGTGTCATCAAAAGTTTTAGCTTGTCTATTATCGTTACGGCCAGCTTCCATTTCCGTTTTAAGAGAAACAAAACCAACGAAGCTACCCATGTAAAATTACTGACATTATATATTATGCCTATTAAGGGTGTATTATAATGATCAACGATAAAAACAATGAGATTCTGCGATGAGATTTTGACACCACTGGAGTAACCTGCGGCGTCAGCTATCAGTTAAACTGTATGCTCGTTTGCGACCGTAGTATACAACAATTAAAATGTAAAATTCAGTACCTAGTTAGGAAAATGAGGAAAAGTTCTTGGAAATAAATATGCAAATTGGATTGAAACTCTATCTCAGCGGTAAAACAAGGTGCTAATATCCCAATTCCTCGTTTCTATGGTTTGCCTAATCTGCTGCAACTCGAGTTTTTCAGCTCGTCTACAACGTAAAAGTAATTTATTCGCGCTTTTTAACACAATTGGGTTCCACCATTAGCTGCGCTTTTAGCCGATCCCAGTGTTTTTCTGTTTTATATAGGAAAGCCGTTATGAACAGAGAACACGCCTGGACCATGCCTGCTACCTGCTATCTGCGCTCTGTATATTCGTTGTTGGTTCAAATATTGTGCGTTAATTACCCAATTATATGATTATAATGCAATAGTATGCCATGAAATAGGTATGATGTCAGTCACTCAGTTTCTACCCTTTGCTTAGTTAACATTTTTTGCAAATTATTGTCACATCTGGCTCTAAGCGGGCTAGCATAATTATGTTACATGTCTCGCGCGCGGGTCCATACATCGGCCGTGACTTAATGACAGGCGACAGCGTAAGTTGTACTCAGGTTGTACTACTAAAGCAGATCAACGTAAGTAGCAAACTATGCCAATGAGTGCTTTCTGGACTTGGCCTTATAAAATCCTCCCAACTGTAAAGGCTGGTCATATAATAGGCTAATTATCTGCGCACAATGGCGGCTACGTCCGCGGCAGACGCACGATTTATGGTAATGCGCGCTAATAATAAGAAATCTTACGGTTTGCGAAAATCAGGCTTTGGTGGTGACGTTGATGGTGGAGCTCAATTTCGGAGCTATAGTATACCGACCTAGATTCTGTGAAGATTTCTCTAATGAGGGTTTCCTCCTTAGAAAAAACTAATATAATCTTAAAATCTAAAGTGAGAGCAGTTTTTGATATTTAAGGGCTCGTCGTAGTTAAATAAAATCTCGTGTTAAAAAATATTATTTCATGTGAAATTGATGACTTTCTTCTGGGACGAAAATTCCCAAACTTTATTTCTTTACAATGGTTAACCACGAATCAATGAAACTTTAGGGCGTCTGCAGCGAATGCAGGAGAACGCAGGTTCGATCCCTGACCGTAGCACTTTTTCTTTAGGTGTATGACATCTACGAGTAAGTATGTGTAAATTATACAGTAAGTGTAAATTACCTAACTACCTCTACCTACCTAAAATCTAAATCCTTCTATGTCCTTGAGGCATTGTACCTAGGATGCTGGCGGCATTTCCTCGTTGTATCGCAAGCTAATACGTTGTGCGAGGAAGCCACCAGCTCTTCGGTCACCTCAACCAGACGTTTCGCGATTTCTACGAAAAACTTGTGTGCGCTGAAACCACATGGACCAAGAGTTTCGACCCCGAATGGTAAAAAAGGTACTCTCTGCCCAGGCTCTTATATTTATTACGTTTTAAAATTTCGGCGCTTTTACATTAGTATGTATTTCACTTTACACACAGACACACACGTGAAGCCTATTATAGAACCTCGTTTTCTAGCAGGGGTTTTAAAAAGGAACTTTGACATGAAACAATGTGACTATTCCAAGTTCAGACATTCATCTGGCAAACCTTTAACCCTGAAAACGTCACTAATGGAGAAAAACATGAGATTTTCAATCAAGCAGCCTATTGCACTGCTGGACGTAGGCGGGCCGTTCTCGTTTTTAGCGACATTGAGCTGTCTACGCGCTGAAGACTGTATGATTTAGATATTTTTTTTATAGGAGTTAAATGCCCAAAATTTTGAATTACCTTTTTAGTACGTTATACTTGTTATTTCTCTGCTTAATGACTGTAAACTTACCTACATTATTTAACTCAAAACGCTGTGACAGAGTGGTCAATCGGAATCGGAAGGCTGTCTTCGCTGAAAAGGGCCACTCTGTCACGGTGATTTCTAGAAAACCACTGAAAAGAAAAATACCTTACGGACATGAAAAGATCTATCAAATAGTGTTCTTCAAACACATTTGTTTAAGTTTTTAATAATTTTTACTGTTTAGTATCATGTTACACATGATCAAAAATCCAAAAAATCGAGAATATCGCATTTAATTCTTGGCAAAAAAGGAGAACGGCCAAAGCCTCACCATTCTCCCTAAGGGTTAGAGATGAGATTATACACAGACCACCTCAACTACTAGACAAAGCAGACAAGACAACTGACGATCACCACATATAATTATGCAGTCCCTAATTATACTAATTTAGTATGAAAGCGCGGCCGTTTACTTCACTTGCACCCATTACGATGTTCTCGTGAAAAATTATTTACAATTATTGTATTTTAGGGGTGAGTCTGGCGTACTTTACTTAGTATAAATAGTGTAGGGTAGTAGTCGTAACCGACTACTACCCTACACCTGTTCATATAATCGTAAAAAAATACAAATAAAACTGGAGACCTATTCGAACGCGCTAAACTGACATTTGACTTCATATTCCCTACGTCGTTAGCATGTCATATTGATCATTTCCACGGATGTTCGCATCGAAATGTCACTTAAACACATTCGAATAGGTCTCACCGTCTCCTGTGCATATGAGTGGCGACCTCATATTTTTGTAAAGGCTTCATAATGCGATGTAGTCAGTGAGATTATACCATCATTCTATTTTATAACAGGAAACTGACGTACAATGTTAGCTACCTATAAAACGGGAAGTTTCAAGTCGAAACTAAGTTTATCAGTAATTCCCTTGTCGTGTGTTTCATCCCATTTATCATGTAAGTTACGTCGTTAATATTCAGGCATACAATCGCTGATAGCGCCGAGATAAGATTGTTAAGTTTCCCTCTGGTTTTGTCTGTCACTGTGCTACTAGAGAGAAATACTCTAGAAGAGGTTAGGACGGTTTAATCGCGTTTATTAACATCATGAGTCATGACCCTACTTGAGCCCTTTACAGCACTCGTTTTCACAGGGTTCAGATGATGACTGAGAGAACGCGCATTCTCCCCGTCAATCAAAAAAGTTACTTGTGCAAACTGTGTTTGTGTTTTTTGTGTCCAAAAGATGCTCACTCTAGAACTGGACGGGACGAGGCGGGACAAGATGACGGGACGATCTGTCAGAATCTATAGAAAACGTCACGTGGCATCCGAGGGCTCCGAGCTATCACGTGATTATTTCTATAGGAATCGACATCGTCCCGTCCCGCTCCGTTCCGTCGCTTCCCGTTTAGTGCGAGTCATCCTTAAGACGAAATAGGCCCTATGACGGAATTAACCACATTGACCTTACCCACGAAAGTCCCCGCGTACTTGTACGAGTACAAATTCAAAATCGAGCCGATACGACCTTCAAACCTTCAAGAGCGTACTCCCACCTTAAAGGCCGGCAACGCACTTGCGACACCTCTGGTGTTGCGGGTGTCCATGGACGACGTTAATCGCTTACCATCAGGCGATTCGTTTGCTCGTTTGCCACCTATAGCATAAAAAAAAAGAGTTATCAACTCTTATTAAAATGAAGAGAGTTCCAAATTCAAAAGCACAAAAAATTGCTCTGGGATTCAGGAGGTTACATAAGCTAGTATCTGAGTATATTTAACAATTTCACAACATCTACGCGGACGAAGTCGAAGGCAGCTTGTTTAGTTTTATTGTTACTGACAGGAAAACGATACTGTATTCTTGCAAGTTCTCTCCTAACAAACTATTTGCTATATTAATTATTCTATCTTTCGTACTACTTTCCTCATATCTAATGATGTTTCGTTTGATTGCTGTTTGCTATCGAGGATACTATATAAAATAGCATCGGCAGAATACCGACCAAATTACAATTGCTAATGATGCTCAGTAAGCAAATATTAAATTGAAGAGTGACCTATTGGAGGCAGCAGTGAGGTATATATTACGTATCTAACAACTATTTAACTCTAGCATATAAACAGTTTGTTTATATTTTTGTACAGCTGTTTATGTGTCACTCTAAATTTAGCATTCACCACGAAAATAAGTATTTATACCGACGAATGAAGGTTTTCATTGCTGTGCAGCGGGGGAATGCTGCAGGCATTATGGGAACCTTTGAGCTGGATACGATGCAGTGTGGGTTGTTTTAGAGGTAGGTCTTACTTTTTAATTTCATTGTTTTTTATCTTTGTTGTTACTTAAGCTTAATTTTAGTACTTATTTTCTTGCTATTTAAGTTTTATGTACACACGCGTTCAGAATTGCATGGGCAGTTTATAAATGAATTCATTCATAAATTATATTGATGAACACTTTATTGCACACAGCATAAGCTTCATGTACAAAAGACGAACTTTAAGCCATGCGGTATTCTCTGCCAGTCAACCTTGCACAAAGCAGAGAAGATTATCAGCGGTGTAATGAAACCAACAAAAAACGAATTAAGGACCGCAATATATGCTGTAAAATAGAAAAATATAAATCTATCAGGCCACAAAGCTGTCTATCAATACTGGCTATTGATGGAAACTCGGAAATCTATAAACCAGAATATAATATTCCCGGCACTCGGATCAAACGAATCAGAAAAAAGCCGATTCCAACGATTTTTGTCCAAAATGTCGGTTAAGGGGATTCTCGTTTCCTGCGTATATTATAAAAAAGTTTCGCAACATAATGGTTGGAATCAACTAGTAATGTTACAGAAATACCTAATACTAATTTACCATGTACAAAAATATGTAGGTAAATTAATTAGTACATTTATGGAAATCTGTTAAAAATTGCTTGTTCTTTTTATATCTGTAACAATCGACATACATTTTTTATTATAAATAATTAGTAAAACTAATTTGACTGTGGCGACGGGTCCAAATTTAAACCCAGCTTGACTGTTACTTTCAAGCCAAAGAGCTTTCCATTAAATAAAACAAAGAACAAATCAGAGTATCTGAAACGCGTCATCCACAATTGACTGATCCAATATAAACTTTGTCCCAAAGTAATAATAAGGTATAAGAAAGACTTCTGCATCACCATATTTAACTAACCAATGTTGGATCTTATCTCCTTGTAATACGATTCATTAGTAGTCAGCGACGGTACAAAAATGTCCCGTTGAGCATACCCAAGCAGTCATTACCGTTGATCGCAGGGGCTGGCAAGTGGTGTATTGTTGCTACCCCTCCCTAGGGAGCCTAGGGCTCAACCCTAGCGTAGTGCGGTTGAGGACGATTGGCTTTTATAACAAAAAATCTTTCAGTGTTTTTTTTTTACCTATTTTCACAGAAAGTGTAAATAGATTAATTTAACTTACTTAGTTTATAAGCTTTTTGTGGCAATAAACATTTTTTCTTTCTTTCTTTCAAAGTCTCTGTTTCAGCTTGGGCATTTTTTAACCGATTTTCTTAAAATGTTGCGAGCAAATTCAATACACGCGGAAAAAGTTCAATGTGACACAACATAATTGTCAGTGTTAGCAAACGGGTGCAACCCTATTGTACTACAGTTTAGTAATTAAAATATTTCAATATAACTTGTCACTCAATGAATGCAAATAAAATCATGTAAAAGTGCTGCTGTATATGGAAAACTTATAACAGATAGATATACAAAAACTCACTACGAAAACGAGCATGAATTTGTTAAAAACAGCCTGTCTTAATAATGCCTTTATTTGATTTGATTTGATTGAGCCTTATTTCATGGCCTTTGGCTGTGACCCCTCCCCCTCCCCCCTCCCCCCTTATGCGCACGAACTTTCTATGCAGGAGCACTTAACACTACAGCTGACCGTGCCTATGCAACCTTGAGATTTTGTGACTGAAGTGGGTTCTCAGCTCACTCAGTGTGCAACGAATCAACGAGTGGAAGAGGACTAACAAGAATAGATATTTTGAAGGATCCGAACCCAAAGAGTAAAAACGGGGCCCTATTACTAAGACTCTGCTGTCCATCCGTCCTTCTGTCTGTCACCAGGATGTATCATGAACCGTTATACACGTAGTTAGACAGTTGAAATTTTTACAAGTGATGTATTTATGTTGCCGCTATATCAACAAAATAAAATAAAATAAAGAACATAATAAAATAAATATTTAAGAGGGCTCCGATACAACAAGAGAACGATGTAGGTATTTATTTTACAAACAAACTAGATATTATAGATAATGATTACGGATCCTAATTATAACGTGTGTGAGCCTGACTCGAACTTGGCCGGTTTTGATTGACAAATTAAAAATAATAAATATGAAATTTTCCCAGCAAAAGTGTGTATAAAACCTCGCACTCGCCATTACACAACATCCCGACTGTAGCTACACTAACATTTGGTAATTTTAATCAGGCCGTTTCATTTGAATTGTAGGGGTAGATTTTGTTCGCTCATTCGCCCCCTTTCATTCCTAATTTTACCATTACAGTATTAAGTCGAGACTTATCTTCGTCAAACCTTTTACTTAGGATTATGAATTCGGCAGTTAAATCGCTAAATATTGCTATGTTATAGATCCCTAATCTAATGTTATTGTCACTGTGACAGGTACAAAATGGTAAAACAAAAATGAAAATAGAACATAAAAAATTAAAATTATGAAAATTTATAGAGGTAAGTAGTGGGCCACTTGTGCTTACCGGGTTAAACAACTAACCCGGAGTTAAGCGCGTTTTAATATAGAACTTGACAGTTATAATTAAATTTACAATTATAAATTGAAAGAGATGTCATACACTACAGAAAAAGTGACCAACCAGGGCTGGGATCGAACCAGCGACCTCCAACTTTCGCGACAGATGCCCTACAATAAATGATTTGATTTTTGCTTTAAAATTGTATAAAGTTACAATTTTATTGATAAGGTTGTGTAAACGACGGACGAAGGGTTACTAGCACCACCCAAAGTCAGCAAATTAACCCGAAGTGGCCTGTCAAATTCCATGCTCATAACGTAACTCCAGGTAACTTGGTTAACTCTTTTTTTTTCAGGAAACAACCCTATTTGTGGTTATTTTTAATAAAAGGTACCATTATTGTTGATTGTTAATAAGGTTATTTTCTAAACGAATTTATATGGCATTAGTGCCTTATCGGCAGCGACAAAGTGGTATCTTTTTCTGAAAACGACCACATTTGTAGCAAGGAAGTGCTGTTTAAAGCTTATTCCGGGCGTATGACTACTGAAAACCAGCAAAGTAACTATCCACCTAAATAAACTTGTCTGTTATAAGAGACAATTTAAAGTGGTGTAAACAAGTTATTGTTGCAAAGAAAAGACAAAAGGCGTCTCAGAAACTGCTTCGGAACTACAACGGAACTTCAACGGAACTTGTGAATTGTAAGACTCTGATGCAAATGAATAACGCCACACACACGCGGGCTGTTCCGTCCTCGACCATTTAGTATTTAATTAAAGAAATCATTTTCTGAAAAATACTGGCTGCAGGCACTTTCATTTAACATTAACTTTACCTATGATTACCACGGACTTGAACATATCTGGATGGAGCAATGCGACTGCAAAAGTGTGTCCACATGAGATAGTACTACGGTACCGTTGCATCTCTTTCTAATTAGGGTGACCATAAGTCATAAGTACGTGGGATATTAGGTTGGGAGCGGTTACGCGAACGATCTGGATCGACGATATATACTTAAGAGGCCATCAATACGGTTTGTATGGAAAAGCAACAAAAGCTGTTTTTTGACGTTGTAATACGAAGAAACGGTGAGCTGTTTGTTAAAGTTGTTAACTATGTTTAATAGCTTATTTCCTAGTATTTAACTTGTAAGCTTCTAATTTAAGTAAAACTCAACGTTTTAACTATTACTATACAATTATTGGTAGTTGTTTTCTGAAAAGCGCACGGAGACCGAAGTTTGACTTCGTGCAATGTTAACATGATACATGAAAACACATGTTTTTCCAGGTTGATATAATATTGCAACATGGTTGTACGTAACCTGTAGGCCCCATATTTCCATTAATTTACACAGATACCTATCTAGTTCGATGTTGAATATGCTCATTTTGCGATAAAAATACACTGCAAACGCAGGGATTTTATGCAGGGTCACAAATCACAACCAATAAGGCTATGAGGTCGTCAATATATTAATCATTATATCCGTTACGTTAAAAAAACCGGCTATTATAAATTATTTCCCAAATAATCAAAAATGTTATACAAGCTGCAATAAACATGTCAATATAAATATTCAGAATAATTTACTCTTACTTTCCCTAACTAATAAGAATCCTGTAAAATCGACTCACAACGTGCCGACATCATAGTCACCCTACTGAGCTTGTCTTGTCATTTTATCGGAAAATGTGCATAAAATTCTATAATTTTGACTTACCTGTGAAACGATATTCCACAACCAGGATAGCTTTCGCTCCGACAATCCTTTATGCAACACGTTTTCACCATTTTAACTGATTTTCAAAATAATTTGTATAAATAATAAACGGCGCCATTTATGTTGGTATTTTGAAAGTTTAAAAAGTCAAAGTTGGGGATACCAGTTCATATTCAAAAAATTACTAATGTCTACCATATTTATTTTAATGTTTTTTTTTGTTATACACATCTTTGATTTAAAGGGTTATTAATATGAAAATCACAATTATTTACAATTTACTAAAAGATAACAAAATCCTTATTTGTATATAGTACTAAAATAAAATAAGAAGATATTTATTTTTAGTAGTAAACTGTTATAAACACTCCCAAAATAGTATCTTATAAAAATTGGCAACATGTGCGAGTGGGACAAAGCACCACTTGGAAGTGTCTCATGTGGACCGTTTTCTCTCGTTCATTTAGTATGGCGAAAAGCGAGATAGGACCGTCCCCTATGTGGAAGTTCCTGATGATTACATAGTACTAGTGAATTATGTTATGTTTCCCTTAATTGATAAAAATACTGTGAACTTTTGGACGCCATTTTAAAAACAAACGCGTTCACAAGTGTCAAAACTGAAGTAGAACTTTATGAGTGTTAATTAAGGTCTATGTTGCTTTGTGGTCTCTGACCAATAAATCGGTCTTTGGCGTTGAACAGGTTCCACCGCGGGCTGTGCCAATATATACGTCCTAGGAATGGAAAAGGTTTAAAATCACATAATTATGTATTTCTTAAGTAGGTACACAAGTTGCTTCCTTTGAGATTTGATAATTATGGGGTTCTTCAAGAAGCGAGTGTTCAGGTCAACTGGTTCTCTAAGGTTAACACGCATAAGTAGCTCTTCTGATGTTGCTTATGTCTATCGGCGACGAAAACCGCTTCCCATCAAACAGCGCATCTGCTCGTGTGTTTAGCATTTACTTGAAAAATTCTAAGAAACTCATTGGCACTAACCGGACTTAAACACGTGACCTTCGGATTCAAAATGAGACGCCTTTGCTACGCTACCAACGTCCTTATCGAAAACATTTTGCATCGCATTTTAATGGTATGTTTCTGAATACACCCGAAGTTAATGATGATTAATTATAAGATTAAACGAACTTACCTTAAGTGAAGTTCTATCTTAATTATACGAAGCTGCCAGTCTGAGACGTTTAAACAGTAGTAGCGCGATATGACAACAGCGCAAGTCACATTACACATTACACATTACGTTTTATGTGACTTGCGCTGTTGTCATATCGCGCTACTACTGTTTAAACGTCTCAGACTGGCAGCGGAGTATAATGAGTTTACTTGATGCGACCAAAACATGGTGATATTGAATAATGTGACATCACACTCAATAACTTTTAATGAATGCCATACTCGATAAGTGTAATTAATATTCTCTTATGTCACTTACGCTGAGTAAATTACGTAGTTACGTCTATTGGTGTAGTTAGGTAGCGGTAGTGAATTGTTATTCTAAAGCTTAAATGTTTAATTATGTTAGGCGAAGTTTTACCCACGGAGAGTAAATATGTTATTTGTCAAAAAATAAATTTTGCTAGGATGCTTTTATCGCTGACTGTACTTTGGTACCATAACATTGTATTGTCATCCAACCTTCATAAGCATGTGAAGTTTCAGCTTATTCAAATAACGGGAAGTTAGTCAAATTCAACTTGCAAGAATTGAACACACACAAATACACATACGTCGCAAGTTAAATTGTTAACCCCCCTTGAGCGTAAATCCCAACTAAATCCAAAAAAATCGTACCAAAGTTATGATTAGTCATTGGTTACTCATCCTAAACTTAAGCAATTACGATATGACTCGACATGAATAACGCATCAAGACTTTTCCTGCAATGCGGCATCAAGAAAACTTCTTATCCCATTCCAATACAAGGTGAACTTTGCAACCGCCCGAAAACTTAACCAGCGATCTCTTGTAAATTAGTTTGAACAATGCGGTAGTTTTGGAGCTACACTCACATTAACCATTTATTCGTTAACGTATTCAAAGGACATTTTGAATGAGGTACTGCTTGGCTATTGTTTCGCTTTTTGACGTAATTTATGTTTCAAGAGGACATGGTTAAACAATGCAATAATTTTGGTAAGCAAATATAAGTAGTAGTTTTTAGTATTTCTTCCTTTGTATAATGATGTCTATAGTTTGTAGTGTTCTGTCTGTATGTATATAGTGTCACCTAGACTACCTGCTGGGCTTCGCTGAAAATCAGCGTCGCCGAATGTGCCATATCACATGGCTCATTCGGTGACATCAAGCTGAGCGAGGACCTTTTAGCGCACAATTAGTCTTTATGTTATTTTTATTCTGATTGTTATCTTGTGTTTTTTACGTGTGCTAATAAATGTATTTTCTTTCTTTCTTTCTTTCAAATATACTTATGTATATTATAGTTCGTGTGATCACGTACATATTATAATGGGACAGTTTGTTTTTAATAATCAGCAGCGGTTAGTCTGCTGTGTAATTTAAAAATCTAAATTTCGTATTTCGCCTCTTTTATTCGAGTAACCAAGCGCTATCGAGAAAGAGAGGAATGCCTATTCGCGATTGTGGTAGACCCCTCAAAGATGCAGCTTCTATTTACCTCTACAGAGTATCCAGTAAATCATTTAATTAATAAGCGTCTAACGGCCAACATGGCATCATAGATCAGCTCAGGGGCCTTACCATGACATCTTAACGCGATTCAGTTTAGGTTCAGTTTAGGCTCAGTTGTATGGAAGCGACCCAGTTCAGGTCATGAACTGAATCGCGTTAATACGTCACGGTAAGGCCCCAGAATATGTAAGTAAGTATAGGTAGTTCCACCAGAGTTGAGGTCACGCACACAACAACATTGTTGTAATGACAACGGGATTTTGAAATTACTTTTCTTTTTTCGTATCGATTGTAAGTTGAAAAGTGCGTTGAAAACCAAAAAGTTTATTTACCTGTTAAAATATATCTTGACGTGTTTTCATTGACTCATTCACGTATTCATTTAATTCATTCACTTTTTTGCAATACGTACTTCAAGTAGCTGTGTGCGTAGTCATTCACTTACAGTTATAGGTAGGTTTAGTGAAAGTTCTACATAACTTAGTACATTGATTGATTTTAATCAAAGAAGTTTGGTAATAATCCAAGCTAAAATATCCTTATGCATGAAACCTAGAGCCAAAAGTTAACAGTCAATCCGCTATCTGAAAAAAAAGCACGTTTCATCTATTTCATGAAGTAAGTCAGTAAGTCGGTTGACTTAGTTCTAAAATTAGTACGTAGGTCACCGAATGTAACATATTTTTAGAAAACGAACCGCCTTTCTTCAGCCGTAATGTGTCCCCAAGTCAATTATCACTTGCCAGTAGTCCTGGAAATCTATTATTCCTGGATTGTCTCATATGCCGTTTATTTCCCAAAAAAACCGATCCTCTGGGAATATTTAATCAGATACAATAGAAATAGTTCTGATTGACTCGTCACAGTAGGCTATTAGCAGCAGTTTTAAGATGAAGATGAGGATCGTAAGCCATTTTTAATATTATCGCGAGACTAAATAAATAAATAAATATTATAGGACAATCTTACACAAATCGCATAGTCCCACAGTAAGCTCAATAAGGCTTTCTTTCAATTATAAAATTGTCAATAAGGCTTGTGTTGTGAGTACTAGGCGACGATATACATAATTGATAGATACATATAAATACTTAAATACATGGAAAACATCCATAACTCAGCAAAATTTTCTGTGATGTACCCACAAATAAATCACTACCGACTAGGCTAGAAGGCCGTTTTATGTATAGACTTAATATACACTATATTATTATACATTATAGACAAAACATATCAAACACTAAAGATATTTTTTCATAGTACCTACTGTTTTTTTAAGACTGTGGGTTCACTCGCTGGGCTAAACTTCTGGGCAAACTGAGAACTACCGCTTACGGATTTCAGTTTTGTTTTGTTTCGACATTACTGCGCTGCTACCTGCATCATTAATCAAAGCCAATTTTGAACCGAATTTGAAAAAGGAGAAGTTTTTTTTGCGCAATCATGAATCGAAGATGAATTTTGAATTTGATAATTTCCTTGCTTGAAAAAAACACCTCCGTGGTTGTGTTTTTATGCTGATCCGCTGATGGGATTCATAAGCAACCAAGGGATCTTTTACATTTTGATATTTGTATTTTCCGACGCAAGTACTCAGTTTTTTTTAACGAAACGACCTACTGGAGTAGGTATTTCACCGTAACGTCATACTACATAACCGATTTTCGTCTTTGTCTTTCGTGTCACGAACGTGCTAGTACTAATGAGTTTTTCTGAACGTATGTACCTACGAAACATCATTTAATATTTACCAATCGCTATTCGGTGAAGGAAAACATCGTGAGGAAACCGGACTAAACCCTAGGCCTAGTTTACTTTTTGAATTGGAAGGTCAGACGGCAGTTGCTTTTGTAAAACCTATGCCAAATCTTGGGATGAGTTGCCAAAGCGAACACCAGACCCCCTGAGTATAAGTCAGGAAAATGCTAAGAAAGAGTTGGGTAAATGTTATTTCAACCATTTTTCTTATATTGTTTTCCATACTTTACAGTTTGCATCATTCGCCTTTATTAGGCAAGGCTTAATTATACTTGTGGCTACGATATGCTCAGGTTACTAACAGGCATGAGTACCACAAACCACAAAACAAAACTTGGTTGACGTGGTGGAGTTAAGGATGCCGTGAGAGCAGTTAAACCGGCGAGCACGTTAAGCTGTCTTAGTTTCAATGTAGTTTTATTAAAGCACGTTGTGCGGTACTACTGGAACTCGATTGTGTTGGATCTTTATCCAAACTTACGTCGTCAATCCTCAATTATATTTATTTGTATCTTTTTGGTTAGAGGTAGGTACCTTTGTCGATCGTTGATAAGTACCGGTATTACCATGATCTGCTGTGGAATGACAATCGCTGGCAGTTGGGATTCGAAAGTATTTGTATCTTTCTCATTGTTCACTGATGGGAGTTGCAAATATTGTCGATTCGTGCAGTCGCTATCGATATTAATAGCTACGTAATAGTGGCTACGTAAAACTCCTGGTTAGCACAATGGTTAATTTCAATGTTTTAGTCTGACAACGGTTTATTTTACTAAAGTATATCGTGCGTGACCGCTAAGACAGGGCAGCATACGAAAGTCGAAAATTCCTTGTTTTATTGCTATAAAGGTGTAAAAAATTCACTTGTGCTTTAGGGATGACTCACACTAGAATGAGATGGGACGGGGCGGGCTGGGACGATCTGTCAGTTTCTATAGAAAACCTCACGTGCCATCCGATGGCTCCGAGCTATCACGTGATTCTTTCTATAGAAATTGACAGATCGTCCCGTCCCGAGGTGTTGTCACGCCTATTCTGTTAAAAAATACGTGAGTGTTAACCGTTGCAATTTAATATCAGTAGGACTCACGAAAGTTTATACCTAATCTATTTACTATATGTATAAGTATTAATTTCATTTTTTCAAAACACTTCGTAGTGTGTTACTACGCTACGATTCGTTAAACAAAACGGTAAGGACCAAGAAACAAACGGTGGAATTAGATAGTAAAGACAGCGTAACAAATAGTAGTGGCGTTGATACGGCTATGCAGTTTTATTGCATGCTTTAATTCAAGCTAACGTTTGTGCCGTTAACAACCGGGTGTTGCCCAAAAGTGTTGTATTGTTAGTGTTATACGACGGCCCACGTACGCTGAGGTAAGGGTAGGTTTTAGAATTGGCGGGCGAGGACTACGTATGTGCAGATAAACATAGGCAAGTAAACTTATTTTATTCATGATGTACTATCGCGTTCAAAATTGCAGGTGCAGTTTATGAATATATTCATACATGAATTGCCCATGCAATTATGAGCGCGTGTGTGCACATACAGAAAAAGACAATGAAAAACAACAGAAGAAAAAAAACAACAAGGCCCAATTGGTGAGGTCACGACTGGTAACACAAACATTATAACACACATAAAAAAAAGAAAAATTACATCGTGTGTAATAATGTGTAGGAACTAGGAACGCCCGGCAGGAAAACAGGTGACCCGTCGTTTATCAGTCTATGACGTTCATTCAGCCAAGCTCTATGGAAGGTGCATGACGTTGGACGTACCAAACTAAATTGGATTTCGGCAGAACCTGTTGCCAGGCAAACTGCTGGCAGGTAGTCGAACGGTATATGACCTTCAGGCCTAAGATGGTTCCACGAATGTCACCAGATAACGCTGTAAGTTGATAAGCAGACAAGTTGCATGACTAGCACGACGATGCACGGTGATATATTGCTGCCAAATGTGGATAACTTTTTAAAATTAACATAAAATGCTGACAATCATTTCTCACCAGCAAGTATCACGCTATTTGCTTGGCATCTTAGCCATGCGGACCTTTTTTGTGTCAAATGAAGAGTTATCGCTCCGGTTAAGCAATACCACGCCCTTAAGTCTTATAGTCTGAGCCACGTACATTGGTCGTTGGTAATTCTCGAGGGTTAGACTACAGCTGTCTCGGCTAAGGGGATGCGAGCTAAGCTACTGCATATTACCCGCTTCATTTAGATTTACACTTTTGTTAAGCTACTGACAATAGCAAAGTCAGCGCACGAGATCGCACTATTACCAGCCGGCCTGGTTTTAGAATGAAAAAATATGAAAACTATTAAAATAAGTAAAAATATCAAAAATATAGAGACGTTTAATGATGAATTTAAGACCAATCTTCGCAATTATTTTCTATCGAGCCGATTTCATTAATTGAAAATCAGCTCCGTCTAGAGTCAAACCACGTTATCTTTTCCAAGCAAATCGCCAAACTTTAAAGTGTTATTTTAAACGTCATCATTCTATGAAATTATGACGTTTGCTTATAGACTTTTACGGTCTGAGCTACCAAAATCTATGAAACTTAACATAGACGGACTCTACGGTCTTTGAAATATGAATATTAACATATTAGCATATTTCAACGCTTGCTACTCTATGGTTGCGGGTTAAGTATGTCTTTACCTTTATTAACGTCTCAATTAAAGAAATGTCATTACTACCTTATTCATTTCATCGTACATTAAACTACCTCAAGGAAAGCGTAAAACTCCTAACGTTTAAGAACAGATCTCACTCAAACATAGCTAACGAGCGCCTGGCCGATACCTCTGCGCAATCCCCCCGTTTCACACCTTGTGCGAATCAATCCGTAGGCGTCTTTGTACCCTAACTAGCCGGGGTTAGGCCTCGGTGTGTTAGAACTTGAGAAGTTTCAATTTATTTTGAACAGTTGTCATTATCGGAGCGGCCAAGATGCAATTTCTGAAGAGGCACTGAACAGACAGGAACCTTTGTTGTCAATGTCGTGTTGGTTTTAAGTTACTTATAATGCTTTTTTGGGGTTCCGTACGCAAAGGGTAAAACAGGTGCCCACCCATCTGTCTGTCACCAGGCTGTACCTCACGAGCCGTGATAGACCAGCGAACTTATAAAACATGGAAGACTAATAAGCTCTAAATAATGACCCCACAAAACGCACGCCACGCGAGGCGGGACTTACACAGGCACGCCAGCGTGCCGTTTAGTATACAAATGGCTGTCAGCGATGTGGTCAGTTTGACAGATAGCGTAAAATTTAATAATATATAATAAAAATGCCCTGTTGCGCTGTGAAATGGTGTCGAAGTCGCACGGATAAACACCACAAAAAAGATGGCATTACTTTTCATCTGTAAGTAGTTATTTTACATATTATTTTAAATTTCTTTGATCCGGGACAATTTTATATGGGGATGGTGTTATGCCAACTTTTGGACAACCATTGAAATTATAATACAGGTATATATTTTTTATTATAATTAAATTAGTTACAATCCCGACGTATCAAACAAGTGAAATAAATAGTGTATCAGTGTAATCAGAATTTATATTTTTATGATTAAATATTAACATAGGTATTTTTCCAGATTTCCGACCAACCCTTATATAAGGGAAATGTGGACCAATGCCGTTAGATTAGAAAGGCATGATCGAACATGGCAACCGACCAAATCCACAAATATATGTACTTGACGCATAAAGGATTAACAAATTTATAAAAGGGTTCAATCCCAGTTTGTACGGTATGTTTAAAAAAAAAATTATACAACAATACGGAATACCACAATGGCTCAGCTAGGGCTTTAAATAACCGGACTCCAAGTTTAAGATTTAGGTGTAGATAGTGTAGTGAAAGTCTTAGATAATTTTATAATATCTATTTTATAAATATGTGAAAATGTTAATGGCAAGAATTTTTTCATACTTGTTTTAGAATGAAATATTTGCGTACCTAATCATAGTTATTATTTTCTTTGGTTTACGCGTTTATTTACATTAATATATTGATTATGTCAATTGAATTATGCTGTTCAAAGCTTAACATATTTAACGACAGCAAGGGGCATTACCATATTCCTAAAATACGTATCTAAGGGTTCTTATAATTGCCTGTAACTTCATGGACAAACAAAATCTCTTTTTTTATCTGATATATTTATGTGACTAAACACACCCACCCATGAATTTAAGAGTACGTTTGACCATATACCAGATAGCGAATAATTAGCACGGTTGCGGTATTATGGACGTTACAATATTATTCATATTAATTACATATATTAATAATCCTACAGCAAACCAACGAGATCAATAAAGTAAGTTATCTTTAGAATTCGCGTTAGACCCGTTTGATAATTATGTTTAAATATGTGTTCAAATCGCGAAAGTTTTAAATGTTATAAGTTATCTTTGTTTATTGAAAATTTGATTAAAATTTATCACAACAAAAATATATCATGTTAAACTTGCTCTTTATTGCATTACACCGTCTACTAACAATACGTTTCCAATGTCACAGTTGTTGTGTCATCAATAAGTGTCAGCGCTCAGACCAATCCCACCGCACCATATTGACGTTGGCCAATGATATTTTGGGATATATGAGTTATCAAAACCGACTGAAAATTTTGACGAGTTTGATTGGCAGCGTAGCGTGCATGCGCATATCGAGTGTTTACCCCGTTTTATGTTGACAATTTGTTTGAAGCTCCTCTTCCATGTTTTATAAGTTCGCTGTGATAGACAGATTAAATTTTTAGACATGATGTATTTTTGTTGTCGCTATAACAACAAAAACTAAAAAAACGCGAATGCTCCGGAACCCTACGAGCGCGAGTCTAACTTGCACTTGGCCAGTTTTTGGTAATATGCTTTTAACTCGAAAAAAAATTGACTTGCAAAGTTGGTGCTTTTCAAAATATATTAGTTAGGAATATTATTAAATAATAATATGGCTATGTCTCAGTCACAGTGACCCTTACTGTTTGATTTAAAAAAAACCGAGGATTTTGATTTAAAAAAAACATGACAAATAAAAATCAAGGAAACAATTGATTTTCCATTTTATTACGTTAGTTTAAAAAACAGGTTACATTGGTAAATAGCTTGTGTATAAATTGTATTAGTTACCTTGTCCAAAGTTTCCGTGGTCTCCATCTCTAAAACAGCGCTACTATGTCTCAAATTTTCTTTTGAACCTCGCCTATAGGTACCTACTCGTATGCTATTATTTGAAAGGGATTATTGCTAGACGAACTCTACTTACAAGGGGTGTGCCCTTACATAAGGATCCCTTTATGTGTCTCGTCAAAGAATTTTAAGGGGGTTGTAAAATGATAACTCTCATTCAGTCTGCGTCCATAATTATATTTTTCCTCGATAGAAATGCTTGTTAAATCAATATGCTTACCATGAGGTACTATCGGGTTCAAAATTGCATGGGCAGTTTTTGAATGAATTCATTCATAAATTGCCCATGCACTTTTGAACGCGTGTGTACGTGGCCGTATTCGATAGCGACGCGGCGTTCGGAGGTATGCCCGTCTCGCTCCTGACAGAGTAGGTAATGGTAGTGTAAGTACCTATTAGGGTCCATTAGTGTACCTACGTTAGGTTTAAGACGATTTTCTTAGGAGCGTTTGAAACGCTCGCTTTTATCATTGTCATCTTGCGATTATTACCGCAATGGATGAACAAATTACAACAAAGATTAAAGTAGATTCAGGATCGGTACGACTTACCATAGTATAAATAAATAATAAATATATATTAATGTATTATCTCACGCAGATCGGACTAGTCTCAAACTAAGCAAACCTTGTACAATGGGCACTAGTCGACGATATACATACTTATAAATAGATAAATACATACATGCATACATAGAAAACATTCATAACTCAGAAACAAATATTCGTGATAAACACAAATAAATGGGTTTACCAGGATTCGAACCCAGGACCGTCTTCGTAGAGAGGGTCACTACCAACTAGGCAGAGGCCGTTATAAAAAAATATCCTGAGGATGATCACTTGTAACACTAATGCCGTGACGACATACCGAAACAAAAACGCCGAAGAATTGTCTTTTAACCAACTTCGTTACATAACAAGATTACAAAGTCCTATTAAGGTGGACAGAAATGTACCTATTGCTTTTCGGATTCATTAGTGCATACATGACTTTTAACCAAGTTTGGTGCGGTGCGACCTTAGTACGGGATCAGGGTTGAGCCTGCATTTCCCGTCCTCAATACTAATCTACCGATTGACTCCGTACGAGGTTATCAAATTTGCCGGACAGCCCGCATTCACGTGCGCTACCATGGAAACTGTAAACACATTTTATACTCGATTGTAGAACATTTCACCTTACGGGAAAAGTTGGCACATGTAACACTTGTTGCAATTTATAAACAGAAAAAATAATCACGCGCACTGGTGAAAACGGCGCCGGACCCGGCTATCCGTCAGGCTCTTCAAGCCATCAAAGAAGTAGTAGGAGTTTCGGTTAGGGTAGAACCTCCCAAAAAGAGGAACTACGTCACGCAGTGTCACAACTGCCAGAGATGGGGCCACAGCGCACGTGGCTGCAACTCTTCCCCCCGGTGTGTTAAGTGCGCTGGCGACCACCCGTCCCGCGATTGCAAGCGGCCCAAAGGATGCAAGGACCCGGAAGGCAGGAGGTGTCGGAACTGCTTGGACCACAAGCTCCCCCAGTTCGCCCACACGGCCAACTGGATGGGATGCCCATGTGTTCCAAAGCGGAAAGACACCCCCGGCAAACCGAAGTCCTCGCAGACTGGGGGACGTAAGCAAAGCAAGACGCAGGTGGCTCCTCAGGCGAATAACGCACAAGCGTTCCCTGCCCTCCAGGCCGTAGGGTTAGGCACTCCTGGTAGGACCCCGCCGCCTTCAGCGGCCGCAGCTCCCACTCCGGCGCCCTCAGCGCCCTGGTCTAGGGACCCCCGCTACAGGGGTGCTCCCGCCGTTCAAGCAGGCCGGCCTGCTCAAGCTCCCCTCTCAGGGCCCATATCGGACCTCGGAAGCTTCCTCCAACATCCAGAGTGGAGGAAGCATTACGATAACTATATGGCGTCCATTAGCGCTCGCTATTTCGCTCATTATTCGGGCCTTCACGTCGCTTCTCACCAGTATGAATAGTACGACCCTCAAGCTTAAACCAAGTTCGCTGACCATTGGCGTGTATAACGCCAATGGTATAAGCCGAATGAAGGATGAGATTACACTCTTTCTTCGCGATCATTCCGTCGATGTTTTTCTAGTGCAGGAAACCTTTTATAAACCGTTTATGAAAAGTTTCCGAATCCCTGGTTATGAGCAGGTTAGAAATGATAGGCTCGAAAATAGGGATAAAGGGGGCACCCTCATATTCTACAAACGTAGCTTACATTGCATAAGTCTCGATCCCCCCCGACTGACAAATATGGAAGCGTCGGTCTGCCGCATATCGATGGATGGTCATCCCCCGATATCGATTGCGTCAACCTACCTTCCACCCCAACGTGACATCATACATTCTGACTTGATTAGTTTAGCGTCCTTAGGCCCCTCGGTCATCGTCGCCGGAGACCTGAATAGTAAGCACGTCGAATGGGGATGCGTCGCCGGGAACCCCAACGGAACTAAGCTCAATCACCTTTTGAACGAAGGCCTCCCCTTCGATCTCCTCGTTCCCTTAGAACCAACTCACTACCCGTTTAACGTAAATCACCGACCCGACATACTCGACATAGTACTCCTAAAGAACGTAGGATTAACCCTGCGTTCTATAGAAGTATTAGACAAACTTACATCCGACCACAGGCCAGTCCTTGTGAGACTAGGACCTCACCCCAGTCACGCGGCCCCTACCAGGACACTTGTGGACTGGGAAAAGGTACGCGAAAGTCTCCTAAAGACAGACTCCCCCCTACTTAGAGACATCCCTGACAATATTACCACAACTCAACAGACTGACCAAGCGATCGACTCATTTACCAGTTACCTCAACGCTGTAAAAAGCGAATGCTCAAGGGAGGTGTCGGCCGAGGTAAACCAACGCCGCCCCCTGCCAAGGGAATTGAGAGAACTGTTAACTAAGAAAAATCGCTTCATCAAAACTTGCTCAAACTTCCCTTCCCCCGAAAACCGGCAAATCCTGAGGGCCTTGAATATCGAGACCAAACAGAGAATTGCAGAGTTTCGGGAGAACGATTTCCGGCAACTGATGGGGGAGATAGGGCCTAGTCACCACGCATACTGGAAACTAGCTCGATCTCTCAAATCGGACGGCCACTGGTCAATTCCCCCCTTGGATCGCCCGGATCACCCGACACCCGCGCTCGAGGACAGTGAGAAAGCTGAATGCCTAGCCAGTAGTTTAGAATCCCAATGTTCGCCTAGCCTCCTGCCTGCCGATGAAGCCCATGTCGAGAGGGTAAATTCAGAGGTGGAAAGGAGATCGCGTCTTCCCGTAACTTCACCCTTAGTACCGGTGTCGGTTAAGGAAGTCAGTGATAGGGTTAGGGCACTCCGCGTAAAGAAGTCACCAGGTGCGGACGGCATATCAAACCGCATGCTGAGGCTTCTACCCGCTCATCTCATCCTCATTCTGGTTGGCATCTTCAATGCCGCCCTGGCCAATAGTCACTTTCCAGCCGCGTGGAAACGTGCAACGGTCATCGGGATCGCGAAGCCGGGAAAACCCCGGCGTTCGCCCGCCTCGTATAGGCCCATCAGCTTACTTAGCTCGCTTGCGAAGCTATATGAGCGCATCATCCTCACCCGAATTCTCAGTTTCACGACTGAAAATTCAATTCTTACTGACGAGCAGTTCGGCTTTAGATCCGGACACTCGAGCGTCCACCAGGTGCACCGCCTCACGGAGCACATAACCTTCGGGTTCTCGCGATTTAGGGGGTTAAAGACTGGTGCGATCTTTCTTGACGTTGCAAAAGCCTTCGACAAGGTCTGGCATAACGGTTTGGTATACAAACTATATCAAATCGGAATGCCGGACAGACTCGTACTCATAATACGAGATTTCCTTACGGACAGAAGCTTTTGCTACCGAATTGAGGGAACGTTATCAGACCCACACCCTATCAGGGCCGGAGTCCCGCAAGGCTCCGTCCTCTCTCCTACGCTCTATTCGTTGTTCACGAACGACTTACCTAGGCACCCGCGTGTCGAACTAGGGTTGTTCGCGGACGACACCGCGCTCTATACGACGCACACTCGCTACGACCTTATTCGGAAATACCTCCAGGATGCAATCTTTGACCTAGGCCAATGGTTTCGTCTTTGGCGTATTGAAGTGAATCCGGATAAGAGCGCAGCGATAATATTCCACCCAACAGACAATATGCCGTTGGACTCGAGGGTGGAACCGGTTCGGCTTTTCGACCAACGCATCCCGTGGGTCAATGAGGTGAAATACCTCGGCGTTACTCTCGATCGCAGACTGACTTTCCTTAGCCACATCCGTAGGGTACGAAGAAATGCGAGCTTCGTACTAGGTAGGCTTGGGGGGATGATCAACAGGTTTAGTAAGATGTCACTTAGAAATAAGCTGACGCTTTACAAGACGTGTGTTCGTCCCATAATGAGTTACTCAAGTGTGGCATTTTCCCACATGAGTAAGGCACGTCTCAAGCCGCTTCAGGTCGTACATAATCGTTTCCTCCGTAGGGCGACTGGTGCCCCGTGGTACCAGACGAACCTCAGTCTGCACCGCGACATGAAGCTTAACTCCATGTACGGTTTCTTTAAGCAAACTGCTCGGCGTTACTTTGATAACGCCTCCCATCATAGGAATCCACTAGTCAGGAATGCTGCCAATTATTTGCCAACTCCTCCACCACCTCCGGAACTTCTTGCTCACGATTCACTGATTAGGGGTCGCTCAGTCCGGCGACCTAGGCACACACTCACGGACCCGGACGACGAAATCGCAGCCGACTTCGAAAGAAGGCGCGCTGCGATATCGTCGCCCGACGCGCCGCGTACACACCAGCGTCCCCGCCGGCGGGGTCGCCCACCCCGCGACATAGACACATTCAGTCCGTTATCGACCCGGTACCGCCGCGTACCGGATAGCATCAATCCGACCGCGATCGGACCTAGCTGAGTTTCTTGCTGGAATCTTCTCGGCTAGGTTAGGGGTAGCGAACCAGCATTAAAACTCCCAGTAGCTAGTTTTCTTACACACACCTCAGATTTGGTTGGACTCGGTCCAACCGATCTCTCTGGAGCGCAAACTCAGAAGGAGTATTCCAGAGTAGTAAATATCGTGTGATGTCGTGGAAGGGTCCTGGATTTTCCCCAGGCTACCATCCCACTTCACAGTCCGTACGCTCCAAAGCTCAGTGCATGGAGCCCCTGCCAGGTTAAAAAAAAAAAAAAAAAAAAAAAAAAGCACAGGCAGGCAGTCGCTGCTCGACGCCCGTTCGGAGAGCAGCGGTTGCTCCGGAGGCCCCGGTGTCGGCGCGTGTATGACGCATTCGACCAGGATCTCCGTTCTCCCCCCCTCCCCTTCCTGATTCCCGGTGTCGGCGCGTGTATGACGCATACGACCAGGAATTCCCGAATCCGGATCCTTAAACCCCCCCGTGGCTCCGGTGTCGGCGCGTGTCTTACGCATTCGACCAGGGCTACAGGGTACCCCTGACACCCCCCCGTTGCTCCGGTGTCGGCGCGTGTCTTACGCATTCGACCAGGGCTTCAGGGTACCCTATCCATCCCCTTTCCCCTAGCGGGAACACACCCCCCTACCCCCTTCACGGAATAGCCGTTAGGGCCCGTGCCAACATCTCGCGATACTTGGTATAAGTTAGGTTATCCTTCATATTTGAATAAAGGGCGTAAATGACCCATATTTGTTAAGCTTACACTGTGTTTTATATAACTAACCCTCCCCTCATCCCCTGAGTTAGACCGAAACCCTCGCACGACCCTTCAGGTCGAGGGATATGTATGGCCGTCCCGACGGATGACCATCACATTTGGCGCCCAACGGAATAACTCACGGCAGGGGTCTCGATAGCTCACTGGGAGGGAGCATATATATACATTTTTTTTTTTTTGTTGTTTTTCCGTAGCAGTAAAGGTGATTGTGCACTAACCGTATCAAGACAGTGCGTCGCCTTACCACCGTCCGGTAACCGTCCGGAACCCACCCACCGGAATAACTCACGGCAGGGGTCTCGATAGCTCACTGGGAGGGAGCATATATAATTATTTTTTTTTGTTTTGTTGTTATTTTTCCGGAGCAGTAAAGGTGATTGTGCACTAACCGTATCCAGACAGTGCGTCGCCTTACCACCGTCCGGTAACCGACCCCTAGAGTATGAAAAGAGATTTTATGTCGTCTAGCCACGAATAAAGGCGAAGTTTTTGAGCAAGAGAAGTGTAAATTCTATTTAGCATCTATCTGCCTGCTGAATTTGACGACGATCTAACCAAGGATGCTCGAGTTATCGTCCAACAAACATCAATACATACAACGACGAATAGTCCAAGTAGATTGGAAGAACTCACTCGTTTTGGTCGCTCGCTCGATTAATTTAAGGATTAAAGTCGACTAGTTAGACGCTGGAGGTTTTTATCTTCACCGGTTAATGCTGTCCACCGTCTGACAGTTTTGATTCAGATTGAGATTCATTTATTTCTCAAGAGTATTACATTAAACATGTAATAATCGCTCATTGTCCTGTTCTACATATTTAGAACATTATTTAATCATTTGATAACTAAACACAGCCCTTAGTACCTCCTACCACACATCCATAGCGACTATAGGTCTGTCGGAGGCATACAAACGGTGGAATTATGCAAACGCTGTGCCTGGCGTTTGTTGGTCTTCCGTGGCTATGAAATTATTTATGGACTCCATACATGTATGGATTAATGTTTGTATGCTAACTGGTGTAATTGAAGATGTCATTATGGGCGAATAAAGTAATATACTGAAGCAACTTTAAGATTAATATTAAGAATTTCTGAATATGGTGACCATGCAGTTGGATTCTTGAACAAATAGAAACTCATGGAAACTCATGGAAAAATTCTCAATGGGAACTTCCTATAAAACTCTACCTACTCGGAAATTTCTGAGAACATTCCAGCAATTTTGAGGCTGTTCTGTAATTTGCATATTACACATAGCTACGAATGCCTATGACTAAACACTTGCATTAAAAACTATGTAATCGTATACTGGCTGCAATTCTTCAAAAAAATCAAATAATTTTGTACTGCACGTAAGTACTTTTCATTTTAATTCATAAAGCTTAGATTATTGGGATTAAGGATGACTCACACTAGGACGGGACGGGACGGGGCGGTACGGGACGAGCTGTCAGTTTCTATAGAAATAATCACGTGATAGCTCGGAGCCTTCGGATGTCACGTGAAATTTTCTATATAAATTGTCAGATCGTCCCGTCCCGTTCCATCCCATCCCGTCCCGTACCATCCCGTCCCGTTCTAGTGTGAGTCATCCCCTTATACAGGTTTTCTCACGATGTTATCCTTCGGCAAAAAGCGATATGACGTACATAAGTCCCGAAAAACTCATTGGTACGGACCCGCAGAATTTGAACCCGCGGCCTTCGGATTGAAAGTCGCACGCTTTACCGCTGGGCCACTAACGCTCCTGTACTGTCAAGTAACTAAAGTTTGGAACTGTGTTTATCAGTACCAACTTAAAAAAGAAGTGCAGTTACTTTTTAACATCACACTAATAATTTAGCAGAATAGCAGTAACTTGCATAGTGATATACCAACCATATACGTTTAGACAATCCGTCAGATTTTCAAAGTGAGTATGTCCGCCGGGCATCCGTAAGACAAATATCCCATCTGGCGGATATGACTAAACAATACAATACAATACAAATACTCTTTATTGTTCACCAACGAGGAAATAAAAACAATATCAATTATAACTAATATTTAAAAAGGGATAATTACCATGTATGTTTGTTTTATTGAGCACCCGATATTTAACTTGCAGCTTATCAGTTTACTCCGTGAACATGACGCTTGCAACAATGTCGAAATATCGGGTGCTCAATAAAACAAATATACATAATTATCCCGTTTTAAATATTAGTTATAATGAAAATGACCATGTTAGCTTAAAATCGTAATATAAATTAAACACTAAAATATAAACACTGGTCAACATATACAACTGGTCGCTAAGAAGTGATCTCTTCCAGACAACCTTTGGGTAGATGAGTCAATACACATGGAAATCCAAACAATGTATAGGTAAATCAAAATTGAGTACTAAGTACTGAGTACTGATTAGTAAATTATTATTATTTATTAACGGGCTATTTCCCGTAAGTATCTTACAGAACAATAGAGTTTAAGACATGTCTGGATACAGCTCTGAGAGCTCAAGTCCGGACTGGGTGAGATGGGGCTGAGACAGACAATAATCTCAGACACCACAATATAATAGGAGCATCGACACATCAATGCTGCACACATTAAATTTGAATAGCATTATCTATCTATCTATCTACGTATATGAAACCTTCAAACGAGCAGTTGATGCAGGTACCTATATAAATTTAATATATACCTACGCCCTGTTTTTTTTCCGCTAACTTTAAAGGGAGATTCTTCAGGTTAATTCGAGTTAATTTATCTAAGAAACTAGTGTTATAACTAAAATAGTGAGATATTCAATAAATCATTTTACTAGCTGAACCAATATAAAAGGTTACTATAAAGCGTTTAATACTAAGCTGTGTTTTGGCAATTTTTGCTATGACTAAAGTTAAGCTTTGATATATTTGACATTTACTTTGGTGTAACACTATAGGACTTTTATTTTGTATAAACACATTTTTTTTTCGGATTTGACAAAAAGCGATAGTACCACGTTCCTGCTATTCACGTACGGTACAAAGCAACGTGTGGAATGTAACGGAAATCAATAAACCATGGTGTATGTACGAGTAGATACATAATAGTTAGATCTTCGACGGAACGATTTAGACGAAAGTTGTTATATAGGGGCGAAAATGTTATCTAGTTTAGTCTTAGATCTGAGTAAAGGATGACTCACACTAGCACGGGACGGGACGGGAAAATCTGTCAATTTATATAGAAAGAATCACGAGATAGCTTGGAGCCCTCGGATGTCACGTGACGCTTTCTATAGTCATCCTTAAACGCAAGTTTTCGAAGAAACATTCGAGAGAAGTATTTTTCTTACGGCAGATGTTGCTCAGTTAACAGTGCGATGGGCGTGTAAAATGTTATTTACACTTAGTTTTTTTAATAATACTTACATAATTATTTAATTTCTAATTCATGGAAGCTCCAAAACAACCCCAGGTAGCGCACAAGCCAAGTTTGAAAAAGTGACAAATCTCTCCCACCCCTTCCGTCACAGGCGTGAAATATCACCCCAACCGTTAATAAACCACAAGAAGACAAAACATTAGTTAATTCCCACTTATAATTTAGGCAGAAATCTCCCCCATAGCTTGTTATAGCTAGGGCGCGTTATCTTATTTACACAGAACAATATGACAAATAACGTAAGTGTTAACAAACATAAAAATAACACTGACAGGTGAATAATAAAAACTGTCAATTTCAAAGATACAAGAAGATATGCTATTTTAACACAACTAACGCTGTCCCGCCGTATAGATCCGCGCGCGAGAACAAAACAAAAGAAAGAACAGTCGAGTCCAATCATGTATTCATGACTGTTCTTTCTTGACCCAATGAAGTGCGCAAAAATATCTTCAGACTGATCTAATTTATAACACCATAAGAGCATGACGCATATTTTTGCGGCCTTCCTTGTGTTTTGTTGCGTTGTATTATTATATGTAGACGTACACCGAATCTCGTTTGATCAAAGTGGTTTCGACATCGTTCCATTGTGGTTGCGGTGAAAACGCTCGAATATTTACCCAGAATTGGGGCTTGATTGCTTTCAAATTGAAATGCAACTCAACATGGAAGATTACCAGTCCTTTTTATTGACTAGTCTTCACAAACATGTAAATATGAGCTTACATTTGTTACAGGAAATCTGCTGGTGAATTAAGGGAAACGCAATTTGTATGATATTATAGGAGGGTTGTTTGACGTTGTAATTATATTTATTTAACACCCACATTTATGCACGACATTAAGATAAGTATTTATAAAAGAAACACAATATTAGATCAGGAACAACGTTTATTGTACGATATAACCCTACAATTTACAGGGAGGGTAATAATTAACCAATAACTATAATTTCTACTCTTATCATTTATCATGTTAATTTTACACTATAATCAAACTCTGCACGTTCTTAATCACAAATTATCATCTACATATTTATTATTGAGATTGCACCGGTAAGTAAAATAGAGTTAAGTACATTAAACGGGCTAAACCAAATCAATACGTGTGTAGTGTCTCCACTCTTCGACGGCTGCTTGGCAAAAAAGAGAGCTCCGATGACTGCGTCAGGGTTTTTATGGACTACGATGTGACATCACCGGAACTCGTACAGGCGCCATCTGTGTTGTCAGAGCGCAACACCGTTGTGTTTCCGCTTGATTAACATCCGGCGACTACATCCGGCTATCCTGCCTACGGGATCGTCTCGACTCCCGTCAAGGGCTGATGGTGGAGCTGCGAACATGACAACAATATCTATTAATAATTATTCATCATTTATAATGCTATTATGCAACAACAGTATTTTGTGTAGAGGGATTTGGGCGTATATTGGCTTAACTGTGTGATGATGTCCATGATCACTTCGTTTTGTATCGCCTTGCCCCCCATGTAAGCAGTGTTCACCAAGGATTTCTGTTACATGTCCACATTCCGCTACTACACAATGCACATGTTCGAAGCATAAGCATTAGCCCATTTGTAATAGACACATTATTAACTTCACATGTACTGTACTTCGTCGGGTAAACTTATTATGCAAAAGCTTATTATGTTTTATCTACGAAAAATATGTACTTTAATATAGATATATTAGATAGTATTAGTAATAACAATGAAGTGTATATTTACCTTGATGTATTTTTATTATCGACTACATCCGCCATTACCATATTATTCTGCTAGACGTATCCATGGCTTCATATTTTCGACACAAGCGACGCCCTCGTAGCGTTTGGAACTTCTTTCGGCGCCTCGTAGGTCTGTCACTTTATATCGATCATGACCTAGTACAGCTGTTATTTGAAACGGCCCTTTGTATAATGGCAATAATTTAGTGCTGTTACCATCATTTGAATGACTTGGGATTTTGAGAACCACCAAGTCGTCCACCTTATATTGTGGTGCCTCTTTTCGTTTAGCATCAAACGACGCTTTCTGCCGCTCAGCATCCTTCTTTATATTGGCATCGACCATATGCCTCAAGGAGGTAACGTCAACCGGGTGATCCGTGTTATCATCGTCAGTGATTGCGTCATTGTCCATACGAATTCTATACCCAAAAAAAACTTCACTCGGTACTGCGGCTGTGGTCTTATTTATCGTGCTATTAATACCCTGCTGAATTTTGGTTACGTGTTGATCCCATTTGTTATTGTCCGTATCCGCCCCCAAACTACGTAAAGCTTCTAAAATTGTTAAGTTATAGCGTTCAACCTGTCCGTTTGACCTAGGCACTGCTGTCGCTATAACATGTCGTCTTATGTTCCTATCGTTACAAAATTGTGTAAAAAGTTTTGATGTAAATGCACTCCCAGCATCACAGATTATTCGTTTAGGGTTCCCGAACTGTTTGAATAACTTGAGTAGTTCGTTGATTACCACTTGACTTTTTGTGTTTTTAACTGCTGCTATAAAAACGAATTTCGTGAACGAGTCTACAAGAACTAACAGATAGCAATTTTTTTGTGTTGTTTGTACAAAAGGTCCGAGATGATCGACGTGTAGTGTATGCATAGGCCTCGCGTATTTTGGAATGGGATACAGCTTCCCAGGCTTTTTGCCGTGAATGTTTTTATAATATATGCAATTAAGGCAATTTTTTATGTATTTAGATACAGTTTTCTTTAAATGAGGGAACCAATACTTTGAACGAATCCTTTCTATTGTTTTGTCAACAGCAAAGTGACCTACCTCATCATGATTAGCATGTATCACATTCCAAATACAGTGCTTTGGTACAAGCCAACGCCTACCGTATTCTGTTCGTCTATACACTTTATTTCCTAACAACTCGTAATCCTGAAATATACGTTTGTTCGCATCGGCCTCGCCTGACAACAAGATTTCGCGAATACTACATATACAAGGGTCTTGCAGCTGAACTGAAAGCAACCAATCACCCTCCGTAATCGACATTACAGATTCGTCATTGGTGTTACTTTCACAAATCGGATTCCGGCTAAGAGCATCTACATGCTGCATTTGGCTACCTGCTCTGTGAACTATCTCATATGTAAACTCCTGTGCGTATAACACCCATCGGCTGATTCGAGGAACGATCTCTTGCTTACTTAACGCATGTCTGACTGCATTACAATCCGTTGTAATTTTGAAAGTCGTCCCTATTAAATAATGCCTAAACCTTTTTAACCCGGTGATAATAGCAAGAAGTTCTAATTCGAATGAGTGATATTTTTTTTCTTCATCGGTAGTTTGTCGGCTATAAAAATGTATAGGTCTCTCGCCTTTCTCGGTAAGTTGTGTTAATATACATCCTATTCCATCCCTACTGGCGTCTGTGTAAAGGTTAATCGGCAACTTGGGATCAAAAATTTTAAGAACCGCGTTGTCAATTAAAGCCTGTTTCAGCTTAGTTACAGCTTGTTCATGTTCGTCACTCCATTTCCAAGCACACCCTTTTTTCAGCAAATTGGTTAAAGGTTTGCACAATAGTGCACAATCACGTATGAATTTTCTAAAGTAATTAATTAATCCTATGAATTGTCGTACTTGGTGCACAGTTTTTGGAGTCGGATAGTCCGCTACTGCTTTGAGTTTCTTGGAACTGGGGCTGATCCCATTTTCCGAGATCTCGTACCCCAAAAACGTGACCTTAGTTTTGAAAAATGAACATTTGTCTAGATTTATCGTTAACCCATTTGCTGACAAAAGTTCTAGCACTGTGTCTAAGCACGCTATATTCTCTTCCAAGGTTTCGGTCGCGATTAACAAGTCATCCATATAGCACACAACTTTCCCAAAACGTAAATTCCCCAAAACTGTGTTCATGAGCCTCTGAAAAACGGACGGCGCATTACATAGCCCACACGGGACACGTACATACTCAAAATGGCCGTCAGGGGTCACGAAAGCAAGTTTGTGAATATCCTCAGCCTTCACACAAATTTGGTGGTACCCACTCTTTAAATCAAGTGACGTATAATATTTGCAACCTTGTAAACGATCAATCAGGTCCTCTATTACTGGCATTGGATACTTTTCTTTGACAGTGATTTTATTTAATTGCCGATAATCAACACACAGTCGCTTTGATCCCGATGCTTTATCAACAAGTAGAGCGGGGCTCGCATAAGCTGAGGAGCTATGCCGTATAATCCCATTATTTAATAGTTCGTCAGTTAATTCGCGCATGGAAGCTTTTTCGGACTCCGACATTCTATAGGGTCGTAAACAAACCGGCTTACTAGAGGTTAGTTCTATTCCGAATTCCACGCAAGAGGTCTTTCCGAGGGTAGCTAAGTCCTGAGAAAAGCATTTTGGGTATTTGTCTAAAATGTTATTTAATAACGACTGATGTTCATGTGATACATCCGCGATCACGCTTGTATCGATTTTGTTGATTTGTAATGCTTTAACTTGGTCAAAAGTTAACGAATCACCTATTCGGGTATACATTATACTTTTGTCCTCAGTAAAGTTCCGACCTATGAGTATATCACACCCACGCAACTCATCTACTACATAGAATGTTGTGAAAAGTTCGACATTATCAACTTGCACAGTAGTAGCAACAGCTTCAGTCACTCGAGCCGAGGTGTCGCTTTTAAATCCAACCAAATTAATGGGGCTATTTAAACGAAATGACGTTAAGTGGTTTTGTTCTACAAATTCACACGTTATTAAGGAACAATCAGCCCCCATGTCAAAAAAAGCCTCGTGGTTCACTTTTTTATTTAGCACAACTGGTTTGTAGAACTTTTGTTTTGAATCGCATTCTGTTATTATTTTTACTTCCAATTCTCTTTCTGTTTTTGGTTTTGGTTTGGATTTACAAGCGGCTTCTAGGTGTCCTATTTTGTTGCAATGATTGCAACGAACATTGTCTTTGGTCGTGCATTGATTTCGTTTGTGACCCACTTCGCCACAGCGGAAACAAGTCAAATTGGTATTATGTACACTGTGGGTGTTTGAAGCCGTAGTCTCTGTTTTCACACTACTTTCAGGCCTATCATTATTCGAATGACCCGCGGAAAAGTTTCGAACATTTGATTTGTTACCTACAAAACTTTTTTGAGGTGCTTGTTTATCATGAACCGTGTTTACTTTACTGTGCAAAAACGATGCTAACTCGTCACAATACTTAAAGCTTCCTGCATCTGCCGCGGTTGATATATTAGGATCACCGATTGTTCCAACAATGATTGAGATAATATCTTTGCTCCTAAATCCTAGTTGCAGTTTATCTATTCTACCCTTTTGTTCGAAAAAAAATTCGTATAACGATTGATTCGGTCCCGGCTTTGCCTCAATTAACTGTTTCATTAAAACGTACATGTTTCGACTAATCTGGAAGGTATCTGACAAAGTATCACGCCATTGTTTCCACTCCCACGTGGTCCAACTAGTGTTATTTTTTTGTAAAGAATCCAACCACGTTTTGGCGGTATTGCGCAACTTTTGCAATGCCTGATATTTTACCATATTGTCAGCCCACCCAAAAGCACGTGCATTTGCATCAACCACGTTAAGCCACATATCGATATTGTCAACAAGGGGGTCAAATTCGGGAATCACTGACGATAACAAAACATTCTGACTCACGGTTTTCGGTTGTTTACGTTTACTCTTCTTCCTCCTTTTTCGTCTATGGTCACTGCTGCTTGTGGATGATGACGAATGCGATGATGACTTCTCTGAAGAGGAACTGGAGGTCGTAGATGGCTCCCGTGTTCGCCTCCTCGGTCTCTTGCGTTTGCGTCCGCGTGGCATGTCGTGTGAGCGTATGTTCGAACACTTCTGATAAAAGAAACACAATATTAGATCAGGAACAACGTTTATTGTACGATATAACCCTACAATTTACAGGGAGGGTAATAATTAACCAATAACTATAATTTCTACTCTTATCATTTATCATGTTAATTTTACACTATAATCAAACTCTGCACGTTCTTAATCACAAATTATCATCTACATATTTATTATTGAGATTGCACCGGTAAGTAAAATAGAGTTAAGTACATTAAACGGGCTAAACCAAATCAATACGTGTGTAGTGTCTCCACTCTTCGACGGCTGCTTGGCAAAAAAGAGAGCTCCGATGACTGCGTCAGGGTTTTTATGGACTACGATGTGACATCACCGGAACTCGTACAGGCGCCATCTGTGTTGTCAGAGCGCAACACCGTTGTGTTTCCGCTTGATTAACATCCGGCGACTACATTTACTTCCTTTCCTCTACTCAACAGCTAATATCTAAAGGAAACGGTTTCTAGTAAAATCTGGAGAGTTAGCATGGTTGCCATTTTATCGCTTATCACGCTATGCGTCACTTTCGCACATACATACTTGTTAGAACGTGACAACAACGTCGGTAAACGATAAAAACCCGACCATCATAGACTAAGCTGATGAGTATTTTTTTATCTAAGATTATCATGTGGCTAAACGTCTAAATTACAACATGAATATAAAACGAACTGTCGCCAGCGGTGTTTCCGGACCGATACGACCTTCAAACCTTCAAGAAAAGAGCGTACTCCCACCTTAAAGGCCGGCAACGCACTTGCGACACCTCTGGTGTTGCGGGTGTCCATGGACGACGTTAATCGCTTACCATCAGGCGATTCGTTTGCTCGTTTGCCACCTATAGCATTAAAAAAAAAAAACTTGGCTTAGCTTTTGCCTGTGTTAACAATACCATAAAGATACTCGATACTTACTCGATATACTCACTTTTGTCTTGCTAGTAAAAATTCAAGGAAAAAATCGGTCCAGGTATTGTCTCAAATGGATTGGATGAAATCTCGTTTTCGGGCATTTTCAGAAAAAAGTGCACCATTTTCATGAAAACGGGTCCTCAATTTTCCATAGAAAAAAAAAATGACAGTTTTGTAACAGCCCATACAAAATGTATGAAAAAGTGGGTTACGTAACTGACCGAAAAAAAAACGGGACACTTTTTTTTATCAATAGTACTCGTGATTCTTGTTATAAAAAATCCAAAACTTCCTATATTAAAAAAAACCCTATTTTTGAAAATGCCCTTTCACGAAAAATGTTATTAGGAAATTGTACACTAAAAGTGACACTGAAAGAAAATGTAACTGGCAAGTTGTTATGCCTAGGTGGTTATCATTAGGAGACAAATTGAGGAGACATGGCTGCCTCCGTCGCCAACTAGACACTTAGCCTCTTAAACTTGATTGTCTTTGGTGATTCTGCAAGGATATGCTAAAAGTGGAGGAGGTATGAGAGGTTAGATATTACAGTGGTAAGTATATTTTGTAATAGGTATAATTAGGAGAAACTTTGTTCAAGTCCATATTAATTATTAAGGTTATAGCATTGCCTATTCGCCAAATAATAACGCGTTAGTGTTAGCAAACTCTGAACTACTCTCTTCTTCCTCCTAGTTCCCGTTCTCATGTAGCAACTAATCCCAAAATTTGGCGTAGGCACTAATTTTACAAAAGCTACTGCCATCTGACCTTCCAACCCAGAGGGCCTAGGCCTTATTGGGTTAAGTCCGGTTTCCTCACGATGTGTTCCTTCACCGACAAGCGATTGGTATATTATATCAAATAAAATTTTAAAACTCATTGGTGTGAGCCGCCAGGATTTAAACCGGCGACCTTGGGATTGAAAGTCACACGCTATTACCGCTGTGCCACCAACGCTCTGACTTACATAGCTACTAACACATGCTTAAGGTCAGCTAACCCTGAGTTAAACGTTTATTTATTATTGGATTTGACAGTTAACTCCGGGTTAAGGATAACTTATTACACCACTAGAAAGAACCACGTAATAGCTCGGAGCCCTCGGGTGTCACGTGAAATTTTCTATAGAAACTGGCAGATCGTTTCGTCCCGCCCCGTCCCGTCCCGTTCTAGTGTGAGTCATCCTCTATCGGCTAACCCTGGCGCAATTGGCATTAGCCATATTATTATTTTTAAAGAATAAACAGATAAACACGTCGGTGAACATCCTTACATAACAAGAAGACCTGCATGCAGGATTAAGTTACTGATTCATCTAATTGTCAAAAATATATGTGATCATATACACAATTAAACATGGTAAATAAAACAACAACCAGCTAGTTCTCAGGTCACCACTTTTTCTCTCTTTTTAATATGTACATACCTCCCTTTCTTACCGCCTTTAGTGCTTTTTGCATGTGTCCATTCCAATACAAACTTTAAAGGTACGCTAACGAAATGAGGAATCTGTTAATGTAACTGCAACCCAGCGCGTAAAACTTGCTATCCAAAATCCAAATGACTTTTGTGTCAATAAAAGACAGCGGATCCTTAGATCTTCTCTACGGAGCTAACTTTTAATTATCCTAATAGATATTATCTAAAAGCTACTCAAATCTGCACGGAAGGGTCTAAGTCTTTACAATCTCCCTCTTTCGTACATCAGTGGCCTGTCATCGTGGACCATTGAAGCGAACTGACGGAGGCTCTTAGTGGAAATTGTGACGTCAGCGCAAGTTTTAAGTCTCCCCGCGTTTACAGTTTGACAGGGAATTGAAAAGTTTTCAAAGAAATTTCTTTTATGCTAAATCTTTAAAGTGTTGCCGCTAAGTTCATAATTCTCTTGATGACACGGATTTGCTGATGGTGAGGGAGATACTAAAGTTTTGAAGAGAAGTGGTTAAAGGGAGTAGACTTGGCGGTTTTCACATCTTTTGCAATTTTTGTGGTGCGAGAGAGACGGTACTATAAACATTCATAGCACTATCTCAATCGAATAACAGAACGGTGTACGGAACAGGAATGTGCAAGTTGTGGAATATTCTTAAAATTGCAGGAATTTTCTCGAAAGTTTCCGAGAAATTTCATGTGAATTTAATTACAAGTTTGGATTCAGATAGTTTCCATAACATAATTAATGTGACACTAACAATTTTTTAACGTATAAGTAAACCAGGCAGAAAAAAAATCTAGGTCTCGAAAAGATTACAATGTTTGCTAAATTTAAGTTCCTGAGAACATTATCTATAGAAGTTTCACAACTTATGAAGCTTCCCCTTGGTATAATGCTAGTACTAGTACGAAATCAGTAGGTATTATGTAGGTATAGTTGGAACTATTCTAAAACGATTTTAGATTAAACAAGCCACACTAAACACCCATGCTTACACCCATACCTATTTACATTCAAACAAAACAATACAAACTTGCCAACAAACAGGTGTGAATATTTCAAATTCGCGCCAAAACTTTGTGCATGATTCACCCTTCACTTATTTCACTCTCTCAATTTAAAAAGGTCGAATCTCTCTTGCGATTTCGTTCAAATTCGATTTTTACGGAAATAGGAATGGTCCATAAATATGTATGTTTTGAGATACAGGTAAAGTGACAAAAGCTTGCCATGTTAAAGTGTGTATGTAGTTGTCATAAAGTTCATTTTCGTGTGGCTCGGTGGAAAGGTGTATTTTCTGAATACTGTACGTTATTTGACGCGTTGTATGCTGTATAGCAAATGGCGTGTATTTAGAATTCGTCAGCGTGGAGTGATATTTACTTCTATGAGTTTTTGACAAATGTTTTCTGATTCAGTAAAAAAATACCTATTGCCTTTTGTGTACTTCGTATTTTCGTGAGCTTTTTTGTACCACTGCAACGGGGTAAATACCATTGGTCTTGTAACACACATCTCTAGTTTGATATCTACTACTGAGGTCAAATGCATAATCATTTGTAACGTGTAAAATTAGCGGAACTCTCTTTCCAATAAAAGGGGTTGAAAAGAGACTTCCGCTAATATTACAAGGTACAAGTCATTAGGAAATAGGTCTCTGGTTAGACCTACTACTTCTATTGTTACTACTCGAACCGGACACCTGGCAACTATTAATCGGTGGTTGTTACAAACGCATCTTTTATCGTTCAGCATAGACTAAAAGTGAAGTTAAATCTTCGCATTGGCAAATTTATTACTAATGCCTTCGATTATCAGAAACAAGACAAATTACATGATATTAAAAGGTCAGGCTGCGTAGCCAAGATGCCATTCGCTCACGCTTAGAAGCGTTTCGTCACTTTTCACTCTACCTTATTAGTATGACAATGACAGTTGTGTTTCGTCCGCGACTGGGCGCTATCTATTAGCATTTTGGCTAAGCACTTAGGTACCTTTTACTCTGTATTAACAAATTTATTCAAAAAGATTGCCGATTGTTAGCTACTGAAGCTCACAGCAACCAAAACTTAATCCACCAAAACTGAGTTACTTTAAACGTTAAATTAAATTTAAATACTAAGCAGGTGCTGCGTTTAGCTTGGTTCCCGCGGGTCTTACCGTGGAGGAGCCTTAAGATGCTAGACTGGAAAGTTGTTCATATTGCTTACCTGCAGCTTGGCAAACCAACTCTATGATTGGATTTTAGCTAATCTAGCTTAATACAGTTTCTTAAAATGTTGATTGAATTATTTATCATACTTTGATTATACTGGGTGTGACAAAAGTCCCGAACGATACTTCAACAGCTGATAATTCAATGACACTACTGCGAAAATTGCGAGCAAACATTTCGCATCTGGGCATATTAAAGAAAATCCGTTTTTTAATATAGGAAGTTTTGGGTTTTTTATGACTGACAGAATCACGAGTACTATTTATTGATTTAAAAAAAGAAAAAGAGTGTCCTTTTTTGGGTCAGTTTCGTAACGCATTTTTTCAAACATTTTGTATGGGCTGTTACAAAACTGACAACTTTTATTGTATGGAAAATCGAAGACCAATTTTCTTTACAAAGGTGCAGTTTTTTTCTGAAAATGCTCATCTTCCTCTCTTTTTCCTTACATATTTCAGCATTTTTGCGGTAAGAATGCAATTTTTTTAAACATATTTTTAATGTTTCCGTACTCAGAATCACGAGCTCTTTCGATCTTGTAGAAAAAAGTGTCCCAAAATTTTCAGACATTTTACATAGTGCTCCCCATTTTATAACCGCCTTACAAAGTGTTTGAAAAATGGTAACGAATTGGAAAAATTAAATTCGGGATGCTTTTTTTTCTTAGTAGGATTTAATAAGCTCTTGAGACGGTGTAGGAAAAATATTAAATACATCCTAGAAAAAAAAATTGGTGTCTTCTCGGGAAAATACCAAATGCACCTCTAAAATTATATTTTCAATGTTCGCGCTCCTCCGTCGGACAATCCACGGTGTTGTAGGCCTTCCCACACTCCATCTCCACATGCATGTTATGACTTGAGGCTACACTTATATCGGTCTTAAAGACCAAACCAGGCTAGGCGATAGGAACAAAGCACTGGATTTGCGAGTATTAAGCTGGATGTACATATTTACCGGTGAAAACTTGCACTTTGGAAATTGAAAAGCCCCTGGCTAGTTTGTGGATAAGAAAATAATAAGCGCATGGCTTAAAAGTGCAAACAAAAATGCATAGAGAGAGTCTAACCACGTTATATCTTCCTAGCAAATCAACCGTAAAATTTATTTTAGGCGTTTTCGGCATACGGCGCTGGCACTACTTACTGCCATAGATTCTTGGACATGAATGGAATCAACAATCGAAAATGTGGCATCCTTAGCTTGAAAACACCACAAATACTTTCTTAGTGGAGCTTCAATTCATTTGAAGAATATATCATCATCATAATTTAAGCCGAGAGACGTCCACTGCTCTGCCGTCCTAAGAAAAAAAGACGTATCTAACATTTTTTGCGAAATTGAGTTATACACATATTTGGAATCGGCTAAAAAAAGCGCATCTGCCAGTATTTTTAATATTGTTCAAAAACGATCAGATGTCGACTTTATCGACTTCCAAAAAGGGCACATCTGCAGAAAACCTGCCTATGCTACTAGATTGAAAAGGCGTTTCTTTGCCGTATTACAAAGAAAAGGCGCATCTAGGTAGATGCGTCTTATTTGATTTATAAAACGCATGCAGGATCATACGTTGAAATGGCGCTTCTACATTGTACTAAGAAGTTTCTAACACACATACGCCCCTTCATTCTAGTATTTTAAAGATCAAGCCACACGTAAGTGCCAGAAGCGTCTTTTCTACGTCGTGTTGCTAGGTTTGCTGAGGTGAAGGGGGAGCGCAGTAGTATGGCGGTTGAGTCAGTAGTTGCGCCCGTGCCACCGACGTGTTACCACAAGCACGCGCGCGGTTTTCCGTGCGACAAAAAACGACAATGGTAAAAAAATATTACATTGTTTACTACACCATTATGCCAGTCTGTTTGTGTTAATTTTTTCATAACAAATATATATATATATAAATTGTGAACGGCATAGTTAAAAACCCCTCCTCACCGCATGGCGGCTGCCTGTGACTGAATTTATTGAGAAGTGTTGCATTGAGATTTAAATATTGATAGCACCAAAAAAAAATCGACACACTTGCTTATAACGTGGATCTTATTTGCATCGCTTTTAGGCTCATAATCCTAGATATTATACACGCGTGCTTTTTCATTATATTATTACACTTAGTTATTAATGATTTGTTACAGTCTCATCGAGCGAGGTTAACACGTTGCACTAAAATACTTTGTATGGTTCCTTCAAGCAAACCATGTCATTCGCAACAATCGCAACCGTCTACATCGAAGAGTTATTACGATGAGCAGGTGCCTTCATGCAGATTTAAACGAATTTTTAGATAGCCAGGATGCCCTAGACCTTAATTGTAATATCAACCCTGACCTAGATTTTGATTCAGATGACTCGTTTTTAGATAAAGATTATGTACCTCCGTGTTCAAAGCCCGCAGAAAGTTCAGAAGACTCAGACAGTTCCACAAATACTATACCTAACTCACAGCCTGTTAACGTTATTATTCCTGAGTCACCAGAAGTCTCTGACTCAGGCAAAGAAAACTCTGACCAAATTACAAAAAAGGGGGGTCTAGAAAACGTAAAAGGTATGACGAGACACCAAAGCAGAGAAAAATTATGAAAAAATTACTACGTTGTAAAAACGTAACTAGCCAGAAACGTCTTTTCATTGTAGTATCGAGTATTTTTATCAGATTTTTTTACTAAGAAGAAATGGAATTTTCGACTTTTTGTTAAATTAAATTAAATAAACTTGATTTTCAAACTAACATTTTGATAAAATAGGTGTTACTACACATTTCTGCAAATTAAAAATATTGAATTTCCGGTTTGTCGTCAAGCAGCAAATTTTTTAATTTTCTGACAACAAATTAATTTTTATCTCCGTTTACAAGGTAATGTAGATACGTCTTTTTTCCTAACGACGGCAGTGCTGGGCAAAGGCCTCCCCCAAAAATTTCGAAAACGAACGGTCATACGCCAAATGAGTTTTGGACAGCAAAAACTAAAAATGCCCTTCGAAACTTCTAGCCATTTCAAAACTTAAACCATAACTTCAAAGTCCAAAATCGGGTCTAAGTGAACCGTAAAAGCCGACTACGCCCTGCCCGACATAGCTATGCGTCCGCCAATATCTTGCGATGGGAATCGGGGTTTACAATTAATTTCGGAGAGGGCTGCGGTTTCTTCCAGATGTGGTTGGGGTGGTTTATACTACTTGGTGCTGCTTGCCGTGCGCGCCCTGTCGATGGCGAGCGGTGCGATGTTGAAGAATGGACGTTGTCATGAACAATTCTTCAGAACACTAACCAATGTACAGGCGATAGAATACAAGGAGGCAAAGTCTCTCCTTAGACTTGAGGATTCAATACCGCCTGTGAGTTTGGGATAGTCAACAATTCGTACAGCGCGCCTCTGGACCGAGTCCAAGGACCAAAGCTGGTATCCTGGTATTTAGATAGTTATTTATTTAACACATTTAGTGCCTTTGGATAGATATTGGGTTCTGTTTGTAGGCGCTTTTCGCTACATACGCATTTTCCCATGTTATCGGCTACGTTTATAGCACTTAGTACACAATTGCACTGAATTGAACATTCAGTGCAATGGGAGCTACCGTATTGTCGCTCACCAGGCGGCGCCACTCATGCGTGGGTCCTGTGTCAGAATGAGAGAGGTGTCAAAGTGACGTTTGAAATGTTCCCGCAGGACCCACGTTCCACTAGCGCCCCTAGCGGAAAATCGACTCGCGGTAATCCTCATTGCGTGCGTTATTGCGTTAAATATTGCACAATACAGAAATTTACAAATGACGGACTTGGGGTATTCTCTACTACTCAGCCAAGTAAACAGAAAATAATAGTTGAGTTTAAAAGACGTTGCAAAACAAATGCATAATCAGTACCTAGTTTTTGTTTATATCATGTTTAATACTATAGGGTGTATTGGGATAATTTCGAATGTCAGGAAACGTAAGATAATTTTAAAATGACACTTTTAGATGATGAACCCAAATTATGGGTGATTATTATTATTATATTCCTGTGATTTTCGAAATTAGCCCAATACACCGTACTTAAAATAATAAATTAAATAAAAACCTATTGACACAGTCGTTGAACTAGGTAATGATAAAATTCCATACTGACATAAATATTGCACAATACCAAGATTTTTTGCATTTACATTCTTCAAATTCTCATAAGTATAGATTATAATATTCATTACTAGCGCACTTTTAGTTCTGACAATGTGTTAACGATTTGGATTCATATACCTATCGGACAGACGTCCTGACGTGTATTTATTATTAGACTTGGCTCTAAAAATACAGGCTTGCTAACAAGGAGCAGTGCAGAACAAACCCTCACACAGAGACACAAATGTGTAGGTCCAATACAAATGGCGAATCGGCCGCAGCCAATCAATTATAAAATGGAGCCTCACGGCTTTGTTTACTCTAATGTATGACTGCTATCGTTTCATTGTTTAATTAACGTACCGATCGATAGGCTTTTGTTTATCGTGCGGTAGACTGGCCAGAAAATATGCGAACATTAGGTACGTATAGGTATAGTTTGGCTAGGATCTGCACGCCTACGAAGATCGAAAATAGGCATTGACGGGAAAACCTCTTTGTCACTCCAATGTGCAAGAGTGACAGAGATGGAGATACAAATCTGTAATCGTTCGATTTTCGTGGTAAAGGCCCTGTTCTCATTCGTGTGTGGTTAGGGAGAGCCATATTTTTTTTCTCGCGCTAGCCATGCAATAAAAAATATGAGGATACTTATGAACTTTATAAAAAATATTCTGGGAAAATTATTTTGAACATGGTCAATTATGGCATTTTAGTTTGTTTACAAAAAGTCATATTTTCTTAGTAAAAGTATAGTGTTTATAGAGATATAGCTTAGGTACTAAGGTACCACCTCTTTGTACTGATTACTTATAACTCTCATAGTGTATAAGAGGGCGCAAAGCGTGGAGTGGCGCCGCAGAAGACACAATCCCCCCTTAAATCAGCAATCGTAGTACTTTCCATAGGAGTAAGTAGGTGTGTAATTAATGAAAACTGTGTCTTGTGCTAACTAAGTTGGCCACGGTGTTATCGTCTCTCGCTCTGACTGTCGCGTTCTATTTAGAGGGTGCGGGAGAGACGAATGAGACGATAGACAATAAAATGGTAACCATATTCGAACTGGAAAGTGGCAACACTCGGAACTAATCCGACTAAGAGGAGAATAAATGAAGAACGGGGTGGTTAGAACTAAATAGGGATGTAACGATACATGATTTTGCCGATACGATACTGATACCGATTTCCGAAGTTAATAATCGGCGATACCAATATCGATAGAGGTGGCTTAGTATCATCACCAGCATATGTCCTGAAATCTCAGTGGTATGAGCCGGGTTAGAATCCAATATATCTTCGTTCGAATGTTAGATGTTTGGATTCCTAGGCTACCATAACTTTTTTGATTAGTAGAATTAATAATTTTATCGATTCTCCCTCACTTGGTAGACTAGTCGTATTATTCAAAATTCCTCAACGTACTGCACGCCATAAGAAATTGTTTCCCATTCCGCACTCTCGTATTAACTATGTGTCAAATTCTTATTTTAACCGTTGTTGTCTTACTTATTTCAATAATAACTTATCAAATATTGATATAATTGTTATATTTTTAAACAAAAATCCACATAATTTCAAGAACCACATTGTTAATCATTTAATATGCAAGTTATAATTTTGTTATTTCGCTAATTATTATGTATGTAATCTAACAAATAGAAACGCATTCACTTTGCTGCTGTTCGCAGTATACCGCCCTCTATACCAGTGTTAGTTGTATCAATATGTTATGGCATCTAGGTTTGTTACTAAGCGATAATTAAAAAAGTAAACATTTATTTTGGTGATTATCAATCTATCAAATAAAAAGTAAATCAATGTTAAGCAGATAATCTGTTGCGCAAATCGTCTTGTATAAACGAGGCCTGCAGTTGAAAAACGGCAATGAAATTGGATTAGATTTTTATACATCGATATATTGGTATCGGTATTGGTATCGTTAGGTACATCGCTAGAATTAAGTTTCTTAATGCGTTCTCTTTGAGAGCGGGCGAAATAATTTAGGTAGGTATTAGCGTGTGCAAACCGGTTTTTATGAAATTTCGGTTAATAACCGGTTACTAACCGGGTTTCCATACAGTTAAAAACCGCATTGCACGCCCTAGTGGGTATGGCTATTTGTGCGGTTACTCGATCATCGTAGCAATATACTTGTCCATACAATAATATGATTTTTCTGAATAATATTTTGGCAGAGGGGCAATAGTACGATGCTATATTATGTATTGAACTTAATGGATTACAGGCGTGATATGTACCTATGTGTGTGTGTATAATCCAATAATATTACAGTACAGGGGAATTAGTTATGTATTTTGTGTTAAGGCGTGTAACCAAATGAAAGAAATAGTGGAAATATTCAGCGGGGTCGATAGCTCAATTGGCATAGCGATCTGACCGGTGTTCAAAAAGATAGTGGATTCGAATTCCGCTCGACGCGGGGAATTTTGCCATGTTTCTTTCAATTATAAAATGATTACATCTTCCCCATACAGATATTACAGATATTACCGGACACAGACGATTAATCGAATACTATTTGAAACCAATCAAACTGTTATTTTGCTACCTGCTATCACTGGAGCTCCACCAAAACCACAACCGCGAAACTAAGGCTTACGCAAACGTGTTCCAGAACTTAGGTGCGCCGAGATTGATTTAAAACGAGCTGGCTCTGTCAGCCATTACTAATTTCAACTTGCACCAACTTCGGATACGGACACTTTGTGTGGCCTAACGAGATGAAATGCTGTTATTGTTTAAGAGCCCACATGCTCGAGCAAAAGAGGGCGGGATAGATTTAAGTGCAAGAGCACGCGAAAAATGAAAAGGCGATAGTAGGCGGGCGCGTCAAAATAAACTGCATAATCGGATAATTGCTGTTTACAACTAAACTACAATTTCTGTAGATAAAAGCTTTTACCAGATTTAAGAACTAGTTATTGCTCAATGATTTAACTAAGAATAAATAAATTCAAGGGTTACGACGTTCTGACCAAAAACAGCATCTATGTTTGAAAGCAAAAATGTAGTGAGGCTTTTTTAAAAATTATGTTTTCATGTTTGAAGACAAATGTTTAAAGATTTGTCAGTTTGAAGAAAATATATATGTATGTTGAAGTGTTATATATATAAATATCAGGTTCCTAGTTTTTATCAATATTCAGAATAATGAGATCCAAGCTTCTGAAGATAACAAGTATAACAATTCTGGTGGTTTCACATTACAGCCGACATTGGCAGTGTCATACAAAAAAGCATGGCCGGCACGGCACGGCGCTGGACGGGGCCTTCCGATCTGTCAGAGCTTGGGGCTCTGTGATCACGTGACACCTTCCACACTAATAAAAGCCCCGTCCCGTCCTAGTGAGAGTCATCCTTTAAAGTCGCCAGCGGAATGTTTTCTCTGTGTGTCTTTCTCTTAACATCTCCAAAACACACCCCTATAAGGTCATTTCACCTATTACCCTACCTGTAACATATTTAACGGGCGGTAATGGAATCAATGTCGGATCTTTCTGCGCGCTCACTAATTCACCTTTGTCCGTACTTTGCAGACAGCGTCATTTGTACCATCGGTTGGGCCTGGCGCAAGTTATGAATGGGTGATGTATTTTTTTTTATTTCTTTTCTCTACTCCTTTTTTCTCCCAGTTTGTTATACTAAGGAGAATGGGGTCAATTTAGCTAATCAAATATCCAGTCGGCAATCAATTCCTATAGAAGGAATCACGTAATAGGTCGGAGCCCTCGGATTTCACGTGACGTTGTTTATAGAAACTGACAGATCGTCCCGTCCCACCCCGTCCCCTCCCGTTCTAGTGTGAGTCATCCTTTCAGTAAAAGCAGAAACTAGTTCGCAATATGTATACGCCAGTTCATGGGAGAAAGTTGCTGAGCAGAGCCAATAAAGCTCCCTTGTTTAGGAATATGATCTTCTGCTTCCTAGTCTTTGGCAACTAATCCCATTTGGTGACTGCCATCTTACCTTCCACCCAGAGGGTGAACTAGGCCTTATTGATAGTAGTCCGGTTTCCTCACGCTGTTTTCCTTCACCGAAATGCGATTAGTAAATATCAAATGATATTTCATACACAAGTTCCGAAAAACTCGATTCGAGTTGAGGTCTGAACTAGTGCTCCTGGTCGTGACCGTGTTTCGTGAACCCGTAGCCGAATCTCCGTTGCTGTGTTACTCGGCAACGTAGATCCGCTCCGTTTGCTCCGTGTGATTCGGCTACGTGTAATTAAGATACGTAGCTACGTGTACACGTATCTTATTTATACGTAGATCGGATCCAGTCGTGACCGTGACGTTAAGTGTAGATTTTATGCGTGTTATTAAACCCCCGAATGTAATGCAAGGGGCGAGTTTTTAATTTCAGTTTCCATACTTTTGCATTTTAAATAAAAATTTAAGAGATCAAAAATAATTAGATGCAAATATTATGTTGGAGGCAAAAATAATAGACCAGTACAAATTGTAAAAGATGTGTATTAAAAGAAGCCGAGCGGAGCCGAAGCCGAGATTCGCGGGAACGTAGCCGAATCCAGAAACGGATACGTATCTTTGACGTGACCGTGTAGTACGGGATCTTAGCACCGCCGGTGCTAAGGCTACGTAGCTACGGTTCCGCGTGTAACACGTATATCACAAGCCCTAGTCTGAACCCGCGACATTCGGATAGAAAGTACGCTTTGACCACATTGGGCCACTAACGCTCTCTTGTTTAGGAATATGATGTTCAGTTTTTGAGAGGGACGCCAACCGCTGTCGCCAGCGCCGTCTACCGCCGTCACAAAGTTCATCAGTCTCGTGACGCTAACGTCGTTACTGAACTCAATCAGCGCCCATTGACGACACGACGTAAGCTCAACTCGATTATGCGATATTATTCTCGCCTTACACTCCGTCTTGTACGATAGTTGGATTATAAATATAATTACGATATGAGCTTGGAAGATTGTGTCTTGTAGGTGCTACGTTTGTTGCTAAAGCATACTCGTATGCTGTAAACGTGATTATATAGGAAGAACTAGTAGCTTTAAATACATTGAATCCCGTGTCTGCATAGCTTCCCATAATAGTATAACAAATAGTAGTAAATAGTTATGTCAGATAAACGTCAGTACATACAATGAGTATGAAACTATGCCATGCCCATTCGGAAGGGAGGTAGGCCTGCCAATTGCTACTCCGTCTGGTTTAAAACTCAAAGACTGCAAACGAAGAACGCAGGTATTTAATTTCGGAAACTATATTTCATCTTATTGATTGATATCTACGGGCAATGATAAATACGCGTATGCATAATATACGTAGATAACAGTTCGTTGCACGAAAGCTAGCGCGGAAAATGTATGAAACTGAATTTTTGTATTATTCCGCGCCAGCTTTCGTGAATCGATCGCATACAATGGATAATTATACTTGTGCTCACTCCACAGGTGCTTGTTTTATATAAAAGTATTTTAAACTTTTACTCAAATAGGATCATAGCATCTTGTTCTAAACACTTCACTACTTAAGTATAGAAAAAAAAACCTTTTTGGTCGTGTACGCGTGTATGCATACTGATGCATACATTTTAAACTATAGCCATCTGGGACGGTTCAAAGGTCTTATGCTAATTATGTCTATCAGTTTTCTGTGGAAAATATTCCTACACAATTCGTGAATGCGATCGAATTGAAGTACAACGAAACTGTGTACCGTTGTCCATGAACCATTCATAAGCCATGCGTTAACTGCAGGCTTCTTGAATATTCCACACTGCCCAACGTCACAATATCCGCCATATTAAGTAGCTTACATTATTCATCAGAATCCTGTCGTCAGATTTGTCAACAATGTCAAGCGCCGTCAAAGTTTATCTATCAAGGAAATTGTCATCCAAACTGATTCGAGCAAGACTGGTATAGGATGTGTGCTTCTTCAGAATAATAAGCCTGTTTACTATGCGTCAAAATCCTTGACTCCGGCGGAAATAAATTATGGCCAAATAGAAAAAGAATTTCTTGCCGTTCTATTCTCTTGTAAGAAATTCCACTCGTTCATTTATGGTCAAAAAGTTACTGTATTGACAGATCATCTACCGCTTATTTCCATAATGAAAAAGGATCTACATGACATCCCGTCAACTCGCTTGCAAAGAATAAAACTAAAGTTGAGTAAATATGACATAACCATGAAGCATGTTCCAGGCACTCAAATGCACATTGCGGATGCTTTGAGCCGAGCCTGCTCCAAGGCCAGTCGCGACTGTGACAGTGATCTCAATGAGGTAGTTCATAGTGTCAATGTTTCTGACGAAATACTATCTCAGGTGAGACGAGAGATACAACTTGATCCTGTAGCTTCAAAGTTAATTGATTTTTTTAAAAGGGGATGGCCAAGTTCGATGTCCAAGGTACCACCTGAACTAAAGTTCTATTACAACATAAATAAATCTGTTTGCTTTGAGGATGACTTGATATTTATAGACAGCAGACTGTATATTCCAACCTCTCTACAAGGATTAATACTGACAAAACTACACGAGTGTCATTTTGGCATGACTAAAACCAAAGCTCGAGCTAAAATGCTTTTCTTTTGGAAGAATATGACAGCTGACATTGACAATTTAATTTCTGGGTGTAGTGTTTGTACCAAGTACTCCAATAATAACATAAAGGAGCCAATGATCTTACGTGAACAACCAGAACTACCTTTTCAGCATGTGTCCATTGACATTTTACAATATGGTGGTCAGGACTATCTAGCTCTATTTGATCATTATTCAAAGTGGATTGAACTACGCAAATTGAATAGCAAGACAGCTGAGGCCACCATTTCTATCCTAAAGAGTATATTTTCAACTCATGGAGTGCCGGAATTAATTTACTCCGACAACATGCCATTTAATTCTCTAGCTTTTCGGGACTTTAGTGTAGAATGGTGTTTTAAAATTAAATTTTCGAGTCCACACTACCATCAAAGCAATGGTGCTGCAGAAAGGGCAGTACAGACTTGCAAAGGGTTTCTAAAAAAAGCCGCCGAGACGGGAACTGACATTGAATTATTTCTCTTAGAATATAGAAATACTCCAATCGTAAGTCTCCAATGCTCTCCTTCTCAGCTTTTATTTAACAGGCTTTGTAGAACAAAGCTTCCTATTAAAAAAGATTTGTTAAAGCCTAAATTGCATCCTGAATTAAAAAATCTGCTACTAAATAATAGCAATATAAATAAAACATACTATGATCAACATACCAAAACTCGAAATTTTAACTTAAAGGAAGGGCAAAAGGTAGTTTATAAAGAAAATGAAAACAGTACTATTTGGAATCCAGGTACAGTTTACAAAATAACTAGTAACCCACGATCAGTAATTATTAAAGATAGTTGCGGTAATTTGAAAACTAGAAACTCATGGTTTATTAAATTAGATAAAAGCAATGACTTTGTCCAACCACGAGTCCAGCCAACTTGGTCTCAGGTTGCTGTCCAACAGCCACCTGTGATGGAGTCAACTGCAACAGTTGTACCTGAGATGGTGTTGCCAGGTGCAGCTGAAGGTTCTACTCCACTAGCTCCGCTTAGAAGATCTAACAGAGATGTTAGACCTCCTAGGCATTTAAGAGATTATGTTTGTTCTACCTCTTAACTTGATTTTACTGTATTGTGTTTAATGTATTATTTAGGTATTGTTTTATCTTTAGTTTGAAAAAGGGAGATGTAGTATATGTTTAGTTTTGTGCTCTATTGTCTATGTATTGTCTATGTATTGTCAATGTGTGAAAAAGAAATAAATTCATTCTTAGACCAAACTAGTAATGGTTGCTGTATGATTTTTATACATATATTACATGGGAAAATTTATTCATGGAAGTGCCAGAAGGTGTTCAAGCACCAGCACCTAATAAGATATGCAAGTTAGAAAAGTCCCTCTATGGGCTCAAACAGGCATCCAGATGTTGGAATAAGAAATTCACAGAGTTTTTAGTGAAATTTGGTTTCAAGCAATCTCAAGCTGACAGTTGTGTTTTTGTAGGTAATTTTGAGGAAACAAAAGCACTGTTGATTTTATATGTTGATGATGCTCTGGTTATGTCTGAATCTAATAGAGTCTTGGACTTAATTGTCAAACATTTGAAGACAGGGTTTCAAATTAAAGAAATTGATTTGAATAAATATGTAGGGTTAGAAATAGTTAAAAGTAATGGTTGCATATGTGTTCACCAGAAAAGATACATTGAGCAGATAATAAGTAAATTTAATATGAGCACTGCTAAGCCATGTAACACACCAGTAGATGTCAACGTTCCCATTCATAAGAATGAAAATGAAAACGATAGGATTGACTTTCCTTACCGTGAAGCTATTGGCTCACTATTGTTCTTGGCAAATGCTACTAGGCCAGACATTTCTTACCACAAAAGCTGTATGTTCAATAAAAATTAAATACTGTTATAGATTCACAAAAGCTGTATTTTCAATAAAAATTAAATACTGTTATAGATATGAAGAGCAAAAAAATAATAGGCTCGTTGCCATAGAATTATTATACATAAATACATAAACCAGTCTAACTTGAGACGCCTACTTCAGAGAGCCTAGAATAAGGCTGTGTTTCCACCAAATGTGCGATAATGCGTAGCGAGTAGTGACGAAGCATATAAGTTACTCGATTCCACCGGTTTACCTAATTTTCAGGCAGGTAAGAAGTTTTGCTATGGGTCTTGAGAAAAGAAGAGCCTTAACTCCCTACGATTATTTTCGATGCGCAGCCACTTGTAGGCTTGTAGCGAGCGAGGTGTAGTGTGGGAGGTCCTCGCCCAGCGCAGCTCTAGTGAAACAACTCAGCGGAGCAAGGTTTTTGTACATACAAAACGAATGTGTACGAGTAATTTTTTGCGAGTTATCCATACTTCTCCCTACCTACTTATACGCATACATTCCATGAACGAGGGCGTAAAACTAGCAATCACTATTGTAAACGGTGGCGCACGCTCTGCTTCCGCCCCATTTCACCTCGCCGTCTTTCTGAAAAGAGGCTGGCTTGCAAGCAAAAATCGAACGAATTTTTCGTTCGATTTTTTGTATCTCACATGCATATTAGAGCGAAAGAGTTGTGACACAAAAATTTAGAATTTTCGATGTTCGCGGTAGGCCATCCGCTACGCAACCTCGCGCCATTCAGCTGCCACGTACAAATCGATTTACGAAAGCTGGACCTATACCACGAAAATCGAACGATTGCGGATTTGTATCTCCATCTCTGTCACACTTGCATATTGGAGTGACAAAGAGGTTTTCCCGTCAATGCTTATTTTTGATATTCGTGGTAGGCGTGTGCGTGTAGAAGCTATCATTCATTTCATAGATATTCCGCGCCAGGTTTTGTGAATCGATACTCCTATGTACAGCTTAATGGAAACATTATTCAGAACATTGTGAATATTTCCACCAAATAGCGAGACTGTGTCCTCGCTTCGCATCCTCTCACTGCTCAGCTGCTTCGCACATCTCCAGTGGAAAAGCAGCCTTATTCACGATGATAGCAAAAGGCTCTTTATGACTTGGTCGCATGTACTCGTACATTTGGTATTCCGCTGGTCAATATGCAGAACCCTGAATAATGAGTGGTCTAACCACTAAATGGAGGGTCCCGCTGTTAATGTTTAACGGGGGAGAATATTTTGTAGTTTGATAGGGCTTAAAACAAGGGGATTGTTGATTTCAAAATAACAAGGGTGATATTAGAGGTAAGCCAGATAACACCATTTTGGGGTTGATATTTTGTAAAATGATGTAACTGACATATTAATCTATTTAGTGGAAGCCGCTCTGAGCCCGCTACAAATTATTGAACTGACAACGTTAATAAGAGGCGTACTATGAAAGGTCTTTATGCTTTTAATAGGAAAAACAGCACTTAGAGCTTATTTACAAAATATGAAAGCAAAAATACTAAGATGTGGTGGTTATACTTGCTTTAGGTCGGTCATAAAAAGTTAATAGGTACTTGGAGCAAATTTAGTCTAGCTACTTTAAAAAAACGCCTTAAAAAAGTACTACGTATCATAAACAGGTCCTCACCTAGACAATTTTGGAGTCTATTAACCCATTCAATGCCGAAGACGCGAATTCGCGTCCTGTGTATGCGTAAACGTGATGCCGAGGACGCAAATTCGCGTCCACGAGTTATTTGTTTTTTTTTGCTAGAAATCAACTGTACTTAAAAGCTGATACGAAAATGTTATTTTATTTATGAAGGATAATATTATACCGTCGCTGGTTTCTGGATTTAGTGCATTTGTAATTTTCATAATTCTTATCTCGGATGCCGAAGACGCGAATTCGCGTCCTGTGTATGCGTAAACGTGATGCCGAGGACGCAAATTCGCGTCCACGAGTTATTTGTTTTTTTTGCTAGAAATCAACTGTACTTAAAAGCTGATACGAAAATGTTATTTTATTTATGAAGGATAATATTATACCGTCGCTGATTTCTGGATTCAGTGCATTTGTAATTTTCATAATTCTTATCTCGGATGCCGAAGACGCGAATTCGCGTCCTGTGTATGCGTAAACGTGATGCCGAGGACGCGGTTTCGCGTCCTCGAGTTATTTGTTTTTTTTTTTTGTGGAAAACAACTGTACTTAAAATCGGATACCAAAATGTTATTTATGAATAGGCTTAGGACTTTTGGATGCTCGCCGTGGTTCTAGAATCCACGGAGTCGCCATTAAGTCAACATTTTTTTTCGAAGTCAAAGTCAAAGTCTAAAAATAGAACATTAGGTATACTAGATTATTTGGGCTGTTATATCATATATAATAATCACGTCTAATTTACACCTACACCTACCTATAATAATCACTCTTTATATCTGCACATATACGATTGTATAATCACGTAAAACTATTAATTTTATAAGAAATTGTGTAGAAAAATTTCATATTATGCTGTTATTGTTTGTTTGTAAAATACTCTGTCACAACACAAGCAGAGATGTTCAAAACAGGTAGTGAAATGTAATTAGATGAAAAATGCAAATACTTTGATATTTTAACTATTTCAAATAAAAATACAAAATAGTTTCACAAAAAGGTATTTGAAATACAAAAAAGATATTTTTAAAATACTTTTATTCAAATAAAACACTTTGTTGACATTAGTTACTTAAGAGGCAGACAACACCTAAGTTATGTTCAAAGCAGTATTTTAAGAAAATATTATTTATTTGAATACTGCTAAAATATATATGTTTTCATTATACATATTTCAAAGACCGGAAATGGAGCAATATTTAATTGATAAGCAAAGATTGAGGTTGCAAAGATCGGTCTTAAATTGATCATAAATGATTTTATGTTTTTATTTTTATGATTTGGGTGTAAACGCTCAACGTGTCACAATGCACAAATAGTCCACGGTTTTCTTTATTTGCATAACAGGCCAGAAAAACCAGGCCGGCCCGCCATAATGCGATCTCGTTATACCCCGACATAGACCTTGTGCGCTGACTTGGCTTTTGTCAACCCCTTAAGTTTAACTTTAATGACGATGTTTGAACAATTCGTGGCAGTTAGACGTCATTGACGTGTCCATTACCACTAATGCGAACCATAGCGCATTTTATCTATCGATGAATTAATTTCGTTTCATAATATTGTCTTCTGTTTCCGCGATTGTTGTTCATTTAAATTAAACATTTTAATACGGATTAATCGCAACAGCACGTTAACGCTGTAAAAACGAGTGCTGTAAAGGGCTCGAAACGTAGGATCATGGTGTTAATAAATGCGAGTAATCCGTTTTAATTGTTTAATTTCAATAAATTCGTTTCACCCTATTCTATGAAAATAACAAAAAGCATTTTGTATTTTAAACTAAAAAAAATACAAAATACTTGAACATTTTAGTATTTAAAATAAAATATAAAATGGTTTCCGATAAAAGTATTTAAAATACTTGGGGTTATAGATATTTAATAAAATTAATTTCAGTAGGTACTAATAACGTGTTTCTTACCCGTGCCGTATTTTTACACTTTGACTTTGACTTCGAAAAAAAAATGTTGACATAATGGCGACTCCGTGGATTCTAGAACCACGGCGAGCTCCCAAAAGTCCTAAGCCTATTTATGAAGGATAATATTACCTATACTGTTGCTAGTTTCTGGATTTAATGAAATTGTATTTTTTTATAATTCTTGTCTCGGGTGCGGAAGACACGAAGTCGCGATGTTGCTAGAAAAACAATTATTTAAAAAAGCTTTTCCCGAGGTGATTTTTAAGACAAATTGTATACTGTTACCGGTTATTAAAACAGACACATTGTAATACTCAACATTTTCATTTCGGGTGAACCGGAGGCGGATTCCCGTCCCATTATGTTTATAGGTAAATAAATGTCTCTTACCTATTATCGTAAGTAATTTAATCATGTGTTATATACTTACATTACAAGGGATTGAGACAATTAATAATATAAACTACTTACTACAATTATTTAGATACGCAGTCGTGTTTACGTCCAGGGGTACTAAACATTTTCGACTATATATTTAGCTATAAAACGGGTTGCATTTGATATTTAAAGTGCGAACGAAATAATCAAATAAGATGAGACTATTTCTTTTTATCTACTATATACTACGTGTTGTAGTTACGGATAAAAAAATACTACAAACAATATGGTACAGCCACTTGCGAGTTCACAAATACGCGATTTTACCTTTATAACTTCACTCCTTGTTAAGTCTAAACGGAAAACAAACTTTCCTTCCTTTCCTCCTTTTGACCCATTCATTGCCGACACGCCGACGCCTAACTTGACCAATTGAACGCGGTGAATAATACTCCTACTTTTTATCTCCCGATGGCTAATCCCCACTGCAACCCCAGGTAAACCGTAAAGGATTGCAAATGGACTCACCTCATTTGCAACATTATTATCTTAGAGTTCGCAACCTATATTTTGTATTGTTTGCGTTGAGTTGACATTCAGTCCTTCGCTTATTTTTTTGATTTTAGATTTAGATTTTCAGACTATGTGTTTGTTTGGAACGTTGAGTCCTCTCATCTTTTTTCCACTTAGTTACGATTTTTCCATAGACTTTCACGTCCGTAACTCAGTGGAAGTAGCAATAAATGTATGAAAATTATGAGACACTTTTTTTTTTCATTATTGGGATCGAACGTGCTCGCGATTCTGTATAAAATACACATGCGATTTCTGAAATAGGAAAAAAAAACACTATAAAATGCCCCTATTAATAACTGAACTGATAACTAGGCTTAGGACTTTTGGGAGCTCGCCGTGGTTCTAAAATCCACGGAGTCGCCATTATGTCAACATTTTTTTTTCGAAGTCAAAGTCAAAGTGTAAAAATACGGCACGGGTAAGAAACACGTTATTAGTACCTACTGAAATTAATTTTATTAAATATCTATAACTCCAAGTATTTTAAACACTTTTATCGGAAACCATTTTATATTTTATTTTAAATACTAAAATGTTCACGTATTTTGTATTTTTTTTAGTTTAAAATACAAAATGCTTTTTGTTATTTTCATAGAATAGGGTGAAACGAATTTATTGAAATTAAACAATTAAAACGGATTACTCGCATTTATTAACACCATGATCCTACGTTTCGAGCCCTTTACAGCACTCGTTTTTACAGCGTTAACGTGCTGTTGCGATTAATCCGTATTAAAATGTTTAATTTAAATGAACAACAATCGCGGAAACAGAAGACAATATTATGAAACGAAATTAATTCATCGATAGATAAAATGCGCTATGGTTCGCATTAGTGGTAATGGACACGTCAATGACGTCTAACTGCCACGAATTGTTCAAACATCGTCATTAAAGTTAAACTTAAGGGGTTGACAAAAGCTAAGTCAGCGCACAAGGTCGGGGTATAACGAGATCGCATTATGGCGGGCCGGCCTGGTTTTTCTGGCCTGTTATGCAAATAAAGAAAACCGTGGACTATTTGTGAATTGTGACACGTTGAGCGTTTACACCCAAATCATAAAAATAAAAACATAAAATCATTTAATGATCAATTTAAGACCAATCTTTGCAACTATTTTCTTTTGAGACGAATTCATTAAATTAAATATTGCTCCATTTCCGGTCTTTGAAATATGTATAATGAAAACATATATATTTTAGCAGTATTCAAATAAATATTTTTTTTTTAAATACTGCTTTGAACATAACTTAGGTGTTGTCTGCCTCTTAAGTAACTAATGTCAACAAAGTGTTTTATTTGAATAAAAGTATTTTAAAAATATCTATTTGGGGAAATATTTATTGGAAAATAAACTAAACTAAAACATATTACAACACAAATTTAAATCTAGAAGTATAACTAAACTAAAAACTAAAATAAAACTAGATAAAAACTAAAATAAAACTAAATAAAAACTAAAATAAATCTAAAACAGGCCCCTGCGGCATGGTATCGAGGACGCTGGCAACATTTCAATATCTATTTTGTATTTCAAATACCTTTTTGTGAAACTATTTTGTATTTTTATTTGAAATAGTTAAAATATCAAAGTATTTGCATTTTTCATCTAATTACATTTCACTACCTGTTTTGAACATCTCTGCTTGTGTTGTGACAGAGTATTTTACAAACAAACAATAACAGCATAATATGAAATTTTTCTACACAATTTCTTATAAAATTAATAGTTTTACGTGATTATACAATCGTATATGTGCAGATATAAAGAGTGATTATTATAGGTAGGTGTAGGTGTAAATTAGACGTGATTATTATATATGATATAACAGCCCAAATAATCTAGTATACCTAATGTTCTATTTTTAGACTTTGACTTTGACTTCGAAAAAAAATGTTGACTTAATGGCGACTCCGTGGATTCTAGAACCACGGCGAGCATCCAAAAGTCCTAAGCCTACTGATAACTACTTTGCAAAAAATTTTGTCCACTTTCTTTATTATAATCTAACTATACAATAAAAAAAACATATATGCGGCTCAGTCTACGGCTGTCACGTCTATACTGAATAAGTTTTCGACAAAAACTGTTTTTAGACGCAAAAACATCACTTACGATGCCGAAAACGCGAATTAGCGTCCTTCAAGTGTGAAATAACCTAATGCCGCAGACGCAAATTCGCGTCCTTCAAGTGTGATATATAACCTAATGCCGCGGACGCGAATTCGCGTCCGTTGAAATGTTAACGTGATGCCGTGGACGCGAATTCGCGTCGTCGCGTAGAAGGCGGCGGCACTGCGTGATGATTAAAAATATGAGGCGTCGGCAATGAATGGGTTAAATCGCTCGCTTTAATAAGCTCCAAAATCACAAAATGTCAGAATGTTTAAGTAGGTACTGGTTTTGACGTACAGTAGTATCCTTCAGGCGAGAATGTTACAGAACTTTAAGGACACTTTAAGGGATGACTCACACTAGAACGGGACGGGACGGGCGGGACGGGACAATTTGTCAGTTTCTATAGAAAACGTCACGTGACATCCGAGGGCTCCGAGCTATCACGTGATTCTTTATATAGAAATTGACAGATAATCCCGTCTCGTCCCGTCCTACTGTAGGTAAGTCATCCTGAACTCTAATTAATATCAACTGACAAAATCCAAAATTTAATTCTCTTAAACTAAATTACGCAACTGAATACTATACTATATCGCTATAAACCTATTAGGGCAGGTGCCTGCTATAGAAAGATGTCAATCACTTGTCGTGCTCGTCGATATAATATTTCAAAGGGTACCCTCACGTGAGAGTAACTAAGTTATTGGATCCCTCATCAGGGCTAATGAAAACATACATGCTTGGAATACCTTATGAGGGTCTCCGCCATAGATGTGGGTGAGAGTAGAATTGAAATAGACTGGTCTGAATGGGACACCATGCCTTGTACTTTTTGCAAGTTAAAAGAATGTACACTAAGGCCCACTTGCACCACCCGCGGTTAGCCATATAACCCGAAGTTAAGCGTTTTTTTGTATGGATTTTGACAGCTGCAGGTTAGCGGAAAACCTTAAGTGGTGCAAGTGGGCCTAACAAAACAAAACCATCTTTAGTACAAGGTATAGAGAAATATCAATTGTTTAATTATGTTTTTTTATATACCACGTCGGTGGCAAACAAGAAAGCTGTCACTGTAACTTATGGAGGCGGCAACTCCAGGGGTGTCACATTCGCATTGCTGACAGTCATCATGGAATAGAAAATGCTGAGTACTGAATTATAATATCTAATTGTATATTGCAAGTATAAAAAGAACCATTTATGATAAATGGTAAACAATATAATAGGTAAGTATTAAACATAAACTGTTAATAAAACTCACGTCACGTATTTTTATCACAATAGGCGTGACATGTTTCGACTGTGTCGGGCACTCATCGTCGGACAGACAGGGTGCATGGTAGAACTAGAAGGGGACGGGACGGGACGATCTGTCAGCTTCTATAGAAAACTGTGAGGCTATCACGTGATTCTTTCTATAGAAATTGACAGATCATCCCATCCTTAAGTTTAACCGTTTAAGTTGAATGTCAGTGTGACTCACGAAAGTTTAAATTATATGAATATAATAGGTAATAAACTAAATAAAAAAGTTGCAACATTTATTTACCTACAAAAAGTATACTCGTAAGTTCAGAAGTAAGGAAGAGAGTCAAGCAAGCCTACTTACCTATCCTGCCTATCCTACCTTACCTGACACCCGTATCAACAGCCCTTGTGGTCAACGCAGCTTTAAGGAGCTTGCTCCTTCAGAAGCCCTATTATAAAATTCTACGACATTAACTTCTCGACCGTGTTAGCGTATCGAGGGGTCAAAACATGAAAGATGCCGGATGATTTAAATTAACGGCAAACATAATTTGAACTCTCGATACGCTAACGCGATCGAGAAGTTAATGTCGTACAATTTTATACTAGGCCATCAGTAAAGTCACAAGCGCGTTGCTAACCGTAAGTACAAGGCTTCACTATGTTGAAGTTAAGGGTCTGGTTACTCGCTAATCTTTTAGGTACGTGTAGCGCAAAATCCTGAATGATTTTATTCATTTAACTACACGTGCGTGTAGAACTTTGTTTGTTCTATTTGAAAAGGTTTCGGATTTGCAATTTGATAGAGTTTATATTATATTTAGTTTTGGTATTAAAAAATATGCGTTCAAAACGTGCGCGTATGAAATAAATTGTGTGTTAAAGTAAACCATTTTTTCCTAGTGTTGAGGGAAAAAACGTCACAATGTTTAAAATAAATTAAAATCATTTATTCTCGAAATATATACAGTAAGTGTAAATTACCTAACTACCTACCTCTACCTACCTTAAATCTAAAGTAGGTCCTTGAGGCATTGTACCTAGGATGCTGGCGGCATTTCCTCGTTGTATCGCAATGCTGATACGTTGTGCGAGGAAGCCACCAGCTCTTCGGTCACCAGTAACATCAACCAGACGTTTCGCGATTTCTACGAAAAATTTGCGTGCGCTGGGACCCCATGGACCAAGAGTTTCGACCCCGAATGGTACAAAAAGGTACTCTCTGCCCAGGCTCTTATATTTATTACGTTTTAAAATTTCGGCGCATTCAGCCGCTCCGCCCGCTTTTACATTAGTTCGTTGGAGATGGGACGGCGCCAGCGTGTCTACACAGGTAGCATCCCACACTAGCATCCGTCCCAAACTCCAAGGAACCAAGGACACCCCATCAGGTCTCTTGCCATCATCCCTGAAAATGCCAGTCGGCTCAAGGAGAGCAGGCACGTTGATGGTGGCAAGAGACCGACGGATTATATCATTAAGAGATGCATGTCTCGAAAAACGGCCTGCACTTTTTTTACAACACAATCCATGGTGTCCCAGTCGGTCCACGTCTGTGCCACAAGGACATGAGTGTGGCGCACACACCGAAACCCCCAGTCGCAAACCAGTCGCCAGTCTAAGGGAGGCCGGATCCAAGAAAGTACCAGTATTGGGCGAAGGATGGGCATGAAGCCAGTAACCAGCTTCCCGGGATCCGACCGCCAAAAGCCTCGCGCGATCTGGACCTGAAGAGTTATTTAAAAGAGTATTGTAAGTTAAATCGCAGTAAACATTATCCCAACTCCTTTGTGATTTTGGGTTGTCTGGAAAGTCTTTGCCCGGGCAGGCAATTTTAAAAGCATTTTTAGCATCCTCAAAGCTTGCGATCTCATAGTTTGTGGGCAAAGCCCTTAAAATATTTCCTATGAGACCGGCTGTGCTATGAGTGGATGCTAAAAAGGCTGGGGATGCCACACTGGAAATTTTGCGAATTCCTAAACCCCCGAACCGAATAGGGAGGGACGCCTGAGACCAGGAAGGCTCATTGAGCTGAATGTTTAGAATCATCTCTAAACTAATTTTGATCAAATCATCTATGGGTGATAGTAAATTTAGATATTTCCAAAAAGGACAGCATCGGAGCACATATGTAAATTTAGGGACAAAAAGACAGAATTTAAGAATCACAAGAGCATAATGAGGGCTAATTTCGAGTAAACGATTCGTGTGACTTTTGAATTTTGATATCGAGTTAGAAATATAGTCGGGAAAAGATTCTTCAAATATAGGGGAGCCTAAGAGGCAAAGAGAACGTTTGTCTACTAACTTGATATTAGGAGCCAGATCGTCAAATTTGTGTTTTAAATCGGCAAAAATACAAGATGAATTTTGAATGAAGAGTTCGCATTTTGCAAAATTCAGTTCTAAACCAATATTTTTGAAACTACTCTTAATGAGAGACAAGTCAGAGAGCACAGTATTTACGTTGCCTCCTAGGGTCCCGTCATCTAGGTACCAGACATTGAATTTTGATTTCAATTTTTGGATGATTGGATTTATAGCCAAACTAAAAATTGCTGGGCCGAGAGGGTCACCCTGCTGACATCCAACCTCAGAAGATAATTCATTTGACTTGTACATTAATTTAGAAGAGTCCGAATAGCAAAAGAAAAGGTAACTGTACAGTTCAGGAATTTTGTCCCTAATTTCTGTCAGCAAAGTGTCCCTATTAACCGAGTTGAAAGCATTTTTAACGTCAATTTTGACTACAATTTCGCAATCATCAGAGGAAAGGTAGGTCCTTAGGGCATGGACGGCTGCCTCGCACCCACCTTTCGTGCCAAAACCCAGCTGTACAGGTTCAAAAAGGCCCTGCAATTTTGATCGAATGTGTCTAACCGCAATTTTGGAAGCAAGACGTCTTATTGTAGACCCCACCGCAATGGGTCTCACCCCTCCGTCCTTTTTGGTAAGGGCGATCAGGTTTGCGCCGTATAAAATTGGGACAATTTCAGTATTAATTTTGCCTGAAAACATAAAATTTATTAATTTAGTAAGGGAAGAGACAAGCTGCTCACCTGCATCGCCCACGGAATGGGAAATAAGGTCTTTTAAATGTTGGGGTGAGATCCCATCCAAGCCGGCCGCCGAACCGGTTTTGAATGAAAGTATGGCGTCAATAACGTCTTTGCCTTCAATTTGGAGGCAGGCCTGGTCTACTGCAGGTGGGGCTATCAAACGAGGTACTGAAGGAGCCAGGGGATGTTTTGAAAGTAAGGCCGAAAGGGTATCTGGACTATCTGGCGATAGCACGTCACTTGAAAAGAGAAGGCGAGCGGCACCTTTGAGATCGCCTTCGCTAATTTTATTTTCAATTACTTTGGTTCTATTAAAGGTAGATGAGGCACACCTTTTAGAAGGAGAAATGTGTGGAATGGTGTTCAAAACGCAATTGTTTTTAATTTTCTGTGTCAAAGAAAGTGCCTCATCCTTTTTGGCATGCAGGGTATTGTAAGAAAAAATGAAAAGATTGTGCCAATCATTAATTTGATTCTTTTCCACACATTTCATAACTAGGCCTGAAAGGTGGTTAGCGACTGTGATCCTTGCGCCTCGCGGAACTCTTTTAACAACGGGCACGTTATTTTTAAGTTCGCTGAGGTATACATGGAAAGGGATAGAATTTGGTTGATCAGAAAGGGAATTGGTTAAAAGGGATGGGGCTAAATTTAGACCAGCGTCATTTTGGCTGATGCAGAGACGGTGTTTTTTAGAAATATGAATGTTTAAACCGCGCCGCGTTGTAAAAGAGCTCCTGCATTGAATACAATTAAAATTTAGTTGTATCGTGCCATCGCCTTGGGTTGCGGCGTGCATGCTCTTACCTTAACACAGAACACTACACACATAAACACAACAAAATGTTTAAAATTGTAAAACAATCTCGAGAGCCTTCGTTCCGGTGAAACAATTATTTAAAACATGCAGTAGGAACAGTGTTTTTTTTTTAAATACCACGATGGTGGCAAACAAGCATACATCCCGCCTGATGGAAAGCGGTCACCGTAGCCTATGGACGCCTACAACTCCAGGGGGGGTCATATGCGCGTGAACCTTTGAAGAACCCCAAATCTAATCTAATCTAATCTAATCTTAATCTTCCGGTAAAACCTCGGCAGGGAGCTCACTCCACAGCCGGTGCGTCCGCGGGAGGAATTTCCTCTGAAACCGCACAGTGCGCGACCATTTTGGTTGCAACGTGTAAGAGGTAAAATAAATTTATAACTTATTTATTATACTTACTCGTAATAAATTACGAAATCACTTACGTATTTTTTTAGTCACTACACGCTACATTTTTCGTACTCCTTAGGATTCAATTATCAACCGTGGAGTACTGCACGTAACGACGCAGGCAGGCGTACTGCGTTACGATTCGCCGCGCGCACCACCCTCGATGACAAAATTCAACTACTTAAGGTGAATTCAAAGTCGGTGATGGAGCTAGTTTTAAGAAGAATTAAAATATGATATTCATGGTTACAACATTTTTTGTTGATTACTATACATGCCTATCATAACCCTATCGATACTCGTCGTATCATCGAAAAATGCTTGCAAAAACAACATGACTGCTTACAAATCTTTCCTCGCAAATGGGAAAAATTTCACCCCTTGCGAATGCTACAATAAGTAATGGGGTGTCGTGAGGGTGTAATTTCGAGAATTTTCCCCTTCATTGTAAGATGATTTTGCTTCAAGGGGACGATCGTGACTGGTAAAAGTATCCAGGATGTATAATGATGGTGGATACGACATAGGCACGTCTTTTTAGGGTTCATTTCAATTTAATTATTTATTCTTAAAGTAAATAAACAGTTCTTGAGCATTTGCTTTAACTTCGTCATGTGGTTTGGTAAAATTAAGGAAACAGAGTAGCATAGTTAGTTTTATTAAATTCGTAAATTTTAATTTTTTAATTTCTAATTATAACCGCTAATGTAAAACGGGCATTAGAATTAACTTTACCAAGTAAGTGACAACCATAACATACTCCGTTTACACACTTGCAAATACCATATGAGAGTAGTAATTTTCTAAATGGAGCTAATTAGAATACCGGTGTCTTTAACTTTATTTAAGCCAAAGAATGCACCCTTGAATTTAAAGCAATTGCTCAAAATCACGTTGTATTATATAATTATTCTGTAAATATTTCAAGCATCTACCTATAGAGCAAAAACGAGCAAAGAAATCACGCTTGTTGTATGGGACCCCCTTAGATATTTATTTAACTCTGTTTTTTAGTATTTGTTGTTATAGCGGCAACAGAAATACACCATCTGTGAAAATTTCAACTGTTTAACTGGTGACAGACGGATGGACAGGGAGTCTTAGTAAAAGAGTCCCGTTTTACCCTTGGGGTACAGAAACCTATAAATGTATAATCACTCATCTACAAACTGCAGTCGCGCCACTACGTGCACTTCAGCTGGTTTGTGGTGCGCGTACCGCGGCCGCTGCAGGACACCATCGCGAGCGCAGACTTCTGGCCGAAGGGCGTCGTGTTTCGGCGGTTCCGGGGCAACCTGCCGAATCCCACGCCGCTGGTTCAGACGACGCATCGGAGCCACGCTATTGCGTCGCCTAGTACCGAGTACTAAGTGATGTTTGTATGTTTTGGTTTCTCTTTTGTGTTTTGTATGTATAATTTATGATTTTCACAGTGCATTGGTGTTAAACTGTAATGCTGTGTAAATTTTTTGAATTAAAATAAATAGATAATAATTAATAAATGAAACACAACGTGAACCCTGTTTGTAGCCAGTGTTCTGTACGTGGTATCTGTACAACATTTATCCCAAAAGCCTGCTCCACATTTCACAACTCAACGCCTCCCCCACACGTTAAGGGGTACGTTTAATAATACGGAAGGCTAAACTGATTTATTGTCGTCAAATTCGGAGGAAACGTTCGCACCTCTATAAAATAATGGGAGACATTGTTCTCTCATAAACGTAATGATATTACAGGGAGTTTGTTTCCATGCGTTTGGATGTGGGGTTTATGGGGGTTGAAATAGGGCTGGTTTTTGCTTGGTCAGTTGAAAGGAAATTAATAGATGAATTGGCATTAGTAATAGAGTGAGAAGCTTTTAAGTTATTGACGTATGAAAGAGCAGAATATGTAGAATTGAAAACGTAAACATTAAGACGTACGTACCTACATTTAACGCTGGAATTCGAAATTTGGTGTGCCCATAAATACGTCATAGTAAGGCCCCTGTTGTACGGCAGCGATTCAGTTTAGATCCCAAACTGAATCGTGTTAAGACGTCATGTAAGGCCCCTGTTGTATGGCAGTAACTCAGTTCGGGTCCTAAACTGAATCGCGTTAAGACGTCATGAAGAAAGGCCCCTGTTGTATGGCAGCGACTCGGTTTAGGTTCTTAACTGAATCGAATTAAGATGTCATAGTAAGGCCCCTGAGCACAACAGTGGGACATGTAATTATATATGGGTAGGCTGCAGTGGGTACAGTGGAGCGCCAGAAGGCTTGATATTGTTTCAAGAAAGATAGAGAGCGTTGGTGGCCCAGTGGTAAGAGCGTGCGACTTTCAATCCAAAGGTCGCGGCTTCAAACCTCGGCTGGCATCGATGAGTTCTTCGGAACTCATTTGATATTTACCAATCGTTTTCGGTTAAGTAATACACCGTGAGGAAATCGGACTAATCCCAATAAGGCCTTGTTTACACTCTGGGTTGGAAGGACAGATGACAGTCGATTTCGTAAAACTAGCGCCAATGCCAAATCATCATCATCATTTCAGCCGAAAGACGTGACGTCCGCTGCTGCACATAGGCCTCCCCCAAAGATTTCCACAATGACCGGTCCTGCGCCACCCGCATCCAGCGGACTCCTGCGACGTTCACCAACTCCAACTCCAATGCCAAATGTTGGGATAAAATGCCCTTGCAAACTCCGTAAGCTGTGGCATAAGCCGAGAAAAACGCTAGGAAGAAAATTGAAAGTACCTATATGTTACAATATTTCTTATATATTACTTACGTATAAACAATCAAAGTAATTTATAGCTTATAAATCTTATAAAAGCTGTTTTCGCGTAACGGGCACGCCCAAAGGGCTGGAATGAAGTCCTGTCAGTGTTTAATACTAGTATTAACTCGAAAATTGCCTAACAACTTGACATTTGGCGGAGCGAAGTTTATTTCTCTTTTACGTTCATTGTCTTCAAACTTAAGGTTTGGTAATTAATTATGGTAGAAAAGTCAGGCGTTTGAGTTCTGCGTGTGCGTACATATTTGACGTTATTAGATGCTTGAATTAATGTTGTTATGTACAGTCGCCATCAGATATATCTGAGCGTCCGAGGCGTGCAAAATATCTGAACAAGCACTCTAATGCCTTGACAATAGAGGCGTGTTCAGATATTTGTGAACACTTCGGACGCTCCGATATATCTGATGGCGACTGTACCTACTCAAGATCATGGGACCCGTTATAATATAATACCTACGCCCGTGAGCTATTCTGCTGTTCACACGAATTAAGAACGTCTTCCTTTTGAAATTTTGAAGAGGGTTGAAAAATAATTTCTTTGCTTCAGGAATGAGTTTTTTGGAACGTATGTAGGAAGTATCATTTGATAATTTACCAGTTGCTTAATACTCTCGGCGGCATAGAACAAATGAAATTTCTCTTGTGGGTTGCCGGCCGTCCACAAAAAGTAAATTCCAGGCTGCTACTTTACTGAGGCCACGTGGGCTACAATACAACCACACTACAAACCACAATGACAAAGTCATATTCAAACATTGGAATGTGTATTCATAGATATATAGTCAATTAGTCAGTCACCAGTGCGTATCCGTTAGTGGCAGATATGGGAACTAATGTAGCCTGAAACTTTTTTGCACGTACTATATGTGTCCATGTTTAAAATAAAAAAAACGACTCGATTTATAGAAATGGTAGTGATGCCCGAGCCGCGAAGGTGACAACACCATTATGTCTGTTCGACGATGACTGCCCGATGCAGTAGTTAGAAACATGTCACGCCTATTGAAAAATACGTGAGTTTTAACCGTGGCAATTTAATGTCAGTATGACTCAAAAAAGTTATAAATTATATAATTATATAATTAGTTATTTATTTTGCTTAAAATGTAGTCTAAATGACTCAAGTCTTTTAAAGTCCGATGCGTGCTAGGAACAAATAACTAGGATACTTAGAATAGAAACTAGCATATTTTTTTACAAAAATAGATGAGAATATAATACGAAAACATTATTACACTAATTACGTATAAAATTAATAATGCGCCCATTCTCTGTACGCACGCAGCCAATGGAAATAGCCGCCCATGATTCACGAGGCTCGTATTTTCGGAACATGACAGTTCTGATCGCCTCAACTGATTCGGCATTCAGATTTTTTAATATGATATTGATTTAATATTGTACTTACACTAGTGCAAATTTTTATCAATTTGTATCCTGATAATCAAAGCTCTACATATCAATTCACTCAGCAAGTGTCAGTCTTCAGTCGTTCAAGTTAATATCTCTCGCTTAGTGACGTTATCAAAATGGCTGCCGCCTCGAAGCGAAAAGTATGAGTTACACATGCATGTATTTGGTATCAATTGATAGCAGATTAATTATGCTACATTTTTTATTATATATTACAGTTTAACTGATATATATGAAATTATATATAAATAAAATGATTTTTTGATTTTATATAATCTTTAAGTAAAACTAACCGGCACGAGCAGGGGGATCGAACACGGCCTTCGGAATTTTCGGATTGGAATCGAGAACTAAAAACTACAATATCAAATCCATAAAAAAAAAATAAGTGTGAATGCCGCTTGAATCGCCTCAACAGCTCCGAAACGCTCCATAAAGCATCTGGCAACTTGCTGAAGTTCACAATGAAATTACTTGATAGCTTCACTGGGCCTTTTTGCGAAGTTTCCAGTTTGGAGTTTCAATCTGGTTGGAAATGACCGCTTTTGTAATTGTGTAAGTGCTGCGTTTAAAATAACAATAGACGTATTTTTATAGTATAATATGATCAAGATATGATAATTAAAGTGTCATATGATATGATACATATCTTTTTATCTTTTTTTAAATCTTTTTATCTTTTATATGGGTGGAAGTGTCATATGGGTGGACACATCTACTCAAAAATATGACCCATAGCCGCATTTGTCAATACATACATATTCTACTGTAATAGATTATAAATTGAAAGAGATGTCATTTACTACAGAAGAAGTGACCAAGGCCCCGGTTAGCAGGGCTGGAATAGACATCTGTACACATGTACACAATCTGCTTACAGCGCATAATACGATAGTTTAGCCATAATAGACGCCGTAGTCCAAAAAGTTGGTCGGATCAGATTTCGGAAAACCTGCAGATGGCAGCGATGCAGTCCACCAAGCGACGGAGCGAAACAGATGGAGACAGCTTGTTGATAATGTTGACCGTCTGAAGAGTCACAATCCTCAGCAGTAACGGAACGGCTAGGAGGAAGGAGAGACGCTCCTAAATATATTTAGTAAAAAATTCTGATATCCAATAAACGAGGCATACCCATTTGTTCACAAAGCCTTTTCGCAGAAAGCAATACACTCCTAATTTTCGGGTACCTAATATTTTAAATAAAACTCAGAGCTCGATACCATTTTATTATTTACACGTGTACCTAAGTGATTCCAAAATAGGGAAAACGGCTAGGTTGAAAAGCTTTAATTCTATTTAGTTCGTCTAAAACTAAAATTGACGAAGATAAAAAACATCAAAGTTACGGAGTGAAGGCTGGTGACGTCACTATTACGTAAGAATTTTACCTTATTGTGACGTCACGCGAAACTTGCATGCACTGTATTTTCGTCATTTTTTATTTGACCAACAAAAGAAAAAATACGTGTTCAATATTTTTTAATAACCTTAAAGATGGACTATTTTTTTTTGTCGTCTAGCCTAATAGTTACCTGTAACATATACCATCGCTAACAGTAACTGGCTGTTTGTAATCCCTATAGTAATGATATAAGATCTATCGATGGCCAGTTACGGGAGTTGCAGTTTGTACAGTCGCCATCAGATATATCGGAGCTGCCAAGGTGCTCACAAATATCTGAACACGATTCAATGGGACCTACCGTATTGTCGCTCACCAGGCGGCGCCACTCATGCGTGGGTCCTGTCTCAGTATCAGAGAAATGTCAAAGTGACGTTTGAAATATTCCCGCAGGACCCACGTTCCATTAGCGCACCTAGCGAAAAATCGACTCGCGGTAATCCTCATTGCCAAATCGTTAGAGTTCATGCTCAGATATTTGTGAGTACCTCGGGAGCTCTGATATATCTGATGGCGACTGTACTCCTTGTTAGAACAGATGTAGAGCAGGCATTGTTGCTACTTGTAAATGTATTCACTGCCTTAACGGGAGTGTCGTTCCAGTAGAGTTATTGCATGGTCATACTGGGATATATTTAAATATGGCTGGTGTGAATAGATAAACCTTGGAATCCGCTATTTCGTTTATAAATAGGTAGTTATACACGCAAAATAGGCACAATGGATGTCGATTTGCGGAAAAAGCCCAGGAAAACTAAGGTAGTTATAAAATGAAAATACAATCAAACAAAATTCGTTTATTTGCAGCAACTTATGGCTCATTATAATTATTGTTGTCGGTTATCGACTATCGTAAACAAATTAAGTAGTCATATAAAGTTCGTTAAAAAAATGCCATTGTTTGTCACAAATACTCTACTACTTTAAAAACTCTAAGTACAACTCATGGTAAGCACAGATTTCTCTTGTCAAATATGTTATTATTTTCGTAAACAACACAAATTTATCAACTACTAACGTATACTCACTGCTCGCACATATACGTAAGAATGAGATGTACAATATATACCTACCTACTTAATGTTGCCTTCTGTTCTCCTTTTTTTTCCTCCGTTTCCTTGAAATGACTAGACTATATCATAAAATTTAAAATGAATATGCTTGTAGTATAGGTACCTACATGATATCCTTCCATTCCTTTTGACCGCGTAAATTAAACTCAATTAATCCGCATGTCATTTGGACAAGCAATCCGTACAATAAATTCGCCTTTTTTTCTTTTTTTTAAATAATCCGAATGTCAAAGTAAAAAGGCGGCGATTCCATTTATCACACTGACATAGGTACAAATAACGTAGTAGTTGGACGCGGAATTTTCGGTCGGCATTCGTCGTGTGAAATTCCTATAGAGCGGGAGGTGGGAGGTGGAAATATATAGTCTGACGAACAATCGAACACAGTAACAGTAGATAAGAGAGCATAATACAGTCGTTTCTTACGGTAGTATTATCACCCCGGAGGGATGGATATAGTTTTTTTGTCCTACTGTTACTGCGATCGTTGGCTTGTCAGACTATAGCTAAGCTCTTTTTAATTAATCTAATAAATCTAAAAACATGCTTAAAATGTGTGTCTTGGTGATTTTCATTCTTCCCGAATCCATAAAAGACAACATAAAACGTAATAATTAAAATCTAAATTTCTTCGAGACTGAGAAGTACCTAGGTACTACAAAGTTATGTTTCAATTTATTTTATAAATTTATCTATATTCTTCATTCGATATGAAACATAGAGTGTTTAAATCAGCGTCAAAATACCTCGACTGAAATGGGCCTTTCTAATTATTTCTCAAAATTATGGCACCGACAAATGAATGTTTTTTTTTTATTTATTATTGTAGCATTTTTTATTTTTCTAATCGGAATCGTTAGAATGCACATTAAACATTTCAAAAATGTCAAAGGGAAAGGATTTTTTAAATTATTTTAGAAGTTAGTCGTTTGAAATTCAGGTTAATGACAAAATGTACACAGATTATCGACAGCAGAAGCAGGTTAACGTCAAATGGGTACAAATAAGTATGAAACATTTGACAAGTATACAACTGTAAATAATGTAAATAGCTCCTGTTAGATCGAACTGTAGACTTGCTTGTGAATAGGCAGCGATCAAAGATCACTGGCTACGTTTAACACGTTCATGTGATATATACGACGCCACCTCCCAGCACACAATTTCGTTCGATTAAATTCGAAAACATTTCGCAGGCGCCCGCAAGTCAATTACTGTAAAATGGAAAACAATTACACGACTGCTCGTTTTGTTGCGGTTGCTTAAATAAAACAAATGACCTAGTTTACGGGCTTTTTGTTTAAAAGCGGATTTTAACTTATGTGTGTAAAGTATAAATAAAAACAATCCCTTAAAATAAACAGGGTGTAACAAAAGTACCCAAAGATACTTCAACAACTGATAAGGTTAATTTATGGCCCTGAGGAGGATTTAAGTAAAAAAAAATCGAGATTCGAAAAAAAAAACACTTTGAACAGGTGATGGAAAATATACCTATCTCCATATGTTACTCTCTGTATACAGTATGTATCTAATCGTAAAGCAAAGCTGTGAGCTGGCCAACGTCTATATAAAGTATAGTCCAACTGCATAGTTTGTATCACTGTTGCAGCAGATTTTTTTAGATTTTATAAAAAAAAAACACGCAATGAAGTCGAGATTCATGTTACTTTTACGTGGATTGGCCCATCCGATATATTGGACATATCGTTTGATCTCTATAATATGTTGATATCCATGAGAAACATGGGGAAGTAATTCTTCAAGTAACGTGTATAATAGGTATTTGTAAGGTGTATTGAGCTAATTTCGTATGTTAGAACACGTAGGATAATTTTGAAATAGGAAGAGTGAGTCATCTATAATTCTATCATATCAGTGACATGATACAATTATAGATGATCATCCTATGATTTTCGGAAATAACCTACGTTCGAAATTATCCCAATACAACCTACCTTACCAATACAACAATGCACCCGTGAATAGGAATAATTTTGAATGTCTAAAAACACAGGGTTATTTTGAAATAAGACTCTTGAGATGATGGATTTATAGATGAACTTCATGTGATTTCCAAAATTACCCTCCGTTCGAAATTAACCCAATACAACCTACTTTGGAGCATTCAAATTTCATACAGAGCCAGTTCTATAATTTGTATCTCTGTTGTACCTTTCCACTACAGTTAGACCCGACAAATGTGATTACCAGGGTGTGCAACGTGCAGGGTGGGTTTTTTATACGGATAATCCGGTTAATAACCGATTATTGGCCGAAACTTCATACAAATAAAAACCCGTTTGCAGACCCTAGTTTACCATGAGTTTGACTTTTACTGCAAAAATCTATAGCGACGTTCTTAACTGGTAGGAGCGAGATGGAACTACTATCGGATCGCACAGTTGCTATCGACTTCAGTTACATAGAACCCATGGTAAGCATAAAGGACGCTATTCGTAAGGCTGCTCTTTCCGATCCACTCCTCAGGGGTCAGTTAATCTTCCTCCATATTGTATGCGATTGGCGTACAGCTGATTTTTCACTGCATTTGCATGGATATTTATTACGGAGCAAAGGAAAACGAATGGAGTTTTCTCGAAGCTGGTGCAGTTCAGTGAGAAAGTTTATTGTGTTTACTGTATCTTGGGCGGAAATTTCTCCAGTTACGTAGTAAGCGAATGAGACAGTGCTTCCTGTGTCTCAACAACAATGTTAGTCCAGATAAATAAATAATAAATAAAAATTGTAAAAAAAATGGTCGCGCACTGTGCAGTTTCAGAGGAATTTTCTCCCGCGGACGCTATGCCGAGGTTTTCCCGAACTTTACAGTATGGGGTTTTTCAAAAAAGGAGTGTACAAGATTTTAATAGGTCGGCAACGCGCATGTGACCCCCCTGGAGTTGCAGGCGTCCATAGGCTATGGTGACCGCTTTCCATCAGGCGGGCCGTACGCTCGTTTGCCACCGTCGTGGTATAAAAAAAAATATGGGACAATCTTAGACAAATCAACCTAGTCCCACGGCAAGCTCAATAAGGTATGTGATGTGGGTGACATAGGCAACGATATACTCGTATGTAATTTATAAATAGATATACTCGTAAATACTTAAATACATAGAAAACATCCAAAACAATTTATTCGTGATAAACATACAAATAAATGCCCTGGCCACGATTGGAATCAGGGACCTCCGGCAAGGTCACTACCACCATAATATCTTAAGACGGAATTTATTATTAAAATTGTCATACTAATTTCATTAAGATATTACGTCGGGCAATTTTTATCACAAGTTTTTTTTTAATACTAGAAATTTTTATCTCATTTCGCTCGAACGAATAAATATGAACGAGCAAGAATGCACAGTGATGTCAAAGAGAGAAATGAGAGAATGCCGCGTATGGGATTCAACAGAACGGTGTAGCTTGTGCTATTCAGTTTTATGACTATAACTACTTTAAGTGCGACTATTTGTAATGTAAGCGCAAGACTTGATCTATGTACACACTCAGTGCAGACATAACATAAGATAGCCCCTGTGTTGCTTTTAGTGTTAAAATGCAATGCCGATTCTGGGGCATCGCAAACGATAGGCAAATTCGACTTATTGCAATGACAGATTGCGAAATATGCTTAATTGCCTTGGTATAGTACAATAAATATAATAAATGCAATGTAAACATTTTATTTAGATACCTAATATACTATTATATTAAGTCATATAAAGATACTAGACTAGACACGGTAAGTTTGTCTGCCGGGCATCCGCCAGACTAATTTACCATACATTTATTGGCAGATCCAAGATAAATTTACTTTTGTATGAATAAACATTCTCATTTCTATCTACATTCTGGAAAAAGTTATCCACGTTTGAGTATAAAGTGGTACATTATATTATAACCGACTCTCCCCTATATGGCCAGCAAAGCAGGTCACACGATTATTCTATCTGTTGTGTCTGTCAAAATGTGAATAGGTACCATGATATTACTCACTAGTAGAAAAAGAATATGTATATTATACCCACATAATATATTATAAATAAACCACGTATCTTTAAACAAGAACACTAAGCTTCCAAGAACCCTTTACTTCAACGAAATAACACATAATTTCATTATGAAATCTGGCACGTAATATCAAGTTAATGATACTCATATAATTCCGGCTCCTTTATTACACACATGTGTGGGTTCTCTGTTACATTCAATTTACACCCCACAGCGAATTTTATACATAACCCTAGTATAACAACACACCATAGTTTAAAAAAGTTACGCAGTAAATTTTTCAGTCTGCGAGGTTGTAAGAGTATTGATAGAGATTTTTTTATTCTCTGGTTGGTATCTTTCTCAGGATTGTTACACTTGAGTTTTAAAATGTTTAATAATCATAACCCGAGGGCTTTAAGGGTTCACGCGACGCTTTTGTTTTTGACTGTGCCGTTCAAAGGACACTTTTATGAGTAAAATTGTTTAAGAAATGTTTGGGGGTTTGGAAGAAAATTAAATGAAAACAATGTTGCTGAAGAATTTTGGAGGTACGGCAAATATGCGGTTTGACTGTTGAATTTATGATATGCCTTAAGATTTGAAAGTATTCTTGAATAAACAAACTTGTATAAATGTTTAAATGATGAATGATGTTGTGTAAATGATTCAAAGTAATTGATTATTTATACTCAGAATGCAGCCAGTAAAGCCTTGTGTAACATCCCCTAAAAATTTAGGTTCTTTATTTTTATTTTGGCTGCATTCAAAGTTTTATGTCGAGATATTTTATCAAAGTAAGGAAGACCACCTCCATGGCATCTTTGATGCCCGGGCTCATGCTGAGTGGCGTCCAAGTCAAATGGCAGCCGCTACAATGGCACCAATGTATTAAATAAATCGGTTTTAGTAATTTTAGCGAGACTTATTTAGTGTTAAGTTTCTATTATTTTTGGTGCTGTATGTAGTATGGTAAAATGCAAAGAATATTTTTCTTTCGTTCTCTCAGATGTTTAAACAAAGTGATTCTCGGGGGTTACCACGATCGCCTACCGCTATTCAGTTTAGGACCTAAACTGAGTCACTGCCATACAACTGAGCACAGTTAAAAACCTAAACTGAATCACGTTAGGCGATCGTGGTAAGGCCCCTGTTTAGAACATATCCATAAAATGTGTTTTTTTCAGTACCAATTAATTCCTAAAATAATCTCTACGGCTTTGGCGCCTTATCCAAGAAACGTACCTTAGTATTGAAATTACCTACATATTTTGTTCACTGTTTTCAACTAAAACATTAAACAAACGCTAGAAACACTGGCAGTAGCAACCCTAACCGGCTACAACAACCAGTTCTGCGCGGATCCCACCCAGGCCATAAAGAATGCAAAAAGTCGGCGTCTAGTGGAATTATCTCGAATGAAGACATTATCCTGCGCGCGCGCATTGCGCTTAGGGATCCGCTGGCAGGGCGAAGGGCTTAAAGCACTTATAAATAATTTCTCAGCTACAATCCAAAATGTCGATATATATTCTGACAACTGGAGGAATTTGCAACAAAAATAATCTTTACCTCAATAGCTATTTATTGTACTTCATCATTTGTATTTTGTATCACAATTACTAGCGTAGTAGATTTACCACATCTACCTAAATGTTTTGGTGTGAGCTGTAAATTTACATGTCTTCAATAAAAAATAAAGCGGATCTTCACTGTCGTAGAATAATGAGCGAGTACGAGCCAGACAGCACCATTAAACGTTTTTGGTAAAAAAAAAAAAAAAAAATTTTACTTTCTTGTTTGGTGCGTTGGTTTTCAAAACCTGAGTATGTTGCATATTTATAAGCAACTATTGCTGCGTACACTATTCACTTTTATTGGGATATTAGTAACAACCATATGGCATTCTTTTTACAGTTTTCATCAATAGGTTCCGTTTTACTAAATGTCGCTTCCCGGTACTGTGTTCCCGGTAAAGTTACAAAAAAAACCTAAGCTATACAGGTGCGTCTATATTTAATGAATTTCTTCAATTTCTTCAAGATTTTTAATTAAAAAAAGAGTCGTTCAAGCCTCGTTCAGGGATGGATTTGTAGAACCTGGTTAAGCTTCCATGTGTCATAGTCTCGGCTTGACTGATGAATCAGTAGTGTCAACGGCGATCTCGGTAGAAAGGTTCGCCTACCCGGCGGTTAGTCACTTTGAACGTAGTATGGGTAGATAGCAAAATTAGGTCTACCCTTATACTAATTGTTATCGGCACAACACTCAACACTGACAACATCCGCGCATCGATCCAAATACAGCTCTCTCGGTTTGAACTTCTGAATCACTGGTCCTCAAGTTAGTAAGTAGTATATCAAGGTAAATTAACTAAATTCGCTATAGACTCGTTGTATGTTTATAATAATGTATACAAAACGCGAACGTTTAAAGTGATATACTGGTTTAAGTGTCGACATGTTAAGAACTTTATACTTCCTGAAATTGGTTAACAAAAACAGCGGAACCCACTCAAAAAGCATAATAAACTTGTGCACACGTGCGCTTGGAGGGCAAAGTTGAATGACGGTCATGATCGAGTTGTGGCGAAATGGAGCGAGCAACCGATCCCACGGTTTCGAGAAGCCTCCGATTGTTAGCCAACAACTGCCTAATTCGCTCACTGTATATCTCAACGGGAGTGAAAGAGAAGCAATGTGTACCGAACTACTGATAGATGTGAAATCCGTAAACTAACATAAGTAATCTAGTATTAAACCACCACTCCATAAGACGCGCACTTTAAGAGGCTAGCAACAGTTTCTTATTTCTTTAAATACCGTAGCAGTATTCATCACCAAACCACTTCAATAATACGGTACCAACTCTCAATGCTACCTAATCATCTTAACCTCCTGTCGCCCAAAGACCTACCTAAAGGTCTCCGACCTCCGACTGACTAGTGGTTCCGGCCCAAGCGTATTGCCACATTCAACTTATAGACGCCCAATAGTCCTTTAAAAAGGTCTTCAACTTCAACCTGTCCTAGAACTTTGAATTAACCATGTATTGAATTTGGATGATTTTTGAACGATCGTGTCAGATTTGACGTTTTGGAAAAACGTCAAACGGTCAACCATTATCTGTCAGTTTTGAGTTAATATCCAATACAATGGCGAGGCGTCGAGGACGTGGTAAGTAAATCTATGTTTTTCTTTGCTATCTCGGTTGATTTCTGTTTTGGTTTTATTGTAAATGATACCGAAACTGTTCATCTTTGTTTAACAATATATATTTAGTCAATTATCTTTTTATTTATTATATATGTTTTAAATAAAAAATAAATAAACAAGAAAAATAACGTAATAAAATAATCATTAAGTATTATAAATTAAACTAAAAAAAAAGAAAAGTATAAAACATTTTCTTTATGTAGCGGCCTGAAGACCTATTAATAAGATATTGAATTTCTATGTTTTTTTGTCTCTTAGCCCTCTACTCGTATGCCATGTAACGGCAAAAAAATCGATTATCGAAAGTCCTGAGCCGGAACCATGTGAACCTAAAAAAAGGTATTTGGACTGCTATCCCATCTTTGATCAGAATATTCTGGGTGGCAGGAGGATAAAAAAAATCAGCAAGTACGGTAAACGTACGTAACGTAACGTTCGTTACCGTAACGTTTGTCCCAATACATGTCATCTTTAAACTTATGTCAATGACAATAGAGGAGAAAGACGGGTGTCATCTATTGGGCACAAGCGTGACGAGCACTCGGACGTTTACTTTAGTTGACAGTTAATTAAATTTATCTGACAAACACAGGTTTTATAATGGACAGAGACAAACTATATTCAACGAATTTTTATTTCGTTTATAAATAACGCCATGAAAATACACTATTCTAATTAGGTACTACATACAATCAACTGCTTGTAAAAAAAACAGCATAACAAATATAATATGCGCTATTAAGGTCTACTCTCAGCCAGGCCAATCACTATAAAACACCAGCCTGTATAACGAAGGTTTTGCTATCATAAATCAACTCAAATTGGACTCGAACCCGCAATCAGAGCGCCGAAGTCGGCGAAACTGGCGTAATTGGCCAGTGAGATATTAATCTAGTCGGAACTTGAGGTTTGTTTAAATATTAAGAAGTTTGTAATTGATATCGTCGACCGCAGGTTCAATTAGGGTAACAGACAGGCATTTCCATGTCCCTTACTCGGGCGGTGGCGACGTGGTGCGGTCCGGTGACATACAGCTTGTATTTTTAATATTACCTCAAACCGTAACCAAACGTAGGTTTTGTATTATGATTTTGACCGATATTGCAAGGTTTACTTATTACTTACTTTTAACCACTAAAACGTAATACTTTTTAGTTTATAAAGCAGCAATGTATTGAGTACACTTATTTGACTGCAAATAAAAGTTAGCCGCTAGTAAGACAACTCAGCGATACTTTGCGTGCTGAATTATTGTATAAGGAAAAAAAAATAGGCCTGCGACTAAGTCTGGTTAAAATTTGAGGTAATATTATATTACAAGCTGTATTTTATTTGTTTAATATGCAATAAATCATTTCATTTAAAATACTTACCACGGCGCGAGTCCACAAAATGCACGATATTTGTCACAAATTGGCATGACTGACGAAGGAAGAATGGAATAAAAAATTGACCGCATTCCCTATTCATGGCGGAATAATAAATGACGAATAAACTCAACAATTTCCCACCTCAATTTCTCTGAAGTGAAAATGATGACTAGGCAATTTCTTCGCAAGTCGAATATCTCCTTACTGGAAATCAGCATTTTTCTGCACTACACCCTTTTAAGGGCCAAATTAGAGAATACGCGGACGCAAGTCGGAATGGGTTTTTTCTACACAATTTAGCATGACAATACATGTTAAAGATACGAGACATGCAAAAAAAAAAAAACAATTAATAAAATAAAAGAAATGGGAAATAAAACTCTATAAATGGTCGTAATTTTCATAATCTTTCATGTTCCTTCATCTTTTTTACCAATTTTTTAATTCACTACTGACATCCTGTCAGTGAGCTTGTTCTTTGTCCTAACTTCTAACTTTGCCAAAACTTGCTATTATTATACTCGCTTTTGCCTGGCTGCGGCTTCGTTCGTGTTAGAAAGAGACAAAAAGTAGCCTATGTCACTCTCCATCCCTATCCCTTCAACTATCTCCACTTAAAAAATCACGTCAATTCGTCACTCCGTTTTGCCGTGAAAGACAGACAAACAAACAGACACACACACACTTTCCCAATCATAATATTAGTATGGATAACATGAAAAAATAAGCTACTGCTCTCCTAAAATAATAAATAGGAACACAACAAGCAAACTATAGAAACTGACAAGTCATATCACATGAACTACAGCCTAATTATAAATTTGCACTACACGCTATCGCCTTTTAATTGTCTTTTTACCACCCGTACATTAACACCAGTAAAAAGAACATTAAAAGCCGCTTACACGTGCATAAGAGGTAGAATTTGTGTGGTCCGCTGTACTGGGTTTTTTGCAAATGGCGGCTGACCTTCACGGTCGCAAAAACTTGACAATGCCCTATTACTTGGGGTCGTTAAGTGGAAACAAAGCGCTGTGGCCTTAGCACCTATCTGATATAGGACGTGGAGGTATATTTGCTGGATATGAACAATAAATCCATCCTACAAGAATCACTGGTTACAATTGAAGTCACCGGCCACTTACTTGGAGCTAAAGCAAATACTCGAGTTGCTTAGGAAAACACCTATCATGTTGTCACGTAAACGTACTAAAATCGCCGTCAATAAAACTTACTAACGATGTAAACAAAAGGCATCACAAGACTTGTCACTCTACTTCTTGTATTTTTACACTACCTAATCAAACACCACTGAAACCATTCACTACTGAAACGGTCGTATTATCGTAACATACAAAACATAAAATAAATAACCTAATCTTGGAGATTTCGTTAAAAACTTAAAAGTGAGGTTATTACGATCAATATCGCGGTTTGTTTACCATTGTTTGCAAGTTGGATTGACAGCGAGTTTAGATCTCGGCGCTGTCCCAATACATGTCATCCTTAAACTTATGTCAATGCCAATAGACGTAACGGTAATATTTAGAGGTAACCGGGTAGAGGAGACGGGTGTCATCAATTTGGCACTAGTGTGTCGAGCACTCGGACGTTTACCTTATGTGCCGTTCAAAATTAAGAGATTAGCTCGATACCTCAGAGAAACGGATTACTTCTCATACCAGATCCATAATCCTATCGAACCAAGTTGGATGTACCTTTCGGACAAAAGTAATCTTAAATACGAATTAGAATTATCGGTAGGTATATTTATGTAGGCCATCATCTGGCGAGTAGGTTCATATATATTTTTTGACAAATAAGATTGATCAAAATAATTAATAAATTTGGGGACAATCTCACCTCAGTAACAAACAATCGTGATAAGCACACAAATAAATGCTCTTATCAGGATTCCAAGCTAGGGCCTCCAACTGGGCTAGAGAAAGAAGCCGTTTAACAAAAATCGACGAGAACTAACATAATATATAAAATCGCAAATATAACAAATCATTCAAGACATATTTAAAATACTGTTAAAATCAGTTAAAACGCGTCCTTTTGCGTAAGAATCTAGTAAATTATTCAACAAAAGGGGTGAAAGGAATTGAATTGTGTTCACAAAGTCCTGAAAATACGAAAGACGCTGCTTTTAATATTGAATGAAATAAGAAAAAGACAATAGGTATACGGCTGAATCATGAATTAGATGAAAGTTGTTACTTTTGGGTTTTACATTGTTTAAAATTAAATAACGATGTAAGTAACAGGTAGTATAATAACTTAAGGATGAAATGTTAACCTCTAAGCATCACTTGTACCACCAGCGTGAATTACCACAACACGACACGATTTCATCATCACGGTATCGTGCAAGACAATGTATGTAGAAAAATTTACACACGCGTTCAAAAGTGGTCAATTTATGATTGAATTCATTCATTAACTGCCCATCCAATTTTGAACGCAATAGTACGTCTGCATGTCGTGACGATGATATTTGTAGTAGGTACAATTAAGAGACCATTATATTCGATTAAAAAAAAGTTAATGTTTAACTCCGGGTTAGTTGGGTAACTTCGGTGATGCAAATTTGTATGTTTGTAGACCTAATAAGTGGCACTTCTTACTATTGTAAAAACGATGTCCGTATATTTTTGTGCCTACCTAGTTATAATTTTGATAACTATAACTACCCTATTTACATTTTAATTTTCCTGATCATTGGCATAATTTTAGGGCGCCATCTAGTAAGTTTTTTGAATAACTGAAACGAAGTGATGAGTACCGTCTCTTTTATAAACATCCTTCCCCTATCACATACAATTTGATGTCCTTTTCTGACGCACGCAAATATCTAACTCACAGACAAGGACCAACAATGAAGTATACATAGTCGAGCTGCTAATGGGATTTTGAGCAGCACTGAGGCCGCTTGCATACATTTGTTTAACATGGACGCCGTGCTGCTTACCAGCTACAGATTAAAAAAGTTGTAGCAAGATTTCTGATTTTGAGACATAATTCTTGACCTTTGCGTCACTAGTGTTGTATCTATATAGTAGTGTTGCGTCATTCTCATTACCTCTTTCTTTTATCAATGCCTGAGGATAACTTCTAGGTTGGAATAGTTTATAGCCCTTCAATGAAGCGTACAGTACCTATAGTGGAGCTGCTATGGAGTTTTGAGCAGCACTGAGGGCGCTTGCATACATTTGTTTAACATGGACGCCGTGCTGCACGCCCGGCTGGTTCTGGAGCGTCCATTCTGTTTGCACGCATTTGATTTGCTAGGCCCAATTAATGCGCTACACTAGCGAGTAGATGGAGCAATTTAAGATACCTATCTTAAGTTGCTTATGACATGTCATAAGCCGAGTGTCTAATAATCAGTGATCTGTTCTTTTTAATACAAACTTTACAAACGTTCTAAGTATAAGCATGGATTTTCAACATTACGGCTAGAGCAGTGCTCGGTAAAAATATAATTAGTGGCACTGTGAATTGTAGACCTCGCGATTGGGGATGCGCCTTTGGGTTCTATGGCGCTTAGGACACTTGTACCAATTCCCGCTATTCAAAAAAAATTCAAAAACGGAATCTACGAAAAATTTTTATGTAAATTATCGAACTTGCTTACAAAATTTCACAAGAATTGGTTGATATATGCGACCTGTAGAGGACAACAAATGGACAGACCACATGAAACATTTTTGCCCAAGCTAGCTGAAACGGAGACGCTTCGCTCACTCGGTCAAATATCGAATTTCCAGTATTCCAGAAAAAAAAAATTACCCGGTTGTAAGTTAAGGATTGCAACTTAAGGAAGTCACACTAGGACGGGACGATCTATCAATTTCTATAGAAATAATGATGTACCTATTAGCTTGGAGCCCTCGGTTGTCACGTGACGTATACTATATAAACTGACAGATCGTCCCGTCGCGTTCTGGTGTGAGTTATCCCTTATACCGATCACCGCTAATAATTCCAGTGCCTTCGAAGGTAACACACCTAAGGCGGTCTTCACCGTGAATCCGAACTCCTACGTCGCTTCCATGTGCGAGCGAGACATCGCTATAGCCTAAAGATATACATGAATAGCTCTGTCGCACTAACACACCGGTGTGCAGCGTGCATATACACATTAGTATGATCACCTGTAACTTGTGTCTATCTATTGTGAAACGTTAATCGAGATATTCTTTCCGATTTTATTTTTATACTATTGGTAAGCGATCGTAGCGTATGGACTCTTACAACTCCAGTGGTGTTACGCTCTTCACCATAGTCAGAAAAATAATCCTCTCATGCATACAGGTCTCATCCAGTAAATTTCAACGATATCGTGACGGGCAACCCTAATGTCCGTAGACGCCCTGTAAATATACTCGTTAGCATTTATTCACATAATGACTTTATTATGAGCGGCGTTTAATGCGTCACGGCGTTATTGCCGGCCGACCTAGGGCTACCAGCTACAGATTTAAAAAGTTGTGGCTGAATATCTGGCCCCAATTTCACCACGGCGACAGGTGTGACGATTTTCAACATCATTATTACTGAAATTACAGGCGTCTTTGGGCTATGCCGCTTACTATTTGCCACCAACATGTTATTTATAAACATAACATCATTATTACCATTAAAAACGAATTTTTGTGAAGAGCTCTTGACACTTGTCACAAGAAACACGACATAATTATGAATTGGTGAATTAATTAAAATTTTTAGGATCAAATATTTATTAGCGGTGACAAGAAGGAATAAACCTAAAATATATATTTAATTTATATATGGGCAGGTAAGCAATAGCAATAATTCATACAGCCACAACAGGAAACAACTAAAAATAAACAAAATAAAAAGATTATGAACAAAAAGAGTAAGTTAATAAAATGTCCCATTTGTGACGAAAAATACCGGGAACCATCAACAGGAGATTGGATCCAATGTTTAATTTGCGAGGACTGGTTTCATGAAAATAAATTAAAAACATTACTCTTAGATGGTATCTTGGATACATAGTACTTACTTATATTTATAACTACATATGGTTAGATGTTAATGTAAGCTCCATCTCACGAAAGCAACTAAGCATTGGCAACAAGTTTGGATACCAACAAGTGAGCATTGTAAGTGTATAATTTAATTTAATTTAATTTAGTACTTACCAACATAAATAATACTGTACAATGTATGAGTAGGTATAACAAAAAAAAAAATATTTTATCAAGAGCGCACTATTCGCCAACAAACTGTCCTCAGTTTGGCGAAGGAATATGTATACTTAGCCACGTAAGTTTTCTTTTGAAACAATAAATAAATAAATAAATGAGAACTGCACTGCTTATGAAAATGGAATATTTCGAAGTAATTTTTGCAACGAGTAAAATTTGTATGTGAAATTAAACTAAACTTTGATCTCCTTTTCTAGTATTTAATTTTAATATAAACTAAAGGTAATAATTCATGTCCAAATACTTATTAGTAGATGATAGAGGCGTAATTTAAAAGTTGTTTTATTTTAAAATTTAATGAGGCTGTTGATTCATAAAATTTTTTTGATCTCAGTTCTAGTACAGTTAAACCTAGATTTAACATAGTAATTAGTCTTAAGCGTTCTTATTTTTTTTAATCCGTAAGATGCTGAAAATGTTCACAACAAAGTATAATCAATGTTCATTATTGCCAGCCTTTATTTTATTCGAGTACCTCCCTAGAAACCTGATTGCGTACGTTTACCCCTTGCGCGTAATTTTACCCTAATGCGTGCGTAATTTTACCCACATATCGGGTTAAGAGGACGCAATGGGTCTTTTTTGCTTTAAACGTATGTACCAGGCAAGTTAGTGAATATTTATGGTAAATTTGCCTAATTAATGAAAATGTACTAAATATTCGACCAATTTTATACTCAAATAAGTCAAAAATCTTATTTGGTATAGATCTTAGAGGTCATCAAAAATAAAGTGCGTGCTCTTGACCCGAATGACTCTACCTATATTTGTAATTCTTTCTTCAATGCTTTCTTTAAGAAGTTAAAGGAGTAGTTTTAGCTTAATAGTTGTTTTTTTACTTTCGTCGTATTTGAAATGAAAAGTAGAGTGTTTAACTCGGGTAAAAGGCACCCATTTCCAACTCGCACTATTGGCGCTCGAACGAACTCGTCGGAAATGGGTGCCTTTCAGCCCTTGGTTCACAATCTACATCTAACAATCTACTATTGTAATGAAGCATTATTTTGTTTTGCTAACTGCTAACTTGTTAAGAGCTTTCTTTACTATAAAAAAAATACGAAAGTAATGAGGTACTTACCATGTTACAACACCTAGCACAGACGGAATTATTGTTTAAAAACATCTTATTAAAAATGGTCTCGAATAAAACGTCAAAACTTTTAGAGATACGTGAAATTCTTTCCAATTAACAATTAACATAAAACATAATTTTATATATTTATCAGATAATCTTTATAGTGTGACAAACCAAATTGCGCCAATTAAAAAATAATATATATCCCTCTCTTTTTATCAACGTGGCAATACTTACAAGCGAAGCGTAAGAAAAGACAGTAAGTACCTATACCTACGAGTACATGCCGATTTTTCCAGCAGACCCTGACAATCCTCAAAATTCTTATAATCTGGCAACCCTACTCGGGCCTATCAAATTATCTAGCTGTTTTGTTCTTTCACAGGTCGCGTTTTGAAAGTGTAATAAGGATATTTTGAGATACGGTAATCAACGTTTTTTATGGGCAAGCATGAGATTCTGGCATAATTTACGTCTTATTTGTGGTTACTGGGTCACGGAGATAAATCTTGGGGAAAAGATGTTAAGTTTTAAGTAGGCGTAGTATTGTTGACCTATCAAATTATCTACATGTGATGATTTGGAGTAGAGATGGGCCGAATATGGACTTTCTGAATATGAATATTCCCGTGATTTCATGCCCTATGCGCTATACGGCTACAAAAAAGGTGTTCACAGGTCCGCGCTCACCGCTTCACACGTGTTTCGGATCATCGGATCCCTCCCGCTAATACATGGAAATCATAACATAAAAGCATTGATATAAGTAAAAGAGGAAGATGTGTGACGCTCATAGTTGTCAACACGGAAAGCTAGGTCAAAACCCACACACTTGCAATTTCTTACACACCGCTGTAATATGTATGTGCATAGTGCGCAATAGAGATAAAATAATACGATTTACATGGTTGTGCAAACGAGACTCCCCTATTTTGCGTATTACACACGGAGCGACAGAGATAAACAAAAGCATTCATACATTTGCGCAAGCGAGACACCCGTATTTCTTACAATACCTCTATAAATATGAAACCGTGTCATTTCGATTTTAAAAAAGAGGACTTCGATTTGATAATAATCTTAGTCCGTCCCTTACGGACCACTTGAAAGCAAGCGAATATGGCTATTATCAATATCAAATCAAAAAGTTTTACTCCTGGTACTTCGATATTGCCAATAGCTTACCAAGTGAGGGATAAGACTTGACAAATTTAGATGTGATCTCCGATTGCGCATATTCACAAGGCAAACAGGTCTCACTTTTACTGGACGAGTAGTTACGCTGGTAAGCTGTAGGAATTAGCGCCCTGAGTTGGGAATCTAGGTAGCGTCAGAAAACAAAGTCAATAATTACTTAAACAATTTACTAATTTCATAATGAAACAGAATGAAATAAAAGATCGTATTACAAGTCGGGACCCTATTTTATTATTATTGTAATGTACATACTTCACAGATAATGAAACTAAAAATAACGTTCAATAATAGTCGGTGCTCACCGGAGTACCTACCTACAGAGTAAAATTAAAAATATTAAAATAATAATATGTTTACTTTCTTTGTATAGACAGTTATATTAAATTTCATTTAACTTAAAGTTCTTATTAAGTTTTAAGAGTAAAATAAGTTTGAAAGTAAGGAATAGCGCCTTTCGTTATTCTTCTTCTACCCTTGTTGGTGGTGTAAATATGTTCTAGTTTAAAGTGTATTGAACATATTCTACTATTTTTGGTAGATTATCCACTCTGGATCCCTTCTTTAAACACGAACCATTGTGAGCCACTTATCTCTCCATATTTCATCGGCAAGAAATCTGTATATTAAATTATTATACTACAATCTACACATAATACACACATGTGTGTATTATGTGTAGATTGTACACACACTACACACAATACATGTGTGATTGTTTAAGAGTCTTGCAATATCGTAGACACCGGTGATATAAATAAAAGTATTCTAAATGCCCAAATTCATGGGACATTTTTATTCCTTTTAAAAAGACGTCCCACTAACACGTAGAAGTTAAAATATACAATATGACATTATAAACTTATTACCATACCAATTATAATTTTTGTAATTCAACCAAAAAGATGGTGAAAACCAGTGAAAATGGGGTTAAAAGTTGTAAGTATAACCATTAGCATCAAATCACAGGAGGTAAGCACGAGTATGTCTGTACTCTACGTAGGTATGCATACGATAGTTATTTATTATACAAGGGGGCAAAGTTGTTGTTTAACTCTCGGGCTTATACTGAGACCCGAGCAAGCGAAAGATACCAAAATTGAGCCACGAGCGTAGCGAGTGGTTCAATAACTGGAATCTTGAGCTTTACGAGGGTCTCAAGGCACGAGAGTTGAACAAACTTTGCCGCCGAGTGTAATACAACATTTTTCCCCTCACTATTGCGAGGAAAATACAGACTACATACGATTAAAAATCTTATTCACATGTAAGTTATCTTGAAGAAACCATCAAAAATCAATTTCAAAATTTGTCATAGAGTACGTACGCTCCTGATACTTAGATATTGCCAACAGCTTACCAAGTGCAGGATAAGACATGATCACATGACCAATTTAAGGTATGACCTCCGATTGCGCATACGTACTATGGGCATATAGGACTCACTTATACTGGATTGGTGGTAAGTGATAGGAATTAGATTACTTTGCCCCACATGTGGATAAAATGCGTTTTTCCACGCTAGTTTTAAAGGACAAAACAGCGCTTTTCGAACTAGTGAGGGGAAAACATAATTTATGCCACACCTGGCCATTTACACATATTATTTTTATAAGTGTTACAATAGTACATTCTTTTTATAAGTGTTACATGCGATCAAGGGCTTTATTTATTACATCACGTGTTAGGTACATCATTTTATACCTACACTTTGGGCAGAAACCGGCTTTTTCCGTACGCGTAGCGTGCGGAAAAAGGCACTTTATGGCCAGGTGTGGCATAAAATTTATATCAGATGTGTTTTAAATAACAGGAGCGCAGAAATTAAAAATACATTTCATATTGATCAGAATTTGTTTTGCTGACCCTATCAAGAAAGTGAAGTGACGTAATGTGACAATCGGATAAACGTGTTACTCGCGTAGGTATTAGATATTTAGCTGTCTCTCTCACTCAATAATAAAGATTATTTTGAATATTATTTGCTAAAATATAATATTTTCATACTATAAACAGTACTTACGAATGGAAAGTAATACCGTGAGCATTGTTTTTGTGTCTTGAGCTGTTGAAATGCTCAAAAAAGGCGCAACACGGCATGATTTTTTAATATTCGTGCCAGATGACCACGCTGTTGACACATCGGCCGCCGTCACACGACTATTTCAATATAGGTGCAGTAACCTATATTTCGTGGCACACGAAAGTGCGCCTGGTACCATATCTTCCCCTTTTACTTACATCAATGCATAAAAGGGATGTTGCCTTGCATCAAATTAGGTAGTTCTGATTTTTCGATATGTTGTATGTGATTAAATGGTAATGACAATTCCAAGTAGTTTTCGACCTCGGAAGCCCTCCGGATTATTGTAAAATTACAAAAAAACGTTAGTATGCGGACTGTTTAATATAATTATATGATACTCTGATCTTATTTTAGATAGTAAAAAAGCCAAAGTATATATGTCAAAAAACCGATTTTTTTCTAAAAGTAAATTTTGACTGATTAATGAATCGAGATTTCTCAATAGAAATATTATGCCTTTAGACCATGAAAACCCTGTTTTAAGATAGTAAAATGCAAAAACGATTATGACTTGCGTTAAATCACACACCGAAAAATATCTAAATTCATAAGCGTATTTTAAGTATCAAAGACTCATGAGTAGTATAAATCTATAAAACACTGAAACTAAGTTTGCATTTCCACCTTACAGACACTGCGAAAAATGTATGTCAGTCCGTCCAGTACATAACAGTGGTAGGTATTAAAAACATTTGTCATGCAGCTGCGACAGGCAGCTGTCACCTGAGAACTGCACGTCCGTTTCCAGGCTTGAGTATTCTTGGGAGCAAAGTAGCATAATACTACTTTCGGAACAACATGCGTTCAAGAACAAGAAAAGCGTATTGTTGGGATAAGACCGGTTTAAAATAACTTGTTTAAAAGTTCAGTTTGCTATGATCTTTATTATATTTACTAGCTGATGCCCGCGACTTCGTCCGCGGATATTAATATGTTTTAGCCTACCTGACAGGAGATCCCCTTAAGGTGCCAATAAGGTTGCATCTAAATCCATTCAGTCAATGCTTACGTCAGGAAGCTCTTTTTCGTAAGAAACATTTATCGTTTGTATTATCATTAATGTCAAATTGTTCGACAATCTGACTTGCATTTTATGACGCGTTTGTTCAGCTGTCTGCAAGTGTCTATAAATTTTAATAAGCCAATGTTTCAAAATAAGAAGTAGATATCCACCGGTCCCGCCATTTTAGAAATAGGCTCAAGAAAAGGCATAGGTAGGTTATAAAGTAAGGCATAAATCAAAGTAGCAATATTTTAATCTGTTGAAAAGCTAGCGGCAAATAACTTCATTTAGCCCATTAAGATTTACGTTCACATTGCATTAAACATTAGAACATTACCTACATGTGTTAGATTGAAGATTAAAGCTCTAATGGAACTTAAAACACTAAAATCGGATAATGGCGTCATATCGGCTCATCTCTCGCAATCGGTTATAAAAGTAATGATAGGCTCCGGCAGCTAGGTCAGTCCCTCTCAAACTTTTAACGGACCCGTAGCGTTACTAAAGAACGGCACGAAGAAGTTTTTTAGAAGTTGTTATATCTGTTTTATTGGGCCAGATACTGGTCTTTTAATTTCTGACTAAAATTAATTAGTAATTATTACTTTCGAAAATTACAGAAAGATCACCTGATCTCCACCATCTCAAGGGCATTCGTAATTGGAATAGATGTCATTATATAGTAAAAAAACGACCAACTCCATCGGAGGTCAAACTGGACAACGATCCAGGGTCTTCAGCTTACGCGGCTATCGCCATAATCACTAGGCTACCTGTTATCTATGAATGCTGACAAATTTCTCGAGTACATATTATTATATGCAATATTGGTACAGGCAAGACGCCTGTGTCCATACTCTAAGTACAAGCTTCATCGCTTAGTAATTCCATCCAAACCTACTTAGAGGTTTCAGTATGACGAGGGAAATGGCGCTGGACAAGGTACAACTTTTTGTTGAATCAAATCCCACCCGATTCCCTGCTTGGCCTTCGATGGAGTTGGTCTTTTTTTTTAGAATATGACATCTTTTTTAATACTTATATATTGGAAGTAAAAAAAGAAAGTAATTTTATTATAAAAAAAACACAAATACGTAAACATTTTTGTCGCAAACGAATATAGTTTGAGAATCTCTGGATTAGTGTCTAGCCTTGGGATTAGATTTGATTACTTCTTTATAATTACCTATTTCAAAATCTACTCCTTTATTTTAAAAATATACTGTTGTTTAGAGGATATTTTATTGTTATAAACTTGTGTTTCAAGAATAAGATTTAAGTGTCGGAACCATTTTTATATTTTAATATTGACTGTAAAAACTGACTTCAAAAAACTAAAACCATAAGGCGCATACGAGGGATATGGTGGAAAGATATTTCCGCGACCTACACATTTCCATGGGATGTACAATCTCATAACAGACGAGCTTAGGTGTAGCATACGACGTATGGTGAACTGAGCAGTAGGCCTCTAGAGCAGTAGGACCGATCCAGGGCATCCAGCTCGGTCTGCTGGGTCCACCTTAGGATGTCAAAGGAGTCTGCATCTGCACACATGTGCAGAGGCATTATTATCCAAGCGTATTATTATTAATTGTAACTAATCCTATTTTTATACATTTAAACTGATAACTGTGTAAATAAATCTCCAAGTAATATTGACAGTAACTTACAAACATTGCTTGAAAATAGGGATTTGTGGAATTGTAGAGTATCAAGAGTAAGTCGTTTATTGTCGCAAGTCATGCAGAGGCTGCTGTAATATAATGTAAACAGCGAGGTATCCTGGAGACTGAAAACGTTAGGGAGACTGTATATTGACTTGGTCCTTTTTGTGGAATTATTAATAATAATCGCGGTAACAGAAGACGTTATTAAATAATTCATTGTTAATTGGTTTAAAAATTTAACCCCACGAAAGATCATACCTACTCGTATTGCTACCAGTGAAACCAATTTTTAATTAGATGTAGATGTAGATCTACATCTACAATTTTTAATTAACTCGCAATATTTGTATGTTGCAATGCAACTTTGAATCCCCATAAAAAAATTGCTCATTAGAATTGTCTTTATACCTAACTGTTTATTTTAATGCCCGGGATCATAAAATTGAAGCTTTGGAAAATAATATGTATTTGATATACAAAATTATATAGGTAAACTAGGCGTTCCAATGACGTTCCAGTGTTCTGTTTAAATAAATTGACGACATGTTAAACCCAGTGTGCACTACCCCTTCTCAGCGTCTTACGTTAAGAGGCAGTTATCACGTCAGCGCAGCGTCTTGTAAGCCTCGACGCTGTTTAACACAATTTCCTTGAAGGCTTCCGCTTAAGTAAATACTCTAGTATGTGGTGGATTTGTATAAAACAACATTGTCACATAGTAACACTATACTAAATGGGATAGCTGTGTAATATTAGTTAATTTAATGGGATGGGTAACGGATAGCTACAATTTGGGTACTTATTTAGATTTCTGGTGATAAACACAGGTTCAAGCGCGTATGTGACGTTTTTAACCGGGTTTGTTGCAACCAACTCCTTATCTCTCCTCTTCTTCTTATAAGAATGTCTGTTTGAGTTCAGCTTGAGCCCAGCAGTGAGAGTTATAAGATTTAAACTTAATAAATTAGACTGGTCATAAAAGCAGCAGATAAAGACCATTTCGGCCATTAAGATGTTGCATCGACCAGTAAATATAGGTGGACACCATAGACACAAATATATAAAAATCTACCAAATTATAACAGTGCCATCTATCTAAGAACCACCGTGTTTCACGTAACCGTTGCCGAAAACTACAATCAAGCTTGATTAGCCGTTTTGGATATAGATGTGAACAAAAACAGAAGAGAACAAAATAAAAACAAAGAATTAAGCCTGAGATGCTTATACCGTCTTCATTCTATTACGCGGGATAATGATGACCAAGAATGACAATTGTGATCCCAGAGACACTTGGATCATGGCCTTATACTACTGGGGTCTTACCATGACATCTTAATGCGATTCAGTCGGCGACCTATCCTGAGTCGCTTCCATACAACTTGAGCATAACTGAACCTAAACTCAATCGCGTTAAGACGTCATGGTAAGGCCCCTGATCATCATGGAGATCATTAAGCCCAGCAAAGTATAATAACAATGTGACAATAACCTAAAAACAGAAATAAACACATTTATTTAAAACTTATTCACACACAAAGCGAATCATCCACGCGTATAACCCAATAACGGTACGATAAATAATAGCAGATAAAAAAATAATACACAACCGCTTTCACTGGACTTAAAACGATTTGCCTCCAACATGGCTGCGATAATTTCGGCGAAACACACGGAATAATCCGACTGGAACATTTGTCGATAGCAGTGGGGTGTTTTTACTGTGTTTTAATAATGTTTTATACCATGACATTGGCAAACGAGTATTTGGTAGAAATATGACTAGAGTTACCACGTTATCTCTTCCAAGTAAATGAACTTATTAAATAATATTTAAAACGGGTCACTCACGTAATTGGACCCGTGAGTGACCCGTTTTAAATATTATTTAATATGTTCGAGTCTCACGAGAGTTTTATAGTTAAAAAGTAAATGAACTGTCAAACTTTAATGTGTTATTTTAAATGTCAAACTTTTATGACATTATGAGGTTTACGTAACACTGTCACAGTATATGCTATCAAAATCTAGGAAACCTAGCATATACAGACTCTTGTATTAGGAACAGCAGAAATGTTACAAACTCGTTACCGCTCACTGCTCATATAGATTCACTCAAAATGTAACACAAGCCACTCCCATTTTTAAGATTAGACAAAAATCTGCATTCGTCATGTGATTCTAAGAAAAGATTGAATATTAGTTTGCTCTTATTTTCTATCAGAAATACTCCGCGCAAAGCTAGAATTTTATACGTGATGTACAAAGTTGGAAAAGCTATATCATATCTTCTTGGGAATGTCCTACAACCAGCTACGAATTAATTTACTAGATTGCATCATTATGCATACTATTTTAATAACACTTTATTGTCGGTTCCTTTTAAAACATATCCATTTTTAGCAACATACGTACGAGTATATTATGCCTAAAATGTTTACAGGAAGATCCATAGAAACACCCCACACATTTCCGAACAATGTTTGATCGATAAGTCCGTCGCTACGTGTATACGCTTTGAAGTGAGAAAAACATTTAGTTCGCCCACAACTTCGTGACAAACACGACTTTGTCAAGATTTCGTGCGACAGGAGTTTTAAAAGCTTGTTTATAAAACAAGCGTTCAAAGTGTACTTTAGCGTGTACCGCGAAACAATGGATAATTTTATTTCTCTCAAATTAAGCTGAGTGAATCGAAGTTGATTCTGTGTTAACATTGACGTAAATGTGTTTATTCATTTCGAATCAGAGGTTTTCTAATAAATCTAAACTAATTGTAAGGGTAAAAATACTTTAGGGGTTTTTAATGATGTAATAACTACAATTTTAGTAAATAAACCAATATTAGGCTCATTTATATTCAACTATAAAATTGAGTTTAGATTGAGGAGACTAGAGTTATTTCAAGATGTCTAACAAAACCTACAATGATTTACTATGCGAAACATCAGAAATCATTGGAGAGGCAACCCAAGCCGATGACGCAGTATTCGCACTGGGCGAGGCAGAAAAAACACAGTTGCATCCTCACCTATCCGAGCTTAGAGTAAGATATACAGTCCTCGCTGAGCGTCTGGATAATGTATATGATCAGTTACTGCAGCCTCAGAAGAGGTTGATAGTGAAGAGACTGCTTGAAGCTTGTTTGGGGAGGCTGATTGAAATTAAACATGATTTGGTGGAGTTGAATTTGTCGGATTACACGTTTGATGACGATGAGGTGAGATATAAATACTGTACATACATTTAACTTTCAAATGTTATTCGTTTTTCACATTGCTTGCTGACGTGTCGTTTGAAATTAGGACAAAACCTACCTGCTTTCTACTGATAGCACATTAAAGTCTAACTCACAGGCGCTGATAACGATTTGATAATCAATATTATATATAGAGTACCGTCTACACACGACGGAAAGGTCTGTAGCTGTAAAACACAAAAAACAAAAATAGCTTAGTAGCCTGATAGGTATACCGGGTCTTGTCTGTAACAGGAGCAATAAATTTATTTGTAGGTAGTCTTCACCAAACTGAACAACGTTTGTTCAAGGACTTTTAAAAATAACGTGTGTTTTGATTTTTATTACACTTAAAAGTTTGTTACGAGACGCAATGTACTGCGAATTTTGTCATTTTTGTACCATGACAAGATTGACCAGAGACGTCAATTATGCTGATGTTAACAAAAAATATAAACAAACTGTTTCTGTGCCAGATTTTAACTATTTATTGTGGTCAGGTACGTTATATTTTAATCGCTGCCCGCAAAAACACGCATGCTACCTCCAATAGTAGTAAGATTATTTTTAAATACAACCATTTCATTTGCTGTTACAGAAATGTAAAATTTACCTCGTATTAACAGCATCTTCTAATTTGTCTTCTGTTTTAAATCTTTTCTTTTCTCGTACATGTTTTTAAAAATGTTTTTGGCAGGTTTTGCAAAGACTCCAAGTAACACCATGCGAAGCAGAACCATGTATTCCCCAGTACTTCATAAGAGAAAGAGAGGAAGAGGTGGAGAGCCGGCAGCAGTTTATCATCGACACTTTAAGGAAACTGGGCCATGAACCTCCGAAGCCTCAAGCGTTGGTGCTGACGGAGCAGCAGGCGGTGCTCGTTATACAGAGCCATGAGAGAGCTAGGCAGGGACGATTGAGGTATGTAAGAGATACAGTTTTGCTATACAGGCTGTGTAATTTTTTTTTGTACGGCATGTCGTGTCGCCCAAATATCTCCCCATACAAAACAAAAATCAAGTCAAATAAATTATTTCATTGGCTTTTTTTTTAATCATGATAAAGATTACGCCCTTAAAGGGATCATTAGCAAATCGTTACACGTCACTCTGTATACAAAATTCCTTTAGAAAAAACTTGCGAAAAAAAAACAAAGGCAGTATAGTTTTCGATATCAAACTTTGTTGTTCTTGAAACCGCATGCTTATTTAAAATTATATGTTTCAGAGGGCAATTCATGAAAGAGATCCGCTTGTTAAAAGAAAAGGGAAGAGACCAAAAAGGCGAAATGTCTCCATCAGCTGCCACAGCTATACAGCGTGTCTGGAGAGGATTTATAGCAAGGAGGGCAACAAAGAAGCGAAAACAAGAAGAAATGCTACTTATTGGCATGGAACTGCCTCCTTACATGGAATCTCTAGCAATCAAAAAATCTGAAGAAGTAAGTAATCTTATACTATACTTACGCAAAGAAGCCTATCTATAATACTTTTTCGAGTTGCAAAAATAACTATTTTCAGATAAAAGAATACCGACGGAAATTACAAAAAGAACGAGAAAAGGAATATCAAAAAGCTCTAGTTGCCATTGAAGATCAGCTTAGAAAACAACACGGCGTAAGACTCAATGAGCAAATAGGGGCTGAATTGAGGAGGTACATTTCGGAGTATTTTGAGAGAACTGGAAAATTTCCTGACCTTCCATCAGAAGAAAGTGGCGGTAGTCGAGCAATGTTTAGCCGACAAGGTAATTAAATAAATTTCCTGGTACCGATCGATTTAAATAGCATGTAAAAACCAAGCTACTTTGTTGACAGGTACGAGTCCCGATAGTACATTAAGCAAATGTTCACCAGTGTCATCTAAAGAATCAAAGAAAAGCAAAGAAAGTAAAGATAAGAAAAATGGAAAGGCTGAGGATAATAAGAATAAGGATGAGGAAACAGATTTACAAATGTTTAAGTGTAGTACCTCGAACTTTTTACAAGATGTCATTAGTGCCAATGAAGAGTAAGTACCCACCTAAATATTTGTAAAGAAAGCTAATACACAAAAGGCAAGTTGCTTAGTATACAATAAAATTTACTTAAATAATAACCATATTGCAGATATGAAGATATATGGAAATTTAAAGATGATGCTGACAATCCACGTGAAAGCTACTACAAAGACATGATAGAAAGAGAAAAGATGGTTAAAATAGAACAAGAGATCAGAAATATTGTAGACGAAATGATGCGAAATGAACTGGAACAGTTACAAGCTGCTTTTGATCGAGACAGAGCTCACAAGGGTAAAAAAGCAAAGAAACCACAAAAGAAGGTTAGTTTATAAAACTGTTAAATATTATTTTGTATAACATAACATGATTATGAAATAAACGACATTGCAACTGGTATTTGTTTAGGTCCGACGCGGAGGTAAGAAAAATAAAAAGAAAAAGGAAAAAGACTTGACACCAGATAGAACTACGGAGTTCTTATTTGAAGAACTAGTGTCAAATGGCATAATCCGACCATATCCAATTTGCAAAATAGATGACTATGTGGGTGAGAAAAACTTTGTTGGTGCTGCATGGAGAAATGAAGGTCGAGAACCGATCCCTTGCCTAGGAGATATAAGGCAATTGGTAAAGGAGTATTGTATTCTGCCACTTGGTTCAGAACATGTTCGGACGCATGCGCCCTTAGTACGATCTGTCTTATTATCTGGTAAGATTTTATTGCGATTCTAAGTAGTTACTATAAATGCAAGTAGATTATTGAGTTGACAAAGGATGACTCACAGTAGACCGGGCCGGAAGGGGTCCGGCCATACTTGAGCTGTCAATTCCTATACAGGGTGTTTGCTAACCGGATGCAAAGCCGAAAGTGGGTGATAGTCTAGGCCATTAAGAACATTTTTAGCCATACTTGTCTTAGACAAATGTTATTAGTTTTTTTTTAATTTAAGTTTTAACATTCGTTGGGGAAAACTCCAAAATTTCAGACTAAATCGACAATAGTTCTTTTTTTACTGTAGGTAGCATTTTTTTTTTGTTTTATTTCGTATTTTGCAATATCTAATCTTACAACATAAAAGTAATTTGAACATCTGTGTCTAAAGAAAAAAAGTTTACAGCGAATTAAAAAAAATATTACATGAAAAAAAACGATTTGAGTGATTTCTTAGGACGATAAAAAAATTAAAAAAATAGCCACGGATTTTCAAAACATTTTAAAAACATGCTTGGCTTTCACCCTTTCATTTAAGCTATCAAACACGACTGTAGCTATTGTATCTTTGAAAGTAAGCCACCTAAACCAACTGGAGAGCTAAAATGTTTCACTCGACTTGTGATGCTTGTGGTAGTTGTGGTGACGAATCGAATTATGATTTTACAATAAAACATTGATTTTGAATACTAAGTTGACGTTTACCTGACATTTGACTTGTTTCTAAAGGGTTAAGTGTACTGGACAAAACTGCCACATGTAATTTTAATAAACAAAGGCTTGCGGCGGTGAGAAACAAAAGGGACTGATAGCGGCGGGCAGCGAGAGCCGATTTTTACTTAACGCGGATATCGAAGACCAACGTTTTTTGCGAAGCATTCTTTGGACCGATGAATCAAAATTTTCCCGGGAAGGGATCGCAAATTTCCATAACCTACACCAATGGGCTTACAAAAACAACAATCCACATTGGAAAAAGCAAAATTCCTTTCAAAGAAAGTTTTCCGTGAACGTGTGGGCTGGAATTATCGGCAGAGTCCTTATTGGGCCATATTTTTTGCCAAATTATTTAAATGGGGCGAATTATTTGGAATTTTTACAAAACGATTTGCCCAGGCTTATTGACGAGGACCAGCTGTCCGGTGCAGTAACATTTCAGCACGACGGTTGTCCCGCCCATTACTCCCTGGTTGTAAGGGAACACCTGAATAACTGTTTCCCTGACGGTTGGATCGGCAGAGGTGGACAAATCCCTTGGCCCGCTCGGTCACCCGATTTAACTCCACTCGATTTTTTCGTTTGAAGCCGGGCTAAGGAGCTAGTTTACACACAAGAGGAAATTAATACAGTAGAAGAGTTGAGGGAGAGGATAACAGCGGCGTTTCAAATTATGAGGGAAGAATTGACTTTCGGAACAACCACGGAAATAAGAAGACGGGCTAGTAAATTTTTGTTTGTTTTTGTTTGTTTAGTATTCGAAACGGCGGGTCACATTTTGAAAACGAGCGATGATTTAATTTGTTGATTGTAAGAAAAACTTATCTTTTATGTTTTTGTTTTAATTTGTCCTTATCATACAAATTCCCTCTTTTTAGTTCAGGTAGTTTATTTTCAAAGATAAAATGGCTTGAGTCATCTTTGTTTAACGCCTCTTGCTGCCCGCCGCTATCAGTCCCTTTTGTTTCTCACCGCCGCAAGCCTTTGTTTATTAAAATTGCATGTGGCAGTTTTGTCCAGTACACTTAACCCTTTAGAAACAAGTCAAATGTCAGGTAAACTTCAACTTAGTATTCAAAATCAATGTTTTATTGTAAAATCATAATTCGATTCGTAACCACAACTACCACAAGCATCACAAGTCGAGTGAAACATTTTAGCTCTCCAGTTGGTTTAGGTGGCTTACTTTCAAAGATACAACAGCTACAGTCGTGTTTGATAGCTTAAATGAAAGGGTGAAAGCCAAGCATGTTTTTAAAATGTTTTGAAAATCCGTGGCTATTTTTTTAATTTTTTTATCGTCCTAAGAAATCACTCAAATCGTTTTTTTTCATGTAATATTTTTTTTTAATTCGCTGTAAACTTTTTTTCTTTAGACACAGATGTTCAAATTACTTTTATGTTGTAAGATTAGATATTGCAAAATACGAAATAAAACAAAAAAAAAATGCTACCTACAGTAAAAAAAGTACTATTGTCGATTTAGTCTGAAATTTTGGAGTTTTCCCCAACGAATGTTAAAACTTAAATTAAAAAAAAACTAATAACATTTGTCCCACTATCACCCACTTTCGGCTTTGCATCCGGTTAGCAAACACCCTGTAGAAAGCGTCGCTTGATAGCTTGGAGCCCTCAGACGTCACGAACAGTTTTTGTAGAAATTGACAGATCGGGCACGGGCACGGCGCGGCCCGGTCTACTGTGAGTCTCTGGGTCTCTGTGTGTGTGGGTCTTAAATGAGTTGATCATTAAGTTAACTGGAATTGATTTAAGAAAAACACACAATCAGTATGGGTATAATCAACGTTTGTTAATTGTAGGTCCAGCAGGTAGTGGAAAAAAGATGTTAGTCCACGCAATCTGCAGCGAAGTTGGAGGGGTGCTCTTTGACTTATCCCCCGCTAATATAGTTGGAAAGTATCCTGGCAAATCCGGACTTATAATGTTGATACATTTAGTTGTCAAAGTGTCGAGATTACTACAGCCGGCTGTAATATGGATGGATGATGCTGAAAAACCATTTGTGAAGAAGATACCAAAGACCGACAAAACTGACCCTAAGCGATTGAAGAAAGATTTGGCTAAAATTATAAAAGGTATGTTAAAAAAACTATTATTACATGCTTGGTTTACGATGTTAGTTATAAAGATTTAAATTGGCTAGGATGAATTGTGTAGACTATTAAAATGGGAAATTAACAAGGGCAGCTAAAGCAGTGGCTATAACTTTCTAAGCACTATAGTTTCAATAATGTTTAGTTATAATATTGTCTTCTGTTACCGCGATTGTTATTCATTGAAATAAAACACTTTAGAACGGATTAATCGCGTTAATTAACACTATTATGTTTAGTTGTTTTTTGATTTACTTTTCATTTGTTTCATTCTCATTAAATTTTTACCCAGGAATTTGTCCAGAAGATCGAGTCTTATTTGTCGGTACTTCACGTTGTCCCTGGGAGGCAGAACAGAAACTGCTCTTCCAGTGCTACTCAAAAGTAATCCAAATTCCTAGAGCAGACTACGGCAGTATATCACTTATGTGGAGACAGCAGCTTCACAGAGCTGGAGCCTTGTCACCTAGATTGGACCTATCAAGTCTAGCTAGAGTGTCAGATTCGTACACTATTGGTAAGTTTGGCTTTTGTACTCATTTTATCATTTGAAAAGAGTTATCATTAGTCATTATTTTGAAAATAGAAACATAGATTATATAAATAAAATAAAAATATGGACAATTTATTCTGAACAAAATAATTTCGTTTCATAGGTCTATACGTCGTTTTGCATTAAGGGTTGACTCACACTAGAACGCGACGGGATGGGGCGGGACGGGACAATCTGTCAGTTTCTATAGAAATCGTCTCGTGAAAATCGAGGGCTCCGAGCTATCACGTTATGTTATGCTATGTTATGGGAGGCACGCTCGGCCGGAATCGAGCGAGCTGTCGAGCACCTAATGTGCTCATTCATCCCATTTCCGCGTTGCTGGAGCTGCAGGTTATTGTGAGCTATCACGTGATTCTTTCTATAGAAATTGACAGATCGTCCCGTCCCGCCCTATCTCGTCCCGTCCCGTACGTGTGAGTCATCCTTAATGCTCCTTTTTAAATTGGTTTTAATCTTTGAAACTTTAACATATTCGTTTTTTATTTTGATATGATTTCGCATAATTAATGATATTTTTAGGTACACTCTTATCAGCTTTAGACACATTGTTGACTACAAAGAGAAGATTGCAACTACGCGTGCGTGCCTTAACTGCTCACGAGATTGCAGTTCAGTTGAGTACCAGGGAACCTGTATATGCCGAACAAGTAAGATTTTTACATGTCCCATTATTATAGGAAATTCTCTATGTTGAGAGTCAGTCGCCGATCAGTTGATTATTATTTATCTACTCAACCACTTCTATCTGTCAATTACATGACTGACAGCGATAGTTAAAAGTATACATTATAACGTTGTCTAAGGTATTCCATAAGAACACTCCTCCTATGGATTCGCATACAATATATTAGCACTGTTGTTTTTTTTTACGACATGTTCCACATTCTGCCACCTTTCGAAATTTTGCTTTTTTCGCTATTTTAGCTGTCGTAGAAAAACTAGCGAATACAACACCTCATAATTGGTTCTTATAACTTGAGGGACGCCGTTACAAAATGAGACGAAGTATATCACTGTTGCATAAACTACTATAAAAAAACGATAAGACTTTTTGGATATGTATACACAACCTTAATTCTAAACAAATACGATCCTGCACAAATATTTTTGTTAACAAAACTACATCAGTATAGATTTTTAACGTCATGCTCATGATGTGTTTTTATTATGTATTTTAGTTGTCAGCCTCTTTATTTACTAGCTCTCAAATTGGTGTTTATTTTCCGTATATTATTATTAAAATTACATAAAAGATTTGTTTTACTTTATTTTGCTGACTCCATTATCCGTCAATTGAATTGTGCTGTTTTCAAACATTTTATTTATTTACGTTGAATACAAATTAAGTCACCCACAGAATTGGTCTGTTTGTATTTAAACAACATTACTCAATATTTAAATACACCTGTAGTAATTTGTTATTAATCAACAGGATGCTTCAGCGGAAGCTTGGTGGTCGAAAACTCCTCTAGAAAGGAGACGACAAAAGGCTTTGCAAAGAATCGAAGAGTTGGAACGTGAAGCCGAGGAAAAGGCGAAAGCTGTGTAAAAGAAACTTATAATTAAGCTTAAGATTGAGCTGTGCCAGTATTCTTAATATACTTTTAATCTGTTATATTTTCTGAATATAGGTGCTTAGCTAAGTAGTAGGTACTTATTAAAATATATGTATCTTAAAATCGTCTTATAAATATGTAACGATGTTTTTTTTAACTTACAACTAAATAATTTTATTTTGATTGTAATTATTATAATTTTAAATAATTAATTAATAAATTGCGATACAACGAGGAAATGCCGCCAGCATCCCAGGTATTGATTAGGTATTAAAAGCTAGTTTGTATCTTACTGATATAAGTTGTTAGTTATATTTGCAAATAAAAAAGATATGAATTAATATAAACCGTGTGTGATTAATTTATTATGGTTAATGTTCTTAAAATATTGTGTGGAAAATGATAAAACTCTGTAATTGCCAAACAGGTGAACGAAAGCCGTTTACTCCTTCAATTAATTTGATTTAGAATTAGGTGCGCAAAATATTGTAAGAAAAATATTGGTACGCAACGCAACGTTGTATTAATATGTTTTGACCCTTTAATACAACGATTCTATAATAGAAGAATACGTACCTACCGAGGTCAGTCGGTAAAGTAATAAATGTCTCAGATCGCATGTAATTGTCAGCCAAAGCTAAGCAGAGGTCGACAAGCATGTGATCTGAGGGGGTACACATCATAATTCCGAAAAACTATATCTCGATGTTTTATAATCCCGATTTTGAAAATCCTGACTTATCAAAACTCCGATCATCAAAATTCCGACTGAGGAAAGCACGAATATTTAAAATTTCGAAAAGAAAAGAACCGATGTTTTTAAATTACGAATAACATAATACCGAATCAGTATTCGGTTCGGGATTATGTTAAGGATGACTCTCACTATTCCGATCCGATCCGACTCGATCCGGGACGGTCTGACAGTTTCTTTAGAAATAATCGCGTGATAGATCGGAACCCTCGGAGGTCATGTGACGTTTTCTATATTCTCATCCTTTAATCGGAATTTTAAATATTCATGAGTCGAACTTTTAATGATCGGCGTTCTGATAGGTCGAGATTATAAAATTCGGGATTTTGATATATAGGATTTCGAAAATCGAGATTATGAAAATCGCAAAAACAATATTTCGGAATATTTAGGTGATCCCGATCTGAGGTTGTCCTATTTACTAGCTAAGGTCTGTACTGTACACTATTTTTCGATACATGGAAAAAGGCGATTTGCATTTGCGATTCCCAAATGCTTTACGAGCCGACTTAAGTATAATGCTTTTCTCAAAAATGATGCAAATAAACCAAAGGCTGATAAAATCGAAATCTTCAATTTCGTATTTGCGGCATTTGCGGCGAGAGTTTTCACACGGCATGTCAAAACGGCCACGCAACTGCCGTTGAATTATAATTATTTAAAAAATAACTGAATTTTTCTTTTATACGCTCTTCAAGTCAGCTAAAATGTCGCTGTACCAACATTTTAATAATGACCACCGATCTTCTATTTTGGCTGTTAAGGCCCAATGCCTTCATTTTATATGACAGTTTCAACTTTTTTTAAGTTTGGACTCGACAAATGATGAACTTTGCTTGAAACTTTTATGTAATTTGCAATTTCAGTAACTTTTTATTGACCATAAGCAAAGCACTTTACGACCTAATTTGTAACCGTAAAAGTCGACTTTGCATAGCATTTGTGAGAAAAGTAGTTTTTCAACCCAGTCGTCGTACTTATCGATGTGCTTACAAGTAGATATGTTAGATTATATGTTGGTGAGGATAAAATGTTTAGTGTGAAATTTCTTACTTAAAATACAAATAAAAGACTTTACTGTTACAGAATCACAATTTTGTTCCATTTTTATTGTACCCTGTCATTTTGCGTTACCATACAAAGTGTTAAAATGCGCGTTCCTATCACAAGTTTCTGAAAACAAAGTATTTTATGCGCTACTTCATTCACGCGACTTAAAACGGCAGAAGATTCGTTCTGTTCGATATTGCTTTTTATAACTTCCAAGCTTTCAGATTTTATGTAGGGACGTTCAATATTGTTGACATTTTACTTAGTTGAACGAGAAAGCGAAGCGAGAGAAGTTCTCTTAGTCCACTAGAGAATCCGGAATTTGTATGCTTGTATGTAAGGTATATTTGTATGTTTGTTTAACTCTGTCTGTCTGTGGTTAATGACATAAAAATAATCGTAATAATCTCCCAATCTATTTACTTAGACAATCCCTCGTTATGTCTGTATCTGTATTTTTGTATGTTTTTAGACGATAATTGTGTATTGTTGATCAGATGAAGCGGAAAAATTTTCAGGTTGTTAGATATGATAAAAATATTAGGGGTCTTAAGGGATATTAGAGATTGCGAGAAACGATATTTCACCCTGTATGTAACAGTTTAGAACATTATTAGCGAGGGGAAAGTAAGGAATTGACTGACGGTTGCCGGGGTGGTTGCCGGGGCGAGTTTTCTTAAGGCCCGTAATAGCCGAGCATTTTCGAGAAAAAATATAATATTATATAAGTTCATGACCCCTTTCGTAATTAAAAGACTCAAATTCTTTTTTCCTACAGAAGTGAGTACAGTTGATAAAATCCGATTCATGCAAGTTACATTCGGATTCTTAAGTAAAAAGGGTACCGGTTTTAAAGACGAAGCAGCTAGCAGCTGGCGGATCCCACGGGTCTTCCGAATAAAATTAAAGCCAATACCCGATTGGAAATCCGTGTATCGAAAATTGTGACGGGTATTTTATAACTTTGGTTGGAAATTCTAATGGTTTTATGATGTTACTATAAAGGATTTATTTAAAAACTAGATGATTATCTTAATTATTATTTATGATAGTATTGAATGTAAAGCTGATAGATGTGTAGAGTGTTTTGTCAACAATTCGTGAGATGAATATGGGTCATATAACTTTCACCCGGCGACCAACCCTGAAAACTCTAAAATAATAATGATGTTTCTTAAATTTCAGGTGTGCTTTGTTGTGTTTTGGTGTCAACATGAGTATCTAAACATGGCCATGGGTTAAAAAAAAAATTGTAAAACAGTTTTCGCCGTATACGAAATAAAAATATAGGTACATATTTAAAAAAATGCAAAGTTTTTCATATTAAGATTCATTGAAATATTAAAATGCCCTTTTCATGCTTAAAGGATGAATCACATCACAGTTGACCGGGCTGGGAATTTCTACAGAAAGTGTCACGTGACGCCCGAAGGGCTCCGAGCTAACCCGTTATGCTTTCTATAGGAATGAGGATTGCCGCGAGTCTATTTTCCGCTAGGGGCGCTAGTGGAACGTGGGTCCTGCGGGAAAATTTCAAACGTCACTTCGACAGTTCTCTCATACTTACAAAGGACCCACGCATGAGTGGCGCCGCCTGGTGAGCGACAATACGGTAGCTCCCATTGACAGATCGGGCGCGGCCCGGCTGGGTCTACTGTCAACCTTCAAAAGTGCATTTTTGAAACCAGTCATCAGAAATCTCGGAAAAAATTGTAACGTGAAAACTTATACAAAATCTTCGATATCCCTTTGAAACAGCAAAATTCAAGTTCTCTCAAAACCGCAACGAAGTAAAAATAAATCACTTTCACGAAAACAAGTTAGGTAACTGTGTTTTTCCACGCATGGCTCAAAGGCTGGAAGCTCAAAGGTAGTGAGCTAAGCGGAGGGGGATATAAAACGGGTTCTCTTAGTGATATAATCCCGAAGAATTTAAGGGTATGAAGTTTAAAAAAAAAATAGTGTACAAGTTTTTAACGGATCGACAACGCTACGGCTAGTTATCTCTTTCTATCACTCTCCCTTATTAGTGCGACAAAGACAGTTGCGTTTCGTTCGCTACTGAGCGCTAACGGTTGGCATCTTGTCTACGCAGTACGCACCCTGTGTGCTTACCATGTAGTATTTACGTAGCCGTATTCTCGTATCTTCTCCGTGGCATCTCGCTCCTACCACTACTGTGGCAGGAGCGAGACGGCCATACCCCCGAAAGCCGCAGTCGCTATCGAATACAGTTACGTGCAACTCTCGGTAAGCACACTATTCTCAAATGTGATGCGACTGTGGGACAATAAATGGTGGTGCGCAAACAAGGGCTGTAAGTAGTAGATATAGCCAAGGTTTAAAACAACGATGTGAAAAACATTTAACATGAATTAGAATTTATTAACAACTTTTTAATATGTTTACCAGTCATTCGCAACCTCAGAAAAAATATTAGCGTTGAAATTACCGAAACCCTTACATAAATTCTTCCACATCCTTTAGAAACTGCAAAATTCAAGACCTCTCAACGAAGTAAAAATTAATCTTATAACAACATAGGTGTGTTATGATATATATGGTTACTTTGTCAGTCACTATCTACTTCAGAGCAATCCATGGAATCAGGAAAACTAAGTACATTGAATTCGATATTTTAACTTTCTCTTCTATCTACATAACACTCGACTCAACGTCATCCATTATAATGTCAGTTACGCCATATGTTTTAAGGCATATGGCTAGTGGAACCCTAAAATCTTGAAAAATCTCGTGTGTTTGTAAACCCTTTGTGAATTAACTGCGAATTTCACGCTTTGCTATTTTTTTAGCTGCCAGATTACTTAGAGCAAGAACCCCATGACGATCCAAAATTTCGGATAACTCCATACATCGCGCGTTGATATTCTAGATTGTTCCTGAGGATGCTTGGAAATACAGCAATGGTTGACGTAGTAAGTTACTTGATCGTTTGGCGTACATTGATATAGTAGGAGCAAGTCTGCATGTAGTTATTCATTTGTCGTTGGTTTTATTTCGTCTAGTAATGAAATGAAAATCTTTATTATTCCCGATAAAGTGCTCTAACCTGTTTGTTAAACAAAACCACTGCTATCGTTTTTAATCCCCAGCAGATATATTGGAACCATCGAGGTGCTCACATATATCTGAACATGCACTCTAACGCTTGGGAAATAGAGGCGTGTTCAGATATTTGTGAGAACCTCGGCAGCTCCGATGTATCTGATGGCGACTGTACAAAGAATTAACCGCGAAATCCAATATTGTTCAGTGACCAAATTCAGAGGCTGTTTGATTAACACGTATTAAAATTAAATGATTGAGAAGAACAGTAATTAAACGTATTTTAAGTAGATTATAGATTGACTGAAATTAAATCTTGTTTCATCATAAATACGTTTCCTGTTTTTCTGTTTGATATTAAGCATTGATATCTACATATAAACGTGATCAGCAATGCTAGCACTGAGCTCAACGTTATTATGAGTATCAGAATTTAATAAATCTTCATACGTTTGACTGAAACTGAAGAAGTGTCTTTATAAGGCTGAGAACAGCCAAGTCAGCGCACTCTGTTTTTTTGTCTTGGAGAAAACGATAGCCTAATAATGAAAAATACAAAACCTATAAAATTAGAAAACCATGGACTACACATTTGTGACATGTGATTCGTTGGCGGTTTCGATATGAGTATCGAAATTGTGATTTATAAATTGCAACGCCTAAGATAAAAAAATGAAGATAGTACTTGATGACAGCGCCATCTCTCTCGCCTTACCGGAACCCCTGAGTGGTTTGGATAGAAGTACTAAGCAACAACGCTTGTACTTAAAAAATGGCCACGGACTTCTTGCCTGTTACTAAGATTGCATATACTCGAGAAATTCGCCGGCATTTCGATAAGACGAGTTGGCCTAGTGGTTATGGCGTTAGCCGCGTAAGCTGAAGACCCGAGTTCGATCCTCGGATTGGCCTTCGTCGGTGTTGGTCTTTTTCTTTAGTATATGACATCTTTTTCAATTTATGATATAGTACTCACCGTTTAATGATGAACTTAAGACCAATTTTTGGAATTATTTTCTAGCGAGCCGATTATGTTAAATTAAAAAGCGACTCCGTGTATGGCCTTTGAATTTATATCGGAATCCCTAAAGTGGTTCCCTAATACTGTTTGACATAATGATCATTTGTCCTAAACTCATATTCCTAATATTGTTTACCTTAGCATCGTTTACCTACTTTTCTAGCAGCGATTCGACTTTGTGTGAGGTCACATTTCTAACCTAACCTAACCGACTTTTCTGACAGCGATTCGGTTCTATCTGAGTAGTTTTTGGGCAGTTATTCGCTTATGGAAAATAATCGTTAGGGATTATGATCATTAGGACAAAACAGTTAGGGCAAGTGACTTTAGGACAAACGATATTAGGGATGTGGTTATGACTGTTAACACATATTATGGATATTTATAGTTTCTTGCAGTATTCAAATAAATAGTATTTTGTATTAAAAACATGAATTGGGTATCGACAGTCTCTTAAGATCTTAACTACCAGCGGCGGGGCATTCATAGAAATCGATTCCTACCGGTTTCACAACTTTAAAAAAAAGACTCCAAATCAGCTCCGGCTTGATAAAAAACATTTTGATGCTACGCCACTGTTAACTACTAATTTTTTTTCAAATAGCAATAAATCACTCTTTCAAGCATTACAAGAAATGTTATATTGAGTTCCTCAAAAATTTTGCTCCAAAAGTGGTGAATTGCATCAATTATTGTATTTTAAGGGCTTTTCAATATTTGTCACTAAAACAGGAGTAAGCTATTCTTTTTTACACAAAAGTCACAGACACTCCTCTTACTCTAACAAGAATAACATAATGGAATTGCAGCATGCCGTGTCTACTTCACATGAATATTCCGTGCTGGGGTTATTTCACAGACCATACATTCAACTACAGGTAGACGCAGCAAATCTACTTCGAATATTATTATATTAATATTATATAGTTAGTTGTAGCGATAATGTAGCATCCTATTAGTCTTTATTATAATTAACCCTTAACTACCTACGTACTATTTGTATCGCACAACCACCTACTTGCGGTCATGGAGACCGCTACTTGTTATGGGACCTGATTTATTTACTTTGAGGTAACTAAAGAGTATTTTAATATAATAAGTGCTCTTTCCATAGCTTGAGGTATTTATTAGCCAACACTTATACAAAAATACTCAACATGATATCTTTCAAACTTAACATCCTTAGGAACCCCTTACATTTTTAATCACAAAACTAGTTATCCTTCAGGACATGAGATCTCAATATTGAGGAATGTTATATAAAGCTTTTCATTATAAAATATTAAAATTGAGCAATCAACAAGGCTATTAGACTATCTACTTTGGTTAGAAATAGGCTACTTTTATAAAATTACAGGCCTTTAAAATACCCATTTTTGTCAGCAGTCAATACACAACTTATTAGAAGATTCAATGCAAATCGGATTTTTACATTCGATACAGGTGTACTGTGTCTTGCGTTTCTTCTTAGGGTCACAAGTGAATCACGTTTTTCTGACCGTTAACCACTCTTCAGTATTGCTGGGACCTAGTATTACTGGTAAACTGGTCTCTTTTTTGAGGATTTCTCTCAGAGTAATTTTCTATTCCCGTGGCATCTAACAGGTCATCTTTGCCAGACGATACTTCGTCTAGCCACCTTTCAACTATTGTAACTAATATTTAAAACGGGATAATTACCATTTGTTTTATTGATCACCCGATGTTTCCACTCCGTGAACATGGCGCTTGCAACAGTGTCGAAATATCGGGTGCTCAATAAAACAAATATACATGGTAATTATCCCGTTTTAAATATTAGTTATAATGAAAATGACCATGTTAGCTTAAAATCATATATTTCAATTATTGCATCACTAGGAAGCATTTTTACTAGAAAAAAAAACCAAAAACGTATTAAACTATTGTAGATTATTATGACATTAAAAGTAACACAACCACCTAGGTGCGGTCTCGGAGACTATTAAAAAATATCGTAACTACCTACATGCGGTCTCACCGACCGCCGATGCTATTTTTTTACTCACCAAATCCAAATGAGCACAAGTACGAACGAGTCGACGGCATGGCCGGCACTGCGAGGGGACCGGGCAAAGGTACAAGGTCATAGACGCGTGTGCGATGTACTCACGTTCAGTTATTGACAATTTTGAATAATCCATGGTCTGTGAGACCGCACGTAGGTGGTTAAGGGTTAATAAATAACAATCATGGTACCTAAAAATTAAAAACCTTTCTTAAGTTTGAAATAAAAAACTTCCTTAAAAAATACCTAAAAAAAAAACAGAAATAAAAATAAAACTACCTACCTTAAAACTCTAATCCAGGATTGCTGTAGCTATCTTTGTTGATTCATATGGAACAATAATTTTTTTTTTTTTTGCAATAATTTAATCTTAGTTCATTAATTCATTTGTTGTGTTTTATAATTTCATTTATGTTTTTGTTCTGTGTTGTATTATGGGTTGATTTACCTGAAATATTTTTTTTTTTTAATAATCCATGTATTGCTAGAATGAATAATCAAACCACGTTATCTCTTCCAAGCAAGTGAACTGCAAAACTTTAAAGTGTTATTTTAAACGTCAAACTTCGATAAAATTATGAGTATTATGACGTTTACTAAACACTTCCGCAGTCTGGGCTATTAACATTTAGAAAACTTAGCATAGACGGACTCTAGGCCGCATTTAGTTTGTGTTTGGTAAACTACTCGGCAATTAATTTTGCGACTGAACTGTAATTTGAATGGAATGAAGCCGCCAGCGGTAATCTCGAACTAATACGATTTCAATAAAAAAGCGGACTCCCATCACAAAGGCCGGAAATGCACATGTTGCAAGTGTCTAGTCGTTTGCCTCCTATTGCATAAAAATATTGTACAGTCAAGTGCAAAAATATGGTTCGACATAATCGACTCATAAATATGGTACTACGCTCTTATTACACCGGCATAAGCTGGTGCTATGGGACATATTTTTGAGTAGATGTGCACCACCATATTTTTACACTTGACTGTATGTACTTATAGGATATAGAAAAGACATTCCAACCAGTTTTCAATTTTCTGTCTCTTCACTCCACTTGATACATAGATTCTCTCACAACGTGAAAAATGTATTGAATGTATTGAATTTAAACAATCGTGAGACATATTAATATTATAATAAATTACGGATTTATTAATGACGTATTTTTAGTCACTACGCGCGACATTTTTTGGACCTCTCAGGTGGCCATTATCAAGCGTCGAGTACCATGCATGTTAATGTGTGTGTACGTGAATGTACCGAGAGTGTTATCCGTAATTTATTATAATATGGATACACTTGACTATTATTTTGTCATATGATATTTACTAATCGCTCTTCGGTGAAGGAGAACATCGTGATTCGTGAGGAAAACGGACTAATCCCAACAAGGCCTAGTTTACCCTCTGGGTTGGAAGATCAGATTGCAATCGCTTTTGCAAAACTGGTGCCCACGGTAAATCTTCGGATTAGTTGCGGACCCCAGGCTCCCAAGCCGTACCGTAAGACGGGAAAAAGTTAGAAAAAAAACACTTAAATATCATTTGTTTATTGGATACTATTGCGATGCGGCATCTAATTTAGTCAATGGTCTGTGGGTTATTTAGTGCTAGGGTTCGATCGGCAACGATTAGGCCAGCGATTGCGGCATCCAATTTACCTGTCCGGATTGTTCTGGGTCGTATTTTTGAGAGGAAACGTGATCTAGCTTCTTGTCTGTTCAAGGCTTCAAGCATCGATTCTGAAAACCTAATTTTTATTAAACTCCGAGACGGAGTTTAATAAAAAAAAAGTTTATAGGTTTTACAAAAAAAAATATCTACAATGGTGTATTTAGTCTCTGCTGTTGCGAGTAGGACAAGAAATAGTACATTACTGCAGAGGCCGTGAAGTAAGAGATTGCAGGACGAGTTTGTGGTAGACGGCCGAGGCGTAGACGAGGCCGGATTAAACAAGTCCTGCAATCTCTCTTCCGGCCGAGGCTTGTATAGTGCTTTACTCAAACGTTGTAAGGAAATATTAAATTTAAAACAACTACTAGGTAAATAGGTTGATAAGGAAAAAAAAGTTTAATTTGCCACCTTTTTTATTTTTTAAATATGCAATTTGAATTAGCTATTCGAGCACCATGTTTAACCGCACATAAATATACATAGAAACATAGAATTTGTTTTTTTTAATGTCGCAAGTATCTAGTGGTCGTTGGCTGTATGTAATTTTTTCTTTGTCAGTTTAGTGTTAGTACGCAAATTTAAAAAGTTAGAGCAGCGGACAATAATGTTTCGATCATACTTACGCCATACATTAGTATGGCGTGATTCGAAGTATGTTTGAAGTAATCTTCACGGCCGCCGGCCAAGAAGTAAATGGGGGGAGCCGTAAACAAGGAACTTCATGTCTTCATTTCGTGACATAAATGCATACATTTACGATCATGTTTGAGAAAATGGTTTAATGCGCCTTGTCTTATTATTAGGTGGTTTAATAAATGAGCAGTTTCGCGAGAAGAGGTCCATTTTTTTAAACAGGGATATTTCAGGGATATTTAAGAGATCCTACTAGGGGAAAAAAGAGTCCCATTTTTTTACCTGCCCTTAACAATTTTTAAAAACTTTGTACTGCGGTTACAAAATGGAGAATACTTACGTAAAACGTTTGAAAATTTCAACACCTTTTTTTTCTTGTAGTTTTTTCTCCTAGATTGAAAGACCTTATATTCTGAGCAGGAAAAATATTATATTTACCTACCTTAAAATATTTTTATCGATCTCTTCTCGCGAAAATGCCCAAATGTTCTCCGTAGTCAACTTGTTAGTGGTTCCGGGCTCGAATCAAATATGCATAATGTATAATCCGCTATGAAGAATATCTGACACAATCTTATTTGTACAGCCAAAATAACGTTACGTTACGTTAGTACGATGACTGACAGCCTCAAAGAAAACGTCGTAAGAGATAAAACTGCTCAAGATTAATTGTTGGCACGAATAAACTTTAATAAAATAATAAAACTGTCGTTTCTAAAATAATGTTACGCCGGTCATGTGAACAAAACTTCAAATGTGATTTTTCATGCCTTAGAAGCGTTTTCAGCAGGCTGAAATGTGATTTCAGGCCGTTTTAGAGATGCCTCTTTCACATACTAGAAGATTCAAAATTTACCCCAGTTACCGTTGTTTTCAGGCGCCTGAAACATGTTTTCAGTTCGTTTCAGGCCACCCTCTACCAGATGGCACAATAACCTGAAAACCCGTTTTCAGGCGTTTTCAGGACCCCTTATGGGCCCCTGAAGTACAATTCAGTATATGGCGAAATTTCTCGAAGGAGTGAAAGAGATAGCACTCTTAGAAAGAGCTAGCTATACGGAACATTCCAGAAGTGTGTGAAAGAGAAGGATAGAAAGAGACGGCAAGAATCGAGAATGTTCTGGAGTACTCGCGAACACACCTACCTAGTAGCTATACGGAACATTCGAGAAGTGTATGAAAGAGACCACCCTTAGAAAGAGATAGCTATACGGAACATTCGAGAAGGGTGTGAAAGAGAAATATAGAAAGAGACGGCAAGAGTCGAGAATGTTCTCGAATACTCGCGGACACACCTGCCTAGTACCCAGCCGCGTCTAGAAGCATCGCGAGAAGTACTTAGGTACCTACTCGCGAACTTACTAGAATCGAAGCCGACCTGTCGAGGCGAGATTTGGCTGGAACATTCTGGAACCATCAGGAGTACCGCCGACGGGTATATATAGCGGCAGCCTGCAGCCACAGAGTAGTTCAATTCTGAATGCGATACAGTGCGGATCAAGAGCGAATCGGAGTGAAGTAAAAGTGACGAGTGCGTTAAATTAGTGTGTGATAATTGTGTTCAAGTACTGTGTTTAGTGTCTTGTGAGTAGCAATAAAGCCTCAGTTTTAATTAGTGGTTAATTAGTGCATTTTTTATAAAGTACCCACGCCTCAAACGTAACATTTGGTGTCAGAAGTGGGATTGAAAATGCCATTTACGCCACGTGAGGACGTGCCTACGGGAGACAAGACCCGGGGTCATGATGCAGCGAGTGAGGACGTAGCTACGGGAGTTCAGACCCGGAGCCAAGCTGCAGCAAGTCAGAATCCTGCACCAGAAGCCAGTTCATCGGACTCAACCGCCCCCGCCAAGCAAGACGTAGACATCAACGCGATATTTCTGCTCTTGAAGCAACAAGCGATAAGACAAGAGCAACAAGCGAGAAAACAGGATGAACAAGCGAGACAACAACAAGAACAATCTGAAATTCTCCGGAGAGAGCTGAAGGAGGAGCTACGTGGTCAACTCGCGAAACAAGAAGAACAGGCGCGTATGCTCCGGGAGGTACATGAGACCACGACTGAATGGAAGCGGGAGATGAGTGAAGTCCAGGGGAAACTAATGGACTTGGACGTTCAAGTTTCTCAGCACGCAACCCAATTGACGGACGTCAAGGAAACTGTTAATAACGTCAAGGAAACCGTTAATGACGTCAAGGACAAAGTTGAAACATACAAGAACCGCCTCCAGAAACTGGAAATAAAAGTAGCCAGTGGTACGGGTACCTGTGTATCAGATGCACCCATGTCAGGAAGTGGAAGGTTTAAGGTACCTCCTTTTGACGGCACATCTTCGTGGACAGCATATAAGCTGCAGTTCGAGTCCGTGTCGCAGGCTAACGGCTGGAGTAAGGAGCAAGCCAGGACAGCTCTAACCCTAGCGCTTCGTGACGAGGCTCTTACAATACTCGAAGCCTTAGGAGAAGAGAAATCGTACGACCGGCTTCTAGAAGCGTTGGAGGCCCGTTATGGTGATAGCCACCTTGAACACGTCTACAGAGCTCAGCTGAAGGATAGAACACAGGGCCGTAATGAGACCTTGCAACAGTGGGCCCTGGAAATTGAGAAGTTGGTCAGAAAGGCGTACCAACGTACATCGGCCTCTTTCGTAGACACCACGCTTGTGCAGGCCTTCGTTGACGGAATACGGGACCTGGAAGTACGAGCGGCAGTTCGATTAGGGCACCATGGGACTCTGAAGGACGCGATGGCCCACGCTCTAGAAGTGGAAGCTGTGCGCCAGGATCCATCAAGGCCTTTCAGGGTGCGTGAAGTGTCAGCAAGGGAGCCGACTGCACCCCGTCGTGAGTTTGGGCCACGATGTTACCGTTGTGGAGAGCGCGGCCACATCCAAACCAGCTGCCCGAAAAATCGCAGTGGGAACGAACGAGGGCAAACCCTGGTGCCAAGGACAACTGGCTCTATTGTCTCAGAGCCGCAGCAGGGAAACGAATAAAAGCCAGGACTAAGGGACGAGTGCTGGCTGGTGGTCGAAATGTCCCAATAGTGATCTCACAGGTTAACGACGGGAATAGTCTGATCGTCATGGGAGAAATTGGTGGAATACCATGTCACCTCACCATCGACACCGGAGCTTCTCGGACGGTGATCAGTTCTCGGCTACTGAAACACCTGACCAGAGGTCATCTAGTCCGACCTAGGCATCTCCAGCTGCAGACCGCTACCGGCCAGTACATTCCCATCCAGGGGGAGAGAGGAGTAGCTTTAAAAATTGGTGAGAAAAGCTACTGGCATAAAGTTATCGTTGCTAACATAATTGATGACTGCATTATTGGACTGGATTTTATGAGAGGCCATGGTTGTAAAATTGACTTAAAAGTTGGAGTCTTGAAATGCGGATCTGATGAGGTGCCCATGGAGGGTGGAGTAAGTGGAAATGTTTACTGTAGTAGAAGGACCATCCTCCAGCCGAAGGCAGAGGTGCTAGTTCCTGTACGATTGCCATGTGACACAAAACAAGGATGTCGTCGATGCGTAATTGTGGAAAAAGTCAGCAATGATAAACCATGGATGGCAGCCCGCACGGTGGTAACTACATCATCTAAAGCATTTGTGAGAGTTCTTAACCTTAGTGACACTGAGTGCGTCCTTAATAAAGGAGCTCTGGTTGGATCATGCGAGGAAATTTCATGGATACGAAGCTGTCAGAACCCTATAGAGGCTAAGGAATCTCGAGATACTCTGTCTTCAATCGACATAGAAAGGTTATTGGATGGGTCAAGTAACGACCTTACCAAGGAAGAGCAGACTAAGGCACATAAATTATTGTTGCGATACAGCAATGTTTTTTCTGCGCACGATAGTGACATCGGAAGGACTGGAGTAGTACAACACGAGATCGACACTGGTGACGTCACACCTATCAGACAACGACCTCGGCGAGTTCCAGTAGCTCGAGAGAAGGAAGTAGAGGACATGGTTGAAGAAATGAGGAAGAGCGGCGTTATCGAACCTTCAACAAGCCCGTGGTGTTCACCCGTAGTTTTAGTGAAGAAAAAGGACGGGACTATGAGGTTCTGCGTTGACTACCGCCGCCTGAACGACGTTACTAAGAAAGACAGCTATCCATTGCCCCGAATCGATGACACTTTAGACACTTTGAATGGAATGAAATGGTTTTCAACGTTGGATTTAAAAAGTGGCTATTGGCAAGTCGAAATCAAGGATAAAGATAAAGAGAAGTCTGCTTTTTCGACCGGAAAGGGACTTTGGCAGTTTAATGTCATGCCGTTTGGGTTATGTAACGCACCAGCAACATTTGAGAGGTTGATGGAACAGATACTAGCTGGTCTGTTAGGTGACACTTGCTTGGTCTATTTGGATGACATAATCATCGTTGGAAGAGACTTCGATGATCACCTCAACAAATTGGAGCAAGTATTATCTAAGTTACGAGAAGCAAACCTTAAACTGAGTCCAAAGAAATGTTCACTCTTCAAACGAAAAGTCAATTATTTGGGACATGTGATTTCGAAGGATGGCATTCAGACAGACCCTGAAAAGGTTAGCGCCGTGAAGGATTGGCCGATACCAAAGGACAAAACTGCTGTACGTGCCTTCTTAGGACTATGTTCATACTACAGGCGGTTTGTGAAGAACTTTTCAGATATCGCGAAACCATTGCATGAACTGACTGAAGAAAAGCGACAATTTGATTGGACCGAACGGTGTACGGAAAGTTTCAACAATCTGAAGCAAAGACTCTGCCAAACTCCAATACTGGGTTATCCAGATCCAGAAGTTGATTTTATTGTCGATACGGATGCGAGTAATACAGGTATTGGAGGGGTTCTGTCACAAAAGAAGGGAGATAACGAAGTCGTAATCGCCTACTTTAGTAAGTCGCTGTCAAAGCCTGAGAGAAATTACTGCGTCACACGGAGGGAACTACTGGCAGTTGTTAAGACTTTACAGCATTTCAGTAAATACCTGCTAGGGCGAAGGTTTAGAATTAGGACTGATCATGCTGCCCTGAAATGGTTGTTGGAATTTAAGAATCCCGAGGGACAGGTGGCCCGGTGGATTGAACAGCTTCAGGAATATGACTTTGTCATCGAACATCGCAGTGGGAAATCGCATGGAAACGCGGACGCTCTATCTCGAAGACCTTGCCCAGATGACTGTAAGCATTGTCTTAAACAAGAGGGCAAGGAATGTTTGAGGATGTTGAGGACTGACACAGTTAGTGAGGAATGGAGCGATGAAGTCATGCAACAAGCACAAAAAGAGGACCCCGACGTGAAACCCATTTTTGAGTGGATTAATGCGGGTGTAGTCAAACCAAAATGGTGTGAAGTAGCTCCAATGAGTACGACAACAAAAAGCTACTGGGCACAATGGGACAGCTTGCTTATGCATAACGGTGTATTATGCAGGAAATGGGAATCGGCTAATGGGAAAGATGCTCACCTACAAGTTGTCGTCCCGAGAAAAAGAGTGAAAGATGTTTTAGAAAGTTTCCACAACGGTATTTCTGGTGGACACCTTGGAGTGAAAAGGACCTTAATGAAAATTCGACAGCGATTTTATTGGATCCACTGCCGTGAAGATGTTGAGAATTGGTGCAAAAAGTGTGTAAACTGTGCTTCGGTCAAAGGACCGCAGACCCGAAGCAGAGGAGCACTCAAGGTGTACAACGTCGGTGCGCCCTGGGAAAGGGTTGCGTTAGATGTGGCAGGGCCATTCCCAACAACAGACTCCGGCAACAAGTACATACTTGTCGTAATGGACTACTTCACCAAATGGCCCGAGGCATTTGCCATTCCTAATCAGGAAGCAGTCACCGTTGCGGAAAAGTTAGTGAATGAAGTTTGTTGCCGCTTTGGAGTACCCCTGGAAATACACAGTGACCAAGGCAGAAATTTTGAATCTGCGGTGTTTCAGGAGACTTGTCGAATCATGGGATTGCATAAGACTAGGACGACTGCATATCACCCACAATCAGATGGAATGGTCGAAAGATTCAATCAGACGTTGGAGAGACACCTGGCCAAAGTTGTCGAGACTCACCAAAAAGATTGGGACCGGCATATTCCTCTCTTTTTGATGTCATACAGGTCAGCAACCCATGAAAGTACGGCAGTTACTCCAGCGTATGCGAATTTTGGAAGAGAGCTTCGGTTACCTGCTGATCTCCTAACTGGTCGACCCCCGGATACTCCAAGGTGCATCTCAGAATATGCATGCAATTTAAGGGATCGGATTGATGACGTTCACAGCCTAGTTCGTGAACAGGGGCTTCAAGCTAGCACAAAAATGAAGACTCGATATGACAGGAAGTCTAACCAAATGGGGTACGAGGAAGGTTCGTTGGTGTGGCTACACAACCCGATGCGAAGGAAAGGGAAGTCCCCGAAACTGTCTCCAAATTGGGAAGGGCCATATAAAGTGGTCACAAAAATCAACGACGTCACGTATCGGATACAGCGAAATTCACGAAGCCCATGTAAGATTGTTCACGTTGATCGGCTGGCGAGATACCACGGCAATAATGATGATGCTCGGGACGAGCATGTCTTAGGAGGGGGTAGTGTTACGCCGGTCATGTGAACAAAACTTCAAATGTGATTTTTCATGCCTTAGAAGCGTTTTCAGCAGGCTGAAATGTGATTTCAGGCCGTTTTAGAGATGCCTCTTTCACATACTAGAAGATTCAAAATTTACCCCAGTTACCGCTGTTTTCAGGCGCCTGAAACATGTTTTCAGTTCGTTTCAGGCCACCCTCTACCAGATGGCACAATAACCTGAAAACCCGTTTTCAGGCGTTTTCAGGACCCCTTATGGGCCCCTGAAGTACAATTCAGTATATGGCGAAATTTCTCGAAGGAGTGAAAGAGATAGCACTCTTAGAAAGAGCTAGCTATACGGAACATTCCAGAAGTGTGTGAAAGAGAAGGATAGAAAGAGACGGCAAGAATCGAGAATGTTCTGGAGTACTCGCGAACACACCTACCTAGTAGCTATACGGAACATTCGAGAAGTGTATGAAAGAGACCACCCTTAGAAAGAGATAGCTATACGGAACATTCGAGAAGGGTGTGAAAGAGAAATATAGAAAGAGACGGCAAGAGTCGAGAATGTTCTCGAATACTCGCGGACACACCTGCCTAGTACCCAGCCGCGTCTAGAAGCATCGCGAGAAGTACTTAGGTACCTACTCGCGAACTTACTAGAATCGAAGCCGACCTGTCGAGGCGAGATTTGGCTGGAACATTCTGGAACCATCAGGAGTACCGCCGACGGGTATATATAGCGGCAGCCTGCAGCCACAGAGTAGTTCAATTCTGAATGCGATACAGTGCGGATCAAGAGCGAATCGGAGTGAAGTAAAAGTGACGAGTGCGTTAAATTAGTGTGTGATAATTGTGTTCAAGTACTGTGTTTAGTGTCTTGTGAGTAGCAATAAAGCCTCAGTTTTAATTAGTGGTTAATTAGTGCATTTTTTATAAAGTACCCACGCCTCAAACGTAACAATAATAAAACTATCGCTTTGAAAATAATGAATCTTACATTAGTTTTTTAAGGAAATGCATTTGTTTAATGCAGTTGCTACTAGGCTTTCAACAAACCGTGTATCCCAAAATGAAGTTATATTTGGTATATTTTTGCATTTGTTGAAAAAAAAGTTATTAATCGCCCAAGTGTGATAAAGCCCTTATGGGAGCATACTTTTATAATTGAAAACTTCACATTCTTATCTTGCGTGACCATGCTGTCTCGTTCTCACTAGTACGTACTTGTAAAAGTGCGAAAGCGATGGTACGATAGAGGACAATGTGGCATCCTATTCGTACTGCACTTTAACTAAATAGAAAAGACAAGGCTGTGGCCATGGCCCTTAATGGTTTCGGTCTCCCTTGCCTGTCGTAAAAGTCGACTAAAAGGGGTCAAGGGGTTTACAAGTACTTGTGGCAAAAGACGGGGCACTCACTCATCGTTTATCTAAATAAATGTGAAGTTTTCAGGATAAAGGTACCATGTTGTCGGTTATCGATAAGGCACTAATGTCATAAATAGTCACTTACAAATCAACCTTAGACTCTGGCTATTGAAAGATGAGACTGAAATAATAATGTTCATTAGATATTAGTAATTGTGACATGATTTTAATATTTTCTACTGCCTGCACCTAGCAAACCTCTCTTTTTGGCCCAGTGGTTGACTGGTAAAGAATGCCTTAAGGCATTAAGTCCGCCATTTGTACTTTTATTTTTGTGCAATAAAGTTTTAAATAAATAAATAAATAATGTAAATTAAATAAAAAACCGTACTTGTCAACAAAAAAGGAGTGTTAGTAATTCAATTCAATTCAATCATCTATACAGGGCGTCCCAAACTTATGGGACATGAAGGGGAAGTACCTTAAATATCGTAGATAGTGAATTTTGCTCAAAGAAGACTTTATGTTATTTTTAAAAGTTAGTAATTCTGCATTCATAGATTTTCTAAAAATTACTTGCTTCGTCTGGGAATCGAACCGACTAAAATGTGAAAAAAAATCACCCTTTTTTTATGATGCCAATCGAAAGAACAGCTAAAAAATAGTAACTCTGCTTAAGTAACATAGTATTTTAAAAGAAAGGAACACCATAAAATGATTGAGTCAAATTTCAAGAAAGTTATTTATTGCCGAAGACGACGTTCGAAAAGTAGCGATATTATCATTCTAAAGATAGCATTGATTATTCGTAAATAAGTACCCACTTCATAAAATAGGTACTGGCATAAGTTTTCCTTATTATAAGTGCACGTGTGGATAAAATGATAATTTGATAAAACTTAGTATTTCAATACGTCCTCTGTAAGCTAGACAGAAGGCAAATTTAAAACAAAAATAAATAATTGTTAAATTTGAAAATGGAACAGTTTATGACAGCGTTTGTTTGAATGCATACTTTTTAAGATATTTTAAAAAGAAGTGATATTTTTAAATGTTGTTCTTAAATTTGAAAATGGAACAGTCTGTGCAAGCGTTAGTTTTTCGGATATTGATCTGTTTAGTCTTAATTCACTTACACAAGTGTTATTGTGTTAATTTATTGCGAACATGGCATATCAAGTAAGTTTTGATCTAATAGAAGCATATTTTTTGAACGATAAAGATATCTCTAGAAGTTTGCGGTGGTATGGCGTAAAATATCCTGATAGACAAATACCGTCTCGTAAAGTTTTGAAAAGGCTTGTGAACAATTTGAAAACTCTGGGACGTTTCGATAAACGCCCAAGAGAACCACAGCAAGAAAACCATACGATCAACGACGAAGAACTTGGTATTTTAATTTACTTTTCGGCTTTTCCGAAAGCATCGGTGAGAGAAGGAGAACAGGAAATTGGAGTTTCAAAAAGTAAAATACACCGTGTATTAAAAAAACACGGTTTTAAGAGTTATGTTGAAGGACGATTGGTTCAAAAGTTACTTCCGGGCGATACAGAAAGGAGAAAAAATTTCTGTCTTGATATCCAGGCACGCTTGCTCGAAGATCCAAATTTTTTGGATAATATTATTTGGACAGACGAATCTAACTTTAGCAATAACGGTATGTATAACCGCAACAATAATCGTATTTGGTCTAAAGAAAATCCCCTACGAGTCACTGAAACTAATAACCAAGTGCGTTTTTCACTTAACTGTTGGTGCGGACTTTTAAAAAACCGGGTTTTCTTAATCCATTTTTACCAAGGAACCTTGAACACAGAAAAGTATTTAGGAATACTTCAAATTTTAAGGGATAAGATAAGAAACCTTTCCGCGGCGGAGCAAGAAAACTTAATTTTCCAACAAGATGGAGCTCCGGCTCATAATAGTCGGAGAGCAGCAGATTTTCTAAATGAATGTTTTCCTACATGGATTGGTACAAATGGACCGATTAGATGGCCGGCCAGATCCCCGGACCTCACACCATTAGATTTCTTCTTTTGGGGATACGTGAAAGATATGCTATACAAAAAGCGATACGAGAACGTAGGCGAGTTGCAAACAGAATTGTGCCATATCACATCGAGTGTTCACCATAAAATGATAAGAAAATCAACAGGCAGCGGGCTTATTACAAGATTGGCGATTTGCGTAAGACAAGAGGGATCACATTTTGAGCATTTAATTAATTAATTTACAAAAAAATACCTACTTAACTAATTGACTACGGCAGTTTCATGTATGTTTTTTATTTGATTAAAATGATTAATTTCACGTTGTTCCTTTCTTTTAAAATACTATGTTACTTAAGCAGAGTTATTATTTTTTAGCTGTTCTTTCGATTGGCATCATAAAAAAAGGATGATTTTTTTTTTCACATTTTAGTCGGTTCGATTCCCAGACGAAGCAAGTAATTTTTAGAAAATCTATGAATGCAGAATTACTAACTTTTAAAAATAACATAAAGTCTTCTTTGAGCAAAATTCACTATCTACGATATTTAAGGTTCTTCCCCTTCATGTCCCATAAGTTTGGGACGCCCTGTATATATAAAAGAGGTTGTCCTCATCTACGATCAACGCACAGCCGAAACGGCTAGGACTAGAAACTTGAAATTTTTACCAAAGCTTCCATTTAGTACGTAGGCGAGAGATAAGAACGGATTTTTGGAAATTCTACCCCTAAGGGGGTGAAAAGGGGGTTGAAAGTTTGTATAGAAATGGAAATTTTTTTTGAGCTACATACTTGAAACTTTGTGTAAAGACTTTTAATTACAATTGAAGAAAATTGTTTTCATAGTTTTTGGAAATTCCACCTCTAAAGGGGTAAAAAGGGGGTTGAAAGTTTGTATAGGAATAGAATTTTGTTTTGAGCTAGAGACTTGAAACTTTGTTTTAAAACTCTGTATTACAATGAAAGAAAAATGTTTACATAGTTTTTGGAAATTCCACCTCTAAAGGGGTAAAAACGGGGTTGAAAAATTGTATAGGAATGGAATTTTGTTTTGAGCTAGAGATTTGAAACTTTGTATTAAGACTCCTTATTATAATTAAAGAAAAGTGTTTTCATAGTTTTGGAATAATCAACCCCTATAGGGGTAAAAAAGGGGTAGAAAGATTGTATGAGAATGGAATTTGTTTTTGAGCTAGAGACTTGAAACTTTGTGCAAGAACTCTGTATTACAATTGAAGAAAGTTTTTATCATGGTTTTTGGAAATACCACCTGTAAAGGGGTAAAAAGGGGGTTGAAAGTTTGTATAGGAATGGAATTTTGTTTTGAGCTAGAGACTCGAAACTTTGTGTTAAGACTCCTTATTATAATTACAGAAAAGTGTTTTGGAAAATTCAACCCCTATGGGGGTAATAAACGGGTAGAAAGATTGTATGAGAATGGAATTTATTTTTGAGCTAGAAACTTGAAACTTTGTGTAAAGACTTTTAATTACAATTTAAGAAAATTGTTTTCATGGTTTTTGGTAATTCCACCTCTAAAGGGGTAAAAAAGGGGGTTGAAAGTTTTTATAGGAATGGAATTTTGTTTTGAGCTAGAGACTTGAAACTTTGTTTTAAGACTTTTAATTACAAATTAAGAAAACCGTTTTCATGGTTTTTGGAAATTCTACCTCTAAAGGGGTACAAAGAGGGTTGAAAGTTTGTATAGGAATAGAATTTTGTTTGGAGCTAGATACTTGAAACTTTGTGTAAAGACTCCTTATTAGAATTAAAGAAAAGTGTTTTCATAGTTTTGGAAAATTCAACCCCTATGGGGGTAAAAAAGTGGTAGAAAGTTTTTATGAGAATGGAATTTATTTTGAGCTAGAGACTTGAAACTTTGTGTAAAGACTCTTTATTACAATTAAAGAAAAATGATTTAATGGTTTTTGGAAATTCTACTCCTAAAGGGGTAAAAACTAAAAAGGGGGTTGAAAGTTTGTTTGAGAATGGTTTTTTTTAGCTAAAGTCTTGGAACTTTGTGTAAAGACTCTTAATTTATTACAATTTAAGAAACGTGTTTTCATGGTTTTTGGAAATTAAGGTGGTTAAAAGGGGGTAAAATCTTTGTATGGAAATGGAGATTATTTTTGAGCTTGAATGTTTTTGTAAAACATTTCATTTAAATAAAAAAAAAATGTATAATTTAAACTTTCGTGAGTCGTCTGATATTAAATTGCAACGGTTAACACTCACGTATTTTTATTACAATAGGCGTGACATGATTCGTCTGCGTCGGGCAGACATCGTCGAACAGACAGAGTGTTGTTATCACCTTCGCTGCCCGAGCCCGGCGTAGTTAGTTAGTTAGTTAGTTTTCCTGGGCTTTTTCCGCAAATCGACATCCATTGTGCCTTTTTGGCGTGATAGCGAGGTAGCACTACTCTAACCACCCTAGTTCGTCTACGAAACCTATCATCGTTTTAAGGTTGCAGATTGCCTCCTTTAGTGTGCTGGGAGTTCCTAAGAGCCCGGCGTAGGTAACGGTTCGCGCGGGAGGAAGCGGAAGCGGGGTGATTCGCGCAATCCGGCGCCGTCGTTGCGGGAGTCTGAATTGTCGGATCGTCTGACGGGATCAACGACAAGCACACCGAACTAACCGTGTCCACCAAATCGTCACCACACAAATTCACGTTCCCTCTAGGAAGCACTGGTTTCCAAGCCAGTGGCAGAGTCCAACCTCCGTCGCGGTTGAAATTAGGGCGACGTCCGATTTCAATGGCCTCACGGATCTTGCGTGGCACGTAACATTTTTCCCGTGCCAACAACTTCACTTTATCGAACCGAATGAAATGCGTCGCGTCCGTACCGAAAGTATGTTCCGCTACCGCCGAATGCCTTACGTCCTGACGCCTATTGTGATAAAAATACGTGAGTGTTAACCGTTGCAATTTAAAGAAAAGTGTTTTCATAGTTTTGGAAAATTCAACTTCTAAAGGGTTAGAAAGGGGGTTGAAAGTTTGTTTGAAAATGGTATTTTTTTTGAGCTAGAGACTTGAAACTTTGTGCAAAGACTGTTCATTATTAAAATATAAAAAAGTTGTTTGCTAAGGGGTTAAACGTTTGTATGGAAAAGGAGATTCTTTTTTAGCTAGAGGCTTGAAACTTTGTGAAAAGACTCTTTATTATTAGAACAAAAGAAAAGTGTTTCCATAGTTTTGGAAAATTGTACTCCTAAGGGGGTAAAAACGGGGTTGAAAATTGATGAAGCGGGGAAATAAAGATTTTTTTGAGCTAGAGATTTGAAACTTTATGCATCGATTCCTTATCAAAATAAAAGAAAACTGGTTTCATGGTTTTTTTGGAAATTTCACCCATAAAGAGGTGAAAAGAGTGTTGAAAGTTTCTATGGCGGAAAGTTTTCTTTTGTATCCATAGACTTCAACTCAATTTTGTTATTCAAGTATGTAGGTAATCATTTATGCTATTTAACCGGATGGTTATCTGTAAGAGACAAATGTTGCCTTTTAGCGATCGATAATACCGCCTGTTGCCAACATCTCAACAACCTAATAAAAACTTAAACGTAAACGTAATAGAAAATATTTGTATTATATATGTGTAGGTTATATCAAGTCACATTGTAAAAAGATAAAAAAAGGTATGAAAATCTGTAGGAAGAACTCTATTATACGCGGACGAAGTCGCGGGCGGAAAGCTAGTTTATTGATAAAATAAAATTTTACATGTCAATAGGAAGGTACACGTGCTACAAGATTGAATGGGTCGGCAACGCGCATGTTGACCGCCTTAGAGTTGCAGGGGTCCAAAGGCTACGGTGACCGCTCTCCGTCAGGCGGGCCGTATGCTAGTTTGCCACCATCGTGGTATTTAAAAAAATACATATAAATAAATGACAGCTTTAAACGTGACAGCTTATTTTTGCTAAAATTGTTGCTAGGTTTCTAAAAAGTTTTAAATAAATCTCAGTCTCATCTTTCACCATACTCTATCAAAAAATGACGATGTGGTACCTATAGCCTGAAAACGTCTCATATACTTAACGAACCTAACACTATACTGTGACAGATAAATAATATAATTATATCATTATCATGATCTAGAGAAGTTCCAATATTGGAAATCCATGGGTATTATTCGTTTCAGTATTCTTCGTACATACGTACCTTATAATAAACTAAAACTAAAACACACAAATTTAAATTTATAAGTATAACTAAACTAAAAACTAAAATAAAACTAGATAAAAACTAAAATAAAACTAAATAAAAACTAAAATAAATCTAAAACAGGCCCCTGCGGCATGGTACAGATGACGCTGGCAACATTTCCTCGCTGAATTGCAAGACTTATCCGTTGAGCGAGGAAGCTGCCAGCTCTTGGGTCTCCTGTGGCGTCTCTGAGTCTCTTCGATAGGTCTTTGAAGAAACTCAGAGCGCTAGGGCCCCACGGACCAAAGGTCTCGACGTCGAAAGGAACAAAATTATATTCGGCGCCGAGACCACTGTACTTTCCCACCTTTGCTTTCTCCGCCGCCGCTGCCGCTGCCGTCGCAGAGGTTCGGTGGAGATGAGACGGGACACGGAGCTAGTGTGTCTATACAGGTTGCATCCCACACTAGTACCTACCCGTCCCAAACTCCACGGAACCAGAGACGTACCATCCGGCCTCTTGCCGTCAGTTCTAGTATCGACATCAAGTATTTTTTTTCCACCCAAGGAAGTAGATCTACGCGGACAAACTCGCAGGCGGAAGCTAGTAGTTATATAACACTCGTGTTTTAAAGATACTGCCAAAATGCCCACAGTCGTCCCATTTGCCACTTTTAGCGTTCAAAAACTTACCTAAGCACAGCGAGAAAGATAAAAAAAAGTAAGACGTGACGATTATTAAGTATGTAGATAAATTAACACGATCAATTGAGAAGGTCTTATCGCAAGTTTCGATGAAATATAAAAGAGTACACATATGGACACTCTGTGTAAATGGTAATAAGTAGAAGATAATATAAAAGAAACAAGCCCGAAAAATGAACATTAAATACCTTACATGTCTCATTATACCATAGGAATAATGGCACAATCAAATAATTGAAAAACGTTAAAAGTTCTGTCATAAAACGCCAAACGGCTCCAGCATCAAATTCTACTCGAGTCTAGTCGACATTAAATTAAAACCTTTCGCCGTTTGATGTCAAATGGAACAATAGAAACCACCTGCAGACTCATTTAATACGGCCCAAGTTATTAAGTCTAATATTTCAATAAGGCCTCCCGACAAAATCTAATTAATTTGCAAAGTCACAGTGTCAATCACGGGCCTCAATTAGTACTTCCACAAATGTCCCTTACAAACGAAAACGCTGTATAAACGTCTCAGACATCACTCTCTTATGACGTTTTAGATGTGAGTTGTGAGAAGGTCTCAAGAGCGTCGTGAATTGGCGTAAGTGCCGAGACGTGTAAGTGTTGTTAAGTTGTTTTCGAAACGGGTGGGTAAATTGTCCTTTTGGATGGCAGGTGAGATTAGCCACGGACGGTTGAGCATTTTAAGGGCTTTAATTAGTTTGTCAGGGGGAAACAAGTGAAAATTATTGAAGTGACCCTCTTTTCTTTGAGATTTTATTGTCATTATCTTCTTCGGAATGTACGAAATTTACGTAGAATACTGAACGTGAACATAGAGTGTTATTTGCCGAGATGACGTCTCCAATTACACTGGCAAAACAGTGGCAGTAATACCGAACTAATCCCAATAAGACCTAGTTTATTCTCTAGGTTGGATGGACAGCTGGCAGTCACTTTTATAAAATCAGTATCAGATAGTCGAGGTACAAAATATAAGCTGCATACCTATTAATATAAGAATATTGAAATGTTGGTATTTACTAGTACCCACCTACCTAATTTTTTACACGAATTTTCACCGTTATAGTTTTTGATTATTTAAAAGAAAAATGTATTCTAGAAAAAAGATATTGAAATTGGCTTGGCTAATATACCGGTTATTTTCTTCAACAAACCTCTAATAACTATAACAACTTTAATGTTTTTCATTTCCCTGAATTGAGTGAATTACACAAAAAAACTGTAATTTAATTAATTTTATAAACAATCTTCTGAAATATACAGGCTGTTTTTTGGGTCATGGAACAGGAACAGGAGTGAACAGGGTACCGGGGAGGGTCACACTGAGCAACATTCACTATGGCAAACACAAAATCGTGGAAAAAAATATCTAATTATGAATGACACCTAAGTATGAGTTAGTTGATACTTAACTATCAATTAACTCTTAATTAGTATATTTTTTTATTCGGGATTTCGTGGTTGTCCCCATAGTGAAAGTTACTCAGCGTGGACCTCCCCAGTACCCTATTCACTCCTGCTCCATGACCCAAAAAACAGCCTGTATAGAAAACGAAGGCGATTTTTGCCGTTACTTATCTATGTGCATACCATGAGTTGCACGCAACTGTATTCGATAGCGACTGCGGCGCTCGAAAGTATGTCCGTCTCACTCCTACCATTCAGCATCCGGTTCTGCCATTCTCTGGCAGGAGCGAGACGAGCATATCCCTGAACGCCGCAGTCGCTATCGAATACGGCCACGTACCACTCATGCTAAACAACGAAAATAATGTTAGTTTATTATTTTAGTTGTTAATATGGAATGCCGCAAAGTAACGCCTGATTCAATAAATTACTCATGGTAAATCCTACAAAAAACTAGATATTAGTTAGTTAGTTATCCTGGGCCTTTTTCCGCAAATCGATATCCAAAGTGCCTATTTTGCGATAAACTAGATATTATAGTTCCAACCCACAATGGGGTTGCCATATTATAATCATCAACGTCGACTTTTTACCAGCCGATGCCGAGGTTTTCCCGAAGGAATACGGTATTGGGTTCTTCAAATAAGGAGTCTACAAGTTTTAATGGGTCGGCAACGCGCATGTGACAACCCTGGAGTTGCAGGTGTCTATTGGCTACGGTGATCGCGCTCCATCAGGCGGACCGTATGCTTGGTAGCCACCGACTGGTATACCTACATATTTTTGAAAACTTTATTAATATTACGTATTTGTTAAAGAAACACACAATACACAGAGAGACTCATGTTAACCCCACAATACAGTGTGTACATAAATCTAATACTGACGACCCTCTTCGGTAGTTAGTATAGGCCATAAGAAATGTAAAGAAATGTACCTAATTACATTGAAATTAAACACTTTAGAACGGACTAATCGCGTTTATTAACACCATGACCCTACGTTTCGAGCACTCGTTTTCACATAGTTAAGATACGACGACGAAGAAGAAGAGACGTAGGGTCATGGTGTTAATAAACGTGATTAATCCGTTCCAAATTTCAATGAGTTATTCAATGAAATTAAACACTTTAGAACGAATCGCGGTAACAGAAGACAATATAATGTAATTCAAATTTTATCCATACAAAATAATTCTCCCCGCAATGTATTGCACTTTACATTGCATTACATTGCGGGCGAATTATTTTGTATGGATAAAATTTCTCGCGTTATCACTCGTTGACAACTGTCAACGTTAACTTTTACAGTTTGTATTTACAGTACATTGCTGCTGAGAATTTTTTTCTAAAAATATTAACATAATTAAGTGTAACCCAAAAACAACTCTTCATTAATACACTAATAGCGAAGAGTCTCAACCAACATCTTGAGAGACTCTCGCTAGGTGGATGGATCAAGGGTCAGATGCAGAAGGCGGTAATTCTGGACACGGCGCGTAGAGTCCAGCGGTTCCTTTCGCTGCGGCTCTAACCACCGCCAGCCTGCGTCCTGCCCCGTTTCCGACGGCACTCTAGGTTAAGTTTTTCATAATGTGTTTATGTTTTATATATTGTTTTTTGTATGTTATTTTATATTTTACTTTTATAGTCATATTGTAAAAGCCTAACTTAAGAAAGAAAATGAATAATGGGACACTATGTAAATGTTTGTACATGCAAATGCTTTATTGTAATGCTTATTGACTTGTAAAAGTGCCCTTGAGGCCTAATTGCAGAATAAATTTTTGAATTTTGAGTTTTGAATAATTGCCCATTTTAGAGTTACACACTGTATTTGTATAACAGCTACTTAAGCTACGCCATAAAATTATGACTATAGAGCCACCTGCCGCGCCAGCCAGATAGCTCGGAAAATATGGCGGTCCCATACCGGATTATGGTCCATAATGTCGAATTATATTTCGGGGTAATATGTGGCCTTAATACCTGAAGGATTTTGGTACGCTTCATTATATGTTTGTGGTTGGATTAAATAGGCTTGACAAATGATGACCTGGGTTAATTCACGGCAAGAGTAACGTGAGTCACCATTCTATTGCATGTTCCCTTTATTCGTATTGCAAATGCAAATTATAATTTATCTCTTAATAATATTGTCTTCTATTACCGCGATTGTTATTCATTGAAGTTGAACACTTTAGAACGGATTAGTCGCACCATTTAACACCATGACCCTACGTTTGAGTAGTAGACTGTCCCTACGACTGAGAGAATGCGAATGCTCCCCGTCAATTCATCAACGATTGACTGGGAGAATTCGCATTCTCTCAGTCATCATCTTAACCCTGTGAAAACGAGTGCTGTAAAGGGCTCTAAACGTAGGGTCATGGTGTTAATAAACGCGATTAATCCGTTCTAAGGTGTTTAATTTCAATTATCTCTTAATAATTTATAATTTGAAAGATATGTCATATAACTACAGAAAAAGTGACCTAGGCCCCCAGTGCCCAGAGCTGGGATCGAACCAGCGATCTCCTGATTTCTTAATAAGTGTTACTTCCTGTATTATATATGTCACCGTGAAATTGTAGGTACCGTTAGTTCATAAAGTAGCGAGTGTAAACAAACGGATAGGTTAGGTGAGTTTATAATATCTTTAGTCAAGTTATAAACTGCCGGGACTTCACAATTTTACGGTGACATTTATATTGAATCATACATTGGCATCTGTCATTCAAATAAGAACAAAATGAATACGTGACTCGCGTTACTTTTACGTGGATGGACCCAACTATAGTTAGGTCAGGATTTGTTTTCATTCGTGTATAGGCAGAGTATTATTGTTTTCTCATACGCTTGCGTTGACTCTTCGTAAAAAAAGAGTTTTTTTATCGAAATAATGCGCAAATTAGTTTCTCAGACTGTAGTTATTTTTTAACAAGTTGCGCTCTTAATGTCGAGTCCTGAAAATAGTGGCCGGTACCTACAAACCCCAAAATCTAAAATTTACGGAAAATGATGAACAAGGAAAATCCTTTTGCATGGTGGCCATGGTGCGTCCTCTTTACTAACATCTAGGAGGGCCATTTAAAATTTCGAAGTATTGACTTTAACAGTCATGTCACTGTAAATAACCTTAACCAAAAAAAAACTACAATACCTGCTAATTTAAACGTGTTTACTAATTTCTTCTGCCGATATTCATAATCTTGTTAACCACCCCTTCTGGTATAACACAATCCGCTAAAAAAACTATAACTCAAACACACGGGTCACTCATGTAATTTAGTCGATTTTAGCGAAAATTGACTAAATTACGCGAGTGACCCGTTTTAAATATTATTTAATACGTTTGAGTTTCACAAGAGTTTTATAGTTGAAATATAACCAACATGTATGTAGAAATTAAGCCCACATTAAAAATGTTGCTATTTATTGAAAAACATTCTTGCTACATTATTCAGCCAGTACATTCCGGACCTTCTCAAGGATTAGGTGCTTCGCCTACATCCGATACTGTCCGAATGCTTCTACTTTTGCATTCAGTCCGATTTCTCCGTGGATGGGATTACGAACCGGAACTCAAAGAAATATCTTAGCAACAGTATACAGATTATATACCGAATAAGCCGAGACGTGTGTTTATAAAGAAAAACTTCAAGCTTCTCAATGAGGGGCGGCGGCATACGTACTCCTCTACGTACGTTTCCCCGATATGTTTACACATTTGCACCATATTACAATGGGTTAAGGTGTCAAAGTGTAAACATATTATCTTTGACGTCGACTGTACAAGCCCAAATGGGCATACACAAGACTATGGCGTGACAAGTCCGTACCTACACAAAAATAAATCAAAGTGTGCATGATTTGTTAGTGCAATTGTATAACATTTTTTTGTAATGAATTTGTGAGAAGTGCGTCTGTGTGCACATTTTCCCCGCATAAAGTGACAGAATATTTTTTACGATACGTAAATGTCGCTTTTACGTCTCTCTTACAACGTGTTGAAAACATCAATATGTTTGTCAAAGCCGTTTTAGTGTGGGTGGTTGTACCTTTAGTCGCGATTAAAGGGAATCATTATTTTTCGTAGACATTTTTTAGCAATAATAAATAATCAAATGAGTGAGCGAAGCGAGTAAGTCCATTATCTAATTGGACAATCCGTTGTTTGTACGTATTTATTGGTTCGAGTGAAACGAGTATCAATATAGTAGTCGAGGATAAAAGGTGTATTTATACTTGAGGTATACACTCCGGTTTTCACTTCGATTGTAAGGAAAATATTAGGTTTTATTTCACTTTAAATCGTTGGAAATGAAAAATCCATGCTTTACATGGTTGGGCCAGGCGCTTGCGATTACACTTTATGCTCTAGAGCATAAAAAGCGATTTTTTGCCGCAAGAGACGTGAAAATATTATAATATAAGTTCGGAATGGAGTTTTTATTTGTAAGAGGTTATAATTATAATACTGTTTTTCTAACATACACTATGTGCATCCTTTCGACCAGACAGGGTTTAAGTTTTCCACCTATCAGTTTTGTTTCTATGCTCTAAAGCCTTCGTTTTCTTCGCATCTCGCATCCCTTTCTAAAGTACGGAAAGGAAACGAGAGGGAATGGTTTATTTAAGGGGATTGTCCCCATTTGAGAATTATTGCGGAAGCTAGCGTCTTACGTATGGCAGGGGGTGGTACAAGAAAAACAATAATGTAAGTCAGTCGCTTGTAACTTTATCCCTAGAACAATTTAGTACGTGTGTTTTATTGCAAAACTTTTGTAACATACATAATGAGATTATTAGCCTTATAAAAAAATTAATTTGAATAATTTCAAGGATTTTAAATAGAAAACTCCCGTGAGTATATAGACATTTTAATATACTTATATCGGGTTACTTTACTAGACGTGAGTAACTTACTCACGTCTATAAACGGCTATTTTCGACTTTATAGACGTGAGTAACCCAATATACTTAAGTATATTAATTTCAAGGATGATACATGTATTTTATTTTTGATTATTTTTTCAATGAAGTGGTTACCAAGCAGTCTATAATAATATTAGTTTTAGTCCGACTATGTTTAGTTTCCTATATTTTACTAGCACAGACTGTGAAAGTGAACTTAAACTTAATAATTTCATAAAAGTTTGGCGTTAAAATAACATTTTAAAGTTTGACAGTTTATTTGTTTGGAACAGATAACGTGGTTTGAATCTTGCCTAAATAGAGTTAAAAATATCGCTCGAATGTTATGACTTAAGGCAATCCATAATCCGAAGCGCAGCCACCATATGCAGTTGAGATCTTCATCGATTCTTGACTTATGATTTTTATTTTTGTCTGCTTTAGTTTTACGATTAAGATGTAGGCACATATTCTATAACAGTTCTGAAGAATAAATATATATCTCTCATAGAAAAAGCAAATATAAACCGTTTTGAACACTTCCCAATAAACAAATGGCTCTTGGCCCCTTTTTTTGAAACTCACTTTTTGGTCACTCGAAAAGTTTTGAGATACAAAAAAACTATTGAATATATACACACTATTTATTTTACATTTTCTCAAAATACTCTCCATCGTTCTTTATACAAAGTTCCATTCGTCTAAACCAACTTTGGAAACACTTTTGCCAGTCTTGATCGGATAGGTCAGAAATCGCTCCTTCATAGGCAGCCACGGCTTCTTCGGCACTCGAAAAAAACTTGCCTTTTATTTTTTCCTTCACTGTTGGGAACAAAAAGAAATCGCAGGGAGCCAAGTCAGGGCTGTAGGGTGGATGAGGCAAGGTTTCAACCCCAGTTTCTGCAATAAACGCCTTTGTTCTGAGGGACGTATGTGAAGAGGCGTTGTCGTGATGCAGCATGATTCCCCGAAGTCCAGCCTTTGGTATCCTCTCCCGCACTGCTTGGAAAACTTGCGGCAATGCTACTATAGTGTACCATTCCGAGTTAACAGACCTATGATTTTCCAGCACTGAAGTCGACAGATGTCCCCCCCGAGAAAAAAAACTAGCCACCATTTTTTTGCCTACGTTTCGAGGTCTTTGTAATTTTGTTGGTAACTTGCCCTCTGAGAACACCCATACTGACGACTGCCGCTTACTTTCCGGATCATATTGATAAATCCATGTTTCGTCACCAGTAATGATTTCAGAAACACGTCTACGTCTTGATGTTCCGTTTTCGAATTTTAAACGCATTTCATGACACCAATCCACACGAGCCTGTTTCTCAGTTCCGGAGAGCAAACGCGGGATCCAACGGCAACAAAGCTTCCTTACTCCAAGATGTTGATGTAGGATGATATTAACACTCCCCGAACTAATGCCTAGGATCTTCTCGATGTCCGTGTATGTAATTCGTGGGTCTTCTCGCACTAACATTTCAGTAGTCCATACGTTTTCTGCAGTTACTGCTGTTTGAGGGCGACCACTTCTGTGTTTATCTTCGAGGTTGGTTTTGCCCCTTTTAAATTCACTAAACCATCTAAAAACAGTTGCACGGGATGGAGCAGAGTCTCCTAATGCCGATTGTAATCGCTGCAAAGTCAGTTGTTCGGTTAAACCAAATTTAAAATCGTAATATATCATAGCACGAAAATGTTCGCGGTTCAGCTCCATCGTTTCAAAGAAAACCCACGGAAAACGTTGTAGCAAAACAACTGGAACTAATCTATTTTTGAAATTAGAGTGTACTGGATACTAGTGTTCTATTTTTAAATAAATTTGCTTTTTAAAAACATATAACATGGGTGCGTTCCATTTTAAAATTTCGAGCATCTCAAAATTTATCGAGTGAGCTACGTAATGCCACGAAATACCGACATAGGAAGAGTATCATGTCAAAAACTACCGAAAATTCTTTAAAACACTATGATGCCTAGGTATTAATTGAAATATAGGTTTAAAGGTAAAAATATAATTTATTATAAACCAACACAGAACGTAACAAGCTGCCTAGCAGCGCCATGACATAAGAGTGCTAGAGCGAGACGCTCCTATATCTGTCACACACAACAGAAATAAAACCTTATTACATTGTTATCAACATGTCTCGTGATAATTGTCAGAATATCTTCACTAAAAAATTATCTTTTTTTTTACGGTACAGCCCGCGCGATGGTGAGCGGTTTCAGTAGCCTGTAGACGCCTGAAAGGCCAGTAATTCAGTAATTATAGGGATTTTCACACTTGTCAGCGTGGAACAGGGTTCAGGTCACCTTCGTCGTAAATACTAGGCAGGTAAGCAGTAATAAGAAGTTTGGCCATTTCTTTCACCTTGCTAGTTCGTGGGGGACCCAATTCGACCGTTGTCTGGCAACGTAATAAGGGTCCTACTAACTTATTCTCAAAACACTTCAGCAATACTCAAACGTCGCGACCAGTATACCTTGGTCTTCAGATACATGCGAATTATGCTGGATCTGGGCTCATTCGTAGTAGTACAGTAAACATAAGTTGGTGCGTTTGGAAAGGATTGAGAATGTCAGTGCTGGGGTTGGACCTGCTTGGGATATCGTAAAAATCATCTGTTTATTGTCTTGCAGTGCTTGTAGTTTTGTAAAAATGATATTGTGTTTAAAAAGGAAACCTTTTTTGTGACAAAAGAAAGAACAAGATAGTACGCACATGAACTGCTGTAATTTTGCTTGAAAAGTAGTAACGGTATTTAACAACATATATAATAATAAACAGCTGTGTTTATTATTCACAAATATAACCAACAAAATATATACAGTTCATTAAAAGCTAGGTACTTAAAAACTAAGGTAGCCTTTGAGGCATTGTACCTAGGACGCTGGCAGCATTTCCTCGTATAAACAGCTTGAAAAAAGCGATGCGGATCTGCGTGCCGCTCCGTTGTGTGAGCGAGACAACACTATGCGTGTATATTATAACGATGTCCTGCTCGCACACCTGGAGCGACGTTTGGATCTGGATTATGATATGAAGACCGCCTTAAAAATCCATCAGCTATAAAAATTTGATACAAGCTTTTATCGCTGACTGTACTTACCTTTCCACGGTCAGGCGGAGGCAATTCTAAGGAACCCAAATACAATAGGGTTTGATGGTTTCATGACAGAGCTACTACATTACTATGGCCACTTCAGGTCTGCATCATTCGATCAGATCAATGGTCCCAAACATTGAATTTTCATCCAAGCTACATAAGCATGTGAAGTTTCGGCTAATTGAAACATCGGGCAGTTAGTCAAATTTTGCTTGCAAGATTTGACCCTAAAAAACACACATACAATGCAAGTTAAAAAAAAGTTTGTAAAACATATCTTCAAGTCGTGGGCATCGAATAAGTCACCTAATTGTTAAGTACACACACGATTTGAAGAAATTACCTAACTCACGTAATATCTTTCACATCACAAATACAACTGTTTATACGGATAAAGACAGATTTCTTTTATTTACGGCGCTCTGGCCATGATTTACAGTCGCAAAACACTGAATATAAATCATAGCACAGATGGCGCGTTCTACTGTTTTTGACGATTTTTTCGCCGTCTTAGCTACGTGGCATGTAAATATTAAATGTTGTGTGTGGTTTGAAGACGCGAATGTTATAGTTGTTTTACGATCTATTTTGTAGGCCACCGAGTAATATTACACTGTTTGCACGGAATTATAATAATATATTATTTTGTAAACATTACCTAATCCAAGAACAAAATCTTAATACTAAAGTCCATCTATGCTAAGTTTCCTAGATTTTGATAGCACAGAATGTGAAAGTGTTAAGAAAACGTCATAGTTTCATAGAAGTTTGACGTTTAAAATAACACTTTCAAGTTTGACCGTTCATTTTTTGGGCAGAGATAGCGTGGTTTGACTCTACCAATGCTGGTGTTTGAAATGTGTGTATTGCATTTAGTTATTCTACGAGTTTAAAAGAACGTAAAAGTTACATTTTTTGACATGACATTTATCAGGCAGTCAATGTCGGAAAGAGTGATGTTGTCACCTTCCGCGGCTCAGATAGCACATGTCACGGCTATTCTGATAAAAAAAACGTTTGCTCAATATTAATCTCAGTATGACTCACGAAACTTTAAATTTCAAGACCAGGGTGCGTAGCTAAGATACCAATCGCTCACGCTACGTAGCGTATCGCAGTTGGCTCTCTCTATCACTCTTCATTATTAGTGCGACAATGACAGTTGCGTTTCGTTCGCGAGCGTTAGCGATTCGTATCTTACAACAAAGGATTCGAACAAGTTTTGTTCGAATGTTAAAATAATAAGCTACTTTACCGCCTTAGGGCGATAATGAGCACTTTACGTGCCTACGTCGAATATTTATAATGCCAAATGTTCTGCAAAACGTCGTACTATACACCTACGAAACCAACACATCTGCATTAACTCGGACAGTCAAGCTGCTCTGCTGGCACTAGAGTCCCTAGAGGTTAACTCTAGACTAGTCCAGAACTGCAAAAATAATCTAAACGCCCTGGCTAACACCAACAAAGTTACACTTAGATGGGTACCAGGACACTCCAACATTGTTGGAAACGAAGCAGCGGATGAACTTGCCAGAAAGGGCGCGAACACGCCCCTAGTTGACCCGGAACCGTTTTGCGGAGTTACAAAACGAGAGGCATACTCTCTGCTAAACAATCTTGAAAAGATGAGGGCAATCGCAGAGTGGAAATCCGTAAAAGGAAACACACACTCGAAAGCTCTAATAATAGGGTTCAACAACAAAAACACTAAAGAGCTCTTAGGGCTCAAGAGGTACAAAGCCTGTGCGGTAGTCAGAATTCTGACTGGGCATTGCAAGTTGAACAAGCACATGTTTCTAATGGGTAAGAAACAAGACGCAGCATGCAGGTTCTGCCAGGAAACAGAGGAAACCGCGATGCACATCCTCTGCTCCTGCGGACCACTAATGCACAAAAGAAGTATCCACCTTGGTAGGCACGAACTGCAACCTCATGATATACACAACATAACAGTTCAAAGAATCTGGAACTTTCTGGACTCAACGGGAATCAGTAATGAATTATAAAGGGCTGCCACAATAGATCACAACTGGTCGACGCGGCATCTTTATTAGCCCAAAACTATAATAATAATAATACACCTACGAAGAGGTAATTCGCAACTCCTGTCGATTTAAAACACTCCCTACGGTCGTGTTTTAATTTATCGTCACTCGTTGTGAATATCCTGTTTTTCGCCCTTGTACTAGTATCGTAATGTACTAATACTATACTCTGACAAGCAAACGAACGCAGTAACAGTAGGACAAAAATACTCTATCTGTTTCAGGGTGGTAATACTAGCGTAAGTGAAAGCCAGTATGATGCTCTCTTACCTACTGTTACTACGTTGATATGGTTGCCAGTCTAAAGGTACCTTCAGTAAATTTATGGCTGAGCAATGAGTTGTTTAAGAAACTCCGGTTTAAAATTTACCAAATCGAGTATTTCTTTAAACGTGCTTCAGTATTTACGCGGTGTTCTCTAATCCCATCAAAACAATTTACTAAATGACAAAATTTATAATCCTGTCCTAATGAATTTAATCGCCGAGACGGACTTGCCCGAATTGCCCAAACAAATTCAGCCGATTAAGAAAATTAAATTTGCCGCTTGTTCTGACTTGTCAGACAAATTAGGGAGCCTGCATATTTTGGCAACCCTATTGGTATTTTTGTCACAGCCTAAATTTTAACCCAACGCAAATCCTTTATAGTCTGCTGTTTCCAAACTAAAATGTTGCATGATTTTATTAGTCTGTGGTATGTACTTAGGGTTACATGACAACAAATTAAAGGGTAAATTAGGGTACGGACGCTGAACAAGAAACTTGTTAATGGATTACATTGTGGTCGCAAACGGCGCTTATATGTCGTCTATAAAACTTTTGGGGGTGACAAAAGTTTGACATTGAAATTCCCCTTTTAATTCTAATGTCTATTTGGGCGAATATATTATGGAATTTTTATTGTGTTAACAGTAGAACTATTATTTTGTGTGCTAAATTACGCGTAAATAAAAACAATCAAGTAGATATACTTACTTATTACTAACAGCAATACCTACCGCAGCTAAAAAGGTGTTTTGTACCGACTTATGACGAAATAATGATTTAGAAAAACTTTTAATTATCTTTAAAACTAGGTCTTATCCAGAAATTTTTATACGACATTTTAGTTTCTTAATATTATCAGGAATCTCTCGCATTGCCTAAGGGCACGTGCATACCCACAAAGTGACACAAAATATATCATATAATGGAACTATCATTAGTTCAATGAGTACCTATATCGGGAAATAACTACATAAGTGCGTGTATCATACCCCAGACTAAATACTTACTTAATATACTAACTGATTTGTGAAAAACCTGAAACTTTTAGCCTAATTGTATCACAAAGTAGGGTTGACTCCGGATGACATTTTCTCGAGACAGAAATCTACCTAATTAAATTAAACATTAGGGTAGATTGACAAGCAACCGCTTACATCCCAATTAGTAAATATAAATACAGTCACTGTAAATAAAATGTTCTAAACCAAATTAGACAATACTTTTAAATACTTGACTATCAATAGTCTGACTAAATTGTTGCTCAGTATTTTTACAAAATAATTGAAACTATAAATAGAACAAGTGACTTCCTTATACGCCCTTCTGTACATTGTATCGTTATCCAAGGGATATCTACCCTCAGTAAACAAGTCGTTAATTATTGGTGTTGGCCCTTTGTATGTTTTATTCATATCGGCCTGTAAACCGAACTAGCCTAATGAAAAGGGACGCGATCGCATCAATGGATGCGTCTTACACCGTGAATGGAGTCCATTCACGTAAACTAGGAGTTCAACTTGGTCGCGATCGCGATTAAACAGAAATGTCTGCAATGTCTGCGACTCATACTGCCGTACCAAGGGTCTGTACTCCCACACAACTGTACTGGTAGTATGGAACTCTCAGTGCGCAACAGTCTTGCTTTTTGCCAAATTTCGTGATTCTGGGTCAACGGGAAGTACCCTATACCAATAGAAGCAGCGTTGTGGCTTTTTCACGGCTTCAAGGGACGGAAGACTTCAGTATAAGTATATGGTATTAATTTCTACTTGTTATGTTTACGAGTTTTTAAGATAAATTGATAGATGGATGGACGGACGGACACCAAAGTTCCTTTTATAAGAGTTCCGGTTTTTCTCCTTTTGAGGTACGGACCCTTATAATTTTTAAGAAAAAAAAAACCGACTTCATTTGGTTCCCGGTAAAAGTGAAATTAAGAATTTGTTTGAGTTAGCCAGTTTACTTCACAAATATCCAATACACCGCACGTGTACGATTGAAAATTGAGGAGCTTTCTTAATGTCCTAGGGCTTCCATCATTACATTTGAAGTATAATCAAACGGAACTCCCTTGTAGACCTTTAAACAAACAAAATAACAATGTGTTAAATTGGATGACAGACTGTAAATTAACGAGCATATTCATTATGCCATCCCTGATTATCAACATCAGGTCCACTCCAGCAAAATGATGGCCACAGTAAGAAAATGCCTAAGCTAATTATGAACACCCTCTAATCACAATTAACCTGCCGTTCAAATTTGAAGAGTTCTCTGAATTCTTCTAGAACTCCATCATCAGAATATAAATCAAATCAAAAAGATGAATGTCACAACTAGGATAATAAGTAGAGCTAGGTTTATTAACCAGTTCCACTTTGCGATCCCTAGTCTTCATCATCAGATCAAGTTCATCAAAATTTTGGCTCCGCCAAAACACTGTTTTAGTTACTTAAGGAAACCCTCAAATCAGAATGCATGTGCCGTTAAAATTTGAGGAGCTCTCTCAATCCCTCATGAAGCCCATCATAATTGTGAATGGTTAACGGATAAGTTAATACATATGTCAAAGAGAAAGGACGAGTTGTTAAAACTACACCTGAGCGATACTAGTGATAGGCAAAATGAATTAATTTATAAAAAATACAGAAACAGGTCAAATAAATTAATAAATAAGGCCAAAAATAATTGTATTAAAAAAAATATTATTAGTAATCGTAGAAACCCAAAAAAAATGTGGGAAATCATAAATAAATTAACGGGCCGTGTCACGCAGGCAGTTGACGACTTGCTTATGAAATACTTTAGGATGAAAGCTAATTTGATTTCGGATATGTTTGCTAGAGACTTCGAATCAAACGTGAGGAGTGTATTTAATGAATGTGACGCACCTTTGTTGGAAGAAAAGACGTACGCAAACGAACCAACAGTATCATTTAGATTAAATAAAATAAAAGAACAAAGTTTGTTAAAGATACTGAACAGCATTGATGATAAAAAAAGTCCAGGATTTGATAAGATTCGCGCCAGAGACATTAAATATATCTCCGCAAGTATGGCTCCAGTGTTAACTCATTTGATAAATATGTGTATAGAACGTAAAAAATATCCGGATCAATTAAAAATTGGTGTCATTAGGCCAATTCATAAGAAGGGTAGTTATGTGGACACAAACAACTATAGGCCAATAACTATATTATCATGTATTGACAAAATTATTGAAAAATATATTGGTCAACAAATTAATAACTTCTTAACGTCAAATGGAATAATACATAAACAACAATTTGGATTTCAAAGGAATAAAAGCACTTCGCAGCTACTATCATTGTTTGCAGACGAAGTGAATGGCCATTTAAACGATAAAAAGCATGTCATTATAGTGATGATAGACTTCAGTAAAGCTTTTGAAACTTTAAATTATGATGTACTATACAAAAAAATGGAGCAAAGTGGTATACAGGGCCCAACGCTGGAATGGTTCAAAAACTATCATTCTAACAGATTCAGTACGGTATGCGTATCCGGTGAATATAGCAACCTAATATCAACCGTACGGGGCACAGCCCAAGGCTCGATTTTAGGTCCAACTGAATACCTACTTTATGTGAACGAAATGTGCAACTTATTTCAGCGCGGCTCTGTGTACCAGTTTGCTGACGACACATGTATTGTGTCAGCGCACAGAGACGCAGAAGTGGCACAGACCATAATGCAACTAGAGTTTGATCTTATGTGTAAATGGGCACACGACGTCGGCCTATCTATCAACTACCAGAAAACAAAGCTAATGTATGTACATTCCCCGTACCTAAAAACTAAATTATGCCCTAAAATTGTAGCGCACGAACATCAATGTATGCACCAACAGCCGCAACAATGTGACTGTAATATACTTGAACCAGTAGAACAACATACCTACCTGGGACTCAAAGTTGATCATAGGTTCCACTGGAGCCACCATGTAAACCATGTGTGTAACAGGTTAAGAGCTATACTGTCCAAAATGTACATCCTTAGAAATAAATTGCCCTACAATACTTTAAGATTATTGTATATGTCTATGGCCGACTCGATAATAAGCTACGGCATTTCGACCTATGGTAAAACGTATAAAACATACCTGAATAGTATCTACAACCTACAAATAAGAATACTAAAGAATATTGTGCCCTTAAAAATAAGATATAAATATAAAAATAATTATGGCCAACTTTTTAAGTACTGTAAAGTGATGAATGTGTTTGATAAATTCAAGTACGCTATAATTTGTGAAAATGCCGATAAAATTAAACATTTGGATAAAAACCGTAGGCCAAATAACTTACGCTATAATGCCAACCTACCTTTTTATCGTGTCCCCAAGCAATGTAATGAATATGGCAGAAGAACCTGGAAGTGCATCCTCCCCCAAATATTAAATAACTTACCTTTGGAAATTGTACAGAAACTTGAACTTCTAAATAGTAAACAAATAGGAAATGTGTTAAAAAAATACTTTATTAATGACATTCTCGAGACAGATGGAGTGGATGCGCTCCCAGGCTGTTCCAAGGTATAACAATAATAATAATAAGGTAAGAACCACATAATATACATATAGTTCATAAGTGTGAGCAACTCAGCTTTGTAACCGAGGCCACACAAAATAATCTTTAATATTAAGATTAAGGTCTAGGTTATATGGAAAAAATTGTAATTCTTATTAAAATAAACAGTTTAAAAATTAAAAAAAAAATTTTTTTTTTTTTTAATCAAAATAGAACTATAATCAAATAGGACTATCTTGAAGGTATTTCTTTACAAAGAAAAGATGAATGTCTCAAATCGGATGATAGAGCTGGGAATTAACAAGCAGTTCCACTTTGCCATCCCTGGTCTTCATCATCAGGTCCACTCCACCAAATTGATGATGTTCGTAAAGAAATGCTCGAGTGTCTTAAGAAACTACCCAAATCATCATGCATGTGCCTTTCAAATTTGAGGAGTTCCCTCAGTTCCTCATGGATCCCATCATCAGAAATTGATTTTGAAAAAAACGGAACAAATCTGGAACCATCTATTTTCAGAAAAAAAATTATTTTTTAAAATCGGACGATAGTCCTGGGAATTACCAAGCAGTTCCACTTTGACATCCCTGGTCTTCATCATCAGGTCCACTCCACCAAATTGATGATGTTCGTAAAGAAATGCTCGAGTGTCTTAAGAAACTACCCAAATCATCATGCATGTGCCTTTCAAATTTGAGGAGTTCCGTCAGTTCCTCATGGATCCCATCATCAGAAATTGATTTAAAAAAAAACGGGACAATCCTGAAACCATCTATATACAGACAAAAAAATATTTTTAAAAATCGGATCATAGTCCTGAGAATTACGAAGCAGTTCCACTTTGCCATCCCTGGTCTTCATCATCAGGTCCACTCCACCAAATTGATGATTTTCGTAAAGAAATGCTCGAGTTTCTTAAGAAATCACCCAAATCAGCATGCATGTGCCTTTCAAATTTGAGGAGTTCCCTCAGTTCCTCATGGATCCCATCATCAGAAATGGATTTTGAAAAAAACGGGACCAACCAGGAACCGTCTACTTTTAGAAAACAAAAAAAAATTCAAATCGGTTCAGTAATGACGCAGTTATGAGTGAACATCCATTAAAAAAAAATATATAAAAAATAATTTTTAAGAAAAAAAAACCGACTTCATTTGGTTCCCGGTAAAAGTGAAATTAAGAATTTGTTTGAGTTAGCCAGTTTACTTCACAAATATCCAATACACCGCACGTGTACGATTGAAAATTGAGGAGCTTTCTTAATGTCCTAGGGCTTCCATCATTACATTTGAAGTATAATCAAACGGAACTCCCTTGTAGACCTTTAAACAAACAAAATAACAATGTGTTAAATTGGATGACAGACTGTAAATTAACGAGCATATTCATTATGCCATCCCTGATTATCAACATCAGGTCCACTCCAGCAAAATGATGGCCACAGTAAGAAAATGCCTAAGCTAATTATGAACACCCTCTAATCACAATTAACCTGCCGTTCAAATTTGAAGAGTTCTCTGAATTCTTCTAGAACTCCATCATCAGAATATAAATCAAATCAAAAAGATGAATGTCACAACTAGGATAATAAGTAGAGCTAGGTTTATTAACCAGTTCCACTTTGCGATTCCTGGTCTTCATCATCAGATCAAGTTCATCAAAATTTTGACTCCGCCAAAACACTGTTTTAGTTACTTAAGGAAACCCTCAAATCAGAATGCATGTGCCGTTAAAATTTGAGGAGTTCTCTCAATCCCTCATGAAGCCCATCATCAAAATAGAACTATAATCAAATAGGACTATCTTGAAGGTATTTCTTTACAAAGAAAAGATGAATGTCTCAAATCGGATGATAGAGCTGGGAATTAACAAGCAGTTCCACTTTGCCATCCCTGGTCTTCATCATCAGGTCCACTCCACCAAATTGATGATGTTCGTAAAGAAATGCTCGAGTGTCTTAAGAAACTACCCAAATCATCATGCATGTGCCTTTCAAATTTGAGGAGTTCCCTCAGTTCCTCATGGATCCCATCATCAGAAATTGATTTTGAAAAAAACGGAACAAATCTGGAACCATCTATTTTCAGAAAAAAAAATATTTTTTGAAATCGGACGATAGTCCTGGGAATTACCAAGCAGTTCCACTTTGACATCCCTGGTCTTCATCATCAGGTCCACTCCACCAAATTGATGATTTTCGTAAAGAAATGCTCGAGTGTCTTAAGAAACTACCCAAATCATCATGCATGTGCCTTTCAAATTTGAGGAGTTCCCTCAGATCCTCATGGATCCCATCATCAGAAATTGATTTTGAAAAAAACGGGACAATTCTGAAACCATCTATATACAGACAAAAAATTTTTTTTTAAAATCGGATCATAGTCCTGAGAATTACGAAGCAGTTCCACTTTGCCATCCCTGGTCTTCATCATCAGGTCCACTCCACCAAATTGATGATTTTCGTAAAGAAATGCTCAAGTTTCTTAAGAAATCACCCAAATCAGCATGCATGTGCCTTTCAAATTTGAGGAGTTCCCTCAGTTCCTCATGGATCCCATCATCAGAAATGGATTTTGAAAAAAACGGGACCAACCAGGAACCGTCTACTTTTAGAAAACAAAAAAAAAATTCAAATCGGTTCAGTAATGACGGAGTTATGAGTGAACATCCATTAAAAAAAAAAATAAAAAAAAAAATTCAGTCGAATTGAGAACCTCCTCCTTTTGAAATATTGAAGTCGGTTGAAAATCAGTCGAATTGAGAACCCCCTCCTTTTGAAATATTGAAGTCGGTTGAAAATTGACAAAGTTATGTTTGAAAGTTTCCCGGCAGAACCACGTACAAAATTTAAGAAGCTTAATTGGTTAGGTAGAAGTACCTACCTACTCGACGTTGCAGACATGAGCATTTTATGCTGCTGCGCTGCGGAAGTGGAGATGGATCGGGCATCGGAGCAACGAACAGTGCCAGTATACTCTATGTCGAAGTGACAAGGTTTAAATATAGCACAATCTTCGTTGTTCAAATTTAACATAACTTCGACATGGCTACTTGGTCGCATTTTTTTTTTGTAATTTACATGTGCAGCGTCAAGCACTAGAAGTTAGGTACTTCTAGTTACCTTAAATTTTGTGAATAATAAGGTAAATATATAAGGAAAAAGAAAACTAACAACGGTGTAACGCACAGCCTTTATCAACCATGTAAAGGATGAAGGCCCAACATTTGATATCTTGTTCACAGTACTAGCAGTTTACAATATTATGTCCAAACTTGTATCTATTCAATATTGTTCAGTCTTACCCTTTATTGGGGGCTGGATTTTATACCGTCATTATATTTGATATAGATGTTTGATCTAAGGTTGGCTTTCATATTCGGGTACTGTTTTATGTTGGGGAACGGTTGACTAACTTTGATGATCAATATTAATATTGATCTCAAACTGTGCGAGTGGCACGCTTCGGCTGTCGTGAAATTGTCCACAAGTTTTTTAATAAGCTATTTTCATTAAACATTTCATAATCCTATTTAGCATTGAGAACCGGTAAACGGTAAGCTTACTTCACTGACGATAGTATTATAATTACTGATGCAGGAATCTTCATTTAAAATGTGGCAAAAAAATATTGAAGATTAATTTGGTAATGTCAAATATCTCTAAACTATTGATTACCCCTTGCACTGAACATAAACTAACTAAATTATTACTATCTAATTCACTTCTTTGTACAAAACTATTAAAAACTAGATGAAAAACAAATATAACTATAAAAATCGAAATACTCTTATCTAACTATACAAATCGAAAAAACATATTTAAGAATATTTAAGAACAGATACAGCTTAGCTTCTTCTTGTTCGTATATGTATTTGTACGAGTGAAACACATAGGCAAATGATATATAATGATAATAGGTATCATTTTAACATCAGAATGAAAGTTATGACTGACCTCCAGGTGAGTTATTTATTTACATATAAGTATAACAAAAAATAAAGACTATAAATAAACTTAAATAAACAATAAAGATAAAAAACAATTAAATTAAATTAAAAATCTACCTCTAAAACAACCCACACTGCATCGTACCCGGCTAAAAGGTTCCCATAATGCCTGCAGCATTCCCCCGCTGCACAGCAATGGAAACCTGTTGAACCAGGTACGACGCTGAGCGAAGGTCGCAACCCCTTTCTCGGAGGCGTCCCCCAAGCTCCTTTGTTAGGCGACGAGCCTCCAAGTCCCAGGGCCCCGCCGTCTCCACTGCCACCGGCACAATCACACCCTGATTCCAGGGAAGAGTATTTGGTGTGCTTACCTTTCGCAACGGATTCAGCTGCTGAGCCAGCACACCGTATGGTCTGCCTTAAATGGGACGCCGCAAATGTGCTAACACAGCTTGCGTCCCACAAGAGGCAGTGTCCTCTCCGCCATGGAACCAGGGTAAGCCCACCTCCAGGTTGGTGTGAGAAATTAAAAATTGTGACATTATAATTTCGGAATACTACGAGTTATCGACTGGTTTTTAGTCGTCGTATGCAATAAAAATAACGAAATATAAAATTCAATAAATCGGTAAAATCAAGAAAATCGCGTTTCATTGTCGGTAAAAAAAGTGAACGGACATTGACGTTATTGTACTTTTCTACTTTGCTTACGTCTATATCAACGACCAAAAAACATATTAAAAACATATTAAAATACTTACACTCACGTCAATAAAGTGGCAAACTCGGGTGTGCGTAGAGCCACCGGCCGGCCGCATGACTTATCAATAAGGGACACGGACTATTCCGAAACATGTCGAGCTATTTTCGACTTTATTGACGTGAGTAACTAAATATAATTATTTTAATATGTCTGATACTCACGGGAGTTTTCTCTTTAAGACCAAAAAACATCATATAATATAACCAATCAAATTAATTGCTACGCTTCTACGCCGTAGCAAAGTTCCGTAGCAACATCTACGGAATGCTCATATTATTTACGTTCAAAAGAACTTCATAACTTTAGAGTTGGTTAACAGCAATACTTCGTGTGAGCAAGTTGTGGAGAGAGACTCACTGAATAGCAAAGCAACTCTTATATTTCACTGTAAATAGCGGAATCTATTTGCTTAGTTACGCAACAAACATTTAAAAACTAAACACAGGGACCTAGAATTGAAAAAAAAAAACATTGGCGTTGCTGGTGTTTGGCTTAGCAGCACCTAATTTTTTTTCAGAGACTCTGATTTTGAATCAAATAGATGAATCATTCAATCAACAGCTATTATGGGATCAAATTAAGATATATTATCAAGAGACATAAATATTAAAGGTTGTGAATATGGTTTAAAACAAAACATAACGAATATCAAGTTTATCCTAAATGTTTGAAAATGGATGCATTTACTTAGAAAACATGTGCTTGTTTTTAGTAAAAGGTACTTTGTCTGTTGCTAATAAGGCACTAATGCCATAAAGATTCGTTTAGAAATGACCCTTATCAACAAGCAACAAAGTGGTGCCTTTTAATGAACCCATATATAGGTATATAATTATATATCATTAACAAATCGATTAGCAATCAAAATGAAACTATTATCAAAATCCATCGTACAACCCAAACAACTGCTACTAACTCTAATCAAAATTACGACATCACCCATCCCAATCTCAACTTTTAACCATCAAGTCAAACAAAACGTTACATTTAACCCTTTGACTGTCCCCCATGTCCGAATCCCTAAGGTCCCAGTCCCCAAGGAACGTAATGAGAATTCCTGCACGTACACATTGTTAATGACTGGACATTCGTTGGGGTAACAAGGGGAGTATATTTATATTGGTTTTTTTGGTGTTTGGATCTTTTATTGATTTCGACCCAAATGGTATGAGGGAGTTATTTAATTTGTGGTTGCCATATGGGCGATTTCGTGCTATGTTTAATGATGAAAGAATGTTTCGTTTTTCCATTGTTTTTCCATTCTTCTTCCTAGCTTTTTCCCGGTTTATGCCACGGCTCAGGGACCCTGGGGTCCGCTTTGGCAGCTTATCCCAAGATTTGGCGTAGACGCTAGTTTTACGAAACCGACTGCCATTTGACCTTCCTACCCAAAGGGTAAACTAGGCCTTATTGGGATTAATCTGGTTTCCTCACTATGTTTTCCTTCGTCGAAAAGCGATTGGTAAATTTCGAATGATATTTCTTACAAAAGCTCCGAAAAACTTAGTAGAAAAGAGTGCGAGAAAGTTGCACGGTCTTACCGCTGGGCCACCAAGCAAGAAAGACGCATCATAAAATTCAAACTTAAATATCAATAGGATGCCTACCTGTATTTCTAACTTTGCGTATGCTGCTTCAGAGCAAGACTGGAAAAGCAATGCATTCATGAGTAGGCAGAGTAAATATTTTAACTTTTACATACAATAGAAATATATCAAACATACTCACAGAGACAATATTTTTATGATATTATTTGCAAAAGCCTTATAAGTAGCCCAGGGATAAGAGTGTGCGACTTTCAATCCGAAGGGCGTGGGTTCAAACCCCTGAGTTTTAAAAACTATATACCAATGAGTTTTTCGGAACTTATGTTCGAAATATCATTTAATATTCACCAATCGCTTTGTGGTGAAGGAAAACATCGCGAGGAAACCGGAATAATCCTAATAAGGCTTAGCTTAGCCCTCTGGAAGGTCAGATGGCTGTCGTTTTCGTAAAACTAGCGCCTAAGCTAAATCTTGGGATTACTTGACAAAACTTACACCAAGCTCCCTCGGCCGTTGCGCTAGGAAAAAGTCTCACACAGACAATTTTACCGTTCCTTTTTTATCATTCACAATGCAAAATCATGACGACTGAAGATTTCCGTTAGGTATATAGTCAACAGCATTATACGTTTCTTTTCCAATTGAACTGTTAAACCTTAAAATTACAAAACTCGAGGACACTAATTGTCCTGAAAACAGTAACGCACCCTAAGCCAAACACGGCTGGCCTAATGAGTGAACAGGAACGTTTATGAAGCAAATGTTGGAATTCTGGCGCATCAGTGCAATCAGACCCGCCCAATTAGCCGGACAAAGGCACAGGCCGTATTCTGGATGGGCTGGATCGGAACTTTTGGAAAACGAACCAAGTGCAGTATTTTACAATCTGTGCGTTAAGACATAATTAAACACTTTAAAACGAATTAATCACGCTTCTTAACACCATAATCATTCTTTTCGAGCCCTTTACAGCATTTATTTTTACATGGTTAAGACGATGACTGAGAATTCTCCCCGTCAATGAAAAAAGTCACTTGTGTTGACTATCTACATACAAAAATATAAAAATAAAAACTAAAACAATGGTTGGTATACAATGCCCAGAGGGGCTTCTAAAGCAAGTAATACATTGCCTAAAGGGTACTCTACAGTGAAAATAAAAATTGTAAATTATAAAGCCATGTGAGAATTTAAAAAATATCCTTTAAGTGTAAAAAAAGACGCTACCCTTTTATTATTGAAGCTTTGCAACTCTCAGCGATTCCATTTAAAAGCAACGCTACTTACTGAGAGGGTCAGAGGTGACAGGGCGTAAGCATAAAACAACCTTGTATTGGGTATTACATAAAACTTATTGCCTTAAGTGGGAAGCAGTAGCTTATCATAACTATACTATTATTGTAATTTTTATTCTGGTCCTCCGTGATAAATACTGGGAAAACGCTAGAAAGATGATGAATACATTAGAATCTAGAATTATAGTATCTATACAAGGCACAACTCTTGTAAAGCACACGTAAAGAAACATAGAGCGTAAATGGAAATCACAATTGTCATATAGAGACGGTTGATATTATATAGCCTCCTTTACGATACTTTAGTTTTCAACCATACCATACAAACAACAAGCATGAGTATCTTTATACTACGTTTCCGTGACGGCTAACTTTTTAGCTTACAAACCATCATACCGATATCATATCCTAGAATTCCATTTACCCGAATAGGTTCTTTGTTTAGAATTACACTCTCGAATAACAGTCCGTGTTAGCAAGGGTAGCTATAAACTGATTCGGTATGGGAATGCTCGGTCGGGCTCAGTCCCGTAATCTGTTAATGTGATCGAGATTTTGCTTCGGCCGATCCAATAGCATTAAGGGAAGTCTGGGGATTTTATGAGAGCACAATACAAGTATCTATTATTACTATAGTTTGGTACTCGACTAAAAAAATATTGAGTTAAAAGTGTAGTGAAAGAAATTCACCTCTTTCTAATATAAATATAGAATAAATTATGAACATAAGGTAAAATTACGTTGCACCAGTATTCGACATGGGCACTTTTTGTTAAAGTGACAAGGTTTAAATTTGAATATCGAAAAATATTTAATATTACTTTGACTTAAAGTGCTCATGTCGAAAAATGTAAGTTAACAAGTGTCAAAAAAAATCTATTTTTATAAAATCGTGTCCACTTTTGAGTATAAATAGAAAGCCGCTGTTCAGTTTCAGTTTGGTGCCGTGACCAGGATAGTTTTAATTTAGCTACCAAAACAGGTTCCGGATGTATTTATATTTGTGTTTGTAGTATTTAAATACTACACAATGATCTGATTATCCTGGTTAAACCTAGAAGCAAAGGCTGACCATGGTTTTTTTTAGATTTGAAAAATAACGGTCACTTTTGCTTACGTTTCAATTATTTCTGCCATAGAAATAAAGGCAAAGGCTGACCATGAATATTATGATCATGCGCCATATTGTAGAATTTAATTAAAACAAATTTATATTGGGCAAATATTTTTGACAGGTGACACTGGCATATTTATAATCTGTTGCATCGTGCGTCTCTTTCTCTCATGAAAATGCGATAGAGACGAAAATATACATTTTACTTAGTTTGTTCGCGCTGGTAGTGCCAAATTATGACATGACATAAATCATAAATAAGAATATTAGTGTCTCATTCACCATGATCACACTTCAGGCTTTCATTAAGAGTTGGATCAGTGCCATTAAATTGTTTAGGTTGTCACAAATTACCAAAATAACTAAGAGATTAATCCCTTTGAAACTACAGGTAATCGAGTAGTCTTTTGAGTTTCACGCTATAAATACTCAACTGTCAATCACAGTGAATACCAATTTGTACGCGCTCATTCCTCAGTGCTCAATGCTCTGGAAACCTTTGTGAGGACTCAAATTCGGGCCTTTGTAAGGATCTGTTTCTGAGCAATGAATGGCAAGTGACGTCTTCAGTCGGCGTCAATTATCGAAATGGCGGTGAATGTATTGAACACGGAAAATAACTCAAAATCAACTTTATTATAAAGGTATGTGAAGATTATGTTTAAAATTTGCTTACTTTGTTACATTAACATTATATTTGCGTTAATTGTCAGCATACTATATTTAACTTTAACGTTTGTATTACTGCCTGTTAACGAACCGGTGTCACTTTTGTACTTATTGAATAGTACCTTTTTACCGCACAAACCAAAAAGTATTTATTAAATTTTGCACTTTTTGGAGCTTTGACACACTAAGGTACTCACTTAAGACTTTTAATTTAAAAAAAACACGTTGTTGATATTCAATTTCCTTTAGTTAAAATAATGCATTATGGACAACTAAAGTATCAATCCGACATAGAAATACTCCTGATTAAAGCCTCAGAGTCACAGTCAACCTTAATAATCGATCATGCAATGCCAACTAAATTTACCCGAACTGTGTCCTTTGTACGGTTTCAAGTACACAATTAATATGCGTTTGCCGTCTAAGTAAGAGGCTTTAGAACAGATGCTACTAAAATCCTTTCATGATCTTCAATTAATTTTCAAAGGATACTAAATATCTGTAGTATGCTGAATTCCCAAACCGTTCTCTGCATTCTCAGTGGCATTAAATGCCAAGTCGACTATTTAGTTTTGCATTGCAGTTAGTGTACAGTAGAGTGTTAGACTTGCATAAATCAGGTTTTCACTTTAGACTACATTTGTAGCAATGGCAATTCCATGCTAGATAGTGCCCAAAAAAATCATCAGCGGCGCCTTTACTTAGTTTTTTTTAGATTTGAAAAATAACGGTCACTTTTGCTTACATTTCAATTATTTCAAAATAAGATTATTAATTTCCATTGATAACGTTCCAGTGATTTCCAGTGATAGCGTATCAAGAGAATAAGCAGCAAATAAGCCAACTTTTAAATGGTTATTCTAAAAGGCGAGTGCTTGAAAAATCGTGCAATTGTCGCACAATTTTTCTAATCCTAAAAGAACGAGGTAAGTACTTTCAGGAAAAATACGTTATTCCAGAAAAGCATACGTCCATTAATTCCGGATATTCTCAAAGGAGTTTTTTTCCACAGAAACGACATCTTTTACCGATTTTAAACTATGCTCTTGTCATTAGCAAGTGTTTGGAAACGATAAACTTTCCCGCTTTCAATTCTGAGACCTATTAAAGCTCTTATACCAAGCGGCAATTCATTCACTCAGCCGTGCCATTTCCTCACAATCGATATTTTCCCACTCTTATTCAACGCCCAAGGCCTACGTCATTCAAACTTCCGAGCATCTTCAGAGGCCCTAAACACCCACACTTCGCCGTTTGCACAGCGAAAATGGAAAAACTTTGATTGTCGTAGGTTTTTTTGTCAGTCCATGATTTGGGCATTTTATTCCGCTTTTGTTGTCTTAAATAGCGGAAAGTTTTTGTGTCTGACAACGTTTTTGTGTTTGGATTGCATAGGTTTTTGAAATTCTCTTTGCTCTTTGGTGTAAGTGGTTCTTGAATAAGGTTTGTTTATTGTGGATTTTTTAAGTCGGTCCTTGGGGATTCCAATATACTTGGCACATGTTCAGTGTCCGTGACCTCTGGATAAACTTTATTAATTTATAAACAATTATATATGTATGTTTGCTGTGGGAGCGTTGGTGGCCCAGCGATGAGAACGTGTGACTTTCAATCCGAAGATCGCGGGTTCAAACCCCATATTTACCACTCGCTTTTCGGTGAAGGATAACATCGTGAGGAAACCGGACTAATCCTAATAAGGCCTAGTTTACCCTCTGGATTGGAAGATCAGGTGGCAGTCACTTTTGTGAAAATAGAGCCTACGCCAAATCTTAAGATTACTGGCCAAAAGCGGACGGACCCCAGGCTCCCTCAGCCGTGACATAAGCCGGGAAAACTTTACGAAGAATAAGAAGAATTACATGTTTCTTAATAATGTTTTTAAGTCGTTATTTGTAAAAGTTAGTAAAGGCCAAAGCGTCCTTGAACATACTTTAGGCTAGTAGAAAGTAAGGCAAAATAAGGAAAATATCTTTATAGTTATCACCCGTATTATATTGATAGAGATACTTAAGGTGTAAAGCTGTGTTAAAGATAACAATTTATGAATATCAGATAGGGCCAGGTAAGGCCTACCATGACGTCTCTAACGCGATTCAGTTGACGACCTAAACTGAGTCGCTTTCATACAACTGAAGGCCTAGTATAAAAATTGTACGACATTAACTTCTCGACCGCGTTAGCGTATCGAGGGGTCAAAATATGAAAGTTGCCGGATTATTTAAATAAACGGCAAACATAATTTGAACTCTCAATACGCTAACGCGATCGAGAAGTAAGTGTCGTACAACTTTTATACTAGGCCTTCCGAGCCTAAACTGAACTTAAACTAAATCGCGTTAAGACGTCATGGTAAGGCCCCAGCAATTCATTTACGGCTTCGACAACTAATGCTCCGGCTTCGAATGATGAATGTTCTAGAACATTCATCATTCTTAAAAAAGTGAACAATAAAAATAGAGAAGAAAATTTAAAAGCAAAAACTATTCAAAGTACAATTTATGAAAAATACGTCATATTTTCGGCCAACATTTCAAATAGCACTGCTATCAAAAGGCAGGATCATTTCACCACAAAATGCTTTGTGTGGCCTTTGACGAGTCCACCTTTGACATTATAGCCGCAACTAATTGGAACAGACCAACACGCGAAGGCCCTGAGTGGTTTAAAAAATATTGCTTTGTATGTATTGCTATTAAAATAAAATAAATATTATAGGACATTCTTGCACAAATTGTGTGAGTCCCGCAGTCAGCTCAAGAAGGCTTGTGTTACGGGTACTTAGACAACGATATATAATGTACAAATACATAAATACATAGAAAACATCCATGACTCAGGAAGAAATATCTGTGATAATCACACAAATAAATGCACTTACCGGGATTCGAGCCCAGAACCAAAAGGTCGTCAAACGTTGACGTTTAATCATTGATTACGAGTAAATAGTATTATATTTATATCACTGGCTTTTTTGTAAATCTATACCTACTAGGATATTTTTACTGTTTGATGTTTTCAAAGCGAGAACTCGAAAGTGATAGTTGCTCGGCCTGTCGTAGGTAAGGACATGTCGTTCCCATTGTTTGGAACTAACAAAAATAACTATGTAATATAAATTAAAATTACGAAAATGTTTGGGCAAGTATCAATAAAAACATTAACAGAATCATTAGTTATATCTTAGAACTATTTACTTGTATAAATTTGAGTTACATATGTATATGTAACAATGTCTTTCAGAAATGGTTGTTAAATTATTTAATAGGACACAAACTTTACTTTTAAAACAATTCAATATTGTTCACTTTTTCCTTGAACTATAAATATATGACACCCAAAGCAAAAACATAAAAGTATTTATTCTTCTATTCTTTGATAAAAATGACTGTGGTAGGCAAACAGCTTATTTAATAAAACCTGGGCACAATTGAAACACTAATATTTAAATAAAATGTAGTTCGTGTATTCTATTGCAATCAACTAACCCACTTTAAAGTTTAAACTGTTTTAAAAACAATTTGATAAAACCGCAAACAACTAAAGCAAACCAATAAAACAAAAGCGCAATCAAAATATAAACCGCGTCATATATAATGAAATTTCACTCGACAGCGATGTTGTTCAAACCTTTGACACACAAATTGTATTTTAAAGCAATAGTCGAGAAGTTTAGCACAAATCCGGGTATTCGGTATATTTTCAGCAATGGCCGCAAAGTGGGTATGGAAATCCGGGAACATTTTCCAAACAGTGGCTTGAATGTCTGAGGCGGTCTGGAAGCTCTTACTATTGGTACGATCGTTTTACTAAAAGCATTTTAAGTAGCTTCTATCTTTGGATATTCGGGAAGTGATCGCTCTTGAACGATAGTGTTATTGAATTTCAACCTTAATTGTAGCCTCTTGTATTTTAGAGAAAACCTTAAAACGTCATAGGTAATCTTTGAAGGTATTACTTAAACCACGTTGGGTGCCAAAACTAATTTAAAGCACAGGCAACGGGCGGATGCTAGCCTGACATTTTTTCTGCACATATCTGCGGGGGGGGCGTGTAGTTATTCGTACAATTACGTTGTAATAGACATCAAACCTTCAAACCTTCAAGAAAAGAGCGTACTCCCACCTTAAAGGCCGGCAACGCACTTGCGACACCTCTGGTGTTGCGGGTGTCCATGGACGACGTTAATCGCTTACCATCAGGTGATTCGTTTGCTCGTTTGCCCCCTATAGCATTAAAAAAAAAAAAAAAAAAAAACATGTCAGTCTATACAAAATTCAGATATTTCTAATGAAGGGAAACAGTACAAAAGCGACTCCTTTTAAATGTATTTTAAAGCAATAGTCGAGAAGTTTAGCACAAATCCAGGTATTCGGTATATTTTCAGCAATGACCGCAAAATGGGTATGGAAATTCGGGAACATTTTCCAAACAGTGGCTTGAGTGGCGTGTCCCTTATTTATGAGTCATGCGCCTAGCCGTGGCGGCTGCTCTACGCTCACTGCGAGCCCCAGCGCGGTCAGCTCTCGACTCAAGAATAAGGGACACGGACTGTTCCGAAACATGTCGAGCTATTTTCGACTTTATTGACGTGAGTAACCCGCTATGAGAATTTTAATATGTCTTTAGATAGGTATAACTTTTTATTGTCAAATTAAACTTTACTACCAAAAATAAGATCAGGCATAATAAAATTTAGTTATTTAACGCGATTTTCATCTGCATCACCTTCGCAACAATCGCATTCGACTTCGTCTCTATTTTCATCTAATGGTAGTTGGATAATATTATAATTATTTTATTTTATTTATTTTATTTTATTTATTCAATACTACTTAACTTATTTATTACTTTTTTCTAATATGGCAAGATTATTATGATATATGATCTATCCCAAGTCGGCAAGTTTTTTTAACAAATACTTATTTAATTCACTGAAAGAGGCCGAGTTGTCATAATTATCTGCTGTCTCAATTTGCATTGGAATCCTTTTACTTACTTTGTTTCAATATTGTTTTAGGAAATGTGCTTTCTTCAGTTACATACTTAAAGTAATTGTAACCTTTTATTTCACAAGTAAATGTCCTCTGTATCTTGTTTTTCTCATACTATACGAATGAAATAGGCCCTTTCGATCCGGACTTAAAAATTTGAATCTTTTTTAAAGGTCAAGAAGAGACTTATTAGAACTTGAAACTGAAAGAATACCTTGCTGTCTCTATTTTAAGTAAAACTACATTAAAAAAAGTTGAAATGGAATCCAGCCCTTTTGAAAAGACATCTATGCTTACTAAGAACAATTAAGAAAAGCATACTTTCTTGTCACAATTCAAGGTGATTGTAATCTTTGAAGGTATACTTTAAAAGTGGGTGCCAAAAGTAATTTAGAGCATAGACCCCGAGAGTAAGCTTGTCTGATTTTTTTTACGTGTATGGGTATTCATAATTATGGTTCCATAGTAATAGACATGTCAGTCCATACAACAATAAGATAAGTTAGAAAATTATTTTGGTAGAGAAGAGACAGTATAAAAGAAAGTGACTCTTGACTAAAAGTGGCTATTCGTACGGTTGGTTACATATCATTGTATGACAAATCTATTAGATACGATATTTCTGTTTTTTTTTTGTTGAGTGGAAAAAGTGCGAATGCGACTCTTTTTGTATAATTATGTACTTGTTTTATTTCGAACTATTAACTATAGGTATCTACTGTGGTTACAATGGTAGGTGGGCATGTGGCAACTTCTTTCGTATGAACTTGATAAATATACTTAACATAATTCAGGTCTATCTAAGATTCATCTTATAGTTTCCTAAGCGATGAGCCCGGCTGGCTAGAGCTTCTAAGCGCCTCAGAGATCATACTTAAAGTTTACTAACGACGCTTAGTAGCTTGTATTAGAAATATTGTATACAATATTATATTACTATACCAAATAGTTGCCATAATTGATATAGGCATTTATGAATAAACGTGTATAATAAATATTATAATGAGGGAAGGAAATTATCACATTTTGATATTGTATAGTAAAGCATTATATTTCAAAAATGACAAGACTATGCTTATGCATTCAATTTTACACCAATCACCGAGAAAGCAAAGAGTAACGATACTTTACAGATTAATTTGAATCTGATTTGTAGTGTGTAATCGTCACGCGTGTCTTTTTTCATCAATAATATGAACGATGCTTTAATTAATACTGGTACCAAATCCTTTCGACTTCTGAATCATGTAAGCAATATTAAAATCTATTGATATATGTAACCTAAAACAAAAAATACATTCTCACGCCAACCGCACCCATAGTAACGTCCAAGCCACTCCCAGACAGTCCACAGGCCACTTCTTTCTTTGTTCCTCCTTACAATATTTTGTTTGCCCTCCTCTGAATGCTCCCGTAAGTATTTGTGTCCAGCTGATGAATGGCCTCTCCTGAATGAAGTTTGCCGCAACTCCCAGTGGTGGTAAGGGGACTAGATTTGCTCAAGCCGCAGCTTTTATCTGCATTAGATTTTTAAACGTCTGAATGGATGCACCTACATGGAGTTTGCGTCGAGTGCCAATGATGGGTTCTGGAAATATAACGACATGTAAAAGGATGAGCATTGTTTCGTCAGTGGTCATCCATAGCTTGTACCTCACTCTAGTATTATTTATGACTTTTTAAATATAAATTACTTACATGTGTACCATGTTTTTTTTTATTCTACGGCTAAATTTCTGTTTTTACTATCGATCGTGGCATAGAGTAGTCTTGAACTCACATTCCAGTTAGAACATGACAGGTAAGGGGTAGCCGAGTTGACTTACCAGCACTATCAGTAAGAATCTAGCAAAGCATACTAGTACGAGTAACACATATTCAGTGAAACCCATCTACGAGTACATCAATGTAACACGATTCATAACCGCAGATTACACTTGCACAACCACACATACAAAGCAACAAAGCCTGTTCAACCACTCAGGGCTTCTGTGTGTTGGTCTGTTCCAATTAGTTTAGGCAATATGTCAAAGGTGGACTCGTCAAACTCCACACAAAGCATTTTGTAGTGAAGTGATCCTGCCTTTTGATTGAAGTGCTATTTGAAATGCTGCCCGAAAGTATCATGCAGATTGAATAGTTTTATTTTGTGTGAAGTTTTATCAAATAGTCCAGTGCTTAATCATCCATGGTGTGAAATAATGATTTTATCAATATTCCTATTCACCTGTATTTGCTTCATATTCAAATAGTCGTGTTTTCATTATCTATCATGCTATGGTGCACTCTCGTACTTACTATACGTACTTGTTAGAACGTGATTTGTAGACCGGCTGGTTGGCATGGTCAGGCATAAGACGAGACGACGACAATTTCGAAAACATAATTAATACCTGGAATGAAGAGCAATATTGCAAAACTTAGATATAATTATATAAAGAGAATTATTTGAATTATTTGAAAAAATCTTTGATGTCGAAGGCTTATTACACAGTAGAGGACTATTTAACAGACAAACATGCATGGCCCATACCAGAAACTAAGGAAATCAACAAAAAATTAAATTGAATGTACTGCTTATAGAGTGAAGGACACAGTTCACGAAAGAAATCATATCAAATGTTGTGTATATCGTGTAAAACCGTTTAATTTTGTTTTATTTTGTTTATTCTTTTTCTTGTCTTTCTGTTTCACTATTTTCTTTTGATATGGTTTCTTGTAGAACCACATATTGTAAATAGTTTTACTACTTTTGTAATTTCTTTTGAAAAAATAAGTCCCGCCGAGTTTCTTGCCGGTAATAATCTTCTCGGGCTGTGGTGTAGGGATAGAACCGGTAGTAGCTTTTTTTTTTTGACGTTCATAAGTGCATTGTAATGTGCCTCAATTGAAAAATAAAGATATTTATCATTTATCATTTAAAGATAGCCTTTAAATACTCAAATGTGCTTGAAAAACTTTATTGTGGTTAACTGAAATACTAAAATCACAAAATAGATCCTGAAAAATAGTATGAAATTTACTTATTACAGTAAACGCACCGATGATAGAACGTGCATTGGTAATGGAACGCTGAATGCAAAACAAATACTATAATATAATAAATAAGTACCTACCTATATATAAAATAATGTTTAAACTTGTTGGCACCATTCTAGCATTGACTGTAGTCATTAAGCTGCTAAATACTGAGGTGTTTGATGATTTCTGTCTTGTCGATTCAAAATGGCGGTATAACAAAGAAGGTTGCGCCGATATCAGCGAGTTAAGCAAAAATATTTCGTTACAATATGTTATTCCTTTACTAAACCAACATTAAGTTAACCATTAATCGGGGTCAAGCTACAATCAGTTGTTAATGTAGAAATTTTTATGTTTAATGATATTGGACTAGTTTTTACTGGGCCGATAATGGAACGTCCATTATCGGTCCAAAAAAGATGGATTTTCATTTGCCTATTTTAGAACCGATTACGATATTTTATATTAAATACGTTATAAATATATAATAAGCGTTGGACTTCAACTTTGAACACATTATTTAGCAGTACAACTTATACAGGTATCAGAGAAAATATCAAAATACTCCGAATTTGCTCTTAAAAGTTCCATGATTGATGCGGTTACCCTATATTTCTAACCTAGCTTTAAAGCGTATAAAACATAAATTGGCTCTTATTTTGATTCATTACATACCTTTATATAATTTAAAAAGGTCTAGCATAAATATAAGTAATAAATTATACCAAAAGCGTTATGAGGGCTTTGTTTTGAAATCATACAAACCTTTTTTATAGCCACAATAAGTGATGGAGCGAGTGGTGAATGAACCTCAGCGTGGCACAAGTGATAAAAAATTGCTTGACTAAAGCATAGGGGGTAGCGAGCGTTGATTCCAATATCTCTTAAGCCCACTTACACCACCCAGGGTTATATAGCCACATTAGCCACTAACCCTGATAGGCTGTCAAGTTCCATAAAAAAAAAACGCTTGACGCCGGGTTATTTCGTTAACCCGGGTAGTGCAAGTGGCCATTAATTTACAAACTGAGTGATCACCTTAGACTTACAGCTTGCGCTTATTTAAAAATACCTACAGTATGTTTAAATTAGCGCAATAATCGCTTAGGGCTACTTACACCAACCGGAGTTAGCCCATTAACCCGGAAAAAGGCGTTTATAGAGTATGGACAGTTAATTCCGGTTTGAGGATGACTCACACTAGGACGGCACGGGACGGAACGGGATGGTACGAGACGGGATAATCTGTCAAATTCTATAGAAAGAATCACGCGATAGCTCGGAGACCTGAAATGTCACGTGACGATCTCTATAGAAACTGACAGATCGTCTCGTCCTGCCCCGTCCGGTCCCGTCCCGTCCCGTTCTAGTGTGAGTCATCCCATAGTCGGCTAACGTAGTTGGCAAGCGCCAATTGTGCCAATCCGATCAGTGTGTTTTACCTAAAATACCTGTATTCACGCATGGTGTGGAGAACTCTTCTATAAGAAGTTTATTTATCAGTAAGTTTTCTCTTTCCAAAATGGCAGTGTTTTTAAATCTTTGTAGCCAACCTGGAGCTAATTTGGCTTATTCCTTTCGTCCAAGAGTGGCAGGAAATGTGTTCTATTGATTGAAATTTAGACATGCCCGACTGACCATGACCAAGTTCTAGCTCCCGTGAACCGCGAATGAACATTTGTATTTCTTTTTGCAATTTTTGTAAGTGACAGGGTGGCACAAAATCGTAATGGCCCTTTCTTCATTTAGTATTGCAAATAATAGTGTGGCACAAATTCGTTAAGGCCCTTTTATAATTTTGTATTGCAAATTACAGGGTGGCACAAAATCGTTATGGGTCTTTCTACATTTAGTGTTGCAAGTGACAGGGTGGCACAAATATGTTATGGCCCTCTTCTCTCTTATCACTTGCACCATTTTAGAATTGACGAACAACCGCCCCGTCTAATGGCTCAATAAAATGGCAGAACCATCACCGATACAGTTATTGGACCTGCCTATAAACCACACGCGGGTCGCATTTTTGAACATTCCGTTCGATATGCGACGACTTTCAGGAAATATGAACACTGGCGAAGGTGTTACGGGTCGAGCTCTTGGAAGGTAAAATGAAGCAAACAATACCAATAATAATATCTAATATTTTATTTAACTATTCTAGTAAACTTAATCTATGTTGAGCGCCAGGAGGGAATTGATGACGACTGTAGGATCCCTGCCTATCCTTTCTGCCACCGGCTAGCCACTATGGGCTTTAGTGCTTGAGAGCACCGTAAAGGGCAGTTCCTTAGGCTAAAAGTGAAATTAATGTTTTAGTCTCGAACTATTCATTTCCAATTAGTATTTACTTAATTGGTAGCCTGCCACTAATAAAACTAATTGCCAAACTTACCCCTTTTCTAGCAAACACATACACAAAACAAATGTCCATAAATTATGAATTATCCACGTTAATCACGCAAACATTGGCAACTGTATAAAATTTCTCATTTTGAGTCGTACATAATTGTATTAACTGTTCCACACTCGGTGAAACATTTGAACAGAGTGACTGTTAAATTTGAGATTGCGAGGGTTGTCGTATAATATTGTTGCTAACTCGATTTTTGCTCATCATGATTCTGTACCGACCGAGTAGTCAATGAGGAAACCAGATAATTGAGAAAAAGCAAAAATTGCAATTTGGTCCAGGATCGAACCCAGACCTATAGCGTGACCGCATCGCTATTTAGTCAACCTGTGACTCCGCTGGGCTATCCAGACAGTTAAGACAACGTGCGAATTTTGCCTATGCATGATCTTGATCTGAATAGCGCTAAACCTTATGACTTGAACAATAAGGTCTAAATTAGGTTGTGCTGTATTTAGCGTTATGTTCCGCAAACTTGCCGAATGCATAACATGCCTCCTCCCTCTTTAAAAAAAAAACGTGTTTTTTTTTTAATGGTATGGCTTAAGGTCTTTTGAATGCCAGACCCCAATATCTTTCCCAAACTTATTGTTCAACCGGAATACCTCATCGGAGATCTTATTAACTACAACTGCTTTGTCGAATTTCGGAGCTAGTTTAGCTTTGAACTTATTATTGGCGTTCGATAAATATTTAGTCCTCCTCCAAACAATATCTCCAACCTCAATACGACAAGGCCTACGTTTAGAATTATAATACTCAGAACTATTTTTATGTGACAATCGCATTTTTGATTGCACTTCCAAAAATACCTTTTCTCTATCTTTAATATTTTGTAACCAGCTAGTTACATTCACTTCATGGTCTGACCTCAGATCGAAGCCTATGTCATCAATTGTTGTTAAACTAAAATTAGGTACTGTAGCTTCCCTCCCAAAGAACAGATATGACGGCGTTAGCCCTGTAATTTCATGTACTGCTGATCGAATGGCATATCCTATCTCTTGTAAATGAATATCCCACTCATTATGTTTCCTACTCGTCGTATATGTAGAGATCATAGTGCCGATAACTCTATTCGTGCGTTCCGTTGGATTACTTTGAGGGTGATAGTTAGGCGTGTACCATATCCTGCAGTTAAATTCCTCGGCTAACTCCTTAAATAAATTTGAGGTAAACTGTTTGCCATTATCACAAATAATAGCCTGAGGCGTACCGTAAAGAAGAAACTGGTTCTTCAATATTTCACATATTTTGTCTGCTTTCCCAGTTCTCAGAGGGAACAGCAATGTGAACTTACTAAACCAGCAAGAAATTACTAGTAGCATAGTATTACCGCTCTTGCTTTTTGGATACGGCCCCATCAAGTCCAACGATACAATCTGCCATGGCTCTGATACATCTCTGTGACACCCCATATGTCCTAAAGGTAATTGATGAGATACTTTGTACTGTGCACAAGTTTCACAACCCTTGACATAGTTCTTGACATCAGATAACATATTTTGCCAGTAATATCTTTGTCTTACTTTAAAATACGTTTTACGAACCCCATAATGACCCGCTTTAACGTCATCGTGACACTCGCGTAAAACCTCTGCTCTAAGGGACTCTGGTATGTACAGCTTCCACGAGTTGTGTTTATTAGGGAACTGCTTCAGATGTACTCTTTTGAGGAGTAAACCGTTTGTAACCGCCCACTCCGGATCCTCCTGTGCTGTTATTTCTAACACCTTTTCCTTATACCAGTCATCTTTATGTTGATCTAAAATGTCAATGGTACTGACCTCTACCTCGTTATTATTGCTCCTAGATAAAGCATCCGGAACTGTGTGTGATTTTCCAGGTCTATGAACTATATCAAAGCTAAATTGCTGAAGTTTCATAGCCCACCTAGCCAACCTGCCGTGAGGATCCTTCATTTTATGTAGCCATTGAAGTGCGCTGTGATCCGTCACTACTGTGAAATGGGTACCATCTATATAGGGCCTAAACTTTTCTATAGCATGTACTATACTGAGCAGTTCCCTCTCCGATGTCGAATAATTACACTCACGATTATTTAACTTACGACTTAAGTACGCCACTGGCTGTTCCGAATCCTCAATTTTTTGACAAAGTACCGCACCTATGCCGTTATTTGAAGCATCCGTCTGTATGACAAAAGGTTTCGTAAAATCAGGACAAGAGACCACTGGCGCGGTTGTCAACAGAGTCTTCAACTTTATGAATGAGGTCTCCGCTTCATCTGTCCATGTGAACCTCTTTGACCGTTTGCCTTTCGTCAAGTCATGCAAGGGAGCAGCCACGAGTGAAAAGTTTTCCACAAACCTCCTGTACCAACTTGCTAAACCTATAAATCGCTTTAGCTCTGTGTAAGTCGTGGGCCTAGGAAAATTTATGATAGCTTCCACTTTGTCAGGGTCCGTTCTTAAACCATCCTTATCAACTATATAACCCAAATATCGTAGGCTTGATCTAGCAAACTGACATTTGTCTACATTTATAGTTAAGTTGGCCTGCTTCAGTATGGTCATTACTTTACGTATCAGTGCTAGATGCTCTTCAAAAGTGGCCGAACAAATTACTATGTCATCCAGATATGCCCATATTTGATCTTCGCTCGAACGAAATAGTAAATCCATTAATCGCTGTTGTGTCTGCGAAGCATTAACCAGTCCGAAGGGCATGACCTTGAACTGGTATAAGCCTCTACCAGGAATCGCAAAAGCTGTTTTCTCTTTACTGCTTTCCTCGAGCTCGATTTGCCAAAAAGCAGATTTTAAATCTATTGTGGTCAGAAACCGAGCATTGCGCAGGCTGTCAATAATATTAGATACTCTAGGCAGCGGGTAAGTGTCTCGCTTAGTGACCTTGTTCAGCTGTCTACTGTCCAGGCAAAGCCTATTATCGCCATTAGGCTTTTTAACAACCAAAACAGGAGTACACCAAGAGCTATAAGATGGTTCAACTACGTCCTTAATGAGCATGTCATCAAGCTCTTTTTCGATTTCCCTCTTTATGACCGGCGAAAAGTTATACTGTTTCTGATGAATTGGACGACTCTCGCCTGTGTCAATCTTGTGCTTCAGTATCGTTGTCCTACCTAAGCCGGTCCCAATTTGGTCTTTCATTTCTAACACTACGGCCGATAGCTGTTCCTCCTGTTCTATGTTTAAACAGTTTCTAGCAACTACTGCGCGTTGCCGAATCTAATTGTGCAATGTTGTACGTGACTTCACTTTTAAAACGTAACTCAATACCAAATGCATCAAAAAAATCCTTACCAAGTACCAATTGATGAACTAAACCTGGCATAAGCCTGGCTGGGATAACCTTAAACTGATCATCAAAGTTTACTGGTATATCAAATATTTCCTTAATAAAATGCTGAACTCCCCCAGCTGTTGTTATTATACTAGGCTTTACCGAGGTCGGCCTTAGACCCAAATTACCTAACATGTCCGCAAAATTCGCATTAACCACAGTACGATTTGCGCCATTGTCCAATAACCCTATACAGTCATGACCTAAAATATTTACCACTACATATGACCGGTTATCATTCTCTTTTGACATTATTAACGGACAGATTTCTTCATCCCCTTTCGAAAAGAAAGCCTTTATTATATCTAGCCAATCCTGCCACTCTTTACAATGTTGCCTAAGGGGGAGATCTACTGGGCAGAGTTCGAAGTTCCCCCTGCCGAGTTTTCCTTGCAACGACAGTCTTTGCTTGTGACGCCAAATTTCCCACAGCGATAGCAAAATAGGCGCTGTCGTGGCATAGTGCACTCTCTAAATGCATGCCCGCTCTCCCGGCAATTCCAGCAGCGTCTGTTGGTGGAAGCAGCAACCCCCACCACAGCAACCTCACCTATCTCTGCCACGTTTACCGGTTGATTGCTTCTGTAAGCCAAATCTGGTTCAAGAATAGACCTCAAATTTTTTGGCTCCTGAAAATTGTCACAATTTATCTTTGTACGTTCAACGACCCTAAGAACATTAACCAAATCTGCTGTGGTGTAAAACTCGTCTCTACACACGGCCCTTTGGTAGTACGGTTGCAAATTTTTTAGAATGATATTTATTTTTTCCTGCTCCGTCAACTTTTTAGGTAGTCTATTGAACATATTCTGCATGACAGCAATATATATTGTTACTGACTCCTCTCTACCCTGACTTCTCTGTCTAATTTCATCCAAAAGTTCTTCTTGATAAAACGGTGCCTGGAATGTCCTTTTCAAAAGCGCGACTAATTCCAACCAAGTCGAGACATATTCTTTATTCGCCCGAAACCAAATCAGTGCCTCACCTTCAAAGAAATCGACGGCGTAACGCCACAGGTCCAAATCCGTAGCGTTTCTTGCTTCTTTCAACTCCGCCACTCTTTCAAGGAATGCATTAATACTCATACTACCCTTACCTGAGAATTTTAACCCCCATTGACTAATGGGTACTAACTTCCTTTTCACGAATCCTTCATCCATCGTGGATGAACGCGCCAACCTTTCATTTCTACGGACCATCGGGAGATCGTCGCCAACGGCCACCTTATCTCCGACCAATACCTGTTCCTTCATCTGCGATGTGCCAGCCTTAACCTCTAAGTTTTTAATAATCTTTAATCCTACTTCACCTAATGTATCCTGCAAGATAGTTTTGTCCTGCGCTGACAAATCTCCTTCGTCTGAATCATCCTGCTCTTCTAATCTCTCTAACAATGACAGACACTGTTGAGACAACGCCGTCTTGATTACAGTCTCATCTTCAGACAAGCTTAAGCTTCCAATCAAGTTTAACCTATTCTGCACGTGGCACAACCTCGCCACTAAACGTCTAAACAGGCTCCTGTCAGGTTTACCTACAATTTCCGAAACATAATTAGTCAGCACATTCAGTTTTGCGGTACATAACTCTAACTCAGCCTTGACATTTTCCGTAACGGCCCGCGGTGGCTTGATTTCTCGTGCAAACTCCTCTGACTCATCGTTCAAAATTAACTCCTTCAATATTTTTTTAAGAACGGAAACCGGACTTTTGATGATTATCCCTCTGCTCGCAAGCTCAAATTCCAACTCGTCTTTCAACAAAAAATTGGGATCCATTATGATACAAATAAAATATTTTAACTATAAAACAAAAAAACAGGGTAAGTAGCCTTAAATTTCAAACAGTCCTATACTACAAATACAATTTTACTCGAATTTAAATCCAAATACACTTAATACCCAACACAAAAAAACAAATCTCAATACACTTATAATATTTGGCTACGTACCTACTTATCCTAACACAACCTAACTAACACTATAACAACAATGTAAGAATCTGGTAATCTTCACTAGCACTTTAACAAAAGAATACCTTGTTCACACAGAAACTTAACCGATACATTACAATAAGAAAAAAAACAAACAAGCAACAAGCTCGTCCACCCATATGTTTTAACGTTAGGCGCCAATTTGTTACGGGTCGAGCTCTTGGAAGGTAAAATGAAGCAAACAATACCAATAATAATATCTAATATTTTATTTAACTATTCTAGTAAACTTAATCTATGTTGAGCGCCAGGAGGGAATTGATGACGACTGTAGGATCCCTGCCTATCCTTTCTGCCACCTATGCCACTATGGGCTTTAGTGCTTGAGAGCACCGTAAAGGGCAGTTCCTTAGGCTAAAAGTGAAATTAATGTTTTAGTCTCGAACTATTCATTTCCAATTAGTATTTACTTAATTGGTAGCCTGCCACTAATAAAACTAATTGCCAAACTTACCCCTTTTCTAGCAAACACATACACAAAACAAATGTCCATAAATTATGAATTATCCACGTTAATCACGCAAACATTGGCAACTGTATAAAATTTCTCATTTTGAGTCGTACATAATTGTATTAACTGTTCCACACTCGGTGAAACATTTGAACAGAGTGACTGTTAAATTTGAGATTGCGAGGGTTGTCGTATAATATTGTTGCTAACTCGATTTTTGCTCATCATGATTCTGTACCGACCGAGTAGTCAATGAGGAAACCAGATAATTAAGAAAAAGCAAAAATTGCAATTTGGTCCAGGATCGAACCCAGACCTATAGCGTGACCGCATCGCTATTTAGTCAACCTGTGACTCCGCTGGGCTATCCAGACAGTTAAGACAACGTGCGAATTTTGCCTATGCATGATCTTGATCTGAATAGCGCTAAACCTTATGACTTGAACAATAAGGTCTAAATTAGGTTGTGCTGTATTTAGCGTTATGTTCCGCAAACTTGCCGAATGCATAACAAAGGTTATTGCTTTTGAAATTGAAATTCTATTTTTGAAGTCGAAGTTGGCTCGTTATATTTCAGAGTTAGGATTCTTGTATTGTTAGAATGACGTACTGATTCTCTTTTAGTGGGGCTTTACTTTACACTTTTCCAAACAAATTTTAAAAGTAAGTTCATATCTTTTTACACTTTTTTGAGCAAAGCAGCAAAATATCATTAGATATCAGTTAGTTTTTTATTAGTATATTCAATTGTTATTATTGTAAAGCTACTATCGCGTTCAAAATTGCATGGGCAGTTTATGAATGAATTTATTCACAAATTGCTCATGCACTTTTCAACGCGTGTGTATGTACATATGTGATTGTTTATAGTAAAAGGTACCACTTTGTCGATCGTTGATAAGGTTGATTTCTAAATGAATCTTTATAACATCAGCGCCTTATAGGCCAGCGACAAAGCGGTACCTTTTACTAAAAACGATACGATAATAAATAAATAAATAAACAAATGAGACAAATAACGTCTTACAACCTTTAACATGAGGAGTAAACCTTATGTTTACTCCTCATGAAGACACTTTGAACTATGAAAATAGATAACAGAAGGAACATCTAATATTTCAAGAAAAATCTTACGCGTATCTTTTATTTCCACACCAAAAAAATTTTTAAGGAACAATAGTCATTCCTTTTTTTAATTTTGCAAAACTAAACAATAGTATTTCTAATAAATTCCAAGGAGTTTCGTCACAAACATGTAAAACACCGTGAAATTCATATCGATTCACGAAAACTGGCGCGAAAAATGTATGAAACTGTCATGAATTTAAAATATACATTCCGCACCAGCTTTCGTGAATCCATTTATACCTTCTATATATTTATGAGGTACGGGAGAACGTCTGTTCGTATTATGTATACAAAAAGTTATATATTTTTAATGCTTGTACTGTTTATTTCTGGTTGGTTTTCAGAATACATATTATAAGATTACCTATTTAAAATACTATTAAATAGAAGAAAAATACCTACTTGCCCGCAATTTTTCATTTGTTTTCTCCCCGTCAAAACGAGTGCATATGACGGAAAAATTTAATACATTTTAAGTTTTTGACACAAAACCAAGGAGAGTTGCAAGCAGTGAAATTATGAACCCATGTCCATAATATTACAGTTACCAGTGTGTTACAGTTACCATGGGGTAGTGTTAGTAAAAGTGGCACAAAGTTAGTTTTGTGTTTTATAAATCAGGAAATTTGGATGGCAAAGATGCAGCTTTTTCTATGGATGTTTATAATTTTCATACAAAATATAAAAATACTTTTTCAGCAAAACCAAGCGCAGATGGCGCTAATAGTTAATAAACATGTCATTCGATATGTTTAATGGACATAAACATAAGACGTATATTTTCTATTTAGTTCAAGATAGTTGGAAGTGTTGAAAAAGGAAAATAAAAATGTCTTGATTTGGAACAACAAAAGTCTTAAACTAAAAAAATCCTCTCAACATCCCGCACGTCTGTTGCCCCAAAAAGGAAGCCGATCAGTGTGTTTCGAAGCATGATAGTGAGACGACGCTGATTTTCAGTGGCCTCTGTATTTTGGAAAATGAAACTTAAATAATCCTTAAAAGCCGTAAAAAACTAACACCAGTAACATGTGTATTACAGAAAACACAGTTTTCTTTTAAGTAGGCTCAAAAATACAAATATTCTTAACGAAAATCTAATGGAAATTGTCTCACAAAAATAAGAAGTAGATGTATAAAGTGCCTAAATCTCCTTTATTCAAAATTACGGTTTCCACTGCATTTCGCGTCCCCGTTTTTGCACCAACTAAATCCCACCTGGTGGGTCTCAGACACGTCCGTTTCATTCCTGCAGGCAAATAAGTAATTCCTATAACTATCAACCCATTTTAACCAGTATAACAGCGACTTTCGGTTACAAATACTTGTAACTAGTACCGAGATCACTGTTATTTTGGGTCGCGTGAATAGGAGCTTTGGATAGGGATGGAAATACGAGATCCTGAGTTTGTTTGTGGGGAGAAATTGAGTTAGTTTCGTGCAATATTGTCTTACTTGCATTTTAAGTACGCTACGTAGTGTGGGAGCTTTAGTTATATATTTTTTGAGCTTGTAACTAAGTTGGCCATGTTTGAGAATTTCGTTGCCGCGTACGTTGAGTTAGTAGATAGGGATGGACGTTACTGTAGCGAGTAATATTTATAAACGCATAAAGTTTTGAACACTATTTAGCTAATCACGGGGCTTACATTTCAGGAGCGGTTCCACTTTAATACGGCAAATTATACGCATTTAGGTGATAAAATGAGTTAATGTATGACATTCATCTTCATCCAAGGCTCTACAGCCCGTGGTGGGCCTTGGCCTGGTCGAGTAACATTTTCCAATCTCGCCTGCTCATGGCTTTTTCTTTCTTGAGGTGTTTATGGATGCCGTCCAACCACCGGAGGTCTTCCTTTACCACGGGATCCATCTAGTTTACCAAGCAGTAATTTTAGAGGGGTTATGTGTTCCTCCATCCGCATTACGTGTCCGGCCCAGCGTAGGCAGCCTATCTTTATGATCTTAGTGACTTTTGGTTCCTCGTACAGGTCATAAAGCTCCTGGTTGTACCGTGATCGCCAATATTCGTCCACCAGCAGGCCGCCAAAAATCCTCCTTAAAATCTTCCTTTCAAAAACCAGTAGCCGATTTTCGTTTTCTTTGCTCAACACCCAAGTTTCCGAGCCATAAGTTAGTATTGACCGCATGTGAGTTTTAACGTTCAACATGTATGACAATGCGGTGCGCTTTGTCATAGACCCAAGCATGTCAAATCAGCTAGGAAAGAGTGGTCGGGTTTATCAATGTGACAGCGTCAGTAATGACAGTTTCAGTCGGTTCTTTATTGTATCATTAATACTTATTAAGGGTTAGTAGCATGGGGTCTAAAACGCAACTCGCCTAAGGAGCTGCTCGTCTAAGTCGCAGAAGGTCTATTTCGCATCTCGTCTAAATAGCAGTTGGTCTAAAACGCAACCGGTCTAAAGCGCTGCTCGTCTAAGTCGCAGGTGGTCTGAATCGCATTTCGTCTAAGCAGCGGTTTGTCTAAAACGCAACTGGTCTACAATTTTTCTCGAGTCGCAACTCGTCTAAGTAGCAAGTGGTCTAATTTGTAACTATTGAGGACGTGGGAAGTGGCAATATTTCATAGTTATAACACCTAATACATGACTTGAAAGTGCTAAATTAATTTCGATAAAACTTATAAAAGAGCCCTTTTAGACAAAAAAAACCGTCCAAGAGCATGTCGGGCCATGCTCAGTGTAGGGTTCCGTAGTTTACCGACCGTCACAATAGGCAACCTTGAAAAGTGTTTTAATAGATACCATATTCAATATGCTTATAATAATTAGCAATTCGATGATACTTCCGATCACACACGTCCCGACCCCATCAACTCCGGAAAAATATTAACAGAGCGAAGTAGACCACGGTACAGCGCCATCACTCGGGAAATTAGGTTCTACTTTTGTATTTTTTTTCATATTTTTTTAACGTAACGTAGTGTGGGACGCCCTCCTGCCAGGTGGACCGATGACTTGAGAAAGGTAGCTGGTAGTGGTTGGATGAGGGTCACGAAAGACCGTACTTTGTGGCGCACCCTTGGGGAGGCCTACGTCCAGCAGTGGACTGCAATAGGCTGATTGATTGATTTTTTAACGTATAGTTCAAAAGTTAGAGGGGGGGACACATTTTTTTAAACTTCTGCGGCGATTATTTCCGAAAATATTAACTTTATCAAAAACTGGTCTAATCCTAAAAAACCGGCAAAGATCATATCGGACCATGATCAGTGTAGGGTTCCATAGTATACCGTCTGTCACAATAGGCGAAACCAAAAAGGTTTTTAATAGATACCATGCTTCCATCCATAAAAAAACCGGACAAGAGCATGTCGGGCCATTCTCAGTGTAGGGTTCCGTAATTTACCGACCGTCACAACAGGCAACCTTAAAAAGTGTTTTAATAGATACCATGATCAATATGCTTATAATAATTAACAATTTGATGATACTTTCGATCACACCCGTCCCGACCCCATCAACTCCGGAAAAATCTTAACAACGCAAAGTAGACACGGTACAGCGCCATCTCTCGGGAAATTGGGTTACTAATTTATACAAACTAGACGGGTTATGTACGTTGGGTTTTCGGGGGTAACTTTTGACCGCGTGAATTGATTTGAATCATTCGTTATTTATTAGAAGAAAGATACGTGCGGAATGATAAATTAAGTACACAAGATTAAAAAAAATGTTTGCATATTCCGTTAAATTACAAACTTAATTCAGAAATTATTTTGTACAATTTTTCAAAAACCGTTCAACCAATCAAGTTCAAAATAATTCTCCAATAAAGTTCTTATTAAGTTCTACTTTTGTAAGTTTTTTCATATTTTTGAACGCATAGTTCAAAAGTTAGAGGGGGGGTAGTATGGGACCCCACAGTATGTATGGGAGGTACCCAAAAAAAAATTTTAACCTCTTTTTATTTTACCACTTTGTTGGCGTGACCGATATAAATACTTGTACAAAATTACAGCTTTCTAGTACTCACAGTCACTGAGATTATTCGCGGACGGACGGACAGACAGACAGACAAAGCGAAACTATAAGGGTTCCTAGTTGACTACGGAACCCTAAAAAAGGAGTATCTTCTTAGCACTTACAACTTCTTATACACCCTTTTAACCGAGAAGATACGTTTTTTTGGAAAAAATCTAATATTGCTGGAAGGATGACTCTCACTAGGACGGGCCGGGACGTCACCGTTCCGTTCCATTTTTTACGCTATGAAAAAGTGCCCCGTCACTTACAAAGCTTTGGGTATTCACACACTTTTTCTCATAAGTACTTTTTTGTGAGACGTCCATTTAGTACCTATAGGTACAAATTAAATTACGCCATTCCATACAATTACTGCCCTAATGCTTCCCCAAACAAATATTTTCACAAACACACTCCGTTGTCACCCTCCGAAACCCTTTTTACACATTTAAAAAACAGTACGTGGGTATGTTAGCAATAAATTGTAAGTTGTCCCTTCCCAAATACTGATTTACTTTCCTACATTCTGTAGCCAAATCGAAAATAGGGTTGGGGTGGAAATTTAGTTGAAACCCTGGAGACATATTTCAACCCCTGTTTTATTTTCGTGAAAAATATGCTGGATGGAGTTAGCATATTTTCTGGTCATTATGCGTCGTAAAGGGAAATGTTTACAATTGCAGAATTTACATAGTTAAGTGTGAAGTTGGTACGTCCTCGTCACTTTGTTGTTATGATTTAAATTAGACGAAATGCTTGGTATTGTAATTTGAAAAAGCTTTACAATGTATGTAAATGTATTAGTATTATAATAAGACTGTAGATAAACTACAGCTTCTTCCAGGGTAGGGGCGCGAAAGAGTCCATACGTGTCGATGACCGCTTTCCATCGGGCAGGGCGTGTGATTAAACAATGGCGTAATTTTGTTTACAAGTGACATAAACAAATATTATCCAATTCTTTAACCACATGCTATAGGGCGCGGACGCAGCGGACAATAATGGACTTTGTATTTTACTACTAGGGAAAAATGACCTTCTGGCCCCTGGGACCTCATCCTGCACGCCTGGATACATAATTCTGAAAAAAAAAAAGACGAATTTTTAAATCTCGAATTTGTTAATCCTGATTTTGAAAATCCAGACCTATCAAAACTCCGATCATCAAAATTTCGACTCATGAAATTTAAAATTCCGAATTGAAAGGAAAACCAGATTTTTAAAAATTCCGAATAAGATAATACCGAATCAGTAGTAAATTCGGGATTATGTTAATCGAAATTTTAAATACTCGTACTTTCATGTGTCGAAATTTTGATATATAGGATTTATAAAAATTCGGGATAGTAAAAATCGGGATTATGAAAATCGAAAAATAACATTTCGGAATATTTGGGTGATCCCGAGAAAAGTTATATTAATGTCGTAGAAGCTGTCTAGTAGTTTACTACCACACGTTAAAGGATGACTCACACTAGCACGGAACGGGACGGGACGGAACGGGGCGGGACGGGAAAATCTGTCAATTTCTATAGAAAGAATCTTGTGATAGCTCGGAGCCCTCGGATATCACGTGACGCTTGCTATAGAAATTGACAGATTTTCCCGTCCCGCCTCGTCCCGTCTCGTTCTAGTGTGAGTCATCCTTAAGATTTAGGAAGATATATTATTTAAAAAGTCGTAGGTAGATTTTGTGGGTTACACACATTACAAGAGTCAAAAACCTATTTTGATTTCACAAAAGCAATATCCTTTTGAACATAAAATTATAAGACAGAGCTTAGTTTCGGTCGAGTCATAAATTTCACTTAACAGCCGTCTAGCTATCTCAGATCTTACTAATTGCTGCGAAAAGTTTCGTTCAACTCTGCACACCGCGGGTTCCGTTTGGACTTAGTTAAAAAACTATTGCTAGTTTGCTAACTGTAACATAGAAGTTGGAGATCAACTTCGGTGCTAATTACGTTTGTTGTGACGGTAAATGAACGATTTTAGGCGGGCACTGATGCAGCAAGGACAGCTGCTCAATTGCGCTTTCACTGTTTATTTTTTTGACGGTAACATCGCCCGATGCCGTTATGATCCAATCATTGAAAACTTCTCTTCGGTTTCTTTTAAGAGGCTGACAATAGTTAAATAATCACACACTGTGTATTGTAAAGGGGTTCGGCCTAGTGGTGTGTAGTGCTCCCTTGGTGTGACAGCACTGGCTAGAGTTCTCAATTTGAATTACACGTAAAGCCAGTCTCTCCAACTAACCAAGGCGGCTGTAAAGGTAAAACCTTTACAGTATTTATATCGGAGTAACCGAGATCGCACTATTAGCGGCCGGTCTGGTTTTACAAGGAGCAAACACGAAAAGTATTAAAATAATCAAAACCGTGAAATGTGACTCGTATACCTAAGTTTTAGTTATGAGCATAATGAAATTGTGAACTGCAGACGCCTAAGTCAAAAAAATAAAGACATAGAACCGTTTAATGATAAATTTAAGACCAAGCTTGGCAATTATTTTCTATCGAGCCGATTTCGTTAAGTTAAAAGTCATCTTTGAAATATGATGAATATTAACATATATTTTTACAAAAAACATGCTTAAAAACATGAATTAGGTGTTGTCAGCCCCTTAACCGAGAAGTTTAGTAAATCAAAAAGTGTTCATTGAGATTGAGCAAAGAATTACAAGGCGAAGATTCAATTGCGTTGGTGCATTATATAAACATCGATATCGAGATGGTCGATAAAAAAAAACATTCATGCTTTACTGTTCTAAGCGCTAGCTACTGAAATAGGTGTACAATTCATAGAGGCACGAAACTCCTCTAGTTTGAGTGCCATAATATCATTATTAATTAATCCGGGTGACTGGCGGCTGTTTAGCGGTGGGTGATGTATTGGTTGAGCAACAAAGGGGTTATAATCAATTGAAGGTGTGCAATTTATAGAGCTCCGAATTCGGTGTGATATAATAGCTAATTATGTAGCTATTTAATTCGAATATAACATTGTTAGGCGTTTTTTTTATACTACGACGGTGTCAAACAAGCATACGGCCCGCCTGATGGTAAGCGGTCACCGTAGCCTATGGACGCCTGCAACTCCAAATTGCAAATTGGGGGGAAAGCAGCAACAGGTAACAACCAAGGTGCGGTAAAAAGTGCTAAAGTCTCGGTTATAGAGGTCTGACCTATACTTTTTCATTAGAGTAGACTTTCAAAATCATGTGTGCAAAAATACAGGCGCAAATATTCAGTAGATCACCCCGCCAGGCGACGACAAAGAGCAACTATCGCTAACCCCACCGCTAAACAACTGTTAGGCGCCTGTAATAAAGTATGGCACACTAACTAGGGGAGTTTCTCTCCGTTTATACGGAAAAGATGGCATTGCATTGGGACAAGATAACGGCCGGGTCTTATGATCACTGTCAAAGTGAACAAATATATCTCCACACACCTTTCCCGGCTTATGCCCCGACTCGGGGACCCTGGAGTCCGCTTTGGCAACTAATTCCAAGATTTGGCGTAGGTGCTAGTTTTACGAAAGCGACTGCCAAAACTAAGAATAACTACAAAAACTTATATTAAATTAAATCAATTTTTTATGTCGAACATTCCGTCAATATTATAAAAAGCATTTTTCAGGAACCAGTTTATTTTTTATAAAATATGAATGTCATCATTTGTTTCATTAATACTTATTGGGATTAGTCCGGTTTCCTCACCATATTTTCCTTCACCAAAAAGCGTCTGGTAAATATCAAATGATATTTCGTTCGTTCCGAAAAACTTTTGTGGGGTTTGAACCATCTCGCTCGCTTTTTATAGGTGCAGTTGAATACTTAGTTTTTTTTAATACTACAGAAAACAATTTGAGTAATGTACCTATACTAAAATATCTAAGGCAATGACGATTACCGCGAGTAAATTTTCTGCTAGGAGCGCTAGTGGAACATAGGTCCTGCGTAAACATTTCAAACATCACTTTGTTAATATTCTCATACTGACACAGGACCCACGCATGAGTGGCTCCGCCTGGTGAGCGACAATACGGTAGCTCCCATTCAGCTCGTCTAAAAATAAAACCTACAGCCTCTATTTGCGGGACCCAAAAAAAGATTCTTTTCGCAAATCGCCCCATTTGTAACGCTTTGATTAATTTGTTTGCTTAAAAGAAATCTCTTCCAGACTAATTTGCTTGTCTAGAAGGAGATCAATGTAAAGCCTTTTCAATTAGCACTGAGAAATGTTTTTTTACTGAAATATGAGGGGATTTGAGAGCATTGAACTTTCCACTTAATCAAGATTATTTTTAAAGTATAAGCTTATGTAAATGGTGCTTAATTTGTTTGCAGTTATTTTTTTATTATTTAATGTTTGGATAATATTATTAATCTCAACTGAAACAAAATTTCTAAGGCTCTTGTTTTTGTTCTTTGTTTGTGTTGATTTTATAACTATGAAATACATGCCTTGTTTTATTTACTAATATTAATAAGAGCCGATTTCACTAAATTGATCATTGTATTCGAACAACACGGGGAGGGGAGTCGGCATATATACCGTTTTCCCTCTAAGTACAAGCCCAAATGGGAATACGCGGCTCTGTGTTGTAATAAGTCTGCACACAAAATATATCGAAGTGTGCAAGATTTGTTAGTTTAGTTGTATTATGTTTTAGGTGTTAGTGTCATCATTTTATATTGTTACTAGCTTTTACCCGCGGCTTCGCCCGCGTACTAAACGTAATTTTCAACCGTCTAAAAATAAGGAGGTTCTTCGTTGGGCCCGTATATTTGTATGTACATATGTATGTTTGTCCGCTATTATCTTGCGTTTGACTGAACGGATTTAAATGGAATGGATGGTTGTCGGAAAAGTGATCAAACTGAAAAATTCAAGTTGGCGGCTGTTTCTCAATTTCGACCTCTGATTTGTTATAAAGAACCTCTCGAACCCTTTATATGTGCCTACCGAGCTTTATCACGAACTTAACTATAAATTCAAGATGGTGGCCGTTGATGGTGGCGTTGGTGGTTCGTTAGAAAGAACCTTTCGGATCCTCGGATATCGATTTTCATCACGATCAGATCATAACTGAAGAAATTCTAGACGATGGCCGTTTTTCTCAGTTTTAACTTCAGATTATTCATAAAGAGAACCTCACAGATCCTCGAAAATCGATTTTAAAACGATCGGATCAAAATCGAAATAACTCAAGATGGCGGCTGGATCTCGCAGTTTTTACTACAGATTCGTTACTGAGGAATCTATCGGATCCTCAAATACCGATTATTATCAAGGTCGGATTAAAACTCAATAAATTCAAGATGGAGCCCCTTTTCGCAATTCTGATCAACCTATTTTAGATTTGAGGTAGGTAGAGGTAGGTCGTTAGGTAAGTTACATTTATTGTATATATTTCCCATGTTGACTTTTCACCCCATTTCGTACTCCTATTTACTCATTTCTCGTTAGGAATACTCCTGTGAATAAAATAGTGTAATAAATCTTGTTTCCCGATATACAATCAAATCCCACTACACCCCTTTAGGAGGAGAATTCTAAAAAATCCTTGCTATTTCCCGCAGCTTCGCCCGCGTACAAAATAAATGTTCAACCGTAACGCAATTTCAAAATCAAGTTGGCGGCTTTGATTCGTTATAAAGAACCTCTTGAACCCTTTGATATGTACCAACCGAGTACATATTACGATCAATGTTAACTTCTGATTCCTTAGAAAGAACCTTTCGGATTCTCAGATATTGATTTCCATCACGATCAGATCATAACTGACGAAATTTCAGATGGCGGCCTTTTCTCGCAGTTTTGGCTCCAGATTCATTGTAAAGAACCTCTCGGATCTTCTTTCTTATCTCAATTAGAAGGTGAATTCTGAAAAATCCTTTCTTAATGCACCCCTACACCTTAATAAGAAACCTACGTGCCAAATTTGAAATTCTAGAAACAGAAATAAACAACAAAACGACACTCATATTGATATTTTGAGATTTCAACCCCATCGCACCCCAACAGAAAAGATGGTGTATCATACGTCCACCTCATTGGATTTTAAAATGGTTGTTGTTTTTGATTTCAGCGACCCGATAAACCATAAATACGATAATCATGATGTTTTTTGACTTTGTTACCCCTTTTTGCCCTCTTAGGGGTTTAATTCTCAAAAAATCAAATACACGTCTTTACTCATTTATCTTTAGAAATACTCTTGTGTAGTTTTGAATAAAATAGTTTAACTAATCATGTTTCCCCATACATAGTTTGTACCGTCATTTCGGTGAATTTTGAAAACTCCTTTGTTTGTGCACCCCTACGCCTTATAAGGAACCTAAGTGTTAAGTTTCAAATCTATAGAACCAGAAATAAACAACAAAACGACACCCATATTTATATTTTTAGAGTTAGACCCCCTCGCGTCCCAACAGGGAAGATGGTATTTCACAATTGCCACGTTAGATTTTTAAATCGTGGTTTTTTTGTAATCAGCGACCCGATAAACCAGAAAACGATACCCATGTTGTTTTTTTTACTTTTTCACCCCTTTTCCCCCTTATATGGGTTGAATTCTCAAAAAACCTGAAACACGTGCTACCTCATTTATCTTTATAAATACTCCTGTAAAGTTTCAAATGGAATAGGCCAACTAATCTTGTTTCCCCATAAAAACTATGGACTTCCAAATCACCCCCTTAGGGGGTTGAATTTTGAAAAATCCTTTCTTAGTGCACCTCTAGACTTTATAAGGAACCTACGTTTCAAATTTGGTATCTCTAGGACCAGCGGTTTGGGCTGTGCGTTGATATGTCAGTCAGTCAGTCAGTCAGTTAGTCATTCAGTCAGTCAGTTTCTTGTTCATATATTATACCTATAGGTAGATAAAAACACCTTTTTTGTATTTTGATGAGAAACCTTTACACATAAAATAAAGTCTCTAGCTAAACGGAAAGCCATACAAACTTTCAACACCCTTTTCACCCTTATAAGGGTCGAATTTTCGAAATCGCTGAAATTACTTTTTGTAAACTCTAATGAGGATTCTTTTCACAAAATTTGTAGTCTATAACTAAAAGGGAAACGCTTCCGCCATACAAACTTTTAACACACTTTTCACCCCCTTTGGAGTTGGTTTTTCCAAAACGCTAAAATTACTTTTTTTGTATTTTAATAACAAACCTCTACACCAACTTTTGAATCTCTATCTAAAAAAAAAAACTTTCTTCCATACAAACTTTCAACCCCGATTTAACCCCCTTAGAAGATGATTTTTTCAAAACCCTTTCTTATTCGTTACCTTCGTTAAACACCTAACGTAATGTGAAAATTTCAGGATCATACGTTTAGTAGTTTCGGCTGTGCGTTGATCAGTGAGTCAGTCAGTCAGGACTTTTCCTTTTATATGTATAGATGTAATGTGTGCGAGTTCGTCTGTGTGTATCTCCCCCCCCCACTTCCACACGCTAAGTACGGTAAGATGTCGCTTTGACGTCTCCCAACGTTGGAAACCCGTGTTACTCAAAGATTATTATAACAAAAAAAACATATTTCTCTTTCTTAAAGTGATCATTTCGTTGGTTATGGTTAGTGCAACTAGCCTCTACCTATACTTACTCGTATAAACGCACATCAAACACAGGTTAGCTAAATTATTGTTTGTTCATACGAGTATAATATTTGTATGTCAGTTTAATATTTACTTTATAAACTTTTGTTTTTTTTTGTGCATGGTTGACTGGTAGAGAATGCCTACGCATTACGGTGGACTTAATGCTTTTATTCGTTATTGAAGATAAACATGTAAATTTACTTATGCCAAAACATTTACATGTGGTAAGTCTACTAAACTAAACACGTGGATAGGTCATTAAGAATCTAAATTATTAATTGTGATACAAAATACAAATTATTTACTAATGACAATAATAGCTATTGCGGTAAAGATTACTTATTAGCAGTAAGTCGGCCTTTTGTACTGCGTTTAATGTAAAATGTTTTTCTTTGTGTTTACAGACACGCGCAGTGTATCAGCGTTTCTTCCATTAAATTATTTTGTAACTACAATTTAATTAAGTAAGTACTATAACTCTAATTTTCACCACTAACTCCAACAAAAGCTTATTTAAAACTCTCAGAAAAAGCACACCCGGCAAGCACTAAGCCACCGGAAGTGGCCGGGAAATGGCGGCGTGTTTCCTGTTAACTCCCACTAAAGCTTTCAGCCAGGTAGGTATGTGGAAAATATGTCATTTCCGGTTGTTAAGTCGCCTTTATGAGATTAAAAGACGAATGCGAAGTTTCAAACGTGACTTCCGGTTTTTGCAGTCTGTACTGGGGCAAATAATATTTTGCTGTGGGTCAGCCTGTATTCAGAAATGTAAAATGGGATAGTAATTCTATTTAAGTGTTGCCATGACTGCTTGGCCAATTAATATTCCTAATGTATATTAAACAGGCCGACTTATTCCACTTAGCGTACGTAGTCGTCGTTAAGACTTTTTCACCTTAACAGCTCGGAAAGACTTTATTTGATGTTACGGACTTCATTCTATTCGCGAAATCAGTGAGAAAACTCAATTTAGCTCACTGATACACGCTGATAAAAAATCTTTGCTAATTCAGTTTATCAGGCGATGATTCGGATTTAGGTACTAAAGTAACATTTTATTGTACACAAAAACAGTTGAAATACAGTGAACGAAAATATATAACAAAGGCGAACCTACCTCTTAAAGGAATTTCTTCCAGTTAACCTTCTAATGTTTAAGAGAAACAGCGAAATAGGGAGCCAAGTACAACAACATGCACAACAAGGTACCTTAGGTACAAATGAAAAAGCAATATACGATTCGAAGGTACACTCCTCTATCTACGCATAGGTTCTGTGCGTAAAATCACAGATTCTAAAATAGTTCTTGAGAACAGATATTTGTATCTCATAGAAAAAGCTTATTTACACCGCTTTGAACACTACGCAAATAAACAATTGGCGTTCGGCACCCCTCTCCCCCGCACAAAAAAGATTATAAATATTGTATAATGGCGTGCGCCAGCGGTCTTGCTGGCGCGCGCGGGTTGTGGGGGCAGCCCGTTGATATAATGTGTCGTTACCGACTCAAGACAAAAAAACATCGATTGATGTTCGCGCGCATTCCATAGATGATGATTAATGATTCTTACACAAATTGACTAAGTCCCGCAGTACGCTCAATAAGGCTTGTGGTACTCAGACAACGATATATATAATATACAAATACATAAATACATAGAGAACATCCATGACTCAGGAACAAACATCTGTGTTCATCATACAAATAAATGCCCTTACCGGGATTTGAACCCACGACCATCGGCATAGCAGGCAGGGTCACTACCAACTACGCTAACCGGTCACCAAAGAAAGAAGTATAAGATAGGATAATAACGAAATATAACATATGTAACAGCCGCGCATCGCGAAAATCCTTTTCCGGGACACGAGCGCCATATTTTATTTGCCAGACGAAAGCCATTAAGTACATCTGAAGGTAGGCGCAACTCCTTTAGTCCATAAATAACAAGAACTCGTGTTTAATGGAAATAAAGATACAATTTAGTTTTTTATGGAAGCGCCAGGCAGATGTGGTTTATGGGGGCGGTTTAATGTTGCTTTATTTTTTTTGGGGTAAATATGGGTAAAAGTGTAGTTTCATTTTCATATTATTTATTACATTTCAACTTTTTTGCAAAAAAGTCACGTTCTGAGGTCGTCATTTTCGAGGTCAGACTAGGAGTCAGAAAGTGGCGTACCTACTCAGAAAGAAAGAATTCAGCGGGGCAACGCGGCCAGTGTCATGGGGACGTTTGAGCCGGCTACGATCCGGGGTGAACATTTTACCTAGGTTTAATTAGTGGTTATGATTGACAAAGCCTGTTGCGGATTACATCGTTTGTAAGTATGTGACGAAGCCTGTAGCTGAGCCTAATCTGTATCCTCCTGACGAAGCCTATGTTGCGGATTTTAGACAACTGTTTTTCAAGTGTTTGTTTCAATAAATTATTATTCTTAATAAAAGAAAAATGTCCTCAGTAAGTAACATTCTGAGAAAGTGGCTGACATCGAAAGTGTCCTAACTCAAAAGTGACGTCCTAAGGATGTCCTTCTTCGAAACTAGCGTTCTTAGAAAGTGACAAACCTCTAAAGTGACGTCCTCAGAACGTGACCTTCTTCGAAAGTGACGTTCTAAGAAAGTGGCCTACTTCGCTAAAATGCATTTTAAATTTAAACCCAAAAAAATAAGATAGACGTTTAGTCAGGGAGAGAGAGGAAATAAAGTACAACCCTTTTAGTTTCGCTAAACTCACAACGAAATTATTCTGAACAGTGTGCGTAGCCAAGATGCCAATCGCTCACGCTCAGTCGCTAACGAAACGCAACTGTCATTGTCACACTGATAAGGAAGAGTGATAGATAGATAAAGAGAAGCGATTGGTATCTTGGCTACGCACCCAGAGGCTGGAGAACACAGCACAGTGCTAACAAATCTCTTTTTGTTATAAACATACAATGGGTTCATCGCAAAACCTTAATATACCGACTGTTCAACACAGTTTTATATGTTATGGTCGCGGCTTAGCTGGATATTAGTAGATTTGCTCGCCCACCCAGCGAAATGTCACTTTAAAAGTATGGTTAGATAAGATGTGTACAAAACGCGAAAGTTTAGAGTGTTATAAAGCTCTTTTTGTATACAATATCTGTGTTTTCGTATTTCCCAATTAGTCGTGGGAACCATAAATTTGTCCCTGTGTCGGTTTCCAAGTAAATCAGCAATGGAGCTGACACATACAGGAACGTTCTTGGTATTTGTTATCGTGTATAGATAATGCTATTGACAATATTCAGAAAATACGTGAGTTAAAAATAACCAACATTTTATTTTTTACACTTTTCTATTTTTTTTTGTTATGTAATAGCGTATCTTGCATATCGATTTTGACCCATCACCCATCATTTGACGACTGGTTGGCGTAGTTAGTCGTGACTCTGCCTACTAAGCCGATGGTCCTGGGTTCGAATCCCGGTAAGGGCATTTATGTGTGTGATGATCACAGATAGTTGTTACTGAGTCTTGGATGTTTTCTATGTATTAACTAGCTTTAACCCGCGGCTTCGCCCGCGTACTAAACGTAATTTTCAATCGGCATACAAAAAAGGAGTTTTATTTATTTATTTCACGTGCGCAGAGTTGGATTTGAAAATCGTTGTTGGGTTTGAAAATCGTTGTTGTTTTCGAAATCAGCGACGCGATAACGACACCCATATCAAATAAAATAGTTGTAACTATTCTTGTGTCCCCTTTACAAACTTTGGACCATCATTATACTTATACCCCTACTTAGAAAAATCCTATCTTTGTGCATCCCTTCACCCTATAAGAAACCTACCTACCAAATTTGGAATCTATAGAACCAGAAATAAACCTAAAAACGACACCAATATTGATAGGTATTTTAAGATTTCAACCCCATCGCACCCCATCAGGGAAGATGGTATCTCACGTCCGCTTCGTTGGATGTTGAAATTGTTATTGTTTTCGAAATCAGAGACCCAATAAAGCAGAAAAACGATACCCATGTTGTTTTTTAACCATATTACCCCTTTTCCCCCTCTTGGGGATTAATTTCTCAAAAAGCCTGAAATACATCTTAACTCATTTATCTTAATTTAATTTAATTTAATTTAATTTTATATTATTTTATTTTATTTTATTTTATTTACTTTTATTTAATTTTATTTTATTTAATTTAATTTAATTTAATTTAATTTAATTTAATTTAATTTTATTTTATTTTATTTGATTTAATTTTATTGTATTTAATTTTATTTAATTTAATCTAATTTTATTTAATTTAATTTAATTTATTTTATTTTCTTTTCTTTTAATTTAATTTAATTTTATTTATTTTCTTTTCTTTTCTTTTATTAAAAAACGACGCTCAAATTTATATGTTGACATTTCAAACCCATCGCATACCAACAGCGGAGATGGTATTCCACATTCGCCACATTAAATCTTCAAATCGTTGCTTTTTTCGTGATCAGCGACCCGAAAAACCATATAAACGATACCCATGTTGATTTTTTCACTTTTGCATCCCTTTTACCCCTTTCAGGGGTTCATTTCTCAAGAAACTTGAAACACGTGTTTACTCATTTACTTTAAAGAATACTCCGGTGAAGTTTCGGATAATTCTTTAGAACCAGAAATTTAGGTAAAAATGACACTCATATTGATATTTTGGCATTTCAACCCCATCGCATACCAACAGGGGAGATGGTATTCCACATTCGCCACATTGGATCTTCAAATCGTTGCTTTTTTCGTGATCAGCGACCCGAAAAACCATATAAACGATACCCATGTTGATTTTTTCACTTTTGCACCCCTTTTACCCCTTTCAGGGGTTACATTTTCAAAAAACCTGAAACACGTGTTCACTCATTTACCTTAAAGAATACTCCTGTGAAGTTTCAGATAAAATAGTCTAACTAATCTTGTTTCCCCATACAAACTTTGGACCCCCATTTCAACCCCTTAGGAGGTGAATTTTGAAAAATCCTTCCTTAGTGCTCGCCTACACCATAAAAGGAACCTACGTGCCAAATTTGAAGTCTATAAGACCAGCCGTTTGGGCTGTGCGTTGATATGTCAGTCAGTCAGTCAGTCAGTCAGCTTCTTCTTTTATATATTTAGATGTAATTGTATATATTATCATATGTATCGCTGACTGAGTACCCGTAACACAAGTCTCCTTTAGCTTCCTGCGGGACGTAGTCAATTTGTGTAAGAATGTTCTATAAAATGTCTCTATAAAACCACTGCTTTAGTAGTATGGAATGGACACACCTACGGAATTCGAATCGATTGTCTTTTATCTTACGTCTCCGAAGACATTGAAATTTTTAAAAGGCTGCCACATAACGCGCGCGCTCTAGCGCACTCTCCAGGGCTAGTATTATACATACCTATACTATTTATAATCGTAGGCACGCTCTAGCGTTTGTGCGAGGGAGAAGGGGGGGGATGTCCTATTATTCAAAACGGTTTGTAAGTATTCGTTTTTTTATGAGATACACAACCTGGTAGCATAGATTATATATTAGAGCTTAAGAACAGATAAAATATATAACATAATACTCACCGGCCATATTTAAGATCGCAACAAACCCAGCCACGCGCCATTATCCCGCTTCCTGTTGCGGAGTGGCGTTCCCTGCTCTGACCTCTTTGGACGCAATCCATCTTGTCACAATATATCATGTATCTCCAACACGCTACTTTAATGCTTTTTGGTGGACCCTTGGACAGTAAGTTACTGAATGCCGCGTAAACTTAGGTGTCCGCTTACAAAGTGCTTAGCCTTGTGTATCCTTAAAACGCTTTTTTGCACCACAGTTATGACGAGGCATCGGAAATTCAGATGCAAAATAACCTAAACTTATTAGTTATTTGCTATGGAGGCGGTCTAAATTTCTTTTTAAATAATGATTACCTATCTTGTCACAATACATCCCATCATCATCATGCCTTAAGGCATTAAGTCCGCCATTTGTACTTTCTTGTATTGTGCAATAAAGGTTAAATAAATAAATAATACATCATCTATCTCCAATATGCTATTTGAATGCCGTTTTACTAGACTCTTCTTCAGAAGTTAAAATGTCAACTATGATAAATAAGATAAAAATAAGTTTTCACTGCGTGCGTAGCTAAGATGCCAATAAAATCTCTCACGCTCAGAAGCATACTCGTATCGTAGTTATTTCTCTCTTTCACCCTACCTTATTAGTATTACTTACGTAGGTATTATTAGTACCTTATTAGAACGAAACGCAAAATCTAATAGTCCAGTATATTTTGGACTCCATTAAATCTCAATAGTACATACACCCTGGCGGGTGCTGCCTCTGCGTGCGTCCCATGGTTCGGGCAAGTGCAACATCCGCTCGGTGTACCCCTTACATTTCATTACATTGTCCCCTTTCGACATGATCTTGCGTGTTGGTTTTAGCTCCGCGTAAGCCTCCCAAATGTCCGGAACACCATTGTTCCGTGATGGGAAAGACATGCCTAACATAAGTCTTTATTTTCCAAATAATACATTTTACAAAATTACTTATTTCTGTTTTTTTTGCTACCCGTTATTGAGTAAAGGCCTACTCCATCGTGCTCCATAAACACCTATCAGCCGCCATTCTTGTCCAGGTAGAGCCTGCATACAGCACAATGTCTTAATTCCACTTTCGTTGAGGACGGCCCTGCGGCCGTTTCTCTACGCGTCGCCACTAGTGGAGTACGCTTTCGCTCCATCTGCTCGAGTAACATCATCAAATCATCATTGATAATATGTAAATTAAAATATGCGATAGATTCTCTCTAATTGTGTCTAGAGTAACCTCGTTTGTAACTATTCCAAATATAACATCGGTAGCTTAAGTAGTTCTCGAGACGTTTTTTAATGATGTGACAGACATACTGAGTCACTCCATAATAAAAAGGAACCCCCTTTTTATCATTTAGGTACGGAACCCTAAAAATGAAAGTATACTAATTAAGAGGTATAAATGTATGTAATTATTTGTTTTTATCAATTTTAAAATCACTTACAGGTACAAATATAAATAAAGCAATTACGTGGCATCCTAGGAACTATGCCTCAAGCGGAGGATTTATGGCATCTTATCTATACATATTTTAAATTGTTTTTTTTTGTTATTATCATATTTTTGTGGAATTAAACTTGTTTGTTGTTGTTGTATTAGTTGCTTAAAAGAAACTATGCAATTAGTTGAATGCCAAAAATACGCGGAAATACTCGCGCGTGGCAGATTTTGATGTACAGATCGCGCAACATTTCCTAAAAAATAAATAATAATCTATTGCGCTCCAGTAAGTCAAGATAACGTTTGGTTTGTCGGAACTTTGTAACCCTGCTACTCCTTAAAGTTTCACTGATATTGTCAGATTTTACATGAACACCTTTTAACAAGTAAGTAGGTAACTTATTCCACTATTATTTAATATGACAGATTAAAATATTTTTCTTATACCATTTTTTATCATGATGCCCTGGTCGCGCGAATCTATATTCGGGGGAGGTACTTAACAAGGTATTCCCCATATGTTAGACTGCCGCGTCGGTGATTGAATATATAAATAAAACTTCAGTCTTTCTCCATAGTAAATGTAAGGAAAAAGTTGTTTTAAATATGGGCCTAGTACCACTAGGCTTGTGCTAATTAAAACGATTAGTATGAAAAAAAAATCTATGAAAATAAAAAAAATATTCCTATAGAAACTATTGTGTGGGCTTCGATTTATAGCCGGATTTTTTTTCCATACTTATTTTCTTTTGATCTCAGGCAGGAGTGGAATACATCGCCATTAAAAAAATACTGTCTAGAAATTACCTTACATTCTCTTACCATGTAGGTTTTTATTCTAGAATCTGTAAACGCCTATCTCCATTCGGTGTAAATCGAAAAGGAAGGGAAGGTCTAAAAATATAGTTTTTATGTAGCAGCACAGGATCTGGTAGGTGCCCTCACTGACCCATAAAAAATTCACTCTGTATAAATTACTTACATTTTTTTAAACCGCAATAGTGTATAATTTGCAAACCTGGAGTAAACTGTTAATACATAATTTGTGATTATTTTGGAATATTATAGTCGTACCTACTAAAAAGTAAAAATAGTGTGGGAAATACTGAATTTATATTATTTATAATATTATTTCTTCAATATTTGATATTATTATTTCTTTGAATATATTTAGTTCGCGGCAGAAGAAAACACGCTTAAAAATGATTAAATATGCGAAACGACGTGCTTTTTAAACTTTGCTAACTGGACTGTAACTTGTTTATCCTGCATCGCAAAAACCGGTTTTTATTGTTCTAAACCGGTTAAACGAACAAGAACTTTATTAAAATATTACTCTAAAAACCGGTTTAAAAATAACGGTTTCACGAACGTAACCGAAATATAAAGGTTTTGCGCCAAGTACATGATACCGGTTTGAAAAATTAACCGGTATCCGAGCCTTGAAGATGCCAATCGCTCACGCTTAATAACGTATCGTAGCAACCTTTCTCTATCACTCTTCGTTATTAGTGTGACAGTGACAGTTGCGTTTCGTTAGCGACTGAGCGTGAGAGATTGGCATCTTGGCTACGCACTGTTAATCGTGTAATAAATTAATGGTGGCTACCGTATTATCGCGGACCTTCAAAACAGGAGTCTACAAGATTTTAATGGGTCGGCAACGCGCATGCTACCCCCCTGGAGTTACAGATACGGTGACCGCTTTCCATCAGGCGGACCGTATGCTCGTTTGCCACCGTCCTGGTATAAAAGAAAATCAAAAGACAATTATTATGGTTTATGGTTTAAGATATTTAATTCTCAAAAGATTAATACAAATCACTTACTGAGAAAACAATAATTTTGCTTAAATCTAATTAGGAGAGGGTAGCGCGCAAAAACGGCTTACCACTTATAAGTACAAAGGTGCTTGGTAACAAGTGTAAGTAACAATAATAGAATGGCAGAAATGCAACAATGTAGCGATGTGCGTAGAGGCCGGCTAAACCGAGTTAATCTTGTGACCATTGGTTAGCTATACGTATTAACGTAATCATAAATGAGTTTAAATTTGGAACAGCTGTCAAATTCAAGTGGGTGTCTGTTCTAGATTCAAACGCCGCCATTCCGAGCTGTCATTTGTTTGTTGGCTTTTTACTGTTTACGAATCAAAAGTTGTGCATAATTTGTTTCTGTATGTGTTCAATTTACTTTTTATTCCATTTTTTAATTTACCGAGCCAGCGATGCGTTTCCGTTTCAGTTTGGGCAAAAATTCTTTGGTGTGTCCGGCTGTCTGTCTGTCTATCCATTTCTTCTCCTCTACGGGTCGCATTTATCAACCAATTCTTGTACAATTTTTTTTAACCATGCTCGTTAATTTCATAAAGAAACGATTCAGTTTTTGGAAATTTTTAAAATGGCGGGAATAGGCACAAAGGTCCAACGGCGCTTAGGACCTTTGTGCCAATACCAGTATCATCTCGTAGTAGTATCTATAATCTATAGATATATTTTACAAGTAGCACTAGTAACAATGCAGGTCATTTCCCTACGGTTCCTGAACCTAAATGAACCTGATATGTGTGTGGATAAAGTAGTGTATGCAACTATACTTAATTGGGCATTAAAACACTCGTGTGATGTTATTATGGAACTCGCCTTTGGCTCGTTTCATAAACCGACACTCGTGAGTGTAGTACAGTCGCATAATAGTACACACTTGTGATACATACAATTTTTTTCATCACATATGTGAGGAAGGAATAAACCTTCTAGGCAGATAAAGAAACAACAATTATTAGCGGTAGTGTAGTAACACTAGTACTCCGTACTTGAGCGGCGACAACGTGCGGCGAGCGCGTGGGGCGCAGGTCCTTCGGGAGCTCCGGGCAGGCGGCAAAGTAGTATAAGAATCCATTAAGGCCATGGACTTAATATAGCTCATTAAGTCTAAGTGTACCTACTTGCATATAATATCACCATTTACGAGCAGGTGTGATGAAAACAAAACAATGCCAAACCGCTTACCATCAGGCGGGCCGTATGCTTGTTTGTCACCGTCGTAGTATTTAAAAAAAAAAAAAAAAAACTATATCTTAATCTTACAACCCCATATTTTGGTCTAATCCCCCGCTGTCCTAGCCCACGTCCGCGCACCTAAGCACTGGTTAATCTGCGCAGCTATCATCGGTTGCATACGCCGTGAAACTGCTTGGCGTTATGCCAGCTCTATTATCTTGCTATGGTTTTCGGCCCCCAGTGTACTACGTATATTATCGCAAAAGCGTGGGCGAGTTCAGTACTTGAATAAACCGGAGTAACATGACCTGGGGTATGACTACTTCACCACGCTGACAAGTGTGACAACTTCTGGCTAGGCTACGGAAACCGCTTACCATCGCGCGGGTGTCACTTTCTGTGTACTTGAACGACGTACGACTTTGTAGACGAAGTAAACATAGCCCTCCGGATTAGCAAGCTAAAGTGGCAATGGGCAGGCCACATTGCACACAGAGCAGATGGCCGATGGGGTCGAAAAGTGCTCGGGTGGAGAACACGTCTTTGCAAACGCAGCGTAGGACGTCCACCCACAAGACAGATGAACTTATGAAGGTCGCCGGGAGACGCTGGATGCAGGTCGCTTCCAACCGGTACATATGGAGGGGAGGCTTATGTTCAGCAGTGGACGTCTTATGTTTGGTATGATGAAACCCATTTAGCCGAAAAAAATGATGCCGTAATTGTGGCACATTTTTTTTGTGGCACATTGTTTCATATAGTCTTACTTGAAACGTGACGTCTCGTTAAGTGCCTATAAAGATTTAACAGTGTTGGTAGTTCTGTGTATGCTATCGTTAGTAAGCTCTTTTTCGTACGAAACGTTTATTGTTTGTATCATCATCAATGCAAAATTGTTCGCTAATGTCATTGTAACCCACATTTTTTGAAATTTTTGTTCTGCTTCGTGTGTCTTCTTTAACTAAGTCAATGCGTTTATGTTATTCATAAATGACAACCATTTGTCAGATATGAGCTAGCAACTCGCCTGTGTTAGAACAACGATAGCAATAACACCTTTGCGGTTGCAGTGTAAAAACGTGTTGGCAGGTTTGTTTTTTTAATCTCAGAGTAGAGTAACTTTTTATAGCCTGAAAAAAGGAAAGGGGCATCCGTTTTTCCGTATACGAATGTGAATCTAGGAGGCATAGTATGCTATTATTTACAATGATACTATTTTAACACACTTTGACTAAGCCTTATCTTAAGCCCACTGGGTGACCCAGGGTGAGACGCTAACCCGGAGTTCATCTCTCGACTTCCATATAAAATACGCGTAACTCCGGGTTATATGGCTAACCCCGGGTGGTGCAAGTAGGCATTAGTCGGCTGCACTTACAAGCTCACTCGCGTTCAAATCTTATATGATAAGTTGTATTTCAACGCATACACGCGCGACCGAAAGCGATAACAACAAATCTTCGATATATATGGAAGTGTCTATGTGACTTACTACTCATCTAGAACACTTCCGTATGTATTAACGGTTTGTTTCTTGACGTTGGCGTCGTATTGAAATGTCACCTCACCGTGCCGCTTTGCCTCACTTTGATTTTTATTGACGAATACAACCAATCGTGCTCGTTATACAAACATGTGCGTTGCTTGTGTCAAATTGTTTGTTTCGTAAGTTAGTCTTAAAACACATAAAGGTACTACCACGGTAGTACCTTTATGTGTGTGTGTGTGTGTGTGTGTGTGTGTGTGTGTGTGTGTGTGTGTGTGTGTGTGTGTGTGTGTGTGTGTGTATGTATGTGTGTGTGTTTATGGCAGGTAGGTATCACGATAATTATATTGATTATATACAAGAAGCAAATAACTCAATGTGATCGACTAAATGAATCAAAAATAACACAAATATATTTTGAAAATTCGTCATAAACCTGCTAAAACTGTTTCACGTTCGGAAATGTGGCAACAATTGGTCTGAGTCAAAGATGGAAAGTAAGCTTTAGGTGAACACTTAAACCAACGCTCCAATAGCATTATTGTTGTAAATAACTCGTCCATATCTATAACTCACTTTCTGAGCCTATTGTGTACTATTGTATGAAATGATCCGTGCACATCCTTAAGTGTTTACGCATCTCCGAAAATCCGATATCTTCCCATCAATTGGCAATTAAATCAATACCGGGATTTCACCTCGCAATCAAGCCAGATCCCATTACATACGAAAATGCGACAAAGAAGGCAAAGATAAATCATTTTTCACGTGAAATATGATCGCATAAAGCGTTTCCGAAAGCAATTAGTTCCTGTTACGACCGCAGACGTGGGGCATGGAAAAAATACGGGTGACGCACTGTGGGGGAAACGCGGTGGGGAAACGCTGCGTTTTGTTGCGTTAGCTGCTCTGTTGGAAATAATGATAATATTGGCTCTGGAGAAAAAGGGCCGTAAAACCTAAAGTCAGCGCGTTTTTCTTAAATAAGACATTTCTTTATTTTTTAAATGAAATAACACCGCATTCAAAAAATTCAAGCCTTAATAACACCGCATTCAAAAAATTCAAGCCTTATTGAGCTTAACGTGGGACTTAGGTCGATTTGTGTAAGATTGTCTCACAATATTTATTTATTTATTTATTTATTCAAAGTTTTTTTTTTTTAATACTAGTATGGGCACAATTCATTAAATTTGTGTACTAAATATTCAATTTTAAGCATTTTTTGGTCCGACAGACGAGTGTAAGACGTAATGGTTCTTAGTGAAATTTCAACATTGGCATTAACTGTATCAATTGGTGAAATAAAATACCGAGGTATTTTTTTAGTCGGTTCGATTCCCAGATGAGACTGTATATCGAAGGAAACTATCTGGCTGACTATGAATTTTAGAATCCTCTGGAAAACCTTAATTTATAAAAAAGTATGAATGTTAGGTATTTATCAACGTTGATTCAGCCACAATATGGTTGTCACAGTTAACATTGGGACAGACATGATACCTAGGTAGGTACCTTTTCAACAACATACAGGTTTAAGATATAACAATTCTTATTTGGCTAAGCTAGTTGACTAATAGATATTATAAAATACTGATTTTCAAAGCAACCCGAATGAGCTATGATATTTGTTTTATAAGTTAGGTACGCATTATTGGTAACTTTGTGAAGCACAACTATGAAAATATCTTCTGTAATCAACCCCTAAGTGAAGTTGGGGCTAAAACATATAAAGCGTTCTATGAGCAACACAATTGCAACTAACGAGATGGATTGACTACGGAACACCATAGCAGGAAGCCAATTTTAATTTGGTTGGCCACCTGTCTGAGGATAGGTGCATCAACAAACGTGCCTCGTCGACGTCGTTGCATATGCGGAGCTACCGTCGACGATCTGGCCCAACACGGCCTCTCATGCGACCAGACTGCTAGAAAAATCACCCGCCATTGCAGCATCAACGGCGTCATCCGAAGGGCCCTCAAGAGTGCTAACGCACCGGCAGTGCACGACCCCAATAGTCTGGCCAGGGATGATGGTAAGAGGCCTGACGGAATGACGTTGGTATTTTAAAGTATGGGTCGTCCTCTTGTCTGGGATGCTACTTGTATAGATACCCCGATGACGGCCAAAAGGTTTCAGGTACAAAAGTTGATGCTGGTGCGGCTGTATGCTCCGCCGAACAAGCGTTGCAAATATAGCGGCTACATGAATGCGGCGTTTGGGGTTGAAACCCTGGGGCCGTAGGGGCCAAGCGCTCGATAACTGCATAAAGATATTACCTTGCGCCTCGTTGAGGCTTCTTGTGACCAGAAGGCTGGCCACTATTTTGCCCAGCGTATTAGTATTGCTGTCCAACGAGGCAACACGGTCAGCCCGCTAGGGATCATGTCCAGTTCGGAAGAACTGGGTCAATTATTTTATTGTTGGTTTTGTAGGTAGTTTCTGTTTTACGAATTATGTATTTGCTTATTTGTTTATGGTTCAATAACCCAGAAAATAACTCAGAATTTGCGGCAATAATCATATGTAATTAGTAAGAGCCAAAACCGATCTTTATTCCGTCCTAGTGCGTGCAACGACTTAATAAAAATAAATATTGTATCGCACGGTAGCGCCGTAGGTTTACGATACCTCGGCAATAATTTAATGCCGTACGAAGATATATTTATTTATACCAATAACCGGCTATTGCTTTGGTGCTTTACGGGCAAATAAAGTAAACGGTGCTAATACACTTTGTTGTAGGTTATAGTTTTCCAAGACAGTAAATGGGGCTACAAACAAAGCCAGCCGCAACCTAGCCGCCGTCCGGTTTCCGATTTGTGAACAGGGCACAACATTAGTCGCTAACGAAACGCAATTGTCATTGTCACACTAATAAGGGAGAGTGATAGAGAGAGGTAGCTACGATATGTTATTAACAGGGACCGGAAAACCCCTCTTTAGGCTTAAGCCTATCGAGTTGGTTACCTAATCATATCTGTTACCCAATGATACTGTAACAGCAACATTCAGTAACCGAATACAAACGGTAAGCGAAATGTTGCTGTAACAGTAACCATAACCCGGTTAACTGCAAAACCCAATCCCGATAGGGTTTTTGTTTGGGGTTTTCTTTAGGTTACTGTTAACCTTATTATAACAAACGATTATACTCTTTACGTGTAAGTAAATTAGATTCAATATCTAATAACAGTAGAGGCTGGCATCGGCAAAGACAATTCCGTGTCAACAGTGAACGATAGAAATGTCGTAAAGGACATATAAAAACCTCGTACTTAGGACATTTGTATCTTGCACTGTTTTTTGGGTCCAACAGGTAGAATAACCCAGGTTTGTTTCATAGTTGTCACTTCAATCAATTTTGAACTATAAGCCGTTACACTAGAGTTGTATTAATAATAACAAGCGGTTTCTACGTCTTACACTTTCAAATTAAAGCGAAGACGGCAACGCGACGGCACGTGTTAATAATTTCTTATTTTTCTTCAAATACACAACAACCCGTTAGATTGAACTAGCTTATTTCATCAAATAAAATGTTATACCTTACAACTTCAATTCACGTTATAATAAATAAATATACTTCTATTAATTACGTGAATTTCTTAAGCTTTCGAAAATTAAAAGTGTAGTACTAAACAAAATTGCAATTAATGAAACTGCAACATCATTACGTTTGCTTGCATGTTGTGATTTAAAGTTATTCGTAGTGTTTATTTTGACGGATTTAACTTGTTCAACGAATTTAGTGAATATCTCTTACGAGTCTTACGACTAACGTCGGTTATTTTTTGTTAAGTTATTTAATCAAAACATTCAAAACCATTGTAGTAGGAACGAATAGGTCTAATACTGCACGTGCAATGATAATTAAACAACTTAGGTAGCCAAGTTTACAAGTCGGGCTCGCGTGTAATTTAGATCCGAGTATCCGTGGTACTCGTAGAAACAGATCTTAAATACACGCGGACCTAACCCATCCTTATCCGTTACCATAACGTTTTAGGGCATTTTCAAAAATAGGGTACCATTTTCATTTCTTTTTGAATATAGGAAATTTTGGGTTTTTTGTAACCAGAATCACGATTACTATTGGAAACAAGAAAAATAGTGTCCCGTTTTTTTTGTCAGCTTTGTAACGCATTTTTTTCATACATTTCGTATGGGCCGTTACAAACCTGACAAAAAATTTTTTTTATGGAAAATTGAGGACCCATTTTCATTAAAAGGGTGCACTTTTTTCTGAAAATGCCCTTTAACGCATTTCAGTTAAGGTTCAGGTTCAGGTAAGGAACCTGTGTTGAGTTGTATGGCAGCGACTCAGTTTAGGCCCTAAACTGAATCACGTTAAGACGTCATGGTAAGGCCCCTTGGCGTGTAAAGTAACAGTGCATGATAATTAAAATAAAAAGTAGGGATACAAACAAAAAATTAGACATACTCGTAGTACATATTATGATCAATGTGAACAACAATCAAAATACAAAATATTCAGCAAAAACAATTCTACAACGATAGTAAAAAATAATATCGCACTTTTGTCTTAAATCTTCATAATAGGTAGGTCTTCCCATCACGGAACAATTGTGTTCCGGATCTTTGGGAGGCGTACGCGGAGCCGAAGCCAACACGCTGAGACCCTTTCGACAATTTAATGAAATGTAAGGGGTACACCGAGCGAATGATGCACCTGCCCGAGTTATGGGATGCAGAGGCAGCACCGCCAGGGTGTATAGACTATTGAGATTTAATGGAAACTAAAATATACTGGTCTATTAGGTGAAGGTGGTTGACTAAATACTGTATTATAGAGAATAAAATCAGACGTCTGCCTAACAAAATGGTAATAAATTTAATTTACGGCAAACGGTGACTCGCCCACATAAGATGGGCCCCCACAAAAAGCGACATCTAAGAGAGCTCGAGAGCAACACCAGTATGAGGGTTGGGGGTGGAGAGGTGTCACTAAACTTTGAACATATAGCCAACTCGCCACTTAAGTTTCCACATCTAGTAGGTAGGTAATTATTAGGATTAGCTTTTGGAGCCGACGTGCTCATATTAACAAAGGCTCGTTTATAAAACAAAAAAATGGCCTTGCACGTGCAGACTACGGACGGTATCGTTATAAAAATTATGGCAATTTAAAATGATAATATTGAAAGCAGCTCTAGAAATTCCTGCTTCAAAAACTTTACTTGCATTGTTTTTACTAATTACTCTCATGAGACAATGACATTTAAGTGCACAAAGATGAATACCGACCGAGTGCAGGCTTATTGTTATTGCCCTTATCGGTTCCACATAAACAATGAATCTCGGCAATGTCTAAGCCGCGATGCGTTATATTATCTTGGTCTGGTGTTTTACATTAATATTCTTACAATTTACGTAATCCAGTCAAATTATTATTACACATATTTTGAGTTGATACTTTGTATCCCGATACCTATACCTACTAATTGGTGTCACGGTAAACACTTCCGCTTTTCTATGTTTTCTGTGTGTATGTACACGAATGCATAGAATGAGCAGAAATCTAGATCCTGGATGGCTTTATGGATCTAGGGTGCCATGAAACATTGCTATTAAAGTAATATAAATAGTTAAATACGGTATAAGAGGGCAAGCGTACTGTTGGCTAAAAAGCTATCTCAATGGACAGCGACAATGTGTAGAAGTTACAAAAATAGTTAAAAACCTTAACAAAACGTATAATTCGCCGTTCATCATTAACACATGCGGCGTGCCATCGGGTAGTATACTAGGGCCGTATTTGTTTTTACTTTACATCACCGATTTACCTGGCGCCACACAAAATGACACTATACTATTTGCAGATGACACAACCATAGTAATTAAAGAAAATACAGATGGTTCTCTATGAAATATTATTACATGTACCTACATTAACAAATGTAACAAATTGGTTAGAAAATAATAATCTCAAAGTTAACTTAACCAAAACACAACTGGTTTAATTTCAAACTTATAATAGCAAATCAATTAGATTATCTGCCGATTTTAATGGTGTAAGTACAACTTAATGAAACGGAAAGTGCAGTTTTTCTAGGAATTAAGAATGATAAGTTTTGTAATTGGAAAGCCCATATTAATACCCTTTGTACCCAGTAGATTATATTTTGTATCGTCTGCGAGCAACCGTCTCTGAGGCGGCAGCAACGGCAGCCTATAACGGTTATGTATCGTCGCAAATCTGTTACGGAATAATAATATGGGGCAACTCATCAGATGCTGATAAGGTTTTCTTAGCCCAAAGAAAGTGTTTACGAGTAAGATCTTTGTGTGGAGCATATTACCTAGATAGTTGCAAGCCATTATTTAAAAAAGTATACTACCCTTGCCATCCTTATATGTATTTGTTATGTGTATATTCGTAAAACATAATATAGAATTGTTTAAAATGAAAGGAAGGGAAAAACGATATAAACACGATCTAAATACCGACACATCAGACATTAAAACTATTTCAAAAAATACGTGTGGCACTCGGGGACTGCCGCGGTAAAGCTATTGCATATCATTTTGTATCAACTTATGCAATTATAATTATTTATTTATTTTATTCATGCAGTATTTCTTTTTCTTTGATATTAATTCAAGTTACACTTTTTGAGCGTGGTGACCGATAAGAAAACAAATTTTTCTATTATTTAACAAATAAAAAGTTAATATTGTTTAAAATGTTTTTATTATTTTACAATACATGTGGGTTTTATTATCTTACAGTAGCTGTTGGTTATTCAGGAATATTTATCATTGAAACTTATGATAACTGACATAAGAAACATAAGTTTGCGACTTAATATCCTCTAAATACCTAGAAAATACCGCGTCAATGGTGGTCCCATATTTTGTTGTAGACTCTTGTGGATCATTATTCATTTTCAAATTCAATGTTTTTGATAGAAAAGTTGTCAACATTATTTTACAATATATGTGGGTTTTATTATCTTACAGTAGCTGTTGGTTATTCAGGAATATTTATCATTGAAACTATAGGTTTATGATAACTGAAATAAGAAACATAAGTTTGCGACTAACATATTTGATTTTGGCGGGACTATAATAATAGTGTTTATTTTGACGTTTGACATCGCCGTATCTCTGGTAATAAGAGCTACTGTCCTCAATATTTTGTATAGAACATGACACTTAGCGACATTCGTTTGGAGATATATCCTTTCCTCGATAAAGAACTTTGTAACAAAGTGAATAAAGTCGGTTTCGGTCCGTCGGAGTGGGGAGCGTCAGGTTTTTTTTCGTTACGGAATTTCTGGATTCGGTCCCCGCGCTCAAGGCCCGCGATAGAAGCTATGCAATAGCTTAAAAAAAATTGTAACTCTATGGCCATCAAATTATATTATAATTATTCTTCCTGTACATATGAGAGTTCTTAAAGGAAATAAAATCAGTAGAAAACTCTTGTTCATTGTTAGATTTTGTATATAATTAGATATTGTTATTATAATTTTAGTATTATAAATTTACGAAAACGGGGCTTAATCGTGTATAAACTTTGAAAACAAACCTCCGACGTTTCAAGGGCGACATTGCCCCCGTGGTCCCGGAGAAAGACTGTAATTTTAGTAGTATTTCCGTGAATATACCTACTTAAAAAAGTTATACCCAGAGTATCTCGAGATGCGATATTGTAATGTAATAAAATAAATTATAGATGTTTAATTACTCATTTATTGTCGGTACATTTTCAAATTAATTTAAACACATTACAGAAGCGTCTTGTAAATGTCGTTGTCACACACGATACCGGTTTTCTGCCCTGTTTGGAACATGCCATTAGGCCACGTGTAATTAAGACACGACTCGTGTACACGGAGCCACGTGTCAGCGTGTACTCTTGTAATCGGGAGCCCTAATCTCAAACTCGTACGATTATACAAATTTTGCTCATTACTACGATAATACGAGATACGAAAAAATAATATAATAATAAGTATCCAATATCAAAGTATGTCATAATCATTTGGAGCACCGCTTGCTGCACTTGCTTACAATTAACTCAAATACATACTTTTGTTTTGCCAATGGTAGCAAATAGCGGTCTCAAGTGAAAACACGTCAGACGTCAGCGTGCGTAGCCAAGATGCCAATCGCTCACGCTTAATAATGTATCGTAGCTACCTCTCTCTATCTCTCTTTCTTATTAGCGTGACAATGACAGTTGCATTTCATTAGCGAGTGAGCGTGAGCGGTTGGCATCTTGGCTACGCACCCAGGTAAGAAAAGAAAGTAATTGCCGGCAAAATCGTATTAAGATTGGTAATAAACAAGACTTTTATTGTCGCATTATCACTCTTGACGCATATGTGAGAAATTAAGGAAAGATAAAAACTATTCACCGTTTTATAATGTAAACATTTTAAAATCACGATTTCCACTTGAAACTTATCTGCTATGAATAGTATTGTAGTGTCTTTTGTTAAACCCAATCGCTAATTACCTGCAGAAAATGAAATGCAGTAATACAAAAACCTGAAATATAAATTACAAATTTACTGTCTTAAGAATAAGGGTCAAATTGGAATAGGACGCATTTCACATAAAACCTTTTAGAAATGAAATATGATCTGACCACCTGGATACAATTGTATAATTTATTTTGTAACTTAAAATATTAGCGGAACTCTCTTTCTAATAAAAGGGATTGAAAAGAGACTTCCGCTAATATTACAAGCTACAACTGATTATGCAATAGGCCTCCGGTAGCGTGTTTTGCAAGTCTTAGTTAGAGGGTGGTATTTATTATATTATTTTTGCTGTAGTTGAGTAGTGTATGAACTAAGCATGGATTAAAAATTCAAGAATCCAAATGCATTAAAAATCCAAAAAGTAGGCCAGTTGTCGATTGTAAGAAATATCGGGAATAGAATACAGTGTAGCTAACGTTGCCGGTACTTGGTAGCATAGCGACTGAAGCTTGCACAATATCCTCAAATCGATAAGAAATCTGTTCCCACTTTTTTTAATATCTACCTACGTAAGTTGCAAAATTTAACACAAGCTACAATAATCAAATCAACTTTTAATTATGAAAAATAAACAGACACCTGGTTGACCACGCCTCGGTTCTTAATTTCAAAAGGTTATACGTTGAGTGCATGCTATAACAATTTGAACTTTATTGCCAAAGGAATACTGTTGTTATTAATAAAATATCTCTTGTTCTTTATGGTACTATTTCGTGCAGGTAATTAGCTGTTGGTTTTACAAAGGATAACAATGTCGAGATTTTAAAAAGTTTTAACTTTACCGACAGCCGTCACAAGATGTACTCACAAAATAGCACTATTTGCTGAATTTTATCGCTTCGTAATCTGAGACTAATAGTTATGTTTTGTTTTTAAATAATATCAGAATAATTGCGCTAAGTTACCCATGTATGATGATTATTTACGACTACCTATATTTGACTGATTAACTACAAGAAAAATAAATAAACTTGAGCGTAGTAGAAACAAACGCTCACGCCGCTTTCATTTCTATGTATGATAATAAAAATGTTAGGCTAGCCTAAATATAGTAAGGAAATAAAGAAACGATGCCACACTAAGAGCAAAACAAACCTGGTTCCACAGCGAGCGACAACGTCCTAACTCCTAGCCATGGTCATTCAATATTAAGTCTAATTCCTGGGCGTATAAAGATTACTTTCGTTTGAACTGTTCAAAACAGATTAAAACACTAACAGAATTCATTGCGGTTAGTTACTGGTTAGAGGTTAATTGGGGTTAACTGGACCGATAAGGTTTCCGAATGATTAAGGTTTCCGTATCATGAGTTAACCATATTGGAGGTGTTTTGAAAACAACCTTTAAAATAACCTTATGAAAAACCCGGGTTATGGTAACCGGTTCCGGTCCCTGGTTATTAAGCGTGAGCGATTGGCATCTTGGCTACGCACGCCGGGCTCTGACCATGACGTCTTAAGGCGATTCAGTTTAGGTTCTTAACTATGCTCAGGGGCCTTACCATGACGTCTTACCGCGATTTAGTTTAGGTTGAGTTTAGGCTGAGTTGTATCGAAACGACTCAGTTTAGGTAGTCAACTGAATCGGGTTAAGAGGTCATGGTAAGGCCTCAGTTGTATGGCAGTGACTCAGTTTAGGTTCTTAACTGTGCTCAGTTGTATGGCAACGACTCAGTTTAGGTTCTTAACTGTGCTCAGTTATATGACAGCGACTCAGCTTAGGTATTTCTTTCGCCCGAAGGACGTCTCGTAAACATCAAAAATTGGAATATGCTTTTTATACCACGACGGTAAATAAGCATACGGCTAGCCTGATGCATAGCGTATGAACGCCTACTACTCCAGGGGTGCGCGTTGACGACCCATTAAAATATTGAACTACTTATTTCTTACAAAAATATTTATTCGCCAAAAATAAAAACTTAAGCATATCTAAAACTAAATTCGTATAAACTTAAATAAAACTAAACCTAAAAATGACAAATCTTACCAGAAAAACCTGGCCACGCTTTGGCAACTAGTCCCAAGATTTGACATAGGCCCTAGTTTTACGATAGCGACTGCCATCTGACCTTCCAACCCAGAGGGTAAACTAGGCCTTGTCGTGATTAGTCCGGTATACTTCACGATGTTTTCCTTCACCGAAAAGCGATTGGTAAATATCAAATGATACCACTATCAAACAAACATTCTACAAAATTTCAACACCTCTTATTAAAAACATTGAACGGATTCACGGGAAACAGCTAATATGTATATTTATTAATTTAACTAGTACGAAACTTTTCATTCATTGGCTGTGCTTGCATATCAATAAATGTGGCCAGTAATGGAGTTTTCATAAATAAAAGTAATAGATAATTCATATTTCTTATATGTTTTAGCCATTTTAAAATCCATTTGCAGAATCGTATAGCCAAGAGGTAAAAGCGTTAAAAGCACGCCATTTATTATTTAAAAGATTATTAAACTGATGCTGGTGATAGAAATGTATGAAATCCAATATGGCACACACCTTCTACAATACTCGGTATTTGTAGGGTGGGGCTCTATTGTAAGCGATTGTTTATTACTGGAAGGTATTCTGTTATATGTCTGTATTCTTATACTGGAAAGTAGGAAAATGTTGACAAAAACTTATGATCAGCTTACCTTGATATTACTTAGTAGTAGTATAAGTAAGTAGAGGTATTATCTGGCAAAGTAAATTAAAAAGTAAATGGAATAAATATCCCTCCCTTTATTTTGAAGTCGCCTTTTCTAGATTGTATATTGTGATTTATTGTGTAATAAATTGAAATAAATGAATAAATATTATGCACGAATTAGAACAAATCCTGGTCACACTATAAGCACTTTATTGTACATAAGACCGTTTAAAATACAGTACAAAAAAATTGTTACATAGGCGACCTATAAGAGATTTCTTCAAGCTTACTTTAATAATCAGGGTAATAGTATCTTTAATGAAGAAATCTATCTCACCTATGGTTTTTGGGTGTTGTTAGCAGATCGATTATTTTGATACAATTAACTCATCATCATCAGTCGTTCCCTCAATGCTTAGGATCGTGAGCGTGACATTATGTCATTCTCTTGAGGACCAGACTCCTCCATAGGTTTTTATCTCTCGCCAAATGCATTGTCTCGTGCAGGTTTAATTATTTTGCATGGGTGCAATTATTTGGGAGCACCATCTAGTAGAGGGAGGTCCTTTCGGTCTCTTGCCTTCAACTTTCCCCGTCATTATGACTCTCTCCCGGCTTTCTCGGGCGTTCCCCAGAGAGAGGTGCCCGAAAAACGTAAGAAGGTGGTTCTGGCATATCGTTGACAACCGGCGTTTAATGCCTAGCTCGACAAAAACGAACTAGTTAGTACGCATTGCTGTTCGTGGAATCTGTAACAGCCGGTACCAACACCACATCTCAAACGCGTTTATATGATTCCTCAGCTTAAATTCTGAAGAAAATATATGTGATACGCTTGCAGTGGACCTAGACCCAGAATGCCATTTTAATTAACTACGAGGGTGGAATTTTCTTTGTTAACCGCCGGAAAAAGTTGCGCCAAACGGAATTATTAATTGAAAAATGAAATATTAATTCCGCGTGTACAAGAAAAAGTCACGTTTCGAGCCATTTTTTTTACAAAAACCCAGTCTATAGCCAGGCATAGAGCTGGAAAAGGGTAGAAAAAACAAGGGATAATGTTTTTCCTTACATAGAAATTGATTCACAGCAGATATTTTAAACTGAAATAGTTTTGAGACCTTAATTACGATTGCGAAATAAAACTGGTTAACGACTACGTAAACTTTAACTATAAAACTCTCGTGAGACTCGAACATATTAAGTAATATTTAAAACGGGTCACTCACGTAATTTAGTCGATTTTCGCTCGACATGTTTCGTTCTTTACGAAGAACGTCATCAGGAGCGCCCACTCGCGACAGAGGCAAGTCGTACACGACAAGACAAGACAAGACAAGAGGCAAGTCGTAGTCGAGTGGGCGCTCCTGATGACGTTCTTCGTAAAGAACGAAACATGTCGAGCGAAAATCGACTAAATTACGTGAGTGACCCGTTTTAAATATTACTTAATATGACTACGTAAACATTTAAATTTATAAACGGTTTTAGACACAAATTATGTATTGAATATTTGGATGTCTAGCCATGGTCTAGCCAATGTAATCACAAGATCGGTTGAAAAATCACTGTACTATCCTTGGATAGAATAATTGAGAGTTACCTATAAGCAACATGGAAATCATGGAAATGTGATATTTATCTGAAAGGTCAAAAGAAAATCGCTTTAAAAATCCATTTTAAAAAATCTAAAATTTAGCACTAAATCTCTTAAAAAGCACTGTAATTATTTTGCATGTAACTATAGTATACGATGTGATTTTAGGTTATAAAATAACGCCGCTCCATTTACATTTTAATATCGGTTTTAGGCACTAAAGCACGATTAAAACTTGACCGGCTTTAAATGCCATTTCAACCGAAAAGGGGGTACGAATAAAATGGGGTCGCTCTTCCAAAACAATAACAAGATATAATAGCCGTTTTTAATCCGCAAATAGATTAGGAGCATGTTTTCAAAGGCCAATTTGTCATCATTAATGGGTACAGTTTAAACAATGAGTGGAAAGCGATTCCTGAAGGTTTAGTTTCCTGACTGTCTTACCTGATATCTCACGTTCGCGATAATTAGAGGCTGGTCGTCACTGGAAATGTCGGGGATGGGGTTAAAGGGGCCCAAGCCCGTCGGGCTACTCGGGCTGGAAGGACCAAATTTGCTCAGCACACGACTGGCCAGTGTCCACACTGCTCTGAATTTGGATAAAGACACAAAGAGATTGCGACAAATCATCAAAGAAAGGCTCATGTTCCATATGAATAACCACGACTCAGCAATCCCTCAGAAAACCGAGGCAAGAAGGAGGGAGGCTTAGTTTCATTGGAAGATCAATCCTAAATGTTTAATAGTTTGAATTGTGTAATTAAACTACCTACTTTGTTTTGTAATTAACACAATATGATCTTGCACCGCCTACATATTATCTGTTTTATCCGAAGATTGTCTGGTAGAGAATGCCTAATGGCAATAAATCCTCATTTTTGTGCAATGAAAAGTTCAGTAAGGACATTATAGTTATCCTTACTGGACAGCAGTTAGCATACTTAAAAAAGTAACAGTGATGACTCACTCAAAGATTAACTGAAAGAGAGCCCTTATAGCGATAGGTTCGTCTTTCTATTACTTAATCTGTTAGAATGTGTGTAACAATTTCGACAAAAATTGGTATTTTATAGGAGTTTTTGGGGGCAATCTGATCTCTGAGAAAATGCGGGTTGTTGAAAGTTTTTTACTCTCGTGGGTTTAGGTTTGTGGGATTCCCCTCCCCGTACTGGGGGATAGGTACGTATCTATGGCGTTATTCATAAACGCATATCAAAACAGTTTAGCTAAATTATAATTTGTCCTTATCTGTCAGTTTGACATTTATCTTTGTTAGAAAGGGAGAAAACATAATTTAACTAAAACGTCTGTTAATTTGTTTATGAATAAAGGGAACAGATTATAGTTTGCGCATCAACAGGTTCAGAGATTACCATAGCTTATGGACGCCTAATGCCAAACATGCTTACTGAAATCTTGCACCACACACCTATACGTGATAATTTTGTTTCCGCATATCACCCCAAAATCTACGATTATTCCTGGATTAACGGGCGGTTCTATTACCCAAACAAAACAAGAATGTCTTCTCACTACACGAGTTCGATACAGTCATACTACCTTTTTAATTTGGCCGGTTATTGTACTTAATTGGAAAATATGAGAACAATATAATTGCCAGAATAGGGGTCTGCGTGGATCGTAAAATATTAAGTGGGGGGATGATGTATTATTTATGCCTGGCTTTAGCCGGCTTGACTTGTGGGGATGAAAATGTATAAAACGAATACAAGCAGATTAACAAAATTATTACATTTGGGTTAGTAATCGTTGCCAACAACAAAGTCGCTTGAAAATTGGTGTATATTTTGACTTAACAGGGGCCTTACGACGTTTTAACGCGATTCAGTGTAGGTTCTTACCTATGCTCAGTTGTATGGCAGTGACGAAGACGTCATGGTAAGGCCCTTGATACCTACAATCAAGTCTTTTATTAACCAAGAGTTGAGGACACCTGCGTTCTAGATAGGTACTTACAGATACATGTAGGTGCTCACTAAATTATCAAGTATTTTTGAGTAGGTAAGTATAATTAATTTTATAATTAATTGCTGCCAGTTTATAGTTTATTTTTATTAGTTTATTAGATTTCCTCGTGATATTTTCCTACATCGAAAAGCGATTGGTAAATATCAAATGATATTTCGTACATTAGTTTCGAAAAACTCATCAACTGGTAAGAGCCGGCAGGATTTGTACCCGCGAACTTTGGATTAAAAGTCGCACGCCTTACCTGCGGTTATATAAACGACGCTTGCGCAACAAATTAGGCATTATGCCACCATTCAATGTTAAAGTTTTGAAATTATATGACTAGTAAGCAATCGTGATGTTAAAAAAGTTTAGAACACTTTGTCACGTTTTGGAATTAAAAAATAAGAATAGTAAAAAGAAAGCAGTAGGCAGATTAATAATAAAGTATAAAAAAGTTTTGTTTCAGACTAAATGTCACCAGGAAAAGCACTATGTCAGTAAATTTAAGTGCCACTAAAAACTAACAAGACTTTATGTCCCTTTTTGTTTGTTAATCAACGAAATCTGGTTTTGGCAGTGACCCGCGGCCGTTACATTTTATGGGCTATTCGGTTTGTATCTTGATTTATTCGTTACTTTAACAACGATTCTCGAAATGTACTAGTCTAGGCGAGGAGGAGGTGAGCGATTGATATGGTAGTTTAATAGAAGAGCCTGGGCAGAAAGTACTATTTTACCATTTGGGGTCCAAAATATAGGCCCATGGGGTCCCAGCGCACGCAAGTTTTTTGTAGAAATCGCGAAACGTATGGTTGATGTAACTGGTGGCCTCCTCGTACAACGTATCCGCATTGCGATACAACGCGGAAATGCCGCCAGCATCGTAGGTACAATGCCTCAAGGACCTAATTTAGATATAAGGAAGGTAGAGGTAGGTAGCTAGGTAAGTTACACTTACTGTTTATATTTAGGAAATAAATGATTCTGATTTCTTTGTATTTTAAGTTTATATCTTCGTAGTGTATTTTAGCAATCCTTCGAGCAACCCGGGCTTCCAGTTCGTTCCAGTTCGTTGGAGACGTCAAAGCGACATCTTGACGTATAAATTTTGCTGTCACTTGCTGCGGGGGGGATGCTGGATACGGATGCACTTCTCGTATATAATTATACAACTTCATAAACAGAGCCCTTACCATGACGTCTTAACGCGATTCAGTTGCCGACTTAAACTGCTCTTCCTTGAAACTGAGTCTAAACTGAACCCAAACTGAATCACGTTAAGACGTCATGGTAGGGCCCCCTGATCTTGAACATTTCGATCCATTTTAGTGTATAAACTAGTCACAATCACAACACAGACCCGCGTATGTCCATTTGGGCGTGTACTTAGGCAGAGGGGAAACGGTACGTATGCGGCCTCCCTTCCCTATGTGCCTGAAGTATTTAATCCTTTAGGTACTTAGGAACCCAGGCAGAATAAACCATAATTATTCATCTTACGCGCCTAGCCTACCGATATTCTTACAACTGAATAAGACCGTTGGATATATTTTGTATCTGTATTTAAGAGGGGGCCGACCCTCCAGTGGCTCCCTGATTGGGCCGATTGTGTTTTCTAATACACCATTCCATTTCTCTATACCTCACCATAATTGTTGTAGTCCAACTAATTCCCCAAATTTTGATGTACGAGTATCACAGAAAAAAGTGGCTAGGTGATGAATAAAAAAATATGAAAAAAGTTGGAACTATGTGCCAATGATCTTATGGTGGGACATTGAAAAATGAAATGGTTTATAAATACAATTGTGTTTTCTGCCACTGAAGGGAAGCCCTCTTCAACACTCGAATGGCTCTCTTTGGTCGGCCTGTCGTGATCAGAATCATGGTATCTGCAGTGAATGTATTATTATGTCTATCATTTTCAGTCCAATGCGTTTCCTATGACCGTGAGCAACCTGGATAAAGCCGAGTCTTTCACCCGTCTTTGATCCGTCCATTATTTTGGTAGACAACCGCTCAGTTTTGACCCACAATGAGCGTTTTTAATTTTTCGTTCTCTGCACTTTGTGTGGTCGAAACACGCCAGAATGCATTGTTGGATACAATACTTGACTATTCCTACCAAAATTGCCACATCTGGTATTCGTAGGGTAAATCTTCGTCCACTAAAACTTGTTTGTCCATAAACCTGCTAATTGCCCGTGAAATATTGTTCCCCCTTTATACCCCTTTTATTGGCTCATTTGATCAGCCCATAAAGACTTCAGTGAACACCGATGTTCTGTTTTAGTATCGTTAATTGGAGAACAGTATCTCATTTTGTATAGCGTTTATGTGTTCATTATATAGTCAAGGTCATAAATATATACGTTGACAAAGAATCAAATTATGCACTTGACAGTAAAGCTGGTTTTCACATATTTTTACTCTACTGGAAAAAAAATACGTGTGATATTTCAGACCTTGGCTCAAACAAGGCCATTGTGCTTACCACGAGATTGAAATTTACTGTAGAAATCTTCTTCGTTTACGTTAACACAGTGTCAGTGCATCTTGCTCCCACTTGCCGGTAAAAGTGAGATGCAACTGTAGATTACAATACGTAAACGAGACGTCGTGGTAAGTGCACAAGTCGTCGATAACAAATTGGTAATGATGATTATTTGCAAGACAGGGTCAAATCAAGATCAAGATCTATATTTATAATAATTTGTACAAACCGCGAAAGTTTAAAGTGTTATATCAGGGTGCGTAGCTAATATACTAATAGCTTACGCTACGTAGCCTATCGTAGTTATCTCTCTATCACTCGTCCTTATTAGTGCGACATTAATAGTTGCGTTTCGTTCACGACTTCGCATTTGCGATTGGCAGCTTGGCTACGCACGTTGTGTGCTTACCACGGGTTCCACGTAACTGTATTCGATAGCGACTGGGACGCTGGAAAGTATGTCCGCTCGCTCTTAACATTACTCTGGCAGGAGCGAGACGGACAGATCCCTCGACTGGTATAGCAGGAGAAGAAGACAGGTAGAGTTTTGATTTGAATATCACTAAAGTAGGCTCGGTGTGGTGTCGGGTTAATCAATTCACCGTCGAGTCGTAGAAGTCTGTGGAAAATGGGTTCAAGCAGGTATCTTGTTATGTGAGCAATGGGCGAGAAACCCGTCACTGCAATATCTTGCTGCATTATATTGCTCAATATTGCTCAACATTATATTGCTCAAGTTTCAGTTCCGCTTAGCCATTGCTGAACTGAAACTTGAGCAATATAATGTTCTCTGCTTACCGTTTGTGAGAATACAGATGTGAATACAATTTATGTGTGAATGTATTGTATGTATGTAGTCGCAAACACATTGTGTGACATATCACTGCTACAAAAAACATTATTATTATTACCTAAGTCCATACTTTACCTAAAGGAAATGCCGCCAGCATCCTAGGTCCTATTGCCTCAAGGACCTATTTTAGATATTAAGGTAGGTACAGTAGGTAGGTAGGTGAGTTACACTTACTGTATATATATATTTAAAAAAAGAAACAAATATATATGAAACTCAATGAAATAAAACCACTATAAAATGACGCTATAAAAATGTTAAGAGTAAAGTGATTCAACCATTTTAGGAAAATCTGTATGTTGCCGTTACTTTTTATTCTTAAATTTAATGTGAGTATTAAATTTGTTGTGTAGGTACATTTTACTCCCTCAATTCAATTATTTTGCCGCAATAACATTAGATAACTTGCTTTACGTTCAACGGTGTACTGGTTTTATACTGGTCTTTATATACGTGGTACCTGAAGTAGAAAATAGTAAGTAGTGAGTTCCTTAGCTCTTAGATTCTTGTACCGAGCCAAATGCCTTTATACCAAGATAATGTGTCCTTAGACGTTTTCTTACAATGCCCACAGTGCCCAAGTACAAAAATCTTTAAAGGACGTAAAGGCTTGAATATACATATATCGAAAACTCACAAAAATAGAAACAGTCAACCTGTGCCACTTTTAAACCCTAACCCTAACTCTCCATTGAACATCACAAATTTTCAGCCGGATTCCCTGTCGGACAAGCTCAGCTGTCTTAAAGAATCAACTCCAATAGTTAAAAGAATCCCAAGAGGTGCAAGACACGCCGTCGCTCAAGCGCTTATAAAAACACTTAACAACTGTGTTAACACTAATAGCCTACTAGCTTGGGAAAAATTACTAACATTCGCGTACAGTGTCCTACATGTTGATCGCAAGTCTTCAAAAACATTAACCAAGAAAATTAAAAATAACTGCTCTCAACCCTTTCTTCTGTCCTATTCTTCTGATTTACCACCCCCCACACAACACAAACTCTATAAGAAGATTGAATCCAAAGTCAACGATGGAGATCTCCGTGGTGCTGCCCGCATGCTTTTTTCGAGCGACACGACAGCCCCTGATTCTCAAGACACCCTCGCTGCCCTCGAGAGTAAACACCCACCACCCCCGTCAACTCTTAATTTCCCAGGTCCCCCAGACACCACGCTGCCTAGCCTTGTCGCATCAGAAGACGCCGTTTTTGCAGCGATCATGGCGTTCAATAACGGTTCGGCTGGTGGCTTGGACGGTATTACCCCTCAACACATTAAGGATCTACTCATCAGTAACAATACTGGCGAACTTCTCTCCAGCCTTACTCGTTTAGTAAATTTAATGGTTAGTGGTAAGTTACACAAAACTGTTTGTCAAACCCTATACGGAGCTAACCTTTGCGCCCTCTCCAAAAAAGATGGCAGCGTACGCCCTATCGCCATAGGTTCAACATTTAGGCGACTCGCTTCCAAAGTATGCTGCAGATACATACGCCCGGTTCTCGAATCCAAATTTAAACCCACTCAATTAGGCTTTGGCAGCAAGGGCGGCTGCGAAGCTGCAGTTCATGCCTGCCGCACTTTTCTAAATAATTCTTCTAATGCCGTTTTGCTAAAATTAGATGTCAAAAATGCGTTTAATTCTGTAAATAGACAAGCCATTTTATCTGAAGTTTTAAAAAATACCCCCAATATTTACCCCTATATATGGCAGTGCTACAATTCTCCCACCGATCTGAAGTTCAGAAGTCATACCATACTGTCATCCACCGGCTGCCAACAAGGCGACCCCCTGGGACCGGCTATCTTCAGTCTCGCCATTCATCCTCACATCTCAGATCTCACCTCGCCTTTCAACATTTGGTACTTAGACGACGGAACACTAGGTGGTGATTACACTTCAGTTTTAGATGATTTCATCTCCATCAGCACCAAATTCGACTCCATTGGCTTACAACTCAACTTTAACAAATGTGAAATTTATATAAACCCAAATGATGCTCATAAAAATGAAATTATAAAGTCTTTCCAAGTTATCTGCCCGGGTATTAGAATATTAGAAAAAGAGTCACTTCATCTACTCGGTGCACCTATTTTTGATGAAGCTATTCCAAATTTCATTGACAAGAATGTTGACCACTTTCACTCATTTTCCGATCGCCTACTCAAAATTAACCCCCATATGGCCATTTTCATTTTGCGGCACTGCCATTTCGTTCCAAAATTTACCTACGCTATGCGCTGCAGTCCCTTTTGGAAATATTCAAATTTATGTGAAAAACTAGACAGCATTCTATGGTCTCAAATTGAAAAAATTATTAACATAAAAATCGACGCAAGGATGTTCCTTATTGCATCTTTACCCGTAAGGTTCGGTGGCCTAGGGCTAAGGTTGATTGGGTGCGTCTCCCTGCCGGCGTTCCTGTCTTCGATACACAGCACATTAGCTCTCATAGGCAGTATTCTACAACCCTCACTAGGTGATTGTGAGATAGTGTGCTTGTCCGAGGCCAGGGACGCTTGGCGGGCGGCCTGCCCTGACAAAGACCTGCCCTCCAACCCAGGTATACAAAAATATTGGGACGAACCTCTTTGTCGGTCCATCCACGAAGACCTGCTGAAAAACAGCCCTTCAATATTAGAAAAAGCACGCCTGTTAGCAATTTCAGCAAGAGAATCAGGGCACTGGCTCCATGCATACCCATCCGCTAATTTTGGAAACTTACTAGATTCTAACAGTTTCCGCATAGCGGTTGGGTTGCGTCTTGGGGCCAACCTCGTCGAGCCTCACCAATGCGTCTGCGGGGTAACGGTGGATCGTCTGGGTCACCACGGGCTCGCATGCTCCAAAAGCGCCGGACGCCTTTCGCGTCACGCCTCCCTTAATGACATCATCCGTCGGGCCTTAGTTAGCGTCAACGTACCCGCCATGCTGGAGCCTAGCGGTTTGGCACGTGATGACGGCAAAAGACCTGATGGGCTGACTCTCGTGCCGTGGGAAAAAGGTCGGCCACTAATATGGGACGCAACATGCGTGGACACCCTCGCGCCGTCTCACCTCGGCACGACGTCATTAAGGGCAGGCAGCGCTGCCGCTTCAGCCGAAACCGCAAAACGTCGCAAATACGCATCTTTAGGCGAAAGTTATGTATTTGCGGCGTTTGCCGTTGAAACCTTGGGTCCTTGGGGGCCAGAGGCCCTCAATTTATTTCTTAAGCTTAAACACAGGCTTATTCATTCCACCGGTGACCACAGGGCTGGCTCTTTCCTCGCTCAGCGTATTGGTATTGCCATTCAGCGAGGTAATGCAGCCAGCCTTGTGGGCACTCTGCCATATTCAGTTAACATTGGGGACATATGTACATATAGGTTAGGCCCCATAGGTTAAGATAGTTTTAGTTTTCATTTTTTTTTTCTCTTTTTTTTTACTTCCTTTTTTCTATTATTTGTGTTCCTTTTTATAATTGTTAATTTCTAATGTATTTAATTTTTGTTAATTGTTACCGTTACTTTATATTTTCCAATAAAAATAATATAGTTACCAAGTATCTCGAAACCTGAAGTCTCCCCATATATATCTAAAACAACCGCGAAATACTTCCCCCAAAAGGAATAAATCCAAAAAACCATAACCAGATTAATGGTTTTGAACTTTGAAATCGTGCAGTTTTATCTCGATAGTCGAACATGGCTTCTAAACGTGATTGAGAGTTTGAGAGTCTAGTAATTTTGTATTTACAAGATTCGCCATTTCTATTAGCTGACCTGTTTTTAATGTAGGTTAAAGGTAACAAACGAACAGAGATGTGTGATGTGTGTGTTGCCAGTGATAACATACGGTACTGAAACGTGGTCGCTTACAATGGGCCTCATAAGATGGCTCAAAGTCACCCAAAGGGCCATGGAGAGAGCTATGCTAGGAGTCTCTCTGCGAGATCGTATCAGATATGAGACCATCCGCAGCAGAACCAAAGTAACCGATATAGCTCTCCGAATCGCTAAACTTAAGTGGCAGTGGGCGGGGCACATTGCACGTAGAACCGATGGCCGTTGGGGCGGAAAGGTTCTCGAGTGGCGACCACGTACCGGAAGGCGCAGCGTGGGTAGGCCCCCCGCAAGGTGGACTGATGACCTGGTGAAGGTCGCAGGAGTCCGCTGGATGCGGGTGGCGCAGGACCAGTCATTGTGGAAATCTTTGGGGGAGGCCTATGTCCAGCAGTGGACGTCTTTCGGCTGAAATGATGATGATGATGATGAGATGTCATATACTAAAGAAAAATACCAAGTTTCTCGGAGGTCAAGCAAGGGATCGAACACGGGTCTTCAGCTCACGCGGCTAACGCCACGCGAACAATAATGCAGAGATGCTTGTACTTAGAGAACGGTCACAGGCGTCTTGCCTGTTACAAAGATTGCATATACTCGAAAAATTGGCCAACACAGCCGTAACATACTGAGAGTAGAGAGAGAGGTTATGGCGTTAGCCACATAAGCTGAAGACCTGGAAGACGCGGGTTCGATCCCCAGCTTGGCCCCCGATGGATTTGGTATTTTTCTTTAGTATATGACATATATTCTCAATTTAAAATGTATATATACCTAGTAGTGTTACTACATTAATAACAAATCAAAAAATATTTAATTAATTAATTTTACTTATCTCGACAAACAAAAAAAAACAGAAGATCCACTTATGCATTGCTGACCTTTGAGCCCTAAATCCTTAAATACTCCTTTGCTTCTTAAATAACCCCATATCATATCGCAAAGAGAATGCCTCTGGAGGTAGCTCATTCAACAGTTTTCACGATCTAGTTATTTGTAATTTGTAATCCGTATTGCAAAACTGTGGTTTACAGTCACCACCCCATCATCAGATATATCGGAGCGCCCGAAGTGACCAAAAATATCTTAACAAGCTCTCTAACGCCTCAACAATAGAGTCGTGTTCAGATATTTGTGAGCACTTCGGCTGCTCCGATGTATCTGATGGCAACCGTACAAAAAAACCTCACTTTATATCTCTTAAAAAATAATGACCGTAATAAAGTAAAGCGCAAATAAATAGAATCACTCTTTTTATTGACTTCGTTATAAAAGTTCTGTATCAACGTTACTCAGTTTTGGAAATATTTATTTTTAATTTGCCCTTTCTACTTTCTGGGATTGTAAAACGAGAATTTACAGCCTCCTTTGGAATGTTAGAATTTACAAACAAAACTCGCTCTTACGGCTTAGGAAATAAGGCACATCGTTCATTCTGATTTAAGGTTTATCGCAATTTTTAGCGTGATGAAGCAACAAAGTGTGCGCAGTACAAATTTAACATGATCATTAAAATGCAGTAAAATACTATGTTGTATTGGAATCTTTGTTTAAGTAGCCATTTGACCTGGAGTGAGATGAGTAATGTAAGGATAAATAAATTACGTTTTATGACTTATATCATGAGTCATAGCTGACCAAATTTTTTTTCCATCTAAGGCTTTCTGCCCTTCACCCAGAAAAAGAGACAATTCATTAATCTGCATGGCTAAAATGGATTTGTCACTGTCGTGATATTACGCGACTATGTGATGAACTGATGAAATTATAAGTTGTCTATATGATGCGCGCATGGATGAAGCGACTTATTAAGAGTCCAAGTGGTCCAATTGTCACTCAGACGTCTAGATCTCAATATTAGTAGTAACTTGGTACCCGACATTCACATAGGTACATAAAACTTAAACAAATTTCCTTCGAACTGGTCAACGTGAAAACGTGACTTTTAACAAAAGCCTCGATACTTTTATTTATCAAACGTAGGTCCATTTTTACATGTTTTTGCTCAGATCGTCGTTATTACCCTCGAATTCATAAACATGATTTTAGTTAAATAGTTGAGTAATAACTAGTTCTTAAATCTGGTAAAAGCTATTACATATCTACAAAAATGTGGCACACAGCAATTATCTTATTTAGAGGTTTATTTTGATTCGCACACATGCTATCGCCTTTTCATTTTTTGCGTGCTCTTGCAATTAGATCTATCCTGCTCTCTTTTGCTCCAGCATTATGGACTTTTAAACTTACCGCGCATTCGCGATCCTGTAGTCTGGAAAAAACCGAGCATTGGCGACTCTACCGTACTGGCAGTACGGAAACCGCAGTGCGCGAGTCCGACTCGCATTTGCTTGATTTCGAAAAAGGGTGTAAATTGGGTGTTATGAGTACCTACCTATTATTTTGACTTTTTAAAATTAACTGTTTTAGTCCAAATATTTATAAAATTGGAATACAATATTTTACGAAATGGCAACGTGCTAACAGAAGTAGGCCTGCGCACTTCACTCAGTGGCGGATTTGTTTTTAATGCAATATTTTAAGTGATTGATATCACCTAAAATAGGGATGAATCACACTAGAACGGGACGGGATGATCTGTCAGTTTCTATAGAAAACGTCACGTGACATCCGAGAGTTGCTACCTACCGCTCCTGCCTATCGAGCTATCACGTGATTATTTCTATACAAATTGACAGACCGTCCCATCCCGCCCCGTCCCGTCCCCTCCTAGTGTGACTCATCCTCTATTTAAATAATAATAATTATTGTAGTATCTAGATTATGTTACTTATGCTGTAAACTAAGATTTATTTAACTTAAACTCGTGAAATTTCTCAATAGTGACTTAAAAATCTTCAATTATTTGTGATTATTACTAAGCTTGAAACAAGAAATATTTGTAGGTACACAAAATAATATTTTTTTTAAGTAAACAAAGCGTTTGTAATGCTTGTTGACGCTGTTATACTTCAGAAGTTACAAGTAAAACAATGCCATGCGGCTGATTCTCGTCAAATCATGCCCGTATTTGGTAGAAACTAGGCGCTCAAGGCCCCGCAGGCAGGTAAACGGGTAAAATAATAACAAGGCAGGCCCAGAGGGCGATGCATCGCGCTACGACTTATAGGTAGGTACCTCTTTAATTAGCTACTAGCCGGATGTATTATAAAATCGGGAGTTGTCCAGGTCAAAAATACCCAGACCTTATCTTTTAATTAATAGATTGTTATTCTTTTTTCAGGTTAAATGTCATAAACATATGTACTTATACGCTAAAAACTTCCACTATATTATTAGAAAAAACACAGAAAAATATTTTAAAAGTAAAAAAACTACTTAATTGAGGTCACCGAGATCCGAACCTTGCGGAAGGGTTCCTAAGATGCTGGCTGCGTTCCCCCTTTGAATGGCTATATACCTATCCGTTGTGCGAGGAGCGAGCCCGCTTTACGGTCCCGGTGACCTCAAACAATTTTTTGACAAAACACCCACCATTTTACGGGCGCCTGAGCACCATACGTATTTACAATATTGAAGAGCGGATTCTCCTGATACAGGTATACATTTAACTACAAGGAGAATCCAATCAAGATTCTACAATTATGTATAATGTTTAACTTAATAAACATTATTCATTTTTCAAAGGGCCATTTGCCCAAAAGTTGGACCCTATGATAAACAAAGAAAAAATAAACACTTATTCAAATATTCAAATTGTTTCTAGGGCAGATGGTTCCTAAATCTGTCAAAAACAATTCCTCACAAAATCTTTCCCAGAACCGATGCACCGCAAACCTCATACAACCTTCATACAACGGTCCATCTTCTTAGACCATAGACAACTGGACCCGCATTTCAATACAATACAAAAAAAGAACATGTAAAAATTATTCTCGTTTTTGTATGGGCTGACTAAATAAATAAATAAAAAAAAATAAAAAAAAAATTCATTTATTTCGGAAGACCACGTTCCATAGAAATATTGCTATCATTAATCTACCTATTACTACAGTTAAAATTACAATGAAAATTACAATTAAAATTATAAAAATTTAAATTAAAAAATGGTATGGTAATTTAATTTAAATTTAAATGTCAGCTAACATGTTTAACGTAACGTATACATCGGTAGAATATTTTATTTATATACAACCTGTTTATTATTTCCGTTTTCTTTCAGGGGAGATTCTTCGGGTTAACTCGAGTTAATTTCTGTAAAAAAAACTAGTGTCTTAACGATTAAAATTTTTGAGATATTTAATAAGTGTAAAGTGTGAAAGGTTACTAAACCATCTACTACTAAGCTGTGTTTTGGCATGTGCTGTCATGTCATGTCTAAAGTTTCAGCTTCGTTATACTTACTTGACACTTACTTCCGTGTAACTAAAGGACCTTTTACAAAGTAATATTCATTTATACTTATTGGATGAAAAACGAAAAAAAAAAATGTTTTTCGAATTTGACAAAAAATATATATTAGGCAGCTCCTATAAACTTACAAAGGAACGTGTCGAATTCAGCGGAAATAAAACGCGATGTAGAAAATATCAGACAAGGCGAGTCCAGTTGTCTATGTTCTAAGACAACGGTTCAACTCAGATAAAGCCAGCATTTTAATAACACGGGCAATTTATTCCATTGAAATATGAATTGGGCGTGAACGCTTTAGGCTAGACTTGAGTTATGGGCCGCAAACACTTAAATTTCTAATGCTTGCTATTGAAATGTTTGTGATGGGTACAGCTATTTAACCGACTTAGGAAGGAACGGTGTTGTTGACATGCCAGTAAACCAAATTACATAATGATTCTCGACAGTTCCGTAGTATGATTTAGACTCAATCTCAATAGTAAAAAGTTTATAAGATTGATAAAATAAGGTAAAATACAAAAAGGTTAATTAAAATACTGAAATTTAAATAAACCTTTTTTGTATTTCACAATTTATAATAGTTATCTATGCAAACCATAGAGTAGCTCCTATGGATTCTGCATTATTAAGCAAATAGGTAGGAAGACGAAAACTTGTTGTCTAATTGTAAAATATTTTTTTTTTAAATAAAACACCTCGTTTGGTTAATTGCTTAAGTTTTAATAGGCACAGAGTTTAACTACGATGACATAAATTTTTTGTTCAGGCATTCTTTGACCTCTATTAAATCAAGACATGTATTTTTAAGCAAGAGGAAACCCAAAATACAATATAAGACTTTCCCTTTGTTTTGATAATTTTAAAAAAGGGCTTTTTTCGAAAAAAGTAAATTTCGGTGAAGGAAAATATTGTAAGAAAACCAGACTAATCCCAATAAGGCTTAATTTACCCTATGGATTGGAAGGTCAGATAACAATAGCTTTCGTAAAAGTAGTGCCTACGCCAAATCTTGGGATTAGTTGCCAAAGCGGATCCCAGGCTCCCTACATGAGCCGTGGTCAAAACAACCGATATGTGGCACTCGCGTCCTATATACCAAGCTGCAGCAAATTTCCTTACAACAAAATCGATATCAGGAGAAGCCAGTGACTTTTTATAGAAAATTTTATAAAAAAAAATGCGTTAAATCCTGGTTCTATATAATATTTTTTAGGAAATAAACTTTCGGCTTCTGCTCGCGAGTTGGTCTGCGTAAAATTAGAACAAAAACTATCCTATATTCTTTCCCAGCAGTCAAACTACCCTCCATGCCAAATCCCAATGATCCCTTGATACGGTTTAAGCGTGAAGAGATAACAGACAGACATACATAGTTACTTTCGCATGTATAATATTAGTAAAGACGCGAGTCCAACGCTTCTGCCTTACAAGCTCCATCTATCTGTAAGCAATCTGTGACACAAACGGTAGCCATGTTTTTTCTTAACGCGCAACCCATCATTTGCCCCCACAAATCACTCCTACGTAACGTTTATAGCACAATAACTAAACTAACGTCTTTATTTGAGACAGCTTAATTATATGAGACTATTAATAAAATGTTGACACCTTAATTTTTATAGTGGGATGAAGCCGTTAGTTTGATATAATCACTTTTAGCGAAATTGATCATACACCAACACACTAACGATCTTAAGCAATTTCTACTTCAGGCACCTATCTGCTAAAGTTAACGCAATCCATAATATTGTATACTAATATTCACGTGGAAGTACCTAACTCTGTCTGTTACCTCTTCACGCTAAAATGATTTTAATAGATATGAGACTCATGAATAATAAAAAGATAGGAATGAACAGGAAAATAATACAAAAACATAGGTATCACGCAAGCAACAAGACTGGGACGTTAGTGCAGTGAAGAGGAGGATGGATATTGTACGGCTGCGCCGTCGTTTATCGTCGTCGATTGCGGATTTGTATCTCCATCTCTGTCACACTTGCATATTAGAGTGACAAAGAGCTTTTTCCGTCAATGACAATTTTCGATATTCGTGGTAAGCGTGCAGTTTTCGGAAAATGTGTGCATGTGCCCCGGGTACACAATATACATGCTTATAGCACGGATTACGGATATTATAATTTTCAATCTAAGCCAGCCATTACCACACTGAGGGATCTACCACCAGGGAGGGAGGGATACCACCGTTCGCTGAATGGATCAAGATGAAATTTGGCATGGCAATAGGTTGAGTTTTGAGGACATATTATAGTTTTTGTTCTAATTATAAGCAGATGAAGTCGCGGGCAAAAGCTTGTTTACATGTACAGGTTGAGCCAAAAGTTAATTTCGTAAAAAATATTCTCATAAATCCAATCATCAGAAATGGATTTTGAAAAAAAAACGGGACAAATCTGGAACCATCTACTTTCAGATAAAAAAATAATTTTTAAAATCGGATGATAGTACCTACTGGTAATTACCAAGTAGTTACCTGGTCTCCAGAAAAAAAATATTCTACAATAAGTTCAGTAATGACGGAGTTCTGAGGTAACAAACATTAAAAATAAAAATAATGATAAAATAAAAAAAACATTCACACGAATTGAGAACCGCCTCCTTTTGAATTTGTAAAGTCGGTTGAAAAGTGGAACTTATTAAGATAGGTATTACTTAGGTATAAGGCTCTATTTCTGCTAAACAATTAAAAAATCATGATAATGCCATATTTTTATATGCAAAATCCAATAATGACTTATTTCCTTTTCATGAAATGGCATTTCCTCCCGTATCGCAGTATTAAAAAAAGAAATCACGCTAAGATGATCTTATATAGAGGTACTTTTCTTTTATCTAAATAAATTTGATTGAACCTATTTAAGTTAGTATTTAAACACAAATAAATACAAAATAAAAGTGGGTGAGGGAGGTTACTTTGATTTAATAAAAAATTGAATGGTCTTTGTCAATATTTTCCTTTGTTAGAGGTTTGTAGGCAAGAAACCATTATTTCTAAAATGTTATTTAACCCTCTACTATTTGTAGATTGAGTCTTAATTAAATACTGTTTCAATATTAAATAAGAAACAGTATTGTTTTATTAAAATAAGACGGCTAGACGGTTGAGTAAAGAATTGTTTAGATACATATTTAATAAACAAATGCTTCAATTTTAAGAATACCTGTCTTACATTTCATTAAAACCTATTTGAAATATTAAATTGAAAATAAACTTTAAATAATGAATAAAACAATCTTTTTCAGATATAACGAACAAAATATATACAGTTATAAATATACCTTAGCAAGCTACCTTAGATTTAAAATAGGCCCTTGAGGCATTGTGCCTAGGATGCTGGCGGCATTTCCTCGTTGTATCGCAATGTTGATACGTTGTGCGAGGAAGCCACCAGCTCTTCGGTCACCAGTTACATCAACCAGACGTTTAAGGATGACTCTCACTAGGACGGGCCGGGACGTCACCGTTCCGGGCCGATCCGTCAGTTTCTATAGAAATAATCACGTGACAGCTCGGAGCCCTCGGAGGTCACGTGACGTTTTCTATAGAAACTGACAGAACGGTGACGTCCCGGCTCGTCCTAGTGAGAGTCATCCTTTATAAGTAATACATAAATTCATGTATTCATTAATCATATAATGGTATGTATTAAAAAAGTGATAAATAAACTCTGGGTCTGTTTTTGAAACAACAACGGCGAGGAGTTAAAAATTTACTGTAGAACTCAATACTCTCTAGTGTGTACGTCAACTCACTCTCATTGCATCTCGCACTTACTGGTAGAAGCGAGATACAACTGTAGATAACGAGTCGTAAACAAGACTTCGTTTACTACAGCAAATCGTGGTAAGTTTAAAAATAGTTATTTATTATATAAGAAGGCAAAGTAGTTGTTTAACTCTCGGGATTATATTGAGACAAAATTGAGCCATGAGCGTAGCAAGTGGTTCAAAAACTGGAAGCTTAAGCTTTACGAGGGTCTCAAGGCACGAGAGTTGAACAAACTTTGCCGCCAAGTGTACTACAACATTTTTCCCCTCACTATCCACGAGAAAATAAAGACTACATGCGATTACAAATCTTATCCACGTGTAAGTTATATTGAAGAAACCATTCTAAACTCTAGGTCAAAAAGTGTCAGAAGCGTACTCCTGGTACTTAGATTTTACCATAGCTTACCAAGTGCGGGATAAGACTTGACCAATTTAAAGATGTGACCTCCGATTGCGCATATTTACTACGGACATTACAAGTCTCACTTATACTGGACTGATGGCAAGTCTATGGAATTAGACAAAAGGTCAAAAAACTTTCCCCACTAGTGAAATAATTCGTTTTTCCCCGCTAGTTTTAAAGGATAAAACAGAGCTTTCCGAGCAAGTGAGGGAAAGTACAATGGTTATTTCGCTAGCACAACTGCATGATTTAAACAAAAATAATCGAAAACATTGTCGACATTCACCCATCCAGAAATAAATGTCGGACATCGACATTTCCCAACTTGTACTCTCAAGTGTATGTCGCGACACGACATGCGAGTTGCCGGACACTTTGCTTCGCTCTCGACATAGCACTTGTCTAAAAAGTTTTCGAGAGTATTGTTTATATGGAGGTAGTGCTGCGCTGCGCGACTATTTTGAATCATTAAATGTGCAAGTTTGTATAAGAAGTAGAGTGGGTCACTCATGTATGAAGAAAAAACGGTTCAATTTACCCGTCGGGCACAGTTATAAAGTTTCGTGATAATGTCTTTAATCAGTATCCATTTCAAAGTTTTCATACAAAGTACTGGTAGGTATATTTCTAAGCATATTTACTTCGGCAAATGATAACCTTATTTAGGTTTTGGTTTTTTTTTAATTAATCGCAAACTGAATTTTACTTTGGATTGATAATAGTATATTTTTATTGAAGATTACAAAGCCTATGTTATGAAAAAAAAGCAAAAAAGAGGCAGAGATTGTCTTGCAGACAATTTATAAAGATATTGTGTGAAGCAGACGAAGTCGCGGGCACCAGCTAGTAGATACATATAAATACTTAAATACATAGAGGACATCCTTAACGGAACGAATATTCGTGATAAACACACAAATAAAATGCCCTGACCAGGATTCGAACCCGGGACCTTCTGCTTCGAAAGCAGGGTCACTACCGACTAGGCTAGGAGGCTGTTAAACCTACCTTTACCTATCTTAATTATACCTATTTTTTTAGCTACTTTACCTTATACCTTATTCTGTCGGACTGTAGTTACCTTCTAAATAAAAAAAAACTTTATTATTACTGAAAACATCACACCTTAGAAAAAAACCTACACAATAATTGCTAACTAACATTTTTAGGTTTCGGAAGTTTTCTTATACCATACCATAACATATTTGATTGCTTTTTCAAATACGGTACCTAATTAATTCATAAACGTTCTGAATTTATGAGAACGCTTCAACATTTAATATACATTTGAGTACCTTCTTTATTGCAATTACTTTCAGCACTCTAAGCCTACGTTGAGACACTCCAGGACACGAATTAATTTTGATTAAGGCCACATTCCCTCAAGAGATGTAAAATTACAAATATGATATGCCAGGAATTTGTTAAAAGTTGTTTTTGAATTTATTACTAAATATATTCAGTTTACATTTATATCTACATGTGTATATTATTACGCTTGAAGTTACTCCTTTTTTGAGCCGGTATTAATAATAATGTACGTATATATTTTTTGCTTTACTACGAATCATTTTCTAATAAAGAGTAGGTAAGGTATGAATATTTACGTTTATGACAATTTTCCCGAAAACGTTTATCGTAATTTCCAGTTACAAATACAATTTCTGAATTATTAGCTTTTACAATAGGTACGAGTACGACGTAAAATATATTATATTAATTTAACAACTGGTTGGCCCCGAACGTGAACTCGTGACCTTTTAAATGCTCATATTTGGACTTATAAAAAAAAAATTAAAGAAAAAAAAGAAAAAAAAAGAGAAGTCGTTTATTGTAGTAAATATACTTATTTACTTTTATTATTGTGTGTTGTGTTACTAATTTTGTAGTACTCTACAAAATAAGTAACACAACACACAAGAATAAAAAGACATACAAGAAAAGCATAACAAAAACTAAGACTACAAATGTTCGACAAAAGGTCCAGCATGCCTACCACAAATATCGAAAATTGGCATTGACGGGAAAACCTCTTTGTCACTCCAATATGCAAGTGTAACAGACACGGAGGTACAAATCCGCAATCGTTCGATGTTCATGGTAGGTATAGGCTAAGGACTCAGCATTTGCTGCGAGCCGGGTTACCTCCACAGCGTTGTTTTTCAGCCCGCACCTGTCTCTAGGCTTATTGAAAAAGAAAAAAAAACTAAAGGCTTGCTGTTTTTCTAGTTTTACAACGATCCAATCCACGATACTTGAGTAGTTATCAAACAAACATAGGAATATACATATAAATGCTGGATTGTTTCAGTAGAATAGAACATTTCACCAACTCGTTTATCCACTGAACGATTCAATTTTTTTCTAATATCAATCAATAAGTATGTCAAAAATTAAACACTTTAGAACGGATTAATCGCGTTTATTAACACCATGATCCTACGTTTCGAGCCCTTTACAGCACTCGTTTTCACAGGGTTAAGATGATGACTGAGAGAATGCGAATTCTCCCCGTCAATCAAAAAAGATATTTTTTGAGGTCTTTTACTAGTAAGCTTCATCAGAAACAGTGTTTGTAGTTAACGGTGTGCGAATCCGCATCATGTATCGCGTCAAACCAAGATCACCTGTAATCTGACAAGCCAACGATCTCAGTAACAGTAGGACAAAAAAACTATATTCATCCCTTTTTTCGGGGTGATAATACTACCGTAAGAAAAATACAGTATGATGCTCTCTATCCTACTGTTACTCCGCTCGCTTGCTTGTCAGCCTATATGATTCATTTCTTTTATAAACAACGGTTTGATACAGGCCAAAAGTGGAGATCTAGAAGTCTTGACACCTTCTTATCCATTTTCGATCAGCAGTGTGGCGTTAACAGCCCACAAAAGAGTCCGTCGTGCGCTCATGTTGGAACGATGGGGAAACCTTGGCCGACACTCAACCACCACGGTTATGTGAAAACTGAGAGATGACTTCGGCGCCAAATTCATTTTGGGCTGAAAACACGTTGCAAAATAGGTTAGCTATAGATACATAGGTTGGTTTTAAGAGATAGGTTTAGCTAAAACTTCTTTTTGAGAGCAGGGGCCTAACCATGACGGCTTTAAGCGATTCAGTTTAGGTTCGATTTAGACTCAGTTGTATGGAAGCGACTCAGTTTAGGTCGTCAACTGAATCGCGTTAAGACGTCATAGTAAGTAAGGCCCCTGATCATGATCTAAACTTAGACACCCGGAATGGGCAAACTGTTGGACCTTTTTATAATATATTATACACAGTTTCTGACAATTAATGCATCTTATCCGATCTTACCTTATCTTATCTTCTCCTATATTACATTAGAAACATTTATTTGAACTGAAATACTTCGATTTTGTTGGAAGTGAACAAACTGCAAAAAGTGAATACTGAATGCGAATACACAGTTGTTTATTACATTTTATCTAATAGTAAAATATTTTTAATGCAATTTTTATGTGGGGTTCAGTATTGGCCCTATGGTTTAAATTACTTAATATGACATATTTAATATCACACTTAAGAGTGTGGATAGATATCATAAAATCACCTTTTATATTTCATAACTCAGTACGCAACATGATGAAAATAATATGCAATTATTTTGTACCGACACATTACATTTAGGCGGCTATCACCGTTAACACGCCTGGAAACCGCTTCGGTGTGATACCCACTTTTCTACCCACTATATACTATATTATACCCACTACTTGTGGGACTGCGGCGTTCGGTATGTCCGTCTTGCTCCTGCCAGAGTTATGGTAGAAGCGAGACGGACATACTTTCGAGTGCCGCAGTCGCTATCGAATACAGTTGCGTGCAACTCATGGTAAGCATACGGTTAACGTCAATTTTGTTGAAATGCTTGGAAATAAGTCTGAAATTTCAGAATGTGCCTGTCATGGTAAAACTATCTCACATCGCAGTCTTGTCTGCATTGAGCTACATTGTTCAACAATGTAATATTTATCTACCGCAATAGTGTGACGGTAAGCGTAACAGCATTATTTCTGTTATGCGACCTGAGTGACTTAAGCTCACTTTATTTAGTTTGTTTTAGTTTAGAAGCATTCCACCAGTGTAAATTATGAACTTAATTTAAAAATTTCTTACGTTACGATGCTGAGATTTAGCTTGACACTGATAAATTTTGTGTCAAGCGTTTATTGATATTCCAACAAACTAAAAATCTACTTTCTGTTTACTTTTTTTCGGTTATCGTTAGTACTCGTAGGGTGGTTTTTAACATAAAATACTTAAGAATCGTAGAGGGTAACGATGACTGAATACCTAAATAACAATCACCCTAGTCGACCAAACGTAACATTGTACAAAACACCTAAATACATACTTCCCTAGCGTTTTCCAGGTGTCTGCCACGGCTTAGGGAACCTGGGGTCCGCTTTAGCAACTTATACCAAGATTTAGACGTAGGCGCTAGTTTAACTAAATACACCGCCATCTGACCTTCCAACCCAGAGGGTAAACTGAGCCTTATTGGGATTAAAACGGTTCCTTCACCGAAAAGCGATTGGTAAATATGAAATGGTACTTGATATGTACATAAGTTCCAAAATACTACAAGCCGTGATTTGAAACCGCGATTCAGATTGCAAGTCATAGTATACGCTCTTACCGCCATCGCTCTAACTACCTAAATATGTACATAAAAATATAAATATGAAAACAATAACATAAGATTGTTTACCTCTACTCTATATACCAGAGGAGTCCATAAAGCTAGTGACATATTGTCTGAAAAGCATCCTGCAGTACAAACCCTGTAAAAATTAACACATATACTCATACAAACCTATATTTTGTTGGTATCCTGCTATTGCAATGATATTTAATAAAGGATGACTCACACTAGAATGGAACTGGACGGGACGGGACGAGGCGGCACGGGAAAATCTGTCAATTTCTATAGAAAGCGTCACGTGACATCCGAGGGCTCCAAGCTATCACGTGATTCTTTCTATAGAAATTGACAGATTCACACCGTTCCGTCCCGTCCCGTCCCGTCCCGTGCTAGTATAAGTCATCCTTAAGAGAAATCGATTTTTAACTGAAAAGCATCTTCCATTAATTCATTACTAGATGGCAGTAATGACAAAATACTCGTCCAACGATGCGAAAGCTGCACCTAGATTGGCTGTCTTTGTAAAGAAGCGATTGTCTGCTTTAATACAACTATTTGATTAAAGCTTTATTTGACAATACAGCCAACCAATTGGAACCCTAGTGTTCCCTAGAGTAGCCTAGGCCACTGTAGAACTATGTCATAGTGACGCTATAAATGAGATTATAAGAAATCTCGTACTGCTAGTCATTTTGACATGGTTTTAGAGTGGCTAGGTTGGCTAGAGTTCCAATGGTAAATGATAAATATCTTTATTTTTCAATTTAGGCACATTACAATAACCTTATGAACAACAAAAAAAGGTACTACCGGTTCTTACCCTACACCACAGCCCGATATGATTACTACCGGTTGGCTATTGGTTAACTATACGGGTGCTAACTTAATGTTTTATCAAAAAGTTAAAGAAGCTAAGGAATATGCACTCATTGTTTTTATACTGTTGTATGATATCTTTTATGATTATAATACTGTTAAAAATCTGAAAATCATTACTAAAAACTAAAATTTAGAACCTTGACTCCTAAATCTTCTTTCAAAAAATTCAAACCGTTTCTGGCGCTAATACGCTTGCTTGGTATGATGTCAGAGTCTATGACAACTAACAAGTGACGGCTCCGCACTCCGCACAGCTGATACAAGTAGTTTTAGCGATACCCGTGGACATTGACATTACACTCGACGCGCGACGTGAGTGGCGTTTCGACTGCTTTGAATTTCCCACATTTTTTAGCAGTTTTCAAGAATTATTTTTACTATGAATAATAAATAACAGTAAGAAATGTTGATTACAGATATACCTAATGCGGATGCAAAATAGTTTCTTAAATAAAAAATATTGGCATTTTGCACTTGAAACAGATATGACAATATTTTGATGTGACCTTATTGAGGCAATTAAAAAACCGACTGCGACCTCATGAGTAGGGTTGGGTTTAAAAGGGTGTAGGTTGTAAGTCGTATCATTTTTTTTACATACATCAAAAAATTTCGTTCGGCTGTCTGATAATTAAATAAGCAGGTAACTAATTGCGATTCAGCGACAAAATGCTGCTAGCATCCTCGGCACTATTCCATACAGGTCATTATTAGATTTAGATTTTTTTATTAAGTTTTTGTTAATTTTGTAATGTTTTAATGAATATAATTTTTATTTTATGTACATCAGTCTTTTTAGTTTGATTAAGTTATTGTACGTACCTTTTAGTACGGACGGAAGGACGGACGGACGGATGGACAACAAAGTGATCCTATAAGGGTTCCAGTTTTTTCTTTTCAGGTACGGAACCCTAAAAATGAGGCATATACATTAAAAAATATGGTTGTGAAAGGGAGTGAATTATCAGACTATATTTCCACGTTGCCGTAAATTACCGACATCATGAACCTAGGTAACACTAGGTGTATTCAAATCAGCTAATTTAAAAATTCCATTCACAAACTGTCCGGATTTATTTCAGAAATTCCGACTACCTGAGACGGAAAGAGATTTTTGTCCGGATTCAGGCACACTGTGGAACGTATTTTCTTCCTTTTCAGATATACTTCAAAGCAAAATGGACTTTAAAATATTGGACCAAATCTCAAAATCCAATATCGAAAATTCTAAGATTCTGCGGTAAGGCGCTATGTTTTGACTCAATAAAAATAGACCGTAACATGTAGTTTATATGGTAGAAATTTGGACGCTTAGGGAAGCCAAGAAAGTGTGGTGTTGAGGTAAATTCAATATATTAGGAGTGAATTCGTTTCTAGTTTCGAAGGCTTTATACGTAGCATTTCGACGTGTAAATATACTTACTAAGTTTGCAAATGGACGTTTGAATTTCATATTTCCCGTTAGCTTTACCTTCGCTTTTATTATTATTTTGTGTGGTTGGCGAAGTTTGGTTTTATGTGTGAATATTTAGTAATATTCTTTCAAAAGTAGTGTAAATGTTTTAGATCAGTTTTCAAAGGTTGAGTCTTTACTTTGTAAAACCTATATATAATACGGGTACACAGACAAGATAACCTAAAGACGTAGCATAGCCGGGCGACCCCCTCTGTCAAGCATACGGTGAATTCACTCCATATTAGAGACACGCCCCCATTGCTAACTTCAGTCTGCGGCCGGCGTTCGTCCAGGTAATATTGTTGTATTACGGAGGTTTGAACGTGATTTACGACATGCAAAATGCATTATTGTTGCGTAAAATTGTGTGGCAAGAACACAAAAACATCTGGTGCGCAATAAGATGGTATTTCGTTTCACAGGTAAGCAGATTTTTCTAAATTTCAATTAAAATTAAAAATTGTTGAAGCGTGAAATCTAATGAACTCGTTGATCTCTTTTTACAAAGTCTCTTTCTAATACTTTGCTCAATGTATAACTCCTTCCTTGTCTAGCGTAACGAGCAACGTATGCCCCAATGCCGTCCGAACTAGAGATGTCCACAGTGTCTGTTTGTTTACTATCGATAAGGTAATTACGACTAAATTAAAAAGTCTCTATTCTCAATCGTAACCAGCAACATACTCCACGAGTCTATCCGAACTAGTGATATCCATAATGTCTGTTTGTTTACTATGGATAAAATAATTACAGTAAAAATTAAATAGTCTTTATTCTTAAATGAATTGAGGTTTTGTGTAAAGTGTTCTTAAAGTATAATTTTAAATTTTTCCTCCGATTCTATTTTGATTGGTTTCCTGCTCCAAGCAGTGTCACATGTTATGCGTTATAGTTAGCGTTAATTTGTAACTAAAAGTTAATGACTGTACAAATAAAAGATTATTTTTTCTACTCGCCTACTTTTATCTGTCAATTACAAGTACATAGACAAAACTATAAGTTCATACTTTTCGATATTAGACAGTCCAACTCAACTATAATATCTCATTTCCATACGCTGTAGGCAACTATAATAGAACTTCATACAAATTCTATACTTATTTGCGATGCCGCCTGCGACTGTGCCGACCGCGCGCCCCCCGCGCCTCCCGCGCGCAATTACATCTTTTTGTGTTACATCCGTGTTAAGTCAATGAAATTGAATGATGAAATTGTTCCTCCATAGATGATGATGATGATGACTCGTAGAAAAAGTATTGTATACAATCGTAACATAATTAAGTTTTTCAATCTCGTACCTTACACACGCTACTCGACTGAAAAACTCTTCATTATATCACGATTGTATAAAATACTATTTTGAAATGTGTTTTATTTATTACACCAGAAATGATATATTATGATATTTTCGTTGGTAAGTCGTTGACAATGGTTTGATTGTGACAGCGATAGACGCTGTATTCATCGATACTTTTATCGATATTCCGAAGTCACTCGCGGCCAGCGGACATTTTTGGTTCACGCCTCCTTGACCTTGAAACGACTAATCACAGCACAGTAAGTGCATGTTACGCCGCCCGCACCCCTGCATTTTTGGCAGCGTCGGTTTGAATGAAATAATTGTATAAAGCTACGTCTTTAGGTTATCTTGTCTGTGTACGGGTATGATGGTGCAATGTACCTACATAAATTCGCTGTCACGTGACAGCGAGAAAACAATTTTGGCCTAATTTATTCGCAAACATAATTTTGACACACTGTTGTAGAAAAGACATTCCTAGGAAAACCGGTTCCATAATAAAAATTTAAGAAGAATTATAATTTTCCACAGAGCTCAAGTAAAACTGAAATAATTACACTTTTCAGGCGAAAGCCTTGCAAAAACCGAGGTGAATTTCCTCTGGAAACCACTCAGGACCAAAACAACGTGTCTAAATTGCACTCACCCATACCAGGCTTAATCTTTTGATAGCTCCATGCAAAAAGCTGTCTCCAACAAGATTCTTAGCGATTATATCTTACTATGAAAATATTTCCTTTGACTACAAAAGATTGGCTTAGCCTTTAAGTTTCGCGGAGATTTTTTAGGGTGCCTTAGTGAGCGAACAGTTGAGATGTTCTTTGGAAACGTCTTAAAAAAAATATGTTAATAGACTTTTATTTATAGCTAAAAGTAAAATAATAAATGAGATTTGATTTGGTATAAGGCAATGTGAAAACGCTCTAAGATAAGATGAACTTTTAGTCATTTTTTAAGCTGACAATAATGAAGGGTGTAACAAAAGCACCGAACGATATTACTTCAATAGCTGATACGGTAATACCATGAGTGCGATGCAAGTGGAAAAATGACAAAATTTGAAAAAATAATTTTTCAATTTGTACGGACGAGTTGATCGAAAATTCACCGATCTCTATACAAAGTAAACTAATCTTTTTTACGAATTTCGATTGTATATAGTAGGTTTATATTAAACCTATTTTTGTTGTTTATTACACCATTAACGTGGCGAAACATGTCTTTGTTAGGTTTAAATAAATAAAATGGGTAAATGTTTTATACAATTTATGAAACCTTAAATGGTTGCCACCCATCGTGTGTCATATCATAAAGGTATGTCCCGCTTCAATTACCTTCAAATAAATGAGCAAGTATCAAGCCATTTTAAACTTTCGTGAGTTACACGAATGTTTATATTGAAAAACGGTTAAAACTTACGTATTTTTATCTTTAAAAATACATAAGTTTTAACGGTGTTTTCAATATTAAAATCAAGACAATAAATATTTTCATTCAAACGGTCACGAAACCCTGTTACCAGTAATAATCGCGCTTGACGACAATTCCGTCGTATAATAATAATATATAACAACGAAGATAACTGGCGGTATTTCCATTAATTTCACTTTTACAAAAGCAGTGAAACTCAAACCGTTATAGTTTTCGATAAAGGATTTATTACTTTTTTAAATATAATTTTACATCAAAAACGCGTACTATTTGTATTATGAACAATAAATAGAATTGAAAGAAAAGCGTGCTTATACAGAGTGATTTTCAGATTCACTAGAGAATAATATTGTCTTCTGTTACCGCGATTGTTATTCATTGAAATTAAACACTTTAGAACGGATTAATCGCGTTTATTAACACCATGATCCTACGTTTCGAGCCCTTTACAGCACTCGTTTTCACAGGGTTAAGATGATGGAGTCATCATCTTAACCCTGTGAAAACGAGTTAATCCGTTCTAAAGTGTTTAATTTCACTAGAGAATGTTCAACTTTTATTATGTGCGATTAAAATCGCGAAAAATAAATTGACTGTCCCAAAAAAATTGGCATGATCACACACGCGGGAATGTATGGAACAGCAATGTTAACTACCTTTACGCGTTCCCAAGATAAAGGGTATTGACAGACAGACGGATGGATAACAGAGTGATCCTATAAGGGTTCCGATTTTTTCCTTTTGAGGTACGGAATCCTAAAAAGAAGGATATATATCTATGGCACATGGCTAGCTGTTCATACTGTCGGCGTACTCGCCGGCAGTGGTACTTTTCTTTAGAGAATTAATCGCCCGCGTAGAAAAATCGCTACTCTTCTGGTGGGACTAGGGCCAAAAAGACGCTGGTTCAATTTGGCTATGAAGAGCGGAAAGACGCCGCTCAAGAGGGAACCAAATTGACAAGTCTTTTTCGCGCCCTATGTCCCTAATGAAGGATAACAGGCCATTATCATCATCATTTGCCATGCCATATATACACACCTTATTTCACGGAATAAATTCACGTTTTCAATTTGATAACAACAAAAAAAAAATGTATTAATATTATAGAAGTATGTTAGCTGAACTGAAGCTGAGCTGAACGTAATCCTTATGTTTTCTTATACTTATTTTATTATTTCAAAGAATCAGATATTGCTATTTTACAAAAAAAACCCGGCGGGTATCTTATATAATGCAAGAGAGAAGTAGGGGAGACAGGGGTTAGTACTTACAAATTTCAGACTTTTGTAGATATATTTAAAATTTGATGATTTTGTGTTGTTCTTTTTGTGGTTTTATTAAAAAAAAATATTTGTTATTCACTGTCGTTAAAAAAATCATAAAGAGCTTAATATCGGACAGGCACGGACTTTTCTGACAAAAGTAGAGTTGTTAATTTTTGGGGGTAAATATTAACAAGGGCGGGGCAAAAATTAACATCACTATTTTTTACAGAAAACATATTTTTATGTAAAATAAAAAAAAGTTATTCATATTTTAACAAAATTATTGTTTATTCTATTTCTAAAGTAATTAACAAAAGCTCAAATCATCATATCATTCACTATCTTGTTTGGGTGCCTGTCTCATAACTTTTAAACCTGGTGAACAGTTGCCAACTAGTGCGTTTGTAATTGTAGATGAATTTGATCTAAATTCATATACTTGAGGTTATTTATGTGTCATGTACTTATAATAGTTAAGTAGTAGTAGGCTTGTTAATATGTACCACCGGTTAAACAAGACCCTGTCTCCCCTAACGTCTCTGTCTCCCAGAGGTCTTAGCAACACTATTTTGTTCTGCATGATATATCTAAATAATTTCTACCTTTCACGCCATTGACAAGATTTCTCCATTTTTGCTATTATGCATATTTTACCCAGCTCTTACATGACATGGGCGCTCACTTGAGTACCTATGAATGATTTTACGGGCGGGCGTTTTAAAAACGCTCATAGATACTAAATGGATATTTCGATATGTTACGGTTTCACTTAGGCCTGAGGTTGGACGAACGACTTTCAATCCAGAGTTCGCGGGTTCAAATCCGTGTTTTTAGATACGATGTACAAAATTGCAGTTACTTTTCGATTGAGCAACATGTCTTGAGAAAACCAGCATAGCATACATCTGGAAAAAAGTTCAAATGTGCAGACACACAATGTTGTGTTTTTGCTGAAGTTTTAAGCGCAATGTTAATGCGTCATCCACACAGACGGCGCACGCAGGCGGCAAATATAATAAGGAAGGTATTGCCGCGTTAATAAATGCTGGAAAAAACGCTGTAGTGCAGGCGCCCATAGTGAAAGCCTGTAACCATCAGTGTGACTTAAGCATGTAGCTGCAGTGGTAGAGGAACGTTTGGTTTCTGATCACACTTTTTACCCAAACGCGACGAGATTTTACGATTATGCGTGTCACAGTGACTCTCTACAGTCTCTAGGTGAATTTCACAACCGGAAATTGAAGTGATATAAAATTAATAATACGAATTTAATGCAAGTAAATAGAAACGAGTAAAATCTTAAACAGCATTGCATTTATTTCGTGGTGGATACTGTTGTGCACATGTAGTGCATGGGTGCATACTGATTTTTTCTCGTATGGTCTCGGAAACGCTCGTATTTGTCATGCTACTTCAATCGACATCTTTAAGTACTGACACTGACTGAACCAGTATGACATATTTGGACATTTTCGTAAAAATACAAGTGAAAATGATTATCTTCTACATCTGTACGTGTTTATCGAAGGAAACAACATCCGCCGAGAGGCATAAATAAAAAAAATATTGAGATATCCCTGGAGTTGTAACGCCAAAGGAACGCTCGTCTGTATTGCTCCCAAGCACTCCCGAGGTCTGGATATATTGACAAACGGATTGACAGCGCATTTTGCTGACACAGCGAGTGTTCATAAATGAGGAGCCTCCCATGTGTCATGTCTATTTCGGAATGTCTAGCCTTGTTGTCTCTAGATAAGCAATATAGCAACAGATATATAGGAAGGTTAGGCTACGCACAATTTGAACTTTTGTGAGTCATACTGAGAATGATAATAAAAAAATTGTTAAAACTCACGTATTTTTTTCTCAATACATCACTATGTCCTGTCCGACGAAGACTGCCTCATGCAGGGGTCGAAACTCTTGGTCCATGGGTTCCCAGCGCACGCAAGTTTTTCGTAGAAATAGTTAACAACACAAGCCTTATTGAGCTTACCGTAGGTCTAGTTCGATTTGTGTAAGACAATCTTACACAAATCGAACTAATCCTTTCCTCCGTCCTAAAAATTTACATATGAAGGAAGTGTGTTAGACTTCCTTATATTATATTAGAAAAGATATACCTATAAACATACATAGATATGCATACACATAAATAATTACAAAAGTACAGCATAACAACAGAAAACCCGTTAGGAGGAAGAGAAGTAAAATTAATTTACTTAGTTTATTTTTGATTTTATTTTTGACGTCTAATGTCGACAGGTATGTCGACATTAGACGTCAAAAATGCGTGCGACATTAGTTGAGAGTTCCATAAAATAAAAATGTCAATCAAACCGTGTGCAGTTGTTTTACTATATCGACGCGTGCTGCATACGCAAGCTATATAGCGGTAAAAGAGTCACAGCACACTTGATTCGTGTACCTCTGGTACATTAGTAAGTATATTTCAACCGCTTTCAGTCTCAGTAGTTTCAGCCATTGTTTAGTATAATAATTGGTAAGTAGTTGTAGTTTTACTTCTTATAAAAATTATTGTGTACCTTCATTCTATTCATTGCCTTATTATACCTAAATTGTAATTTCTCCCTCTTTGATTGACCTTGGATGGGCTTAAAACCAGCTAAGCTGTGCCCATACCTTTTTCCTTTGTCAGTGCCTAATTCTGTATTTTATGTTCATTGTTTTGTTCAAGGAAATAAACGATTTGTATTTGTATATTTACCATAAGTTAACCACGACGGTAATTGTCGAACGATTGTATCATATTTTGCCGTACGAATAAATCTCGCTCGTTATTTTGATATAGTCTTCCATGTTATGTATGACAACGGTGGCCCTTATTTTCTCTACAAGTGGAATGAATTCTAGGTATGTTAACTTTAATACAAACTGGTTGGAAATGTGCACAAGGCAGACATATTTTAACTCTGAACTTTTATTTATTAAAGTTATTTACAAACGCTACTTTTTCAAAGTGAAAATCATATGTCATTCCAAATAAAGGATGACTCACACTAGGACGGGACGGGACGGGGCGGGAAGGGACGATCTGTCAATTTCTATATAAGGAATCACGTCATAGCTCGGAGCTCTCGGATATCACGTTTTCTATAGAAACTGACAAATCGTCCCGTCCCCTCCCGCCCCGTCCAGTCCCGTCCCGTCTTGTCTAGTGTGAGTCATCCCTAAAACGTTAAGAGACTCGCGAAACTATTTAACAAATCCGATAAAATCTGTCACAAAGCGATGCCAAAAAAACGTTACAAAATCATAAAAAATAAAATGGTTGTTCAACAAAAAAGAACATTCGAATCCCGAAACGTAACCAAATGCAATAAATACCTCGGTTATCAGGCGAAACTTCATTTAAATTCAATTTGGAACACCCGGTACGTTATATCGTTAAATAAATTGAATATTGTCCGTATTTACCCTTTGTTGTTTCAATCGAGTGTTTCTGGCGGCGCTTTGGGCATGAATTTAAAACGTTGTTCATGACCAGCTAACCTGATTTGACAGTTAATTATCAATTTTAAGGTTCCGCGCCTAAGAAGGAAAGCGACGGAACCCATATAGGATTAATTTGTTGTCCGTCTGTCTGTCTGTCTGCCTGTCTTTCTGTCTGTCTGCCAGTTTGTCTGTCCGTCAAGAACCTTTATCCTGTATGCGACCTTGAATGCATGGAGCTAATAAGCTGAAATTGATACCAAGTATTGAGATCTGCGGTCCCTTGAAGCTGTGAAAAAACCAAACCCCAAAATCAACGCAATCAAAAGTTACGACCTTTTATGTTAGATTAATTTCCAAAAGTACCTAATTAGGCACTTTTGGAAATTTACCTTAGGTAGCATCATCACGATTAATCGTGATGCTTTTTCTTGCTAGCTACTTCCCGTTCACCTAGAATCAAGTAATTTGATAAAAAGCCGCCAATTGGTGTAGCACAAGTATAGAAAAAAACTCGTAAAAAAAAAGGAAATTTTCGGATCCGTATACCACCAGAGTTGTGTGGTGCTACTGGACCCTCCGTGCCCAAGTCCCACTCGCACTTGTCCAGTTTTTTTGGCTATGTACTTTCAATTAAGTCGAGTGCCTCAATTAGTCAATATTGATGTCCCAGAACTTTGGCATATATTTAACACTGTTATCATTTAGTTTAGTTATTGATGCAGAAGAAGGAACTTGACTGAATATCTACGAAAGACGACGACCTCATGCGAGGGGCGGGGATTCTGTGGATGCGGTATGCGGCGCTGTCTGTGACAATTGCTGGCCACGTTCGGGCATATCTGCCGGATCTGCCGATTAAAGGATGACTCACACTAGCACGGGACGGGACGGGGCGGGACGGGAAAATCTGTCAATTTCTATATAAAGAATCACGTGATAGCTCGGAGCCCTCGGATGTCACGTGTCGCTTTCTATAGAAATTGACAGATTTTCCCGTCCCGCCCCGTCCCGTTCTAGTGTGAGTCATCCTTAATGTATGGAAAATTTGTCTGGCGGATGCCCGGCGGACATAACCACTATAGAAATCTGAGGAATTGCCCGAAGGTATATGGCCAGCAATTCATTGATACTGATAGATAAACAAAATCGTAAGGAGGAGAGGTAGACATACATCACATTGACAACGAGACCATAGACTAGACGGAGCATATAAAACAATTCGTGGTCACCATTTATGCAATCCCCGTACTAATTAAGTATGGCAGCGCGACCGCTTATTTCATTGCATCTACGTTAATGACAATTATGTCGTGAACTCCTGTAAATTAAAATTATAAGAAATTAGAATTGGAGGATTAGATTAGAAGACCCCTGGGTCTTCTATGTGAAAAGCCGGATAACCCTTGTCCACATACTACAAAGACAGCGCATTATTATTTTATGTGTTCCATCATATTGTCCCCATCATCATCATTGTATGCGGTTAGTAGTGGAGCAATTTTTATGTGGCTTTATCAGGATAAAGCCCTTAATGCCTTAATGCATGATGATGCTCATACAATGATGATGATGACAATATGGTGGAACAAATAACGCTTTCGCGCTTTATACATATAACATAAAAGTAAATAGAAATGTAAGCTTAAATTTAAATAGTTTTTAAATTCCCCTTTTCTACTATACATAGACTTTTTGTGAAGTCTACGTTGTAGAGACAACGGCACAGAAATTCTCGTAAGGACAGATATGATTTTATGCAAAATAAGCCGTGTTTTACGGACAATTTATTCCGCACATGTGCTGCGTTCTTGGAATGTGCCGTGAATCTGGTTTAGGGCTGTAACGCAATATATCGATGTTTTGATGTAATTCTGAAATAAAACAACGCTACAACATGAAATGGGCACTTTTATATATTTTACGATGCTTTCTTCATAGAAAGAGGCTCTTTCTCACACACGTGCGAGAAAGTAACTTTTAAATTTTGTTTTTAAATGTAAATAGGCCAAGGCATTGTTTGAATAACATGAATCGGACATACATTTTTGTCTTTATTATACAGTATATTTATTTATATAAAATCCATTAGAAGTGTAAATACCGATCAAAAAGTTTATTTTAATGAATAAAATGTTAGTGAATAAAAATCGAATGCTCAATTCCGACCGAGCGAACGACTGTTTCGGCGCACATTAGTTAGTTTATTGGTAAGTACATAGTTTCTTTTCACATGTAAATTTGTTAAAATTTGTTTGTTCTGATTTTGGATAATTTTACTTGGAATTTTAATATCGCAATGGAATTAAATAGTGATATTCAATTGACACCTCCAAAAAACCGTAACAAGGCGCAAATGGTAAGTTTATTTTACATAAAACCAGATTGAAAAAACAATATTGCAGTTGATTGTTTACGTTTTGAATTTATAATTATAACTACAAAGATTAATATTTACTTGTAATGATTTCGCTTTTGGGTGCAGTTTTTGATATCTATGAAAATTGAAAATTATAAACAGCTTATCAATGGAGCTATAACACTCATAATGTTTAGTCTGGTAAGATAAGATACGGGCCTATCATTCTGAAAAATGCAGCGGCTTTCCGAGCTAATGCATTGTAAAATGTTGTATTAAATACGTATTGAAATGTAGGCATTTTTCTGTACAAGAACCAGTCATACTTAAATTTAAAACTAAAACTAGATTGTTTCAAAATTCTTGTTTTTTATGGTATAATTTGTTTTTCAACTTCTATTGTAAAATACATTTATATATCTCTGATTATCGACATCCTTGCACTATCGATAAATTCATTGAAACATATCAACGGCACACCTGCTACCAACTAATGGAGAACCGTTCAAAATTCTAAGTGACGTCACATTCATAGCCGTTCGTTTTATGATGTCATAATATATCAGCATGTTAGCTCGGGGGAAATTAGACGGAGTTTACAACCACTCGTTACAACTTGGAGCCAGATTCAAAATTCAAAATGTGAGACTTGATTCGATAGATTTCATGTTACTCGCAGGTTATTTGTCACAGTGTTAATACCATCCCTAGTGTGCTTACCACGAGTTTGAAATCTTCTGTAGATTATCTTTAGTTGCCAGCGTCTACGTAAACACATTGTCAGTGCATATTGCTCGCAAGAAACGAGGAAGGTGGAAACGGGATGCAACTGTAGATACCGCGTCAAAATCTTCGAAATCTATATAGCAAGTCATGAAAGAGACACATGAAATATAATATAGTCCATCGCTGTGACTGTTGTGTGTCATCATTAGTATCCTTGACTCATGGTCAAGGCCTAAAATTATATTGATTCAGTATAGTCACGATTTTATAGTAACATCCTCTTCTTCCTGCTAACGCACTATAACTTCTTCTTTTTCTTTATGTGCCTCTCGATTACTGAAGGTTGGCGGTCAGCTCCGCATACTTCTCCCGGTCTTTGGCTAGGAGGAATAGCTCCGCAGCACTCGTGATTCCGGTCCATTCCCGAATATTACGCAACCACGACTTTTTCCTGCGGCTCACAGCTCTTTTCCCTGCCACTTTACCCATAACTATTAGTTGCAGAAGTTCGTATCTGGAATGCCTAAGTACATGACCAAGATAAGGAACTTTTTATTTTTTTATGGTCTGCATAAGAGCGCGTTCCTTTCCCACGCGGCGTAGTACTTCGACATTAGTCAGTTTAGTCACTCGATGTGTCTAGCTAACAAGTAAATGCCCACATTTTGAATGCTTCTACACGTTTCCGAACACTATACACTATGCACTATAACTAAGTTCATTTTAATCGCGAGTGAATCCACATTTTTTAGGTAAGCATGCTTTATCTTAGACTGCTAACTAAAATTGCATGTAATGGTAAGTGCTAATTACCATTAGATGCAATTTTAGTTAAATGCTTACTTCTATAGTTACTATTTAAAACGAGATATTTACCATGTACATTTGTTTTCATGAGCTCCCGATATTTCGGCACTGTTACAAGTGCCATGTTCACGGTGTAACTGACTTGCTGCGAGTTTTTATTTTATTTGTGGTCTACCCACACCCCGTAGCGATCTACCCGCTTACGGGTTCGTTTAATTTGCGCGGTGTCACTACCGCTACTCAGCCGCTATCGGGAGCTCGTGAAAACAAATGTACATGGTAAATATCTCGTTTTAAATAGTAACTATAGTGTAAATGACCATGTTAGCTTAAAATCTTATATAAATGCTTACTTACCTATTTCTAAAAAAAAACCGGCCAAGTGCGTGTCGGACCACGCATAATTGAGGGTTCCGTACCGTCACACGATGAAAAAATTGTGCGAGCAAAAAGGCATAAGTGCAGTTACGTCTTTTTGTAACAAATAGTTTTTTCGCAAAAACTCAAAACCGGCTTGACCAAAGTTCAAAATAATTTTTGTGGTAAGATCGTCTTATATCTTATCCTATCTTCCTGATTTTTTTTTAAATTTGGACCTCCCGTGTGATTAGTTATTTATTTATTAAAACCGAAGTGACATAGGGACGGACGGACTGGACGAAACTATAAGGGTTCCGTTTTAGCCAGTTTGGCTACGGAACCCTAAAAACAGTTATTACAGGGTTATGCACACAGGATTTTGTCCATCGATATTTCAGATCTTGACTAAGTATTGCACAATCTGGTATGCACTACTATATAAGTACCTACTAACGAAACTTGTGAGTAATATCTAATCACTGTGAAATGTGCGACGTTAAATGTTCGAATCAGAGTTTCGGAATCGTTAGTTTTGGGATTTAATCGTTCTCATAGGTGTGGGATAGAAGTTGGAAGTTAAACCTGTATTAATTTGTGAAGTAATGATTATTTAAAGTGTTTGTCACCTGGGTGCGGAACAGTTTCTGCAAGAAGCAAGTTTAAACCGAGACGTAATTTTGTATAATGGTGGAAATATTTTAAAATATTTAAATATGTGTTTCTCAAAAATGCTACGCAAAGTCAACTTTTCCGGTTACAAATTCGGTCGTAAAATGCTTTGTTTGTAGTCAATCGAAAATTAAAAAGTTTTTTAATGAAATTGAATATAAATTCCATTATTTATCGCACTCCAAAGTTTAAAAAGAGTTAAAACTGTCATAAAAATTGAAGGCAAGGGCACTAAGCAGCTAAAACAATAGTAGGAGGTCGGTGGTTAATATTTATAATGTTGGTACTGCGACATTTTAGTTATCTTGAACAGCGTTTAGAAGAAAAAAACAGTTTAATTTACATTAAAAAAAAATTACGGGCGGGATGTCAAAACGTCCGCCGCAACTGCCGTAAGTATGAATTTGACGGTTTCGTTTTTATCAGGTTTTGGTTTATTTGCACCATTATTGGGAAAACCACTATAATTGACTCGGCTGGAAAGGCATTTGCAGACTTTATATCAATTTAAACGAACTCCTAAAGTCGTCCGTATTCAATACTTATTCAGGAATGCTCATCAGCATTGATTGGTATACTTGCTATGACTTTTCTATTAAATTTCAAAACCATTTTTATATAAAAAATCTCTTTACCTTGTTTTAATACATTGTTGGTAAAATAACTTTGTAGAAGAACTCGTAACGTTGCCACACCGGTAGGACTACTAAATGAGAACGTAAGATATTACTAGAGTAATAAGGAACTTTTAGATGAAGACCACAAAAACTAAGTTTTATAATGAGTTTTACTATGTAAGGTGGAAGTACTAGTGCTCGACGCTGCACTAGTATTGGACATGGGCACTTTATGTCAAATTCATCAAAAAGTCAGGTCAAATTTGAACACCGAAGATTTTTCTATATTCGAAATTAAACCTTGTCACTTTGACATAAAGTGCCCATGTCGAATACTGGTGCAGCATCGATCACTGATACTTTTACCTTAAATCAACCACTTTGTACACGTGTAATAAAAACGCGCAAGTGTTTGATGAAAAAAAAAACTAACAAAACTAAATAAACTGAAGTACTTACTTTAAAACTGACTAAATCCTGTATATTTATACACTTTCAAATATCGACATAGGAAAACTGAATTTAATATGATTTGACTAACCAAATCAACCAAATCAAACACAAATGAAACTTATTTACTGCTAAAAAAGTTATCGAGTTGTTAAGAAAAATTGTTCAATGAACAATGAAAAGTCAGTGATCTTGTCTGTTTGCATTGAAAAACAGACTTCTCCCATTTTTTATGTTCATGTTCAGTGTTTTCTATTTGAGTACAGTGACGATGTCTGCGTTTTTTAATGCAGTCAATCAATTTTTGCTTTAAAAAAAAGAAATAGAGGAAAAACTCACTGTCACGTACGAAACTTAAACACGTGACTCTCGGATACACGCCAGCCGCTTTACCAACTGTCTTAAAGAGCCACCCCGTTGACAGCAATTTTATGACTACACCCTTCGTATGTGTCTTGGGAAGGCACCGTTTATATCGCTAGGTGTTTTTGGTGCACAATTTTTCACGTCAAAAGCGTATCGATATATTTATTTATCGACAATGGCACATCCTTGCTAGAGCAGGCTGCGTCTTGCGACGTGTGGACGTGTTGTTGTATGTGGTTAGTTAGGCGGGCTCCACTTGTGCCTTGTGTAAGGAAAATTGCACCAATCACAAAAATGCATAATAATGTCTTTTAATTTCCGCACCCTGGGTACCAAAACATTTATTATAAATAATAAATGATTTAATTCATGCTTTACAATTGTATTATTTGTTACTTTGGAGCAACCTGTATGCAAGTAAAACTCATGATGTAATAAATCCTCATAAAATAGTAAGAACCTTTTTCTTCTTTTTGATTATCGTTTTTATTTTCGTCAATTAGAACCACGGAAGAATAACTAAAGCATGGAAGTAGTACAACAACCGTCAAATGTCACTTGGCCTTGAAATTGCCATTAAATGTTTCAAATGTTGTAAGTACCTAGGCACCCCTTACGACTTTTGAAAAATTCACTGTCAAAATATGCGACTCAATTAAGTTGTAATGCATTTATACCGACTACAAAATTACAACGATGTATTTAATTTGACTACTTGGATGAATTGAGTCAGAGAGAGATCAGCAAAACTGTGAAAACTGACAACCTACGGAATTGGATAAATAACAAACTTTCATGGTAGGGAAGTAAAAGACGGGTGTATGACTTTGATGACGAGTTTTGACACTTTGGTTGTTGACAAAAATCCTCTTTGTCGAAAATGGATAGTGTTACCAATATGCTACTGAAAATAATAAATACAGTATTTTTCTTTTTGCTGTCGATTACTGCAAATATACTTTTTTGTTCTAATAAAAAAAATACGTTAGAGCATTCCTGAGGTGTCCCTATCTTGGATTTCAGGGAATGTCCAATGGCTGCCGTAAAGCTGTATAATCTGTGGTAAAACTAGATCAATGTAGAGCACACCGATTCTAAGACAACTCAGCAAAGTGCCAAAACGGTGCACGCAAGTACCCGTAACTCAGGATTTAATCAAACGCTTGGCACAGACAGCCCATTTGAAATGGCATATATATTCTATCTGAAATCGTAGCAAACTACACGAATTTAATCAATAAATATGTTATGAAAGCATTACAGATGCTACGAATATTTGGCTGCTGTTTGGTATTTTGCCACATATTACCTAATATTCGGTATTCAGCCAATTTAATAACACAAAATATGAACCTACTCGTACAATCAAAACAGTAATTATTAGTAAAAAGCTGAAGAAGTGAGCGATTGAATTAGCCCTAAGTAGGGCCATGGTAATGCCGGTTTTGTATGTAGTTGTGCTTTGTGATCTATTTGAAATCTTATTTTTTATTTGTCGTTATTTTTTTGTTGTGTTATTGCTTTGTTTTTTCGAATAAGCCAAGCCGGTCACAAGTTCAAAACTGTATACGAGAAAGAACGAATTCTCTGAAGGTTTGCGTTTAAGTCGTTATATTTTTTTTTTGTACGTACATATACAATTAGACAGCTCAACTCCGAGTTAGCGGCTAACCCTGGGTGGTGGAAGTGGCGTTTTGAATTATCCCTAGCTCTGGATAGACAGTTGAAACCCGTCTAAGAAAGTGTATATAGGAAACATTTCCAAGTATAGGTATTTTTATTCACTCATAACGCTTGCAACCTAAGTTATTTAATTCCCCTATCACTGTCAAGAGCGGCTGGTAAATATGTTAACGCTAAGTTTAACCGTCGGTAACAGGGCGCGTTAATCTTACGCGGTATGAGGCGTAGCTTAACGCCTTTAGCGCGTCGGGCTATAGAGTGAGCGGTTTTAGTCCCGGTTACTAGAGCACAAAAGATGACTCACACTAGGACGGGACGGGACGAGGCGGGACGGAACGATCTATCAATTTCCTCAAATTTGAAAGGCACATGCATGCTGATTTGGGTGATTTCTTAAGAAACTCGAGCATTTCTTTACGAAAATCATCAATTTGGTGGAGTGGATCTGATAATGAAGACCAGGGATGGCAAAGTGGAACTGCTTGGTAATTCCCAGGACTATCATCCGATTTAAAAAAATATTTTTTTGTCTGTATATAGATGGTTCTAGGTTTGTCCCGTTTTTTTAAAATCAATTTCTGATAATGGGATCCATGAGGAACTGAGGGAACTCCTCAAATTTGAAAGGCACATGCATGATGATTTGGGTTTCTTAAGACACTAGAGCATTTCTTTACGAACATTAATAATTTGGTGGAGTGGACCTGATGATGAAGACCAGGGATGGCAAAGTGGAACTGCTTGGTAATTCCCAGCTCTATCATTCGATTTGAGACATTCATCTTTTCTTTGTAAAGAAATACCTTCAAGATAGTCCTATTTGATTATAGTTCTATTTTGATGATGGACTTCATGAGAGATTGAGAGAACTCCTCAAATTTTAACGGCACATGCATTCTGATTTGAGGGTTTCCTTAAGTAACTAAAACATGTGGAACTGGTCAATAAACCTAGCTCTACTTATTATCCTAGTTGTGACATTCATCTTTTTGATTTGATTTATATTCTGATGATGGAGTTCTAGAAGAATTCAGAGAACTCCTCAAATTTAAACGGCACGTTCATTGTGATTAGAGGGTGTTCATAATTAGCTTAGGCATTTTCTTACTGTGGCCATCATTTTGCTGGATTGGACCTGATGTTGATAATCAGGGATGGCATAATGAAACTGCTCGATAATTTACAGTCTGTCATCCAATTTAACACATTGTTATTTGGTTTGTTTTAAAGGTCCTACAATGGAGTTCCGTTTGATTATACTTCACATGTAATGATGGAAGCCCTGGGACATTAAGAAAGCTCCTCAATTTTCAATCGTACACGACGTGCGGTGTATTGGATATTTGTGAAGTAAACTGGCTAACTCAAACAAATTCAAAATTTCACTTTTACCGGGAACCAAATGAAGTCGGTTTTTTTTTCTTAAAAATTATTATTTTAAAAATTCAGAGACAAACTAAAGTTGGCCCCAATTTTCATATCGTTCGATATCAAATAACGTGTGACATGCCTGCGTCATTGTTTGCAATTGACACTTCGTTTCGAACTAAACGTCATCTGATTAGAATAGAGGTCATATCAAATGTCCTTGTTTGTCAGAGATGTTCGAAATTTGAAAAACTTATATTATTGAAGTCGATAATATAATTAAGCTATAATAACATTTTTACAGATAAGAAAGTTGTAACAAAAAGTTTATTATTATGAGGGTCGTTATATGCGTTTTTTGAACGCATCACAGAGGGCTAATGATGTGTGGGTATATAAACGTTTTTATGGCACTGGGCTATAGAGTAAGCAATTTCAGTCGCAAATATTATGACGATCTGTTTGCGATAAATATTATATAATGATTTCCAGGCCACACCCCAAAAACAAATGAAACGCAATAGCTACACAAAAAACGATCTACGCACCGCGCACGCGCGAGATACGATCATGTGATCACGTCCGTTCGAATTTGGAATGTCCGTCAAGTCCGTTACAAGTTACGGCTGACGTTTGTGTAACGAATCTGAGGATAGAATTTAGATAAAAAACCGGCCGAGTCGGAGGCGCGTACGAAGGGTTCCGTAACATTAACTACAAAAACGCCAAAAAAACACGTTTCTTGTATGGAAGCCCCACTTAAATATTTGTTTTTTTTTTATGCGAATATATAACAAGTCTATCCGGATATAAAACTTAATATTTTGTGAATTCAAGCGTCTACCTAAAAAAAGTTAAAAGACACGTTTTCTGTATGGGAGCCCCCTTAAATATTTATTTTATACTGTTTTAGGCACCGGGACAGGTCATTTTCTCCACATAAACGTACTCGACTGTTTTCCCCCTGGTTTTTGAAACTATGTAGCCCAATATTTTTTTCAAACCAGAATTATTTTATTAATATCTGTGTTTTTTGTTACCCAGAACTGTTTTTTATAAATAGTTACTTACTTATTATTTAAAAAAATGTCTGGTTAAATATCTTTGTTTATCTTATTTGTATTTATCATGAATAGGTGATTCTGTATTTAACATTATAGGTATAGTTATTCTTTGCGAATAACATAGGAACAAATAAAAACCCAACGATTCTTATTTCTATTTTAGTTTTAGGTATTTTATCATTAAAAAGCTTTTAGCATTAATATTCTACTAGAGAAAAGCCTCTTTCGTACATTGCAGAAAGAAATACAATATACCTACATTTGTCAGTTACCTACCTACTCTTTCAAACTCATTCGTTAAGTAACGTTAGTATTTTTCATAAAGGATTATAAGATAAGATAGATTAATCCATCTTTACTAGAAGACTGCATCGCACTTTACCTTATACTGGGCAAAGAATACAGCTTTTAAGACATTAAACTGTTTTGTAAGTGAATTCTATATTTTAGATTCAATCGGTCCAATGTTCACTGTCTACAGGAAACATTTTGATTTGAAATGCCAATTACGTCATCGTATACCTAATACTTGTGGTTTGCCCTGACCTTAAACTTGCGACCTCCATATCTGGGCAACCACTTTAACTCATTTCGCTCAATTTCAAACATAAAAAAATCTTATGTAGGTCTACTAACTACCTGCCATTCACGACGATCCGATCAACGATACTCGAGTTGTCGTCGAACAAACATACATACATACAAACATACATACAAACATACAGACATACTTACATACAAACGACGGATTCTCCACGTCGACTGGGAGAATATACTGGCTTGGCTCGCTGATCCGATTAAGCTATTAGACAAGCATTTATCACGTTCAAGTACCAGACGAATCCAATAATTCACTGTACGAGTATAAACCGTAGTTATACGTTCGGGCAATCCGTCGGATATCCATAGTGGGTATGTCCGCCGGGTATCCGCCAGAAAAAAATCCCTTACATTTATTAGCGGATCCAGCAGATACGCCGAACGTGTATGGCCAGCTTAAGTCGCTACAGTAACTGGCCACCCTCCAACAACTGGTCACCTTATGTATGGAAATTTTGACCGATTTCCCGAACGTAGCTTACCCGATATACCTAATATGACATTTTATTTTATTTATTATTTTATATATTTACCTCTAGATACAAATAAATACTTAAAAAACATAGAATAGATGGAGCAAGTAAGTAACAGGAAAGTAGCAGTCTGTGGAATAATTGATCTATATTAGAGCTCTCAGGCACGCATTAGGGCCCGTAATCGCATTTAGTACCTGGATGAGCTTCGAACAAGTGCACTATACGTATAGAATCCAGACTACGCTGAGAGGAGGATCTATATTATAAGAAAATAGGAGCGGTTACTACTCATATAGGGATGACGACTAGGTTGAAAACCTATCATTCTATTTATTATAAATTTACTTTTCACCTCAATAGCTCAGTCCAATGTAAGTTAGTCCGGTCCCTGCCCTTTTCCAAAAAAATGTGTTGGCAAAATTTTACTTGCCAAGAATCATTTCGCAATAGTTTCATTTCCCAAATCCTAGTTTAACAAAATTACATTTGGCATGATTTCATTTTGTTAAGTTTTTATAAGACAAATATTATTGTTTTAGCCGCATAATGACTTATGCGCTAAAAAGCCATATCTTCGTATTTAGTTTTAAAAGTTTTTGCTGATACTTAGCTTGATATTTGGTAAAATGAAATTTGACCATTGACATTTTTTGGGGAATAATTCCTTGCAAAAAAAATGTGACATGAAAAATTGCGATACTAAGTTGTTTTGGGAAATGATACCTAATACCTAATTAGAGTAAAATAGTTTTCACATATTTTTATCAAATTAGGCGTGACATGCCTTTTACTTTTACAAAAACAAGATCGTTTGATAAAAATAATGACCTCTTGCGCCTATTTATATTAAGGAAAAAATCACGCATTACATCTACTCCACTTTCTCACCGAATGGTAACAAACCGTTTTGGCTCACATTCGGTTAAAAATAGAGCTGCCTAGATATAATTTAACACAAGATCCGAATCTGTGGTCTCGACGTCCAATAAAAAATAATAGCGAACCCGACAATCTTCTCGGCACGCTTCCAAACAAAGATTTGCGATTTTCCTAGCTTGAGTCAGTGGAGTAAGGATGCTGGACAGAGTAATGTGGTGCGCGGACGGTCAACCGTGCTTGACAAGCACATTAAATGATGACTCATGCACCCCTCATGTGACACCTCCAAGAAGGCGTCCATAGGCTAAAAATTCCTGAAAAGTAACAATAACAGTTAAATTTCGTAAGTATTTCGAATCATTTCGCTGTCATTTTGTAGAGTTACGGCGTCAGTGTGAAAACAGGATATAAATAAATTAAACCTATGTTGACGACGGACTCCTTGCTTTGCTGCTGCTTTAGATTTTTTACAATTCTAACAAGCCATTGCTTTTCTTTTCTTGACATTAAAAAATAAATATACGTTTTAGTTACAAAGAACTTCAATATCAATTACTAAAAGTAGTACTCCTATACCTAAATAGAATTTACATAATCGGACAGAATAAATGCATACGTGTATCAAGCTGTTTTGTAGAACTGCCTCTGTCCCATTTCCTTACTCTTAAACCGAAGTCTGCGGGCTGTAATGTAAGTTTTTGCATATATTTCATGTTGTTTCCCTCAAGTTTTCTGAATGTTGCGTAAGTTAGGTAAGTACCTACATGATATTTAGTAGGTACTACAACGGTTTAATATATTTATTCATGGTTATGGGAGATTAATTTTATAATACTGCTTTCACTTTTCAAGCAACCCGGCTGTGGAACTCTCTCCCTCTTGATATAAGGCGTGCTGAATCTGTTGCTTCTTTCAAATCTGTCCTTAAAAAGCACTATTTATCACTTCCTTAGTTCCTGTTCATGTAACTATTGTTTTCCTTTAATTTGACTGTGTAATCTCAGTAATCTGCTATCATCATTTCGCTTAATTAGTTTGTATTTGTATATATGTATTTATATATTTATGTATTTTGGTATGAACATATATATATGTATGTATATGTAATTGTGTGTGTAATTGTGTATATATGTAGTTTTGCACCACCTACTGTATGTATACTTTTCTTAGTGTAGTGTCTCCTCTACCCAGAGGTTGTCTGGAAGAGATCGCTCTTTAGCGATAAGACCGCCTGTCGTTTGCCTCTTTTTCATGTGTAATCTATACCAGTTTGTGTTATTTTTGTTGTTTTGAGGTGCAATAAAGAGTTATTGTATTGTATTAACTTGCCACCGATTTTAAACAACCGACATCGAATTAAAATATTCACTAAATCCTCTGCAATAATTGTCTTGCAAGATCGTCGCGCAACAAAATTCAAAGGGTCAAATAAAATAATCACTGAAATAAAATAATTACTGAATTAAACACTGTGATTTGTGTTATAAGTAGAAAACACTAACTGACCTTGGGCACTAGCGGCCATGGTCACAATTTTGGTCGTATTCATTCTAGTTACATACGTCATAATTCTCCGGATCAGGGGTCTTACCATGACGTCGTAACGCGATTCAGTTGACGACCTAAACTGAGTCGCTTCCATACAACTGAGCACAGTTAAGAACCTAAACCGAATAGCATTAAGACGTCATGGTAAGGCCCTAGTAAGCTGAAGTGGCAGTGGGCTGGTCATATTGTTCTTAGAACCGATAAGCGATGGGGAAAACGGGTTCTCGAGTGGAGGCCGCGGCTCGGCAAACGCAGTGTAGGGCGCCCTGTGTCAAGGTAGAGTGACTATATTTCTAAGATGGCAGATCGCGGCTGGATACGGGAGGGCCAAGATTGAGCTCAGTGGCGTGTTTGAGGAGAGACTTTGAATGAATTCTAGACCTATTTCAGTTCTAATACAGGTCCTTTAGTTGCCATTTGAATAGAAATATTTATAGCATAATTGGTGATTGTTTATAGTAAAAGGTTTCACTTTGTCGGCTGCCGATAAGGCCTTAATGCAATAAAATATACATTTAAATATGAACCTTATCAAGTTATCAACAAAAGACATAGTGGGACCTTTTACTAAGATCAAGCACATTTTTTAATTTTGAGTGTAGGTACTGGTATGGATTAAAATTTTAAGTTTTTTTCTTTATTTCATTGGGTTTTCATTACTTATGTTAGAACTATGTGCGTCCCACTGATGGGTAAGCCTCATATTTAAACCAATGTAATATAAAACGTAAGGCTTCTTTCCCTATTATTTATCCCACCTGAAAACGTTATCAAAATTGCACACGTATCGATACTAGCGCGTAAATACGTTCACTCATAAACCATGCGTAAACGCGGCGTAAACTCGGCGTTAACTTGGCGTAAACTTGGCGTAAACGCATAAAAATCACCCGTTCGGAGGCTTACGTTTACGGTCCTTCAAGTGGAGTCGTTTGTGTAAATTGTATTTTTGTTTAGGACGCGTGAAAGAGCTTTTTTATTTGTGTTGTTCACGGCTTTAAAAGGGTTGGATATATGATCAAGTTTTTTGATGCTGAAAATTTGTAATAATTTAATGTGAGTGTAGGGCTGGGTGCCGTTGAGGGGTGAAAGGACGGTATTGCTTCCTTTTTAAAGGGTGATATACATAATCAACTTTTTTATAACAAATTGTTTTTAACATATAACTTTTTTGTGACTTATAAGTGACTTTTAAGAAACAATAAAAGTGACTAATTACGAAAAAAATGTTGCGCTATTCGTGATAAACGGTTACTGTAGCTTGCGTGTTGTGGGCTTCAAGCAACGCAGGGAGGGGAGTCGGCATACGTAAAGTTTCCCTTCTGCCAAAGTACAAGCCCAAATGGGCATACGCAGCACTGTGTTGTCACTAGTCCGTACACTAAAATATATCGAAGTGTGCAAGATCTGTTAGTGTAGTTGTATCATTTTCTGTGTTAGTGTCATCATTACAGATTGTTTTTTGTATGTAGTGTGTGAGAAGTGCGTCTTAGTGCACGTTTCCCCCCGCAAAAGATGACAGAATAATTTGTACGGTAAGATGTTGCTTTGCGAATCCCTTCCAACGCGTTAAAAGCCTGTGTTGCTCGAAGGTTATGGGCATTCATTTATTTCTCTATTTAACTATATTGTACAGTTTTATTTTAGGTACTAGGCACTTCATTTTTCTGCAGTACATATTACCTTTACCTACCTTCGCATACCTTTTGGGCTATACTCCTTTGTTATATTTTGTAAATCAGTTTCCATTCCAACAGAAAAACCACAAAATATCTAACTCAATTCAATGAATGAAATTCTTAAATTCAAAATGCAACCGTGGAGACCGGAAATGAATCCGCTCGCGGCGTCTGTCCTGATACAGATCTGATGGAGCCTGCGTCCGACTTCCGGCCAGTTCGCGCCTTTATAGGTTCCAATTTCAAATCGGCCAGTACTGCTATCCGATTCACAAGTTCTCTACGATGTCACGAACGCATTTCCAGTATATCTTGAAAGCCGAAGTTTTGTCGCTCTGTCGCACATATGATTGTGTACGAAAGTGCAAGAGTGAAGCAGAATTTATGTCTCTCGCGCCTTTAAAGGTTCCAATTTCAAATCGGCCAGTACTACTATCCAATTCACAAGTTCTTTACTAGGCCACGAACGCATTTCCAGTATATCTTGAAAGCTGAAGTCTTGTCAATACCTACTCAATTAAATTATTGAGATGTGGAATAGCTTTGAAGGCTGTGGCGTCAGCCTCAAATGTGAAAGAAGTCATGGGTTGGAAATGGTTCAGAATTTGCTGTGTTGGTTAGTTTCTTAGGCCCATTTGTACCACCCAGAGTTAGTCGCTAAATCGGAGTTAAATGGTCAAATTTCATACAACATAACGCTTAACTCGCAAGTCGCCCCTAGTAATATGACATCTATTTCAGTCTAAACCTGCCTCTAAGTGCTTTTTGAATTGAATCTGGAATAATAAAAAATCCCATACTGGATATCCTGCGACGAATAGCTATGTATTGCGAATACCAACGTTGGCCAGATTCCTCGATTTGAAAGTAGATCGAACGCGCTTTTCACCGACTGCCCGTTTACGTTCCATTTTTGAAATAGTTTATTTTTTAATAACGGTTGTACTTTTATTTTATTGGAGTTAATGGCTGGAGGGTGACTTTTCCAGCCAGTTACAGTGGTTTATTTTTAGGTAGATTTGACTTTCGGTTTTCAGAATATACATTGCAATGTTTTTAGAAATATACAAATAAATAATTTACTGTCACAGAAAACACATCTCGAAGGTACAGTTATCTACAACACACAAAATACATATTTTTCGTGACAAAAGGGAATAAATGTACAATTCAATTTTATTGCTTATAATGTAAAAAATAATAATAAGCACCATTCTCACATAAGTATAGGAGAAATCAATGAAATAGAATCAAATTGAATATTTAAACTTGCTACCTTTTCTGGGTATTATAATGGACCGAATGATCTTGTGTTTAATTAAATGACAAGTCTATTACGAATACTGCGACGAGTAACATTTTTTATACAATAATTTAAAGATTTTGTTTATGTTACATTTTTTTACATAATAGAATCATAATTAAAAAAAAACTGAGATTAAAATATATTTTCCCGGCTTATGCCACGGCCCAGGAATTCTGGTCTTGGGGTTCGCTTTAGCATCTTCCAACCCAAGGGTAAACTAGGCTCTATTAAAATTAGCTCGGTATCCTTAGGATGTTTGATCATCGAAAAGCGATTAGTAAACATCAAATGAGAAGATATAAAAAAAATATCCATAGTAAAAATAAAATTATAATCCCATAGGTTACCCCAGTCAAAAACCCGCAAGTACAGTCAACAGCAATAAATTACACAAAACGGCAAACACGGCTCGCAGTACATATGCTTCGGCGGGCAATAGATTCCCCCGATACGTATCTCTGTAACAGCGGGTGTTAAATCTTTGCTCAACATATTTATGTGGCTGACTGTACGTCGGTTTATGTGGTGCACTGTCTTGGTTAGCGAGAGTTAGATAAGAGTTGTTTTGATTTCCGTTTCAGTGCGAGGAAAAAATCGGTAGTATAAAGACTACAAAAACGTTACGTAAGTAGTATATGACATCTCTTTCAATTTATAATATATACATAGTACTGTGACTACTTAAAAACAAAACAAAATCATGAATCAAAACATTTATTACAAATAATAAATGATTTGATTCGTGCTTTACAATTGTAGAAAACATCCATAACTCAGAAATAAATATTCGTGATAAGCACACAAAAATAAATGCCCTGACCAGGATTCGAACCCGGGACCTCCTGTTTCGTAGGCAGTCACTACCAACTAGACTAGGAGGCCGTTTATGAATACTTACCGCAGTAATAGAAGACAATATTAGTTAAATTAAATACACATCGCCATTGACTTATCAAAAGAAATAAACTAGAATGACATTAGCAAACAATTTTGCATTAATGATGATACAAAGCCCGCTAGAAGTCGTCCGCTGGATGCTGGTGGCGCAGGACCGGTCATTGTGGAAATCTTTGAGGGAGGGCTATGTCCAGCAGTGGACGTCCTTCGGCTGAAATGATGATGATGATGATACAAATGATAAATATTTGGAAAGAAAAAGAGCTTACTGACGTAATCATTCAGTGACTAATTCGTACACAGAACTACCAACACTGGTAAAACCTTATAAGCTAAACAAGACTTTATGAAAAAATGTGCTGCAACTGCAGCACTACAGCAATTGGATATCCAGGTTTTTTATTCTATATATGTACAGTCAACCAATTGGAACCGTAGGCCACTCTAGAACCATGTCAAAATGACAAGCAGTAAGAGATTTCTTACAATCTGATTTATAGCGTCACTATGACACAGTCATACAGTGGCCTAGGGTTCCAGTTGGTTGACTATATCTATATGCCAAACACGTAAAATAATAAACAAACACATTATTTCCTACACATAATAAAATTACAGCACTCCAACCACATACACAGATGCTACCAACACATAGTAGAGAAAAAGCCTACAGTAGCCCCGTTAAGTGCATCAAAGCTTATAAGAAATTAGATTAGAGACCGTCTGCTAAGCTTTCACATGGGGGGACGTGCACTTCAGGCTACGGGGTACAATAATGGAAGAATATAATTCATAAATATTTTAAGAGAGGTCAAAAGTGACTCCTCACAGTTAACTAACTTAACTCGTTAATCAAAGCAGCTGGTCTAAAAAAAAAAACTTAGTACAGATGTGTTGCATAATGTATTGCCCTCGTATGTTAGGTAAGGTAGGAGAAGATTGAATGGCTTTTTGATGAGATGGACAGTATTGTGTTCAAATCCTTGTAAAATAAAGAACTATTTTAATCCTTTCAGTTGTTTAAATTAGAAGGCACGGCCTAGGATATCTTTGTATTCTGCCGGTAAAACTCGGCTTTGCCCTATTTTAATAACATAATAAATTAAATTACTTGAGTTAAGAATCAAGTTATTAAACACGAGATAAAATTGAAAATCGCGAATTAATTACAAAACTCTGACCTTCAAAAAATGGCACATAACAGTCAACAGTAACCGCTCGGAGTATGTAGACACGCTACACACTCCTAGCGGTCACTGTCGACTAAGCGGCTGTTCACATTAACATGCGGCTTACAGTACGATACCAGCACTAAAAAAATTAAACTAAATGTATGGAATTATTTGAGGCCTTTCATTTTTTCCCTTTTTCTTCTCCCACCTACCTTACATATTTTTAGCATTTATATTTTTATTTTAATACAAAGGCAAAAATCACGTATTTTGATCACAATGGGGTGACATGTTGCCGTAACCAGTGTCAACACTACGACGCAAGAGTGTCAAACGCTCTGCCAGATATGGTGGCCAGATGCTATCGAAATATGTCACACCATTGTGAACTTTCGCTTAGAAGGTTGAAATTAGTGAATGCTCGGTTATTTTTTGTATGAGTAAAACTCGGTTTTTAAACTAAACCGCGGTTCTTTCATACAAAATCGGTTAACTGTTGCATTCTCTAATGTTTAGTCTTAACCCTAAAACTAACAATGCCACATTTAAGCCAAAATCAGAAATAACCAAGTCGTAAATCCTCCATTTTCGTACCCCATCACAACTTTCCCGACATCCCCGTCATTGTGACTTCGGGGAGGAAATTTAATACAACTACTGTCCATTCTACCGGCCTTTCGTAATATTGACAATAATTCTGTAGGGAGCCCTTCGTTGCAGGTAAGTGCCTTGGAAGTATTTAATTGGCCTTTCTTTTTTTATTTTGACGTTTCTACTGTAGACAAACTTTTTTGAGGGTTGGAAACCTTCTTATGTTTGGACCTTCTTATGTTTTTTTTATTCCGTTAACAACTTTTTTTTAATTGACTTAGTATGATAGCAAAGAAATTGACTTAACGAACATTATATTTAAATGTTGGGACATAATGTTTTATATCTGCCGATTTCTGCAGGGCAGAGCAAGGGGTGTATGGTGAGAAGTGCATAACTGGTTATTATTTGTATGTAATAACTGGTTATGACCGGTTATGTCCGTACAATAATAACCGGTTTTTCACAATCCAACAAACTGCCCCGCAGTTTGGCGTAACATTGTTATATGGTACATATATGTATATTTTCATGTTATTTCAATAAAATAAAATGATCTGTAAAAAAAATCACAGTGCATGGCTATTCGAAAGCTTACGAAGGTAGTATTAAACTTGGCAGCTCATACAATAATATGATTATTCTGTGTATTATGGATTGGTACTATTTTCAAATAGTTAATTTATGGTTTATATAATTTGGATTTATATTTCAGTACATAGAAAATGGCATCAAAAATTTGACATATCGTCCGATCAATAAGTAATTATGGTAAAATAATAATAAATGTATCATTTTATTTCTGAATTAAGTCCTCTGTTCGAGTTTTAGAAACATAGTAATTACGACAAGGTAATTAATACATCCAAATTTTATGTAACATATTATAATTATGACAAGGTACTGTATTAATACATGTTAATTTAATATGACGTATTAATTAAGACGAAAATCCAAATAATGATCCCATCAGCATTGTTTTGTTGAGTGAAGTATATGTTATTAGAGAAAATTGCAAAATCTTACATGTTAATAAAACTGGGGGTAAAATGAGAGGCTCATTACATAATAATATATCCGTTTTAGGGTACTTAAAACAGATTAAATATTTCAAACGTTTTGAAAATTAATAATGATTGCATTGAATTACAAATTACAAATAATGAGTAACATGTTATTGGGGGCGTTGGTGGCTCAGCGGTAAGGTGTGTGACTTTCAATCCGAAGGGTACCTACTAGTAATCCGCGGGTTCAAATCCTGCGTCTCGTACTGATGAGTTTTTCGGAGCTAATGTACGAAATATCATTTGATATTTACCAATTGTTTTTTGGTAAAGGAAAACATCGTGAGGAAATCGGAATAATCCTAATAAGGCCTAGTTTACCGTCTGGGTTGGAAGGTCAGATGGCAGCTTTGCAAACAAATGGTTTAACTGACAATGTTCAAAATATTTTTTATTAAGTCTTAAGAAAGCTCAATTTCCGTGATTTTTTTCATGTTTGGTGGACTTGGGGCTCAAAATTTAGCGATTATTTCCGAAAATATTAACTGTGTCAAAAATTGTTTTTAGCAATCCCATTTTTTTTTTCAAATACTTATCCAACTATACCTCCACACTTAAGAGGTTGAAACGAAAAAAAAAATCATCTCCCATTTTACCATAAAATTTCACAATTTTTATTTTACCCCTTTGTCAGCATGATCGATACATATGTATATTTATACCAAATTACAGCTTACTAGTACTAACGGTCTCTTAGCTTAAAATCGAATTGCGCAGTTATTTAACATTATTATGATTTGCTAATACGTGCAAATTATTGCTAACTGAACATATTATTAGCAGTTTTAATAAATACCCGGGTGTCGGTAACGGACTGTAATTTTTAGCTCAATTAGTAAACCATTGACCCTCTTAAACACAATTTCTAAAACGTTAAGTCAGATCAGGCGGCTCGTCTGCTCGTTTGTTACCTTTCCCATTAAAAAAAAAAAAAACATATATCTGAAATCATACAACAAATAGGAACATATAAGTTTGTTATAAAAAAATTGATACAAGCGTTTATCGCTGACTGCACCTTGGTACCATAACTTAGTATTGTCATTTAACCTGCATAATCATGTGAAGTTTCAGCTTATTCGAATAATACCAGCAAACCAACATACGTTGCAAGTTAAATAATTGCTTGTAAAAAGAACAACATAAATAAACAAACTAAAGCCTAGGCTGTGCGGCATAAAGGACTGTGTGCTTACCATGAGTAGTACTTAACCGTATTCGATACCGACAGCGGCATTCGATAGTATGTCCGTCTCGCTCCTGCGAGAGTAGTGGTAGTAGACAGACATACTTTTCGAATGCCGCAGTCACTATTGAATAACAGTTACGTACAATGCATGGTAAGTTCACTGGACGGTTTGTATGGGATGATGTATGGGACACGGATAATGTTTTAATGGGTGCGGCGGTAATATACCGTCGGATTGTAATGAGGAATGATTATTGCGTCTGGTATGCAGTGATAATGTTTTTCTGATAACTACGGGATTTATAGGTCTATGATGGGTTTTTAAAATGTTCATGAAAAAGGTCGCCAAAATGTTTTTTAACCCTGATGGAAGAGGCGTGTTTAAATACTATATGACTTTGTTTACGTAGAATTGGAACATAAAATATACTATGTTTTATAAATTGAAATATTGAAATAGATGTCATATACTAAAGAAAAAGACCAACACCGACGGAGGCCAATCCGAGGATCGAACTTGGGTCTTCAGCTTACGCGGCTAACGCCATAACCACTAGGCCAACTGGTCTCACCGAAATTCCGGCGAATTTCTCGAGTATATGCAATCTTTGTAACAGGAAACCCACCCGTGGCCATTTTCTAAGTACAACCGACGTTGTTTTTGTACTTTCATCCAAACCACTTAGGGGTTCCGGTATGGCGAGAGAGATAGCGCTGTCATCAATACAACATTTTGTTGAAACAAATCAAATGTTATAACAATGTTTTTCCCCAGGAGTCAAACTATCCACATACCAAATTTAATCTTGATCCGTTCTGCGGTTTTAGCGTGAAGATGTAACAGACAGACAGAGCTTATTAGAATTAGAAATGTGAAACCAGTGAAAATGAAACCAGTGGCGTACAAGAAGGGAGGCCTATGCTAAGGGACTGAGATGATGATGATGAATATAATATAGATATGATATGATATTAGTATATGGGGAGATGTGTGAATCAGTTTGTCTGTCTGTAGTAGTGGCATCGTTGCCCCCAAACGGGTGAACTAGGCTTCGTTTGTTTACACAGCTATCAGTATTCGTCTCCAAAATATTCAGCACCACCTGGAAAGCAGGATTTTAAACTCAAGAGGCAGACAACACCTTATTTATATTTTATAATCAATTTATTAGAATACTTATCTATTGATTTTAATACCGAAAGATGGGTTTTAATACCGATAGTTGAGATCTATTATTTGAGGCTATTTGGTAGGTATCTCGAGAACTAAGTGCTTTGAGTCTAACTTATAAAACAAATAATTGTTGGTGGTGTTATAATTGTTATAAACGTATTAATAACCTTTCTGAGGGTACATTTTCTGATTGTAAGCTTTTAATATTCTAGTACCAAACAGACCTAGTTTACATAAATATTATAAGTATGTTAATATTCATCAATCAACATATTTCAAAGAACATAAACGGAGCCGATTTTTAATTTAACGTAATCCACTCGATAGAAAATAATTGCAAAGATTGGTTCATCATTAAACGGTTCTATGTCTTCTTTTTGACTCAAGGCCTTTCCTTGTCCCGATGACCTTCAATCTGTATCTTTCAATTTTCGAGTATTTTTTGGCTTATTATATTAAACCCAACGGCCTTAAGAAAATAAGCTTATCATATTTACTTAAATATTAACTGTCTTCGAGATATACGGCGTCAAACTTTGGTAATTTTAGTCCAATATAACACTTTTTTTGTAAATAACTTTTGTACTAAGTTTCAATTTAAAATCTCTCTTATGTTATTAGAAACATCAAATAGGAACAGTTATAATATGTAGATTTCACATATATAACAGCATAAACTTGTTTAAAATGTCGAAAAATAAGCTTGTTTAGACCATGTTTTAAAAAATCATAAAAAAATACCTATACATTGTTTTCAAAACTTGGCTCTTACAAGTCAAGATAAAAGATTGATGAATCGATGACAAATTGTTTTGTATTGTACTTTCAGTATTCGTGGCGGAATATTGAGTGAAAATTCTTAAAAACCGTCGATTTCCGCGTGGAGCCCCTTAAGCGTCTGCAATTAGCTAGAAAGTATAAGAAGGGTAAGTTAAGGCCCTTTAAGGTGGACCTCGAGTTTCAACATTTTTCCTTCCTAAATACGGTGCTAAATAATAAAACTTTTGATGTCTAGTTATCCCTATAAATGTTGAGAATTTGAATAAATCACAAACATAAATATATTTACGACCAATTGTGAAATATAATGCAAAAACCAAAAAATGGGATGAAAGTATAATCATTGGCCCCTAGGATACATATATTGGCATACCAAGAGTACAATGATTGGCGTGCCAATCATTGTACTTTGTGTTTATTGGCCCTGCCAATGATTATACCATGGCAGGACCAATCACTATACCTACTTCTTTATTATTATTGACGATAGTGATGTGCCGAGCAGCTTTTTTGAAGATATGTGTAGCACTCCCCTAGGCACTAGGTATTACAGAATCTGGCTCTTTCCCACACCAGTGTTGGGCAGACGTCCGTCACCGACCGTAACCGTCACAGGACTACCCACAACACCCGCGTGGCAGAGACAGCGCCCCAGCTGTCAAATGTATATTGACAGATAGATAAACACTACATCCCTTCCTTTGTATAATTTATTAATTCGAATCAAGTTAATTATAAATTGTCAAGTTAATTTATTCACTTTCGCACTCAGTTATATCAGAACCGTTCTCCTCATCTTGAACTGTCCATTTTCCTTCTACTTTCTTTAGGTGTACTACGTTTCGCCTTAGTCTTTGTCCTGTTTCTTCATTTCGGACAACTACGTCTCCGCCGCCTACTTGTTCCACGACACGAGGCGTCGGCTTAAAGTTTGGTGTTAGTTTATTCCTTTTTTCCATCTCTTTTATATACACTTTCTCTCCTTCTACTAATGTACTATCCTGTGCACCTCTTCTCCTATCTCCATATTCTTTCCCTTTTTCTTTTTGAATTGCATCCCTATCTCTGACTTCTGAATCATCCTTATTATTACCATTCGTCAAATCTTTATATGAAGGAATTTGGCTCTATTTTGCCGGTTATAAAAGCTCTGCAGGTGTTTTACCTGTCACCGAATGTGGGGTGGCATTTTACTTCTAGGTCAAGTTTTTCAGGCGGGGGTAAAAGATTCGCCATGATGGAGTTGAATCGGGCCGACCTGAAACTACCCATTGTTGGTTATACCTAAACGCAAAACAGCTAATGGATAGCTTTTGTACTGTCTTAACTTTCCACAAACATTCAGGTATGGTTCACATATAATGTAGGCCCATACATACAGCCGCAAACATTTAGGTATAGTTCACATGTAATGTAGGCCTATACAGCCGCAAACATTTAGGTATAGTTCACATGTAATGTAGGCCTATACAGCCGCAAACATTCAGGTATAGTTCACTTGTAATGTAGGCCTATACAGCCGCAAACATTCAGGTATAGTTCACATGTAATGTAGGCCTATACAGCCGCAAACATTCAGGTATTATGGTTCACATGTAATGTAGGCCCATACAGCCGCAAACATTCAGGTATAGTTCACATGTAATGTAGGCCTATACAGCCGCAAAGATTCAGGTATAGTTCACATGTAATGTAGGCCTATACAGCCGCACACATTCAGGTATAGTTCACATGTAATGTAGGCCTATACAGCCGCAAACATTCAGGTATTATGGTTCACATGTAATGTAGGCCCATACAGCCGCAAACATTCAGGTATAGTTCACATGTAATGTAGGCCTATACAGCCGCAAACATTCAGGTATAGTTCACATGTAATGTAGGCCTATACAGCCGAAAACATTCAGGTATTATGGTTCACATGTAATGTAGGCCCATACAGCCGCAAACCTTCAGGTATGGTTCACATGTAATGTAGGCCCATACAGCCGCAAACATTCAGGTATGGTTCACGTGTAATGTAGGCCCATACAGCCGCAAACGTTCAGGTATGGTTCACATGTAATGTAGGCTCATACAGCCGCAAACATTCAGGTATGGTTCACATGTAATGTAGGCCCATACAGCCGCAAACGTTCAGGTATGGTTCACATGTAATGTAGGCCCATACAGCCGCAAACGTTCAGGTATGGTTCACATGTAATGTAGGCCTATACAGCCGCAAACATTCAGGTATTATGGTTCACATGTAATGTAGGCCCATACAGCCGCAAATATTCAGGTATAGTTCACATGTAATGTAGGCCCATACAGCCGCAAACATTCAGGTATAGTTCACATGTAATGTAGGCCTATACAGCCGCAAACATTCAGGTATAGTTCACATGTAATGTAGGCCCATACAGCCGCAAACGTTCAGGTATGGTTCACATGTAATGTAGGCCTATACAGCCGCAAACATTCAGGTATAGTTCACATGTAATGTAGGCCCATACAGCCGCAAACATTCAGGTATAGTTCACATGTAATGTAGGCCTATACAGCCGCAAACATTCAGGTATTATGGTTCACATGTAATGTAGGCCCATACAGCCGCAAACCTTCAGGTATGGTTCACATGTAATGTAGGCCCATACAGCCGCAAACATTCAGGTATAGTTCACATGTAATGTAGGCCCATACAGCCGCAAACGTTCAGGTATGGTTCACATGTAATGTAGGCCCATACAGCCGCAAACGTTCAAGTATGGTTCACATGTAATGTAGGCCCATACAGCCGCGAACATTCCGGTATGGTTCACATGTAATGTAGGCCCATACAGCCGCAAACACTCCCACATGATATAGTTTTGTATTATAGGCGGATATGTCTATAACTGTTAGTTATATTTGTACATAAATTCACAAGTAACACAGCGTCATCATAACATGGTGTGAGTAAAATTCATCTTTTATTCAAACTTCACACTTTTTACTCGACCCGAATACCTATTCCATACTTAAGAGCGTTCTCGCCCTAGCGCGCTTCTCAAGTTTCGGTATTTCTTCGCATCGACCACGTGACCAGACGCGCGCAATCCTAGACATCGACAAGCGCCGCGCGTGCGACGGGTATACTATAGCGCATCCAAGCCGTGCATTTTACCTTGATACTTAAATCAGATAAACTTACGTTACTTTGATTAGTAACCATTGTTTACAGTATTTTGCGTAAAATTGAGTTTGCAGTTTATAACTTTGATACTAGTACTAACTGAATTTAGTACTAACTATGTAATTAAAATTATTTTCCTATGTACTTATTTCCTTTGATAATAATAATCAACGTTCCTTAATAATACCTACTTATTTTGTTGCTATTTTATTACTGAGTTTCTAATCTATTAATAATAGTTTTCATTTCACGGTCACGTTCAATGGTATCAATTCTAATGAAGCGCCAAAAATATGTATACACTACCTTAATATTGAGAAAATAAGATTGTGTACGTATGTATGTTTCTGGTAGTACATTTTTATAGATTTTATTTTATTAGATTTGACTGTAAAAATGCGCAAAGTTGTTGTCAAGCTCTCGTGTTAATATTGAGAATTGAGACCCGTCCAAGCGAAAGCTTTACAAATTTAAATCTTGAGAGCCTTGGTTTTAAGGTATGAGTTAGACAAACTTTACTGCGAAGTGAAACACAACATTTCTCATCAAATTAATCAGGAAATTGTTAATGATCATTATTTCCGAGTTTATTTCTATTTCTTTTTATTTTATATTATAGGTACATATAGAACAAAACACCCAAATATTCCGAAATATTTTTTTTTCCGATTTTCATAATCCCAATTTTTATAATTCTGAATTTTTATAAATCCTATACATCAAATTTCCGTATTTCACATTCTCGAAATATGCAAATTACGATTCTTTTTTTTTAGAATATTATAAATCCGATAGCAACTTGAACGCAAAAAAATCCAATTTTTTATATTCCGGAAATAATTTATCCGAATTACATTACAAACATTCTTCATTTTCTTTCGGAATTACGGTGGTTCGGTATAATTTTGGAGATTCGGAGTTATGGAAATCAGAAAAAAAACTCGCCAGCATTGGATGGGGCCAGGCGGCCTTGTTGCCGCGTAAGCTGTGGACCCGAGTTCGATCCTCGGCTTAAGCTTCCGATGATGTTGATTTTTTTCTTTAGTTTTATGAAATCTATTTCAATTTATAACATGACAATATGTTTATGGTCGTTGTTAATCCATGGTTGTCACCACCCACGTGGACAATGACAACCATGATTAGCAAACTGGTTTCAACCTCCAAAAAATACAGCAAATCAACATGCTATGTTTTTTTTTTTTTACCATATAGAGGGATTTCGTAATAATAACATAGTGGTTCCGAACCTACTATGGTACATCACTACTCATAGCAATACTTACTTCAACATTATACATGCGTAACATTACCTTTAAGCTTCCCAAGCTATTGCCAAGTCCTCAAACACGGTAAGTATAGTGTAAACCGGTACTTAGTCTCCAGGTTTTAATTACCAGCTGGTCTACTTGTGTTCAACCAGACCAGTATTGTGTAAACCGATACATAGTTTCTGACCTAGCCTTCTGGTTACGTATCCAGGTCTTTGACACCTGGTCTTCAAGTGCCGCGACAAGTCTTATACCTCCTACGTATACTGAGCCAAGTGCAAAATCATGATTTTACAGGAGAGCTGTTCAAAGGTACAAAGTTCCATAACTAACTCATACGTTGGAATAATTTAATGAAATTTTCAAGTATATTTAACAAATATATTTTGAATAAATGTGCATATTTACTTTTTCGAAATTAATAGTAGTTTTTGAAAAAATGATAGTTAGCCCAGTATACGTGAAATTTTCGAGTTCCAGTTTTTGATAAACTGAGCCAACTACCACTTGGTCCAGTATACGTAGTAAACTACGACTAGATGAATATGGATATATTTTTAGTATATTACATGTCTATTTTGTGTCATGTACCATTTAGTACCTAAACAAACTCAAAGCTCTTACTCGAATGGATTTTATCTGTTAGTTTTCGTTTGATTAGTCACTTGTACCAGTATACGCCTGAATTCATGCATTGTGTACCAGTATACGTTGAGGTTCCTGTATATGTTATGGACATTATAGTTGGCTTAAAAATATATGTATCTAGGATATTTAAGCAAATTACGTTTGAAAAACAAAACTTAAAACGAATTTACACTAAAATTACTTTTATTATAAAGGTAAATTAACTTATCACAGCCGACATTTATTATCGGTATAGTACTGTTTAAACGTTTATTGTGGATTAATTATGTCAAAGTCTTAATTCCCATTACTTAGTGTACATCTACAAAACCAATAATTTTCTATTACCTTTAACACAAAAAAACTATAAGAATAAGCTTAACTAAGGCGTGTTATAAAATATAACAAAGGGAATCCAAATTGAATAGAAATAAAATACTCTTCTATAAAACAAATTAAAACATATAGTTAGGTACGTTATAACTTCTTAAACAGTAGCTAGTTTAGGTAAAATTATTTACTTTTTAAAAGATTATTAGTTTGAGATACAGTAGGTAACAGAAATATTTTTATAACAAACAAACTGTATTTTATTATTTCTAAAAATCTTGAGCTTTACTGTTTATAATATAAAAATTATCTTGAAGATGACGGGATATCAGTATTGCCATTGCCACTTTAAAATACTATCGCTATTCAAATTCGTTTTAAAATCACCGAAATATTTGTTATTGCTTTTGGGCTATTGAAGATGCTGCATCGACCAGTTGTGATCTACCGTGGCAGCCGTTTATAAATCATTACTGATTCCCGTTGCATCCAGAAAGTTTCTTTGGTTGGGTTGTAATATTGTGCCTCATAAGGTATTAGGTACAAGCCTACCATGGTGGATAGGTAGTATAGGTACTTATTTTAAACATTAAGATTTAGTGGTCCGCAGGAGTAGATAATGTGCATCGCAGTTTTCTCTGCTTCCTGACAGAACTTGCATGCTGCATCTTTTTTCTTGCCCATTATAAACATGTGTGTGTGCACAGGCTTTGTGTCTCTTGAGCCCTAGCAGCTCTTTAGTATTTTTGTCGTTGAACCCTTGGATTTGAGTGTGTATTTCCTATGACGGACTTCCACTCTGCGCTTGTTCTCATATTTTCTTGGTTCAGCAGAAAACATTGTTTATCTCCTGTTTGGTGACTCTGCAGAACGGTTTTGGTTGGCCACCAGTGGTGTTTTCTGGCACGTTCATCCGCTAATTCGTTTCCACCAATATTCTCCAATATTTTACATCAATATTGGAGTGTCCCACATTAATAATATATACATATATATATATATATATATATATATATATATATATATATATATGTATTTGTTAAAATATATTATGAACTTTAAATCTACGACAGTTTACAATTTGCCTGATTTGTACGAGTCACTTCAAAATATTCCAGTAGATGAACAAAACTAAATCGCTATTTCAAAAGTTACCTTAAATATGAGCAGGTGAGACAATTGTCTCTTAAGGTTTTGTAGAACGTAGGTATAGCTTCTAATAAGTCTTACTTTAAATTTTAAATTTATTTTTATTGCTATGAACAAAGTCATTAAATGTTACATCTTAATTAAAATTACAGTCCTGTAATTAAACACTTTAGAACGGATAAATCGCGTTTATTAACACCATGATCCTACGTTTCGAGCCCTTTACAGCACTCGTTTTCACAGGGTTAAGATGATGACTGAGAGAACCTCGAAACGTAGGATCATGGTGTTAATAAACGCGATTAATCCGTTCTAAAGTGTTTAATTTCAATGAATAACAATCGCGGTAACAGAAGACAATAAAGTCCTGTAGTTCAATTTGTCCTACAAGTGAGTTGTATCAAATAATTTCCAGTTCATTCAGGTTTCGGTAAAAAACCCGGACCCCAAATCCAGTCAAATTACTGGTAAACCGGTAATCCGGTTCGCGCATACTGAGCCAACTGCCACTTGCACCCGATACGTGTACCGCGTATAGTGGTACAAGTGACTTAGCTCAGTATACGATGCTCTAATTGAAAAAACGTTGTAACTTGGCTCAGTATACGTCACTTTATTTCGAAAACTAGCAGTAATTTCGCCATGAAATTTTTATAGCATGTAGATATCAATATTTTGATCCCAAATATGCAAAAAAACGAAAATCGTAAAAAAGTCACTTGGCTCAGTATACGTAGGAGGTATCGTTATGTGAACGGTTACAGAATCAGCCGGTCCTCTGATTACATCACCTAGTCCTAATCAGCAATTACTAGCTGTTTTTAACGGCGGTTTCCAGGGCTTACCAACAACTTACTACTAAACCATCACGTCCTGGTCACCAGCTGATGATTATTCAATAATTTTACTATAGCTAATATATAAACAACAATTATATCATCAACATAAATATAAATCGAATTTATCAAGTATCTTGATCAGTTGGTCGCGGTATCGCCGTCTATCTAATCTTTTTTTATATGTCTTTCTCTTTTTAATCATCTCTTTCTCGCAAACTTCACTCGTAAAAAGAACGCCCGCGGAGCAAAGCGATACGTCCACTCTCTAGAAGGCATGGGGCCAGACTGACGAGTGACGAGCACGCGCCGCGCGCAATCTTATAAACGGGGTTTTGTTAAAAATTCTAAATAAATATTATTTCGTTGTTTTTGACACTTTTTTTATTAAATGGAGTAACTAACGAGTTATAGTCTCATAAAAATGACAATCTGAACCATTTACTGCGAAAGTATAATACTAAAACACGCCGTGAATTTTGCAAATATTGCGTAGTTTTCATCAGTAAGTTTAGTTAAACAGAATCTGAAATTTACTAGTTTTGCAATATACAAAAGTTAGATAGTGTAATGTTCTCCCGTAAACCTGTTTTGTTTTGTATAAGATCATTACAGTGTAGGAATAGAGTGACGTATAAGACAACATGTTTCGGCAAATTTCAACAACGGCCGCGAAAGAACTGGCTAGAATTGCATATAAGTATCTAAAACTTGTAAATGTCGATAATACAAAATTTGGTTTATGAGTTGCTTATTATGTACATATAAATATTTTGATCTAAAAGTTTAACAATCACATAGTACATCGAGCCCGAAAACCGCGTAAATCATTGATTTCGCGCTTTTGTGATATAAATATTATAAATGCTGTTAACGCTCCGCGTTTCCCCGCATTCCACAATTATGTATATGCTTATGCCAGGTCCTAAGTGCGTACCTACAAAGTTATTTCTTTCCTTAGGATTAGGTATGCAAACCTCCCATGTAAAATTTGTGTTAATAGTCAGACTACACTAAACTGTATGTTGTTGTTTACTACAAACCGGCACGGCAGTCAACAAGGTAACGTCTCAAAAAGCTACTAGTTTACAATAATAACATGGTCCCATGCTATGCCAAAGAGATACCAATAATAATAATATACTTGCATGTTGCCAACGAACTTAACCGTAATAAATAGGTACCTACAGCTTGCAAAGATACATTCGTCCGTAGATAAAACACATAATTTATGCAACTACTTGTAATGTACGTTTGTTTGTATGTAGTTACATATTTAGTATCTACGATTTCTACGAATCACATACGAGTACGAGTTAAGGTTTGCCCTAGGTACACGTATAATAAGAAGTATAACGATAAAAATACGTTATTTTAGACCTCGCGTCCAAAGAGTCTTAAGTGCCACAGAATTGATTGGCGCTTAGTGTTTTTTTTCAAATTTCACAATTTTAAGTTTTTATCCAAAAATGAAACTACAAAATATTTTTCTAGTCTACAGAACTAGCTTACGCAATCTTGTAAAAATCGATGCAAAATTGCACCGGGTGTTGATAATTTAAAACCTAAAATGCAATAACAAGAATGTTATTTCCCGTGGGTATGGATTCGTACGCTGCCGTATTTGTTTTTGTTTTAGTTAAGTTTATAGGTTCTTATGGTGGTAAGGTAAGCAATACGTTTACTAGATGATGTCTTAAGCTTGTTACTTTGATTTGGACGTCTGTTGTACTTAGGTACCTAGATACTTCCTTTGTTTTTTTTTTCAAGTATATCGCTTTGTAACAACCATGGTCGTAAGTCTTGCACTAACCTTTATCCTCGTCGCCACTTGTAGCACTCCCCTAGGCACTAGGTATTACAGAATCTGGCTCTTTCCCACACCAGTGTTGGGCAGACGTCCGTCACCGACCGTAACCGTCACAGGACTACCCACAACACCCGCGTGGCAGAGACAGCGCCCCAGCTGTCAAATGTATATTGACAGATAGATAAACACTACAATATGTTTGTACAATTATTGGCATAGGTAAAAGTACAACGATTGGCATGGCCAATGTCGAAAAAGTATAATCATTGGCCCTGCCAACATTTAGTTACTGGTATTTTAGACGAAGTACTAATATCGGCACAGGGGCCAATCAACTAGTCGTTCATATAAGCCATAGCTACTAATCATAGCGGGCCTATTTTTGGGTCATCTTGCGTCTTTTTTCAGGAATTACGGCTTATAACGCTAATAGAAACTGATATAAAGGAACACAAATATAATATTTTGAATAACAATAAAAAGGGTAGGTAAATAACAGTTTAAAAGTACTCAATTCTTATGATTTTCATAAAAAACACACCTATATCTTCGATCGTTGCAAAATTATTTTTTTACATGTGTTCCAGCTATTATGCTGGTGTTGTCAACAAAGAAAAATATAAATATTTTTTCTCCCTTCTAATCAAACGTATATCTTAATAAATAGATTTTGAGTTCAGGGGGCCAATGATTGGGGGGAGGCCAAGATTACTACCGCTTACCCTATAATAAAATTGTGAACTGTACTCATATCATAAACGAGTCACATTTACATTTCATAAATAGTTTACGGTTTTGTTTATTTTAACAGTTTTCGTGTTTTTCTTTCTAAAACTAGGCCGGCCGGCGATGGTGCGATCTCGTTTACTCTTAAGTGTACACTGACTTGGCTGTTGGGACCCCTTTAACTCTCAAATTTTCGTTATGCGTTTAGTTTTAGTAGCGACTTCTATTCCACTGTGGTCAGGGAGGTTTGTGAAATTATTAATTTATAGGTACTATTAGTTTTTTAATCAAGCTTGATAATAACATACCCGTACCAACATGCTTATAATATATATTGCATTTTTTAAGATATAAATTTGCCAATTCTACACCTAAGAAAAGATAATACATAATTATACTTACTATTGAGACAAAATATATGATTTATTATGCTGTGTTTAGTATTTTCCACAATTTAAAGCCTTAACCAAAGCTACCGAAACCATACTCCCCACTAATATCAAAACCACTCAATCAAGCCTTTACAAAGCTAAACAACAAACCATTTTACAGTGTCGTCACTCGCATATCGATAGCGATCATTTTTTCGATAGCGAACTGAACAATACGGCGGGTGATTTACGCTCCGCTTGCTCCGAATCCGCGATACGAAGCGATACCGCTTTTGTTTCGCCGCGTCTTATCGAGAGATGGGATACGAGCTGTTTTGTTGGGATAAAAGAGAAGAGTTGTGGAATAGATGCTTTTTTTATATGACGTGATCTTATTTCTTTAAATCTAGGCATTGATAGATAGATTTTGGTATATAGATAGGTTTGAGAAGCTTTTGTTAGTTTTTTGCGTAGCCAACCTATTAAAATATATACTTATATATAATATGTATTATAAACATTCACATTACACTGTGTTGTAAAATCGTGAGATAAAGGTAATGTTTTCATGAATCAGCAAGATTAGGTTATTAGCTGATGTACCTTTTTAGAGCCAATTTGGGCAATATACCGATACAGTAATTAAACATTTCTAAATACACTTTCTAAGTACACTTTGCATGGTATGAATCTACACAAAATGTGTTTGTAGGTAATATATGTACAGTCACCTACAAAAGTCTGCTTCTATGAAGCCCGCAAAAATATGTGACGCGCTCTTATGGATGTACAAATAAGAGTGTGTCAGATATTTTTACGGCCTTCCTAGCGGAAGATACTACTGCAGGTACAGTTAACCAATTGGAACCCTAGGCTACTTTAGGACTATGTCATAGTGATGCTATAATTCAGATGGTAAGAAATCTCTTACTGCTTGTCATTTTGACATAGTTCTAGAGTGGCCTACGATTCTAATTGATTGTATATACATACCAAACGCGAGCGTGTCGATGCATCTGGGAATTCATCGATAATTTAAATAAAACTTATCACGACAACTCAACCCTATGCGGGGGTCCAGCAAAATATTAAAACATGGCTATGGTGTTGCGTAGCTGTATAACTTTAAACAATGTTGTGTGCCTAGTCGCCCAGACTCTGGTGATATTCTAGCTGTTTTATCGCAAAGCTATATCTTTTGCTAGACCGCTTGGCCAAAGACCACTGGGGTCAACTAAGTTCAGGCAGTCAGAAAATATATATGCGTAGGATTCTAGGTGTTTTGTTAATACGATTCGACACACAAATCAATAAATAGCAATATTAGCTATACAAAATAGCATCGTCGACCGTAGGTTCAATTAGGGTTACGCACTGGGATTTGCATGTCCCTACCCTGACAACCTTGTTTGAAATTACTGTCCCATAATATATAAAATACTTTTTCAAACCACATATTCATATAATATTTTTTCTGTTCAAGGTAGGAGGGATCAAAGTGGCACTTTTCTATTTAAAGACTATAAATTTTTACGCATCGCACGCATTTTTTAAGGCATCGTGGTGATATGATGCTGTTTACGGCTTTGTTTATTTCCTCTTAGTTGGTGTGAAAAGCAGTATGTGTCACGCGATATCAAAATTATTTTTGTCTTGGGCGTTAGCGCTTGAATCCCTTATTATGCTCAGGATTTTACTTTAGAATCCATCGCTTTATTCGGAATTCAATGTACGCCCTCGCCGGAAATACATCATTTTGATCCTTTGTAACACAATCTACTAATTAATCAAATTGTATTGAATGACGTCATCTTTGCTTGTTATTTCGGGTTTTTTTTTCATGTTTTCAACACACATTCTACCAGCTACAAACACAATGTAGCCACCATCACGACCGGGATGGCCACATGTCATTGGATATAATGGATCGTGATATGATTGCACTGTAGGACGTAATTTTGAAAGGAAACACCGTTTTAAACCGTTTGTCTATTGAATAATCGTAAGTATAATTGAAAATTGTGTGAACTGGCAAAAACGTATTTTATTTATTTTTTATTGCTTCCCAAAACTCTAAATCTCCGTGGTGGACATATTGGCGTTTTATATTTCTCAACTTAAGTAGGCACAGAATACATTTTTTGCTCATTACTAACTAGATATAAAGACTCTCCACAGCTGAATAGCGGCCACGTCCTATTTACTTAAATAAATGATTAATTTTCGCCCTCTTTAAATTTTCCGCCTCTCCCACTGAATGCCCAGTAACCTAATTTGGGTAGAAATTGGCGCCAAATGGATTATTTGGCATGTCCCGCAAGATCCTTATTTTCATCGCATACCAACTCAAAATAGCAAAAAGTCTGTATACGAATTTAATAAAGTAAGGGCCAATTATGCACTTGTCTACCCGGGGTTAGTCACATAACCTGGAGTTATGCATTTTTTTATGGAAGTTGACATCGTAACTCCGGGTTAGTGGCTAACCTTGGGTGGTGCAAGTGGGCCTAAGGGTCATAAGTTGGCCTTTGTTTAGTGTATATTTACTTAATATCTACTGGTCTACTTATTTTCATAAAATGTATTTCAAATAACAACTAAATACGTTAAATCTAAAATAAAATGATTGTTAAAATAAATATCTCGCCTGCGGCATGGTACCGTAGACTCTGGCAGGGTTTCCTCGCCGCTGTATTGTACTACTCATACGTTGGGCGCGGGAGCTGGCATCCTTACGGTCGCCGGTAGCGTCTACATTGTCCACAAGCCTCTTCGATATATCTTTAAAAAGTGTGTGGGCAACCCCATGGGTTGAGGGTCTTGATACCGAACGGAACAAAGCTGTATTCACCGCTTAGACCCCTATATTTGTACTTTTTTAATTTTTCCACCACCTCTGTAGCCCAGCCACGCCCGGCATTGGCCGGCGGGCCATGGCTGTAGATCCATGATGATGTGACGTGGCTAGGGTGTCAACACAGGCGTCCCAAATCAGCAGCCGTCTACTTATTTTGTGCAATAATGTTAAATCGGCGAGCCCGTTCAGAGGGTACGATACCACAGACAGATACGTGAAACTTATCTCACCCCTATTTTTACCTCGGGGGTTAATAAACAGATATTATGAAACTACATATTTTAATAATCGTAGTTTCTTTTTCACACGCGAGTTACTGACAGTCATGTCAAAATTGTATCTAAACTAGTTTGTATTTAATCTTGAAATCTGTTTGAATGTCGTGCCAAAAATAATTAAAAACATCTATTTCTAAAAACATTATCCTCCCTTACGGCACAACTGGCACAAACCACTCGGCTTATTTCAAAATAAGGTCGTTAATTATAAACCTGAATATTAAAAATTCAGACTTGGGATAATAACATAAAAGTCACGAGGATAAAGAAATGTAATGAATGAATAAGCACTTACTTTTTTATGCGAATGACTTGAATAAGAGTTTGTACATTTGTGTTTACGTAAATTATTCTTTGCGTATTTACGTGTTAGTATAATTTTACTTGGGAACGGTTATGTTTTTTAACATTAAGAGCATTCAAATGGCTGTTTCATTTGTAGGTAATAGAATATATTTGAAAGCTGCATATTAAAAATAAAACGTTTATTTAATAATCATATTTTTATAAATCGTCTATCTTTGTCCAAATTTATTTGTAGACAATTACGGGAAAGTGACAATCCTAAGTATTTTTTAGGGTTCCGTACATCAAAAGGGAAAACGGAACCCTTATAGGATCACTTTGTTGTCCGTAAGTCCGTCCGTCTGTCTGTCAAGACCCTTTATCTCGAGAACGCGTAAAGAGAGCTAGTTGAAATTAATACCACATACACAAGTCTACAATCGCTTGACATTTTGAAAAAATCAAACCTCTATGTCAACGCAATTAAAAGATACGGCCGTTTATGTCGCATTACCCATACATTTGCAATGGGTGTCAAAATGTATGGGGTAATTCCCGTTTGACCTAGAATCACAAAAGCTTGTAGTACAAGTCCAGGAAAAAATCCGAAAACCGTATAATGCCGCACACTAAGAGTTACGTGCCACCAGTATTTATAATACTTAGGTCATAAAAGGGGGGTAAGGGGGAGCATCCATTGTGCGGAACCCTCGGTGGGCGAGACCGACTCCCACTTGGCCGGTTTTTGTTTAGAGCAATATTGGCATTTACCGGTCTCAATTATTACTTTGTTACATTGTCGTAAAAAAAATATGTTAAAAAATTATCTACATATTAAGGCAAAGATACCTCTGGTGGGGCATATTACGGAATATGTTGAGTTTGCATGAAAATTACTGATTGACTGGCATTGTAGATTTAAAAAACCGGTCAAGTGCGAGTTGGATTCGCACACGAAGGGTCCCGTACTATTTATCTAAAAATCTGAACACTTGTAACGGAGAAGATGAGGAGTAATAGGTTAGCGTGGTATGGAGATATATCATAATGACGGCAAATTCATGTTAAGAATGAATATGGATGGACGGAAAGCGAAAAAAAAACTATGGATTATGTTAAAAAGGATATGAGTAAGAAAGGAGTGAGTGCTGAGATGACGAAAGATAGACGAGGATGGAAGAGGAAAATATGTTGTGCCGACCCCATATATCGTTGGATAAGAGCAGAAGAAAAGATATTTTATATCGATGGAGACACCAAAATAGGGAACTGAGCGGAAATAATTAAATATAAACGGAACATCAGGTTGAAGGACAATCTCAATTTTATTAAAATCCTTCAACTTTCTTACAAAGAAATGAAAAATGGAAAAACTCAACCTCGGGCGAGACTTGAACTCTGGGATACATGCCCATCGCTCTACAAACTGAACTATCGAGACCCATCCGGTGGGCCCAAGTTTACTAGGCGCCCCGCTGATGCGCATACAAGGGATATGGTGGAGAAATTCGGTAGAGCAATAGGTACCTATGTATCCCGTAGTCACAAGTTCTAGTCTCGTCCGAAGTCATTGGTATTTCCACTTTTCGTTTTCTTTCTAAGAATTTTGGTATATCGCTGACGTTTCAGCATAAAAAATTAATAAAAATTCTTCAACGACTTTATTAAGTCCGGGTGTTGTTACAAAAGCAGATCTCCTACGGTGTGCTGAACAAAATAATTTACGATCGGCAGAGAACCGCTTAATCAGCGTTCGGCTCATTGTTAACCCGCGCTGGATAATGGCGCTATTGTCTCTTACTATCGCGATAAATGTTTGGTGCAAGCTACAAGACTACAGTGTTGCCATTAGTAAGTTGCTATAGATTTCCAAGGATAGACGTTTCGGCACGATATTCACAGTTGCATCCCGGTTCCTCCCGTAAGTGCGAGCAAGATGCACTGATGTAGATGTAGATGAAGTGTAGGGACGCCCGGCCGGACAGGCGGGCTATTGAACACTCTTCGCGTTCATTCAGCCCATTTCATCAGATCATTGTTTGCTATCAGCATGTCCATGTTGAACAGCGCTTCTTTTTGAATCCGCGCGTGACCTTTATCCGCACAGCTTCCTCTCCATTCCTTACATGCTTTCATTCTATACCATTGCTCTGTGGCTCTTCTTTTCACCTCATTGTGCAGCTGTTTCATTCCTAGCATTATCTCCATTGCGTGAGTCGGGGTCGTTTTCATAGCCCCCGTGATCATCAGGCATGCTAGTCGCTGCACTTTGCTCAGGTCCTTCTGGTATTCTTTGATGTGGGTCCTGTGCCACCACACTATGGCCATAAGATGCACTGATAGTGCGTTGACGTAAACTCTAGTGGCTTTGGATATCTACAGTAGTGGTAAGCACACGGTTTTTTGGAGATGGGGGTCTCGGCCGTTTCAAGAGGCCGTTAGCACCCTTGAAGCTGTGAATAAAACCAAACCTCTACGTCATCGTCAACGCCATCAAAAGATACGGCCGTTTATGTCACATTTCCCATACATGTGCAATGGAAATCAAAATGCATGGGGTACTTCCCGTTGACGTAGAACCACGAAATTTGGCAAAAAGCATGAGCTTGTAGCACTCTCAGATTTCCATGTAACCAGTATTTTTAGGTATCTAAGGTCATTAATGGATGGGAACACATTTGTGATAAAAAAAATGCAATTTGAAACAGTTTTTAGGCCCACTTGCACCACCCAGAGTTAGCCGCTAACCCGGAATTATTCTGTCAAATTCCATTTAAAAAACGCTTAACTCCGAGTTATATGGCTAACCTCGGGTGATGCAAGTAGTCCTAAGGTAAGTGTTTAAACAACCGAGGCACGCCTCGGCGCGTTGTATGTGCCACAATGCGCAAGGGCCCGAATCGCGATAACTCTAACATCGCTCGCCCCACACCCGCCTGTTTTCCCCAATTGATAAGTCGTTGATAACGCCGCTGGCTTATAATAAATCGTACTGCCTACTTGGCCTGCAAAGCCTAGTTTCCCCTCTGAAGATTAGGCAGTCGCCTTCGTGAAAGCCTACAATGCACCTAAGTAGTATTGAAATCATGTACTTTGCCTTCTTCAATATCACTCTTTTTACTGTTTTGAATTTAAATACACAGAAATATCCTTTAACATAATTATATCGAGTCAATGATCGCCTCTTAAGAACCTTCAATTTGTACGGTAATAGTACTAGTGCTCGACACTGCACTAGTTTTCGACATGGGCACTTTATGACAAAGTAAAATTAAACAACGAAGATTTTTCGATATTCGAATTTAAACCTTGTTGCAAAGTTGCAGTGAAAATAGGTTTTTTATCAAAACTTCAATTTTCTATAAGTTCCTTCTCTATAGGTTCTCTATAGGATTTTCTATAGGTTCTTTCTATAGGCTTCTATCGCTAAATGTACCTACCTACTTTCCTTTCTACAGTCAACTGCCAACTACCTAGTCATGCATTTCTAAGAAACCCAAACAGAATAGTTTTGTTCTTTCATTCCAAAGTTCCTATGGCGACCTCAGGTCTCCATCATCCGATCAGCTCGATGGTTGCATGCACGACATTGTATTGTCATTCAACCTACATAAGCATGTGAAGTTTCAGCTTATTCGAATAACGAGAAAATAACAGACTCAACTTGCAAGATTTAACCCTAACACATACATTTCAAGTTAAATAAAAGCTTGTTAAAATTAACTGCGCTGGCTCAGTAACCCGAAATGAGTCTTGGCCTCCAACACAAAAGCATGCAACTTTACCCGACCCTGAGCAATCTCTCGCCAGTTTGTTACGAGCTCATGAAGATCCGCCTTCACCAGATCTATTCAGTATACTGAAGGCTTAGTATACATTTTTACTTGTCATATTTGACATTTACTTCTCCACCACGTTAGCGTATCGAGTTCGCAAAATTTGAAATAGCCGGATGATTTAAATAAACGGCAAACATAATTTGAACTGTCGATACGTTAACGCGATCGAGAAGTAAATGTCAAAAGTAAAAATGTATGCTAGGCCTTCTGAGGTTTAACTATACTGAGGTTGACCGAATAGTAGCAGCTTATTTGTAATTATTTAGCTCATAACTCCGTATAATCCTTTACCCATATATTGCACCATACACGTCTATCGAGATAACCTCCTTTACCGCAGCCACTTGTGTTCCAATTGATAAGTTCCTGTATGCTAAACTTCGTCGCTGCAGCTGACACTGTTTATAAGCTACACTAATATTAAACTTAGCACTGTCTTGGTGTACGGAAACATTTAGTTTTGGAAGGCTCCCATAGTTAAACGCGTTTAGCTAAACATTCCAGGCATTTATTCCCAATTTTTTTTTCACGCTGACGTTTACCAATTGTTTTTATAATTACAAAACTCGCGTAAGTATCAGACATATTAAAATACTTATAGCAATAAAGTCGAAAATAGCTAGATATGTTTTGGAACAGTCCGTGTCCCTTATTCATGAGTCTGGCCGCGGCGGCTGCTCTACGCACACTCACACTGCACTGTTCCGAAACATGTCGAGCTATGTTCGACTTTATTAACGTTAGTAACCCGATCTAAGTATTTTATTATGTATGCCATATCTTTGCAACTTAGAATTATCAATTTCTCTTTTTCAACGAGCAACCGCAACGAGTGAGCCATCCTTATATATTAATACTTGAGCTAACCGTCGTTTGTATGTATGTTTATTCGACGATAACTCGAATGTCGTTGGTCAAATCGGCGTGAAATTTAAGAAGTAGTTACCTATATAAGATAAATATAATTTTTAAGTTTGAATATGAGCCAAATCCGTAAAGGGGTTGTTGAGATATTAAGGGGTCGAGAGTTCACAGTTCGGGGTGAACGTAGTTGGAGTTTATGCTTCCCATTTCCATTCCGAATGTCATAAGACTCACATTGTATTGAAAACAGGCCTTGCCATCAGAAAAGCTTAACTTTCCGAGGATTATTCTCATAGGATTTTTCTGAAACTGTCAGATAAGATAACTAACGCGTTCTCTACTCACCAGGGTCCAGGGTAGCGCCCGCGTAGTCAACTGACAATCATTCGTCTTTGATCGCCTTGACTTAGAAAACTACGACTAACAAGTATCTCAAGGACAGCTTTATAACCTAACATCCTAAGTTTTATCGCTAAAATCAGAATGTATCTTTAAGAATACAAATAGAATTACATACTTGTTACATCCGATAACTCAACCGTTTGTCACAACAATAACTCAAAAGAATCCATTACATGGCAACACGGAATAATGTACAAATGGCAACAGCCTTAAGTCACCATAGGTAGACCTTATGTGGTTGTAATACGGATGACAAATGGTCAGTTATCAACGTTAGCGATGGTACATGCTGTCGAACAAGTCCCGAGCGCTGCAATTTTATCGATTCATCTATTAAGGACCTTGTTGCGTCGAATTAAGTGATAAATTAGCTTGATTAGGGCTTGTGCATAATGTTGCGATATCTGAGGACGCGTACGGTTGATGTAGCCCTCTTCCTGGACCGTTCCTCGTACAACTGCGATCTTATAAGGCTGTGTTTAGACTGACATGCATTCTTTTAAGTAGTACAATGGACAATGTAGGGAAGAAGGTGTAATGCTACTCTGCGGGTAATAGTAGGGACAGCCAAGAGGGGATTTTTGTAGTAACTCCGGCATGGCAGTCTAATATAAGGGGGGATACTTTGTACCTCCGCCGAATATGAGATCTTAATATCATTTCATCATCATCATCATTTCAGCCGAAAGACGTCCACTGCTGGACATATGTCTCCCCCAAAGATTTCCACAATGACCGGTCCTGCGCCACCCAAAATCAGGTCGACCTTGTCGAAACAAAAAGTAAAATCAAAAATACTCAGGCGTGTCAGTTTAAGGTACAGTAGAATAAAATTACGTGTTGAGAAGTGTCCATTTCAAATATAGACAATTAGAACGAAACGTGAGGTAGTGGCAGGGTCACAAAGTTGTCAAAAATTAAAAAAGGTCAAAAATTTCACCTTGACTTGAGATGTTTTATTTATTTCGTAGGACACGTTGCCTGACCAATATCTGACATTCTCGAGTATTTTCACTCAGTGATTATTTTTTAATATAAAAAAGGCTGTAAACGCTTCCCTCTCCACTAAAAATTAAAACATCACATAACCTAATATTGTCTTCTGTTACCGCGATTGTTATTCATTGAAATTAAACATTGAAATGCGAATTCGCATTTTCTTAGTCATCATCTTAACCCTGTGAAAACGAATGCTGTAAAGGGCTCGAAACGTAGGGTCATGGTGTTAATAAACACTCGATTAAACCGGCTTAAAGTGTTTAATCATATAACCTTTTATACTTCCTAATTTAATCTTTCAATTCGAGCAAGACGCTCGAGATACTACAGATTTATCTTGCTTGGCCTTCTCAATATCTTAATAAAGTTAGATTGTACCTGAAATGTGGCGAGTGGCGAAGTTCATGGGTTGATGGTAAGTATCGTATTTGTACAAAATTTCACTGCATGAGAAGCAGGCGCGACGTCCCAACGACGTCCGACAGCGTCGTGCGAATAGGTGGCCTTATATTTTCGGGTATATCCGCCGGATCGGCCAGTCAGTAGGTATAAGGTAAATTTGTCCGACGCATACCCGAATGTATATGGCCTTCTAATGCTCCTTGGACAGCTAACAGGCCCACTAGTAACAAAAAGCTAACTGTGCCAAATGTGACCGTGCCCTAACGCACTTGTCGGCTTGGGTGGGTCAGAGCACAATTATATTTATCGCCGGCACCGCTGTGTCGCCGCATGCAGCGCGGCCGATACGTCGTCCAGCAGCCACGTGAGAATACCTCGCAAGTAGAAAGCTGATGTTCTATGTATTTATGAAAATTTCGATAAAGTTTTGTTTTCCACAGTTTTCTATAATCTCGCATTTACAGAAAATTTTAGTCCATGGGGTCCCAGCGCACGCAAGTTTTTCGTAGAAACCCGAAACGTCTGGTTGATTTTGACCGTTGAGCTGGATTCCGAGGAAATGCCAGAAATAATGTTCAAATTTGTAAATTTACTAAATTTTAGTTTGTGTCAGTAAAGTGTACACAATATTATATGCTCATCCACTTAGTGTTTTAGAAAAAGGTCACTGGTGTCGGTTAGCCGAATATCACTAACATCACCGCTTTAAAAAGTGACGCTTTTTAGATTAAACTTTAATCAAATTATAATAAATATATTGCGATATAATTATAATTACTATTTAAAACAAGATATTTACCACGTATATTAGATTTGTTTTTATGAGCTCCCTATATTTCGGCACTGTTACAAGCGCCGTGTTCATGGTGTAGGTAACTGATTTACTGCGAGTTTTTATTTGTGGATCTACCCACACGCCGTAGCGATCTACCCGCTTACAGGTTTGTTTAATTTGCGCGGTGTCACTGCCACTACTACCGTCCACTCACACTGATCGTTACCTGCATGCTAACTCGCATCATCACCCCCGTTAACTGCACTCTGCAGTGACGTCACTTACCAACCGCGCATACAATCTACCTATGTGAAGAGGAACATTTATATGAGGAGTTTATACATTTAAAAACGGCCTCCTAGCCTAGTCGGTAGTGACCCTGCCTACGAAGCAGGAGGTCCCGGGTTCGAATCCTGGTCAGGGCATTTATTTGTGTGTTTATCACGAATATTTGTTCCTGAGTTATGGATGTTTTCTATTTATTTAAGTATTTATATGTATCCTAGTACCCACAACACAAGCCTTATTGAGCTTACCGTGGGACTAGGTCGATTTGTGTAAGATTGTCCCATAATATTTATTTATTTATTTATTTAAAATCCGTTTTACAGAGAATTTAAATGCCTTAGTTTCTTATCTATTTAAAAACCGGGTACAACAGAAATATCTAAAAATCTGATGATTAAAATAATTATTTATCTTTTGGATAAGATAAAATATTTGTTAGACGCCAATAACTTGATAAAGGTATTTATGGCGCAATCTCAACCATTCTCCATTGCAAACATGGAGTTAAAGCTTCTGTTTTTTATTTTGTTTATTTTTGCAACGGCTAATTGTGAGCCAAAAAACTATGAAGGTTATAAAGCTTACAAGGTAGTTCCTAAAACGGCTGATGAAGTGGAAAGTCTGATCAAAGTGCAACGAAGTGGCATAGCTGAGTTTTGGGAAGATAGTTTCGACGCTAACCACAATGTCAAGATTATGGTATCATCGGTGTACGAGGCAGAGTTCATTGAAATGCTACAAAAAGAAAATATTGAAGCAAAATTAGTTATTGATGATGTGCAAAGGTATGTTTGTTTTTTAATATCTAAATAAGACGTAGACATACCTTTGTTTCTTTTCGTAATGTGCATTGCAAGCGGTGTGTCGATTAAAAACTTTAGTTATTTATATATAGCAATACTTAACATTAACGACCATATCATAGCCTAGTTTGTAGTGACACTACCAACTAGAGGTTCCGCATTTATTTATGTGTTTATCACGAGTTATGGATGTTTTCTATGTATTTAAGTATTTATTTGTATCTACCTATTACATATATCGTCGTTTAGTACCTATAACACAAGCCTTATTAAGCTTACCGTGGGACTAGATCGATTTGTGTCAGATTGATCTCGAATATTTATTTATTTTACGCGATTATTTATTTATTTATTTATTTATTGATACAGGTTTGCCAACAGGTGCAATACTATTACTAAAACACTTTAATCAAAGGTACAAAATCACTCCAGACTATTCACCCAATTATAGGCAAACACAACTTACACATATCACACGCTTTACATTTTGTGACTACACAATCTAAGTTTAATTAACACTTTAAACATAAAGAGAGAAGCCAGTATAAAAACAAAAAGATGAAATGAATGACAAACAAAAAACATTAATTGACAAATTCAAAGCTAAATTATAGATAGCTAATAAAATAACATCTAGAAGGAGTTTGTTTAGAAAACTAATTTGGATAGGACCCAGCCTTATATTTGTACAACAATGACTTGAACCTGTATAGCGACATAGTATGTAAGTCAATTTTTGTATCTTTAAAAAGATTGTTGTGCTCCTTACAAATCCTAGGAACAACACTCTGCGTTCCAACATTTGTTCTATATGTGCTAGTAGCAAAAGGTCGAAAATTAATGGGTCGAGAATGTTGTCTAGGTACTGAAAAATTTATTTTCCGCAACAGCTGCGGACAATCTAAAGCTCCATTAATAATTTTGTGAAGTAATACCTGGTCTGATACCCAACGACGATCTTCAAGGCTCTTTATTTTAAAATAATCTAGACGGTCCTTATACGCGTGCAGCGAGGCCAGCGAGCGAAGTTTCTTTTGGTGGACAGTTAAGAAAAAGAGAAATCGTTTTTGAATGCGTTCGATCCTGTTAATATGACACTTGTAAAGTGGGTTCCAAATACTTGAACAGTATTCTAGCTGGGATCTAACCAAAGCAAAATAAGCAGACTTCAGAGCTGATATAGTTTTAAAAATCTTGCAGTTTCGCCAGATAAAACCTAAAAGTTTGTTTCCCTTTTTTATGATACTGTCAATATGATTACTGTAAGATAATTTCCTGTCCAGTATTACTCCAAGATCTTTTATATAGGAAACTTCCTCTAAAGGCAAGTTATCGATAATATAGGAAGTTTTTAAAGGCAAGTGTTTTTTGGTGAATTTTATGTGTTTACATTTCGCGATGTTAAGAGGCAATTGGTTATCTTTTGTCCATTCAGAGATGCGTGTTAAATCATTTTGAAGAAGCTGAGAATCTAAATGTGTATTAATTACTTTAGTTATTTTGAGATCATCAGCAAAGAAGGAAAATTGTGAATGACGTATTACCCTGGCCAAATCATTAATAAAAATCAAAAATAAGGTAGGCCCCAAATGAGAACCCTGTGGGACTCCGGATATCGCTTCGAAAGTTTCAGATGAATGACCACTGATTACCACTTTCTGGTGCCTTGACGATAAGTAAGACGTGAACCAATCCAGAAGTGTACCGTGTACTCCTAGGTTATGAAGTTTCCTAATAAGTAAATAATGACCCTGTCAAAAGCCTTGCTAATGTCAGTATAGATGGCATCCATCATTTTATCATGACGATTGTTTTTTATATTACATTATTTTATATGTCGTATTTTAATTAACGTTAATTAAAAACGTATTTTAATAAACTTGCATTATATAAGTACCTAGTTTTTTTTTACACTGCAACTGATTGCAGCAACAACATGATGGTCACCTATGAAAAATGATTAAAATAAGAATAAATCCTAAGAGTAAGATCGGCCATTAACTTATACTTGTATGCTGATAATTACTTACAGAGCAATCGAAGACCAGATAACTCCTGTTTCAAGACGCAAGGGAAGTGGTAGCGGCGGTGGTAGCAGCGGTGGTAGACCCGGTGGTGGTAGTAGTATAAGTGGTGGAAGCATCAGTAGTGGTAGCACTGGCAGCAATGGACGTTTAACCTATTACGCGTATACATTTGGAAGTCGTCGCAACAGAAAAACATATCTACGTAATGCCGATACATTATTCTCATTCACTTGGGACAGATACCACACATTAGACACCATATATGCTTGGCTTGATGAATTAGCCGACGCTTTTCCAGACAAAGTGAGAACGGTAGTCATGCCAGTTCAAAGTGTAGAAGGCAGAGATATTAAAGGAATCATTATTAACTATCATCCAGAGAGAACGGACAAGAAAATCGGTATGATTGAAGGTGGTATTCATGCTAGAGAGTGGATTTCGCCAGCAACTGTCACTTGGATCATTAAAGAGTTTTTGGCCAACGATGATCCTGAAGTTATAGCGATGGCTTCCAGTATCGAGTGGCATATTTTCCCGGTTGTGAACCCCGACGGATATGCTTATACTTTCACGGACGTAAGTAGCCTATAATTTTAAAATTTATAAGGGTTTCGTATACTTAATTTTTTATTTATACATCATCTAATTTATTAAAATTACAGAGAAGAATGTGGAGAAAGAACCGGAGTAGGGCGAACTTTACATCATGTGAGGCTTCAGGTGTTGAAGATGACATGAGCAATGGCGTCGATCTTAACAGAAACTTCGATTTCGAATGGAACAGTAAGTTCAATGAATCGAACATCCTCAGCTGCACTGCACACACCATCATATTTTCATAATAATCACGCATTCACACATCAACTACATTTTTTTTTAATAAATAGAATTTTGTGCTATTATACATTCTCCGTATTCATTGATTTGCTCATTTAGTGTTGTTACTTGATTTCTTGCTTTTCTTGATTTGATGATCAACTTTTAGTATTTAGGCATAAACCGATTGTGTCGATTTGTTTTATCAGTACCCTCGTCTATTATAACTTTAATACAACGTTACAATTAATACAACGTGTTTATTATTCTCATTCTAGCTCAGGGAACATCTGACGATCCCTGTTCCAACCTTTTCCCTGGTCCATCACCAGCATCAGAGCCTGAGGCACAAGCTTTACAGCAATACGTTCAAAATCTAAGGCAGACAGGAGAGATAATTTACTACATTGCCTTCCATTCCTATACGCAGTTGATCATCGTACCATACAGCCATTTGGGTTCTTCGTCTGTGCTGCAAATTCCTGATTATGCTAAAATGGTAAGTAAATAAATAAATAAATAAATATTACAGGCCGTTCTTACACAAATTGACTAAGTCCCGCAGTAAGCTCAAGAAGGCTTGTGTTACGGGTACTCAGACAACGATATATATAATATACAAATACATAAATACATAGAAAACATCCATGATTGATTGATGTGTATAGCAACTAAAATAATCTAATTACTTTTTTATAATGTAATAATTTTTATGTTATTTAATAAATGTCAAAACAGTTAGCATGTAAGGTTTATCTGTTAGTGCTAATTTTGTGAAATAAATAAACAAATAAATAAATAAAAAAATAAATAAATAAATGACTTAGGAACAAGTATCTGTGTTCATCACACAAATGAATGCCCTTACTGGGATTCGAACCCAGGACCATCGGCTTAGCAGGCAGGGTCACTACCAGTTGGTACCGACCAACCGGGACCGGTTGGCGTAGTTACGCTAACCGGTCGTCTGAAAAGCAGGTCAGTGTAAGTAAGCTTAATTACTATTAACTAATATCTTTAGCTCAGCGATCCAAAAAGAAATTGGCTTTCAAAATAAGAGCACGTCACCTTGTCCCAATCCAGGGCGGTTTCCTGTCAAGAATCATCAAAAGAATTCATTAATTAAGCTAGTTTTTGTTGTTGTTAATTTTTACAGATATAAATATACCTGTTTTATTTTATTGGTTTGAATGTCAATATTTATCAAGTCCTTTACTTTATATAATTCAAAACTCTTTTCAAATTAAGGCACAGAAGTATTTCTTGTGGGTACAGTTTTTGCTACTGTTTCCCTACATAAGACCTTCAAATGTTGCTTAAAAAGAGCAAAAAAAACTAAGCAGTTTTATATTCTCTGCCTACTCCTTTTAGAAATATATGCGTGAGTAATTAAAGTTATCTGCATGTATAGGTATGCTAGTTTCTAATGTAGTACGGTTCTATGTCCCTTTTCTTTATTCGATCTGCATACAACTCTTTATCAATTTTCTCTTGCCTTGTGGTTGCAATTTTTTTTATTTGTAAAATAGTTTTTTTTAAATAAAATAAACATTTTTTTTTAATTTTTTAGTATGAAATTGCTGTGAGATCGTCGGACGCACTGGCAATTAGATATGGCACTACCTACAGGGTTGGACTTTCAGCGGACGTTATGTGTAAGTTATCATTTGTAACTTTTTGAAGTTCACTACCTCACGTTTATCAAGTTAACTAGTGCCACTAAAACTCTATACTTCGTGCTCTTTATAATTTGATAATTTAATGACATTAATATTTTAAATGCACTAAAATGGGATTAACAATACGATTATATCCTAGAGATATGAAATTGTCTGTCGATAAAATTATCAACACATATTTTCCTTTTATCAATCAAGAAAAAAGATTATAAAAGTAAAGCGCGTCATAGTTGCATGAAAAGTTGATTAAGCCATTGCTCGTTAAAATTCCACATTTTAAGGAGCAATGGCTTAATCAACTTTTGGTTAATTCTTCTTCATGCTAGCGTTTTCCCGGCTTATGCCATGGCTCAGCAACCCTGGCATCCGCTTTGCAACCAATCCCAAGATTTGGTGTAAGCGCTAGTTTTACTAACGCGACTGCGTTCTGACCTTCCAACCCGAGGGGAAACTAAGCCTTACCGGGATTAGTCCGGTTTCCTCACGATGTATTCTTTCATCAAAAAGCGATTAGTAAATATCAAATGATATTTCGTACATAAGTCTTTTGGTTAATTGTAAAAAAAATATATTATAGTCTTAATTATCGATTTTACATTGCACATATAGGTACTATTACAATTACATAGATATATGTAGTAAAGTTATAGGAGTTAAGTTATACGACTTAATTTACTTTTAACTTAAATTTGATATACAATACAATACAATACAATAACTCTTTATTGCACCTCAAAACAATAAAAAAAAAACACAAACTGGTATAGATTACACATGAAAAAGAGGCAAACAACAGGCGGTCTTATCGCTAAAGAGCGATCTCTTCCAGACAACCTATACCTAAATGTGTTTGTTTTCATTTATTGCGTCTATAATCGATCTCTTTTCATATTTAAAAAAGAAGTTTAAAAACTTTTCTTTTCATTATATGAAGATGTTTGAGAGTTTAAATATTTAAACAAGAAACCTCCAAGCTCTTAGCATAACGCATACTCACTAATAATTGAAGCACCATTACTTCTGAACGAGTTTGGGATCAGAAAATTACCTAATATCGTATAACCTTTATCGAAATATAAATTATTTTAAATCCAGATATGATGAGCGGCACAAGTTTCGACTGGGTGAAGAGCACTGGTGTTCCAGTATCGTTTCTATTAGAACTTCGAGACGTCGGCGAATATGGCTTCCTGTTACCAGCAGAACAAATCATCCCGAACAATCTAGAAATCATAGACGCTTTTCTAGAAATGGACAGAGCGACAAGAGATCTTCGGATCTACGCACGGGATTCTGCTCAAACCGTTGCGACTTCTATGCTTTTGGCAGCGTTCGGGGTTGTTGTCGCTGTATTCTATTAAATGTGAAGAAAGCAATCGCATAGAGATATAAACCTCGGTAGTCCAATGGTGATATCTCGAACATGCGACATCCTTTTAACTCATTTTAAACATTGTAAGTACCTAGAACCAAACCACGGTTGAGTTTGTTTTGAAGTGTTATTTTAAACGTGATAGTTTTATGAAATTATGACGTTTACTTAACACTTTCGCAATCAGTGCTATCAAAATCTATGAAATTTAGCATTTCAACTTCATTTATTATTATAAATCAACAACTTATTTCATTTTATCCTGTTTTATTTTTCTTACTCCCAACTAAAGTATAGCTAAAACAAACAAGATCTATTAAACCATACGAGTAAAAGTGCATTGGTCACATACATGACTTGCCAGTCATAATAAATATTCCATACAAATGCTAACGCCATTGTAGCGGACGTATTTGCTACAGCGACTGTGCGGCGCAGTCGGCGTTACCGTTTAACCATTCAAATATAGGATGCGCCAAACATTGTTTGCAAATGGCACACTGATTATTTTCCAAATTAATTAATTAAATAAGTTTTTAGTCAAAAAAATTTTATACAAGCGTTTATTGCTGACTGTACTTTGGTACCATAATATTGTATTGTCATCTAACCTTCATAACCATGTGAAGTTTCAGCTTATTCAAATAACGGGAAGCTAGTCAAATTCAGCTTGCAACACTTGACCCTAACACACACAAACACATACGTTGCAAGTCAAATATAACCTTGTAAAATATAAGGCATCAGCCAGGTTTTGTCTACAACAGTTTTACGAAAACAACGATTTGGTCGCCTATTAAGGGATGTCTCTCGCTAGACGGGACGAAACGGGGCGGGACGGGAAGATCTGTCAGTTTCTATAGAAAACGTCACGTGACATCCGAGGGCTCCGAGCTATCACGTGATTATTTTTAAGAAATTGACAGATCGTCCCGTCCCGTCCCGTCCTAGTGTGAGTTATCCTTAAAGTGCCATTCCGTAGCCTCCGAAAAGCCCGATTCTTACTTTGGCATACTCGGCGCATCTAGCAAGTCAAGTTTAATTCATAAAACCGAGAACGATTTTAGCAAAACAGCTGCTATGCGGCAGTCGCATCCCATAACCAAGCTACAGTAAATTTCCCTAAATCTATAGAATCGATTGCAGACGTTGCCAGTGACGAAATGGTCACCTCTGCGATATTATTATAAAAATACATTATGTTATCGTTCCAAATAATATTTTTTTAGGGAATATTCTAAATTTTATTCAAGTATAAAATTGTGCAAATTTTATTTGCCCACTGTAAATGTTTATAAATAATGTAGTAGGTTAGTCTCCGAATGTTACCTTAGAACCGATATGTCATAGAAGTTTTTTATCAAATCCAAAGTAATTTGGTTATTGTTATTGATATCGATACATTTATATCAATCATTCATTAATCATTAATCTACAGCCGCTTATCATGTGTAGTAATAAAATTCCTTGCATTCAAAATATTGTCATTATCAATGTAGTAGGTATGGGCGAAACTTAGGGATACTTATTGTTATGACTGGCTTGGTGTCACTTGTACCCACCAGGGTTAGATAACTAACCCGGGGATAGCTGTCAAATTTCATACTAAAAATGCTTAACTCCGAGTTACTTGGCTAAGCTTGGTTGGTGTGTTGGTGGCGCTTTAGATTTTGGTTGTGGAAACCCTTCGTATTTATTTTTTATAAGTTTCTTTGGTATATTTAAAAGTATATTTTAAAAGAAAAAATACCGAAACTAAGAGATTTTTTTCTTTTCGCACCAAAGAGATATTGATTTTCTGGAAAAACATTTAGGATGTTTTTTGATGACACGTTTTCAATAATCTCTAGGTGCATGCACCTTGTTACGATTGAGATGAGATTTGTGACAATGAAATATTTTGTGTAGTACCGTACAATGGGGTGTGTTGGGACGAACTTGAAGTTCAAACGTTGATATAAGTAGATATTTATATGTGGCCCGTTAATTTATATACATACTTAAAAAACACGGTTGTATAAATTTATTCTCAATGATAATATTTTATTTCATATATTTTGGGATAATCACAAAATAGTGCGAAATCCCATATCATCCCAAAATTGGGGTTAGTAAGGATAAGAACCGAGTGAGATGAGACAATTGCTAAAATTGACACAATATTATAAGAAAATAAAGTACTTTTGTAACAATATGGCAACTCTGGTATAAAAATACCAAATCACCCCTCTACCATCCCTCTTCTCTCGATTCGCGACACTTGCAAACCCTACACAATTTAATGGCACTTAATTATTATTAAGAAAAACTGTCACCAAAACTAAATGTGACTATAAAAGTTCAAATTGGGTACAGCCAGAACGATTTCATACGATTATAAACTAATGATAATTTATCACAACAGCATTAAATAGTAATCCTTTGATACGATAATAAGAACGATAAAACCAGATACCGCCACTAAGAACGACGACCTAATTGCCTTTTATTTATGTATTCTTAAAACCAAGCACACGTATTTGTGAGCTAAAATGGTTTATAAAGCAGTAGCCCTTTTGGGGCTTCTAGCCATAGTTAATGCTATGGTGAGTTATGAAAACTACAAAGTGTATAATGTTATGCCAAAGACAGAAGCAGAAGTGCATAAACTGAATGATCTAAGGAAGGATGGGTATGAGTTCTGGACGGAGATATTTGAAGTTGGTAAAGAAGTGAGGATCATGGTGGCTCCTGCTGAAGATGAGGAGTTTTTGAATTATGTCAAGAGTGTGAATCTCGATGTGGAAGTCAGCATTGCTAATGTGCAAGAGTAAGTACTTTTTAATTTTTTATAGAATCGAAGTTATGAAAAATAAAAAATAAAGGTTATAAAACAAAAACCATAATCATTAGTTAGTCAAGTGACTGTAATCAGCTTGGTAGCAATCAAATCAAATTATAATACCTGCAGAATTGAGACGAAATGGGAGCGCTTGGTCCATGCAATTTGAGCTGCCGCATCCCCTATATCCACCTCCAAAACTATACCTATATAACTAGTGCGTCTTTTTGATTGGAGCGAGTGCTTGCTCCTATTACCTCCAGATCAAAACCCAATATTAAATACACTTATATAGTTGTTTCTTAAGGTTTCACTTAAAAATGAAATAATTGTAACAAATGAATGTTTCAAAGATCAGTTTACATATATGTATTAATCCTAGACCTAAATTACGTTGTCACTTTTCTGTATAAATGTCATCTTTTTACAATATTTATCATTTCAGATTAATAGATGACCAACTAAGGACCGCTATCCCTAACGCCAATTCCCGTAGCAGCACCCTAGGCGCCATGTCTTGGGATAGATACTACGGCTTGGACAACATTTACAACTGGCTAGACGAGTTAGAATCCCTCTATCCTGACGTAGTCACCACTATTAGTATCGGGAACACCTTCGAAGGCCGCCCGATCAGAGGGCTCGTCATTGACTTCAAGCCTAACCAGAGAGGAGACAGGCCTCTGATGGCTATGATTGAAGGAGGAATCCATGCAAGAGAATGGATCTCACCTGCAACTGTGACGTGGATTATCAAAGAGTTTCTGACAAGTGATGACCCTGCAGTTAGGAGCATGGCTGAGACTTTCGTGTGGCATATTATCCCCGTTGCCAACCCTGATGGATATGTTTACACTTTTACTAATGTAAGTACGAAATATTGCATACAACTATACTTTTGCCGGCAACAGTGTCCGGAAATAGTGTGTGGCCCACTAATCATTAAATCAACAATTGTAATTATGTTATAAATTAACTTAGTCTTTATTCTCAAGCTAAGATGATAAGATTCAAATTGAATTGTGTCTAAATTTAAAATTTAATATTTTTTTCTTAAATAATTTTAAACTAAAGGATGATTCACACTAGAACAGGGCGATCTGTCAATTTCTCTAGATAGAATCACGTGACAGCTCAGACCCCTCGGAGTACGTGACGTTTCTTATAGAAACTGATTGATCGGCCCGGCCCGGTCACGTCCTGGCCGGTTCTAGTGTGAGTCATCCTTAATATTAACTTATTTGTAGGACCGAATGTGGAGGAAAAACCGTAACACGGCCAATCATGTGATGTGTGGAACTAACGCAGACGCTGGCAACGGCATTGACTTGAATAGGAACTTCAACTTCCAATGGATGGGTGAGTACGGAGTATCTTAACTAGTATTTCATGTTAAACTTGTAACTTGCGGTATTCCCGTACTTGTACGATCTTTAAACCTTTAAAACAAGAGGCCCACCTTAAAGACGAATGTAAATATGTTATAAATGAAAAAAAAAGAAACCTTGTAACTTGTAATACAAGCGGAAGTCTCTGTTTCTCGTCGTTTCTTTCATCCTCTGGTCGTTTGACTCCTATGCTACAAAAAATATTAAATAACAAAATACAACAATAAGTAAGGAATTTAAAAAAATCTCTGAGAACGATTAACAATGTTATTTCATACGTACATACTTAACATAATCTGAGAGGAACTCGGTATCCTGCTTGCGTGTAATTTGATCAAATATGATGAATAACTAAATAAATTTTGGAAATAGATTTGTTGTTTTACCATTTTTTATAAATACGAACACTTGGGTACTTTTAAGGGAGTGAAATAGTTTTTACAACTAAAATAATTAACTAATTCTTGACTAAAACGATATGGGTAGGTATTCGCGCTAGCGATGGGCGAGTTGAGTTAACTGATTCAAATAACTCGAATTAGCGTCCAGACGAGTTAACTCGAATTAAGTTCCTTTTCAAGCCGAACGAGTCAACTCGCAGAGTCAACTCGACGAGTCAACTTGACGCGCTCGTGTTTGATTCGTACAAGTAAAGACCAATGTGCTCACCATGAGTTGCACTCAACTGTATTCGATAGCGAATGCGGCGCTCAAAAGTATGTCTGTCGCGCTCCTACCACTACTCTGGCAGGAGCGAGACGGACACACCCCCGAACGCCGCAGTCTCTATCGAATACGGCCTCGTACAATTTATGGTAAGTACACAACTCACCTGATTCGCACTCAGCGCGTCACCTCATCGATAGGCCGCTGCGAGTGCTGGAGTCGATCGAACTCGAGTTTCAATGAGGACTACCGCGAGTCGATTTCCGCTAGTGGCGCTAGTGGAACGCGGGTCCTGCGGGAACATTTCAAACGTCACTTTGACCATTCTCTTATACTGACACAGGACCCACGCATAAGTGGCGCCGCCTGGTGAGTGACAATACGGTAGCTCCCATTCGAATCAGCGCGCGGCTGAAAAAAATCGAGTTAGGTATTTGAGTTGGAAAAAGGTCAACTCGCCACATCGCTAATTCGCGCCGGTATTAACGACTTAATCTATGTAATGTACATCTTTATCGCTCTATTATCAAATTACTTATATTTCAGTCACTGGGGCTTCTGCCAACCCTTGCGATCAGACCTACGCTGGCCCCTCAGCAGCCTCTGAACTGGAGACCCAAGCCATCTCCAACCACGTGCTCCGCTTGCAGCAGACCGGAGAGCTGATCTACTACCTGGACTTCCACTCGTACTCCCAGATGTTCCTGGTGCCGTACAGCCACGTGAGCGGGTACGATGTGCTGCAGGCGCCTAATTATGGTGACATGGTTAGTGTATACCACCCTAGGCTCCTTGAGCCGTGGCATAATTCAGGAAAACGCTTGCAAGAAGAGTTTGAATATTTCGGACTGTTGCAAATGCTCTTCTTCTTCTTCTTTTTCAACCTTATTTCACCCACTGTTGGTTATAGGTCTCCTCATGAGTACGCCATCTTTTTCGATCCTGGGCTTTTTGCATCCAGTTTTTTCCAACCACTTTGGTTATGTCATCGGCCCATCTCGCGAACTGTCCTCCAGGATTCCGATGTCCAAGCCAAGCTGCAATGAATGAATGAAGTTATTTATTCAAGACAACATAAGGTCCACATATTGTTAGTTCAGTGTCTATGTCTATGTTAGTAAATTAATAATAGATACACAATAAAGATTTTGTCCTCTGACCCATTTTCCACATTAGAGGACAATCAAGCTTGTTAGCTATCATGCTTAGGATACTGTTGCTACTCCCGCGCACTCTGTCTAAAAGCGAGGCAGTTTTCTTCCGCCAGACGGCATCAAAGCCGTCTGTGCGCGCCTGGGCGAACATTGACGACGCGCTGCAGAAACGCGGCAGTCTCAACAGCACCCTAAAAGCATTATTAAACTGGACGCGCAGAGCGTTGTAGGCCCGCTGCGTATACAGAACCCACAGACTTGATGTGTACAAAGACGAACAATAAGCCTTAAAAAGTGTAATTTTGACTTCATCTGTACACCGAGCAAATCTGCGGGCCAGCATGTTTGCTCGAACCGACAACGCCCTGCGCTCTCTCTCCATATCTGCATCGTCTCTAAGGTCGTCAGTCAACAAATGTCCTAAATACCTAACTTGAGTCACTCTTGTCAGAGGGACACCGTTCAGAATTACAGGTGGAATAAAGAAAGGACATTTAGTTCCCGCCTTGAAGACCATGTAGTTAGTCTTAACAACATTATAGGTTAACCCATGAGATGCCGCGTAGTTTTCACAAACAGTGATTAGTTGACGCAATGCACTGATTGAGGGACGCAATGCTGCTTAATGGTAAATGTAAGGTTCCCATCAGCGATAGTGACAACTAATTATGTATATGTGTCCAAAGGTTCCCAAGAAGCTAAGAAGCAACGGTTTTGATTGGGTGAAGCCTATACTATTTTGTCCTTAACAATGAATTGGTTGTTTCAGTTTGAAGTTGCCATCCGCGCCGCAGAGAAGTTGGAGGAAAGACACGGAACCCGGTATACTGTCGGGACATCCCTAGAAATTTTATGTAAGTATCCAATTTTATTATATTTTGTAATTATAATACCACAACTAAGTAAAGTAAGTAAGGTGAGGGTAACTGAACCGCGTAAACGAATACAAAAAACTGTAGGGCACGTGTGGGCAGCCCGTGTGTCGGTACCGACACAATACAAAAGACGATCAATTCGAGTTCACACGGAGAGTACCATAGGCCTGCTCGTACTTAAATACCAGGGTGCGTAGCTAAGATGCCAATCGCTCACGCTCAGTCGCTAAGGAAACGCAACTGTCATTGTCACACTAATAGGGAAGAGGGATAGAGAGAGGTAGCTACGATACGTTACTAAGCGTCAGCGATTAGCATCTTGGCTACGCACGCTGTACACTTATCGATTTCAAATAATCACCGGTCGTTCGCGAAATATACCGAGTTGTGTTGTGTGTGCGTCCCGCGCGTAAACACGAGGAAAGCGGCAAAACTTCTAATAACAATTTTTACTCGGCGCGAAATTGTGATTTGTGAATAATACTTGCACCTATCTAAATTGTATGATGAAAACTATTACAGATGCTGTGACTGGATCAAGCTTCGACTGGGTAAAGGGAGTAGCAAACGTACCAATAGTATACCTAATCGAATTGAGAGACTTAGGCCAGTACGGTTTTCTACTACGTCCAGAAGACATTATCCCGAACAATGAGGAAATCATGGACGCTCTTATCGAATTGGATAGGACGACCAGGCAGTTGGGCTACTACACTGGCTCCGGGACAGTTTTCAGTTCTGTCATGTCGTTGGTAGTCGCTACTTGTATGTTGGTACTGCTCCAATAATACACCGATAACATAAAATAAATTAATGTATAAAAGATTGTTTTATAAGTTATAAAAGCTGGTGACATAATCTGTATATACAAATACTATAATACTAGATGTAATAAATAATTGTTGGTTCTCCGAATAAATCATCAACTAAACTTTTTACAATTCTCGTACAAGCTCTTCTACTTTAACATGAATTCAAGGTAAAATTCATATTTTTAAATAAAGAATACCTATTAAATTATTTTAAAGACGTACTTTTATTTTAGTAATACCCACTTATCTAAACAAAATGTCACCTGGGAAGAGAAATAAATAAAATCAAATATATGAATCAAATGTTTGTACCTTGTAAATGTTTTTTTCTTTCTCATGTACTGAGGTGTGCAATAAAGAGTATTCTATTCTATTCTATTCTATTCTATATATCGCATGACAAAACTTTAGAAAATCAATGTTGATATCGTTTTTAATAAGTTGATTTATATGTGAAATCAATGTTGATATCGTTTTTACGAGTAATAAGGTGATTTATGTGTTAGATGGTTTAATCTCCGAGTTAACCACAGTCCCCACAGATAGGTACTATATATGGGTGAATTGTTATTTTGTTGTCGTTCTTTTTTCGTCAGTTTTGAATGAAATTTGGTGGGTAGGTAGAGTTCCTTATTCTATGCAAAATACACAAAGTCCCAATGAGCGACAAAAAAATTGTACTTTTTTCACTTAGTTACGAAAATTCCATGCGATTTCGTAACTCAGTGAAAAAAAGCAGCACTTACTCTAAAATTGGTTCTATCTTAAAGAGTATAAGGAATTCTTCCTACCTTCCGAATTTCATCCAAATCTGAGGCGAAAAAAACGACCACAAAATAAAAATCCGGCCATAGATAGATGAAAAAGGTATGACTTAGTGTGAAGTATCACATAAGCTCATCAGCTCAGCAAATCTTAACGTTTCGCGTGTACGAAGTTCCTCTAGAAGGCATGAATAGTATTCTAACTTGTATAGTACCTATAAAAAGAACCGGCCAAGTGCGAGTTGGACTCGCCCACCGAGGGTTCCGCACAAAGGATGCTCCCCCATTTATGACCTTAAGTAATAATTATTTAATTTATTTAATTTAAGTACTTATAAATACTGGTGGCACGGAACTCTCAGTGTGTGGCAGTTATACGATTTTCAGATTGTTTCCTGTACTTGTGCTACAAGCTCTTGCTTTTTGCCAAATTTCGTGATTCTAGGTCAACGGTAAGTACCCTATACATTTTGATTCCCATTAGAAATGTATGGGAACTGCGACATAAACGGCCATAACTTTGGATTGCGTTGAGGTTTGGTTTTTTCACAGTTTTAAGGGACCGCAAACTTATGTAGGTATGTCGTATTAATTTCAACTTGCTACCTCTACTCGTTCCTGAGATAAAGGATCTTGATAGACAGACGAACGGACGGACGAACGGACAACAAAACTATCCTAAAAGGGGGTTTTTTTCCTTTTGAGATACGGAACCCTAAAAACGAGCATTTCAAAATGTATGTACAGTCAAGTGTAAAAATATGGTGGTGCACATCTTACTCAAAAATATGTCCCATAGCACCTTATGCCGATGTAATAAGAGCGTAGTACCATATTTATGAGTCGATTATGTCGAACCATATTTTTGCACTTGACTGTACTCGTATATTTTGCAGTCTTCATTTGTGCAACAAGTTGGCTTCAAAAAGCCGCCGACTAAGAAAACCTATCATTATCTCCAACAAGTCACAATAAATCAAGTAGTTCGTTTCCCTGAGCTGTTAACTAATTAGTGTAAGCCATAAAGACAACAAAGAGAACGAGATTACTCCCCAAGGAGTCGTGCAATAGCTATTTGCAGGTGCAGTTGCCGTCAGAAATATCTGAGCAGCCAAGGTGCTTACAAATATCTGAACAGGGTGCGTAGGCAATATACCAATCATTAACGCTCGGTAGCGAACGAATCCAACTGCCTTTGTCGCACTAATAACACAGTTCTCTACCCAGTAGTCTGATTTCGAACAATTTTTGATCTTGTTCGAAATTTGAAACAACGGCCGTAGGGCTGTGCCACGGAATTTTTTTCGTTATAAAATTCATTCATTATATTAATTTAAGTACAATTACGAAATGGTAAGTAATTATAATAGTAATCGAGGTATTTGCAAATGTAACTGCCTTCTTCATTTTCCTATGACATTTCAAGAGCTAAAAATAAAACACAGAAGAGGCTCGCAAACCAATATTCAGGGGATAAATGTCAACAAGCCAAATCCTACGAAGGAGCTTAATTTAACAGAAGCTTAGGGAGAAACAATAAAAAGGCAGTCATTACAAAATATTATCATATAAATTGAAAAGATTTAGCTCACAGCGAAACACGTGGAGTGGAATTAAGTTTTTTTTTGCTAAGTTATTTAAAAATACTTTGATTGCAAATAAATGGTGCTATTACAAAGTAGATATGTTATTTTCCCACAAACATTATTTGACGTATAAATTTATAATAAAAATACTTTTTGATTGAAGTCTTACTAGTTCCCTCTTGTAGATATTAATGATTAATTTATGCATTAGCTACTCACTCATAAATATTTGCTAAACATGTAGCTCTTATACATACTAGAAGACCTGTATACTTTACCGTGTTTTAGCAAATAAATGACTGATTTACTGATTTTCTAGAATTATTTTAGCTTGTAGAATTATTTAAACTTAAAACTCATTTATTTTTATCACAACTGACATGTGGTCTCGGGCAGGCATAGTTAAGCCACGGAGGCGATAACACCACTCTGTCCGAAGATGACTGCCCGATGCAGTCGAAAAATGTCTCGCCTATTGTCATAAAAATAAGTGATTTTTTTTACCGTTTTATAAGTTTAATATTTTAAAATACATACCGTCAAATTATACAAAAAATACAAAACTCGTTGTATGTGAATTTTTGTTATTAGTGATACAAAAAATATAATAAATACAAATACAAATACAAATAATTTATTCGTGGCTTTAAGATACAATACAATAAATACAATTTTTATTATTAAATATTTATGAGTATATCTTAAATACAATCCCTTCTAATCATGATTTTATGCTCTGAATTACACGCAGAATGTTTTCATTCTATTCCATTCTATTTTAATAATATGTTAGGTACATTATACTGTAAAATCAAAATGTAATATGCCGATATAGGAAAGAAATGTAAAAAAAAAAAAAGCAAAGTATTTTTCTATCTTTATCAGATTTTTGTCAACTGTTCACTACATTTTGATGACTAAATTTTTTATATATTTTATAACGCCATGTAACCTTGACATCGTATCAAAGTAATTTTCTTTTGCTTCTCCATTCATTCCACTGTCCACAGTGTACCAAACAGCAGCACATTATGATTTGTGGGCTCGTTGTGACATCTGATTTCAGTCATGCGTCAGATTGTCAGGGCCGTCATAATTTATTATTATTTACCTTTGAGAGTTGTGTCATCCGGAGGGGTTGCTTATTTTTAGAAGTTAGGGTGTTTTATATGGGCGTTGAAAATGCGGTGGTATATCTGAAAATTATTATGTAATTGTAATATTTTTTTCTGGTAAATATTTTTACAATATAGGTATATATATATTTTTGCACCTACTAACATATCAATATCACTCGAGCCTACTAAGATATTGGTCTTTAGCTGCATAATTATTATTAGGAAAATACCCGTAGGTACTTAACCTTTTCTTAATTATTTTTTAAACACTTACTTATCTAGTTACCGCGACGTTGCTAGTGTGGATTAATTTATTAACCAAACTTGTGCCCCAATTCCTCCAAGAGGTTTAATTTTACAGAGTCCCCTTTTGTTAGTAATCAACGTTTTAAAATTAGCATAATTATTAAAAAAAACATTAGATTATTACATTAAGTAAATTATAGCTTTGGTTTAATCATAAGACAGGGTCATAACAATTTACGTAAATATGTATGATGAAAAACAACCAAATTAGAATTATACTTTCTTATTTAGGTATAAACATGACTTCACGACAAAATAATTATTCCCATATTTATTACTCTAAAATCATATAAACTAAAGAAGTCAAACTGTACCTGTGTGAACTAGCCCTATACTCACCTTAAACGCGTTGAAACTAAACCCCCGTGCAGACTAGCGAGACGTCACGTCATAATTCTCTTTTCTTAACCTTTTTAACGCAAAGTACCAGACAGCGGTGAAGCTTTAATTAATGTCTGCGAGAGAAGGTTGATAGCTACATTGTATTAGCGGTAATTACCTTCCATTTTGAATACTAAATGTGAAAATGTATATTTTCTATTCAGATTTTCTAGGTACATGTTGAGGTTTTTTATATAGATACATAAAATATTAATTTACACACAACATGAAAGGCTAGATGGGTCGACAAGCTTTTAACTAGAAGGTACGTCTGAGGTTGACTTATCGTTAGTTTCGGAGAATCATGGCAGAGCCAAACAGTGTATGTAACACCTCGCATGGCAAAAGATTGATTAGGAAATACCGAAAAAAATACTGACGCAAATAAAAATACTTTTTTTTGTATAAGGTTGGCCATCCCTCCGTACACTTTTTTCGCTATAATTATTACTTTCCCTAATTAGAATGCCATACTGATTACGCATTTAAACAAATGACTAGCATTTGTGTACAATGTTCAACATTAATGTAAAGAAATAGATTTAGATTTATTTATTACACAATATACGATTACAGTACAAATTACATGCATGTCAATTTATTAGAATCTATATTGTGATTGTCAAAAATATAATAAAACAACATGATAATTTACACAAATGAAATGTGTTCACCAAAGGGGATCGTCAAGCAGAATACAAAATGAAATAGTTCAACAGAAATTACAGAAATTACTTACTATTAATAAAACAACGTTCTGTACCACGTAGACATGCATAAGATAAGGAACTCAACAAAACGCGTGAAAATATCTTTTTCTACTCGCCGACTTTAATCTGCCAATTACGAGTACATAGACAAAACTATAAGCTCATACTTTTCGATATAAGACAGTCCAACTCAACTATAATATTTCATTTCGATACGCTGTAGGCAACTATAATAGAACTTCATACAAATTTTATACTTATTTGCGATGACGCCTGAGACTTTGCCGACCGAGCGCCTCACGCCTGCGCCGACCGCGCCGGCCTGCCGGCCATCTTTTTGTGTTACATCCTTGTTAAGTCGATGAAATTGTTCCTCCATAGATGATGATGATGATGACTCGTAGAAAAAGTATTGTATACAATCGTAATATAATTAAGTTTTTCAATCTCGTACCTTACTTAGGCCACTCAGCAAGCTTCGTGGCCTAAACACGGTACTCGACTGAAAAACTCTTCATTATATCACGATTGTATAAAATACTATTCCAGTACATATGGTTCTATATTACCGCACTAGTGCGATAATGAGCACTTTATGTGCCTACCTATGTCAAAAATTCAAAGGGCCATACAAAGTGCGAATAGGTACCTAATTCACAACTCGTGTTTTATTCTATCGCCACTCATTGCGAACTTTCTCCTATTCGCACTTGTATCGTAATGTACTATTGTAGTCTTACCTATTTTTAATTAAAGCTGTAAATGACAGTGTCACATATTTTTACGTCGTTCGTTGCATCTATAATCGCAGATGACTATACACGTATTAGGTAAGTTCTAAAACCAAACCAAACTCAACAAAGCCCATCACAGCATCAATCATTCAGTAGTCGTTAATGAGCAGAAAAAGGGTGACCAGACTAATAAGACACCAGCTACATCTGGCCTCTATCCCAAAGTACCTCTATACTTAGCCGCAAAACAGACCTTTTATACACTGGCCAATGAAGCTTTCTATGAGCCCCAAGGAGGTGCTAAAGAGGTTGAAACCAGAGACCAAGTTATTCTGGTGGATTAAAATTAACTTTTTAATGTGTCGTAGACGTCTCCAGCCATTATGAAAGGTATAAACTTGTGTTAAAAGTCGTTTATCGGTACCTTTTTAAATGTGATAGTGGTCTATTTTCGTAAAACGGATGCTTATTTGTTATAATTAGTGATCAAAAGGGTTTTGTGGGCCGGATTTTCAAAATGTGTTATGATTTGTTTATGAAGTTATTTTTATGATTGATGTGTCGGAGTTTCCTTTTGTACAAAAGGCGAATTTTGTTGTGAAATATTGGGTATGCGTCCATGCAACATGTGAATACAAGATCTACAAACGATGTTTGAAGTTGTCCCATGATTAATCAAAAATAATTAACTAAATGTTTAGACTACCAGGACTCCAGAGTCGTAGAGTAAACTATCAGGTATCGACTAAGTTCGTGGATAAAATATGAGCCTAAAATATGACATATAAGTTAAATTAAGTTTTCTCCCTCTGTAACAAACGCTAATGTCAAACTGACAGATAAGGGACTATCATTTAGCTAAACTGTGGTATGTGTTTATGAATAACGTCAGAAATGTTTATACGGATATATTTTAAGCAAGCGGTTAGCGTATGCTTACTTGTGTAAACATACCCATACTTAAAATATAGGTACATTTTTCCTTTAAAAAAACAGATAATATGTAAAGCTCACTTCATGTGTGTCGTTCATTTTCTTCTATGATTGTTTATTTCAACCTTATAGGCCGACTAAATTGTAAAAGCTGTATACCGTGTGCGTCATTCATGTCACTATAGTTGGCCATATACGTTCGGGCATATCTGCCAGATCTGTCGATAAATGTATGGGTAATTTGTCTGGCAGATGCCCGGCAAACACCACTATAGAGATCTGACGGATTGCCTAAACGTATAATTATGGTATAATTAATTACGGACAACACTCACAGAGTGTAGCAAATTCATGGAGTGTACCAAATCTGCAGTCAAAGGATGCCAGGATTCCGAGACAGGACCATCCTCCATTGGTTTTGTCATCGATGCGCGCGGCAATTCGCGCCGCAGTTAGCCCGCCTGCGTCGTCACGCACGGTACTCAACGCTTGATAATGGAATCCCAAGATATCCGAAGCGTGTCGCGCGTAATAACCGCGTAAATACGTGAGTGTTATCCAAAATTTATTATACTATTGAGAGTTGCATGTAGTGATAATTATTTTTACAAAATTACTCTTACAAAATTGATGACTCGTCTTGTGCGAGCTGCAAGAGGTGACGTGTGTAGCTTAGAAACAGGCCTTCTAATTTAGTACATGACACTGAAAATACTAGATGATTTATGCATTACTCTGCTATCTAAGTTCGCAACGGAATTCCAACCTATTTTCAGAACCATAATGAGGCGTTTTGAAACTAAAATGTGGTGCGAAATATAATTTATCACGACCAACGTGTTGACTAAACGCCTTATAGGTAGCGGCAACATAACTTACGCCTACCGCCCCTCGGACATTCTTCATACTGTCAACATTACTATTAAGGTAGCGGTGATACTCATAGGCGGAATAAATAGCGATTTTATTAGCGGAATCGGTTTTTTCGCAGTGATATATCGAGTGCGTAGTGATTTTTGTATGTAGGTATTTTATTTATTATACTCGAATTCCACAAAAAGCTTAAAAAAATGTTATCAATTTGAATCTTGATAAGGTACACCACATTTATTTTTGCCATTTCGTTAGCCATCATTATATGGTAAATGACATCGATCTGGCAGATTAACGTATTTTATATTATGAATACCGTAACTTACCGTACCTACGCGTAAGTTGGTATATAAATATTATTTAAAAATTTTGCGTATGAATTCGTTTGCAGCAATTAAAAATCAATTAAGCTCCACTTCCAGCATTCCGGTTTATCCCAAAAGCTGCAAGTGGCGCTAACTACCATGAATATTTTTTATGCAACTTATTCCGTGAACTAGAAAAGTTGTGCAATATTATCAATGAAAAAAAAACACAAATTATAATGTCGTTCGACTTCAACCGACGAATGCAAATCAACTTCAAAAATCGCTAATCCCGGCACACACGACAAACATTCTTCAACATGAAACTATGAAATAAGGGATTCGACCATTTTTTCCCGTGGCATTCCATCTACGCCGAGGGAATACGCATGTGTACTTCCTCCAGTTTAACTAGTTTTTCTATGAGAATTCTTGGAATATTCTCCAGTATTTTAGTTAATTAGTTGACTAAATTAGGGGCCGTTAGTTAGTTCATTTCCACGATAATTTTCATATAATTACACCGGAGAGAGTTGAGATATTAACTCGGTAGCGGGAATATTTTAACATTTTTTGCTACTAAATTATAAGACAGCGTTTATTAATTTATTGAGGGTAAAGTGGGATACCTATTTAAAAGCAGAGATTTTCATAGCTTTATTGCTTAAGAACTTAAGAAATCTACGTGATAGTAATTCCATGCACATTTTGAAAAAGTAATACCAATTTTGGTTTTAAAAGTATTTAGATTTAATTTCTCTGATACATTTTTTGATAACACTAAAACAAATTACAATTAAATACGTTTTTTTGTTGAAAAATAGTTTCCGATAGCAGCTTAAATAACCCCTCCTAACTGTATGTTTTTCAATAGTTATTTCATATTCATCAAGATACCTAATTGGTTTTCAATTTTGAGGACAACTAAGGTACAGTCACCGGCAATAGTATGTTACGAGTACACTTTAAAGGCCGCAAAAATATGTGACACGCTCTTAAGCCTCTACAAATAAGACTACATAATATAAGTTTTTAGGTTAACATGGTCATTGACATTATAATGAGGTAGGTATTGACCATTCATATTTGTTTTGGCGAGCTCCCCATATTTCGGCACTGTTGCAAGCGCCATGTGGACGGTGTAACAATAGTAGTTTATGCAACAGTGATATAATGAAATGAAATGAAAAATGAAATGAAAATGAAATGAAATGAAAATGAAAAATGAAATGAAATTGTTTATTTTCGGAAATTGATCCATATTATGTTAGTAAATCTTATTCTAATTTAAATAACTATTGTTAGTGGAACGTATAATTGTAATTGGAAGTAACGTAAGGATAATAAGGGTTCTTAAAACATTAGGGTCGCCGTTACAAAACGAGGCGAATTCCAGTTTTATAATAATAGACCCGAGAGTTTTAAAAACCTATTATGAACTGTTGCATATGATAGTTTTTCTGCGACAGCTAAAATAGCAAAAAAAGCAAAATCTCGAAAGGTGGCAGAATAAGGAAGATGTCATAACCACTAAAGAAATTTTAAAAAATCATTAGGGCTCATATTACGACGACCGGTTGGCGTAGTTGGTAGTGACCCTGCCTGCTAAGCCGATGGTTCTGGGTTCGAATCCCGGTAAGGGCATTTATTTGTGTGATGAACACAGATATTTGTTCCTGAGTCATGGATGTTTTCTATGTATTTATGTATTTGTATATTACTTATATATATCGTTGTCTAAGTACCCGTAACACAAGCCTTCTTGAGCTTACTGCGGGACTTAGTCAATTTGTGTAAGAATGTCCTATAATATTTATTTATTTATTTATTTATATATTGTATGAAAATCCATAGGAGTATCGTTTAGCAGTGTTGTTATGGAATATGGAATACCATAGACAACATACTTTTTTAATATCGCTGTCGGTTATAATTGAAAGGTAGAGATATTAGTGCTCGAGTAGAAAAGTATACATGGCAAATTCCTCGTTTTTTTAATGAGCCTAATTCAGTGTCCCACTGCTGGGCAAAGGCCTCCCTTCTTTCTCGAAATTCGACTCTGTCGTGTGCACACTCCCGCCACTCCTAAAAAAAATACCTCGTTTATAAAATAGTAATGAATACCTATATAATATTAACATAGGAAGATAAAACACCCTGGGAGCAATGGATTACATGCTACTAAAACTAAATTGTGGCTCTTAGTTTCAATATTTAATTGACTGTTTTTTTCCCGGGGGGGTTGGACGTTTTAATGATTTCTATGCATACGAATGATACGAAGTAGCGAGCGAAGTAAGAGTAAGCCAGATATTTTGAATTCACTAAAACTCCGGAGTTAAGTAACCCAACATTCAAAGGCATCTTTCAAACTTGAAATCTGAAATCAGTATCAGTCGAAAGGAACAATGTTCGCGAAACTTCGACAATCCTCGAATCTACGCGAATAGTTCGCGTTTGGTAATCTAAATCTCGATCTATTGTGTATAGTTGTAAACAGATCACTTTCAGCATGTATACAACTTAAATTGTGGAGCTTGAAAATCGCAAAAAAGTCTGATGTCGCATGATTGGGCAAGATGTATGTACACGTAATACGGTTTATTCGCATTTTCGGCGTTGGATTATGTTTAGTGAAAAAACATTTTTTCAATCTGACTTATGTTATACTTAACAACCTTTTATAGTATGGCCATTACCAGACCCAACTTAATTAGGTACAATCTAACACAAAACAAAATACTAAATAAAATGGGTATAGAAGTGAAACTTTTCATTTAAAAACTTAAGCTAAATGGCTTCCGTAGCCTAGTCGGTACTGTCGGAAGTGACCCTGCCTACGCAGCTGGAGGTCCCGGGTTCGAGTACAAGTAAGCGCGCGCAAAACGCGCAGCTATTTGTATGTTTATCACGAATATTTATTTCTAAGTTATAGTAAGTTTCGCAAAATTTCCAATGTGGCTTCCCTAGCCTCTTTAGCATCCACTCAAAGCACAGCCGGTCTCATAGGAAATATTTTAAGGGCTTTACCCACAAACTGTGAGATCGCAGGCTTTGATGATGCTAAAATGCTTTTAAAATTGGCTGCCCGGGCAAAGACTTTCCAGACAACCCAAAATCACAAAGGCGTTGGGATAGTGTTTACTGCGATTTAACTTGCAATACCCTTCTAAATAACTCTACAGGTCCAGATCACGCGAGGCATTTGGCGGTCGGATCCCGGGAAGCCGGTAGCTACTTACCAACTATAACAAAATGCTCAAAAAAGAGATTTGAACTCTCGTGAGTCATACTGACAATAAATTGCACATTAAATTTATGTGATGCCTGAGCCGCGAAGGTGACAACACCACTCTGTCTGTCCGACAATGACTGCCCTATGCAGTCGAAACATGTCACGCCTATTGTGATAAACATACGTGAGTTTGAAACGTTGCAATTTAATGTAAGGGTCAGATTTACAAGTAAAAAAGTTTGTATCTACGTTGAGTAGATACAAACTTTTATAAATGTTTTACGATGCGGAGTGTGCGGGAGATAGTCCGTGGTTATAAACAAATATGTAATTCGGATAGTCAGTATGAATAATCGGATGACATGAATAGTACGGATGTATTGTGTTGCTGAAGTAATTAGAGGTTCGGGTTTCCGTTCCATATTTATTTATTTAAAGAATATTTATATAAATAGAATATAATAGCGACACTGAAATACATTTAATAGACTCAGTACCTAACTCTTATGTTTCAGACAGGACGACAATATTACTTCACAATTTATAGGAAGTATTTTATTTTTAAATGCTGGTGGAAAAAAGAGATGTTAGATTAACGTGTAACGATGGGTAAACCAGGTGACGGAGTGCCTTGACATGCCGGTTAATGCAGCCCTGCAACAGGCAACCGACCGAGTTTCATGGAGAGGAATGCTTTTTAGACTACGTCGGCAGAGTCACGATCCTCAGCAGTGAGGGACCGATTGAGGAGGAGGAGGAGGAGATTAACGTGTGTATCTATTCTGTAGCATTAGAGCTTTGGTGTGAGCATACGACTTTCAATACGAAGGTTGGTCAGGGTCGGGGGCTTAAACCCCGTACCAATGAGTTTTTGGAACTTATGTGCGAATAGTATTTCATATTCACCAATGGCTTTTTGGTGAAGCAAAACATCGTACAAAGTACTGTCTGGTACAAAGTGTGTACCAGAAGAATATCAACAGCAAGCGGTCACTGTACCCTATTTCCACCTACAAATGCAGAGACATTACACGCGCATTGCCGACCCTTTGAAATTCTCAGCATTCCTTTTTAAAATACATATATCGGGCTACTCGTCAATAAAGTCGAAAATAGCTCAACATGTTTAGGAACAATCCGTGTCCCTTAGCCATGAGTGAGGCACACCTCAGGGAGTTCTAAAACATGTCGAGCTATTTTTGACTTTATTGACGTGATTAACCCAATATATAAGTATTCGAATATTATGTCTGATACTTACGGCAGTTTTCTATTTACAGAGAATAGGCATATGTAAATTAGGGAGTGAGATGGAAAATGAGCTCGCGCGTGGTAATGCTCGGAGATTTAATAGGTAATTAGTTCTAGTGAGTAAATAAATAATTTTATTGACATAAACCCTGCGAAGTTATCTAAATAATGTTAGTGTGTATAAGTTTACGCAAAAACCGACTAAAAAAGTTCAAATTGTAGCTCTAAAAGTCAAAAAATTACAAAAATAGAGGCAACTTTGGGAATTTGTCTGTCGATTTTTTCTAATTATGTTTTAAATGCAATTTTATAATTGCAAGATTCTTAAGTAGGACATATGTTTATATTGTCTTCTGTTACCGCGATTGTAATTCATTGAAATTAAACACTTAACGATTAATCCGTTCTAAAGTGTTTAATTTGAATACATACATTTATTTCATATTTTTTTAACACTGTTACTTATGTTTACGACTCATTCAAAAATGAGTGAGTTAGGTGTGTACTGGAAAAAGAGCGCCTTAAAATCCCGTAATGCTTCTTGAGAAAATTAAGGGGGAGAATTATTTCGCAATCTCTGCTGTGTACGACGCAAACTTAATCAGAAAACTGTCACTTAGCACCATTAAAAGCAAATCAGAACATCAATAATCTGAAAGCCTCATTTCTGTCAATAGTAACAATGCAACACGGCTTCTCCATTACAGAATCGTGTCAAGTCACTGCCCATTGACAGATGATGCCATTTCGTCCGGGAATCAAACCGCACACCGCCGAGGGGACGTGCTTAACGATCCGTATGATTTATTACTGTCATTACTTCTCTATGATATTAAAAGGGGAGTTATTATCATAAACGACGAGCGATTATGAACTTTAACATCATACTTTAAGTGTCAAAATATTTTTATTTGTACGGTAGTTAGGCTTTTTTGTTGTTGAGCATATTTATAGAAAAGAACGTTATAAGCGGCCAATATTTGCGTTTTTGAGCAATTTCCTCCATATAATAGGATTTTTCTGTAGGTCACAATTTGCAATTAACTTTAGTTTTAATGGTCTTTGGGTAATTTATTTCTAATTGCTTTTATATTGAGTTATAATAATTATAGCAATTTGTTTGAAAATAATGGCAATAAGGCGTGAGCTAACATGTTAAGTATGATGAATGAAAAAAGTTTGAGGCCGGCTGTATATGCTCGTTTTCGAGTCTCGAGCGAATGCAACCCTGTACACTCTCATTCGAGAGGCTCGGACGAGAGGTTTAAGATTTTTCATGTAGTTTGAGTAAGTTAAAGTTAAATGTCTTAAATAGATTGGGTTATGGGTAAGGCGACAGGTCTCATGTCATAGTTTGATAACTATGAAACATTCATAAATTCATTCGTTCGTTCATCATTTAAAACGAGAATTTAAAACTCCCGTATTTAGTCACTATGCGCGACTTGTTTTGGACGTCCTATGATACCATTATCAAGCGCCGAGTACCGTGCATGACGACGCATATTTATCACAATATTAATATCTCTCACGATCGTGTAAATTCGATGAGAATGTAAAATTAAATGGTTTCAGGAGACGAAAGCTGGAGACGAGCCTTAGAATAAAAGACATTATGACAATCTGTCAGTGACTTCGTCGTTAATGGCTAATATGGCGTCATAACCCAAGCCTCCCGTCAAAACTGAAAACATCAAAGTCATAAACTCGTCCTTCACTTCCTTACCAAGTAAAGGAAGTGACAAAAAGAGATGTATATATGTTTGTTATTTCTCCGATTCCGTAGGTTGAAAACAGTTTTGCTGATCTCTTTTGATGCAATTGGTCCAAGCAGCCAAATTAAACACATCGTTGTAATTTGGTAGTCGGTATCAATGCATTACAACTTAACTTGGTCGCATATTTTGATAGTGGATTTTACAAATGTCGTAAGAGGCACGTAATTAAGTTAGACTTACGACATTTGAGAAGTCCACTGCCAAAATATAGATCGCTCCAAACTGTTCTCATTTGACAGTTATCGTACTACTTCCACGCTAGTAATTCTTCCGTGTCATAACCTGACGGTTTCACTTAGTTTTCTTTTCACTATGGCCAGTAACTTATTGATACTTATAATCTCTAAAACATTTAAGTCTGATAAACATATTTTTCCGGTAGGAGTAGGTACTTACACAAAAAAAGAAATAATATCTGTATTTTAATTTTTTCTTGCTTTTTCAGCTGAAACCAGTAGCGTACAAAATAGTACATCTGACGATCAAGCAGATACTTATTCATTTTAATCATCCCACAATCGCTTGCAAATCTAGTTTTCATTAGCATTTACATGAAACTCTAAATAAATTACTAGTCATCAAAATAAAATGAAAGAACTGGCCGAAAAAAACGAACTCCGTTTTTAGAGACCGTTTAAAAAAAGAACACAGTTTAAACGTCATCTCGGATGTCATCGCGCGCCGACAGCTGACGAAACGACACGTCGCATCCCCATCAATTAGGGTTTTTACCGGTACCGGTTTCCGGTTACCGGTAACGGTATCGGTGGATGTGTGAATTGTTTCGTGATGACTTTATGGCTGTTTACTGCTTTAAGTAAATTATGGTAAGTGGTTAAGACAGTTGATATCTAGCATATGTTTATAGTTTAGCACCGTACTTTTTTGGCACAAGGTACAAAAAAAGTTGGGTCCCAAGGTGGTTTGGTATTTAAAATTGAATGAGTTACATTATTGATTTAGTGAGAAATATATTTTAATGGTTAAGCTTTTCATTCAGTTTGATATGTTTTATAAAAAGTGATAAGTGGGTTGGACTGTAGCAAAGGGGGGGCCGGGACTTCATTATAACACTATTTTTAAATGATTGTAATGTGTAGATGGCGTCAAAACAAGCATCTTTTATTGGAAAAACTTTTCTCTAAACTTAAAAATGGCCGAGTTAGAGGCCTTCAAAGGTTGAAGTTTTTGAAGGGACTTGTAAAATTTTCATCGAGAGTGGTGTCATTATAACAGTATTTTTAAATGATTGTAATGTATAGATGACGTCTAAACAAGCATCTTTTATAGGAAAAACTTTTCTCTAAACTTAAAAATGGCTGAGTTAGAGTCCAAAGTCCCTTCAAAAACTTCAACCTTTGAAGGCCTCTAACTCAGCCATTTTTGATTTCAGAGAAAAGTTTATTAAGAAAAAAGTGGTTATTTCATCAAAATCTTGAAAATTATTCTAAGTCTTTTGTAACCCCTATGTTTTTTGCATTTTTCAAAAAAAAAAAAACTAAGTCCCAAAATCGGCCCCCCTTTGGTATAGTCTGACCGATAAGTGTTTATTTTTTGTGTACCTACTTATTTTAATGCGAGTTAGTATGAGAAAGAGTATGAGTTTTAATACAAATAAATCATACTTACAATTTCTAAATGTTGTAGTAGGCTCTCGAAAAAGAGAGTAACTTATTTGTGTCCTATCTTCGGGGTTGTTAACAATGAATACGTTAGCATTCATATGTTTCATAAATAACGTTTCCTTCTTATTTCGTTCCCCAAAACAAAAAGTTGAAATCACCCAGTTAACCACCCCACTGTTTTTATGTTTACTGTTTAAAAAAATCTAATGCTTGTCTCATTAACAAGGCCGCACCTCGTTTGGAAAAATAAACGATTTGACAGTTTTGTGAATTGATATAGTTGACACAAACTTTCATCGCGTGACCACTGCGGGAAGTGCATTTAACTGTTTATATTTAACGGGTTCGAAATCGGTAGTAATACGAAGCTAGCGTGCGTAGCCAAGATGCCAATCGTTCACGCTTAATAACGTATCGTAGCTACCTCTCTCTATCACTCTTCCTTATTAGTGTGACAATGGCAGTTGCGTTTCGTTAGCGACTGATCAATCAATCAATCAATCAATCATTTTATGTATTTACTAAAACGGGGCTTAATCGTGTATAGATTTTGAAAACAAACCTCCGACGTTTCAAGGGCGACGTTGCCCCCGTGGTCCCGGAGAAAGACTGGCTGAGATTGACATCAACATCTTCTAGCTGCGCGGGTTTTACGAACTACCCGCACTTGGTCTTGATTATAAACTTGAACATTTTGCGCACTAGGGATGTGACTCTGTCGACACACTACACTCACGATGTCCGATTTTTGAGCCGGTGATATTCGATTACGCTTACATTTATCAATGACCGGATTCCAAGTAGACGAGATTCTAAAACCGTCATCCCGATTGAAATTGGGGTATTTCTTGATTTCAATGGCTTCCCGTACTTTTCTACTATGGAAACGACGATCCGTTGAAAGGATTTTAGGGTTATGTAACTCAATCCAGTGGTTTGGTCCAGACTCTAACAAATGTTCGGCAACCGCAGACTTGTTTACCTGGCGATTTTTGACAGCTGCGATATGTTCCTTCACTCTTTCCGCCATGGTACGCTTCGTTTGGCCGATGTAGGAACTACCACAACTGCAATCAATCTTATAAACACCAGGTGATTGGTACGGGATAACATCTTTCGGCGATCTTAGTTTGCCCGAAATCTTGGATAAAGGGGTAAACACAGTTTTTATGGAGTACTTCGCTAGCACTGTGCCAATCTTGTCCGTCACCCCTTTCACATAAGGCAAAAATGCCGGTTGCCTTGATACATCAGGACGCTTCCCTCTTGCTCTTCGTCTGGGCTGCCACTTTTTCACCTTATACCCGTTCCATCTGAGTACCTCCTGAATATGTTGTGATGTATATGTAATAATGAGGGTATGCTAGACATACTTATATTTAGATATAGGGTAGATTGTACTTACGCTAGATCAGTCTTTGATTAAACCTCCTATGAACTACACCTAGTATTTATATTGTTGCCTGGACTCAGTTATCCCTATTCCTGGATTCCTCAGTGGCGACGAGAAGATCGGAACCGACATTACGTGTGTTATTATAACGAGCTAGCTATTGATACGCGAGCGGAGCGATAACGCGAGTGTGTTCCTGTGTTCTGTGGCGGCCGTGCAAAACAATGGCGGTCGGTAAAATACCGGAATTCAAAATGGGAACAGACAACTGGAGGCTGTACGTCGATCGTTTGGAGCAATACTTTTTAGTAAACAAGATTGACTCAACTTTGCACGTGCCGACGTTGATTACGGTAATGGGAGCAGAGTGTTACGAACTGTTAGTAAATCTGTGCACGCCTGATAAACCGTCAACAAAAACGTTTGCACAGGTGACGACAATACTCGAAAAGCATTTACAACCTAAACCAAGTATCCTAGCGGAACGTTTTAAGTTTAGAAGTCGGAAGCAGAGTGCAAATGAGTCCATTGCGGATTACGTGGCAGTATTAAAACGTATGTCGAAAACCTGTGAATTTAACATTGGGTTAGAAGAAAGTTTACGTGATCAACTAGTTTGTGGCCTTAATAGTGAAACTATACGGCAACGATTGTTTACCGAAGAGGCGTTGGATTTTGCTAAAGCGTACAAACTGGCGGTTAGTATGGAGGCGGCGGAAAAAGACTCCGCTCTCGTGGAGGGCCGCGCGGGAACATCGAGTGCAGTGGGCACAGCGGAGTGCCAAGCTATGACGTCACGATGGACGGGCGGTCCTGCTGGTCTGCGAGGCGGTCGGGCGGCGTCCCGCGCTAGACGCGGAGGGCGCGCCGGCGGCGGCGGCTACGGCCGGGGCGGAGGCCCGGCGCGCGGCGGGCAGCAGTGTGGAGCGTGTGGAGCGGCGCATGAAAGGGCGGAATGCCAGTTTGCGCGTTATGTATGCAGAGTATGCAATCAACGGGGACACCTTAAGCGTATGTGCCCAAACATGGCGGGGCAATACAGCATGGAAGTGAGCACTGGGGCGGACAACGAATACTATGGGCCCGTTAACGTTTCTGCCGGCGATGGAAACACAGGCAGTGAAGGCAGTGATGAGGTATTTATTATGTCTTTAAATCCGTTATCGCCTGTAGCTTATGGCCCGATTATTATTAAAATAAATGTTCAAGGTGTAGACTTAGACATGGAGTGTGACACGGGCAGCGCCGTTTCGTGTATAAGTGAAGAACTATACATGACTGTGTTTAGTAAGCTAAAATTGATGGAATGTTTTTTAAGAGTACGTTATTATACAGGCGAGTGGGTAAAACCGGTGGGTCAGATACGGCCATTGGTTCGGTATAAGAATAAATATAAATACCTAGATTTATTTGTTATTCGGAATGGAAAATGTAAATTACTCGGTAGGCAATGGTTGTTTGAGCTGGGTATAATTCGTGATATTATTCCTGTGTCAGAGTGTTGTGACATAAATAATATACAGAAGTTAAACAACTGTGAGTTTAACTATAATGATTTCAGTTCCAGATTCTCTGATGTGTTTGCGGAGGGCCTGGGGCGGTACACGGGCGGTCGGGTCAGCATCCACCTGCGCCCGGACGCCCGGCCCGTGTTCCTGCGCGCGCGCCCCCTGGCGTACGCGCTGCGTGCCCCGGTGGAGCGCGCGCTGGAGCAGCTGGTGCGCGACGGCGTGCTCACTCCTGTGGACCGCTCGGACTGGGCTACGCCCATCGTACCAGTCGTCAAAAAGGACGGTAACATACGTATCTGCGCTGATTTCAAATTAACTTTAAACCGAGTGTTGGAGGTTGATCGTTATCCGCTACCTAGGGTGGAGGACCTATTAGCGCGTTTGCATGGAGGGGAGCGTTTTAGCAAAATTGATCTCTCGCAGGCCTATGCACAATTTGAGCTCGATGAGTCAAAAAAGTGTACAGTAATTAACACACATAAGGGTTTATTTATGTACAACCGACTGGTGTACGGTCTGTCATCTAGTCCCGGAATATTTCAAAGACATTTGGAACAGTTATTTGCTGACCTGCCACACGTAGGTGTATTTTTGGACGATGTAATAATCACGGGCAGTGATACAATAGCTCATGTTAACAACTTATATAAAGTTTTCGAGCGATTACAGTCTTATGGACTGCGGGTTAGGAAAGATAAGTGCGCTTTCTTTGAGGAGTCTATTAATTATCTCGGGCATGTCATTAGTAAGGCGGGTGTCCATACGTGTCCGGAAAAGGTCAAGGCCATCGTGAATACACCGGCACCTAGCAACGTGTCAGAGGTTCGGGCGTTCATTGGCATGATAATGTATTACGCAAAGTTTATTAAAAATGTGAGTACGTTGCTTACACCGTTGTACAATTTGTTAAAGACTGGAGTAAAATTTGTATGGAGTACGAGCTGTCAGGAGGCGTTTGTCAAGGTCAAACAAGTGTTGAGTTCCAGTGAGGTATTAATGCACTATTCGGGTTCGCTGCCTTTAGTGCTGACAGCAGACGCGTCGGGGGTAGGTATTGGCTGTGTTATCTCTCATCTCACACCAGAGGGCGAACGACCGGTGGCGTACGCGTCACGAACCCTGACCCCAGCTGAGCGGGCCTATGCACAGATTGACAGAGAGGCGTTGGCTTTAGTTTATGGAATAAAAAAATTTAATCAATATTTGTACGGTCGCAAATTCATTTTGAGGACGGACCACAAACCGCTCACTTATATTTTTGGAGATAAAGTAGGTATACCTGTGATGGCAGCATCGCGGTTGCAACGCTGGGCTATTTTGTTATCAGGTTACAATTATGAAATTGAATACGTACCGTCAAGTAAGAACTGTGCGGATGCGTTGTCTAGGTTACCGCAGGGGGGTCCAGGGCTGAAACAAAATCACGACGTGACTTACCTTAACTTCGTTGAAGAATTTTTGCCCGTTACTCACGAGGATATTAAATCGGCTACATCACGAGACGTAGTATTGAGTAGGGTGTTCGCTTACGTACAGTCAGGCTGGCCAGCCACGTCTCCTGATGAAGAAATTAAACCTTTCTGGACAAGACGTCACGAGTTATACGTGGACCGAGGGTGCTTGATGTGGGGGTACCGTGTGGTGGTACCGATTGCACTGAGAGACGCAGTTCTCAAGCAACTCCATGTTAGCCATATGGGCATTGTAAAGACCAAGGCTCTGGCGCGAAGTTATGTGTGGTGGCCCAATATCGACGCTGACGTGGAGGCACAGTGTCGTCAGTGTGAGACATGCGCAGCGGAGGCGCCGGCGCCAAAGCATGCACCCCCTAGCCCGTGGCCTTACACAACTCAGGTGTGGAGTAGACTTCATGTAGATTTTTTGGGACCTTATAATGGCAAAACATTTTTAGTACTGATAGACTCCAGTTCAAAGTGGTTAGAGATATTTGAAATGGCTAGAACGAACGCGGCAGCAGTAATTAAGGAACTCAGGACTACCTTTGCGCGTTTCGGGCTACCGAGAGAGCTAGTGTCAGATCAAGGGTCGCCTTTCACTAGTAAGGAGTTCAAACGTTTTCTCGAAGGTAATGGCATAAGGCAGTCATTTTCTCCAACGTACCATCCAGCATCGAACGGGGCCGCAGAAAATGCTGTGAAGTTATGCAAACGCGCTATTAGTAAGGCTATTAGGGATCATATTGATGTTGACGCGGCACTACAGACGTATTTAATGGCTTACAGGAATAGCATACATAGCACTACGGGAGATAGTCCGGCGATGCTTTTGCAGCGTAGGTCCTTACGGTCACGGTTAGATTTACTCCGTAGCGAGAACGCGTTAGAAAAACGGGTTGTCGCCGCTCAGCAGCGGCAGGTCGAGCACGCGGGCGGTAGTCAACGGGTTCTTCGGCCAGGAGACCCAGTTTGGGCTCGCGAGTATACCGGCGCCGATAAATGGGTGAAAGGTACTGTGAGAGGCGCCGAGGGGTCAGTGAGATACACTCTAGATAGCGGAAACGGTAAAACCATTATACGACACGTAGACCAAATCAGGCGCAGATCTAGATTATCGACTGTGCCTTGCCCTAGGGGCAGTGAGGATTCTGACGAGCGGTCGCCAGGGGATGAGGACGGGGACGCGCACTCCAGCGAGCAGACGGAGGTGGGCGGGGTGTGCAAGCAGTCTTTTCAAAAGGAGGATGTGACGAGTGAAGGCAAGGATAGTACTACGGTGGCTCCTGCACCCTGCCCACCGTCGTCTTCTCCGCCACTAAGACATTCTCCAATTAACCTCAGGCCTTTACCGAATAGAATCCCGAAGCTAGAAATAGATTAAGTTTGTTAAACATAGAGATATAAGATTAAGTTAGTCACTTATTTACTCGGAACTTTGTCTGAGTTCTAAGGGTAATAGATTTAGAAGAGAGGTGTGATGTATATGTAATAATGAGGGTATGCTAGACATACTTATATTTAGATATAGGGTAGATTGTACTTACGCTAGATCAGTCTTTGATTAAACCTCCTATGAACTACACCTAGTATTTATATTGTTGCCTGGACTCAGTTATCCCTATTCCTGGATTCCTCATATGTGACATCTCACTCTTTAAAAATTCAGGGTCACAAAGATCGTGTGCTCTATTCACTAAAGAGCTGACAACTGACTGTAGATGGCGGGGATGGTGGTGAGAAAAAGCGTTCAAATATCTGTCTGTGTGCGTCGGCTTCCTATAAACAGTATGCGTCAGGGTTCCGTCCATCCGACCAATCACTTTTACGTCCAAAAAAGGCAAACTGCGCTGGGCTTCCAATTCATACGTGAAATGTATCTTAGGATGAATCGAATTGATATACCGGAGAAGTTGCTCCACCTCCGGCTTACCACCTTTCATGATACAGAAAACATCATCCACATATCGTTTCCACACTCTCACTCCCCAAGACTGCAGGTTCATACTGGCCTCGATATGTTCCATCCAGATATTTGCCAAAACCGGTGCTACAGGACTACCCATGGCAACCCCATCAATCTGGAGGTAATGTTTCCCGCCGTATAGAAAGTAGCTGCCCTCTAAACAGTTCCTTAACAACACCATGACTGACTCCGATATACCACCCTCGCACAACTTCTTCCTGACAACTTCATGACACTCCTTAACGGGAACATTGGTGAAAAGCGACTCAACATCGAAACTCACCATTATGTCATCCGGTTCAACGTTATCCCTTTGAGAATGTCTATAAAGTGACGAGAGTCCTTCACGAAAGATGCTGTACCACCCACAAACGGCTGCAACACCGACGCAACATGCTTCGCAAGATCGTAAGTAGGAGAAGAAACTTGACTTACGATTGCCCGCAAAGGCACGTCAGTCTTATGTACTTTCGGCAATCCGTACAATTTAGGTGGTTGAACAATCCTCGGCTTATACAACCGGTTAAAAACGTCCTCGTCGAACAACTCCCTGTAGTCCCTGATGACGGCCCTAACGCGACGCGTGACCCTAGCAGTTGGGTTGTACGTCACAGGTTTATACACAAGACTATCATCCAGTAGATGTCGTATCTTGCCATCATAGATCGTTGAGTCTAACACTACGGTGGCGTTCCCCTTATCCGCCTTAAGAACCAGGATATCCTCATTTCCCTTCAGGTTCTTAAGCGCCGTGCGCTCTTCCGCAGTAATATTACTCTTTGGCAACTTAGCTTTTCTTAAAATAACGGAAACATCCTGTCTTAACCCTTCGGCATCACACGACGGCACCTTGTTTCGCGTTATTGTTTCCTCGACACTACAGATCACAGTCTCGTACGGCACCCTTCTTGGTGTCATTGCAAAATTCAACCCTTTTTCTAGAACACTGACAGCTGCCTTATCCAAACTAGCACTCGATAAGATCAAAATCTATACACGATTAAGCCCCGTTTTAGTAAATACATAATGTGTGAAAATCGTGAAAGTTTAAATAAGTGTTAATCAATCATTTATTTCATTTCTTGAATGTGGTACAATATAAGGTCATAAAACATGTTTTGTTCAGCACATCCTGCCATTATTGGCATAGAAATAATAGGTACATGCATGTCATAAAAATTAAGATTATCTTTAGTTAACAATAAGTAAACTATATAATAGTATAACATCTCATAAGAATAAAAAAATAAAAAATTGGTACATAAAGTTAGGATTAATTCACGAAAATGTCAGCAAACCGCAAAATAAACAAGATTAATTATCAATTACAGTAATTACAAATATTATAATACCAAGTACTTAATTAAGGTGCATCTAGAAATTCTTTTATTGAATAAAAACATTTTTTGCATAAATAAGAAACTAATTCTTTTTTAAATTGATGCATCTGTAGAGTTTTTAAATGGGCGAGTAATTTATTAAATATTTTAGGTGCCATTCCAAAAAAGCTATTTCCCATTAATGCCGTTTTCATAAAGGGGATGTACATCTGTCCTTCATATTGAGGACGAATGGGGAGCTTACGTTTTTCTGATACGTCTGTAAACAAATTCAGATTTTGTTTTACAAATAGAGCAACTTCCAATATATATAATGACGGTAGAGTTAAAAGTTTTAGTGATTTGAATAATGGTAAACAGGTATCTCTTTTATTTATACCGCAAGCAGCTCTTATACAATTTTTTTGTGCTATAAAAGCAGCCTCACGATTTACAGAGTTGCCCCAAAAGATAATACCGTACCTAATTTTTGATACTACAAGCCCATGGTATGCTACTAAGACTGTATCACGATTAGCCACTTTGGACAGTTTAAAAAGGGCGTAAGCTGATTTGCTCAAGTACTTGCATAATTCGTCTATATGATTTTTCCAAGTTAGCTGGCTATCAATTAGCAATCCCAGAAATTTTGTTACTGTTACATTCTCTATTGTAGTACCTTCATAGTTAACATTTATATTATTATTGTGTCTAGATGTCCGTTGTTGGAAATGCATTACATTTGTCTTACTTATATTTATCATTAAATTATTACTTTCAAGCCATGTTATTATACGATTCAATTCTGTATTAATATCTCTTTCATAATTACTTAAACCATTACTGTTTATAACAGATGTACTATCGTCTGCAAACAATACCATAGGCAATGATACCTGAGCGTGAGCGATTGGCATCTTGGCTACGCACCCAGAGGTCCTCTGTAAGCGCATTTATTTTTGTTTATAGCGTATACATGATAGGATACGTAATGGTCTACCAGTTGGCCACGGAAATAGGTGTACAATTTATAGAGCCCCCTTGTTTGTATTTCCATACTATCATTAATTAATCCGGGCGTCTGGCAGCTGTTCAGCGGTGGGTGTAGTATTGGTTGGACAAAAAAGGGGTAATAATCAATTAAAGGTGTGCAATTTTTAGAGCTCAAAGTATGGTGTGACATTTCCAGACGTTTTAATTGGGGGGAAAGGTGACGTCCAAGGTGCGGTAAAAAGTGCCAAAATCGTCTCATATATAAAATCAGGGTTTATACTTTTTCATTAGGGTACCTTCAAAATCGTGCGTGCAAAAATACAGGCGCAAATATTCAGTCGACCACCCCGCCAGGCGATGACAAAGAGCAAATACCACGCCCACCACTAAACAGCTGCCAGGCACCCGGAATAATTAATAATGATAGTATGGTACACTAACTAGCGGTTGCGGTTTGTGGCTCTATAAATTGTACACCACTTTCTGTGGCTAGCTCTCCATCTATAAAGATAGACTTGAGGAACGTATAATCTGAAATGTTAATTCGATGATCTATGCATGCCAATTGGAGCCACCGTATTGTCGCTCACCTGGTGGCGCCACTCATGCGTGGGTTCTGTGGCAGTACGAGAGAATTGTCAAAGTGACGTTTGAAATGTTCCTGCAGAACCCACGTTCCACTAGCGCCCCTAGCGGAAAATCGACTCGCGGTAATCCTCATTGTGCAAGAGCACTCGTCCGTGTCCTAGTGATAAGACGTCCGACTTTCAATGGTCGCGGTTTCAATTCCGTCGCTTTTCGGAGAGGGAAAACATACCAAATATAGGAAAATACATCACCGAATAAATTCAATTGTGTAAGTCGATAGTGACCCTGCCTACTGCAGGCCCTGGGTTCGAATCCTGGTCAGGGCATTTTATTTGTGTGTTTATCACTGAGTTATGTTTTATACGTATTTAAGGATTTATACGTGTCTATCTATTATACAGTGTGTATAACATTTAAAACTTTCGCGATTTGAACACATATTTAAACATAATTATTAGACCCGTTTAATAATTATGTTTAAATAGAGTGTGTAAGTCTAATACGGGCGATAAATTTAACCAAGCATAGAATTCATTATTGTTATCAATAATTAAAACATATTTTTAAGTTACACTTAATTATGACCCCACAATTAATTTTTTTATAACATTTTCAGCAGAAATGTACTATAAAAAGTTTGACGCTGACAGTTGTCAACGGATATTTAAGGCGAGTGTGTTTGCATTACATTGCGGGCCGAATTATTTTGTATGTATAAAATTTTAATTGCAATTCCATTTAAAAGTTACCTAATTACATATCTTATGTCCTATACTAACCACCGTTAAGAGGTTCGTCCGTATTAGATTTACACACTGTATACATACATATATACCATCGTCTAATGCCCACAAGACAAGCGTTATTGAGCTTACCATGGGACTAGGTCTAATTTGAGTAAGATTGTCCCATAATATTTATTTATTTTTACAAATGCCCTAATCCCTCTTGTACAAAGAGAGAAAGCATGTGTCCAGCAAAGGTACGTATAATATAGCTGCAGTCAATGTGGTGGTAGTGTTGATGGCAATCCCTCGAAAATTTGTTATTTACGAGGTAAATCATAGCAAAGTTTTTCGCACACTTTGTTTTAAATTAATATATATTAATTTGAAATTACACTCAACACCTCAACATTGTAAACACCAAATAAAACGACAGTAACAGCAAAGTATCAAGTTCGGAACCGAACAATAACTTACAAGACACCCTTCACACAAAGCTCAAGTTTTCGCTGAGTCGCCGAGTTCTCAACTCAGCACACGGCCTCAATGTATTCCAACAGCTTACAATGTTCTCCGCCTTACTGAAACCAGCACCTAAATATTATACAAGTTTTTTTCAAAAATTACACTTTTGGTACAAGCTTTTTCTTTCAACGGTCAGCTATAGTGCGATAGACAAATGAAACTAAACGCAAAACACAGTGGCAACACCCGCCAATGCTATTTTTTTACTCACCAAATCCAAATGAGCACACGTCCGAGCGAGTCGACGGCATGGCCGACACTGCAGGGGGTCCGGTCACAGACGCGTGTGCGATGTACTCGCGTTCAGTTATTGACAACTTTGAATAATCCATGGTCGAAGGCCTAGTATAAAAATTGTACGACATTAACTCCTCGACCGCGTTAGCGTATCGGGAGTTCAAATTATGTTTGCCGTTTATTTAAATCATCCGGCAACTTTCATATTTTGACCCCTCGATACGCTAACGCGGTCGAGGAGTCAATGTCGTACAACTTTTATACTAGGCCTTTGAGACCGCACGTAGGTGGTTAAGGGTTAACTTTTTGTTACTATCATAGTTACTAAAAACATCGCAATAAATGTTTCGATTTCAATGTAATTTTTAACCATTTCCTTGTAAAAACTTGTATTTATCTGTATCAAAATGTCATATATATTTTATACTAAATTATCATGAATATACCGTTTTTTTAATGAAAATAAAAAAATAAAGCACTAAGAAAAATGTTGTATTTACTGACTTTTGATTGGACTACAAAAAAAAACGGGCACCTACTCACATAAGATTTTTACTATTTTCTACTGTTCTAAAGTAGGACAATGACATCCTAAAGGTTTAAAAGCGGGATCGGTTACGGTTTTCTTACAATAAGATACCTATTTTTCAGTTTCATACAAAAAAAAACACATTTTATTTTTTTCTGCTTAAAATAAGCCTCATTTTGAAAAAAATTATATAACATTTTTTATTTCTTATATCATTTTCAACCGAAGAGCATTTTTTAAAATAGGATTTTTGGAAAAAAATGCGAATGTCCATTTTTTATTCATTTCGATCCACTGTGCACCAGTTCTCTTGTCAAATAGGTCATTGGCTTAATGGTCTAGTTACCAGGTCATAAAAATATATATATATATATATATATATATATCGGTCATTATACAGGGTGTTATCGGGGTCGTGTAGCAAGAAAGAGAAAATAGACTTGGCACTTAATTAGGAATACAACGCTGTAGATTGGAGTGCATAAATTAGCACTTTTTTCGTAGGTAAAAAAAACTAAAAATGATTCCCTATTTATTAATTGTTATGGTCACCCTACGCACTTGACAAGACTAAAAACCTAGTGAAGAACGCATAAGGTACAGTCGCCGTCACATACATCGCAACGGACAAGCTGCTCAAAAATATCTGAACACGACCTTATTGTCAAGGCGTTAGAGTACATGTTCATTGAGCACCCTGTAATGTACAGATGTACGTACGGTTATTATTACACCTACTTGATAAATGATAATCTTTTAATTCAATGTTTAGTGTAAAAGAAATTAAAATAATTGACGAAAATTAAACGAATTTATTGAAGTAATAAAATCCCTAAGACACTACACAAGTTTTAAAACAATTAGGATCACACCTAAACATACTTCAGGAGTTGTTCAAAGTGTGAGCCTTCTTGCTGTCGACATAATTCTGCTCGTCGTCTGAGGTTGTCTTTCAACCTGCCAAGAGCAAAGCGATTTTGCTTTACAGTTTCAAACGCTGCAACTACTCGCTCACGGAGTTCATCGACAGTGTTGGACTCATGCTCATAGACCAATCTTTTCATTTCACCCCAGAGAAAAAAATCTAAAGGCGTCAAGTCGGGACTGCGAGCAGGCCATGCCACAGGTCCGCCGCGGCCGATCCAACGTCTCGGGAACTGTTCATCGAGGTAATCGCGTACTTGGTGTTGAAAGTGAGCGGGAGCACCATCGTGTTGATAGTGTAAGTTGTGCAAGTAATTTTCCGGTACTTCTCGCAGTAATTCAGGCACCACTTGTCTCAACATATCAAGGTACTTAGCACCATTTAATCTGCCTTCGATGAAGTAGGGGCCGATAACAATGTCGTTCACTATTCCTGCCCACACATTTAGACTGAATCTCACTTGATATGCATTCCTTCTAGTTAAATGAGGGTTTTCAGCACTCCAGTAATGTTCGTTATGCATGTTGAATAGGCCAATTCGTGTAAAAGTGCTTTCATCTGTCCAGAGGATGTTGGTTTCTTGGTTTTCTAATATCCAATTACACATGATCATTCTTGAAGGACAATCTAACGGTGAAAGATCCTGTACAGGTGTGAAATGAAACGGGTGCAACCCGGTTGCGTTGAGAAGTTTCCACACAAAAACATGGCTTACATTAAAACGTCTTGCGGCTTGCCGGGTGCTTCTTCGCGGATCCTGGTAAAAGAACCTTAAAATTTGTTGGTCGAGATTGTCCGCGTATCGACGTCGTCGTGGCCTGTCACCGCCTCGTGCTTGGGCGTGATTCGGCACAGAGAACTGTCCGTAAATCTCGCAGATTTTGAACCATCGTGTTGATTAATCTTCGGCTTGGGATAGGCAAATCAGGATAACGTTGGTGGAACAAATCTTGAGCGGTGGTCGCACGACGTACTTGGTAATAAAGCATCACCATGTCAGACCGCTCCACATTTGAAAACGGATATGCCGCAGGCATTGTTTGTTCAACAGAAAAACCAGTTAATTAGCTAAACCAATCCTTAAAAGTTTTCTTTATTTTGATATTTGACTTTCTTATGACGTGACGGTTGACAATTACCTACTACTTACTCATCTAATCATTTGTTTATTAAAAAGGTTTTATCATGAATTAATAGGGTAACCATAATCTGAGTTATTAACTGGGATAAATAAATTGTTGATTAGTTTAAAAAAGGCTGTAATTTTTTTAAAAATTGCCCTATACTTGAAATCGCATTAATTCTTCGAGTTAGGACCGATAGGTTTGAATCATGACCCCGTTAACACCCTGTATAAGAAATAAACACCTGTACAGAATGATTCATAATATACACAATATACTAAAGGCTCAGTTCGCCCTTTGTAAATGTCTAGTTTTTAGGGTTCCGTACCTCAAAAGGAAAACACGGAACCCTTACAGGACCACTTAGTTGTCAGTCCGTCCGTCCGTCTGTCAAGATCATTTATCTCGGGAACGCGTAGAGGTATCATGTTGAAATTAATACTACATACACAAATCTGCGGTTCCTTGAAGCTGTGAAAAAACCAAATCTCTAAGTCAACGCAATCATAAGATATTGCCGTTTATGTCGCATTCCTCATACATTTACAATGGAAATCAAAATGTATAGGGTACTTCTCGTTGACCTAGAATCACGGAATTTGGCAAAAAGCAAGAACTTGTAGCACAAGTACAGCATGCGTAGCCAAGATGCCAATCGCTCATGCTTACTAACGTATCGGACCTACCTCTCTCTATCACTCTTCCTTATTAGTGTGACAATGACAGTTTCGTTAGCGACTGAGCGTGAGCGATTGGCATCTTGGCTACTCACCCAGGAAAAATCCGAAAACCGTATAATTGCCGCACACTGAGAGTTCCGTGCCAGCACTTTTAAGTACCTAAGGTCATACATATAATTTAAACTTTCGTGAGACATACTGATATTAAATTGCAACGGTTAACACTCACGTATGTTTAACCGTTGCAATTTAATACCTAAGGTCATAATCATAAATGGCCCAGCATCCTTTTTGCGCAACCTTCGGTCGGAGAGTCCAACTCGCACTTGGCCGGTTTTTTTTTTTGGCACTGCAAGACTCATCGAGACATACCCAAACACAATGAGATCGCGTTGTTTTATCCTATGGCTACCTTCGGTCTTCGTCATCAGATCAGTTCGGTCGTATCATACTCGTAGCTTACCATTGAGTTTTCTGTGAGATTCCGCCTTATATCGACTGATGGGAAGTGGATCTAATTTAACTTGCAAGATTTCACCAAACACAAGGTAAATTAAAGCCTGTACCGGACTAACCGTTTAAGATGTTGGTTCCTTATTGTGTTAGAAAGTTAGATGGCAATGGCACTTGTAAAACCTTGATTTTATCGTCAATCCTTAGGATTAGGTTGTCCAGTGCAAACCTAGATGTCCTATTGGTTGTAACCGGACATGCGAAAAAACTTTAAAAAGTACCTACCAGCAAAGAAATATTATGTAATTAGCGGTTTAATGTGTTATACGCGACAGGAATAACAATTTTACAAGGTTCTTATCATGCTTGAATTAATGGTGGTATGCAGTAATGAGAAAGTTCCTAAATAATTAATTTACTGACCAGAAGTTCTGATACTTGCTTTAAAGTAGCGTCGTTGATACGTGACTTTCAGTTGTTATTATTTCGTTAAATATGTAAACGCTAGAAGAATTTAATTTTCAAACACAAACAAACAAACATTTTGTAACAAGTCTTAACCAGAATAATTATTTGATTTATAAAAGTCATTATTAAAAACTAACTATTTACAATGACTTGGTTCAGTTAGTTTTTTAACTTCCTTGGTGAGATTGAATTTGTCAAAATCACCAATCTGGCAGTAATTCCGGGAAATCAAGTATTTTTATTTATAAATGAAAATTAAAATGCAATTTTTATAATATATTCTCAAACGCAACTAAACTAAACTTTTGCATTTATTGACAAATTAATTATACCGTTATTTTAATTGATATCTTGGCTATAATCGCATAACACTGACCCCAGTAAACAAAGATGTCACCCAAGTTACTCTTGCCTTATATATATTAATAATCTCGTCGAAAATTAATTATATAACAAAAAGGCACTTGATGCTTTTATCTTATTTTCCTCAAACAATGTTGACTGAGTTTCGAAGTTTCCTTAAGTGGCAATTAATTACATTTCAGAGTTGTAACATAAATTTCGCTGGGAATCCAACAACGCAAAATATGGCTGCTTTTGTTGGGGGGTGCAATGTTAAAGTAAAGTTGCGAATTTTCGAGTTATGAAGTAGAAAATGTTGTCTCATGAAATGTTAAGTGAGACAGCTCATCTGAGGCTGCCATGGTTATTAGAATATGAACAAGGATTTTAGCTCATGAGACCTCTTTTTTTGAGGTTAGCTCCTTTAGAATCTTTTAGAGCATTGGTGGTCCAGCGGTAAGCGTGCGACTCTTAATCCGAAGGTCGCGGGTTCAAACCCCAGCTCGTATCAATAAGTTTATCGGGTTACGTACGAAATATCATTTTGATATGATGAACGTAAACATCGTGAGGAAACCGGACTAATCCCAATAAGGCCTAGTTTACCTTCTGTGTTGGAAATTTAGATGGCAGTCGATTTCGTCTATACCAAATCTTGGAATTAATTGTCAAAGTAAACCTCTAGCCCTGAGCCGTGCTATAAGCCAGGAAAACGCAAAGGATAGGGTAAGTTAGTATGGCTTTGGCACAGATATTCAAAGAGCTGAAGACAGAACAACACAGAGAGCTTTGGTTAATGAAGCCATCGGCGATTGCTGTCACCAAAGAATTACCAGCAACTTAGTTCAAAACTGAGGTCAAAAATAGACTGTCCCCATCTCTATCCCTATTCATCATCATCATCATCATCATTTCAGCCGAAAGACGTCCACTGTTGGACATAGGCCTCCCCCAAAGATTTCCACAATGACCGGTCCTGCGCCACCCGCATCCAGCGGACTCCTGCGACCTTCACCAGGTCATCAGTCCACCTTGCGGGGGGCCTACCCACGCTGCGCCTTCCGGTATGCGGTCGCCACTCGAGAACCTTTCCGCCCCAACGGCCATCGGCCGTCGGCCAAAGGCTATCCCTATTATAATAATCGAATGAATTAGCTATAGGGCAATGTATGGAAATTGAGAAAAAAATTCCTAATTTAAATGGCTTTATTGCCTTTGATAGAACGTACCTTCTAGTGTTGTTATTATTCTAAGGCTATCATGACTCTCAGCCATGAAGCACCGAGAAAGAAGTAGAATGAGCCTTTTGTAGGTATTCAAAATCATATATCTTCAATTCTGGCTATTTCGCGGGATTACGAGTCAAAAAAGAATACCTAGTAAGAAACTGTCAAAACATGTTGCCTTCACTACAAACATACTAGTAGGTACCTTCGAAACTATAAATAAAATATAAATAAATAAATATTATAGGACATTCTTACACAAATTGACTAAGTCCCGCAGTAAGCTCAAGAAGGCTTGTGTCAAAAACACTCAAGTTCCAAACTCAAACAATTCCAACCTTTAAGAACTTGAGAAAGCTACGCGCACGAGCATCGTAACAGTAAATTCGACGGATTAAAATATTACATTATCATATTTCGGCAGTCTGCCCGCCATTTGTTTTTTAATAATAAACGGAAGTAGTTTATGGGTTCATTTGTGACTTTTAGGGTTTCGGCAGTAAATATGAAATATTAGTGTTGTCATTTGGAGTTTAGATAGTGATCTCACACGCACTTACTTTAGTTGGGTTTTGATTAAATTGGCTTGGAATTGTTTTTTATGGTTGCCAGGGTATTCCTGGTGGGTTTAATTTGATTTGGTCAATTGGTCACGGGTAAACGCACATAAGCATACATTAATAGATATAGGGTTTATATGTATATAGGTACGTAATAAGACAAGTATACCTTTTTACTTTGGAACGCTGTGAGACTGCAAACATTATGTAACACCTCTTATGGCTTTGCAAATAGGATTGTGTCAGATATAATATGGGCAATTCATAGCGGAAGATACCTACTATTGCAGGTGACGGTACCAGTGTTGACGTTTGAATAGTTAGTCCTTAGATACTAAATAATAGGTAAGTATATGAAATAGTGTTCAGACAAAGTTGGTACGTAGACGCTTTTGCCACCACATAGGAGTCAACGTCTAAAACAAGCAGTATAATATTTGGGGGGTGTCACTCTGCGTCAAACGTTGACACAAAATCTTCCGCCTATAGGCGGCATAAACTGTCAGGGTATGTGCAACGCGCATTCAAACACCGCATACCTACTAATTTATACTTAGGCAAATTAATACCAATACTAATACATAATCAATAAAAACGTGTTATTATAATACAAATAATGCTCCTATACATATTTTGTTCCTATTTATGTGTTTATACAAATTGTTGTACCATCATACGCATCTGACAGCATGGTGACAACCCTAATATTAAAACCATGTTGATATTTGCATGCTTGACAAGCTAAACGTCAAATGTAGGAAAGTGAAGCTTCTGTACTTTAGTACTATTACTTACTCTGTGATATTATGTTGGTTACTCCAAATGCCAGTTGATTTCATTTCTACGTTTTCTACCAACAACTAAATACAATTAGGTGCCCTTAACATTAAAGTATCGATAAACATCAATGACCAAACCCGTGGCTACCCTGAAAACCCCACGCTGACAAATTTGGACTTAGCCACGTCGGAATACAACCCTATTTGCAATAACACGATGTTTTCGACTGATGCGAACTCTATTCCTTTTTCCAAAATTAAACGCGACTGGTAACTATCACAACACTGGGACAGTTTCACACGTTATCCAACTTTTTACTTTAATAACATAAGGACAAGGATATTTTTGCAGTAACAAAAATCTTATCTTTTACTAATCTAGTTACGCTGACAATACGCATGTGTACCGTCGCTCACTCTGTTAAATGACCAATTATAAACCTTATTTCAACGGCTTAAGTTATACAAATATTTAGTTATGTATGTCACAAATATCTGAACATGCCCTCTAATGCTTTGACAATAGAGGCGTGTTCAGATATTTGTTAGCACCTAGGCAGTTTCGACATATCTGATGGTGACTGTATGAAGACCGTTATTATTTGGATGTCCCTTCACACATGGCTAAGGCGTTAGCTAATCAATTTACGCATGCTTCTGAAAACACCTTATCTTCTATATATAAGGTTGAATATTGCTTAAACAAACTTTGGGATGTAATAGTAGGACTTAATCGTTAATAATGTGTTTACATGACGGCTACACTAGGACAAATAGAGGTAATTTGGTAATGGTCTGATCTTGCCATTTACTTATGATGCTCATGATCTGGTAATAGATTATCGTTTTGGTGACCGACATCAATGTTCCTGTTCCTGTAGCAAACAAGATGCTACGGAAGAATAACAAAAGCATGGAAAAAGTACAACATCGACAGGTGTTTCTAACTTCCAAGTGTCACTTGAACTTCAAAATACAAGACTACAATAAGTTTTTTGACAACCTACGCAGTCCAAAAAATAAACACATATAGGTACCTACATCTCTTTTTGACGCGTTCTTTAATTGATAAGGAAGTAAAGGACGGGTGTATTTATAAGTATTTGACCTGATAAGTTGTGATGGGGAGCTTGCAAAAAGCTAGAAGCTTTAGCTTCAAGCGAAATTTACGAATTCATCTCCGTAATGCATCATGATGTACCATATTTAAAAGTTACCAGCGTTCATTATTAGGAAAGAAAATTAAATAATTATTACGTAGGTATTTGTTCAATAACATGTAAATGACGCAAATAGAAGACAAAGTATACGTACAAAAGTGATTTCGTTTTGTTCCAGAATATGTAACTACGGGTTAAACAAAGTACTAGGTACGTCACTTTTTTTTTATTAGTGATATTGTGAGCATGCAAGTGATGCAAGACATCAGGATGCGGGCATTTTAGAGACGAGCCAGCAATTAATTTTCATGTATAATTGTCGACTTATATCCTTAATTGTCGGGCTATCGATTAAAATAGTATTTTACATTTCACTTTTAAGGGTTCCGTAGCAAACACGGAACTCTTATAGTTTCATCTAGTCCATCTGTCCGTATATCACCGCGGTTTTACTCGGTATAACTATAAAACATATGTTTATATTACAGCGAAAGGTGTATTTTGTATGCCGCTACTTGGTTTTGCATATAATTTACCTCATACATGTACCTAACCAAATCCAAAAAGTTTTTTTGCCAAATATCTACTTGCACGACATCTGATAGGTGTTCAGAAAAAAACAAAGGTTTCTTTAACAACATTTTGATTGATCGAATATTTTCAGAAATAATTGCTCTGAAAGTCTGAAGAAGTGTGTCCCCTCTCTCTAACTATTGAACGGGAGGTCCATAAAATGTGAAAAAATCACGAAAATAAATGTTGTTTGGAAGACGAACTTACCACGAAAATTATTTTCAATATATTTCGTCAAGCCATTTTTGAGTTTTTGCCATAAACAGATGTATGTGCCTTGGTATTTTGAAGGCTCTTACACCTTTTTGCTTGCACATTTTTTTTCGCCGAACGACGGTACCGAACCCTCAATTATGCGTGGTCCGACACACACTTGGCCGGGTTTTTTTAATCATCACATCTCTAGCTTCTCAGTCTTACATCATATTGAGCTCATAGTACCTATAATTGATACGTCTATTTTTAATTGAGGCGCTAGTAAACATAATCAGCATGAGACTAGTCGATCGGAACGATGATTAATCAGCGGGTAATGATGCAGTATTTTGTATACCAGGCTAATGTACAAAGGCTGTCACACTAAACCGCCAGTTTTAGTGACGCCAACAAAATTGTATTACAGTGACGAAGCAGCGGCGATATTTATATTAAGGTTGCTCCTAAATCTACGGTTCGTTTCATGGTCCCCCGTTTTCTCTCTTCTTTTTATTTTTTTATGCGTCGAATGCACTAGTCCCAAAACGTAGTACAATTATTACTACACTGTAATTTCAAAATTACCTCTTCTCATAAGAAACGAATTCCAATTTACCACATTACCCAAAAGCTTCTGTTTTCGATATGTATAAGGGCCCAATTTCACCATGCTGACAAGTGTGACAATTCATAAAAGTACCGAATTACTGGTGTTTCAGGCTTCCATAGGCTATGGAAACCGCTTGCCATCAGGTGCACTATGTGTTTCATGGGCACCACTGTATATAAAATCATCAATTACTTGTTTTGTGAACGACTTTTGCCAGTTGTCCCAAGAAACACGACATATATCTTACGAGATTTAGACACAGGAAGAATCTCATCGCAAAAACAATCGAAAGTTATTTTATATGCCTGTTTTTGTGACAATTTTTATATAGTCTTCACTTCACTGAGGTGGCAAACAAGCATAAAATCCGCCTAATACTAAGGGGCGTTCGTAACCCTTAGACGCCTGTCCAGTCAGTCAGTGAAGATCAGTAATAATGATGCTGACAATTGTCAGACTTATCACCGTGGTGAGATAGGGGCCAAGACCATTGCGAACTATGTGCAGTGTGCTTACTATTCTCAAAACGCACTTTTCCCAAAGTAGCTAAGTATTCTAAGTTCTCTACACACGAAAGTGGCGAAACACATTTTTTTGACTTTGGAATAAGAGGATTTTGAAATAAGAGTTTACTAGCCAACTTAGAGGTACCATATCAAGGCAATAGGCAGTAATTCAACGCTTTTGAACTTGGCAATACGATAGTGTAAGTAAACTTCACTTAAATCAATACTTGAAAAATACAACATTTTTTATAAGAAACAAAACTTAAACAAAGCATTTTAGCCAGATACAAATGTAACAGACAGACATGGTGAATTTATAAAGGGTTCCTAGTTGTCTACGGAACCCTAAAAAGTGTGTTCATCTAAAATTGCATTCCTACTTGATTATGTCATTAATAATAATATTATTGTAAATATTATAGTAGACTCTGACATGACCCTAAACGTCACAGTTTTTGTAAGGGCGCGCACACTGACGTATCGGCCTATCCATCATCTCCAGTGATATATGCCTTTGTTTTAGTTGATTACCCGTGTGCTCACGCCCTAGCGGAATAATGAGTGTTAATTAATTGTGACTAAACTAAATTGATGTTGGGCTTTCACTTTGTCATTTTTAGCGTGACGAAGCTTTAGTGAAACTCCAAGAGTAAAGAATGACTCACACTAGGATGGGACGGGACGGGGCGGGACGGGACGATCTGTCAATTTCTATAGAAAGACTCACGTTATAGCTCGGAGCCCTCGGATGTTATGTGACGTTTTCTATGGAAACTGACAGACCGTCCCGTCCCGTTCTAGTGTGAGTTATCCTTAAAATACGAAGTGATCCTTAAAGAGAAATATAGGTATTTATCTGGTCAGAATATTAAACTCGTTTATTAATGGGGGTAAGTAGCTGTTAATTATGTCTTAACGTATTTCACAACTACTTTTTTTTTTGACGGAGGGAAATGCTTTTACGCATCCCCCCTGCCCTGAGGTTGGGACTTACAGGGGGTATGTGGGACTCAACCCCTTCCGGCCCCTCTGCTAGTCAGAGGGGGGGAAGACGATAATACCCACTAAAACCCTCCGGGCAACACGCCTGACCGTTGAATGGGGGGCGCTGTGGGATCGCTATTTCACAACTACCTACGCCAACGCCAAAATTTAGTCTGGATTTCCGATGCCTCCATAATATATTTATTGCATCATTTGGTAGTCGAGAAAACCGCGAAAAGTCAAACAACAAAAGGTAATATTAATAGCTAATTCTGCGTCTACAACCTGACCTTTAAGGTCATCCTATTCAAACAACGATGCTTCTCAAACTTTTCATATTAGGTACTCAAGCAGGTACATTTTTATTTAAACTTTGTAATCTCCTGTCTCATTGTCAACTGACAGCTACGTTAATGTTCTTGGACCGAAAATTCCGCTTTGTAGGGTTCCGTACATTTAAAGAAGAGGATGCACTGGTTAGCCCGTCAAGGACCGTAAAACTTCGAGAAGCTCATGGTTGGCTGCGTTCAAGGAAAGAGGACCACTCCTCTTTCCTTTAATGCAACCAATCATCCACCTCCACATGTAGAGCATCTACACGATGGTCAGATGCGATTTGCGACGCTACAGGTGTTAAGCTAATATTACATACATGACACATTTTTAAGGGGCCGATCGGTTGCCTCGTTGCTGCGTGTAATCGACGAAAGGGACCTTAGAGATACGAGGAATGGGCGATAATCGGCCCCTAAAAATCGTTTCATGTACCTTATACCAGCTTTAACATCCAGGGAGCAATTCAACTGGCCCAAAGGAAAGCGGTGGTAAGTGACTGGGCTCCTGATGATCACGATCTCTACCGCAATCAAAACATATGGCGGTCGCATCTCCCATAAATTCGTCATGGGAACCGTAACCTATAAGATACTTTCCATTGACCTACAATCGTGAATTTGGAAAGAAGCAATATTACTTACATGTAGCACAAGTTTGGCGAAAAATCTGAACACCATTGCCGCGCACTGGAGGTTTAATATCACCTGAATTTAGTGGCACAAAACCCTCAGTACGCGGGACCGACTCTCACTTTTCCGTTTATTCTTATAAGAAACGTTTTGAGGAGCTCATGGATCCCAAGGGACAAAAGCATCCAAAACTTTAGTCATTTAACAGGCTATTCCAAGAAATTAAAAAGCCATCCGCTATCTTTGGACAGATTTTTATCCATTCCAGTCTGAAAGGGGATGACAATCTCGTTATAAAGTTTGTTCAGTATGTTTACGTGCCTTTAGTGAAAATACTGGAAATGGAGACAACAAAGGGTGTTGAATTCGATAAGGAAGTACAGTCGAGTTCATAAATATATGAGCATTTCCAAGGCTTCCAAAATGTCTGTACAACCTTAGGACATTGTCAATAAAGTGTAAGTGTTTACATATTATGCATTCAGCTGTACAGATATTTATGAACTCGACAGTACACATATTTAACTTTTACAAGACTATATTTAGAGAATTGTAGGCCCAGCGGTAAGAGCGTGAAACTTTCAATCCAATGGTTGCGGGTTCAAGCCCTGGCTCGTACCAATTACTAATTCGGAAATTTTATACAAATTTATCCTATCATTTGATATTTACCAATTGCTTTTCGGTAAAGGAAAACATCTCGAGGAAACCGGACTAGTCCCAATAAAGCCTAGTTTACCCTCTGCATTGAAAAGTCAGCTGGCAGTCGCTTTCGTAAAATTAGCGCAGGCCACATCTTGGAATCAGTTGCCGAAATAGGGAGAAGTGTACTTGCCATTATTTTTACAATCATAAAATTTTAAATTAGGTTTCGCAGACATCTCTGCTTAATACAAAAATGAAATAAAAAGTTGTTTCAATGTACTTGAACGTTGTTACCACCTTAGATTAGCTAATTCCCATTTTTATTCTTCTAAAAAATAGTTAGAATCGCATCTTTCATTTAAATTCGGCAGCGCAAAACTTTACCGAACACTCAAAGCAAGCAGTCTATTTCACTAAAGTATCTGCATTAAGCTGTACGTAAATATAAACATATAGAGTTCAGGGTGCACGGGTAGTTGTGGCAACAGCTAGAGCACTTTGCTGAAAACAGCTGACACAGCTATTATTACAGCTCATTTTAGCAATATTCTAGAATAAAATAGCCTTATAACTCCAAGCGTAAAAAAGTTAAATACAGCGTTTTGATACAGCGTTTTTGGTCAAGATCATGGTTCTTAAGATACATTCATTGGATTATCAGGTATAGGTCCACAGAAATAATTGGACTAAATATTTATTACGTGTTGGCGTGAATTCTATATGGAATTTATTTGCAGATCAAGGCATCCTTCCTCCTCCTTTGCAGCTAAGCAAGCTTTGCTATAAAAAGTACATTAACGCATCCAAGACGAAGCTCGCAGCCAATTAAAATAACTTTTCTGCTCTTCGTCCGGCAAGCAGCCAATTGCCAACGGCTGCGCTAACAAAATTCGCCGCTTACTGATAGCATCGAGCAGAAACACAGTGTTACCTTGGCCAGTAAAAAAGAAAGCCTCACATCAAATGTGTGTCACACCTCAGCTTCGCTTCGGACGACAATTTCCCGAGATCTGAGACATTTCATACTTTACAGGCCTCGGTATGTAATCTACTATAGTAATAATGGTTCCACGTGCGTTTTTCCATTGCTGTTACTAACAAAAAACACCTTCAATAGGTATCGTTTTAAATAGTATTATAACAAATAAAATAATATTTAAAACGGGTCACTCACGTAATAAAGTCGATTCTCGCTTGACATGTTTTGATAGTAAAACTAGTATAAAACCAAGGCAAACTTCTATCGCCATATATACGTAAGGAACTTGTACTTGGCATTTTGTTATTAAATGAACACTTTTAACATAACATAAGCTGTGTATAGTTGGCGAACGTACCGCGATGTTAAATGTTACAAGGAAAGTTTGGAGGAGGTTCGAAACTACTGCTTATTTAGCGATACCGGTATGAAAACGCTGTGAACATTATTATTACTTTACAGGAGCAAAGGAAGGCGAAATTATGTTTACACTGTGAGCTACGTTAGAAATATGTACGAATATACTCTCGAGGTGTTTACTTTCTGTCATGTTTATATAATGTAGCTGTCGACCCGCGGTGTAAAGGCATTAGCTAACTATGGTTTCAACTCTTTTTCGAGAATGATACCCCAAAATATGTGGTAAAGTAAAAAGGCTTTCTTTTTTTTGTATTGGGGTAGTTTCAAATTAAGACTCTTAAATTGATGGAATTATGGCAGATCTTCCTATGATTTTCGAAATTATACCTACTCGTAACTATATAATATATAGGAGTATTATATAATTATCCGGAAAAAAATATTTATTTTCTCAGACAATAATATTTTGCGAAACCATATTGTATCGTAAAAGGACTAGAATTATACATATTTGAATGACCTTTTTGATTATTAAAATAAAATTTTATACAATCATGACATAATGAAGACTCAACAGAGCTTTTTTTCTCTTAACTATTACAAAATACTAGTTTTGCTATGACGTTTACCTTACACTTACTCTCAGAGATAAACATTATTATTTTTCTACTCGCCTACTTTATTCTGTCAATTACAAATACGTTAAAACTCTCTGGTGTTATTCATAAGCGACTGAAGATGGAATATGCCGTTGATAACCATTTGTCTCTATCCGTCATTGACACTAGTTTAATTACAGACAGGAAACATTTCCACAGGTTTGCAAAGTTCTATGAATAACAAACTTACCGTTTTGCTCACTTAGACTCAGCTTATCGTCGAAACTTCGAAGCAGCAATTCTGATAATTGTGAGCCACGAGTAACTCCAGCCGTTTTTGTTTTATTGTTGATTTTACTATTGACTGCTAAAGTTAACCCTTTCAACGCCAATGACGGATAAATCCACACCACAGTTCCAAAGCCAAGGATTTATCCGTCTAAGACCACAGGGCAACATCAATTGAGGTCAGATTTTCATTTTTTTTTTATGAAAATGGAATCTGTTCGCTAGTGTCAAATATATTGCCTTGTACGATGCGTTAAAAAAGTTGGTTATTAAAGCAACGTTGTTCGGTAAAGGCCTTGCTCTTGGTGAGGAGAAGGAGGCAGCTTCCTTTACAAAAAGCACGAGGCGGCCGCCGGGATCCCGGGACTGTAGATCACCCTACAGTTCCGGGGTCCCGGCCGCCTCGTGCTTAGAGAAGACATATCTACAGAGGCTCTACGGCGAACAATCATTAACAGACGATCGAACGTGCGTCTCACCAGACCAAGGTCACAGTTTGGTACGAGTGCCTGTTGAGATTAGGTTTTCTCTGATTATATGTAAAAAATTCGGAAACCACAAATAAAAACGCAGAAATCCTTTTTAAATATGAAGGTACCAATTAGGTACTAAATTTTAAATTGATAACATTTACTAAAAGCTCATGGGATCATTGCAAACTAAAATACATCAATAATAAATTTAATTACGTAGAGGTACATTTTTTTTAACAGAGGTACTAAATAGTACCAATTAGGTACAAAAGTTTGGTATATTACTTTCTTATATTTGTTTAGATACACCGACCATTCTGACTCTTACAATTTACACTCCCTGCATGTCACCGTTTCGTCTCACGTCGTACAATCGATAACAATCGATTCCACACTGTCAACCGTATGTTAGCGTTGACGAAACACCAATCCGGGCTAAGTGCTGCCTTGTATCCCTATTCCTTGGATTTATTATACAGCGATAAATTCTCGAGCCCTTTTCGAGGCCATTAAATATCCCGAAAATCATCTTACCACAGAAATATAGTAATTTGCCGGGTTTTATTTTCATTTTATTGTTTTATAGAATGAGGTTACGTAATTGACCGTGTCGATTCAGTTTTATGAGGAGCGTGCAACAATTTTGAACTAAATGCTCTTTGAAAGTTTTGTGTTGGGATACGGTCCGACAAAACGTCTAAACTGTAATCGAGACAAAACAAAAAGTTCATCAATTTGTAAGATGATCGAGCGTATAATATTTTGCATAGCTACGTATTTACTTTTTTATAAAAATGTAAGAAAATATCACGATTGACTTATCCAACTTTATACTGAGAGACACTGAAATAAATGTACAATTTATAAAGCCACAAAACCCCCCTAGTTAGTGTGCTAAGAATATCATGATTAATTAATCCGGGCACCTGGCAGCTGTTCAACGGTGGGTGTGATCGACTATATATTTGCCCCTGTACTTTTGCACATACGATTTTGGAGGTCTACTTTAATGAAAAAGTATAGGCCCACACCTGTAATAACTGAGACGGCTTTGGCACTTTTTACCGCACCTTGGGCGTTCTGTGGCACTAGTTTCCCCCAATTAAAACGCCTGGCAATATTATATTCGAATTAAATAGATACATATAATTTAAACTTTCGTGAGTCATACTGATAGTAAATTGCAACGGTTAACACTCACGTATTTTATCACATTAGGCGTGACATGTTTCGTCTGCGTCGGGCAGACATCGTCGGACAGACAGAGTGGTGTTAGCCGCGAAGGTGATAACAATATGGCGTTACCTACACCGGTCTCGGGCAGTGATGCCTGAGCCGCGAAGGTGATAACAGGTGAGGTTCAAACACGGAAATATTGAGTTTTGCGAGTATCTCAAGGCACGAGAGGTGAACTAAGTGTAACACAATATTTTGTCTCCTCACAATAGAGAGGAAAATAAACACTATTTTATTACCAATCGTAAAATTGTAATCTGTGAGATACTTATTACTCAAACCCATCGTTTAATATTCAATAGTCGCAGATAACGGTAAGCAACTAGTCAGCTTCAAGGTCAAATTACTGGACTAGTGCGTAAAATAGGTTTTTGTCCGCTCGTTATAAAGGACAAAGAAAAGCATTCCGAGCTAGTAAGGTGAAAAAGAACATGCCACCTTCATCATCTAGTAATTAATTAAAAGACCAAAAAAACAGTCGCCATGTCGCCAGCTCCCAACTTTGCACATTATTCAAAACTTATTCCTTTGCATTGAAGTTGCCGCTCGTTTTCATTAAATTACAACTTTTAATTAGCTGGATTTTGTACTCTTTTAAGAATATGAGATAACAAATTCAGAATACCGATGCTAACAGCTTTTAAAGTAGTTTTGTAATTAAGTTTATGAAATAAGTAGTTTTTCTTTGGCGACTTTTCCAGTAATGGTCTAAGTGGAAGACAGTTTTAAGTTTTTTTTTAAAGAGGAAACGGCTGCGAACGATACCATGACTTTTAGAAAGAAAAACAAATGGGAAAAGTTGACGGCTTCGGGCGAACTCGCAACTTTGGGATACACGCCTCTATCGCTCTACCAACTGAGCTACCGAGACACACTCGTTAACCGCGAATTTCTCAACTATACTCGTATCCTTCGTATATGCCTGTTAGTTCGAGCGAGTATGGGCGAGTTCGAGTCTCAGCCGAGGCAGTGAATTCTTACACTGTAGCCCGTGCTCAGAAAATTATTAAATAGTCCACCAGGAAAACTATTGGTCACGTATGTTTTATTTTGCCAATGAAAGTCAAAATAATGAAGACATAGTAAATTAAATCGCGGGTGACGTTTATATATAACCATAGTGGAAAGAAATAAAAAAAGAAAAAAGAAAATTGAGACCATCCCGTGGTGGTGTTGAGGTCGTCTTTAGTTACTGACGGCTAGCAGTGTCATTCGCACATAAGCCCATATTCTTGAAAATTTACATTGGGACCTTCATAATTTTCATAAATAATTTTCCATTTAGTTCACTTTCTCAGTACAAAATCTGATACTGAACATTTTACAAGTATTAAATATAAAGTTGGCGGAAGGCTTAATCCTTATTAGGGTTCCGTAGTCAACTAGGAGCCCTTAAAGTTTTTCCATGTCTATCCGTCCGTCCGACCGTCTGCGGGATAGCTCAGTTACTATACATACAGCTACCAATAAATTATTACACTTGAACAACTTTAAATGGAAAGACAAAAATATTTTAAGGTTGTCTGGAAGAGATCGCTTCTTAGCGATAAGGCCGCCTGTTGTCTACCAGTGTTTATATTTTAGTGTTTAATGTATATTGTTTTTATTTCCTTGTTGGTGAACAATAAAGAGTATTTGTATTGTATTGTATTGTATTGTATTTTTTGCAGACATTCCGCCATCTTAAGTATCAACCGAAAGTCCCACCTTAATATTACACTGAGACACTATCAATGTAAATCAGTCCAAAATTGAAAAACTACCCTCCAACTTCTTTTATCAGGCATAAAACCTACCCAAAATGAACAATAGGCCTGTCCCGCACAGCGTGGTCACCAAATCCTGAGTCCCTAATAGTCGGTGGATTTACGGGCACCCTATAAATCTGAGAGGGGTGGTTAGCCCTAGCATAAAAAGCTTATGTGGATGGACAGACGTTACTTCATTATTCATTAATGGTAATTTTATGAAATTCATAAAAAGAAAAAGGAATATTATATTTTATGGCTGAGGTAAAATGGCGTTTTGATTTCAAGAAAGATAAAAGGTCCAGAAGATGAATAACTAAAACAATTTTAATAAGCTTACCTATTTTGACGAGGATCTATTGTGAGGTAGCTGAGATGTGGGATTAATAAATATTTGGGGACAATCTCAGACAGATCGACCTAGTAATATTTATGCCGTATACGCTTTGGCAATCCGTCAGATCTCGGCAGACTTTTACATACATTTATTGGCAGATCTGGTGGATACGCTCGAACGTATATAGACCGCTTTAAACTAAACATAGCTAGGGATAAGGGAAACGGTATAGTTTAGCTCGATACACCCGCACTTTGAGTCCGTAGTCACCTACGTAGTAGGTTATCCTGAATATGGTCTTGTATCAGGGTTAATTCGAAATGGCGAAAGACGGGGGTATCGTATACTTCTGTATGGATTTATATATCCTTAAAGCGTTTTATCCTTTTTTGTATTCTGTAATACTATTTGCCATTATGATAATTTAGGTCAATCCGCGGCAAGAGTAACGTGAGTCACCATTAGCATGTTCCCTTTATTCATGATGCAAATTTAAGTGATAATTTATCTCTTAATAAGTGTTACTTTCCCTAGATAGTTATGTGCAAATAAATATGCAATGAAGTCGTGACTCGCGTTACTTTTACGTGGATTGGCCCAATTTTTCCTAAACTCATATGCCCTAATATTGATTTCCCTAACACCATTTTAACCTACTTTTCTAGCAGCGATCTTTTTAACGAATGTCACTTACAATTGAAATGACATTTAGAAGAAAAGATGTTGACAGCGCTTGACAAGCTAAGATAAATTATTCTGTAATACTATATGCATAATAAATATTGCATTTTCTTGTATTTTCATAATTTTCAAACAATATGAATGCTAAAGCGCTGGCTGTAGTGGTGTATTTTGTAATAAACTTTAAATTGTGCCAAGCTTCAACGGCAAAGTATTACAACTACTGTTTGATCAATGTGATCCCAGAGACTAGAGACCAGCTTAAATATCTCCGAAGTTTGGAAACCCAAAAATATATGGACGTATTGTTTTGCGAGAAACCTTATAAGGTAAGGAATCTACTTGGGATGTAGGTATTTATATCAGTTTTAACTTAAAATGCTTCATAAATTGAAAGATATGTCATATAATAAAGAAAGAGCCAAGGCCCCCAGTGCCTAGGGCTGGGATCGAACCAGCGTTCTCCTGCATTCACGGCAGAAATGTTTCAGTAAATTCACGACGTTCCAAAGTAGAAAGCATGTTGACTCGGTTTTACTTAATGTAATCTACCTATCAAAAGTAAACACCATGTATAATAGTAAAAACTTTAAACTGTAAAACCTAATAATAAGAGTTGTAAGCCAACCTTACTGAAAGCGAAGACCTACAACTTTCAAATTTGATTAAATAAAATAGTAAAAACTTACGTCTTAGATTACATGAGAAGAATAAGAATATTTATTTGTTTTAAACATTACTAGGCACAAAAGGTGTTCATACAAAGACTTTTTTTCTGCCCTCCGGCAAGCAGCCAATTGCATGCCGCTACGCTAAACAAATTCGCCGCTTACCGACTGCGTCGAGCAGAAAATCAGTGCAGACCTTAGCTAGTAAATAAGAAAGCCTCATATCATATCACATGTTTGTCGACCTCAGCTTCGCTTCGGACGACAATTAAGTGAGATATGGGACATTTCTTACTTTACAGGCATTTCTGCTTTTACATGCCGAGGCACGTAATCTACCATATCTGCCTCGGTAGAAACAGGGTTTGACTAACGAGGTGGTTGCTGGTCATCCCAGCTTGCCGAGGATACTTTCCATTCCTCGTCAATAATGTAGGTACTATTTGCCACAAAGACGTCAAAGCAAACATGTTGTCCATCTAAAACTAAGCGGTTACTGGTATACGGGCGCTGGTAACTCCATCGTCCCCAACCGTTTAAAATGTTTGTTTTGTTTTGATTGGTAACAAATATAAAGCGGTTGCCACTTTCAAAATATGCTCCATAAAAGCTTTTACTCCCTATTTGCTTTTTCTTTTTATTGAACTTTTTTTTCAGATAGGACAATCAGTTCAGGTGGTCGTTAGTCCAGTAGACTTACCATTGTTTAGAGAAAGGGCGGAGCACTTTAATTTAGATTATACTGTCCTTATGACTGACGTTCAAAGGTAATTATTATAAAAAGTTTGATTATCGTAAACTTAGAATGGGTCTATCGTGAATTTAGTTAATGTACCCTAATATACTGACGTTTGACACAGTTTCATGACTTCATGAGTTACGGTCTCGGCTTGACTGATGCATCAGAAAAGTGTCAACGGCGATCTTGCTAGATATTAACGCATGGGTAGATATAAATAGTTAGGTCTACCCTTTTACTAAATGTTATTGATATGCGATATTTCCGTTCTATGTTTAATTATGTTCACAAAACATGTTAAAATGTTAATTTTTTTGGTATCAGTGATCATTTATTTGTAACATACATTAGAAACATAAAATGTTCTCAATTCAACTTTATCTTTTTTTGGTACAGTCAAATGCAAATATATGTATCGACAGAAGCGTCTCAAAAATATGGTACTATTTATGCTCTTATTACATCCGAAGAAGATGCAATGGGATGTGTCCACTTATTAAATTAAATTAAAATTAAATTAAATTAAGTATTCATTTATTTCAGATTAAATATCCATATAATTTATAAATTTACTAAAACGGGGCTTAATCGTGTACAGATTTTGAAAACAAACCTCCGACGTTTCAAGGGCGACATTGTCCCCGTGGACGTGGACGTGGACCACAGGATCCGGAGTCTTTTTCCGGGACTACGGGGGTTTGTTTTCAAAATCTGTACACGATTAAGCCCCGTTTTAGTAAATTTATAATGTGTGAAAATCGTGAAAGTTTAAATAAGTGTTCCATATAATTTGTTAGTTTGCCTTAACTACTTATTAACTAATATTACTAATTCAACTAGGTACAATCTAATCTAACCTTAAAATCTAAATACATAAAGGTCGTCCTGTCAGGGCTACCCAGTGCCTCCATATCCTGCTGTCACACCTGTCAGATATATTTTTACATTTGACTGGATATTAAATCGAACTTAACTTTATTTCGATAAGATTTACTCACGAGTAAATCGCATTTTTGATCCTGGGGCATTACCATGACGTCTTAACGCGATTCAGTTAAGGTTCTAAACTGTGCTCAGTTGTATGGCAGCGACTCGGTTTACGTCGTCAACTGAATCGCGTTAAGACGTCATGGTAAGGCCTCAGTTGTATGACGCGATTCAGTTTAGGACCTAAGCTCTGACACCTTAGGTCCTAAACTGTATCGCGTTAAGACGTCATGGTAAGGGCCTTAATTTTAATTGATGTTGGGAAAAGTTAATTTAGAAATGCATTAATTTTTTTAGGGAAGTCAGACCACTAATTTTAGAAACTTTTAATATCTCTATTTGAGTCCTTTTTTTAAATTAATATTTACGCTCTTTTATTAAGCTTGACTACGTTTCCTATGACATTTTTAATTAAATTTCTAATTGTGCTGAGTAAATAATGTACCGACATTATATTTCAAGAAGGAATTCTTGAACGCGCGAACAACACTAAGTACAGTCTACAATAAAAGTGTGTAGGTACCAAATAATTAGACTTACTATTTTTTTTCAGGGCATTTGACAGTCAGATTTTAGGAATGTATCAATCACTAAGAACGTCAACTTTTTCCTTTGAACACTTTAACAAACTGGAAGATATTGTTCAGTGGTTAACTGACTTGAACATAAACAGTAGTATCCCCGTGAAACATTTTTCAATTGGAAAGACCGTAGAGGGCAGGGATATTTCTATGGTCAATATAAATTTAGATCAAGATACACACAAGGATAAGGTGAAATATGTTTTATATTTTTATATTATGTAACGTCCAGAGGGCTGTAACGTAACATGTATTATGATTTCTCGAATTTAACCACGATATATCGCTACAAACATACTTATGAAAATTAATTCAAATTCAAATTCAAATATAATTTATTTCGGACACTGGGATCCATAATTTGTTAGTAACAAAAACAAAAAAATAACAAAATGAAACTTACAACTAGGGTTAGTAACTAAGCTAGACTTATGTACCTATTTAATAACGACGGGCTGGGGCACGCACCGGAGCGTGAGCCTCATCCCAATGCCGCATTATCGGGCAGTCCACCCGCTCAGCAAGCGTTTTCAGGATGCTGTTGGTACTGCCCCGCACCTTACGCATGAGCGACGCGATCCTGCTGCGCATTATAGCGTGAAACCCGGGCACGCCCGCAACCGCGAACATGCCGGACGCGCTGCAATAGCGAGGCAGGCCCATCAGCACCCTGAATGCATTATTATACTGCACCCTTAAGACATTGACGGCCCGCTGCGTATACCTAACCCATAGTGCGCACGAGTAGAAGGATTGACAAAACGCCTTAAATAAAGTAATCTTGACACCCTCACTACAACGCGCGAATCTACGAGCCAGCATATTACATCGGACCGCCAATGCTCGGCGCTCCCTCTCCACATCAAGGTCGTCACATAGAGTGTCCACTACCCAGTGTCCCAGGTACTTAAACTGTGGCACTCTTTTCAACGGTGAGCCGTCAAGTAAGACTGGCGGGACAACTTCACAAGTTTTGTTGCCCGCTCTAAACACCAACAGCTCACTTTTTGTCGCGTTGTACTTGAGACCCTGGGCAGCAGCATAACGCTCACATATGGCCAACAACTTTCTCAGTGCACTGATCGACGGGCTCAGCAACACCATGTCGTCCGCATAGCTGATGTTGTTAATGACTTTTCCACCAACGGAACAACCAAATGGCATGTTACTGAGCTCTTCGATCAGCCGGTTCATATACAGGTTGAAAAACTTCGGAGACGTCAACCCGCCCTGTCTCACTCCACATTCCAACCTGTATACATCCGACACACTGCCAGACCACCTCACTACATTTGTCTGATGCCTATACCAATATTTAAATATTGATATAAGCTCCCTAGGCATGCTTGTCTCTTCGGATAATTTTGACCACAAAATATCATAAGACACTAGGTCGAAGGCCTTAGAGAGATCCAAGAAACAAGCATATACAGGGGTTCGTTCTTTTGCATAATACTGGACAGTGTGCTTGAGAGAGTAAATAGCTGACTCAGTAGACAGCCCAGCTCGAAAACCGAACTGAGCGTCATTTAGCTTCATGTGTAAGCTCAACTGTTGATCAAGCAGACTATCCAGCACTTTTGCAGTCACAGTTGCTAAGGAGATAGGTCTGTAATTATCTAACTCCGATGCATCACTCGTTCTGTTCTTAATGACCGGTACCACTATCGTTTTCATTAGGTCGTCAGGTAGATAAGAATGCCCGATGGATAATGCAAAGAACATTGCTAGTACCCTTGGCAGATGAGAACCCGCGTGCTTCAGGTGCTCAACACTGAGACCGTCATGCCCAGGCGACTTGCCACGCGACATATTCCGTAGGACACTAGTTATTTCCCTAGCAGAAAAATAAATTGGTCGTTGACAAGCGCCCTCACACGGCTCCCCAGTTATCAAGCTCCCGTTCTCTTGGTTAAGCCGAGGCTGAATTTTAAAATGTGTTTTAAAAAGATTTGCAATGTCCACCGGCTCGCTCGCACCCCCGACGCTCACGGGTAGGCTAGGCTTGGTGTCCAGACGACTGGTGCTCTTCCAGAAAGATCCAAATCTTTTAGCATCGTGATGCGATGCCAAGATATCCATTTGTATCTGGTTTTGATTATTTTGGCACCATTTCAGTTTCATTTTAAAATGCTTCCGGGTAGAACACATTGTGTGAAAAGTAGGGCCATGTCGAGGTTTACCACTATTAACCCAGTCTAGGAAAGCCAGCCGGGCCTCTCCATGAGCATCTCTTACATGTTTGTTCCAACCAGTGATGTACCGCTTCTTATCATAGGGTTTCTTACAATTATAGCTTAGAACAGCTGCTTCACTCAGCGCCGATATAATCCTAGTGTATAGTTCGCTAATATACTTTTTATGATTAACGTCATCACACAGTGAGTCACAGCACTGCTTAAGTTCAGACGGGAAATCTATTTCTGAAAGTAACTTATTACACGTTTCCGTGTACTTAGCAATTTGAGATGATTCCCTTATTCCCCAGATAACTTTATTTCTATGTGAAGGAACGTCAGTAATTTTCTGTTTCAAGATATTAAAGTTAACAACAATTTCAAGAGGAAAATGGTCTGACCAATACACGTTATTATTTACTCTTATGTCTATAAGGGACTCCCAGGCTGCATCCGTTACAAGACAATGATCGAGCCAGCTGGTAGTGCCATGGGCATCACTATAGTACGTAAAAGTGTCAGAGTCCAAGCCGAGTTTCTCTATGTCCGCACATCTCCACTTTTGTTCAATACAAAAACTCACCATTTCCTGTCCAAATCGACTGCCGGGGTTCGCGTTGAAGTCACCCAAAATAATCACAGACTCAACGCCCTCGGAATCAATCACCGCACTAAGTTCACCCAAGCACTCCGTAAAATGTACTAAGTTGTCAGCACAATCCGTAGGCATGTACACACAAACAATTAAAACCTCCCGTCCTGACATCGTGATTTTTATTGCCGTTATACGCACACTACGACATTAATAGTGATATTAATGAAATATCACTCAGTTTTGAAGCTGTAACTTTTAACTACAACGTTAATTTCATTACAATATCAATCACGCACTACCATGGATGTCGTTTTGTGCATTTTCTCAATATTCAGTATTCGGTGCGTATGCGCCATCGAATAAATAAACGAATTGCTACAAAAAAAAAACAAACAAGACCCAAATCAAACGGCAGCATCTATAGGGCCTACTTTCTGACTTTACTTTCAAACCCTGCCGGCTCGCACCATTGAGTTTTTGGGACTTACGTACGAAATATACCTTAATATTTACCAATCACTTTTCGTGAGGAAATCAGACTAATCCCAACTAGTTTACCCTCTGGGCTGAAAGGTCAGATGGTAGTCGCTGTCGTAAAACTAGCGCCAATGCCAAATCTTGGGATTAGTTGCCAAAGCGGACCCCAGGCTCCCTAAGCCATAGCATGAGCCGAAATAACGCTAGGAAGTAGAAGAAGACATGATCCGTTCAAAGGCTTAAAACATCCACCAAAGAATACCAATCAAAATTAAATCAGTGTATTGAAAATCTGTCCATTAAAATAGGCAAAATAAATAACGCTATTATTTTTATCCTGTACGTATACGTGTAGCTATAAAAGATCACAATTGCTGAGTTTGTCACCAAAGTACCGCACTCGGGTGTAAAAATCTGTTTCAATGTTTTTTTTTTAAGGTGATTGTAGAGGGAGGTATCCATGGACAGGAATGGGCGTCTGTGGTGTTCGTGACATACCTGATCAACGAGTTGGCTCGGGCGGAAACCACGCAAGACAAAGAGTGGAAGAAATTGGCGAGGACATACGATTGGTATTTGATACCAGTGCTGAATCCTGATGGATATGAGTTCGCGCACAAACATGTAAGATCCTGTTATAAATAGAAGGACAACTATGTATAATTTGTGAGTTCTAAGAACCATCTGTTGACATTTTGTATATTGACGTTTTGTAGTGATGAGGCTAAGAGGCCGGTATGTAAATTGGGATACCTTGGCTCAACTTATGAATGAAGTTTGAAGAGTTTTCATAGATACAACAACATTCTTACATGTTTTAATAAACAAAATTGAAAGATCATTTCAATTTAAATTGAAAAATGAAAACTTATTCAATTTTATTGAGAGTTTTTTAAAAAATCTACTACTTTCTAACAGCTTTGTTACGGTTTTTTGGATAAGAGACCTTCAAAAATCTATAATTATGGATTTCGACCTTATTGCTATTGAATCTTTATAAAACAATTTTTTCTTGTTCATTATTCAGTCTTCTACGGAATAAATGGAACACTTTTGAACATTTTGAGTAAAAAAGGATATATTATTATTTAGTAAATTTTGGTAGAAAAACACAAACATTAGCCAAGTTTTCCGGCTAAACAGTCACTTTTTATTTGCATTTGTAAAGTTTAGTCGAGTAGATACGGAGAACTCCCCTCGCCTTACTCGCTTCTTCTTCTTAGTTCTAAGTCTAGCCCTGTTTTTACCTGTTTTCACTTTCAACTTCGTCCCGTAAGTAATTTTGCTCTTTTCAACCGATACCAGATTGGAGCTAATTAACTCATTTCCAGGATCGCCTATGGAGAAAGAATAGAAACCAACAAAGCGTCAATTTGAATCGTAATTTCGACGAATCTTTTGGAAGTGAGTTATGCTATAACTTATGCAATTTTAGATTACCAATATTTTTTAGATTACCAACAAGGGTTTTCAGTTTTTAGAAATGTTTACCATCTAAGTTTATAATACTGTCACACTTATTTTATCACATGTGTAACAGTACTTGTAAGCTTGCGAAAAAATTTGAGTAAGGTGTGGAAGTAAAACATTTTGTAAATACCTCATTTTGTAAATACGTTGTAAATACTCATCGCATATAATTTAATAAATGTCGTTATAAAATAAAACACTCGGTATAGATTTCTTGTACGTAACTACTGAAATTACGAACTTTAAGCTATTATACCACGGTTGGCATATACCTAAGTTGTGTAATGTGTTTTTTAGAATTCGAATCCATTACTGATGACCCGACCAGCGAGAATTACTGCGGGCCAAAACCTTTTTCGGAACTAGAGACTGCGGCATTATCAACTTTTGTCATACCTCTTCGCAAAGACCTGAAATATTACTTCGCTATACACGCTTATGGACAGAAGATTATAATACCATATGAGGACAGAGTACAGCATTTGGATAACTTTGGTGAAATGGTAATTATCTGTAGAGAAGATGAGTTATTTATTACCGTACTATTTCCGTATCATTTGAGGTCGAGATGCTTCATGAGGTCCGGGCATTTTGGTTTCTTTTCGGTGATTTAGCGAAGTGACTCAGGGACGTGACTGGTGACCGAAGAGAGAATTTAAGTTACCTCGTTCAACGTATTTCTCTCTTTGTACAGCGGGATAACGCAGCCAGCATCTTCGGCACCATGCATGCCTTGAGGCCCTTTCCTGAACCTGGCATCATTAGTGTTTAGGTTTTAGAGTTATTTTAAGTTCATTTTATGTATTGCTTTCGATGTTTTGTTTATTAGTTTTTGTTTTGGTTTTGATATGTTTTGTGACTATTATATACATTTACACTTTATTGAAACTTCTTAGTTCTTACCACATTTTAAATTCCTGAGAAGAAGGAATTTTATGAGTAACTCGTAAATAATGTTTATCTGTCTGGCTTTGCTGCACCAAAACAGATGAACCGGTGGTTGATTGGTCGAGATGAGCTCTAGGCAGGTTTAAACTCAATAGAGGACACTACATTTATATTTTTTCTGCCCTCTGGCCGGCAAGCAGCCAATTGCAGGCCGCTACGCTAAACAAATTCGCAGCTTGCCGACTGCGTCAAACAGAAAAGTAATGTACCTTGGCCAGTAAATAAGAAAGCGTCAGATTACACGAGGTCTGAGACATTTCTTACTTTACAGGCCTCGGTACGTAATCTGGGGGGGCTACATTTATAATTTTAAATAAGTGTTATTTATTTCTGCATGTTTTATTTATTTATTTATTATCTTGTAACTATGTAACCGTAACTATTTTACAGGAGAGTTATAGTAGACAAGCAGTACGGAAAATATATACACAGAGACGCGTTAAATATGCCACCGGAACTATGTATGACACAATCGGTAAGTTAATATTATAATAAGTATTATGGGACAAACTTACACAAATCGACCTTGTCCCACAGTAAGCTAAATACTCGTACGTCTTGTGTTATGGGTACTAAACGATAATATATATATTAGATAGATACATATATATGTATACTTAGGTACAAAATTAGAAAACATTCATAGCTTAAGAAGAAAATATTAGTTTAAACACACAAATAAATGCCCTGTACAGGATTCGAACCCGGGACCTCCTGCTTTGTAGACAGGGTCACTACCAACTAGGCTAGGAGGTGTTTTTCTTATACTCATAATTGTTATTTTAAATATTTATCTTTTAAATAGTTAAAACAGGGGATCAAGGAGGTGATAAATAGATCGATATCAACTCACATCCTAGACCTTTAAAATCAAATAAAAATATATTTTATGGTTTTATTCATAAATGCAAATAAAACATGGTTTAGCTAAACGATTGTTTGTCCTTATCTGTAAGTTTGACATTTGCATTTGTTAGAATGGGAGAAAACACAATTTAACTGAAAAGTCTGTTAACTTTTTAATGAATAGGTAAGGGGGTTACCATATCGTCCAGCCTTAGAAAATAACTGTAGGGACATAATTTAAAAACTGTCGTCAATATACAGTCGTTATCAAATATATCGGAGCGGTCAGCATGTTCACAAAAATCTGAGCACGTCTCTATTCTATCTCTCAAGAGTCTAGAGTGCATGTTTAGATATTTTTGAACATCTTGGCCGCGCCATATCTATCTGATGGCGACTGGACAATCATTTCAATACCATTTAACCTTTATGTAAGTGACTTTGTGTGAGTTGAAAACTGGAGTAATTAATTTACTTAACACGTGGTACTGATGATATTTTCATCATAAATAGGTTTCATTGTTAGGTATTTACATATTATTGTCTATTACAGGTGCCAGAATATCAGGGACCAGCACAAGTTGGATAAAGAAACAAATGAGAACAAAGTAAGTCATTATTTTTACCTGCTGTCGTGATTGAGGTGATGACTTTAGAATTGCAAAGCACGAATCATATAGGTAATTTATTATTTATAAAAAATACTCTGTTTTTTTTTTTTTTTAAGTAGTTACACATAGTAGTGTGTGTCCTATATATAGATATAGGTAAATTATAAACTGAAAGAGATGTCATACTACAGAAACGTGACCAAGGCCCCCAGAAAAAGTGACTAAGGCCTCTGGTGAGCAAGAGGTCGCTGGTTCTATCCCAGCCCTGCTCAACGGGGGCCTTGGTCAGTTTTTCTGTGGTATATGACATCTCTTTCAATTTTATAATGATGACTTCAGTTAAAACATGCATATATAGGTAACGAACGTCTTCAGACAATACACTAATTTCTCACCATGCAGAAAAACGTAAAAATACGTCACAATAATTTCATTCACACAATGGGAATCAACGCGAGTCAATTCCCCGCTAGGAGCTCTAGTGGATCGTGTCGGTCGGTCGTGCCTCCCCTCTTTCTCGAAGTTCGACTCTGTCGTGTGCACACTCCCGCCAGTCCCCGTCAAATGTGTCTAGGTCGTCCCGCCATCTCCTCTTTGGTCTGCGTCTGCCTCTGCCTCGACCTTGTTGTGGGGTCCATTCTGTAATGATTTTTGCCCAGCGTTCGGGATGCATTCGGCAGACATGTCCTGCCCAGTCCCACTTCAGTTTAGCGGCCTTCCTACCCACATCCTCGATACCGGTTCTCGAGCGCAGTTCGGTGTTTCTGATGCGATCAGTCCTGCGAACACCCAGTATGCTGCGCTCCATTGCCCGTTGGCAAACCTTGAGCCTGGTTTTTTGTATTTCAGTGAGGGACCAAGTTTGGGCGCCATAGGTTAGGACAGGCAGGATGCACATGTCGAAGAGTTTGCGCTTTAGTGAAAGCGGAAGGTTGCCCTTCATTAGCGCCTTCATGGACCAGAAGCTCTTCCAGGAGTTGTTGATGCGGCGATCAATTTCTTTGAACTGTCTGTTATCGAAGGATACTATCTGGCCCAAGTAGATGTATTCGTCGACATATTGTAGGTATATCCTGCCCGTCTACCATTACCCTATGTTTCACGCTATTGGTCATAAGCTGAGTTTTGGCCCTGTTCATAGTTAAACCTACCTCAAAGCTTGCCGTGCTAAGGATCGTGGTCCTAAGAAGAATATTTCAAACGTGACTTTGACAAGACCCACGCATGAGTGGTGCTGCCTGCACGCCTACCACGAAAATTGGCATTGACGGGAAAACCTCTTTGTCACTCCAATATGCAAGTGTGACAGAGATGGAGATACAAATCCGCAATCGTTCGATTTTCGTGGTATAGGCCCTGGTGAGCGATAATACGGGAGTAAATTTCTCGCGCCACGCAGTACGCGCTTATCTGATTCTCGACTCTCAATGAAACTCAAGTTGCATACAATGAAACAGTCTTAAGCTTTTGAATATTTCAACAAGATCCTTTATAATTCAGCATGTCGGAAACCTTCGAACTGTCGAATCTAAATTAACCAAGTAAATTCTTCCATTGTTGTCTTCTTTCTTTTCTCATGAATTGATTGAAGAATGCCAATATTATATAACATTATTTCAATGTTGACAATCTGTAACCCTGTTTCATGGTAGATTATAATTATTTCATCTGTTTCACTGTAAAAATACAGGTGTTTCATTGAAAACATGCACAAGGGCACAATGGAACAATGCATAGGTATTAAACACTAACACTAACTTACCCTATAAATCTCTTTTGGACAATTTCTTTACTTGGTAAGGAAGTAAAGGATGGGTATATGACTTTGATGATGAGTTTTGACGGGGGGCTAGGTCATCCCTAATACATTAGGACCTCGATATAATATCGTCTCAATAAGACGAAACACTCGTTAACACGAATGAAAATAAAAATGCTATTCCCTTCCCTTCCAAGCCCAAAACGTCTTTAACTCAAAATATTTAACCTGGTTCAGATGAAGAATCAACAATTCCCTTCAAGGGCATTCAGCGTAAAGACCTATAAGTCGGAAAAAAATTACAATTATATACTTAGGTAATTATTTTTTTATAGTCGAAAAATATAATTCGATCTCGAAAAAACCGATGTATTGTTTTGTCAACTTGATATCTGGAATTTATTTAGCTAATAAACCTCTGTAACTCAAAGAAAGTTATAATTATTCTTTACGCGTTTGTACAATATTACCTCTCTTATACGATTTTTTTAATGGTTTTACCTCTATAACTCGAAACCCTTTTAAAACGAACAAATAGGTACCAATAAATATCTCTGTAAATCGATACCTTGTATTCACAAATCTTTACGCTTTTGCCATCCTTAATAACTTAGATACCTACGAAGCCACAAGAAAGTAACGTACTAACAAATTTAAAAAGTTTACTTGCGGTTCTGCGATGTATTCAATAAACTTCTAATTTTCCTAAAAGTCGAAAGTTCTAATAAAATATTTAAGAAAGGAAGGAAAAGTGAAAATATTAATGATTTCTTTCTGAGAAATTTAGAATAGTTCGCAGACGTTTCTTAAAAAAAAATTGAAAAATATTTAAGATTTTGAAACTCACTTTTATACGCATTAAATGTTTTTTTCACCAATGGCTACTAAGGTACACTCTAGCTTGAAATTGCCTCTTAATGAAAACGCTAACATAAGGAAATTGAGTAATCACTGTCATACCTGTCATAATATATGAGAAGTCTTATTTTATTTGTAGTTACAAATAGAAATATTTCAAGCAATACAAAAAAATACAAAAAAATATATGTATCTATCTCATGAATCATGATAGTTAGATAGCCTTGGTCACTTTTTCTGTAGTATATGACATCTCTTTCAATTTATAATTTATATATAGTAGTGTGACTACTCAAAAACATCAATCTAATCATTTATTATAATTAATAAATGATTTAATTCATGCTTCACAATTGTTGACTAGTATTATTTACTGTTTTAGATACGTGTACACCATTCAAGTCCGTGACAACGGGACGTATGGATTCGCTCTTCCCAACGACCAGCTCCGGCCGATGTGCGAAGACGCCAAGCTAATCATGGTGGAACTGATGACCTCCAAAATGAGATACGTCAGGGCATTGTACACGGATGCTGGCGGTCTCAACGTTCCATTTGCTTTGTTGCCGTTATTGGGAATCGTTCTTGCTGTTAAATACTTTTTCGGTGAATAGTAAAGTATTTAATGTGAATGGTTTATTCTCATTTAAATTTAGGTAACCGTTTGCATATAAAATCTTATTCTGGTCTTAATGGAGATCATATCTTAATTTTGTAGGAGTTACAGGCGGTGTAGGCTACACTATATTGAATAGGCTCCGTTTCAATGATATATTTCATAACTTGGTAATTTATGTAATTAGCAATTCAAGCGTCGCAAGCGTCCAGTAGCGCCCTCATTGTGGGATTGTCTTTTCTTATAAACCACATCGCTTATCCACCATATTTTAATTTTAGTCCTACTAATGTTATGTACTACGACAAAAATATGTCGGTTTATGGAGAAATTGAATGGATTATTAGAAAACACAATCTCCCTAATGAGGGCGCCACTACATGGTCGGCGCCCTCTTAAGGATGTAGTCACATCAGAGGGCATACAACGAACCACTTTGTTCATTCGTCTATTTCCCTCTCTATTGCTCTCGGATATTCGAGCGATAAAGATGCAACTAGATGAACGAACGAACGAAGTGGTTCGTGGTTGGCCCTCTGCATTGGGCCGCATGCTTTATGATGATACGCATCTTCATACTAACGAGCGATGCGGTGCTTTATTTCGCCATTTAATAACTGGAGCTAACTTCAATCTTGTTATTGACAGGGTTGAAGCCCTTTATACAACGGTCTCAAAAAGGACCAGCCTATAACATCATGCTTTTGTATGTTTTTCTTGCACAGACATTTTAGCTTTTAATGTTAAAAGCTTTAATTAAAAAAAAACTTGTCTTGTTCGTAAAAGGGCAGGGTAAAAAAATAACGATTCTTTATTAGGGTTCCCTACCTCAAAAGGAAAAAACAGAACCCTTATAGGGTCACTTTGATGTCCGTCTGTCCGTCGGTAAGTGTGTCCTTCTGTATAGATAGATAGAAGAAAAAAAACCTCTACGTCAAGGCAATTAAAAGATACGGCCGTTTATGTCGCATTTTCCATACATTTGCAATGGGAATCAAAATGTATAGGGTACTACTGATCTAGAATCACGAAGTTTGGCAAAAAGCAAGAGCTTGTAGCGCAAATACAGGAAAATATCCAATTTTCCAGTGGTCATAAATGGGCCAGCATCCTTTGTGCGGAACCCTCGGTGAGCGAGTCCAACTTTTTTTAATATCACATCGGAGGTAAACTCTAGTCTGACAAGCCAAGGCTGCAGTAGATTTTGTTTTTAAATTATGTGCGCCCCTTTACCGCGATACCGGTATGAAAAAAATAGGGAGGCATATCAATTTGCGCACCTGCCCGCGCAATACTGTCTGCGCGTAAGGAAAAAGTCTGCGCGCGATGTCAAGTCTTGTCATTAACAATAAAAATATATTAAGCATACAATTTTTCATGTTTTAAAATCGTGCCCTTAAAAGGGTAAATAAGTATACCTATATCGTACGTTTGTGGATTTTTTGGACTTCAAAACACTGGCTGTATAAATAATTATTGTTTTCAATTTTAAAAGTACTTTTACCGTAATCTATTTAGCTACGGTTTTATGACTATACTGTCAGCAGTAATGTGATATTTTTTGAACTAAACATGATTTTTAAATGTATTATACCACTTCTTGTACTGAGTGTGTGTGACGCTAGAAGATACGATGGTTATGAGCTGCTACGGGGTATTCCAGTTAATGAGGACGACTTGGAGTTTTTCAGAAACGTGACGAGGAACTATGATGTGAATGTATGGCAGCCTCCGGGATTGGTGAACAAACCAGTGGATTTCATCATACATCCGGAACATGCTCAGATCGTAAAATCTGCGGCCAGAAATCAGAATATTACGTTGGAAATGCTACATCCTGATATACAAAGGTTTGCTTGGTTATGTTTATACCTATTAGAGTTTGTTTGGGAAAGTTAAAATTGGGAAACACATTATTTACATGAGAGCGTTAGTAGCCCAGCGGTAAGAGCGTGCGACTTTCAATCCGAAAGTCGCGGGTTCATATTCTGACGACTCGTACCAACGAATTTTTCGGAACTGACATACGAAATATCATTTGATAGTTACTAATCACTTTTCGGTCATTGAAAACATCGTGAGAAAACTGGACTAATCCCAATAAGTCCTAGTTTATCCTCTATGTTGGAAGGTGGCAGTCACTCTCGTAAAACCAGCGCCTATGCCAAATATTGGGATTAGTTGCCAAAGCGGACCTCAGGCTTTCTACATGAGCCGTGACATAAGCCAGGAAGACGCTAGGAAAAAGTTTTTTTTCAACCTAAAAAGAGGTGAAAATGGGATTTAAAATTTTCACCACTTCTGACATTGGATTGATGAGTATTTTTTTCTCTTGTTTCACAGCGCACTTGACAATCAAACTGTGACTTCGTACAGTCGGCGAAACACCGAATCATTCAACTGGAAAAGTTACTATCGAGCAAACGATATCGTGAACTGGATGACGGACCTAAAGACACAGTACCCGAATGAAATTAGCTTGTTCAGTATTGGGAAAACGCTTGAAGGAAGAGACATCATGTGCATGAAGATGATCTTAAAGAAATCTAAAAAGAGGTAGGTTTTGTGCTACCCGTCCTTCTTTAGAACCTTGTTCTAGAATTTCCTTCTAGAAACAAGCATACAGGACTTTCAAGCACAAAAATAGCTGATTTGATGTACCTAGTTTAGGTCTACTGCCTAGTGGATATGTCCGCTGACCATCCACCAGACAAATTTACCATACACTTATTGGCAGATATACCCAAAAGTATATGGCTGGCGATGACAGCTTCACTCACGCAATTTATATGTAGTTGTAATACACCGTGTGTGTTCTGATTAGGAAAAACGAAAATAATATTGTTGTTAAAATAATGTGGTGAATGAATACAAATACAATTTTCACGGGCCATATTTTTCAGGAGTGACGTTAAAGTCTCACGAGAGTCTTATAGTCGCTGATTCCATGGTACATTTTCAGGTCCAAAGTTGTAATCGAAGGTGGTATCCATGCGCGGGAGTGGATAGGAACAGCCATGGTCACATATCTCATCAACGAGTTGATCCTAGCCCGTAACGGCAAGAGGGATAAAAGACTAAAAGAGATCGCCTATAACTACGAGTGGTACTTCATCCCTATATTTAATGTCGACGGCTATGAATATACGTTCACAACTGTAAGTATTAATACATTTTATATTACCATAGGCAATGACCTACATTACCAACCAGCAGAAATTACCGGGACTGTAATTTTAACTATAACTTCCTGAAAACAGTAGGTTTTGAGTTAAAAATTTGGAACAGCTGTTTTAATTTAAGTGGGTGTCTATTCTAGTCTCTATAGATAATAAAACAGTTATCAATACGGAACGCCAATTCAGTATGTTTTTAATATAAATCGCATGACATTTGATCTCGAGTGACACAAGAATAGGGCTCATTCGTTTGTGTATGATTCAATAAAATAATAGAGCTTCGTAACGCCGTCTGTTGTTGACTTTTACCTGTTTCTGTTTGTGTTCAGTTTATTTTTATTGCACTATTTTAATATCCATAATCTATAGATATTTTACTAATAGCACTTACAATTTACATTGCGAAATTCCGTCCACGATATTCCAGCATCTTTCTCTAGCACCACATTTCCAAAGCATCTATCTTCCCCTTTTCCAACTCGCGCACTGTCCACATCTCTGCCGCGTAAAGAAAGATACTAGGGTTTGCACGAGTCTGACTTTGGTGGTTTTGGTAATGTAACGATTTTTTCATCGATAATTTATATTATCAATAATATTTGATTTAACCTCTATTCTAATATCAGTCGAGATGATGTTTACTTCGGAACGAAGTGTCAATTGTAAACAATGTCCCACGCAAGTCGCACGTTTTTGATATCGAACGATATAAAAAAACTCTAGTTTGTCTCTCAATTTAAAAAATATAAATGTCAAAAAGGGAATGTTAGAAAAGATTTCATTCATAAAAGATTTCAGTCATAATGGCGGTTGATATACTCGAATGCGGTTTGCACCCATCATGGAGAACTCATGATATATGTGTATATAAAGCAGTGTATGTAATTGTAAATAATTAAGCATTAATATACTCGTGTGATGTCGTTGCCTCGTTTCATAAACCCTCACTCGACTTTTAATGCTTTTCATTATATACAATCACATAAACTACTATAATTCGTGCTTTAAAAATTGTAAAGCATTTATATTCGAAAAGTACCTACTTAGCATACAGTACAGGTTAATTTTCTGCTAAGTACTTATTGTCATTGTCATCTATTGATAATTTTGCATTACAGGATCGTATGTGGAGGAAAAATCGACGTGGCAATTATGGTGTTGATCTAAACCGAAACTTCGATGCGTCTTTTGGATGTAAGATGTTAAATTAATATTTATTTTCAATCGTAGGACCATCTCTCGCTCATTGTAGTAACCTGTAAAGATAATTCAAAAGGGTAGAACAAATACAAAGTAAGAGGTTGGCGAAAACGCACCTTTAAAAACGGCATCGTATTAAAATGAGACGTTCGGCCATAACCTTTGTGAACGGGTGGTCTAGAGGTTATGGCAGCTGCCGTGAATGCAGAAGACGCAGGTTTGATCCCTTGGACCGAAGGCAGTGCCTAATTAGGAACCTAAGAATACAAAAAAGTTAACAATAAACATTGTGTTATTTTCAGCCGTTGGAGTTACATTGACCGATAAAGAATCAGAAGAATACTGTGGCCCTAAGCCATTCTCTGAACCGGAGTCGCAACATTTGAGGAAATTCATGCAAACCACTAGCAAAAGTGTGCCGATTTCTCATTACATATCCTTCCACGCATACGGGCAGCTATTTATAATACCGTATGCTTACACAAAAAAACATCTTGACAATTTTGATGAGATGGTAAGCCATGTCCACATTTTTATGCCCTTGTCCCATTGTGCAACAGAAAAATGTGGAATTGCGTTTAGTTTCGACACAGTGGTTTGCGTTACGCAAACGCAGTGGCGACACGGTTTCTCTTTTCAAATACGAGTATATCCTTAGTTTCATAAACAAACATCTGTCAAACAATAAAATTACTCCTTGCACTTATGGAACAGAATGAGATGCACAATATACAATGTTGCCTGCTAAAGCTCAACGGTGCCCTTCGTAATTATTAACCTTTTTCTGTCGCACTGTATTTGGGATCGGCACAGCTTGTAGTTTTTTTTCATACATCCTCTCAAGATTTAAATGGTCATTTAATTTACAGAAAAAAATAGGAGACAAAGCAGCTAAAGTCATAAGTAAGAGATATGGGACTGAATATACTGTTGGCACTGCGTTTGATACTGTAGGTTAGTTGCCGAGCTTATTTTCATCTAAGTTGTTAATAAGCAAATTAAAGCATAAGCAAAGGCTAGACCTTGTTTGCGTATGCACACATTCACAAAAATCACGAAATAATAAATGTATTAAAATAAGATTTTTGGAGAAACAAAATATCAGATACTTATCTGAAATGTTAATGTTTCTACTTGATTGCGTTTCAGGATACATGGCAGCTGGTGTTAGCGCGTGTTGGGCCAAGAAAACGTTTAAAATTCCGTGAGTTTACAACAGAACTGTATTGTATTGATCATTTCACCTTATTCAAGATCGATCGATCTATCACTTTCGATGGGAGTTCATAATAGAAAGGATGCGGATCTAAGCAATGAACATCGCATTCCTTTGATCCGCATGAGTTATGTACCTTTTATGCTTAAGTACTTTTCAACCAAAATTTCAAAACGGAGGAAGTTCTCATTTCGCCGAATCATTAGTATTTTGTTTGGTTTTGGATTACTATTGAGACATTTTTGTTTTTTTAATAGCATACTTCATAGCTGGGTCTGTTACAATATGCATCATCATCAGAACTTTTCAGAAAAAAGGTATTTCTTATCAATGTCACGTCTTATCCTGCTGGTAATAAGTTTAACCTGTAATTAAAACAGGTTCGTGAACGTCTTCGAGCTTCGTGATACCGGCTTACATGGCTTCGCCCTACCAGCCGCTCAGATCAAAGACACATGCCAAGAGACCATGGATGGACTGACAGAGGTCCTAAAACCACGACTGATAACCAAATTGGCAAGAAAAGATGACCTCAGTGACGAAACAGATGGACAGACTAGGATTTCTTTGAATGCATTGGTGGTTTATATTAATGTTTTTCTTATATGGCTTTTTGGTTTTTGATTAAATGATTGTAATGGATTATCTCTAATTTATCTTTGTTGTAGGTATTATTTGTTTTACAGACTACAGATGTAGTGCATAATTATTTTTCCTCATATTTTCATGGAAACGCTCGAACATGTCATGCTATTTCAGTCAGTGTCAGTACTAAAAGTGTTAGAAACGCTGTAATTTACACGCTTGCAAGTACTTTACTGTATTTCGGACCGGCAAGCATGACAGATGTCAATTTCGATGTAGTTTCGGCTCTTGCGCTTGGTTTGCGCCATCAGTCTTCAAAAGGCACCATGGCTGCGGATTTGTGGAAAAAGCTTAGCAAAACTAAGTAAGTTACTAAGTTTCGTCTTCAAAAACAGTCTTCAGAAACTAGCGACAAGCTCAAAGAATATAATACTCTAAGAGAAGAACGACAACTGCATACAAAAAAATCGCCTCTTCCAAATACTACTAGCGACATCAAGAAAACGCAGTGAACTAAATTTTACAACTGGTTTAACCTAGATAAACCTAGCTTATAATCCTGCATAATATATGAAACAGATGGTTCTGGGTTCAAATCCCGGCAGTGGAATATTTTTGTGATTTTTTTATTAACTAGATTTTTTTAAGCATTCCCTTTTTACAGTTAACTTGTACAGTTTATAACTCGAAATAGCTAATAGCGTTTTCAGTACAAGAAAACCAAGGCATGAATTCGTTCTATCTATGCATATGTATGTACACAACTTATTAAAGTTATTCAACTTTACTATGGATTTTACAAATAATATTTTTAATATAAGGAGGTTCTTGTGGTCATGTAGATAATATTGTCTTCCGTTACCGCGATTCGTTTTCATTGAAATAAAACACTTCAAAAATGTATTAATCGCGTTTATTAACTACATTACTTACGTTTCCTGTTCCTAACAATATTCATTATCACAAGATATAATCCCAGAAAATGAGAATTCTCCCTTCAACAACTAACAATAACATTGTGCAAACAACCTGCACACAACAATATAAATGTAAACATAAGATTGGTGTACATGCCCAGAGGGGCTTATAAAAGTTATAAAGCTGCCTGAAGCCTGAAAGGCATACTATAATAAGACAATGTCAAACCTGTGAATTCCTACATCTTGTAGAGGCGTGTTACACTTTACGGGGCTCAAAAATTGTAGCTTTGCGGGGGGTTTGATTGAAACACACTTCAGGATGTGGCTGATCTTGCCAGTAACCCCTCTGACAAAAGGCGGTATACAGTAGGTCTACGCTCAACTGTTGGAATCTTCACACGGGAGGACTCCATGGCACGGAGCATCTCAAGGTCATTAGCTAGCAGGGCATGCTTTGCATGCTGCAGGTCAGCACCAAGATACGTTCGTCATCATAAATCCTTGTGATGTTCGCTGATTTTGGCTCTTCGGCATTAAAAATATTTCTCATAATATGAAACAATTTTCAAATAGCGCGCTAAATTGTCAGAACAGATGAAGACATGGCAATGTTGCTGTTCGTAAAAATATATATTGCAGATGCTTGTAACTATGTGAATTTGCGCAACGCACACATACGCAATTTGTAAGAGGCCTTCCATCATATACAGAAGTTAATACAGCAAGCTTATGCAAATCAAGCCAAACAACCCCATTTACACGCTTGTGTCTGTGGAAGCCAAGTGGAAGCTTGTCGAGACTCGCCGAGGGTGTAAACCAAGTGTAAACGTATCATGAGACCTTTCAAAAAGAACTTAGGCTTTCCAAGATGAAAAAAATATCTACTCTGTAAAAGAATAACAAAAAGCACGAGACGTGGATGTCACTGTCACAGGCAAAATTCTAAAATCCTAGGAGAAATTAAGTAATGTAACTGTGGCTTTTATTTCTTACAGACATCTTTGAAATGCCCTTTCCAGGGCAAACATGTATCTCGCAACCACATTTTTAGCAATTGTATCTGTATGTGATGGATTAACGTACAGAAACTACGCTCTACTCCATGGGACCCCTCGAGACAGCCGAGAATTGAAGTTCTTTAATGATATGGTGAAGTTGTACAATGTCACATTTTGGAGAAGACCTGGTAGAATCATGGGGCCAGTAGAATTTACAATAAGCCCTCATAATTATGGTGACCTTATGATAGATACTTACAAGACAAAGATTCGCTTTAGGACTATTATGGAAGATGTGCAAAGGTATTTCACTTTTAGGATTTTTAACAAAATTATATTCGCTTATATCTAAGGAAGTAAGTAAATACATAGGTTCAAAGTAGAATGGAGCGTTGGTGCCCAGCGGCAGAGGGTGCGACTTCCAATCTGAGGGTTCTGGTTTCAAACCCAGTCGGGGTTCAAAATTCGTGATTACAATTATATTCGGGTTTCGTACCAATGAGTCTTTCGGAACTTATGTACTAAAAATCATTTATTTATTAAAATCATTTATTTATTAATCATTTATTTATTTAGTTTTATTTTTAATTAAAAAAGCTACTTATTTATTTTATTTGTGTAACTTATTTTACAGTGCCTTCGATGAACAAATAATTAAGCGCTACTTTAGCCGTCATTTGGACTCCTACAACTGGTTCCAATATTTTAGTTTAGATGATATTTACAATTGGCTCAAAGATCTTAGCGGTGAATATCCTGACGATGTTCAGCTGTTGCATATTGGAAAGAGTTATGAAAAGAGAGACATATTCGCTGTAAAACTAAAGTTGAATAAAGTAAAGATTTGCAAAAAAAGGTAAACTTTCTCAAACAAGAGATACTCGTATATTTAGATTCTCAAAAACTTACCTTGACTTGTTTATTAACAATTTTTCTTTTTCGTTTAGTAATGTACAACACAAGCTCAATAAGAGTTTACTGTGGGACTAAGTAGTTAATGTAAAATTGTTTAATAATTATATTTTGATAAACTCTGTTTTAAGATATATAACATATATTTTTATTATGATTCACATTCATAGGCCTTATCCGTCGAGCAAAATTGATAAAACTGAAATTTAATCTCGCAATAAACTTAATTTTGGAAGGAATGCAATAAAGTTTAATTTTGGACTTCAGGCACCGTCCTAAGGTTATAATGGAAGGAGGGATCCACGGAAGAGAGTGGATATCGCCAGCAGTCGTGACCTATCTATTATACATGATACTCAACGCTAACAAAACGGATAACGAAGAGTTGAAGCTGGTAGCACCCATGTATGACTGGTATTTCATTCCTGTAGTGAACCCGGATGGATACGTATATTCTCAAATAACAGTAAGCATTCGCTATTACAGTAGAACCTCGATTATAAGAACCAATTGGGACCGAAGCCAGTTCGGATAATCAAAAGTTTCCATTTCCATCCTCACCATTTAGATGGTTGGCAGACCTCAACTGTCCGTTTCTCCCGAAACTCCTTGCCTCTCACAACTAAACTGTAGAACAAACTGTTGCCAACGGTATTTTTGGACCGATACAACCTTCAAACCTTTAAGAAAAGAGCGTACCTTTAAGGCTTGTATACGCCATTCATTATCATCATCCGCCTAGCGTTTGTGCTGTGAGGAATCCGCTTTTTCGCATTTCTCATTTCACTTTCTAAAACGTGTAATGTCTCGTTGAAACTAAAAGATTTCCCTTTGAATTCTGGTAATATTTATTCAATTTTTTTAGGATCGTTTGTGGAAGAAAAATCGCCGTGGTGGTTATGGTGTCGATTTGAACCGAAATTTTGGAGTTGTTTTTGGAAGTAAGTTTATACAGTTGAGTTCATAAGTATATGTGCATTACCAAGGCCTCAAAAATATCTATCTACCCTTAAAACATTGACAGACAGGATGAAGTGTTTACATATTATGCACCCAGCTGTACAGATTTATGAACTCGATTGTACAAAGTCTCATGAGAACCCTCAATAATTTTTCAGCGTAATTTTGGGCTTCAAAGACCTATAAAGATAGGCAAAGACAAAAATACATTTTTGTTGCTATAACTTAAAAGGACCAAGTAAAATTAAGGTTTTAGGTGGGACTACTAGTTCTGCCAGGAACACTTAGCACTATCATGTCCGTTAATAATAAAAACCACCAGGCAGCTACGATTACCAAAACTCATTATGTACTGATTTAATTTTTTTTTTTTATACTACGACGGTGACAAACAAGCATACGGCCCGCCTGATGGCAAGCGGTCACCGTAGCCTATGGACGCCTGCAACTCCAGGGGTGTTACATGCGCGTTGCCGACCCTTTAAAAACTTTAACTTTATTAATGAAATTAAACCCTCGTATTAATATTATAATAAGCGCGTGTTACAACGCGCTTATTATAATATAAACGTGAGTGTTACCCGTCATTTTATCTCGATATTAACAAGTTTAAAAACCTGTGATAGTGTTTACATCAAATGAAATACTAATATACATGTTTTATATACATTTTACAGAACATGGAGCAAAAACTGATAAAAACGATGACGAATACTGCGGTAAAGAACCTTTTTCAGAACCGGAATCAGTAGCTATGGCTACATTCGCAAGGGATAACAGTTTCAGTCTGGAGTATTATCTGTCGTTCCATTCTTATGGACAGTACATTATTCTTCCTTATTCCTTTTCTAGGTTGCATGAAGATAATTATAATACTACGGTAAGATTACAGTATTACAGTTTACAGTACAATTACTCTTTATTGCATCTCAAAAAAAACAGAAATAACAAAAACAGATACTTGTAGACTACATGTGAAATAGAGGTAAACAACAGGTGGTCTTATTGCTTAAGAGCGATCTTTTCCTGACAAACTTTGGGTAGAGGATATACGAAAATAAATGTATACAATACAGGTGGTGCAAAACTGGAAAAATGATTATGCTATGCTAGAAGCAAAATATGAAACAAACTTAAAATACAAATCAACAAAAATCTGATTGGGTCTGATCATCTGTTGATATCTCGACATTAGAAATTTAAAATTTCTTAAGTCTAACCCTTTAGAATATCTCTTACGACATTTGAAATTTCCACTGTAGTCTGTCGACTTAGCGCTCTGCACAAATCACGTGAGATTTTTGTTGGTTATTTTTTACTAAGGGGAGGGGCCCCTTCTTGATCTTTGGTCAGGTTCGAGGATAACCCCCCTACCCCACATAACCTCACGTGCTTTTTTTTTTGCTCGACCTAATTTCTAAATAAATATTATTGTATCCGTTTTTTTTTTTACCGATCAAATCAACTATTGTATAGAGCCACGAATTCCAAAATTTTGTAATATAGACTTGCTATTTTAAAGTGTAAAGTGATGAATTGATGATGTAGGTTATACCTACATTTTTTCTTGGTTTCGGTCAATGTAGAAAATACACGTGAGGTCTTCTTGCACCCCCCCCCCCCAATTTTTATGATTTTTATTTTCATGATTTATGCACAAGCCTATATCTTCATATTCAAATTTCAGAAAAAAATGGCTGATGTAATGGCTGAAAAAATATTTACAAAATATCAACTTCAATATAACGTTGGTACTGATTTTGATACACAAGGCAAGTGAAATTAAAATTAGAGCAAATTAATTGTGTTCGATGTGTGACAGAGCTTTGAGCATGCAGTTTTATACATATGGTAACCAACACAGTGCGTAAGTAGTAAAGTGTGAGCCGTTGGTATTTTTTCTATTTTGACATTCAAATGCCTATGGCCATTAAGTATACGTTATACGTTACGTATACGTGAAGCTTTTATTTTGTGCAATAAAGGTTAAATAAATAAATTTAGGTTCAATTACTGTAAAGGGGAGGGATTTACATGTCCCTTACACTAAGTGAACTTACGGTTGACCATATTTGACTTTAACTGAAAAATTTACTAATCTTTAATCTTCAACATGTTTTCAGGATACTTATCCGCAGGTGTAAGTGCTGACTGGGTGAAAAGAGCAATTAACGTCACGTGAGTCATGTCATATTTTTAATACACTTTTAAAATCACTTTACTGCTTAGACCATTTAACCAAGTGGAGTGGCGTTCTGTCATTTTCTATACAAAACAAGTTTGCCGATTTTTGCGGGAGAGAGGCACATACAATGTATGGCTATTGGTACGTACTAGCCATGTCAGATAGATGCCAGTCCATATAATAAACATGGACGTTGATCATATCGTCGTGATACTTACTCAAACTCGTATCTGCAAAAAAAATGATAAGAATTAGACTAAGTAAGACGACGATATTCTGCATGCGAGATTGATAGTTCACTTGCTATGTAATGGGATAATTTTGAATAAGAGGTAATAATGATAATGATTAGTATGAGTAAAATGGTGGAGCTGTTGCTTGTATCACTGGCCATAACGTTGTTTTACTGGGTCTAACATATTAAATACTAAAAATGATGCAAGACCTATGAAATTAACGGTTATAAATTGTTTTGAACACAAATAAGTTTCTTTGTCAAAAAAAATTTGATACAAGCTTTTATCGCTGACTGTACTTTGGTACCATTTCAGCTTATTCACATTCAGCTTGCAAGATTTGACCCTAACAAACACACAAACACATAAACGTTGCAAGTAAACTAAAAGCTTTTATAATTCTCTGTTTTCAGTCACGTTGCATCCATCATGCTGCCAGACACAGGACAATTCGGATTTGCATTGCCAAATGATCAGATCTTACCCACCTGCCAATCTACCCTGGATGGGCTTCTGGCATTCCTGGATCCACCGCACCCCGAAGATGTTCAACTCACAGAGTTAAAAGGCATTGACAGTCAATACTCAGACTCAGGCATAGTAGACATACGAGCTGAAGAAGGCATCGTTAACGTAATTTTTGATGAAGGTCCGCCTCATGAAAATGTCTCTAAAATAACTTTTTTTGTTTGTAATGTGATTCTGTATATTTGTAGCAGATGCTGATAAACGTGGTTTTTCATTTAATTGTATTTTTCTTGTTGGACCCGCATTATACCTATAACTTTTTGGAGCGCCCTGAAAGGGCCAATAAAACTAGGGCTTGTGATATACGTGTTACACGCGGAACCGTAGCTACGTAGCCTTAGCACCGGCGGTGCTAAGATCCCGTACTACACGGTCACGTCAAAGATACGTATCCGTTTCTGGATTCGGCTACGTTCCCGCGAATCTCGGCTTCGGCTCCGCTCGGCTTCTTTTAATACACATCTTTTACAATTTGTACTGGTCTATTATTTTTGCCTCCAACATAATATTTGCATCTAATTATTTTTGATCTAATGAATTTTTATTTAAAATGCAAAAGTATGGAAACTGAAATTAAAAACTCGCCCCTTGCATTACATTCGGGGGTTTAATAACACGCATAAAATCTACACTTAACGTCACGGTCACGACTGGATCCGATCTACGTATAAATAAGATACGTAGCTACGTGTACACGGAGATACGTATCTTAATTACACGTAGCCGAATCACACGGAGCAAACGGAACGGATCTCCGTTGCCGAGTAACACAGCAACGGAGATTCGGCTACGGGTTCACGAAACACGGTCACGACCAGGAGCACTAAATAAAACACGCAATGCTTTAATACCAAAATACGTTCGAAATAGCATACAAGAAATTTTATAGTGGCCAACGAATAGCAATAAAAACTGATGTGACAAGGTCAATCGTACTTAAGTTTTCTATGCCACATGCATACACAAAGTTTACCAGGCAAAAAACTAAATGTATGTATATTGTGCGAATGGACAGTCAAGTGCAAAAATATGGTTCGACACAATGGACTCATAAACTACGCTCTTATTACACCGGCATAAGGTGCTATGGGACATATTTTTGAGTAAGATGTTTACCATATTTTTACACTTGACTGGACAATCATTGAAGTGTCATGCTACTCCACGACTCGATCTATGACTTTTACTATTTAATCAACTGGACTGGCAATAACTGTCGTTTTCTATTCAAAAAAGTCTGGCGATTTTTGCGAAGGAGGTGCACATCAAATGTATGGCTATTCGTACGTAACGTACAAATAGCTATGTCAGATAGATGTCAGTCTCCAAGATCTATGCAGTGAGCTTAAAGCTTTGAGCATAGACAACCGGAATAGAAGTGTCTGATATTTTCTAAACAAAATATTATGTAATGCTTTACGAGGCTATGCGTATGTTATAGATGGAGTCAATCACGCAAGTATAAGAGAGAGCGTCCATATATTTTGCTCCCCCAAGTGTCGTGACGACACAAGGCAGTTGCATGTAAGTGGTATATTATATTCTCTTGGAAAATATAAACTATTTTTATTACTGAGTAAAAAACACCCATTCTTGATAAAAATATTTTAGTTTTTCCATTGGCCTATATTACACTATCAAATATCTTTGATCGTAGGTCTATTTGCCTCCTTTTTTGTCCATCGTTAAGAAAAAGGACGGCATGTAATATATTATTATGGTCAAAGATATGATCATATTATTATGCGGCATTGTGTAATATAGACCAAAGAGAACATACATAATACCTCTATGCAATGAATCGTCAATGGAAAGAAATATTGTGTTATTGATCGTTACTATTTGCAATATTTGACAATGACACTTAATTTTATTTTTGCAAAAGACTGTTTTGTTCACTAAAATTACCCGTATATTTTATAGTGATTACATACTCAATTATATCATTCTTATTAGCTAAAAGTTAGCTTAACATACCTAAACCATTTTGCTCTGTTATTGCTGAACACAATTTAAATACGTTTTTGAAGCAACGATGCATTTGGTGACTATAGCATTTCTCACCTTCCTATTGTTACCAAAATGTAACGCTAAATCTTATAGAGACCATCTACTAATCCATGGAACTCCAAAAACTGAACCCGAATTAGGATTCTATAAGGAACTGGACGTGTTTTATAATGTGACATTCTGGAGAAAGCCTAGTTTAGTCAATAAATCAGTTGAGTTCAGTTTAAGCCGTGTAAATTTTGCAGAACTTGTAAGGGATACTAAGGATATGAATATCGAATTTTTAACTGTTATCCGTGATCTACAAAGGTATGTGACTGTTTACTGCACCCATTTATTATTAATAAAACAGAATACACCCGAAATCATCAAAGAATTCTAATAATAGAAGTTAAACAGATTTGGGCTTGTATTGAATTACAAGTTCCAAGCTTTCTAGAAATGGGCTTTGCGTAAATGTATAGGTATTAACATTATCTAGATAGTTTTGCAGGGTTTGTCTCAATAAAATGATTTATTTATTCACTAGAAGTAAATACCTACTAAATCTACGAGCATTACCTCGCGCAAGCTCATTTTCCATCTCATTCCCTAATTCCCATATGCCCATCCTCTATTTCATCGGCCGCAGCGTCAGAAAACACCGCCTCAACTCTGTGTTTGCCCTTTTTCAGTCTGTTCGACAATCAAACGGTCACACCGTATATAAGGCGACGAATGGACTCCTTCGATTGGCGTAACTACTACAGTGTAGAAGATATTTACAACTGGATCAGAGATCTTAGCGAATTATATCCGGATGAATTAGAAATAGATACTATTGGACAAAGTGTTCAAAACAGGCATATACTTGCTGTTAAGGTTGAATTAGAACCAAAACTATTGGGCAGGTACGTCGTCAGCCATTTTGGATTTCAAACCCACATAAACCGCTACAGATCCTACAGACACTAAATACCGTTAAAACGGGCTATTTATATTTAGGGTTCCGTACCTCAAAAGGAAAAAAAATAAACCGTTTTAGGATCACTTTGTTGTCCGTCCATTTGTCCGTCCGTCTGTCTGGCAAGACCCTCTATCTCGGAAACGCGTAAAGGTAGCAAGTAGAAATTAATACCACATACATAAATCTGCGGTCCCTTAAAGCTGTGGAAAAACCCAAGCCTCTATGTCAACGCAATCAAAAGTACGGCGATCATTTTTCTGTCTTGGATACTTCCCGCTGACCTAGAATTATGACATTTGGCAAAAAGCACGAGTTTGCAGCACAAGTTCAGGAAAAAACCCAAAACTGTATAACTGCCGCACAGTGGGAGTTCCAAGTCACCAGTATTTTTAAGTAAGTACCTAAGGTCATAAAGGGGGGGGGAGATCCTTTGAGCGGAAATACTTCAATAAACATAGAACACAAAATATAATAAAAATTTCTGAAAATTAAATATAAAAAATAACGTAAATTAACATAATTTATTTTAATAATTAAATGTTACTAAATATATAAAAAAAAACTACTACTTAAATGTCAAAATAAGGAAATATATTTTTTATTTATTTTACGGTAGGTACCTATGTATATATATTTAGTCTCAGTATTTGTTTTCTTTCAGAACCACGGTTATGGTGGAAGGTGGTTGCCATGCCAGAGAGTGGATATCACCCGCGTTCGTAACTTACATGTTACATACGATTTTAACCTCTAAAAACTCTACAAACGAAGAGTTGAAGAATATAGCTAGATCACACGTGTGGATATTCATCCCTTTACTGAACCCCGATGGATATTCTTACTCACAAACGAATGTTAGAATTCATTTACTTGTATTATAAGTGAATTAGACCAAAATTAATATGATATATATAATAACATATTAATTTTGGTATATAATTAAATATATAATTTGGGATATAAGGTTCAGGATTAAGCCGTTCGGACGGTAAGCGCCAGAATGGCCTGACGCTGTTTCCATGGGCCAAGGGTCGCTGCTTGCTCTGGGACGGTACCTGCGGGCTGCGTGAGCATCTTTGCTTCATCTCACCTCATATACTGGCAGGGTAGCAGGTGCGGTCTCAGAGATGGCGGCTTCTCTTAAGCACACTAAGTACGCCAATTTGGAACTAGCATACGATTTTGTTCCGGTCACCGTGGAAACTACTGGGCCACGGAGTGCGGAAACCAAAAGGCTTGTTAAAAACTTAGGTTGGCGGTTGCGCGACAGAAGTGGCGAACTGGCGATCCCTAATCTCGTTTCTACCTTGTTCAACGAATATCGTTCGCCTATCCAGCGCGGCAATGCCGCAAGCATATTTAGCACGTTTGGACGGTTATTATTTTAGGGATTAGGCTGTTGTGGTTTTATTTTTAGGCTTACTTAGGGTTAATTTGTAATTATTTACATGCATAATTAATTTTAGATAAGTTACGTAAGTTTTTGATTAGGTACATAGGTAATAAATTCTATAAAATTATGGAGCGAAATAATATGTCATGTTATTTAGGTATTTTGTTGCAGGATCGTTTATGGAGAAAAAATTACCGCGGAAGCTACGGGATTGATTTGAATAGAAATTTTGGTGTTGGATTTGGTAGTAAGTTTGACTTCAGACTGACTATTTATTAAATGACAAAAGAATCAAACATAAAAAGGCCCAGCCTTTTATTATGTTTGACATTGAATTTTATGTATCACGATCAATAGCATATATTTCTCTTACACCGCGTGGTCCAATCGGCTTGTTTATCGGCGTGGTTATCGGCGGTATCCGTCCGTCTATCTGTCTGACAAGGCCCTTTATCTCGGGAATGCGTAAAGGTATCATGTTGAAATTAATACCACATACACAAACCTACGGCCCCTTGAAGCTGTGAAAAAACCAAACCTCTACGTCAACGCAATCTAAATATATGGCTATTTAGGTCGCATTTCCCATACATATGCAATGGGAATCAAAATGTATAGGATATTTTCCGTTCACCTAGACTCACGAAATTTGGAAAGAAGCAAGAGCCCATAGCATCCTTTGTGTGGAACATCCGTTGCGAGTCTGACTCGCACTCGACCGGTTTTTTTTTATTTTCCTTGTAGTTCAATACTCTAAACTAGAGCTATACTCTAACCTTCGCGTACCTCGTATTCCGATTAATCGAATCTTTCCTGTTGGATCGATTATAATTTTCATCATAATTTTATAATTCAATTTGTCATAATTTTTTATCATAACTGTTTTGTTAAGTAAAACTTTGAGAAGTCAATATCGTCCCATCAATCGAGCCAGCCGGGAAAAAAATCGTAGTCAGATTGATCGAATAAGCATCGGACCACGCGGGGTATGGGATATATTTTTTTTTTTTTTTTTTTTTATGCTATAGGGGGCAAACGAGCAAACGAATCACCTGATGGTAAGCGATTAACGTCGTCCATGGACACCCGCAACACCAGAGGTGTCGCAAGTGCGTTGCCGGCCTTTAAGGTGGGAGTACGCTCTTTTCTTGAAGGTTTGATGGTCGTATCGGTCCGGAAACACCGCTGGCGACAGTTCGTTCCACAGTTTAGCTGTGCGAGGCAGGAAGTTTCGGGAAAAGCGCACAGTTGAGGACTGCCAACCATCTAAATGGTGAGAGTGGAAATATTGTCGCGTAGGGCGATGGCGGAAAGAAGCGGCAGGGATTAATCCGAACAATTCCTCGGAACACTCCCCATAATACATGCGATAGAAAATACAGAGTGAGGCCACATCTCTACGCAGCGCCAAGGGATCAAGCCGATCAGAAATACGTTGGCAGTTGACAATTCGAGCTGCTCTCCGTTGGATGCGGTCTAGAGGAAGAAGCTGGTACTTAGGTGCCCCTGCCCAAAGATGAGAGCAGTATTCCATATGCGGGCGAACCTGCGCCTTATAAAGCTGTAGGCGATGGGCCGGCGTGAAATACTGCCTCGATCTATTGAGCACACCGAGCTTCTTCGAGGCCAATTTGGCCTTACCCTCTAGGTGGCCGCGGAACTGGACTTCACTCGAGATGTCAACGCCAAGGATTCCAATACTGGCTGTGGCAGATAGGGGAGTGCTCTCAAAACGAGGTGACGCGACGAACGGAAGTTTTTTTGCGGTGAACGCGCAAACCTGTGTCTTTGTAGGGTTAAAATGGACCAAATTAAGTCGACCCCAATCTGAGACTTCTTTTAGGGAGGTCTCAATTTCGGACACAAGTATATTTCGGATATTTAGGTATTTTAATTTATTTATGTAGTCGTATGGCATGCAGTAGGCAATCAGGGAGCAGCTTGTATACATTTTAAATATAAATAAGCAACGGCTCAATTTTGTTCATATTTTAAATTTATGTTACAGAACATGGAGCAAGTACAACTGAGAAAAATAGTGAAGAATTTTGTGGAGAAGTTCCGTTCTCAGAACCAGAAACGTCAGCATTAGCAACTTATATCAAAGACAACAGCGATAACTTACAATATTATTTATCTTTTCATGCATTCGGACAATATATTATAATCCCTTATGCAAATGAGAAAACACATTTAGATAATTTTTATGAAGTGGTAAGCAAAGCTAATATCTTCATTATCGCAGTTGGTATAAATGGCGTTTTCCCCGTTGTAGGAGGGCATAATAATATTTTCATCACACTTGCTCGGTAATGGTGTTATAACGTGCAGGCGTATAGAGCAGTTAGAGCTGATTTAGTCCCCTAGGGAGGATTTTAGTACAATATAACTCCCGAGAGAGTTATGAGTTTAGTTTTAAAATATCGTACGTCATTTCACTTCAGACTAAGGAGGTTTTGCATCAGCTAAGGCTAATTTCAAATCTTCAAACTTGGCTATAAACCATATTTACTGTGTATTATTCAACTTTAATAAATAGATTCATTTGTATATTTGTTTTTTCCCTTACAAGTGTGAAGAAAAACATTTTATGCATCACGGTCGGTAAGAGGATTACAAAGTCGAGTCATTAAAAGCCCTCCGTCTGCTGCTTCGGGCTTCTAACAGACTCTCGTTAGTAATCCTGTACTTACCTCCCTGGATGCACAATGTACTATTATTACCTATGTTATGAGTTATGAAACAGATCTGACGAATTAAATACTTAGCTCGGCTAAGAACTTATGTACCTATTTACTTTAACCCTTACTAGGACAAGGGTAATATATTTACCACTTTATTTTTGAAACTAATTTCTCATTGAAAGGTGTAAAACAAATGAAATAAGATGTGACTTGTCTTGGCTGACAGAAATCCCTTTTCATGGAATAAGTTTTCTTATATATTTGCAATTTCCTCAATAATAAATACTTATATAAGCACAGTACGCAGCTGCCTACTCAGTCGATAAACAGCAGGATATACTGCCGCAGTAATGATTACTGACTCTGTAGCAGCTTACTGGGCCCTTACCATGACGTCTTAACGCGATTGAATTGACGACCTAAACTGAGTCGCTTTCATACTGAGCCTAAACTGAATCGCGTAAAGACATCATGGTAAGGCCCCTGTGCTTATAAATAGTTATTGAGGAACTTGGATATTCAATACAGACAAGGACAAATCCGGATAGCCCCTATGACGGATGAGCCACATTAATCGAATTATAATATTTAATTTACAATTTTTTCAGCAAAAGTATGCCAAAAACGTAGCAGAACGATCATTACAAATGCATAACATCCGTTATGAAGTAGGAACTGCTTATGAAACCGTGGGCAAGTTTTGTATTTTTTAATTGTTTATGTACTTTCAAGTTTCAAATATGTTTTATATGTCGAACTATCCCCCTGCCGCGATTTTGTCTGCGTAGAAGTAGTTATAAATGTACAACCCCGTTTTTACCTAATTGGGGTTGACATATAAAAAATCTGATTTTATTTACGTTTCAAGGCATTTATAGCAAGTCTGTTTGCCGTGACAATGTTTTTTAAAAGTGAGAAGATTCATTACCTTGGGCGGGACTCGAACACGCGGCTCTGAAATATACGCCCATCGCTCTTTAGCTGAGCTACCGAGAACACACCCAAGGCCCCGAATTTCTCTGCCATATCCCTCGTATCGTATGCACCTTAGGGGGCGCTTATTAACGTCTACCGTAGGAAAGTACAGTCAAGTGCAAAAATATGGTTCGACATAATCGACTCATAAACAGGGTAATACGCTCTTATTAGATTGGCATAAGGTGCTATGGGACATATTTTTGAGTAAGATGTGCACCACCATATTTTTACACTTGACTGTACTAAGATAATCAGACAATACCAAGTAAGATGTTGTTAAGCGCCCGATGTCATGAATTTATCCAAGTTTTTAATTGAATCGAATTATTTTTCAGGGTACCTGGCCTCAGGAACAAGTTCTGACTGGGTGAAAAAATCACATAACGTCCCGTGAGTTTTTATTTCTAGTACTTTTGAAGAGTTTAGTAGATAGTGTAACAAAGGATCAAAATAATATATTTCCGGCGAGGGCGTTTATTGAATCCCGATCGTAGTAAGGGATTCTAAAGTAGAATCCTGAGCGTAATGAGGGGCTCAAGCGTTAACGTCCAAGACGAAAATAATTTTTATACCGTGTGACAGATACAGGTTTTCACGCCAACTATGAGGAAAATAAACAAAACCTGTAATAACCGAAATGGGCATCATACCAATATCAAGATGCCACCAGATAATGCCTAAAAACATAAACAATACGTATATAAACGTGTGTGTTCGTTGAACGGGTAGGTGCCACTTTGATTTCTCCTAGTAGGAAAGAAAAAAGCATATTTCGAATAGGTGGTATGAAAAATACTTTTGAAGAGAGACGAGTACGGTAAATCGCCTGTAACTGGTCACCGTCCAATAACTGGCCATCTTATACTGTTCACCTACACACAGTTCATTTTTATTTTCAATTACTGGCCGCCCACCAGTAATTGGCCACCTCATACAAAAATGAATAATATTTATAGGTCAATAGAATTTTCAATAGTATCAGGCGGTTTTTCGGTTGGTATATACCGATTACCAACCGGCAAACCAATCATAAAAATTGGTCAGCTATCGGCTAGTTCTAAAAGTTCATATTACTTAGCAACCAACTAAGCCGATTGTTGGTTAAAAAAACACTAACCGTCCACCTAGGTGGATAGCCTGGTTGGTCGGCTAGTAAATAGACGAAACAATTGAGTCAAAATTAATTAGGTACTTAATATTGTCTTCTGTTACCGTGATTGTTATTCATTGAAATTAGACACTTTAGAACGGATTAATCGCATTTATTAACACCACAATCGCAATCGCATTTATCCTACGTTTCGAGCCCTTTACAGCACTCGTTTTCACAGGGTTAAGATGATGACTGAGAGAATGCGAATTATCTCCCGTGTTAATAAACGCGATTAATAAACGCGATTAATCCGTTCTAAAGTGCTTAATTTCAATAATTAGGTACTTCTAAAACTACAGTGTTACTGATAACAGTTCTTAAACGCTTATTTAGGTTAGTCGGAGTCCCTTTAGTTCTGGTAAAAATTAATTATGTTCATTTTATATGACCACGACCTTAAGGCCTTTTGTCCAACGTAATAAAAAAAAATTGAACCCTACATGCAGGCCCTAGCGACCAATGGAAATTAGACTTTACTTGTTTTAATATACTACATACAACATGTCATATAACATGTCTAGCTATTTTCGACTTTATAGACGTGAGTAACCCGGTCTAAGTATATTAATATGTCTAATACTCACGGGAGTTTTCTATTTAAAATTTACTTGTTTTGTTTTCAGTTACGTGGTGACTATTGAGCTCCCGGACCAAGGTTTCTACGGGTTTGCTTTACCGAAGCACCACATTTTACCTACGTGTCAGGCAACTATGGACTCTATTTTGCCCCTCTTTGCGACGAAGGATCCTAATCTGAGAATGACTTATGGTTACAGTGGTGTTGAACGATGCAGAATCTTTGAACCTATGTTTATTGTTATGTATTCGTGTATCTATTTGGGTTTCGTTACCAACTTTTGTTTTTTGTAAATGTAATCTAATTTATTCACAAAAATAACTAAAAATATATAACAGTAAGTTACAAGCTACCTTGTTTTTGTTAATTATTTTTATTATTGGTTATCGCAGCAGATTCAAAGTTTCAGACAACCAGAATTTCAAAACGTTCCTTTTGCCCTGGCACTAATTTTATTTACTCTATCTGACCATATATTTCTTAAGTAAGTATAAATAATTATAGAAATTAAACTATCGTAAGACATATTACGCTATGCCCATCTGCATCGCGCACTGTTATCCTAAAGGTCTCTGTAACTTGTCACAGGTATTGATTGAAAATACGTGAGTTTTATCCATAATTTATTATTATATAAATAATTATATCGGCAGGCAAAAAGACACCTGTTATTATGTAGCATAAGAGTGCGGCACAGCATCTCACGGGCTAGAAATACAGCTGTCATTGTCTAATTTGAAGAATCCCCCGTCAAAACTCATCAATCTCATAATTAAAGTCATACACCCGTCCTTTACTTCCTTACCAAGTAAAGAAAGCGTTCAAAAAAGATGTAGATATATGTTTGTTATATCTCCGATTCCGTAGATTGTCACAGTTTTGCTGACTTCTCTCTGACTCAATTCATCCATGCAACCGAATTAAATCAATGCATTACAACTTTATGAGTCACATATTTTGACAGTGGATTTTTCAGATTTCGTAAGACGCTGGTAAAAGGTTAGACTTATTTATTTCATTTTAGTTTAGATTATTATTAGTAAAGTAAAATTTTCAATCCCATTTATGTTGTACGATTGAGACACAAATAATAATCCAATAAAAGGAATAAACGATTAATTCACATACAAAAGATAAAGCAACACCCTAAAAACTGGACAATTACTACTCATCAAGCTAAATTCTAACATAACTCGCAGCAATACAGCTCCAATTCATTTGTATTTATCCAAAACGATACTCATGCCATTAATGATGGAAGCCATTGTCCAATAAAACATGGCCTCTCAGGGCGCGCCTGAGTGTACCCCCTTGGTTATGTGGATAGCACTGCGGCGGGTCTAGATATAATGGATGATGTTACCAAAATAAATGGCACTAGATCACGTGATATGGCGATTTGTCGTGACGCCTAAACGATTACACGGCTCATTACTCATATTACCACCTTTGATAACATCATTTTTGCTTCCATTACAGAATTTATTGACTACCGAGACAGCAGATGTTTTTCTACGTGAGAATAAGAATAGCTGATTAAATGGCCTTTATCACGCTAATTTCGAAATGTTTAATAAAATAACGTGATATTAAATAGTTTGTGATTGTAAAGATAAACTATAAAAGCGTAAAGTAAATTAAAATAGTGGTCATAGATTTGTTATTTGATATCAAACACGCACTATATATTATATTGAAACAAAGCTTGCTATGACAATAATAACCACCATGTACTTACTTGTAACTGTACCAAATATAAATAGGGTAAATGTAAATAGCGCATCACCAATAATTTGGAATCAAACAATCCAGACAAAATAGAAAGACACCTCGTAGAACAAGTAATATCTGGTGACTGAACTATGATGATGATCCCATATTCCATTGGCTCACAATTGTCAGGTAAAAACAAAAAGAAACATAGATAATATAATGAACGCAGGGTCATGGTGTTATTAACGCGGTTAATCCGTTCTAAAGTGTTTATTTTCAAGGAATTGGATGCGGTTTGAAGTGCATTTAATATTTGAAAACGTCTTTAAAACACTCCAAAATCTGTGCTAAAATCATAAATGAAACACACCCATTGTGCCGAGTCCAAGTGAGCTGAAGTGGGACACTCGGGCCTTGGCAAGAACACTGCTGTGTCTTTAAATTCCCGGCTTAATTCGTTCCGCTGTAATCATTAAGCTAACGAGACATGCTGGCTTTGATATAATTTGTTGCAATGAGAATTTTGTGTTTTGGAAATGTTGCAAATATTGTAATATCACACAAATTAATATTACAAAAAAAAATGTACATTATTTTAGACATTCATTATTTATATAATAACAATATTTAAAAAGCATACAATATTTATTTACGCTTTACAGCATCTATATCTTACTAAAGCTACTCTCCGTAACTTTCAATGGTTTTTTGATAATACTCTTACAGTTCAAAATTTGTAAGATGTCATATTATAAAATTATCAATAACCAATGATATATTATTAACCTATCCGTAAACTGAAAGCTTTCATTCAGGTATGCGTTGATTAAGAGTCAGACAGGTCATAATCATTTATTCAATGTAGATTTTCTTATACATCTAAAAACTTTGGATTTTACTCGTATTTGCTAGAATTAAAAGATTTCTCTAAATTAGTCCGGTTTTAATATATAATGCGCTCTACTTGAGATGTTTCCCAAGCTACCACCGCAAACTTTCCTGGCCCAGTTCCAATGCTCATTACTTAAAACATTATCTTCTATTCCGTTATACAATTTGCTATCTCTTACATACTAAAGGTATTGGAAAAGGATGGCATATTTTCTTGTCGATATAACGATTCTGAATGTGCAAGGCAGGTTAATTGAATAGAACACGGGAACTCCTCCGTTCTAACCTTTTCTATTTAATAAGAGAACGCTTGGGTGGTTAGTTTTTTGCTGAATGCACTTATTTGGCTTAATCGATTTGGAGTCTAGGCTCTTTACATGATGAATGGATCTGAAACGAAAGTTCGTAGGTTTATTAGTGTTGATAGTGATTGCAATTCTGTAACTAACAAGAAATTTAGGTATAGAACATTAAGATAAAAGCAACAATTTAATTAAAGCCCGATGAATAAAGGCGGTTAGAAGTGTATATCTGTAGTAACTTCTAAACGTGTGTGAATTTTTCCATCGAAATACTTATTTTTCGGGGTGGTTCTAAACTATGTTTTGGTGACCATAAAAGGCGTTTATTAAATATTCAACTCAAATTGGAATCCGTTACAGTATCTCATCTAATATTGAGGCTAAACCAGCCAAGACAGTGTTTAGATATTTACGAAGATTGTCATTAGAAGCGACCACTGGCGATAGCGGCAAGTGGTGGACTGCGGGCAAGCACCCTCTCTGCCCTGCTTCTCCTGCTCTTTATGACGATATTTATAAAGAACGCAACATGTCGAGCGAAAATCGATTTAATTACGTGAGTGACCTGTTCTAATTTTTCATTAATTTTTCGAAAGGGCTCTGCGTGTTGGCTTTGGCTCCGCGTACGCTTCCCAAAGGTCCGGAACACCATTGTTCCGTGATGGGAAAGACATACAAGATTGTATACTAATATTATTTAATACAGTAAGTGTTCCCCATATTTCGTTATAGGCTCAGTTGTATGGAAGCGACTCAGTTTAGGTCGTCAACTGAATCGCGTTAAGACGTCATGGCAAGGGCCATGGTCATGGACGACTTTTGAATTTCAATTTCTACTTACAAAAAGTTGCCGCCGTTACATCAATGTATATTGTATAACCATTTACTGTAACGGATTCAAATTTGAGTTTAAATAATATTTAACATTTTTCAGTCTCACGAGAGTCTTATAGTTAAATAAAACAACTTGATATATCTGATCAAACGATAGAAATGGTCTGGAGCGCAATTACAGCTTCGTAGGCAAAATTCGGATTTGCATCAATATATATCTATTTACGTACAGTCGCCATATGATATTTCGGAGCAGCCGAGGCGCTCACAAATATCTGAACACAATTCTATTGTCAAAGCGTTAGAGTATCTTTGGACACCTCGGGCGCTCCGATATATCTGCTGGCGACTATACAAACAGCAATACCCTTACTGACCATCAATATACCTTATGTCGTTGGAATAAGGATTACAAATGGTTAATTAACATTGGCGATGGTACAGTCAGCAACTGTTGTTCGAACAGAGCGTTGGCTGCGTTCATATCTTTGTTGCTGACTGTACAAACAAGGCACTGAATTCAAATCCATCAAACCGAACTTCAATTTGCGAAGCCCGATACTCAATTACACCAATCAGATCGCTTGGGTCTGCGCCAGATGGCTAATTGGTGGGATTCTTGTGATACATTGGTTTTGTATAGATAGCACTGTTTCTGTTTATTGAAATGGGACACTTGGAAATGGATTAGTCGCGTTTTTAGGGTCAAACACAACACGATATTATCATTGTTATTCATATTATAGACTATCAAAAATTAAGAGCTAGTTATAAAAGTTGATTTTATTATTTAACTCTTATCCACATAATAAGGTACTCGTTTTCTATTGACTTTAAAGATACTAATCATTACTACGTGCATGCAAGCTACTAACAACCGTGCACAGGAAAGAAAACTCTACAGTTCGACAGAACACGCAAGTTTTCTCTCCTGTGGGCAATAGTTAACACCTTGTGGGCATGTAGTGCGTGGGTAGGCCCCTCACAAGGTGGACTGATGACCTGGTGAAGGTCACAGGAGTCCGCTGGATGCGGGTAGCGCAGGACCGGTCATTGTGGAAATCTTTGGGGGAGGCCTATGTCCAGCAGTGAACGTTTTTCGGCTGAAATTATGATGATGATGATGATGATGATGGGCATGTAGTAATGATTTTTATCTTACAGCTCAATAGAAAAGTAGTCGGTCATTTTCATGTGGATAAGAGTTAAAAAAGAAAAGCAACCTATATGCATAGCACTTAACGTTTGGGTCATGTCTCATGTCACATCGTTTGGTGTTTGACCCATCATATATATTTTCTACTTCTCGAGTCTTTATAGCCCTTGTAAAATTACAAGTTTTCAATGAGTACTATTCATGCTATCCGATGAAAATATTTCTTTTTATTTTGGATTCGCGAAGTTGTTTGAAGTTTTTGGTTGTAGGTAGTCTTATATTCTTTATCACGCCCTACACGCCTACGCGTTTCAACGTGTGAATCGTCATTTCATTCTTCTTTTTCTTTCTTCATTTCGTCCTTTTAAACTGCTGGGGTGTAGGGCTCGAATTAAGTACTTCCACTGACTTCGGTCTCGCGCGAGTTGGGTCGCCTTCTCCCAGTCCATCTCCAATGCGCCCATCTCTTGCTGAACGGAACAGCGCCAGGCAGATTTGGGGCAGACCCTGTTTTCGTTTGCTAGGCATTTTCCAGGTCAGGACAATCTTTGATAGTTGGGTGTCAGGTTTCCTGAGGATGTTCCCAATCCAATGCAATCTCCTCATTTTATTGGTCATTAAAAATTTAAATAAATACCTTGCTATGTTTTTAATCTTTGTAATTGGACTTGTTTTAATATGAAAGTTACAGATGGAAGAAATGTACACCGTAATCTCCAAGAAATACCGAATACCCATTCATAGATATGTGCAGTAAGTAAAATTTGAGGGCACGTAAATTCGTGCAACGTGCCCTTGCCTTAATTTATCGGCAACGATATTTGTGATAAGATACTATGAATGAATGAATATTATTATAATTAACATCTAGCTTTACGCATTTGAGTCATAACATATGCCGGTTATGACGTAAGACTAAATTTTATTAATATTAATACCGGCAATTCTTCGGCAACCTGACCTATAGTAAATGATGAGACTGCCGTATTTCCAGAAAGAAAGATCGGCATATCTTTATCGAGTCGACTTAAGTCCTTTTATAAATTAAGAACGGCTTTGGAAAGGATTGTAAAATGCGCGTAGCTTAGTAATCCGGTAAGTACACCTATCACATAAAAAGTATCGCCTCAGGAACACCAGTGAATGTATTTTCTTCAATTACATAAATAGGCCTTAAGAACCAAGAGGTCATTTATAAATGGTTTTCTAGGTGAGTCTCTTCAGCAGTCGGAGCCTCAGTCATTGGCTTGAAAAGTTTATGTTTATGTCATGTATAAAAACTCCCATTGCCTCCCCATTTGAGAAAGAGCAACGCAGTTTCCACACCATATTAAAATCTTCGTTTGCTAAAAGACAATTTACAGCACACAAACGGAACAGAACATCTTAATGTACTCTGGATGTTTTAAAATATTAATAGCATCCAAGTAAATTATTATTGCCTATTGGTTTGCCCCGAACATGAAGTAACGACCCCTATATCTCGGCTACTTCTTAAACAATTTAAAAAAATCTGTTTATCTTATCTAACCTGGCAATTCACAACATGCCAACATACCAACGTCGGATTGTTTCAGTGTGCTTAACATGTGTTGTACATAACCGTATTCGATAGCGACTGCGGCATTCGAAAGTATGTCCGTCTTGCTCCTGCCAGAGTAGTGGTAGAGGCAAGATGGACATTAACTCATTGGATGAGCATTCTTCAGTAGACTCAGAGAACTTCGCTCGTTTCGCTGACTCTTTCAATGACACCATTTCAGTCAGCGAAACGAGCGAAGCTTTTTAACCTGCACAGGTTAATACAGTAAAAAAAGAGTAATAATGAAGCGTCTAAACGCTCAAATAGTTAAAGTGCCCAATAAACTATTCACAGCCACACCAGTAACCAAAAGAAACTTTCGAAAAACGTCCAACAAACGTGGCCGCGGGGAACTAACTTCTAAATCGGGGCAGACATCTTCCGGGATCACTATAGGCAAACTTACTCGTCCGGCAGCGGGGGCGCCACTTTCCACCAATTATTTTAAACTTACCAGACCTTACATCTTTGAAATATACTTTAACTCAAATGATGATGGAATTAATATGAATACTCTGATATTACAAAAGTATTAGACCCAAAACCTGAATTATTTCGAATAATGATATACGCGAAAAACCCGATTTTTCGCTAAAATTTGGTAAATTTTGAGTAGTTTTTGTAGCAATCTCAATAAAAAATTCATGACAATATTACAATAGCGCTGGCTGCCGTGGTCGGGTAGCCTAGTAGTTAGAGCGTCTGCCGCAAAAGCAGGAGGTCGCTGGCTCGATTCCAGCCCTAGGCATTGGGGGCCTAGGTTTTCTGTAGTATCTGACATCTCTTTCAATTTATAATTTATATAATAGTAGTGTGACTACTTATAAACATGAATTGATTCGGGCTTCGGCATAATAGCCCTCTTTATCGTACTAAAAGAATGAAAAATATATAATTTACGTTAAATAAATAAATATTTGTAGGGCAACCTTACACAAATCGACCTAGTCCCACGGTAAGGTCAATAAGGCTTGTGTTGTGGGTACTAGACGGCGATATTATAGTATAATTGATAGATACATATAAATAATTAAATACACAGAAAACACCCATAACTCAGGAACAAATTTCGTGATAAACACACAAATAAATGCCCTGATCAGGATCCGAACCCGTTACCTCCTGCTTCGACGGCAGCAGACCAGCTAGGCTAGAAGGCACACAGAAAAACTATTAAATTCACGAGCGCTTTTATAAGAAGGACTTTTAATGCTGAAATAACGTAAGTAGTTCCTCTTTCGGCCACCCGCACAGGTGGTTGTACATGGATAATGAATTCATAAGTCAGGTTGTCGGAGTTGAGTCTGGCGTGTCTGTCTGAAACAATCTGTGGTTGTAACATAGCTTTATTGGAACCGTAGGTATCTAATTCCAAATCACAATTGAATATGAACCTCGTTTAATATAGAATAAAGTACATTTTTCTTTGTGTTATAAAACCAGCGGGTTTCCGCGGGTATTATTTGGCAGGTAAATGTTTTGCGTAACTACATAGAGGGCACATCACAAATTCATGGACAAGTCACTTGCAACTTGGGAGCAAGTGCCAGAAGCAAAGTGGCTGCTGTATTGCACTGAATCATATTGTATGTATGTATGTATGTATGTATAAGCTTTATTGTACAATAACACAAGAAATACAAGAAACACAGTAACATAGACAATTTGATACAACAAAGGCGAACTTATCCCTATGAGGGATCTCTTCCAGTTAACCTTACCAGTATTGTCTTAACTGTTAACCAGATATTTAGTGATATTGTATTCAACAATAATAGAGTACATGATCAAAAATAATCAATTATACAATCAAAAATGTGAATTCCACGATTTAATGAAAAGATGTTAAACAACAGGTTGTTCTAATACCTTTTTAGAATTTCAACGCATGTTTATTTAAAATTGTGGTGTTTTTTTTATTTTGTCTGGAATCACAATCTCCACCACTTTAGTTGTATCAAACCATCTTTCGACCAGGTAGAGAAGATTTTAATTGAAAACCGTATTTGGCTCTTTACTAACATTTAAGAACATAAAAACATACCTACAATCTAATTAAGAACCTCCTCCTTTTTTAAAATAGTTGACAAATCTATGCCGCTGTCGAAAGCATCGAGCGTGCACATCGCAACGTCTGTTGAACCCTCATTTTGCCTCGGTTATGGCCTCGGTTATCAATTCTACAACGTTCATTCTCGACGTGTATTTTCGATTGAAAAAACAAACATGTGCATTACCACAGCCAATTCCACAACAACTAGTCACCCCACAAATCATTGCCCCAAAACAAGTACCTACCGACATTAGACGAAACAGACAAACGGACAAAAACGCAAGTGTAAATTACACGTGACATTAATCACGGACTGCCACAATAACATGGTTGACTTCATCTTCGAATAATTCTCTTTGTTCAGCCGTTGCCGTTTTTGCTGCTGGCTTAAAGCACAGGAGGGGGCGGTAAAATCTGCAACAAAAGTTTTTGTAAGGATTCGTTCGAAAAGAACAAGTGGCGAGCTACTGTACGGAAGAAGATCATACCATAAATAGGAAATCATGACCCTCAGTAATGAGAAACACGACGCGAGTAAACGGAGGATACTTAAGGATTCGTCAAACATATAGTATTAATTTAAATGTTTGATGTTTATTAGTTGAGCATCTTTAGTGCGGCTGAAGTGACAAATCTCGAACCTTTTAAGTAATTGGACACCTTAAAGTTCCTAAGTTAACTATTATTGCATTTTGGGCTAAGGTGTATGAGACACAGTGTATGTAACAGTGTACCTTACAGTTGAAGCAAGTAGGTATGTAAACATTAGTATCATTAACCGCTTACGTCTGTCCTTTCGCTCACGCTACCTCTTCTCCCTCATGCTTCTTCCGTCGTACATCACATCGTGTCGTTAAGGGCAGGAGGTGGTCCGATAAATCAGGGACGTCGTCTACGCTCGCCTGCAGCCGCTAATGCGTGTTGTAATGAATGAGTGCGATCCGAGATTTTTGTTTAAAATTACACGTGATTTAATGGTAAGTCCAACAATTGGAGGAAATATAGTGACTAACGTTTTTCGACTAGGTAAGACATCATTGAACGTGAGATATTTTATCACAAAATATTTATACATCATTACAATAAACAGAAAGAATTTGTAATGAGCAGCAAAACTCGAGGACGCATCAACATGGTGCTTGCAACAGTGCCGAAATATTGGATGCTCAGTAAAACAAACATACATGATAAATATCCTGTTTTAGATTGTCGTTATAATGCAAATCAAATCAAATCAAATCAAATCACAAAAGTAGCATTATTAACTCTTTGTTATACTGAATAGATTATTTAATTTGTTTTGTGTTATTTGATTTGTTTGATATAAGAAGAAAGCTGATGTTTTACTGTTATGTATAATTTCAGATTTTTTGCTACATTATCGCATTGGGTTAAACCTGTAAAGATAATTGTATGTGTAGAAATAAATAAAATAAAATAAAAAATCAAATCATTTATTTGCTTGAATACAGTCAAATGGATATTTAAAAAGATTACATAGTGGTTCAGTGTATTCAGCCTACAAATGGGCATGCAAATTATAATAAAAGGTGAAATAATATGTGTGCTAATATGTATATACAATTGGAAATTAATTCTTTTCAATGATGACTAGATATCCTAAACTATGACTAGATAAACATGCGGCATGCAACACTTATAACTAACAATGTACCTATATTTTTAGTATAATTTTTCCTTATAATCTAAATATTCTTTAACCGTGTAAAAAGCGTTTTTTATTAAAAAGTCCAACAAGTATTTTCTAAATGACAAATGACCATGTTAACCTAAAATCGTATTTTACGCATTTATAACACAAATTAATCAAAAATTATTAAAATTACAATTACGTAGGAACCGCAATTTAATTATCACGTCACAATGAAAGTATGAACTATAAATTATTTGCCGTGAGAGTAATTATATTTCTTCATATACATATATTTAGAGCTCTATTTAGTAATAATGATGTAATATCGATAGACAACGAGACGAAGAGAATGCACTAGTGAGCTAGACCTATTTATTATGTGTGGTTAATAGTATTCAACAATGTGTGTGATATAACTGTATGCAAGTGGCACAGAAGTTATACCGACAGTAAGGTAGGTATTAGATCTTAAGACATTATCTCTCTCAACTAGCTGATGCCGTGATAATTAGGATACTTTATTGCACACTTCAAAACAAAAAACAACATTTAAAAACGTTAAATTATTAAATCAAAGATAGAGACCAACAAAATCGTTACTTTTTGGAATCTCGCTAGCTTCCGTGAAAAAAAAACTTATAACGGTACTTTATTTCTTGTTATTGTTATTGTTATTAAAACACAGTTTCATAGAATTAAGTTTTACTGTATTTTATTTTGTTTTGTAAGTAAAATTTTGTTTTATATGGTTTCATTTTATTTTGTAGGGTCCACTGAAAATCAGCGTCGCTGCACTATAGTGCTTCGACAAATACTGAGTGGCATCCTTTTTGGGACGATAAAGCTTTAATTTATTTAGTTATAAGATTGCATACCTAATGTTGTTTCAAATAAAACAATTTTCATTTTCATTTTTCAGTTTCAAATAAAACAATTTTCATTTTCATTTTTTTATTAATTTTTGTTTTCATAAACATATTTTTTTTAACATTTAATATATTGTTTCATTAACGTAATACCACACTTGTCCGCATCCGCAAATACATACATGCGAACTAATACTATCGTAATATATAAGGAGTTTATACTCGATACAACTAGGTAGATAAGCTAGGATAAATAAGGGATTTAAATAAACAAAACATTGAAACCACACACAACGCATACAGTAGTGTAAAATACATAACTTCATTACATTATAGGTATAGGAGCATTTTGAATGTAAACATGACACTCAAACGGCCACCTAAAGCTCAGAAAACAGAAATCTAAAGCTCTATCAAACAAACTTCCCGATTCACAGACTTAAAATCAGTGGCCATGAACGTCCGGCCTTAGTTCAACCAAAGTAGCCAAGCCTTCGTATGCTCTCTCAAAAGCTATCGATCAAATGGACGCATTTATTCATGTCCCATCGTACCTATTGCATACCAACTACCCTTTTAATGTATATTTCGGACTATACGAATTTGCTCGAATCCTTTTCGGTCTCAACAATTCTCCAACATTAGAAAGGGATAGTGAACTGCAAGCAAGACGTTAGTGAGGGTTCTGATATGGAATCAGTGATGTTCTGCTATTGTTTTAAGCACGTCAGCCGTTGGCCTAGTGCCAAACTCTGCCTGTAATTGGGATTTCGATACTTGTCTCTGGTTTACTTCGATTTGTTACTTGACTGTACAGATCGTGTTATTCGCAGTGACTACTCGGATCTAGTCTTCGGGTACAGAATTATCGAGATTGGTTTCGGTCATACGGACAAATTGTATTGGGGCTTTAATCCTAAAATCCTGTGTGACTTCGCATTATGCGAGAATGGAAACTTGGTGATCCAGTTCAATAACAAGCGAGCAATGGTTGAGTTAAAACGAAGTATTTAATTCATCCACATTTCTATAAATGTTTTCTGCACTGAACATTTCTTATCGAATTCCAACCTACCAATTATGGAATTGTGCGTCTAGACTATAAGAATCTTAATTTTGAAGCATCTTAATTTTTTTTCATTGACTCTTACTTTCTCCATAGAAAACCTCCAATCGTAGGAACCTGAGTGAAAAGTAAACGTCTGTCGTGAAAGACAAACGACGCGACGAGTGAGCGGCCATTAATCACAATTAGCAGCGGTCGCGGTTGCGGTGTGCGGTTTGCGGCTTAAAAACAGATGAGCAGTTTGTTTATGTCGCTATCGCGTATCATTACTAATACATACAGAAAATAGTACACGAAACTGTACTATCCCTGCGACTTAGTCGTCTAAGCGATTTGTGTCATTGCCGACCTTCTGTGTCTATTTTGAAAGCACTTCGAACCGATAATCTTCAGGTATTCGAACGAGCGAGCTAACCAAATGAGATCTCCCAATCTACTTAGGCGATACGTCGTTTGTACATAAGGTGTTAACTAATTAGGCACAGATATTTAAAGGGACGTTAATTAACATCAAAACAATTAACTTTCACTAGAAAAAAACATATACTTTTTTTGTTTTAATTTACCAAGCAAAAAAAAAATTATTTTCTAAATAACCATCCCATATAATGTAATTACCATATTATTATGTCAGGGTACTACGAGGATTATGATAAAAACGAGTAGTTTTACCAGTATTTTATCTTATATTCATTTAATTACATTGTTAATAATTAAATTCACAACAATAATCATATAAACAAACTCTAACTTACCCAAGGCATCTTATCGCTGGCTTGGTCAGGCACTAAGTGTTATTATACCAATGTTCATGATGATAATTATCAGCTTCGCCTTCCTATATTCTATTGTGTGTAAGGGTTTCTGATAATTGGTAGGGATCAAATTATTCAGACTCCTATTTTCTACTATTTTTATAAACAATTCCATTTATTAAAAACAGGTCCATGCATACAAATATAAATCGGTACCAGCCAAATGATAAAAGCTATTTAACTAATTGTCACTCCAATATTTAATAAAATTATTCACGTAATTAATTTACCCGATCAAAAGCGTGCTTGTTTAATTATTCGTCACAAATGCAAAAAAGGTATTTCATGATTTTGCTCGTATGCTACCGAGTCCACAAATTACGCCAACTGCAGAGTTGACGGTTAAAACTAAACATGAAAATGGAGTAAAATGTATCTGCTGCGTATTCACATTAATTACACGAGCTCGGGTGAGTTGAGTTTTCAAGCTCATTAATATAATTTGACTTCAAAATACCTGAAGATGTTTTCCTTCACTGAAAAGTGATTGATAAAAGACTCATTGGTACGCGCCGGGGTTAGAACCCGAGACCTTCGGATTGAAATAAGTCTCAAGCTCTTTACTAACGCTCCCAATATACCAATCATGATAGTCTATACTTAACATGGTCGAAGGACGGAGGAGTAGCTAACTTCTAGAATATTTAACTAAATAAAAATAATGAATACACCCGCGCAAAAGTGCTACGAACGTATTACGGTTGACAAAGATACCTGTCATTTTATCTTTTTCTCATTCTTTGAAATAATGGTATCTGTCCGAGAGTTGGATAATTTTGTCAATGTCAAAGTATTATAAAAATATGAGTATATCGTTTAAATAGTAGTACAGTGCCACTTGTGCCACGTCGTCCGGTATTTGGCCTTGCTATTTGTTAAGTTTATAGCTATAAAACGTAACAGATAGTTTCTCAGGGGGCCGGAATCCCGGGACTGCCGCGTGATGACTAAAAGAGTGGTGAGACGCGTTTTAAGATTATATCTACTCGTCAGTTCACTGCAAAACTAGCTATCAATATTACACATTAAACAACGATTAGCAGACAAAAAACGAAACTATTCTACAGACATCCTCGCCATCTTGAGTATCTACCGGAAGACAATTTCCTACTTGTTTGGATGAGACAATGACAGTTGTCTTTCTCGACTGCGAGAAACCGTTGCAGCACTCTTGTGCTAGGGCTACTTGGCAGTTAAAACTTGGCAGGAAGACATTGTGGTCCAACTATGCGGGATACGATTGTGTATGAAAAATAATGTCCGGTCAAATCATAGAGGTATGTATGATTTCGCGTTAACGCGTAAAAGATATAAAAATGTGAGCAAAGCAAAAGTATCTTTATATGAATATTTCACGAGTGCGGAAGAGACACATAACAATTGAAAAACATATACATTTTTGCATCAACGCATCAACCTCGCTATACGAGAATATAAGGATATCGGTTTTGAAAACATGAAGAGTCGTAAAGCAGGAATAAAATAATTTATTAGAACATGTTATATGATATATGTTTTTTAAGTAGGCACACTACTATATAAACTCGTAAATTATATATTGAAAGAGATGTCATATACTACAGAAAAAGTGACCAAGGTCCCCGGTGAGCAGGCTTCACGTAATCATATGTTAATTTCGATTTCAATGTTATCAATGACGTTGACATCTTTGCGTTTACAATTTTTGACAAGCTTGTCATATTAGTTTTTTGGGTTCAAATGTTATCCGGGTAACAACTCGAAAGATAATATGACACGCAAAGGGATCGATATTACCTGAAAGATAAATTACACAAGTCACGTTTCCCGCTACCGAAACTTTGACAGCCGAGTTCGACGGCTGTTAATTTCCGAGAGTAGCTCACCTGTCAAAACGTCAACAGTTAAAAATGAACAGTAAAGAGCTCGCTTAGCCACCGATGCGGGCCTAATTACTGCACAGTAAATGAAAACCAGTAAGTCATATTAGCCATAGATTACCGGTATTTTTGGACTGGACAATACCGAAATTTCGGTATCGATTATTACTTTGTCAGTGATATACTTACATAAAGTTTAGATATTACATATTAGGTACATAGGTACATTGTGCGAATCGTTATTCTTAGTTAAGGACTTTATTACCTGCTAAGGTCTTCGGATTTAACGCTGTTTCGTTTGTTGTCACTAACTGTGTTGCCTGGCAATTGTGTATTTTATTGCGGTTCGTTTTCAAACGCTGCACTAAAAACATTCCCGTGTCCGGATAGGATGTTCGCTGTATCTAAAGTGACCATCAAACAACAATAAGACAAAAATATGAGAACATGAACTTTATTTTTAAGTGCAAAAGGGGGTAAGATATAATTGTCCACAGAAAGGTTACAAATAATGACACAAGGCACAGATGTCATGACGTCATTGGATACACCACTTTTGGTTGAACTAAGAAAGAAATATATAATATTGGCAAGTATGATTAACACAGCTAGCTGTCAGTGACGACGTCGTTAATGGGGACACCAATGAATGACACAAGGCACAGATGTCATGACGTCATCGGATACACCACTTTTGGTTGAACTAAGAAAGAAGTATATAATATTGGCAAGTACAATTAACACAGCTAGATGTCAGTGACGACGTCGTTAATGGGGACACCACGTGACGATCTCACCTTGTTTCTTTCTTTTATAGGTTAATACATAAATATGTTTACACAAAATACTCGTACTTGTTACACATTAACGTGACAAACAAAACTATAAGTATACTGTTTTAATACTTCTGCGGCTGAACGATCAATCTTCCGAATTCGCGCTCTTCTGCTCACAACAAATTGTCATTGCGGCGGCCATCTTTATTATAATTGCGCCTGCTCATTAGCGCATTTATTATGCAACGGAAATAGCCTTCCAGTTTCCGATTATAGTAGTGGGGAATGAGAAATAATGAGCGTGCATTTGACAAGAAAGATTTATGGTTAACTCAAAGATGTAACCTTAATCACACAAGGTGAATGAAATTTCACATGGAAGCCGAGATGGAGAGTACCTACTCATATTTTGAAACTATGCAAGAGTGGCGAGGCGTTCATAGATCTTGATTTCTGCCGGCTTCCCTTGCGTGAGCCAATCTAGCACATTTTTCCTTAACGATTCAAATATAAAGTAAGCCAAATCAACTCCGGCCATTTTGACGTTCGCCACACGTGACTAGTGCCAATGTACAGTTCAACCACGCTAAGTTTATACCGACTTCGCAATCCAGGCAGTATCTTTCGCGGGGGAAGAAACGTTGTTGGAGTCTACGAGAAACGTACAGGTTATGTCAAAAAGAGGTCAAATCTGTGTTGTTGATTGAGAAAATCTTTGGAGGTTTATGTCCAGTCCAATCACACTGAAGGTACCAGCGTTTACCGGCTAAAATGATGATGATGATGATGATAACTTTATACTTAATCATGTTTTAAAAGTTAACATGAAGTCTTAATTTATCACTAATATCGTGCAAACATGTATTGTATTAGTAAAATAAATTGATAAGACAATTCAATAGATTGACCATAATTTGCCTAGAAATTATGGTCAATCCAGTGAATTGTCTTATCAATTTATTTTCCTGATAAATAATTTCCTAACAGGAATGCTCAATCTATTTAGATTAGCGATAACAAATCGATTAGATACTCCAAAGCCTAACTTTAAAATGCAGATCAGTTATTGCAATTTCGAACTTATGTCTATGTCCATAACATTGCAACAAACGCTAATAAAATATTGTAAAACTAAAGTGGATTAACATTTGTAGTATTAAAATCTAGTTTATTTCGCTGTTGTAATAAGTTCAGTGGCATTTGTAACAATGTTGTGGAAAATAGTTTTATTTAGTGTTATTTGTACTTTAACAAGTGCTCAAAAACATCGATATGATGATTACGCGTTATACAAGATAACTCCACAGAACGAGAACCATGTTCAGTTTCTTAAAGATTTGGAACGCAATGACAAGGAATTGAATTTCTGGAATTCTCCTACTCGAGTGGGGGAACACGTGAGTGTTGTGGCTCCTCCAGAGAAAAAGGCTGATCTGGAACATTCTTTGACAAAACGGAGTGTTCATAATGAGGTTATGTTGGAGAGTATACAAGAGTAAGTGGTGTTACAAGAGTAACCAAGCGTTCTCGAGTATTTTTTCTTACTTATTAGATACATTGTCTGTTATAATAAATTAGTAAAGCTTGTCCAGCCTATGACGGCAAAGCAGTATCTACGAAATAGATTCATTTTTCAGTCAGTAATAAAGGCAACATTCAACAAATATGAATGATAGAGTAACTCAGAAGTTATTTGATTTCTTGCTTCGATGGTTAAATAATAAGAGCAACATAGATTAATGGCGCATAATTTTAACTTATATATTTACAAAACTTAGCCAACCTTCATGTGGTCGTTCTCTAATTAAACCAATGTTAATAACTGATAGGGACAAATTACTATTAACACAATTTTATATTTGATAGGTTAAAGTTAAAACGACATACTTATTCTGCATGTTTGTAATGCAGTATCTTGTAATAATTAAAGGTAACGAATGATCATGATAAAGTCAGGTTAGATATTGTAGTCTTATAGAATTCATGGATATAATTGAAGTCCTATAAAATAAGATAAGTAAAATCTATTTTACCTATTACAGAGCTATCGACGCTCAACTGTACAGCAGAAAGAAACGCAGTCCACGTGTAATACGTGAACCTGTCATGCACTTTGAAGGCTACCACACTCTTGAGGATATCACCAATTGGTTCCACCACCTAGCTGAAGAGCACAGTGACATCGTTACCGTGGTTATCGCTGGCACTTCTCATGAAGGTAAGGATACTGTAAATTATGATTTGAACGAGATTTATTTAAAAATTTGTCTGTCTCAACAAATCGGCGGCATCCCGCCGGCCGGAATGTATGAAACAGCCAAATTTTTATTCGCGATTTCGACATTTGCCCCATAATAAAAGTTATTCAGTATGACTTATACATTCATTTGTAGACTTTAAACAATCCTTTGTATTTCACTGTAATAAACTTCAAGAATGATTTTAACATGAGATGATCACAAGATAAATTTTCTCCCGTAGCCTGCATTACCTGCAAAATAATATCTACTGTTACTAAGCCGGTAAAATTCAGGTTAAGCTCTTTCAAACTTTATCAGAATTATCTTCCGAAAAGTGTTAATTGTTGCATATGTTTGGCCCGGAAATTACCTTGATTAGAAGATTGATCCATTTAACTGAACCAATGTTAAAATCAACTTAAGTTACTAACTTCTAGATATTTAATTTCAGGAAGAAACATCACCGGTATCAAAATAGCTCGTAACTCTTATCGACCAGCGTTATTCCTTGAAGCCGGCCAGATCGGAGCCGACTGGCAGTCTCCCACCGTCGTTTGCTACATCGTGGATCAGTTAATCCGTGGTGATGACCCTGAGGCCTTAGCCGCTTCGCAGAACTACGAGTGGCATATATTCCCTAGTGTCAACCCTGATGGGTTTGAGTTTTCTGATAACAGTGTAAGTGTATATTTCGACAATAATTTGTAATTTGCAAAGTTGTTTCGCAGTGTGTGCAAGAAATATTTGGAACCTTAGTCTATTATCCTGCACCAAAGGCTGACTGGTATAGAATGCATTAAGGTGCTTTTAGTAGTGCAATAAAACTTAGTAAATAGGAGGTGTTTACATTGCGCAGATCAGACTATGGACTAAAAACCGCAGACCACAAAGAGGGAACCAAATTGGAGTTGATTTGACGAGAAACTGGAACGCTCAATGGGGAAGTAAGTCCGTTTTATTATTATTTTCCGAATATAATTTGGGAGGTCATATTCGTATCAATGCACTATAATAATCGATGTCACTATGCGCCACTATTAAAGATGACCTACGCTAGACAAGCTGGGATGGGTCGGGTCGTGACTGATGTGATAATTTTATTAGTGATCACGTGAGGCTCTCTGTAGAAATGCGTGTAGAAAAGGGAGATATGGAATGATTCATTGGGGTTGAACGCTGTTGGCGCTGACACGTGCATAGGGATTTTTGTGTTTTCTTAAGTGACATTTACATTAACTTTTGAAGACGTATTTTTTTTTCTTAAAACATAGTTTTATTACATGGCTTTTCATTTTAGTTCGTGGTGGCAGCTTCAACCCAGCTGACGCTAGCTTCATCGGAATTGGTCCGTTCTCAGAACCTGAGACCCGTGCTCTTTCTAGATATATAGAAACTCTTCAACGCAATTTGGCAGGCGTCTTGTCCTTCAGGGCTTTTGGACAAAGACTGGTAATTCCTTTCGCACACACGACGGAGCCACTGTCCAACTTCAATGATATGGTTAGTAGTAATATCAATTTATTCATCAAACATCATCATCATCATCAATCAGCAAATAAGGTAAAAGTAAAAGTTTACAACAATAGCGTAAAGAAGTCTATCAAAATAATTGTTCTAGGTTTCTATACACAAAATCTTTAATTCGATTCTTGTGGTGGCGATAGAGATGAAGGCAGTCTATTTGTGACTATATTTTTTAAGAGGACGGTTTTATAGAATCACGTTTCGGAACAACGTTGCCCAAGTGGCAATATATAAACATCGCTATCAACGTTCGAATTGCATGGCACTCGGTAAGGGTAGCAAAAAAAATGAATACCTACTGGTATTCATTTGTTTGCCCCCTATAGCATAAAAAAAAAGTTATACGGCGGTAAACTGTTCATATACTAAAAGAGATTTATATTCTAAACATGTCATAGAATATGATACTCATTTCGCATTCGAAAAATAATTCTTGCAAAATTTTTCAACGAATGTCTTTTTAACTGTCATGCAAAATAATCTGTAAAATCAAATAATATTTAATCAAAACATTTATAACTGAAAATTAGTATTTTTGTCATTTAAAATGGATGCATTTTTGAAAAAATTAAGTTATCTATTGTAACCCTTAACCCGTGGTATGTCTAAGCACTGATCAATGCCCTCTTATAATGGTTAAGACATTTTCAGAGTCATTTTTTATTTAGGTATACAAAATAAAGGTTAAAAATATACTAAGTGTATTTGTTTGTATTTGATTTTCTGCCGACCATACATTTCCATGAAATTCGGACGTTGATTAGAATATACTATTTTATTTATATGATATACTTATATTTTGATATTACTTGACATTGGCAAAATTGTCCAACTCTCGGACAGACGCCATTATTTAAAATAAGACAAAAAGTTGTTTTTCTTTTTTCCAAAAAAATATGAAATCTTAGCTGTCTTTGAACAAATTAATATATTTTTTCACCATTAATGTTGATTACAGATGACTATAGGAAGAAGAGCAATGGGTTCGTTGTCTGTAAAATACGGCACTCATTACACCGTTGGTAACTCTGCTACTGTTCACGGTAAGCCATCTTGTATTACGAGTATTAAGGATCCTTATGCAGGCCATATACGTTCGGACAATACGTCAGATCTCTAGTGGATATGTCCGCCGGGCATCAGCCAGACAAATTTTCCATACCTACATTTATCGGCAGATACGGCATATATGCCCCAACCTATATGGCCAGCATTTGTCCTTAAAAACCGGTAAAATGCGAGTCCGACTCGCCCACGACGGGTTCCGTACTATTATCTATAAAAACGGCAAACAAACACGTTTGTTGTATGGGAGCCCCTTAAATATTTATTTTATTTTTAAGTATTTTTTATTATTGGGTACGGAACCCTAAAAAAGCTCATATAATTTAAACTTTCGTGAGTCATACTGGTTACGGTTAACACTCACGTATTTCTATCACAATAGGCGTGACATGTTTCGACTGCATCCCCGACTGATGCCCGAGCCGCGGAGGTGACAACACTACTCTGTCTGTCCGACGATGACTGCCCGATGCAGTCGAAACAAGTCTCGTCTATTGTGATAAAAATACGTGAGTGTCAACGTTTGCAATTTAATACCTAAAAACGCTCATATATTTTGTTCTTATTCGGTGTGATTAAACGCAAATCATAATAATTTCTGCCTTTTACTGTCTTTAACAGGGTTTTTGTGGTCTAATAGCATACCTACCTACTATGTGTATGTATTTTAGTGAATTTTTATTGAGAAATCTCGATTCAAGAATCAGTCAAAACGAATAAATCTTATAAAAAAACGGTTTTTTTCTACATATTGATTAATATACAAAATTCAAAACTTATGGCTCTATTACTACCAAAAATTAAGGTCATAGTATCATAAATATGATGAAAACAAATGGTTAAAATTATCTATAGTTTCGTCATAATTTGAATTGATGTAACTATTTTGAAAGGCGTAAAGAGTCTTAAGTGGATACAAAAACAGTTTCTTCATAAAAACCATTAATCGTTTACAAAATAAATTAAATACATAATCTTTGTTTATCTGATGAATTTAAGAGAATATTATTTATAAGGGCCTGAAGTGTCCCACTGCGGGGCAAAGGGTCTTATTAATTTCTCCCACATTCTCGATGAGGCTAGACCTTAAGAGAATTGACTATACTTTGTAAGGTCTAAAAACCACCTTTTGACACATGTCAACGCCCATAGACCGTAAACGCGCATGACGCATCGAAATTATAAATAAAATCCTGTAATAATATTACGATTTTTCATGTACTACATATTTTAAAAAATACGCTTTTTAAACAAAACTTAATCTTTTTTTGCCTTTACATTTTTTATCGTATTTATATCATATTATTAAACGATAATAATTCATTAGACGAACATTACATTATGATTTATTTATTTTCTAAAGCAGTGTTGTGACCGAGTCTGCAATTCCAATGAATATGATATTTCCGTCAGGTGTTAAAAATCGATTATAAAATAAAATGAAATCCGATGTGAAGAAACGGTAAATTAATAATATAAACCAACAAACCATTAATATACTTGTGCATTCAAAAATTGTATGTTTAATCGATTCTACCAAATCGTTAATAATCGCTTCTACCAAATCGTTAATAATCGCTAGGTTTGGCAAAAAATACGTCTTAGCCTCATCTGTACAAACTTTAATATACAAAAGTCAAAAGGTGGTTCTTAGAGATCACAAACTGTAAACATACTCATAATGCTTATTTAAGCGTTTTAGTGATCAACCAAGAACATTATTGTGTAACTCGCTGATATTCTAATTTCATTTTCTTTATTTTAGATGGATCCACAGGAGTGTTGGTGGACTGGGCCAAACACAGGTTCAATCCTCCGGTAGCAGCTACTTTTCTGCTGAGGGATAATTCTAATTGGGGCTACCTCTTAAATGTTGCTCAAGTAAAACCTTCTTGTGAAGAAACCTTCGACGGTGTCATGGCTATCATCAGAGAGGCAAAATTAATTCATGTCCTTTAAATTGTACATAATAAATTATTTCTGGTGACATTGTGGTTTTGTTTCTTTTAAGAATTAACAATACGAAATATGTGAGGATCGATGCATCGCAGCGGGACGAACTGCGCCCACCCTGTACAAGTCTAGCTAAGTCCGAAAAATGTATCCACTCAATAGGTCCTAAGGTATATAACAATATACCATCTGAGATCAAGAATGGGACTAGTATGAGATGTTTTGTGAATAAACTTAAAGCTAAACTTGTGTCTGATGCGCATTACTCGGTTGACGACTTTTTCAAATAAATCACACCGCCAAATTCTCGACTGATTCACTAATCCAATGTACCAAGATATGAAATGTATATAAATGTTAACAAAATGTAATCAATAACAAATCACAGCGCCACATTAACGTTTATGTTATTGAAACTTGTATTGTAGTAATAGTGATACAACTCAATTATAATTATAGCTAAATAACAATATTTGTACTGGCCCTATGCCTACCTGTTGTATAATTATGTAATACTAACACACTACACTGGTTCCTACTTACCATATTATTATGTACCTACCTGCCTGACTTGTAAAACTATGTTTTATTAAAAATAAATGAATGAATGAATGATGTGTGCCCGAAAACTCTCTGCACTTCGCAGCGTCTTTGGGACGGGCTGCTTTGTAGATTGGTCCGGGATAAACTGTATCAAATAGCAACCAGCCTATCGGAGCGCGCTTGTCTCCTTGCTGCTGTTGATGGGAATCCGGGCAGTGGCTCTAAGCTCTGCCGTGCATGTCATCTGGAACGCTTTTAAACAATTCTACTTTCCGCCTACGTATATGCCGCTCTCTGCCTGGCAGTAACCTGTATTGCGTCCCCATCGATATCGCTGTAGTAATCCAGTAGGCCAGTTGAGTCATCACCAGTGAACGGAAATAAACATGGAAGAGTACACTCAAACAAATGTACACAACGCCGGGCAAAAACTCGATATGCGCATATACGCTATGCTGCCAATCAAATTGGTCAAAATGTCAGTCGGTTTTCTATTATAAAATAGCCTAATACCATAATTCGGCAGCGTCAATACTGTTAGCTGTCATTGGTCCTAGTGCTGACACTTGAAAGCTACAAGAAAATGATGTCATTGGAAACGCATTATGAGTAGGCGGTTCGATACAATAAAGAACATTTTTCACATGCAACATTTTACTTGTAATAAGTTGTTTTTTTTTTTAAGAATAACATTATTGATCTCCATCAGGAGAATCAGGATTGCATCACCAGTCGCTGCACAGTTATTGACGTATACGTATACGCCTTCAAAGAAAATAATTATTGTATTCATTATAATACATACGTATTAACCGCGAATAAAACTCGAATTTGGGTTTATAAAATGAGGCATTTGTCAAGTTAAAAGTTTACCACTGTGGTGGTCATAATATGCGGTTATTGAACCCATCATATAGAGTTTATGATACTTATGTGTTATAGTATGTAAGTAGTACGTAAGCGCTGCCTATAATCGTTATATATAATCGTGTAGTACGTTGGCTAATTAGTTCAGAATAAATCATATTATATTCATCGAAGCTGTTTCTCTTACGTCGTTCGTACACTCTTAAAGAAACATTGTAAAATCTCAATCCAAAGATCCAAATAATACTATAGCCAAAATGGCTAATGAACGAATTGATTATTCCTTTATATTCCTTTATATTACTGTTATATTGTACTATCGCGTTCATAATTGCATGGACAGTTTATGAATGGATTTATTCATAAATTGCCCATGCACTTTTGGAATAATTGTCTGAATGGTTTCTACACCACTTCACCACACATGAAGGCATTTTCATTGCAAAATACGTTGTTGTAGTAAACAGTTTTAGACATCCGACATCCGTCACTCACTGACATTGCGGTCAAACTGAAATCGCGCGCGGCATCGTTTATTAAATAAGGACCGCCTACCGCGGCAGCGTCTTCGATGCGCCATAATGCAGCGGAAAGAATGTTTCCATGATTTATCTGCGTTCACTGGTCATCAAGGATTGTCCTGTGGCAAAAGCGCAAGGCATGCCTCCCGGTAAGACACCTGACGGATTACCGTAGTATCCTGGGAAATGGGACGGCCGTTAATTTGGGACGCGATGTATGCAGAAACTTTAATCCTAGGTAACCCTAGCGGCAATTGTTTTTTGCGTAGGTTTCAACACGTTTTGTATTTGCTTGCAATTTCCATTATCACTAAAGTAAAACCTCGTTGACACGTGTATTATACCTAACCTATGCTGCTCAAACTTGGTCACTCATTTAGAACTCCAATCTGAAGACTTACCAACATCCAAAGGGCAAGATATTCGTAGAACATATTATTATATGCGTATAAAATTGATGTTTTTAGTAAAAGGTTCCACTTTGTCGATTGTTGATAAGGATCATTTCGGAATGAATCTTTATAACCTTTTTTTTATTGGCTAGCGACAACGTGGTACGTAAGTATCATTAAAAACTATCACATATAAATATTTAAACTAGTAGTAGTAATATAAAATAACTATTTATTTGTACCTACAGTCGGCTGCATAGTTAACAGACCGCCCTGCTTACGAACTTTCTATGCAAGGGGAGGGGGGGGGGGGTCACCGAACATCATGATGGGTTATGGATACATTTTAATTAAAATAAAGTTAATAGAGTAAATTTGGAGTGCCTATGTTTTGATAATGTATTAAACCGTAACATTTTTGTGAGACTGTTATCGTAGGTATCGCAGATAGGTAGGTATCGCAGATAGGTAGGTATCGCAGATAGGTAGGTAAGTATCGTAGACATCGAAGATTATTATAATAATTTACAACAAAGTAAATATTAGCATAATTTATGGTACCCAATAAAAAACTAGTCACGTGCGAGATAAAATCGTGTTGAGAGGGTTCTGTATTAATTACATTCAAAGTTAAATTGACATTCTCCTCCTAGAAGATATGTATACGCGATATGGAGCGACAATACACGGTTGACAATCGGAATCTTAGTCAGAAAGTTCCTACTGTTGTTCGTGAAGAAGGGCTTGTGTATAGCTTTTGGGGAGCCAAGATTACTATGAACTTGGTAGCCCTCACGGGATAGGTAACTCATGGCATGACAACTAAAATAAATAAATAAACAATTTCAAACAGACCTAGTCCCAAACCTTCAAGCAACATAGGGAGGAGAGTCGGCATACGTACCAAACTATTTACGCGGCTAACGCCATAATATTTTATGGCGTTAGCCGCGTAAATAGTTTGGTAAATAGTTTATACTATAAATATTTATAGATATTATGTAATTTTGTACCTACATATTTTTGGAACCTGTCCAGTAGTTTTGGAGCTAAATATTTGTGAACCAGAGACAGAGTAGCCTAAAGGTGTTCCTATTAGGGTTCTTTTATTTCCTGTTCAAGTACGGAATCCTGAAATAGGTAGATCATAGCAGTAAAACTACACCATAAAGATACGCTTACATCTGATAATGCTTTACCGCATTAAGTTTATATTATGATGTTTAATAGATATAATTTTAGTTCACAGACATATTGTAAACAGTAAGTACTTACATTTTTTTTTTTATAAAAAATAAGTAATTATCTTGAATGTTTCACCTTGACCAAATAGTTCTTTCTAAACTGATTTTAATATATTTCAGGACAATATGTTAAAACTACTCACCGCCTTAATTTTACTTAGTAGCTATGTAAGTAGTGAAAAGTTTAATTTCACCAACTATGCCCTATACATGGTAACCCCGAGTACAGTTGAAGAACTCGGAGTACTGCATTCGATGCTTTCTAACTCTGAATTAGATTTTTTCGATGATCCAGTAATGGTGAATGATATGATCAGTGTGGTTACATCACCTGCATACAGAAAAACGTTTGATGATATATTAAAAGCAAACGATATAGATGCCAAAGTAAGCATCGAAAATATACAAACGTAAGTACATACATAAATGGCAATTATGGGTCCATGTGTCATTTTAAGTCACCCTTTGGTCCTACAGTAATCTTAATATAGCTTGCGTGGCACAAAGATACCAACATAATATAATTATATTTGTGCATAATATGTAGATATGGACAAATACTTAAATAAGATTTTCTAATAGAACATTACACGATTGAAAATTTAACACATACATAATTATTGTCTACGGTAAGTACTTATAATTGGATTTAAGTTATTGTTAATGTATAACAAGAAGTTTCTGTTTGCAGTGTTATTGACAATGAGAAACATGGAAAATACATACAACGCAACGTACAATCTATGACTTGGGATGCGTACTTTCCTTTAGATGACATTTACAATTGGCTTGATGATATAGCTGCTGCCAACAGTGATGTTGTTACATTAATCAATGGTGGACAGTCTTATGAAGGAAGAGAAATCAAAGGAGTTAAAATTTCTCACGGCAGTGGCAGAAAGAGCATATTCATTGAGGGAGGCATACACGCTAGAGAATGGATATCTTACGCAACGGTTAACTATATCATTACTCAGCTTTTGTATAGTGAAGATCCCGAAAGTCAAGCTGCTGCGAGAGATTTTGACTGGTACATATTCCCTTGCACTAATCCCGATGGATATGTTTGGACCTGGACAGATGTAAGTTTTTTATTAGATATTATTTGTTTTTGTGCTTTATTTATAGTCCCTATAATTTATTTATTTTTATTTTTTAGTTCAGACTTTGGCGTAAAAATCGGCGTCCGGTTGGTACTGAATTTGGTATCGATTTAAACAGGAATTGGGACAGTAATTGGATGGGTAGGTGCCATTTGTGGTACTTTTTTACAGTTTCTTCTGTCTAACCCTTCTCTATCCTACATTACAATTTGAATTTGTCAAATTTATATATTTTATTTCTGCTTTTCCCAATTTCTTAGTCTGGCGATTATTATTTGACTTATTAAAAAACTAAATGGGAATGTTTCTAGTATCCTAAAAAATAGATGTTACTGTTACAAATTGGTTCTGTTTTCACTTGAATTCTATAGATATGTATTGAATATTTGATTAAATACTTCGGACTGTTTTTATTTTTTATTATCTGATTGCTTTTTTACAGTTGAAAGTTCCAGCTCAAACCCTAGCAGCAATAATTATGCAGGAACTGCTCCGTTTTCCGAGCCTGAAGCGAGTACTTTAGGCGCTTACATAGAGAGCGTTGCTGATAATATGGAAATGTATATCAGCTTCCATTCTTCAGGACAAATGATCATGGTCCCTTATGGGAACACTACTGCCCCGTTGGATAATTATGCAGACTCGGTAAATATCGACTAGTAATTTATCATCCTTACCTGTACTGATGACTAGAAAAAGGAAGCTGGTAGTGGTTGGATGAGGGTCCAGCAGTGGACTGCAATAGCCTGATTGATTGATGAATTGATTTCATTATTATCATCATAGCTGGCTTTCAGTGATCCAATCTTGGAGATTGGCCTCTTCTTTCTCCTTTAAGTCCTGACGACCTTTTCCCCCTATCCGTCTTCATTCAATAAGCCGATGATGATTTATCATAATTGAAATGAATAGTTGCAAGTTTGTAAACAGATATTATATAGCTTTATTAAAAACAATAAGTGACCAAATTAATTTAAATGGAATTATATGTTTGCGTTATGATTAGAAAATTAACTAGGTAATCATTTTTAAAACAGGTGAAAATTGCCCGAAGAGCCATTGGGTCACTGACAGTACGTTACGGAACTCCATATGTAGCCGGAAATGTAGCTGAAGTCATCTGTAAGTAATAAAATGCTATATATTTAACAGGCAAAAACATTCAATATAAATAGAAATAGTTGTCATATAGGTACTAAAAAAATATCAACTCCATCGGAGACCAAGCCGGGGATCGAACCCATCATCAATTTCTCTTTAGTATATGGTATCTATTTCAATTTATAGGCGGATTTTTATTTTGCTGTCGTTTATTTTCGCCTCAGATTTGAATTAAATTTGGTAGGTAGGAGAGTTTCTTATTCTTTTTAAGATAAACCCAATTTTCCAGTATGTCCCACAATTTTTTCCACGGAGTTACGAAATCGTATGGGGTTTTCGTAACTCAGTGGGAAATTTATTAAATTTTTTTTGTGGATTTCATACAAATCTGATTCGAAAAAAAACGACAACAAAATAAAAATATGCTCTGTATATTCAACTTTTTTTTACCTAAAAAGCAAAGATAACCAGAGAATAAAACAAAGGTAAAAAAGTGTACTTATCTAAAGATGCAGCACTTAGTAATTATTGTTGCCTTTCAGATTTTGCCACGGGAACGAGTGTTGATTGGGTTAAAGAAAAACTGCGTATCCCTCTTACCTACATCTACGAGCTGCGAGACCGAGGCGAATTCGGCCATCTCCTGCCTGCCGAGCAGATTTTACCTAACAATGAAGAAATCTGGGATTCAGTACTTGCCTTAATCAGAGAAGGCCGCAGTCTGGGTTACTTTAATTCTGCTACTTCAATTCAAGGATCTTTCGCAGTTCTGCTCGGAATTTTGTTGTATTGTAACAACCTCAACTTGGGTTATTAAGAGAAAAAGAGAAAATAAATTTAGAAAATGAAGTTACCTGGAAGAGGTATAGAATGCCCAAAAATATCCTACTAATTTTTAATGTGCCAAAGTTCTAACTAAATGTTGAGAGCATGAATAAAATACAATAAATTACCTCAGGGTCAAATGGGAATCAGGCCACTATGCAAGGTATGTGTAATCTAGCAGCGACATTTAAATTAAGGACGCCTCACTGCTAAATCACGGTATGGACATGTTCAAACAAAACAACAGATTCAAGTTTCAGTCATATAATTATTATTTTATAATTCCTCCCTAGGGTTAACTGGTTAGGTTACAAAATATGTCCCTCAGTTTTATCGGAACCAGTTCACGTTAAGTTGGTTTGTTATAATATTCACTTAAATTTTAGGTAACACACGCCCACGGTCTCCTCATGTAGCTGGTAGCTTACATGGAAATGATGGCACTCGGCCTTACAAACAATTTATTTAGTTCACAAAGAATAACCAGAAAGTCCACTAATATGGTTCAGTGTATCATTAAGCAAGTTTATATCACTCGATCAACCACTTTAGGTGTAAGTTTTAGTGGGCACTAGAAGTATGGAAAGTGTACATCACCCGAATTTCACCAGCGGGGATACTCAGATATTCATCTAGGGCAGATGCCAGCTAGGAACGAGAAGTAACACGACGAGTAGACCGCTTAGAGAGGCTCATACCTCAACTAAATCATCATTATAAAAGCAAACCAAAAAAAAACAAAACAAAACCAAACCCCAGGGTTTAGTCTGGGGTTAGTCGTTCAATATCAACCGGGACATTCCTATTCTCTTACTAGCTCTCGTCCGGGTGACTGGGATACTCTTTGTGGACCATATAAACTGTATAAAGGATTGGGGTTTTATCCCCTTTAAAGTTTCATTTTCATCTCATTTATCTGGACGTCCTTGTTGACGCATCTTGTATCTAAATTCCCCTATCCAACGTCTGTGTGACAACGGTACCGGAACACCAATCAATCGACGAAATCGCCTTCCATAAAGACAACGCGCCATAAAAGACCTCACACACTCAAACCTTTACAATCAACCAAATCTATATCTCAAATTGTAGTAATGTAGAATTTACTTTTCCAAATAAAACTATTTCTTTTTAAATCTAGTATTTTAATAATGAATGACCATTTGAAGGTTTGAAGACATAACAATAATCACCATCCATCTTAGACCTGAAACGAAGTAAGTGTGAACGACCTTTTTCTCCGTGTCACTATTAGGTGTCTACCTTATCTATGGCAAGACTCCGGCAGACTGACAGTTCTTTTGTCAACAAGTTGAATGCTTTATTATTGTGAGATTGAAAAGTTTATTCTTAGTTTAATTATGGATGTATGCATTTATCACTAGTGCCAGAACATAAGTATAAACGTCAGGAATGTAAATTTATTATTAAATGAGTGAGATTTGGCCCTGAAGAGGCATATTGTAGCTACAAAACAATGTCGGATTCTTCCTTATAACAGTGAGTTAAAACATTAATTTCTATTTAAAATTTTAAGTTAGGACATGGTCTTAGCAATTAGATATTATCTTAGATTTATACTTTATTGTTTTCCTTCAGATTTCCGTATGAAATACTTGAATTCAGTGTTTTACTAAACATCCAAAGTTAGTGTTATACTTGTCGATTTGAGGTTACAAAACTAACTCCATAAACTTAATTGGATACTATAAAGTGTTACAGTTCATCTTTAGTTGGGTTAAAAAAAAAATTAAAAGAATTTTAATTTTTTTTTAATTTAAAACCTAGGGAGGTGAGCAAATTAAAGTACTATACCTTAAAGGAGAAGGTCTCTAAGAATTAAATACTTAGTTTCTAATATCAACTATTCTACTTTATTGGGGAGTGATCAGTTCGCCCAATTTTATACTACTAAATTATATCTTAACTATTACTGACGATAATACTATCGCGTTTAAACTAGTAATACTATTTAAATAACATTACTCTACTTGGTTTCCTAACATTAATTTCAATCTGGTGCACCGAATTTGTTAAAACTAATTATGGCAAAGAGAGCTTTTACTTTATTAAAGGATTGCCGTACTATTTACAACCGAGGTAGTAAGAGAAAGGCTAATCGGTTTAGCACATTCTTCAATACTAGAGTCTCGAAATAAAGGTTCGATCATGAAATGATCCTGGCTAGAAAGAAACTCTTACAGATTAATTTGCTTTCAGCCTGTTTTCTACTCTGAGAGTCAACGCGATTCACTAATGCGTTTTCTCCGCTAGAAATTAAGTGTTAAACATTGTTATCCCTAACGAAACGAAAGAGAGTTCATATCTTTATAAGGATAAAAAAATATCTCTTAAATTAACGAGCAAGAGGGTCGTCATAATAATGTGAGTGTATATCTTTATTAGGATATATCGTATATATTTTAAAACCAACATAGGGTAAAGTATTCTATCAAAGTGTCTTTATAAGGACAAAGGTAGGAAATATAAGGCCAATGGTCCGTATGCATCCGATACCAAGGGTAAAGTAAATATAATCACTAGGATTTATATTTTATAATAGAAAAGAGAAGTAGTTACGCCTTAAGGGGAGAAGACGATGACCGTGAAGTAGACGGCTCGGCTTCACCAGGTCGCACAATATCTTTTATATGAAAGTTACCTAGGAGTTTTCCTGCTAGGGATTTTAAAGTATAAACAAGTGGTCCTAGTTTTTTGTGTATAACACATTTCTCGTAACGGGGAGCTAATTTAGCCGAAAAGTGTTTAGCGGCATTCGACAATGGGAAACATCTTTTGTAAACGATCTGGCCTTCTTCCAGTTCTACGTGGCGCTTCCGCATGTTATAATATCTAGCGTTACGTTCATGGGAGGCGACCAACGAGTTACGCACCTTTTGAAATATAGTTTTTAACTCTTTGAGTTTATCAGAAAGAGCAAAACTTGTATCCAACTGAAGGGCGTTTTGGTCTAAGGGAACATCATCATTATACAAAGAGCCCTCTAGAATCATCTGACGACCATGTGTTAAGAAATACGGTGTGTGTTTGGTAACCTCGTGAGTGGCAGTATTTAAAGCGCATTGGATCTCCGCTATGTTCTTATCCCAATTACGGTGATCTGAACGTACGTATGATGCAATGGTCCTTACCAATTCGCGGTTTACTCTTTCCGTTTGGTTCGTCTGGGGGTGATATCTAGGGTTATAGAAAATATGCGGAACGCTATATTTGATCATAAGGTCTCTGAAATCTTTAGAAGTAAATTGAACACCATTGTCACAGAAAATATATTTTGGTACCCCGTGTACCAGTAAGATTCCTTTTTCTACGCACTTAACTATCGCCTTCGCGGTTATAGTACGCAGAGGAAAAAGAGTTACATATTTACTAAAATAATCAGTACACACAAAGAGGTATTGATTTCTTAAATATGAGGGAGGAAATGGACCAAGAATGTCACAAGAAATTGCTTCGCCTGGTGACGACACGCGTCGGGGAGAACCCATGAGACCAGGTCTAGCTAGATTTACAGGCTTATAAGTCCTGCAAATTTCACAAGTATGAACGTATTCTTTTACATCTGAGAAAAGTGTAGGCCAAAAGTATATTTCAGCAATTTTAGAATGAGTCTTGGCTACCCCAAAATGTCCTGCAGTAGGATCATCATGATACTTCTTTAGAATCTTTTCCCGTTCCTCAAAAGGTAAAACCAACTTCCAGCCAAATTGGTCTGTCAGGCGATATTTATTCTTAGAGTAACGGAAAAGTCTATTGTTCTCAATTTTGAAATTGGGATACAAAGATGGTTTTTCCATGACCTTTCCGTAAAGGTCTTGATACCATGGATCTTGAGAAGTAGACACATCGATCTCATTTATATGAATACGTGAAAGGCAATCAGGAATGATATGTTCTTTACCCTTCCTGTGTATAATTTCAAAATTAAACTGACTTAGTCTGCACGCCCAACGGTTTAGACGACCAGTTGGATTTTTCAAGTTGGTAAACCATTTTAACGACGCATGGTCAGTTACAATGTAGCATTTTCTACCTTCTACGTATGCTCTATACTGCTCTAATGCATATATAATACTCAAAAGTTCGCGTTCGGTAGCCGAATAAGAGACTTCTGGCTTATTTAGAGTACGACTACAGTAAGCTATAGGATGATCGACACCGTCAAACTTTTGCATCAGTACCGCACCGATGGCATACGAAGAAGCGTCAGTATGTATGTAAAAATCATTATCGAAGTTAGGGCATTTAAGAATAGGTGCTGACACTAAGGCAGATTTCAGTAAGTTAAAAGAATCATTGGCTTCATTTGACCAAACAAATGGAACCTTTTTGCTAGTTAGCCGTGATAACGGACGAGCAATTTTAGAAAAATTATTTATGAAACGCCGGTACCAACCGCACGTTCCCAGAAAACGTTTCACTGCTTTTGCATCTTCAGGAATAGGAAAATTCAAAATGACATCAATCTTAGACGGATCTGTTCTCAGACCGTGTTTATCAATAAGGTATCCTAGATATTTAAGTTCACTTCTACAAAAGAGCGATTTTTTCATATTAATAGTTAAGTTAGCAAATTTTAGTTTTTCATATACCGCATTTAACAAACGTATATGTTCATCAAAATCAGAAGTACAAATGATGATGTCATCAATGTAACAGAAAACTTTATTATCGAACTCAGCAGTGAAAAGATTATCCATTAAACGTTGCATAGTTGCAGCAGCTCCGACCAAACCAAAACACATAACATTGTAATGAAATAGGCCCTTTCCGGGTACAGTGAAGCTAGTTTTTTCTTTAGAATCATTACTAAGAGGAATTTGATGATAAGCGGCACTTAAGTCCAAGGAAGTTAAAAATTTTGCATCGCGTAAGTTATCTAAGATATAGTGAACGTATGGAACTGGGTAAGCGTCTGATTTCGAAACCGAATTCACTTTCCTACTGTCTAAGCATAGTCTCATATCCCCGTTAGGTTTTTCCACCATGACGACAGGCGAACTCCAAGGTGAGTGAGATGGTTCTACTATTCCCGCTTTTAACATACGATCCACTTCTTTCTCTAAAGCTTGTTGTTTTTGAGGACTAAGCCGATAATATTTTTGTTTAATAGGAGGTGAGTCTCCCGTATCTATTATATGTTCAATTAAATGTGTTTTTCCTAAACCCACTTTATCAGTATTAATTTGGTCGAATTTTTCTTTCACCGCTTCAAGCTGGTGTTTTTGTTCATAAGTCAAAGAGTCAGAAGTTATCAAACCCGTATCAGATTTAGATAAGTCGAGACTAGCCAAGTGGTGTTCATCACCCTTGGGAATATCAGTAATAAGTCCAGGTGCTAAGTTAAATGTTCTCCAAAAATTTAAACCCAAAACTATAGGTTGAGCAAGTTGTGGATGAATATTGAAATGAACCAATTTAATTTCTCCTCTATAATTAATAGGCAAAACCATGAATTTTGTACATATCAGGCGATTATCGTTGGCTACACGAATAATTACTGGCTTTTTGTGAGATTGGATAGCAATCCCACCTGTAACAAAAACTAGATGACTATCTTTACCTAAAAAGCTGGTACTAGCACCAGAGTCTAACAGACCTCTAAAATTTAAACTTAGTATATTTAAAAGAGCATAAACTCGGTCATCTCCCTTTGGAGGATTAAAGAAAATTGTCTTTTCTGCAGAAAAGGGAGCAGAAGGGTTATAGTTGTTATTTTTAGAAAAGACAAACTTATTTAGTTTTTTGGCGGAGTTTTACATTTAGAGCATTCGGGAGTGCGGACTCCTTTTTCCCCACAACGAAAACATACAATGTCCCGAGAAACAAAACACGACTTAGTAGTGTGGTTAGTTTTCCCACATCTGAAACACTTAACTCCAGACGAATTCTGTGACATCGAAGCAACGAACTGCTTCGAAGGGTTATAAGGACGTGACGGATAACGACGACGATCCTGATTATTATTGGCAGCAACATCCGAAGTGTTAGGTTCCGGCTTCTTAGCTAACACCGGTTCACGAAATGTGCTTGCTTTAACCTGAGCGAGTTCTATCCGTTTACATAACGATTTCAAGTGTTGAACAGAGTCAACATTGTGTAAAGCCAAATCCCTAGAATATTCAGGACGAATATTTCTCATCAACGTATCAAGTTTTTCCTGCTCTGGAACCTCCTTCGTCAAACGCTCGTACATGCCCAGAACAGTCGAGACAAAATATACAATGGTTTCAGACTTGGCCTGAGTCCTTGAACGGATCTCCTGCAGCAATTGGTAATCCAAGTCTGGAATATCAAATTCTTCCCGTAAAGCGACGGTGACCTGTTGATAAGTTAGAAGTGTATTACGCTGGGATCGGAACCATGACAACGCTGGACCCTCTAAGATTTCAGGAAAACCCCTGTATATACGGTCTTCTGAAATAAGTCTTGCGTTCCGCAGCTCCTCCAACCTAGTAAGGAATGAACGCACACAAGTGTCACCCTTAAATTTCAAATTTAAAGAGTTAATATTAAAAGTCTTGTCCGGTTTGTACACAATTTCCCTAACCACTTGAGTTTGGGCCGAAGAAAAGTCCTCATCATCAGAATCAGGTGATGATGCAGCACTATCCTCCTCTAATAGTTCCAACAAAGAATCTAACATGGCTTTAAGAAGCTGTACCTCATTCGACTCCTGTAATCGAGAGAGACGGCACAAAAGATATTTAACCCGAGATGACAGGCGGTCTCTAGCAGACGTAGACAAATCCTCCGAAATCTCTTGCTGAATCTCCTCCGCTTTGCGTTGACAGATCTCAAGTTCCACGGCAGGATTGCTTTGAGCCATCTCCGGAAATTTTAAACTACCTTTCTTGGCGAGAGCGGCTGTTTGTTTCAGCGCCTGACACAAACTAGTTCTACGAGATTCTGGGTTAACGGGAAGCTTCCGTATCGCCAGCTCATGTGTGATCTCGTCTTTATGTAGGTGAGTGATTTTACAACCCGCTTTTAAGAAATCCATGTTAGTTAATGTATCTTGTATGTACCTTATTCAATTCAAGAATATTCAAAATTATTCGAGTTATTTAAACTTACTTAAATTTTCTTATTCAGATTTTAGTCACATCCGGTAGTTGAGTAAAACTCTATTTATAATCACTTAAGCTAAGCCTCAAAGTTTGCAAGCTTAAGGGCTGCTTAAATAAAAATTGACATACAATTTTTTAAATTAAGTGTTCATATTTCATAACACTATTTCAAAGTGTAAGGTATAAAGAATATTTAGAATTCTTATAGATAACACCAGTTATACATCAGTTGCAATTGCAGAAGTACACCTTACAGACTATAAACAGGTTAGTTGCTTGAACATGACCTATATACCTTGCGCCTACTAAATGAACACTAGTTTAAATGTTAATATAGGCCCCACGTTGGGCGCCACTGTAACAACCTCAACTTGGGTTATTAAGAGAAAAAGAGAAAATAAATTTAGAAAATGAAGTTACCTGGAAGAGGTATAGAATGCCCAAAAATATCCTACTAATTTTTAATGTGCCAAAGTTCTAACTAAATGTTGAGAGCATGAATAAAATACAATAAATTACCTCAGGGTCAAATGGGAATCAGGCCACTATGCAAGGTATGTGTAATCTAGCAGCGACATTTAAATTAAGGACGCCTCACTGCTAAATCACGGTATGGACATGTTCAAACAAAACAACAGATTCAAGTTTCAGTCATATAATTATTATTTTATAATTCCTCCCTAGGGTTAACTGGTTAGGTTACAAAATATGTCCCTCAGTTTTATCGGAACCAGTTCACGTTAAGTTGGTTTGTTATAATATTCACTTAAATTTTAGGTAACACACGCCCACGGTCTCCTCATGTAGCTGGTAGCTTACATGGAAATGATGGCACTCGGCCTTACAAACAATTTATTTAGTTCACAAAGAATAACCAGAAAGTCCACTAATATGGTTCAGTGTATCATTAAGCAAGTTTATATCACTCGATCAACCACTTTAGGTGTAAGTTTTAGTGGGCACTAGAAGTATGGAAAGTGTACATCACCCGAATTTCACCAGCGGGGATACTCAGATATTCATCTAGGGCAGATGCCAGCTAGGAACGAGAAGTAACACGACGAGTAGACCGCTTAGAGAGGCTCATACCTCAACTAAATCATCATTATAAAAGCAAACCAAAAAAAAACAAAACAAAACCAAACCCCAGGGTTTAGTCTGGGGTTAGTCGTTCAATATCAACCGGGACATTCCTATTCTCTTACTAGCTCTCGTCCGGGTGACTGGGATACTCTTTGTGGACCATATAAACTGTATAAAGGATTGGGGTTTTATCCCCTTTAAAGTTTCATTTTCATCTCATTTATCTGGACGTCCTTGTTGACGCATCTTGTATCTAAATTCCCCTATCCAACGTCTGTGTGACAACGGTACCGGAACACCAATCAATCGACGAAATCGCCTTCCATAAAGACAACGCGCCATAAAAGACCTCACACACTCAAACCTTTACAATCAACCAAATCCATATCTCAAATTGTAGTAATGTAGAATTTACTTTTCCAAATAAAACTATTTCTTTTTAAATCTAGTATTTTAATAATGAATGACCATTTGAAGGTTTGAAGACATAACAATAATCACCATCCATCTTAGACCTGAAACGAAGTAAGTGTGAACGACCTTTTTCTCCGTGTCACTATTAGGTGTCTACCTTATCTATGGCAAGACTCCGGCAGACTGACAGTTCTTTTGTCAACAAGTTGAATGCTTTATTATTGTGAGATTGAAAAGTTTATTCTTAGTTTAATTATGGATGTATGCATTTATCACTAGTGCCAGAACATAAGTATAAACGTCAGGAATGTAAATTAATGAATTAATTTCTTGTTAATTAATAGCATTGTTTTCTTGGGGGGCTCCGCCTTCCTAACCCCTATTCTGGCCCGCGATTGCTTTCATAATCAGCAAAAAGTTTAGAATTAACTGCAAGTAAAATAAGAAGCCAAGCTGCTCTTATTTTCTTTTAGTGCGGGGGATCCGTCCCCCGAACCCTACTTCTGCCTCTTTGTTATATTAGCCAACATATATGTTTTACCCAACAACGAACAAATCTGACATTCAGTTCTTGTCTTAATCAGAGAAGGCCGCAGTTTGGGTTACTATAATTCTGCTACTTCAATTCAAGGATCATTCGCAGTTCTGCTCGGAATTTTGTTGTATCTTGTAAATTTACAATAGTTATCTTCTGATAAGTTGCTTAGGATTTGATGTCCTTAATTATCTGCTTTCTTATCACCATCGACTATATAGTGAATGACGTGCACGATATGCTAAATGTTGACTTCTTATCAATGTGTATTTAATAAATTATTTCGTTAAAAGATGTATTGTAATTGTTTTACATTTGTTCTTTATTCCTCGCAGATTTCGCATTTTTGACTTCATGATTTACTAAAGGTAGGTACATACATAGGCTAAGGTGCTATTCGTGCTACTTGTGTGAATTTCAAAACGAAGACAGCAGATGCTGTGGCAAACTTGGCAATACTCGAGGATCAAAATTTTCATACCTTCAAATGAGAATGACTCTTTGTAAAAAGTCTTTAGAAGAGATAAAAGAAACAAAAGTGAAAGATTTTGAAATGTACTTTAGTCAAATCGCAGACATACACGCAAAACCCTCCTAAATCAAGTAAATGCTTGGCGGGTGATATACTTCCTTATAATTTACTACTAGTAAGTACCTAGAAAATGCTACTGACTTGTGGAGGTAAAACATTAACATAATAACTTTTACAGTACATATGGTGCTACATTACCGATATGCGATAATGAGCACTTTATGACTATGTCAAAAATTCAAAGGATCATTTATGTACTGTAATACGTCGTACGATACATGTGCGAATAGGTAATTCACAACTCGTGTCTATTTAAAACACTCCCTTCGGTCGTGTTTTATTATATCGCCACTCATTGCGAACTTTCTCCTATTCGCACTTGTATCGTAATGCACTCATTTTGCATTGAATCATGATAGTCACTATTTACATAATTATATTAGCAATAATATATTTTTACGAAATGCTGTTTGAACTTTGTTCTATTACAGCGACGAATATATTCCAGAGAAAATAAATACCACTTGTTGGAAGAAAATCTCTTTCAAACACCGCAAAATTGACTTTAGCCGGCAACGGAAAAGTTCCAAGCCAGAACAGTTTGTACAATATTAGCTCAAACAGTCAATTGCATAAGCTCTGCGGGTTTTGCTCACTCGGCTGCGTGAGGTGAGACCTGTGAAAAGTTTATTTTCAATCGACTTCTAAGAAGCAATCGCAATTCTAATGTTATATTTTTTTAGTTTGTTACCCTATCACCTAGACAAAATAAGAGTGTACAATTTTTTAATGGGTGCGCAATGGGCAACGGGTATGGCATCCCTGGAGTTGCAGGCGTCCATAGGCTACGGTGACCGCTTGCAGGCGGACCGTATGGTTTTTTGCCACAAACGTGGTATAAAAAAGACAACGTAAATGGATGGTAATGAAGTCTGGTTAATCGAAAGTAAATACCTCCGAGATGTTTAGTTCACATTCGATTCTATGATAATTATGGATCTATGAAGAACAGACAGAAGTCCCCAATTTTAAAAGGCACATGCAAGGTGATCTGCCGTTTATATGCAAGATGAGGCATTTCAACTCGGGTCATCCATTCGTAAGCTACAATACCACAGACAGACATACAGATAGGTGTACGCTAAACATATAACGTCGTTTTTCCTTCCGGTGTTATTATATTAAACTAAGTTAGGTGCTTCACAGTAAAACATAACCTGTATACCTTCTAAATAAGAGATAGGTATAGAAAATAGAATTTCTAGCAAACTTAAAAACTATTGTCTGACAAAGTCTGATATTTGATTTTTAAAATCTTTATAGATGAGATGAGAGGCATTCCAGTTTTTTTTTTAAATACTGTCTGTCTTAGACTGTCAGAGTACTTCAGCGTTTTAAAAACACATAAGTGCTTGTATTATCTACTCCTACAACTGTCGCTATTCTAGTTGTCCAGTCTCCTATATTGAACAGCAAAGAATTTTCTAGGAAATTGTAAATAAGAAGCACGGTGGTATTTTCGTATAAAGCTGTACCTACACAGACGCAAATATGTAACTACAGGGTATTCAAAGAGCAGGGTTTAGCAAAAACAATTTTGAATGTTAAATAATATTATAACTGGTATGCGTAAATATTTAGTAAGGGCTACAGAGCCAACACTTCGTTTTTGATTTTCTTGTGTTTTGTTTACCCCACTCACTTGGAGAACTAAAAATGTTTAACTAATATGGCCACAATAGGTCATTATTAATGAAAAATCTTTATAGGTATGATTTTGAAAAAATATGATCAACAGAGTCCGAGAGAAATTACTTATGTTTCAAAAAATTCATAGCGTCAAAATTAAAATGTTTGTCGTATAAAAAATGCTCTGCTTTAGGGATGACTCACACTAGAACGGGACGGGACGATCTTTCAGACTATAAAAAACGTCACGTGACATCCGAGGGCTCAGAGCTATCACGTGATCCTTTCTTTAGAAATTGACAGATCGTCACGTCCCGCCCCGTCCCGGCCTTCAATGAGGACATACTTAATAATCATCGTTTTATTAGCGCAAACCTTTTTCCTACAAATTCGTGCAAGATTTTCTCCTTCATTTTGCACAACTCTCATATATTCATGAATGCAAGATTGAGCTAAGCAAGTTAATGGTTATTTTCAAATTACTAGCGGTCGCCGACGGCACTGACCGTACAAATCATCCCGATTTTCTGTAATGCATTACCAATTCATCATACAGTGGAGGTATGCAAAAACTTATATTACGAAATGACGTAGGCGTTTAAGTTAATTTTATGTATTTTAACTTTGATTCTTACAGTGCGAAATAAAATAGTAGAAGTGAAACGCAAACCACAGTGGCGCAACACCAATTTTATTGTAAAATATTTCATTATTTTCGTAAACAAACATCTGTCAAACTTTATGTTCGTTTTATACGACAGAATGAGATGCATACATAGATATAGGATTAAAGAACTGGATACCCAAACGGCCGAAAAAAATTACGGCATAAAACTGCATCAGTTGCGACTCTTTTTCATATACTTAGTCTTGTTTGGAACGTAACGTTCCGTAAGTGCCAACAGCCAATATACTTTTAACAGTGTTGGTAGTTCTGTGTATGAATTTGATACTTAACGCTTATGTCGGTAAGCTCTTTTTCGTACGAAACATTTATGGCATCAATGCAAGTTCGCTAATGTTATTCTCACCCACATTTTTGACGTTTTTGTTATGTATTTGTGAGTCTATTTCTTTTAACAATTCAATGGATGCATAATATACAATGTTACCTACTAAAGCTCAGTGGTGACCTCTGTAAATGTCTACTTTTTTTCGTATAGTACATATTATATACCTTAAGTGATGTGAAAATATCCTAATTTGTGAAATAAACAAATTTGGTAATAGTGCCAGCATCCTAGGTACAATGCCTCAAGGACCTATTTTAGATTTAAGGTAGGTAGAGGCAGGTAGCTAGGTAAGTTACACTTCCTGTATATACTTTGAAAATAAATGTATTTGACGAATCTGTAGCGATAATATACCTGTAGCCTGAAAACATCATAAATATCCGAACATGACAAATAATACGAATTCAGTTGTCAAATGAAGTTATTATCCGAGAAATCATTAAAAGGCAGAGAAATACCCAAAGCTTCTCAACATCTCAAAAAATCCTATCTTAGCCCAACATACCTCGATGAAGCAGGCACAGCTTCAACTGTAAACTCCTCCAGTTTGTACCACACACGCGGAGGAATCCGTGCGCAGTTCCTAGTGGCCCGCGGCTCAAAGAGCTGCGATCGCGATAACGCAGCGCGAGACGTGGTTCTGTGGACGGTATTATGCAAAACATAACCAAGTTCTATTATTTTAAAGCAGAATTGTTTGCGAACGATAGTATTTTTTTTAGAACGAAAGGAAAGCTAAGCGCCCCTCTGGTGAGGTCTCGGTAGCTCAGTAGCGATCGGCGTGTATCCCAGAGTCACGGGTTCGAGTCCCGAATCGATTGAGATCATAAATCTATTCACTTTTCCTTTCTTTCTGACGGGTAATGTAATCATTTTTTTAATTCACATAAATGGTCTGTACTTAGAGCTACTTTTCAATTTAGTCTGTCTTAAGTTCGTGATACCTACTACTTATATTCTATCCCGATTAGCCGTTTTTGGCGGGAATTTATAATTCTCAAACCTGATGTGTAAACATTGAACGGGTCTACTGCGAATTTACTTCATTTAACTAAATATAGGTACCGACGTTTCGACACAGTTTTAAGTGTCATGGTCTCGGCTTGACTGATTGACGGCTTGATGTTATGAAGTCTAGAAAACTTACCGATGAAAAGATGTAGTGCATGAGACTTCAACCGACCTCGGTACTTTTAGTAATGAAACTTACTGAAAGAGCATGACACGTTCCCGAACGTTTCCGTGAAAATACGAGGAAAAATCATACTGCATCTGTACTGATGCAAATGTGTCTAAGCAAATAATATACGTTTCACATGCTAACAAATAGCTTACGTATATAGAAAAAACTCCTCATAGTTTTGATTCTTTATCAGTAAACCCTGTTGTAATATGTATTTACATGTTTATTTTCTGACTTTCTCCGTCTTGGATGACATCATCATTTCTCGCTGACCGGTCTCATATAGCCTAATAGCCGGCGGCGAATCTCCACATGGTGTTTTACAGCAGCCGTCAATAGAGCCCGGATTAATCACAAAAGTACTCGTATTTGCTCACTGGCCTTTATCGTGCTTGTGGTCAGCGTTCTGTACTTGCTTTAAGAAGCTAAGAACATAAGATAACTTTGTATGTTGGTTATTTACCTAATTTTCTAGCTGCCGTCGAGTGTGCATTAAATGTAGTAAGAAAATGTGAAAGAGTGTGTTTTTTTTTATGCTATAGGTGGCAAACGAGCAAACGAATCGCCTGATGGTAAGCGATTAACGTCGTCCATGGACACCCGCAACACCAGAGGTGTTGTGTGTGTTTAGCATGTAGGAAACGTGTCTACAAAAACACATAAAACTAAAATAAAATAAATGTTAAAGAAAATATTCCCCCCTCGGCATGGTACCGTAGACGCTGGCAGCGTTTCCTCGCTGTATTGCAATACTAATGCGTTGAGCGAGGAAGTTTTATGTGTTTTTGTTGTTATTGAAATAAATAATTATATGGAAACTTGTCATAACTAAAAACTACTATGTAAAGACAAAAGACGGTTGAAAAGTGAAAAGACGAACTATCCCACTAAATCAAGAATATATATCTACATTTAATCTTATAACTAAGCCAAGGAGAAGTCCATTCGTACAAAGTGCACCATTATAACCGGTTTTGAATATGGCAACAAATTTTTGAATATGATTTGATTTGCTAATATGTTGTAAACTTACTCAACGGTTAACACTCACGTATTTTTATCACAATAGGCGTGACAAGTCGTGAACGCCTATTGTGATAAAAATACGTGAGTGTTAACCGTTGCAATTTAATACAAGTAAGATTTGCTATTGGCACTGAGCAGGTTGGTTGACTATTACCTACGTTATTGTTTTTGAATGCAGCTTTATGTAGAAACATACATTATATAAATATACAGTGTGTTACCAGCAACTGGGCTTTTAATTAAGGACGTTAAAGTAACGTAGTCGCTTAACTTATCCGTGACTTTAATTTAACATTTACCAAAATTCCGACATGAATATATTTTTTAACAATATTTTAATTGCTTCTGCAGCAATGTACTATCGATTCCAAAATTGCATGGGCAGTTTATGAATGAATTCATTCATAAATTGCCTTACAATCGCCAGGCTTACATACACAGCCAAAGACAGCGCCCGAAGAACAAGCAAGACCGTGGTACGTTTTAATTATCAATTACCAAAAACACGCATAATTCTGGTTATGATCTTTACTTTTACGGCACAAGTTCTTAACAGATATGCTAAAAGCCCCTTGTTATAGTAACTGTCGCTCAAATAGTACCTAAATTATTCAATGAAACAATGAATGTTTTTCGCAAATGACACTAGCTGTTGATTTTGAGTTATATTAAATTAATAGCATAAACTTAATTTTTTAAACAAACTGTAAAAAGTCATCCGCATAGCCTTTTACGTAGTTAATTTAATATTGTTTACTTAGTTACAACCTCGAGATTTGGTACATTTCTATATCATATAAATCCATTCGCCACTAAACTGTTTTTTTTTAAATATCTTAACTCTAACCGGGTGTACATGTGGTTCAAGGATACCCACATACTCGCGAGTGGAGGCTACTTAATTTAATACATAAAATCTAGAAGCATTATCTAAACGGTAACCCAGGCACTGCTAATGATACTCAACATGCAGATGCAAATGATACCTAATGGAACACAAGTAGTAACCGAAACACAGATCAAATCAACCAAAAATGAACTTAACGCGCACTTAAATACGGTTGGTATCCAGATAATACCGCACCTATCACATGCCGAATATTCTAGAAATACAGCAAACCTAGCAAGCGTTGAAAATAATTAATTTGCTACAAATCCATTACCGTTGAGTGCTCTCCCGTGAAACTACTGGGTAAACAATAAATGCCTGCCAGCGATTTTGCTACACTCTTTAATGCATTTATTTTGACAATTTCTGGGTCCTTTTAATGCAAAAATAGTGGTATTTTTAAGCTCGGTTAAGTGCAATAACCAGAAAAGTGGTGGTTGTTTTTAAGTTAATTGCTGTACTTATAATGAAAATAGTTGTTTATTATACAAGGGGGCAAAGTTGTTGTTTAACTCTCGGGCTTATATTGAGACCCGAGCAAGCGAAAGATACCAAAAATTGGTTCAATAACTGGAATCTTGAGCTTTACGAGGGTCTCAAGGCACGAGAGTTGAACAAACTTTGCCGCCGAGTGAAATACAACATTTTTCCTCTCACTATTGCGAGGAAAATACAGACTACATACGATTATAAATCTTTTCTACATGTAAGTTATCTTAAAGAAACCATCAAAAATAATTTTCAAAATTTGTCATAGAGTAGCTACGCTCCTGGTACTCAGGTATTGCCAACAGCTTACCAAGTGCGGGATAAGACATGATCACATGACCAATTTAAGGTGTGACGTCCGATTGCGCATATTTACTATGGGCATATAGGACTCACTTATACTGGACTGGTGGTAAGTGATAGGAATTAGATTACTTTGCCCCACATGTGGATAAAATGCGTTTTTCCACGCTAGTTTTAAAGGACAAAACAGCGCTTTCCGAGCTAGTGAGGGGAAAAATATTTTATTTATCTGGCTTATAAGTTATAAGACAGATAAATAAAATATTTCTTCAGCGATCCCAAACTTTGTGGATCATGAATTTTTTTCACTTTGTCTTTCTTTCTAAGAAATTAGGTAAAGGTAGGGATTAGGGGCACAAGTGTGGCCTCGGTAGCGCAGTTGGAGCGATGAGTTATCTCAGAGTCGCGGGTTTGAATCCCGCCCGAGGTCATGATTTTTTCGACTTTTTCTTTCTTTCTTCGCAGACGTTTCTGCTTAAAAATAATCCTATTTGTTAATTTAAAGATTTCTTTTTTTTTTTAAGAGAAATATTTATTGGAAAATAAACTAAACTAAAACATATTACAACACAAATTTAAATCTAGAAGTATAACTAAACTAAAAACTAAAATAAAACTAGATAAAAACTAAAATAAAACTATAAATAAAACTAAAAATTAAAAATAAACTAATGTCTAAACTATAAATTTAAAGATTAGTTTAGACATTACATTTTTTATGAATTTTGTTGTATGTTAGGTATGTAATTTTGTTTTTTAATTGTCATTGTGCCGATATTATCATGATTTTGTTATAAATAGGCATGTATTTATTCTATAACGTAATATTCTGACACAATGTGTGTCAAACAGTGTTTTTTTTTCGATAAATTTGACACGTTTACTAGGAGCTCCCTAATATATCGCTTTTTGTCGAAATCAATAATATTTTATTTGTTTTTCATTCTAAATAAATGAACATTAAAAAGGTCCTTTAAGGTTACACGAAGGTAAGTGTCAAGTATGACAAAGCTGAAACTTTAGACAAGACAGCACATGTCAAAACACAACTTACAATTAGTAGATGGTTTAGTGACAATTTACATTGCTTCAGCTAATCAAATTACTAAGGGAATATCTCTGAAACTGTAATAGTTAAGACATTGCGTTTCTTAATGGAAATAAAAAAACAGTCGGTTTATGTTTATATAAAATATATATACACAAATATACAAATACAAAAAATAAATTCTGACGAGTTAGATAGATAATAGTAGGCCTAGCAATTGAATAAAGTCTGGCCACAAATAAAACCCCGTGAAAAGCATCAAAATACAATCGAGAATCATTGGTCGCATCCCAATCACGCATGTTCCGCCATGCGACCATCGGCCTCACGTGGTTTCCGATAAATTTGCTGTGTCCTACATATTTTATTGTTGCTTTGTTTGTACCGAATATGGCCGTCGCGTCGCTTTTGTTTCCATGTTGCAATTGAATTTCTAGTTCCAGTGTGAATTTTCTTGTTGAGTTATTTGTTTGTGTTAAGCTATTATGACTTAAAATTATGTTAGGATTTTATTCGTGAACTTTCAACCTCGTTTGTAACCAGTTAACGGTTTAATTTAAAAACACCCTTGGTATTGAAGAAAATAGTTTTTTTTTTTTTTATACTACGACGGTGACAAACAAGCATACGGCCCGCCTGATGGTAAGCGGTCACCGTAGCCTATGGACGCCTGCAACTCCAGGGGTGTTACATGCGCGTTGCCGACCCTTTAAAAACTTTAACACTCCTTTTTTGAAGAACCCCATATTGTAGTCCTTTGGGAAAACATTTCTCTCTATCACTCTTCCTTATTAGTGCGACAATGACAGTAGATTTTCGTTCGCGACTGAGCGTTAGCGATTGGTATCTTGGCTACGCACGCAGAAGCACTAGGAGTCGCAGCTGAAATGACAACCATGTGCGAAAACGCTAAGTGAAGAGTAAAGAATGAATCACACTAGAACGGGACGGGACGGGGCGGGACGAGACGATCTGTCAATTTCTATAAAAATAATCACACGATAGCTCGGAGCCCTCGGGGGTCACGTGACGTTTTCTATAGAAACTGACTGATCGGTCCGGCCCAATCACGTACCGGTCCTTTCTACTGTGAGCCAAATATGTAGCAAAACGAAACGACAAAATGTCTCGTAATTATTTCCATGGATGCGTGCATTTTGCTTAACAAGATCGTCATCTTGGCTAAAAACTTGAATAAATAAATTGCGTATGAGTATTAGTATAAAAACTACGAACGGGACTGTTTTACTCTTTAAGATTGAACGTTTCGTTTGGTAATTGGTAATTAAAATGACGACTTTATTAGCATTCAAAGGATCTGCCATATACCTGTGTAATCTAACTTATCTAGAGGGTGTAGGGTATTCAGGCAGCAAGGTGATGTCAGTGACCGATATAAGGGATTCAAATTATTATCTTATCTAGGGAGCGTGTAGGTTACCCGGATCGCAAGGTTATGTCAGTAACCTATCTAAGAAGTCACTTTCTTAGGTCTTTGGTTGATGTCTAAATGAGTAACATTTATTTAAACTTTTATGATAGTATATAAACTTTCGTGAGTCATACTGATATTAAATTGCAACGGTTAACACTCACGTATTATTATCACAATAGGCGTGACATGTTTCGACTGCATCGGGCATTCATCGTCGGACAGACATAGTTTTAAGATGGTGTAAATAAAAAAACCGACCAAGTGCCCATCGTAGGTTCCGGACAAAGGATGCTGGGCCATTTATGACCCATACTTAAAAGTTCTGGTGGCACGGAACTCTTAGTGTGTGGCATAGCTTACGCTCATAGCTACGAATTTTTAATTGTATCAGTGGCATTTCAGTGTATTGCTATAAATAATGGGTATTTTAATCTAAAATAAACAATTAACACTCATAATGCTTAACTAATACAGTTTGAATGGTGGTGGTACGATTTAATTAACCGACTAAATCGTACCGGCAGCCCCTTCGGATATCTTTTTTTTTTCAGATCGTGAATCCTAGAGAATACTCAATTTGAAAGCGGGTTGGGGAATTTACAATACATAATATTATTATATTTAAATATAATTAATTTTAAAAGTCATATCGGTTCGTATTATATTTTTTGTATTAAGTATTGTAGTATTGTTATTATATGGATTGTATTTTTCGAAATAAAATTATTGAATCGAATTAAATTATAATACTTATGCAGGGTTACTCACGTCTATAAAATCGAAAATGGCTCGACATGTTTTGGATCTATCCGCGACACATATTCATGAGATACGCTTTCGACGGTAAGTCCGGTTCGCTTTTTTTCAACTTTATCGTATAATATATCAACAAACTATCTTGATTGCATCTAATGTTGCACTTTTAACTCACCACTAACTTCAACAATAAGTAAAATGACAGCGTATCTTTCTATCAAAAATATTATTATTACATATAAACATTTAACCGAAGCAGCTGCCTTTAACTAATCAGTTGAACCATCTCGAGCTATGAGACGCATGTTAAAGTATATCAACTGAACTGCCTAGTCATTTTGTTTTTATACTCGTAAACAATAATTAAGCTACGAAGGTTTAATACTAAAACGAAAAAAAGAAGGTTAACCTGCGGTGTAAATTACTTGATGGTGTTTGTAACCTTAAACTGTTATCTGTTTCATTTCAGTAAGAGGGTTTTAGAATCGATATTTTATCCTTGATTGTAATGATTTGAATTGTTCATTTTAAGATATAACAGTGTATTTGCACTATCTTAGATAATAAAAACTATGTAGTTAAGAATAAAGTTCAATAACTACTGACATTATGGTATTTCTACTCAATAAATAAATAAATAAATATTGTGGACAATCTTACACAAATCGACCTAGTCCCACGGTAAGCTCAATAACGCTTGTGTTGTGGGTACTAGACGACGATATATATAATAGATAGATTAAATACATACATAGAAAACATCCATAACTCAGGAACAAATATTCGTAATAAACACATATAAATGCCGTGACCAGGATTCGAACCCGGGACCTCCTGCTTCGTAGGCAGGGTAGTGACCCTGCCTACCAACTAGCCTAGGAGGTCGTTAAATCAATATCCCTCCAAAAAATTAAGTTCTTTTAGGTATTTGAAAAATTACTTTATAACATGTAAATTTATACGAATGGAACCAAATGGTTGAATAAATTGATAGGTAACTGGATAAATTCGCGTTATTTGGGGATAAGTACTTCTAATTGGGTGATACTACACAGAATAAAAAACTTGAATACGTTGCAAAAAGACCGAATTCTTCAAATAATATATTGATACTTGAGTTTGAAGAATTCGACCTTTTTGCAACGATTTAAAGTATATTTTTTTGTGTAGATATTATCACCGAAATGAAAGTATCACCAAATAACGCAAGTTTACCCTACTTAACTAGATTCGAAGTAAGTAGCCAATTTTGAACGTTTAAACTATTTTAATACAATACGAGTAATTAATCTAACTGACCATATTTTTCAAGTACTAAAACAACTTTGAACAATACATAAACACTAAATTAGAGGGCCTACCGCGAATATAGAATTTTTTAATTTCGCATCTACATCCCTTCCTCTCGAATACGCAGGTGCGATAGAGAGGGCCTAATACATTGTTGTTATAATTCAATGTTCTCGGCAGTAGGCCGAGTGTTTCTCGCTTTAAAAAGGCTGTAAACAAAAAACATTAACACGGAGCTATCGCCGCATCGATCAATTACATTCGAAATAAGAGCATTTCTTATCAATAATGGATCAATCAACTAAGTCCGGTCGTCGTGGATTGGCGGTTGGTGTTAAAAATTAATGCCAGAAATACAATAAGAGTGACATTACATAAGCGAATGACTGTCGGATTAGAGAGTCGGAATCCACCTAATCTACGCCTAATAGTTTCTTTCAAATATAAAAATACAGTGCGCCAGAAAAAAGTAGAAATTAAATCAAGTGAAACTAGACGTAAATGTCATTATTTTCTTGAACAAACATCTGAATGAGATGCATGATATAAATGTTGCCTGCTAAGCTCAGTGGTGCTCTTTGTAAATGTCAACTTTTTTCCGTCGCACTATAATGGAGATGACTCTGCTTATTACAAAAATCATTTAGTCTCACGTATTTAAAATATGATTGTATATCCAATTCAAATGTAACACGATGCCAATGGATTTACCTACATTCCAAAACGAAACGACAGGAGCAAAGTTTCATTGCAAATCTAAAGTGCAGTATTTCGTTACTGCTGTCCAGTTACTGACTCTCACAACAAATTCTCTTCACAACAAATTTTCTGACAAATTTGTCTAATTATATATTTATGTAAATTTGTCTGTGTTGTTTGTGTTAGTGTTCTACTAATGAAATCAATAAGCTTTTAATATACATATAATACCTACATGACCATACCATGTCCAGATTTCAAGCATCTCATTTCTTTCCTAGCGACCCACGTATAATAGTTGTGCATGATTAGCATTAAGGTGAAATTTAACTTTACAAGCTGATGAATCCAAATAAAATATAAGGAAATAAACTAGAACACAATACTGTTTTTAAATAAAATAAAATACTTTAAAGCGGATTCATCGCATATATTAATCACATTTCCCAAAAGGTTCGAGCCCTTTACAGCATTTCACAGGGTTTAATAATTACTGAGAAAGTGAAAACATCATTGTCAATAGAAAAATCAGTTTGCACAAGTACTTTAAGATAAACCCTTACTTTACGAGCAAATCCGTCCAAACAAACATTAAAGAAATATATTATACCAGATTGCACCCAGAAATACCATTTTATGCCACATTCAAGTCACACACACACAGTCACAAACCTATAAAGATTAAGGAAAGCCAAACGCGACTGGTATAGTTGCGCATGATTAACTTTAAGATAAAACCTTACTTTACAAGCTAATATATGCGTCTACTTGACTCCATAGGGCGACGCAAATAAGTTTAAGCTACTACTTAATGCTTTTGTATACTGATTATGCTATGCTATACTTCTCAAATTTCGTTTGGTGGTTCGTAATTAAAAAAAACTGAACAACATTTTTGTTAATCGGTTTTACAAACAAGTACCTACTAGCATTCGACATGGGCACTTTAATATCAAAGTTATTTGAACAACGAAGATTTTTCTGTATTTGAATTTAAACCTTACCATGACGTCTTAACGCGATTCAGTTTGGGTTCAGTTAAGACTCAGTTGTATGGAAGCGACTCGGTTTCGGTCATCAACTGAATCGCGTTAAGACGTCATGGTAAGCCATGCCATTTAATATATTTAAGCGCAAATTAAAAAATTGGTTAACGCAAGAATGTTTCTATTCCACTGGTGAATTTTTTGATTATTTTAAAGCCTATCTTTTACTAAGCCACACGCATACCGGACAACGACACTGCATTGTATTTTAGTGTCAATAAAGACGTTCAGTGCTCTTACAATAATAACTTGCGTATTGTTAGGGTCAGTTATATGCATACTTCGTTCACTTTTGCTAACTCGTTTCTTACTCTTTTCCATAAAATTAAAAACCACCTTAGCTCCTTCTAAATACGGTTGAGAATGGAAGAGCGTTGAAACGGATGGTCAACTGTAATAATAGTTATGATTCGTATTGGTTTTACTATTCTCTCGAGAATTTTATGTTTCTCTTTATTAAAGTCATAGTATATTGCAAAGTTTATAAGTAAACGTAAGTTTAACAGCATTACAGTTTGATGCAAATCTACCTACATTTAAAAGTACGTACCGATAACCATCCGCATGCAATGAGAATTTTGGGATTGGTAGTTTTTATTATTTAGTTGTCTATAGTAAAACAATACACTCAACTTATTTTGTAGTTATTAGCATAATACAATTTTTCAGTCATTTTAATGAAAAAGAAGATAAACGATTTTAAGCTAACATGGTCACTAATTGGTCACTTGCATTATAACTAAAATCCAAAACGGTATATTTACCATGTTATTTCGCCACTATTGCAAGCACCATGTTGACTGAGTTAGTGTGGAAATATCGGGTGCTCAATAAAAAAAAACGTACACGTTGAATATCCCGTTTTAGATTGTGAATAAAAAGAAGATATTCAAATAAACAAGCAAATTAACCTTCATTTAGCTTAAATTAAGGGTAAATTGTTGTCTCATTATCTGTGATCTGTAATCATTAACAACAAAATGTACACCACAGGCAAATTTAATCATCTCTCCAGGTTAACCCTTATTCATACGCGCGGCGCTATCTATTAAGGGAAAAGCAGTTATTTTAGAGAGCGGTAAAATTTCATTTTGTTTAAATTTATGTTATTCTTTTCTTAGCCTGGTTTATGTTCCCACTACTGGGCAAAGGCCTTCCTTCTTTTTCACTACTTAACTCGAGTTAATAAAAGATGTACAAAAATGACGTTTGTGTATTTTAAATTTCGTGGCCAATCCACTATAAGGCACTATAGTGAATACACATAATCGTTCACACAGTCCAATCAATCGTTTCGGTCGGGTGCTCTGGCACTCACCCAGTGATGTATTTTTATCGATTTTACCATTTTTATTAAGCTTTGCTTCTGATTTTCTAAGGTGACTTAAGTATACTTATAACATAGATAACTATTTTATTTTATTAAGCAGGTTTTCGGTCAGAAATTTATGAGCGCCCCTAAATCACCACACCAGACTACCAGCATTTTTATTACAACTTGTACAACCTAATATTAATGCTCAGATACCTAAGGACGTGACCTATTTAATATAACGTTGATAACCTCTAAGAAGGTTTTTTTTTTTTAATTAGTCAAAAAGTAACATAGACACAGGTGTTAGAGGAAAAGACGTTAAGAATATCACTCTGCCTAAGAACCGTGGCTAAAATGCTGCAAGCCGAGTTACTGGGAGGGGTTTTTTATAATTAGGGGTTTTTTAGGTAAGTATTTTTTATGTTACTTTTTTAGTTTTTATTTATTCAATACTGATCAAATCATAATTTAATAAGATGTTTATTTTATTCATATTCACTATGCTACAATCTAAATGGACTTAATTTTTTTGGTACAAACTAGCGGGCAGTGTACTATAACAAGCCACCACTATGACTACCACTATTACGATAGGAAGATGCCACATTAAAAGTATTTTCCCAAATCTTACCATAAAACAAAAGCGTGCATGTCCCGAAACATTTTAGTAGAAAGTTGATGTCTAAATAATTGTAAAGAAAACAATAAGTCTATCACATTACCGGCAATAGAAATATTCTCATGGTTAAATTGTTGGCTATTTAGAGCAATGTAAGTAATGGACAGAATGCGTGCACCAAATGTTGTTTCCGAGGTAAATGCTTGTTGTTATTTGACGAAAAAGTTTAACTTTGCCAGCTTACATACATTTCATTTATGTACCTATTTACGAGTATGTAAGTAGCCGCGCGGCCTCGTCAAAATAAAATAAACCACGTAATCATATAGTTGCTATTTATTTCAAAGTCATATAGGTTAAATTTGAACAACGAAGATTTTTCGATAATCTGATTTAAATCTTGTCACTTTGACATAAAGTGCCCATGTCGAATACTAGTACATCTTCGAGCACTAGTACTTTTACCTTAACTAAGAATCATGTTTATAAATTCAAAGGTTTACGTTCTGACCGAAAACCTGTAAAATAGGACTTATGTTTGAAAAATTAAAGTATAGAAGCTTTTTTTAAAATCATGTTTTCACGTTTACCGGTTTGATATGTTGAAGTATTATGTGCGTGAATATCAGGTACTTAGTTGTTATCACTATTGAGATCTAGACTTCTGAATGATAAACATTTGACCACTGTATCCTTTTAACCAAGCCACGGAGTGGATGTCGCAAAACAGGCGAGCAGCTGACAGCAGGCCCAAGAGATGCCATAGACACTTATCTCAATGGCTGGCCACAAATTGCTCAAAACTGGGACGATTGGTAATTGAGGGGGGGGGGAGAGGCATTTGGCCAAGAGTGGGACACAAGATATGCTTTAATAATAATGTCTTAATGGAATTACAAAAAGTTACGCTCCAACCTGAGCGTTCTCTCAATGTCTATAAGTACCTAAGAATAAGGATTTACAACATAACTATTTTTGTTACTTCGTCATCATTAAAAATTACTTCATTCGTTAACGGCCTCCTAGTCTAGTTGATAGTGACCCTGCCTACGAAGCAGGAGGTACCGCGTTCGAATCCTGGTCAGGGTATTTATTTATGTGTTCATCACGAATATTTGTTCCTGAGTTATGGATGTTTTCTACGTATTTAAGTATTTGTATGTAAGTAGCTATCTATTATATATATCGTCGACTAATACCCACAACACAAGCCATTTTGAGCTTACCGTTAATATAAACTCGACTTTACTAAAGTACACTTTTTTCCTTATAACAAGGGACGAGGGATGGATATTAATGAAGTTCACCGTACAAACTGTACAAAGTAACAATAGTGGGCCCAATTATAATCAAATTTCCGTAATATTTGAATAAAGTAGTCATTACTTGTGGTCACAATGGGTTCACCATTGAAACTAGCACACAATACGAGGGTTGGTTTCGGATACACTAACCTTAACGGATGACCGAATTTAATAACAATGAAGTTCTTAGATTTATTTGAACCGTAAAAGTGACATTCGAAAACTGTATACCTATTGTCATTTTCGTTTTTGTATTCTATATACGCTTTCCTTTCTAACGTTTTCCCGGCTTATATTACCGCTCAGTGAGCCTGGGGTCCGAGTAATCCTAAGATTTGACGTAGGCGCTAGTTTTGCGAAAGCGACTGGCTATCATCAGACCTTTACCCAGAAGGTAAACTAGACCTTATTGGGATTAGTCCAGTTTCCTCACGATGTTTTCCTTCACTCTAAAGCGATTGGTAAATATGAAATGATATTTCATAAATAAGTTCCGAAGAACTCATTGGTACGAGCCGGCAGGATTTGAACCCGAGACCTTCGGATTAACCCATTCAATGCTAAGGTTTTTTCGTAGCACTACGCCGTAGCCGATAACATGCATTTCCCGCTTTGTAGTAAAATAGTTTTTCCAATAAGTCTTTTTAAGTTTTCCGAAGTCAACTAGCGTACATAAAAAGTGGGGAATGATTTTTTTTCTTCGTTTTAATTCTAAAATGTAAGGTATCGTTGGATATTTAGTAGGTATTTGAAAAATAATAGGGGTTAGCACAAAACATTTTTGAAAATACCTACACTTTTTTTCACTTCACTGGCACTTTTTTTTTCTGCGAAGATACCTACACTTTTTTTATTGTTATTAGCATGTTATACCACTTATGGAATATCATCTAATAAAAAAAAAAGCATGGTAGGTATCTATTAAAACCCCTTTTAAGTTCACCTATTGTGAAGGACGATAAACTGCGGAACCGTACATTGAGTATGGTTTGACATGCTAAGATATATATATATATATATATATAAGACATGACAAGATAGGCATCATAAGCGGATTTTTATTCTATATATACGCTATGCCTCAACATACTTTGTTCCATTTTCTCAATAGTTCCAAGGCATCTCAATGTTCGACAAAAGTCCCTTCAAATATCAAGTAAGATCCTAACTTCGTAAAAAGCGTAATCTCGTGGACCGTACTGATGGCTTTGATAAGAAAAACAGGAGAATTGAAACAAAATGGCTGTGATAAGAGAAAGGGTGGAATTTTTATGATTCCTCGCAGGAGTAAAGACTTGATAGAAACATTTGAGGAAGCGTTGGTGGCCCAGCGGTGAGGAGGCGTACGACTTTCAATCCGAAGTTCGCGGGTTCCAATCCTACCGTTCGTGGGCTCATTTTAATGAGTTTTCCGCTTTTATCGAATTCGGCCATGTACTTATGGTAAGCAAGCATACTCAAGTTAACAAGATTCAATTACTTTCGAATCGCGCAGTTGCTAGCGCTTGTCATTCTATAGCAAATCATGGTACCGGAACTGCAGAACTAAGATGCCAAGCGGAAAGCTGGATAAGACAACAGTTTGTCAGCATTGTATGACAATTTATGATAATTTTCATCACACTTGCTCGTAAATGGTGATATTGTATGCAAACATTCTTAGACTTAATGAGCTTTATTACCACCCATAACTTTCCCGCTCGCCCGGAGATTCCGGAGGACCGCGTGGGGGCTGCTCACCGCGGAGTACTGTGAACTGTGCTACTACTACACTACCGCTAGGTTATTATCTGCCTAGTAAGTTTATTTATATCCTCGCAAATGTGATGAAAAACATTGTTTGAATCACGGGGGGTACAAGAATTATTAACTCGTGTTAATTTAGCCCGAGTCGAACTCGGTCGTGATTTCTTGTTTATCGTCCTTAATACACAATGTACTATTTAAACAGTTATCTACATTTTTTTATACCCTAATATGTAAATAGATTCCATCAAAGTTACCACTGTGCTGCCATTAAAATAAAATGTTCAATAAATAGAAAAAAAAAATTGACTAAATAATGGACGTGTATCCATCATTTATTAGTAATTTTAATTATTGTGTTTAAATACTCAGTTTAAATAACCAGAGTTAGTAAAAAAGCAGTCGCACAATTTCATATTTAATAAAAACTATTTTGTGGTACAAATGTTTGTTTAGGAATGGTAAACTTCAGGTGTAAACAACCTTTGGTAATCAATTTTAATATAATTACCATTATTGTCTTCACATTGAATGCATATCTTATCACATCAAAAAGGAAATTCGTATATGGGGTTGTCTATGTGTTGTGTAGTGCGCCCCTTATAGGGAACGTATGGCGGCCATGACACTTGTCACTTCATTCGGCATCTGACGTCTGTCTTGAGCGCTCGAATGTTTTCCTTCCACGTTGTGGTATTTTTCATTGTTGAGTTTTTGTTTTCTGTTAAGTTTGATTTGTGTATTTACGTTGACTCTTTGTTAAGTTTGTATCGTGAACGTGAGTTTTCGTTTTACGTTGGTAAAATGGAACCTGTGGCAGGTCCCTCCCAGGACATGAAAGAGAATATATCTCTTTCCCCACCAAGGAAAAGACCGGCATCTCATATGAGTGTTTCCGAAAAATGTATGGTGATGAACTGCTACAAATATACGTACAATACGTGGCCCCAGGACAAGTATTGGACACAAGTTGAATGTGCTAAAAAAGTGGCGGAGATATTGGGAATATCCGAGAGAACTGTCAGAAACTTACTGAAAGAACATAATTTGGACCTACCAAATTTGTCTGCATTTACCTTGCGACTGGTGCTTAAGCACCTAAATTTCAAATATGCAAGTCGGAAACGCCAAAGCTGCCTTATTGACCGTGCTGATATAATATTGTGGAGAAAACGATATTTGGTAAAGATAAAACAATATCGCAGAGAGGGAAGAGCAATATATTACCAAGATGAGACTTGGGTCAATGAAGGTATATGTATTATAATTTACATAATGTGTTTGGACTCATTAGAATTGTCTTAATAAGTAATTGAAGAAAATTCGGGATAAATAGTGGTAATAAAACACTGTACAGTTGATATTAAAAATATGTTGACACTTTTGAGCGTTACTCCTGTAGTAAGTTGCAAAAGTGTAAATAAATATCTTTGATGTTGACTGTACCAAAAGTATTCATAAAGTGATTGTAAAAATTTATTCATCAGTATGAGATTTATGAGTAATTGTAGTAATTTTTAATTTAATATTTTTTTTTCTTGTTATAGGGCACACGGTAAACAAAGTATGGCAAGACCCAAAAGTTTTGTCATCTCGACAAGCATTTTTAGAGGGTCTTACAACCGGACTGAAGGCTCCATCAGGAAAAGGAAGGCGGCTCATTATAAGCCACATTGGCAGCGATGAAGGATTTTTAGAAAATGGACTATTATTATTTGAATCAAAGAAAAATACTGACGACTACCATAAAGAAATGAATGCTCAGCATTTTGAAGAGTGGCTGACTGGCATATTGCCAAGGCTTAAGCCCAATTCTGTACTAGTCATAGACAATGCTCCATACCATTCTAGAAAAATGGAAAGTAGCCCTGTAAAGAGGTGGAACAAGGGCCAAATTATTCAATGGCTGCACGAAAGGAATATAGCCTGCGACATGTCCATGATAAAAACAGAGTTATGGGCTCTGGTAGAAAGCCAACCCAAAATCAGTAAAATGGCAGTTGATGAATTAGCGGCTACTCACAATGTGACCGTTTTAAGACTCCCCCCATACCATTGTGAACTAAATCCTATCGAATTAGTGTGGGCACAGGTGAAAGGACATGTCGCCAAAAATAATAAAAGTTTTAAAATGGCCGAGGTCAAAACATTATTCCAGGAAGGTTTGGAGCTTGTCACACCAGAACGCTGGAGATCGTGCATAGATCATGTTATTAAAGTAGAGGATGAAATGTGTCAATTAGATCATTTAATTGATGATGTTGTAGAGCCATTTATTATAAACACAGGTGAAGATGAATTGAGTGGATCGGAACTTGAAGAATAAAAAAACTTATTAAAAAATATTGTTGTTTTCATTTGACACAATACACTTTTAAGCCACCCTTTTTAGGCCGTAAATAGAGATAAATTTATACTATGGCATGTCTTTAATTTTATTACAGGGTTGGACTTTCATAGACACAAAAATTACATAAATTATATAATTTGATAGTCTTTCACGGACAGATCAACTTCACTTAGTGCCAAGCTGAGTAAGGTATTTGGGTATGGCCGCGGAGCGTTTTGAACGCTTTCCTGTGTGTTACGCGAATTATTCATATAAGTGATAAGAAATGGATGAACTTTTGAGTCAAGTACTTAGTTATAATGCTAACTGGTCGTCTTATTGCCATTTAAACTAAAATCTGTGGTTAATTTTCGAGTATATCGCATAACACACTGGAAAGCGGTTGAAACGCTACGCGGCCATACCAATTTTCTTAATATCTTCTACACATAGTATAAAGAAGTCCGGAAAGTTTGGATGGGCCGCTAGTAAAAACATTTGTTTCATAATGTGTAGGTAGTAGGTATCGCATTATATAGGTAGTTGCAGCGTTTCATTAAAGGTAAGCATAGTAAATTATATATTTTGACGCATGAAGTAACATCCGTATTCCATACATAGACGGGGATTTCGATATATTATTCACCTAGTTTGATCATTATATTTTTTATTATTAAGAAAGGGTTGGCGACATCTGGTCCCACATATTGAAGTTGACAGATGTCATTGTGACAATGACATTTCTTGGTAGATTTGATGGAATCTATTTACATATTAGGGTTTTACATCAGTCGCCGTTGCGCTATCCGGGCAACTTGTCTGTTTATCAACTTACAGCATTATCAGAGTGTCATCTGGATTCGTAGATAACCTTTTAGGCTTGCTGCTGCAGCAGTACAACTTACGCTGTTGCCTGTTACTCCATATGTCCTGACCGATGTACGCATCCGCGCGCGAGAGACACACAGGTTAAGGTGCAGTGTGTTCAGCGACCACAGTTTTTAAACATTCGTAGCGCGTATATAAATAATAATGAGGATTTAAGGATGACTCACACTAGAACGGGACGGTACGGGGCGGACGGGACGATCTGTCAATTTCTATAGGAATAAACACGTCACAAAGAAGCCCTCGGAGGTCACGTGACGTTTTCTATAGAAACCCGATCTAGTGTGAAGCGGGAAAAGGGCATTTCTTTGAAAATAACAGTTTTCAAAGTGGCAATTTCTGATCCTTATAAAATATTTCTAATCAGAATCACATACTCTTAACCCAATATGAATTTCCCGAATTATCCATAGGTACATTTTTGAGTCCTTTGTGTTCTCGCTACATAAGATTCAACATTGGGACATGTTTGCCCTGTGAAGATCAAAAGAGCTCTTGAATAGAGTGAATAAACTATAAAACTCACAGAAAGTATCACATTTTTGAAAGCTGGCATTTCTCAAGTCGCTCAAAAATGCCATGCAAGATTTTGTAACTTCCCAACCTTATTATCATTTCAACGCCTACAGAGTACGCTGACCCTACGAATCCACCTACAAATCACGTAGCAATCAAATTCCTTACGATATCTGGGCCAGAGGAACCGACCCAATATTCAATTACACTGTTACTCTGATGTCGGGCCTGTGGCTGTATAGCCATCTCAAAATCGCCCTAACTTTACACCGCCAACCAAAATGCAGTGTTATTCCATAGATAAAAAGGTCTAGTTTTCTTTGACTAGTGCTCGTGTCTGAGATCGCAAGCCTTTTATTAGATAACCTAACACGACGTTCGTATTACTTAGACTAAGTGATTGTCTTAGTTGGATATAAGTCGTATTACGTTGATTGAGAAGTGGTGTAGTGATTAATAAGCTCTTAATTACAGCTTGTTGGTTGTAACACGGTGCGGAGATGGGAGATTTGTATTTATCATTAGGTTTACATTATACAGCCATGTTATCTTAACACAGGGCTAGATACAAGATCGCGATTCTAAGACATGATTCTAGAACACGTAACATTAAACTACTCGTAAAATCTTTGATGGTCATGAAAACGAACTTCAGGTAGGTATGAACTTATCAAAAAGTGTATTTCTATAATATTGTTTATAATTGTGTTGTTGTAATATTGTATGTAAAATGTTTGTTTAAGGAGTTGTTCATTAAGTAGGAATTTATTTATTAATCTTTATTGCACAAACATAAAATACAATCGTACAAAAGGCAGACTTAATGCTATTAGGCTAGTCAACCGTTGTCTTCTTTCTTAAGCGTAATATCGGTAAGATCGTGTGACTTTCAATCCGAAGGTCGCGGGTTCGAACCCCGCCTCGTTCACCAATGAGTTTTTTGGAAATAATGTATAAAATATAATTTAAGTAATATGTATCAATTGCTTGACGTGGACTCTAAGAGAAAGTGAAAAGAAGCGCATAGACGCTCTCGAGATGTGGTGCAGAAGGCCTAGTATAAAAATTTTACGACACTAACTCCTCGACCGCGTTAGCGTATCGGGAGTTCAAATTATGTTTGCCGTTTATTTAAATCATCCGGCAACTTTCATATTTTGACCCCTCGATACGCTAACGCGGTCGAGGAGTTAATGTCGTACAACTTTTATACTAGGCCTTCTGGAGACGAATGCTGGGCATATCGTGGACGGAGTTCCACACAAACGACTCCATATTGAAAGAGATCGGCATCAAACAGCGCCTATCTTCTATAGTCCAAGCTCGAATCCTCACCTTCTTTGGGCACGTATCTCGACGAGCAAACCTCTCCATTGAGCGACTTGTGGTGCAGGGTAAAGTTGCGGGGACCCGAGCTCGCGGTAGATCCCCTATGAGATGGACAGACCAGGTGAAAGCAGCGATAGATGGGCCATTACATGTGGGCACTCGCAGAGCCGCTGTCAGAGAAGAATGGTGAAGAATCGTAAAACGTGTCACTCAGGACACAATATCATGATGACCACGACCACTCTGTCAAGAGTGATACGCAGAAGAAGATCAATTGCTTTTCAGTAAAGGAAAACACCGTGAGGACTAACCCTAACAAGGCCTAGGCTGACCTTTAAGGTTGTAAGTTCAGATGGCAGTCGTTTTCGTAAAACCATCCCCCTGAGCCGTGGCGAAAGCCGGGAATACTAGGAAGAAGAAGAGGTAAGATCCGAGTGTATCGGGCAAGCTGATTAAGTGATTATGAATGATTAATATACTTAAATTTCAACACTTAGAAGTAGTTATTTTGTACAATATTTAAATATCTAGGTCACCTCACCATACCAGCTTTGCAACAGGCACCCACTAACTCCACTACGTGTCCAAATGATCTCAACTCCGGCAAACGTGGCTGTCTCATTTGAGTAGTGGGAATGAAATATTTTTGAGCATTGAACTTTAACAAAGAATTTATGACTTAATAATATGGACAATAATAGTAAAAGTAATTATACCGTTTTAAGCTAACGTGTTCATTTACATTATGACAACAGTCTAAAACGGGATATTTACCATGTTTTAATGTGTGCGTAGACCACAACTAAAAATTCGCTGCAAGACACTTACCGTGAGCATGGCGCTTGCAACAGTATCCCGAATATAAATATCCCGTTTTGGATAGTAGTTATAGTAATAAAAAAATATGGAACCACTATATCCATTCCTACATTGTGTAAAAGTAATGGAAAGCCAATACGAAGGGATAAAGAAAACGATACGGACACGGAACACACCCGACATCAATAAATCAGACAAAATTATCCACGCCATTGCTCTTTAAAAGTGCTATAGAGGTTCTATAGCAATCGTATAACGGTGCTATAGCAAATATTCAGGCATTAGCATATGAATGGTACAAGCTAAAAAAGCCCCCCAGGTGGCGGGTCGGATATAGGTTCTAGCGGAACTTCCGGTAGCTTGAGCTTTGGACGTAGGGGATAAGCGGAAGCGGATTGTTATATAGAACAAAAAAACTGAGATCTAAGTAAGATAAACAGTTTTTTTAGGTTCCATTTTAGTTTAGTTTTTAGTTTAGTTTAATTATGATGTTATTAATTTAAATCATTTAAGTTTTTAATATTATTACTAATGTGTGTCTTTCTAATTACGTGTTTAATAAAACACTTACACTCAGTAAGGTAAATATCTTAGCATTTGTCAGCGTAATTTTAATAGCTTATTGGCCGTAAGTGTTGTAAATAAGATTAAAAACGGTGACTTTTGAAAATAGTGGCTAGAAAACAAATTTGTATGAATAACATTAAGTAACTAATTATGTATATAATATACCTACATGATTCAACATACCTAATAACGCGCTCTATTAACCATATGATGTGATGAGTAAAGTGCGTAACGGAAAAAAGATAAGTATAATACATGCGATTGTTTTTATTTAAAGGCTTGCGGATATGTGCTAATGCCATAAAGGTTTGTTCAGGACAAACCTAACCTTAACCTTATCAACAAGCGACAAAAATGGTACCTTTTACTGAAAACTAGCATATATTAGGTATCAACGCGTAAGCAGTAAAAATGGTACCAAATTAGCGTACGTTATTAATTAGATTACATTCCTGGGTCGCGGAGATGCAAAGCACGTGTCGTCCCGGAACGGGCGCGACAGCGCTGATTTCCCCTCATTTTTGCTCCAATAATTATAAGGACTCAATTATTTAATTAACTGGCCTATCCTTAGCACCTCTAGCGACTCTTAACAGAAGTTTCAAAGTTCCCCACGTTTCGCCATATAACAAATATTTCCCATGATTTCTAGAACACGCTATTTCCTGTTACTTAGATGCCCGGGTCGCGGATATGCGAAGCACGTTTCGCCCCGGAACGGGCGCGACGGCGCTGATTTCGCCTCCTTTTTACTCCAATGATAGATAGACTCAATTCTTTTATTAGCTGTACGGCTAACCGATCCCCTTTGGGGCAGGATTTGGAACACTTGAAAAGCGTTTGATTGGAAAGCCATGTGCGAGTTGTTGCGTAAAATGGAATTGGGTTGAAATTGTTTTCAAGCCGATTTTAGTGAGTGTTTTTTGGTAGGTGCATTCGTTGCATTTTGCAATATTCTTATTAATGTTCTTATTGCTAGGCTAGGTTAGGTAGCATTAGGAAAATCAAACTGAATCTCTTCATTGTCATTTTTTTAAGCTTCCAGTTATCGGAGGACCGTTTCATTGAGATATATTAAATTAAAAGATTTTTTTTCACATTCATATTTACCTTTGGATACTTATAGATTCAATCTTTAATTTTAATCTTTAAGCAAATATTTTATGTTAACATTGTTAACCCTAATCCCTTCTTAAGTCTGCTATACGACCACAAACCTACAGGAATAATATCCCGCAAAACAATGTACTAGAAAACCCCTCAAATAATCCGCTTTCAGCGCCATTAGGCCAGGGCTGCCACCCACGGTTCATAAATAATCAAAGATTAGTCAATGCTCAGATCAAAAGGCGTGGAATGGGCACAGACGTTCATAATGCTCCCGGTTAATAAGTAGGTGAATCCATTATGGATACAGATTAGGAGACGGAGACAGAGGAATATGCGACACTTTTTTATATTTTTTATATTTTATTAACACGTCCCTAATGGAGAAAACCTATATTTAGCAGTGGAAGTATTTTAGCTGATAATGATTAATATGATAACGTTCCTAATTTTTCTTTGTATGTTGGAAGGTCAAATTGCAGACACTTTGACAATTCTTGGGGTTAGATTGCGAAGCGGGTTTAAAGCTACATGAGCCATAAAATGTTTAAATACCTGTAGCATTCATATGACATGTCTGATGTTTCTGTTTCACTCGCATTTCTTAAGGAATACCAGATTTTTTAAATCGCGAACTTAGCCCTCATGTAAGTAAACTACCACTATGTAACATTTTTAAATATCTACTCGTGAACTAAATTTAATGAAATCTCTGTTTTAATCCCTTTCCTACTCTATCCTCTACGTCACTTAAGGCGAAACGCAAATAGCCCTGTTAATGTGTTTACCAGTTTCACATTTAAAGCGCCGGCGCAAGTAAACAAGTTAAGGGCAAGCACTAAAAAACCAAAAGGTCATATAACAGTGGTCGCTGTAACGTTTATACGACTTTTTGACTTAGCGCGGTAGGGGGTATCCCACACGCACGATATTTTCAGCGTTTCGAGTGGAATTAGGGAAACAAAAATTTAAATTGTCGTTACAGTTGATTTGTTACTGATAACAATTGGAATCACTTAAAGGAGATGATGTAAAATAAACATTTATGTAATTTAATGTCTATCTTAAAGGATGACTCACACTAGAACGGGGCGGGATGGGGCGGGAAGGGAGATCTGTTATTTTTTACACGACTGCCCAAAACAAAAAAGAGTGGTAGGTATGTATTAGGGGTTCATTTAGAAATAATTACATCCAAGCTCGGAGCCCTCGGAGGTCACGTGACATTTTCTATAGAAACCGCTGACCCGCTGACTGATCCGCTGGCCCGGTCATGTCCCGGCCCATTCTAGTGTGAGTCGTCCTTTATTCTATCTGTGTCAAACTTCGTACTGTAAAGGTTTTACCCTTACAGCCGCCTTGGTTTGTTGAAAGGACTGGCTTTATGAGTATTTTAAATTGAGAACTCGTCACACCAAGGGGGCGAGTGTTCATGAGGGATTCCGTGCGTGGCAGCCTTTACGTAAGGTTCTATGTTTGATAATATATTAATAAAAGATTATTAATTATCCATAAAACGTGTATTGCTCCTCACCACTAGGCCGAACCCTTTACAGTGCCTACTTACCTATTTTCAACATTAGGCCGATTTTAGAATATTTTTTGATTCGTTTTATTATCGACTTTATATGAGCTTGGCTTGACACGTCTTGCGGGGCATCTTATTACTTGCAACAATGTGCGAATAAAATATAAGATGGCACGATGCGCTGGGCATCCGCACGCCCCGATATGTACTATAGCGTTCAGAATTGCATGGGCAATTTATGAATTAATTCATTCATAAACTGCCCATGCAATTCTGAACGCGTGTGCATACAATTGCTTGATCGTATCACGACCAAAGCAAAGCTTTACGACTATAAGAGAGTTTTTACGTTAGTATTTATATTTAAAAGACCTTTCTGAGATGCATTTTGCGGCTTCAATTGTTTGTCGCCAAAATAGAAACCGCGAGCTTATTTACGACCGACTTATAACCTAAGCTACTTCTCCGTATCAGCAACAGTTAACTCCGTACAGTTTATTTAGCAGTGCTCCCATTTATTGCTACTATAAAATAAATCAAGGTGTTCCGACGTGTCGACGTTAACGCGTGGTTGACACGTCGTTGCGATAAGGCTGGCGGTAGGCGGACGATTTTTGGCTTCATTAACCAATAGCTTTGTTAGTTTTAGAACCCTAAAGTATTAAATGCTACTTTTGACCAACAGAATATTTAAGAAACTCCTTGGTGCAAACCAGATTCCGAACCTTTAATTGAAAAGCCTGCACTGCATACTCCTATTTATTAGTACTATGAAATAAACCAAGGTTTCCAATGTAGCGATGTAAACACGTGATTGACACGTCGTTGCGATAAGGCCGGCCGCAGGCGGACGATTTTTAGTTTTATTAGTCTAATTTAGATTGAGAAGTGCTCGTTGGTAGCCCATCAGCAGAGATCGGAGTAGGTGAGCTAATAGTAGATTACATACCAAGGCCGTTTTAGTGGGAAATGTCTCGGATCCTATGTAATTGTCGGCCGAGGCGAAGCCGAGGTCGACGAACATGTGATCCGAGGCTTTCCCATCTAACGGCCGAGGTTTGTATACTATTTTTCTGCCCGACGGAGCCGGCAGGCGGCAATTTAGTTTTGCGTAAAGTGACGCTTACCGGCCGGAGGACTGAAAAATACCTTTTCTTCGCAGGAGGGCATATTATAGAGTGGTTACAACCGGGTAAAAAAATATTCCTTATCGTTCTTGCTTACACTATTTTGATGCTAACACATCCCTCTTACAAGCACTTACAATGAGTAAGAAAATACAGATTACTTCATTAACAATATATTTCACACTTCTTCCTTTGTGATTTAAACTTTATGACTAGAAAGTAAGCCCTTTTACTACAAATTTTTACAAACATTATATAAGTAAAAGAATAAATATTCAACATTACGGTTGATACTCACAGTGCCAGGATAAATATAGAATACCCGAAATTCGCTATATTATGTCCTCTTGCGAATAAAACGTATTTTAGCTCACTTAATTCCGATTACCTACTGCCCATCAGACTGGCCTGACGCGACTTACAAAAGGAGCATCTAGAAATAGAATCAAACACACACTCGAATTATGAGTTTTAACGACTTTCTATTATGAATACCATTTGAAGAAATATATTAATGGTTCTTGATGCAGAAAATCGCAATTTTTCAAACGAATCATACTCGAGCTCTCGGGATGTGTCTTAGTCACTTAAGAAATTTGGAAGAGGGTCAAAGTCGTCCCTACTTATGTTAGTAGTAAAATCGTTCGCTTTCGTGTCGACTTACTCTTGCCATCAAATTACTTTTTTTATACCACGTCAGTGGCAAATAAGCATACGACTCGCCTGATGGAAAGCGATAACCGTAGCCTATAGATGCCAAAACTTATATCGGAACATCTCATTTTCATCTGTCGTAACGTTTGTTCAACGAACTTCGCGTGTAGCCTCCTTTATTTCTCTCGCTTGAAATAGACACTGGAAACAGTTCCAAGTTCCTCAGCTCATGATAGGGTTATAACTCCTCTGACAATTACGTCGCTATTCTTTCACGACACACTAAAACGAACCGCACTTGCATACAGCATCCCTTTCTAACAGCGGAAGAAGGAACGGTGCAACGAATATTTGACTTGTTTGAAATAATACTTAGGATAGAAACTTCCGAATGAAAATAGTTTGGAGTGACGTTGTGTTTATTGCGCGTATTTTACGGGATCTTTTGTCGAAATGAGATAATGAAATTTTAATTTGATGAAAAAAATAAGACACATAATTAACTTGATGACTTGAATAGTGTTTATTTATTTACAACAAAACTGTCACTTTAATAGAATGATCACTGAAGACCGGTAGTAGGTACGTATAGCACATTGCTAGCGCTATGCTTAGCAACTCTTTGGCGCAATGTATAATAAGCTGTAAAGTTAAAAAAAACAGAGCCAACCATAATGTGAGCCAAACCCTCTTTAAGTTAAGAATCAATATTTTGTATTAAAAATACGGTACTAAAATTAGTTAATCTGTTGACAAGGTATGACGCCACATGCAGACTTCAGACACAAGACAGACTTACATAACACAGAAGACAGAAGGAACACAGAAGGGGTAGTTCTATGCATTGTGCCGCCTGACAATATGAGTAAAAATTATATGTACAGAGACCAAGCTCTGAAACCTTAGAGCAGATAATAACAATAATAACAAGAGGATTCACTGTGTTGACAGCTGCGGACCCACGGAGCAAAGCTTGCCCCTTTAGCTGTCAACACAGCGAATCCTCCTTCTTTTTTAAAGAGTCGGGAACGCGCATGTAACACCCCTGGAGTTGCAGGCGTCCATAGGCTACGGTGACCGCTTACCATCAGGCGGGCCGTATGCTCGTTTGTCACCGTCGTAGTATTACAGAAAATAGTTGCTCAACTGGGACTCACCGGTGGGACGGTATTAAAACAATATTATGAGTCCGCGAACTGTCAAATAATATAGTTTGCCATGGCAATAAATACACAATTAGTCCAGTACCGTTTGGGACTACCGGTTGACAGACGGAGGACGCCTCAGGAATAGTTACTTTTTGCCCGTTAGACGTTGTTTTAGCTTATTGCAGTGACCTAACGAAGAAGTTTGCAGTAAATGAGAATTTACTCCTGAAACGCGTTTAACCAAATCTTGGTCATTAGTCGGCACTCCGGGATCAGGCTCCCTTATGCTTTGCACACTTATAGCCCATGTGGCAATATACCTTCACACTGGTCAAATTGTCCCACTAGAGAGAACCATTTTATTTAAAAAAAAAAAACTGATCAATACCGTTAGAGAAATGGGACCCTCTGGCCTTACCATGACGTCTAAACGCGATTCAGGTGCCAACCTAAACATAGTCGCTTTCATACAACTGAGCCTAAACTGGGGCCTTAGCATGACGTCTCCTAAACGCGATTCAAGGCTAGTAACACGAAAATCGAACCATTGCGGATTTGTATCTCCATCTCTGTCCCACTTTTACATTAGAGTGACAAGGAGGTTTTTCCGTCAATGCCAATTTTCGATGTTCGTGGTAGGCATGTAGTTGACGACCTACACTGAGCCGCTTCCATACAACTGAGCCTAAACTGAACCTAAACTGAATCGCGTTAAGATGTCATGGTAAGGCCCTTGGTCAACTTTACGTAAGATTACATGTAAAGGTGTACACGTGTAACTTCTAGTAACACCCCTCTTTTTGCGTCGGGAGCTTAGTCAGGTACTTTGAGGATGTCCTTCAAAGAAGACCTCCTCGTATCTAAATATCTCATGCTTTTCATAGGTAAATAAGATCCGACAAACTCAAACGACCGCCGTCAGTGCCGTCTGTACATTTCCAGTAAATATCGAACTGTATATTCAAGGTAAATGGAAGCAAAAAGCGTAATTAAGATATAACTTAGAAACTGCAATAGATGTTGTCCAAGCTAAACACTAATGAATCTGAATGTTCGACTACCCGCCCACTAGACCAAAACCAGTTCAGTAATTAAATGCAAATGTATCTTGCAGTGTGGACCAGTCATTATGTCGGCTAGAAGTGATTTAGTGCGTTCCGATTAATTATATTTCGCGCCTATAGCGGTAAAGTTAAGAAAGCGTTGGTGACCTAGCGGTAAAGCGTGCGGCTTTCAATCCGGAGTTCGCGGGTTCAAATCCTGCCGGCGTACCTGTGAGTTTTTCGGGACTTATGTACTAAATAATAATCATTTTATACTTGCCAACCAATTTTCGGTGAAGGAAAACATAATTTTAAAACATAAAATGGGTCTATCGCGAATACAGTTAATATCCGATGTTTCGACACAGTATCATGTGTCATGGTCGCGGCTTGACTGGTGAATCAGCGAAGTGTCAACGGCGATCTTGCTAGAAATGTTCGCCTACCCAGCGGAAAGTCACTTTAAACGTATGGATAGATAGAACAAGTTAGGTCTACCCTTTTACTAAATGTTATCGGCACGAAACACAACACACAACACAACATCCGCGCATCGATCCGAAGACACATATTCACGGTTGAGACTGAGATGTTTTTTGATCTCAATAGCCTCTCTCACTATCCGAGGATAATAGTGACGTTCAGTGGAGCGTATTTTGGGTTTGTGCAACTCGATCCAATGATTCGATCTAGAAGTTAAACACGTTCTATGTTTTATAATAATGTGTACAAAACGCGAAAGTTTAAGTTGACCCAATAAAATGATAGGTGTCGCTGTACAAAGACTAATTAGTATGTGTATTGTACATGTATGTTTGTATTTATCTTTGTTTGACGATAATTCAAGTACTGTTGGTCGGATCATCGTCAATTTTTAAGTTCGAATATGAGCCATATGGCTCAAGTGGTTGCCATTATATAGGGGGTGTGAGTTCACGTTCGGAGCGAACCACTAATATATTTCAAAAATAATTTTTAGGGGTTCACCATAGATATATATATAAATTAGACAACTCACGTCTTACCATAACGTCTTGACGCGATTCAGTTGACGACCTAAACTGAACCTAAGCTGAATCGCGTTAAGACGTCATGGTAAGGCCCCTAGGGGGTTACCACGACCGCCTAACGCGATCACAGACGCGATTCAAGTTTAGACTTAAACGGAATCGCAGTCATACAACTGAGCGCAGTTAAGGACCTAAACTGAATCGCGGTAGGCGATCGTGGTAACGCCCCAGGCCCACTTAAAGCCTATGTCAAAAAATTTTTAGTCCGTCGTTAAAATAAAAAAATGAATCAGCGATTCAGGTTAAAGTTAAATTCCTGTGAGTGTATACGTATGTCTGTCTAAGATTTTTTTTCACCAAACAAAGTCTATTCAATGTATATGACATCTCTTTCAATTCAGTATTTATATAGGTATAGTAGTGATACATGGTAAAAAATATTTAATTAAATATTTTGATTTTTTTTCAACAAAAATGTTAGGACTAAAAGATATTTCCATCTACTTTACATCTGCGTAACTAAGTCCAACATTTAAAACGTCTTTATCACTTTATCGCGAGTGAGCTAAGTTGAGATCACTGCATGAATCTGAAAAATATTCCAAGATAAACACTGAGGCGCCGCTACTGTGGGATCCGATGTAAGAAACACGTCAAGTGTTTGAAAATTTATGGATGAGGTAAATTGACGTACTATTAGACTTTAATAGACTTTATTTATTTACTGACACCAATTTACAAACGGAATCATACAAATATGCTATTGTTTTGTATAATATTATTACAAGCTTTTCTTTTTAACTTCCTGTATATAATAAAATAGCTTTTAATTTAATATGGCATTATTAAAACTATAAATAAGACTAAACTAATAATAAATTAAAATAAAAAATCTATAAAAGGAAAACCCCGTCCAGCAAATCAGCTTGCGGCGTGAACCCCATAACGCTGGCGGCATTACTTATCTGTATTGAAAACGAGATTCGCTAAGAAAGGTAAGCGCTAGCCCTATGGTCTCCCTTAGCATCGACCAGCCGCGCCGACAAGGCCCCTATAAAGGCCTTTATATCCGCTGACCAGGGACCCGTGGTCTCCACTGCAAGCGCCGAAAACTCGTAATCCTTGGAGTATTTACGGAACGGGTATTTTTGGCGCTTGAGAACTTCGGCCCGACCAGCCGCAGCACCAGCCGTACGGGTCGCCTGGATGTGGGACTGCGCAAACGTATCAACAAATGTTGCGACTTGCGACCCACACCAGGGCCCTGTCAATTAAGTTTCCACTTTAACAAAGCGGCCCCGTCCGGTTGCTTACCGTCATCTCTCGCCATGCTAACGGGTTCTAGGATTGCAGGCGCAGAGGCGGTGGCAAGATACCAATCGCTCACGCTCAGTCGCTAACGAAACGCAACTGTCATTATCACACTAATAAGGAAGAGTGAGAGAAAGAGGTAGCTACGATACGTTATTAAGCGTGAGCGATTGGCATTATGGCTACGCACGCAGGCCATTTATAGTACCATGGCCGAAGTAGCCGGCGGCGCTTTTAACACATGAAAGGCTATAGCGGCCACACTTTTGCCGCAGGCTCATCTTGTTGTTCAAATAAGCGAGAAATTTCACATGTTTATGTACGTTGGATGACAATACAATACTATGGTACCATCAAACTGATCAGCTAATTCTATCTGTCAATTAGATGACTGACATAGATATTAAAAAAGTATACTTACATTATAACATTATCTATGGTATTCCATAAGAACACTGCTAAACGATGATCCTATGGATTTTATTCATTATATTAGCACTGTTGATTTTTTAAATTTAATTTCTATAGTTGGCATAAAACATCTTGCATATTTTGCCACCATGAGCGTGAAAGCAGTGTCGTAAGTTCAAGTCTCATCAGAGGCAGTGAGTTTTTCACTTTTCCTAAGTATTATCAGTATTATCTTTATCACACAACCGCATCCAAGTCTCTACCCGTATTGACATTAGCACCTCCGCGCCCCCGCGACAAAGTTCGAGCGCCGATCGGCTATTTGCATAAGATCTTAAAACAGCAATCGCTTGATCGCTACATTTTAGCCCCGAGTCAACATTGAGATGCTCTAGCAGAAATATTTATTCAAGCCCGCAGTATACGCGCGGGTTTGCCATGAAATGTCAAATGCACTGTGTCAACATTGATAGTCTGAGTTGGCGGTAGCTATGAGAGTTTAATTAAATGTGGCTGTGACTTGATCGTAACGTCGCATTGAACCTGGAAAGCTGTTAAGGATGACTCAAACTAGGACGGGACGGGATGATCTTCCAATTTCTATAGAAAGAATCACGTGATAGCTGGGAGCCCTCGGATATCACGTGACGTTTTCTATAGAAACTAGTCTTTCTGTCCGGGTCTAGTGTGAGTCATCCATTAAGCTGACGACTGACGCGAGCATTTGCTCGATGTGGGCTTCATATTTTCGTAGCTAAAATGACAATCGCTCACGCTCCAAAGCATAGCGTAGAGAAAGAAAGCTGCGCTACGCTAATAGTAGTACATTTAGGCGTTCGCGAATGGCATCTTGGCTACGCAATCAGCGTGCGTAGCCAAGATGCCAATCGCTCACGCTTAATAACGTATCGTAGCTACCTCTCTTTATCACTCTTCCTTATTAGTGTGACAATGACAGTTGCGTTTCGTTAGCGACTGAGCGTGAGCGATTGGCATCTTGGCTACGCACCCAGTTCTTTTCAACCACCTCGGCTATGTTATCAGCTCGTTGTGAGCTGCAAGTATGCAATGCTTGTTTTGGCCGGAGTTTGTTTTTGACCTGTCCATCAAATAGAGCATTGTTCTCGATTTGTAACTTGCTGTTATCGAATGAATGCTGACATCAGTCGCCACCTTTATGTTAAGCGACTTTTATACACTAATTGCAATTTCCGGAATTGCTTTCTGTACTCTTATTTCATTATTACTAGTGATGAACCTAATGCCTAATGTGAACAACATAGCATTATGCCATTAAGGATAATTGTTTGAAATTGTCAACAAACTGGCATTTTCATAACATAATAATATACCTATCATTTTATTCACACCATAGACCCGCAGATTGGTAAACATTACATTCTTGGAAATGAAATAATATTTAGATACTTACCTAATTGCTACAAAGTTTTGATTACATACCTATGTAAAAACCAGGATAGTTCCTAACAAGGTTAGATTCCTTGGGGATTTAAAGCCAGATATGAGTAACTGCATAAATAGTGGCTTATTTACATAGGTAATCAAACAATATTATTCGTGGAAATCGCGAAACGTCTGGTTGATGTTACTCGTGACCGAAGAGCTGGTGGTTTCCTCGCACAACGTATCACCATTGCGATACAACGAGGAAATGCTGCCACAACCTAGATGCCTTAAGGACCTATTTTAGATTTAAGGAAGGTAGAGGTAGGTAGCTAGGTAAGTTACACTTCCTAAAAAAATTTGAAAATAAAATGTTCGTTAGTTTTATCATTTATATAATAATTTAAAAGAAATAAAAAACTAAAAATATTTAAAAATATATATATTTCCCGGATATCACTGAAAAATAAGTGAAAAAAATCAAGTTTAGAAACAACGCGCTTATACTTAAAATATTCCTTATCATTCTGCCGTATTATGCCTTTGCATCCACAAATCAAAATTTTAAATATTGCTTACCAACTCCTCGTACGAGCTTGTCACAAAAGTCGTGTAACTTATAGCTTGTACGTATGGAGCAACATTCGATCTTATTTTAGTCAAAACTATGTTTTGTTAAGTTACACGAGATAGGCGTGACACGGCAGCATTATCATTGCGAGTAGTTTTATCTATAATCTCCTCATATACATTCCATAGATTCCTACTTGGCACCTCAAGTCTGAATTCAAGTTACAACTTTCGAGCAACATTAAACTTTGCAGAATTGTAATTCGCATAATCTACATTCTTACCGTGTGAACAGGTTTGTCAGAATTGGAACGATAAAGATTGAATGGTCGAAGTTTAAGTATGGAGACATTACAGACATTCGATGACACTTTGGAAGAAGGTGAATATGCGAATTTGGAATTTGTAATAGATAAATTATAGACGGAGAGCTAGCTACGGAAATAGGTATGCAATTTGTAGAGCCACGAAACCCCTCTAGTTAGTGTGCCATACTATCATTGTAATACACTATTAATCTGGCGCCTAGCACCTGTTCAGCTATAGGTGTAGTGGTGGTTGGGCAACAAAAGAGTTTTATAATCAATTGCATTTTTTGCAATCCATGCATTCATTGCAATGCTGCATTAGTTGTAGTTGCTAACGTCTACCATGTTTTATATCTTTACTCATTTTTCTAAAGACATTGCGTTCGGCCACTTTGCATGTATGTATATATTGTATATATAATATTGTTTTTTCTCAGTAAGTGATTTTGTTAAATCTTATGAGAAATAAATATCTTAAACCACAAAAGGTGTGCAATTTATAAAACTCTGAGTTTGGTGTGATAGAATAGCTAATTATGTACATATTTAATTAGAATATAACATTACCAAGAATTTAAATTTGGAGTCCAAAGTGCGGTAAAAAGTGCCAAAGTCGGCACATTTATAGAAGTCTGGGCCTATACTTTTTCATTAAAGTAGACCTTCAAAATGACTTGTGCAAAAATACAGGCGCAAATATTTAGTCGATCATTCCACCAGGCAACAAAAAGCATCGTTCACACCCAACGCTGAACCGCTACCAGGCGCCGGATTAATTAATAATGAGAGTATGTCACTAGAGAAGTTCGTGGCTCTATTATATTTTACACCTATTTCCGTGGTTCTTAGATCATTAGAGGAGCTATAACTAGAACAAAATATTACTCGTACGCCATGTCTCCAATGTTTGACAGTCGGTGAGTCAAAGAATGTAGCTTAGCTAACTTGGCGCCATTTGCAACTAACCCGGAATTAGTTGTTCCATACTTTTAAACGCCTAAGACCGGGTTAGCTGACTAACCCCGGGTGCAAGTGGAACTGAATTTTGAAGAGCAGGCGCGGTGCTTCATTGTATTGCCTGATTGTCACACAGTCTATTTTGTATACGGAGATGTTTAAATGAGCTAAACCTAATATTTATCCAAGCTTAGCATGCCGTAGTAGAGCTTAGATCAGACCTATTCCTAATACAATTTCCAAAATTCGTACGAATAGCCATCATTAGTTAAATGCTATCAATTTCAAACGCGATATATGCTTTACCCACAATGTTAAATTACTAAAACGCTACGTTGAATACGTGTTTATAGATGGAGAGCTAGCTACGGAAATAGGTATGCAATTTGTAGAGCCACGAAACTCCGCTAGTTAGTGTGCCGTGGTGTGGGTGTGACAGTGAATGGGCAGTAGGTTTTTAAATCAATTTAAAGTGTGCAATTTATAGAACTCTCAAGTTTGTTGTGATATAGTAGCTAATTATGTAATTATTTAATTCGAATAAATTGGAAGAAAAGTAGTGCCTGAGGCACTTTTTACCTCACCTTGAACGTCACCTGTTCAAGGTGAGGTAAAAAGTGCCACATTTATACAGGCCGTCTCATTTATAGGGGTATGTGCCTATACTTTTTTCATTAGAGTGGACCTTCCAGATCGTGTGTGCAAAAATTCAGACGAATTGAGAACCTCCACCTTTAGAAATATTGAAGTCTGTTGAAAATACAGGCGCTAATCACCCCGCCAGGCGACGTCAAAGAGCAACTATCGTATTAAAATTCTCATAGCGGGTTACTCACGTCAATAAAGTCGAAAATAGCTCGACATGTTTCGGAACAGTCCGAAACATGTCGACTATCGTGCCCACCGATGAACAGCTGCCAGGCGCCCGGATTAATTAATAATGATAGTATATAGCTCACTAACTAGACGAATGTCGTTAATTTACTAATTGCAAACCTATTTCCGTAGCCAACTCTTAATCCATTAGACCCGTTTAAATCACAACCATTGCAAACGTTATGGCCATACCAGATAAACGCAGCACACTAACTCAACCGATTTCAGCAGCTTAAACACCCAAATCAACGATTATCGCTAACATTTCTCGCAGGCGATACACTAATATCTTAACATAAACCTATATAGAGCGTACTCCCACCTTAAAGGCCGGCAACGCACTTGCGACACCTCTGGTGTTGCGGGTGTCCATGGACGACGTTAATCGCTTACCATCAGGTGATTCGTTTGCTCGTTTGCCCCCTATAGCATAAAAAAAAAAAAAAAAAAAAAACCCGGCTATTTTTCCAACAATACTCTAAGCTAATGTTCAATACCAAAACGGAGTAACAAGTTACGCACTTCACCTCCCTTATAAGGTGTTAGGCGGTAGTGTAAACACTTCTTGGATGACCAGCGTAACAAGAACTCCAGTAAGACCAATGACCAAAGTAACAAGGCGCTATAAATAACGCCGGTATAGGATTACACGTGTCTTTATAATTTGGTGGTGGCGAGGAAATAAATAAAGTCGATATAGGAGCGGATAGGCGACAACAATGGACGTTCGGAATTTAAAATTACGCGTAAAATTTAGGGCTGCACATGAGCTGAATTATGTGCGAATTTTGCCTTTTTTAGACTTTAGAAAATACCTGTGGGGTTTTTTATCAAAGTATTTCTGTACTCCAAAAGCGGTGTAACAAATAAATAACCTTACTTATGTATAGGCTGAAGACAAGTTAGTATATTTTTTACTTAGCTTGTATTACAAAGTGTTCAATCTAAACTAAGAAAGCTGTCGGGTATCAAATATTAAATACCCAGGCAGGGTTGGCATTATTGGAGTTCTAATAAAAAAGCTCCTTAATATAATAACTTCCATATTATTATAATGGTGCAGTCCTAGTCCTAGGCTGTTTTATTTCCGTTAGAATCTAGTTTTAATTTTAATCCAGGTATAAAATAATAATGAGATTTTCTCGTAAAAGATTTAAGTAATAAAATGCTGGTGATCCATTTAAGGACGTTATCTAGTTAAAAAAGTTTTTTTTTTGTTTTTAGAACTCCGTGCCTCAAAAACAAAAAAACTGAACAATGCATCAATTTCTTTCCTACTTTTTCCTAATCAGTTAACGATACTGATTACCTACGCTCTTAAGCGGATCACCAGCATTTTGTTACAGCTTGTAGGTACCTATATACGCCCTTCATTCAATTCATTTAAGGTCGTGAACTAATGTTTTTGTCCAAAAAATGGCATGGCATAGACATAATATACCTTACAGTCATCTATTACCAACCAGTTAATTTAGTATTAATAACTTGCTAAAAGTCTCGGTTCAATACGCTAAACGTCACGTCACCGCCATCATCAGTCTTGTCTGGTAATTACTGAAATGAAATCCATTCTGGACGAGGTGATTAATCATGGCAAAACAGCGATGGAATCAGGGTCTAGGAATCTGAACTTGGAGACTAGATGGATATGCCTTGTGTTTTAAAATATTTAAGTTTATATTGAAAAAGTTTCAACGTTAAAATGGGGTCAGTAGGGATTTCTAGGTCACAAACTGGCGAGAGATTGCGCAGGATCAGGTAGAGTGGCGAGCTCTTGTATCGGAAGCCAAGACTCATTTTGGGTCGCTGAGCCAGCGCAGTAAGTTTTTTTGGGATTTCGAGGGTAGTTGGATCATGAATGGGGAGAAAAGGGATGGTAGAGAATAAAGTAGGTATTTTTGTAACAATTATGGCAATGGTCTAAAAATACCAACTCGGGTGAGTTGGTATTTTTAGACCAGAGTTGCCTTATTCTTTTGGCAAGTCAACCTATTGTAATATAGAAATTGTCCAATCTCACTCAGTTGTTATCCCTCGTGGCCTCAATTATTGGGTGATATGGGATTTCGTACTATTTTGTGTTATACAAGCGGAATACTTTTTAATATATATAAATTAACGTGCCATATATAACAAGCCATACCTTCAAGGTTTGAACTTTGAATTCTTCCTAACTCACCCCATTTTACAGTATATGTAGTTTGTCTTTCATTCTCTAACAAGGCGGACAGAACCGTTGGATGCTGTTCCCCGGCGATCGATTTTTTTTTTCTAACTGTTATTATCTCTAATATTTTTAATTAAATAGGTCCAACCGATTTAACCAACTGCTGGAAATCAGCGAAACAAAATTACTTCAAATTGTCAGTCATCGCATAAGTACCTAACTAGATATTTAGTTACATTCACAACTTTGCGATGTTTTAGGGGCTGTTTGTCCGTTATCAAAAGTTATTAACAGTTTGCTCAGTTTCCGTCACTAATTAAGACTTTATTTCACTAGCCAATTAAAATTTAGTGTCAATATTTCATCGTCAACATGCCTACAAAGTTTTCTGAATTCCATGAGCGCTCTAGTTAGTCAATTTCATTGAAAATGTTAAACTATCTACTTAGGTATGTTTAATTAAATAAATAAACTTAATATCTGTAATGTCTTCTAAAACTAATTAAACATACAAAGGCTTGAAATTTATAATAAAATATTTATAATAATTTAAAACTGAAAAGTTTTTAATTTATTATATACACGCTAACAAGTGAACATCTTAAACTTTAACTTACTTTATCCTTACTTGCCTCAAGTATTCTATACAATCTTTCAACTTTAAAGAATCTTAAAAGTTAGCAAAAGACTTTACATACTTTATCATTTTAACTTGTTTGAGAATTCAAGCGCTTCTAAACACTTTAAATAGCACGGAGAGTCTTTTGTTTATTTTTTGCCTCTGCGACTTCGTCCTTAAAGATCGTCAAAATGTTCAACCATAACGATATTTAACCGTTTCGTCGCCATTAACTGATTATAAAAATATAAAGTCAGTACATATTGTGCCCCACGCCACGACACGACTTCATAATTACTTATGACTTTACCTTTGTTTATTTGTTGCTTGGCGATGGCGGCAATATTTTGTCATGGCGGCAAAAAGGTTAAAGAATATCTGTTACATATTCAAGATTCTAGCTTGGAAGTTTTAGGCTGTGCATGTTTTGATCTGTATAATGCTACTGATACAGTTTTTTTTTTGTGAAAATTGCATAAAGAAGAAATATAATTTGGCAGAAATACTTTTGGCATACTTAGTGATTTTCACAAAATGTTAATTCACAGAATTAATGTTTTCGCATAATAATATTTGGCAGAAACCTTACCCACCCACCTAACCTAACCCACTTTCTGTCTTCTACCAAGCAAAATAACTATTATAGCAAGTATGTGTACCTATATTTCAGAGAAAGTATCATTTGACTAAAAATCCTGCGATACGTATTATGAGAAGTAATAACAAAACACATACTACACTCTGACAAAAATACCAAAAGGGCGTTCATTGAACTCGATTTCTGCCAGCTTCGCTTGCGTGTGCCAATCAAGCACGTTTTTCCTGACAGAAAGAAGAAAAAACTGGGGAAATCCTCCGCCACTAGTGACCAGATCAGATCTTGAGTTAATGACAACTAGGCCAAATCTTTTTTTTTTTTTCTTATTTGCGAACCAGGGAAGAATCGGGAAGCATTAAATAAAGACTATCGGAATCTTGATGTTGGTTACAAAGAGTCGAGTGAATATTTAGTTTATCATAATTTTTAAGAAAAAAAAACCGACTTCATTTGGTTCCCGGTAAAAGTGAAATTAAGAATTTGTTTGAGTTAGCCAGTTTACTTTTCAAATATCCAATACACCGCACGTGTACGATTGAAAATTGAGGAGCTTTCTTAATGTCCTAGGGCTTCCATCATTACATTTGAAGTATAATCAAACGGAACTCCCTTGTAGACCTTTAAACAAACAAAATAACAATGTGTTAAATTGGATGACAGACTGTAAATTAACGAGCATATTCATTATGCCATCCCTGGTTATCAACATCAGGTCCACTCCAGCAAAATGATGGCCACAGTAAGAAAATGCCTAAGCTAATTATGAACACCCTCTAATCACAATTAACCTGCCGTTCAAATTTGAAGAGTTCTCTGAATTCTTCTAGAACTCCATCATCAGAATATAAATCAAATCAAAAAGATGAATGTCACAACTAGGATAATAAGTAGAGCTAGGTTTATTAACCAGTTCCACTTTGCGATCCCTGGTCTTCATCATCAGATCAAGTTCATCAAAATTTTGGCTCCGCCAAAACACTGTTTTAGTTACTTAAGGAAACCCTCAAATCAGAATGCATGTGCCGTTAAAATTTGAGGAGTTCTCTCAATCCCTCATGAAGCCCATCATCAAAATAGAACTATAATCAAATAGGACTATCTTGAAGGTATTTCTTTACAAAGAAAAGATGAATGTCTCAAATCGGATGATAGAGCTGGGAATTAACAAGCAGTTCCACTTTGCCATCCCTGGTCTTCATCATCAGGTCCACTCCACCAAATTGATGATGTTCGTAAAGAAATGCTCGAGTGTCTTAAGAAACTACCCAAATCATCATGCATGTGCCTTTCAAATTTGAGGAGTTCCCTCAGTTCCTCATGGATCCCATCATCAGAAATTGATTTTGAAAAAAACGGAACAAATCTGGAACCATCTATTTTCAGAAAAAAAAATATTTTTTAAAATCGGACTATAGTCCTGGGAATTACCAAGCAGTTCCACTTTGACATCCCTGGTCTTCATCATCAGGTCCACTCCACCAAATTGATGATGTTCGTAAAGAAATGCTCGAGTGTCTTAAGAAACTACCCAAATCATCATGCATGTGCCTTTCAAATTTGAGGAGTTCCCTCAGTTCCTCATGGATCCCATCATCAGAAATTGATTTTGAAAAAAACGGGACAATCCTGAAACCATCTATATACAGACAAAAAAATATTTTTTAAAATCGGATCATAGTCCTGAGAATTACGAAGCAGTTCCACTTTGCCATCCTAGGTCTTCATCATCAGGTCCACTCCACCAAATTGATGATTTTCGTAAAGAAATGCTCGAGTTTCTTAAGAAATCACCCAAATCAGCATGCATGTGCCTTTCAAATTTGAGGAGTTCCCTCAGTTCCTCATGGATCCCATCATCAGAAATGGATTTTGAAAAAAACGGGACCAACCAGGAACCGTCTACTTTTAGAAAACAAAAAAAAAATTCAAATCGGTTCAGTAATGACGGAGTTATGAGTGAACATCCATTAAAAAAAAAAAAAAAAATAAAAAAAAAAATTCAGTCGAATTGAGAACCTCCTCCTTTTGAAATATTGAAGTCGGTTGAAAAAATAATAATTAAGAAATTAAACGAACGCACTTACAATTCAAAACAGTTGCAGTGCGAATAAATACCCGCCATTAATCTCATCCATTCTTTTTAATCCAGTCTGCAGGAGCCATTACATTTTATTGTTCCTGTTTTAAATACCTTTTCGAGTCCTGATCGATGGGCACGTGCAAGCAGCTTCACCTTAAAACTATCACTCACTGACTTATCTACCTACTGTTAATTGTGACCTCTATAGTAATGGCAATAAAGTCCAAAATGATACTTTGAAATGCGGCATAGCGATGACAACTCTATGGTTGATAAATCTGGGTAATATATTGATGTTTCGAAATATTCACTTCACAGTTATCTTTTGGATTGTTGTGTATGATGGTTTAATAAAGATATTTACTTTGTTGCGCCGCATAAATAGAGAATGCAAGGTTCCTTATAGCGGTAATGTTATTTGGATCATTTTGCTTTGCAACAGTGTTACTATGAACGCTGTCTTTTTTTCGAATTCTATAGAAAGCAAGCGTTTTGTTTAGACATTGTTAAGTAACTTGTAAAAAAGCCAAGTATTCAAAATTTACACAGCGGCAAAAATTGCACTAGATTCAAAAAAATACCTGTCTATTCCCTTAAGTATTGACTTAGATATTTAGGTATGTCATAACGTCAACGGATATAGGGGTTGTTATCAATTTCATTTATACTATACTTGGGATCGTTGATACGACATGTTTAAATGAGATCAGTCGAAGAGCCGATATGGCTAAAAAAGCAATGACGAAATGACGAAAGAGGAATCTGACGAACTAATTTATCACCAGAATTGCTGTTTAGCCAGCAGTTAAAAAATTCTAACCCATACGGAAAAAATAAGAGATCTGACGAATATGGAATCTGAGGGACGAGTTCTAAATCAATTTGGTCACGGTGTGGAAAAATCGCAGCATTCGCAGAGAGACAAAAGTTCGATTGGTTCGCGCACTCGTGTTTTTCGTATTTATTTACGGCACTGAGACTTGGTGTATCAAAACCAGCGAACACAACAGAATTAAAGCCTTCGAAATGCGGTGCTGGAGGAGACTACTGCGGATTCCATGGACAGCCCTGAGAACAAATAAATCCATTCTAGAGGAACTCGGCATCACCAAACGACTTGCGGATATCTGTCAAGAGCGTATCCTTTGCTTCTTTGGGTATATATTGCGGTCAAAGCAAACGCAGTTGAGGGATGATACCAGTGCGCAGGAGCGACGTAGTTAAGAGGGCTGCAAAGTGTAGTCTCTACGAAGCGGTCCACTTAGCCAAGATCCGGACTGCATGGAGAACAGTTGCATACGGTCACGACCCTGAGCCATGAGGAAACGACTAAGAAGAAGAAGAAGATCAAGATGGTCATCTTGGGATTAGATATCAAAGCGGACAACAAGCTCCCTGAGGAAAACGTTAGGAAAAAGAAGTTCATTTGCCAAACTTGACTGCCTATCAACTTTAATATATAATATTATAAATATAAATATTTTGGGGACAATCTCACACAGATCAACCTAGCCCTAAACTAAGCAAAGCTTCTATGGATACTAAGCGAAGATGACTCAGGCAGAAATATTTACTTATTTAATTGTTCAACAAACTCTGCAATATTTTTTATTAAGAGGCAGCCCTAAGTCCCATGTTTAATGTATCAGCAATTGGTATGGCTAGTTGACGCGCTCGTTATGAGATGTCGCTAGTGCTGCGCGCGCTTAACTATCGACTCCCGTTGGTTTGTTTTAGCAAGCAGTGTTAGTTACTGTTGCCATGCGGCTAAGACTCACAAATATCAGAACACGCATCTTTTGTTGGGATACATTATATCATTTTGTCTGCTCCGATATTTCTGATGGTGATATTATATACACTTTTTCTACTCCAGCACTTCTATCTGTCAATTAGATGACTCACAGCGATATTAAAAAAGTATAAATTATAACGTTGTCTATGCTATTCCATAAGAACACTGCTCCTATGGATTTTCATACAATATATGAGCACTGTAGTTTTCTTTTTTAATTTCTATTATGGGCAAGACATCTTCCACATTCTGCCACCTTTCTAGATTATGTTTTTTACACTATATTAGCTGTCGTAGAAAAACTAGCGTATGCAATAGTTCATAATTGGTTCTTAAAACTCTCGGGTATATTATTACAAAACTCGACTTCGTCTCGTTTTGTAACGGCGACCCCCATGTTTTAAGAACCCTTATATCACTGTTGCATAAACTAGTATTAAAACATCTAGGCTGATCCAGTTTATCTAATGGCGTCCGTACCAGGTTAGAATTTATTTCGCCGAAAGATCAGTTGCCAACGTTGTATTTTACAAGCTTTTGAAATTATATAACCTCCTTAAATCAATACATATGTAAATCAAGTGGCTGCTAGTTTGATATTTTAATACCATTTTTACATCTAGGTGAACAAACTGTACTTTTAGTTAGTGAATTTTAAATATGATTTTGTTTTTATATTACATACCTACATGGAAAACCAACAGCATGAAAACATGACTAATAGCTAAATAAAAATACATAGCCAATTACAGGTTCTCACTTATAGAAGCAAGATATACCTAAAACAAATACAGGTACAGGTACAGAATTATCTTACTGAGCCAAAATATACTCTTACAAAAATCTAGAATTTTAACTAAGTACCTACCTGTAGGTAACTTTATTAGTAGATTTGTTTCCACATATCTTATTTGTCACAACATGGAAAACAACTTAATTAACCAGTTTAAAGCCTAAACAGTGATTAAACTAGTAACTTCGTTCCTTGAACTGAGTACGAGTAAAGTAACATACAGACATAGGTATTTTAATCACTTGCAGAGCATTTGGGAGTCAATTATTCTATTTACACAAACAATATGTCATGCGGGTAAACAATCTTACAAATCTCTCTCTCTCTTTCATACTTATTGTGTGCAAATAAATATCTCTGGACCCTTGAGACGCAAAGGTCACACTGGCGATGGAAAGTCTTTGCATCAGGAAAGCCCCTGAACGAGGGTCCAGCTCCAGACCTCTCTCCCGTAAGCTGTTTTGAGTCACGGCGCGGGTTTTTTGAATTAATTTAATTTAAGTATTATTCTTTATTATTATATTTTGTTATAATTATGTTTTATTCTGTATATAATTAATCTTAATATAATGAACAATGATTTCTTATCTCTCACATGGGCCTAGATCTAAAGTAAGTAAAGTTAGGAATCAATGTATAAATATCAGCATAGAAAATCTTGCATTCTGACAGCAAATGCACGCATTAAATATAAGGTTGGGGAGAAAGTCTTTTCGTTTACAAAAAGTTATAATTTGTTAACAGTTAAAATTACTGTTTCACCTCATCATGTTTTATGGAAGTTAAATTGTTATTTTTTTGTATCTTATATATTTTTACAGAGTTATTGAAGCCAATTTCCCGTACCACTCGCGGGAACTGGCTCCGAACATCACCGAAAGTCAGTGAAAATCACCCTGACGGAATCACCAATGCTCGCACTACTGATATTAATACAAGGCCAGTTTGCAGTCTGAGCAAACGCAGACTTGTGTGATTGTTTTAATTCAGTTAGGGAAATTACGGCGTGACTGTTTGTGAAGATACATTATGGATTTTGTCACTCTACCTTGAATACAGAGGAGAATGACTGATGTTATTTCTAGTACATTGTGTATTAAGGACGGTAAACAGGAAATTACGAAAGAGTGAAAATTTGGTACCTACCCGAACACATTTTCACTCGTGGGTACATACGAGGGCTTAATTTTAACACGAGTTCGTAATTCTTGTACCGCCCATGATACATACAATCTTTTTCATCACATATGCGAGGAAATAAATAAATTTACTAGGCAGATAAATAAACAATAATTATTAGCGGTAGTGTAGCACAGTCCACAGTACACCGGAAGGCGTGGGTCCTCCGGGAAGCCCGGGCGGGCGGTAAAGTAGTATGAGAATCCATTACGGCCATGGGGTTAATAGAACTCATTGAGTCTTAGTTTGCTAGCATAATATATTACCATTAACGAACAAGTGTGACGAAAAAATACTAAGGTGTTGCTTACCGATACAATACTTAATATTAGCGTGGAAACGTCTGCTTAGATGTTGTTGTTTTTACAACACTCCATTATACTAAAAGTTTTGAAGTTTAACAATTATGTAATCTTAATGGAACTCGTTAAACTTTCCCGTTTTGTACCTTACATAAAGTTCCACGACACATGAAACTGGAGGACCTAAATTAACTAGTCTCATGATACATCCGTTCGAAGTTATAATTAATGGAACATTATAACATTTGAAGAGATCAACTTTCAAGGTTCCTTCTTCAAAGGGGTGAATTGTATCTTATTCTTTCTCGGGTCTTTATGTCTCATAACTGGAACACTTTTCACCAACGCTCTCCAAGCCAATCTGTCTTGGGCTTGGTGCATGCTGGCCTGTAACGTTGGTTTCATCACCAACGTTATTCTGTCAGTTCAACACGTAGCCACACGGCCAAACCTCTTCTTCCTTGCCATTAGTCCTGTTAGTATAAGATTGTTCGTATGAAACTCAACTGTCTCTTCTGACTGAGGCTAATTTAATAACACCTCATACATTATAATCCGTTGGTTGTATGGGTTGTCGGTCGTACCAAAGCAATAGGGTCTACTTTGGCAACTAATTCTAAGAAAAACAGTAGTAAAATAAGAAAAAATCAATATAGCACCAAAAAATGCACTCCAAAAACTTTATTGGGCAAAAGCAGGTCGACAATCAAACAACTACCTACTTGAAATAGCTGACTCTTTTAAGTTTGCTGGTCATCTTCTTTCATATGTCCATAAGCGAGATCGGGCAACGGACAGGCGTGTGTATTACGTACCTACTGTATTACTGTATACCATAAAATATTGGCATGCTGTCTTGTGAAGTCTGTCCATGTTTGGTTTTTGTTACTACTTCAGCACTTCTACCTGTCAATTAGATGACTGACAGCGATTTTCAAAAAGTATACATTATAACGTTGTCTATGGTATTCCATAAGAACACTGCTAAATGATGCGTCTATGGGTTTTAATACAGTATATTGGACCTGTTTTTTTTTTTCTACAGTGGGCATACGACATCTTCCACATTCTGCCACCATTCAAGATTTAATTTTTTCGCAATTTTTGCTGTCGTAGAAAATCTAGTGTACGTTACAACATAATTGGTTCTTAAAATTTTTGGGTCTATTAACACAAACCTTATAAATTACTCTAAACCAATCAGCCGAGTCTAAACACTCCTTATTCCGGAATCGCGATCACAAAAAACAAAAGAGTGTTATCGGCGCGGCGGTCGGCGTGCGTTTTTATTTTTTGACAAGTGCCATCGATACTCACCGCCGCCATTGTTCTCGGTCCGCCGTCATTGCTTGTTATTTTGGTAGCTTCCACAGTGGTTGCGATTTTAAATTCGCCGTTGGCTGAGTTGTTCTTCTTAGTTTTATCTTACGTCATTCTCACAGATTATAACTTAATCATTACGATGAAGTTAGAAAACATTGCTGGCCTTAAAAAAAAAATTGACTAGGTTGTTTTTTATGAAGTTGCCATATTTCATAATGGGTTCAAGCGAGGGATTCAAAGTCCTTTCAATAGTTAAATTGCTTGCTTGCAATGTTTGTTGTTGAACCAAGTACCTAATGAAAAGGTATAATCTTGATTTTTTACAGTTCGTGAGCTATTAAGTTTACGAAGTACTTTACGTGGTTTTAGCACGCAAGCAATCACCTACTTGTGAAAATCACTCTACAGGGATATATGCAATGTTTCTATTTGTCCTGGTATACCTAACTTTACTAGTATTTAAAATTTTATTCATTTTAATTAGTACTCTGGTAGATTATACCTATGTAATTTTTTTTATTCTTCACGTGTCATCTCCATCGAGGAAGAAAGCGACCGTATTTCTATATCTCCAGTCATGCGATTAAGTTTATCTGGTAAATTATACATATGTAATTTTTTTTATTCTTCACGTGTCATCTCCATCGAGGAAGAAAGCGACCGTATGCCTATATCTCCAGTCATGCGATTAAGTTTATCTATGCGCTTCACTTTAATTATTCTCTTATTTATTAAGTCTAAGATTAGCTTCTTTAAGTAGCCACGCTTCCCTTCGCAGTTATGTGTTTATCGTTAAAACGTGGCCGTGAACTAAATTTAATAAAAACTACTATATCTTTACTACCCCAGTATACACTCGCAGACCAATGAACCACTGTAGAACCACCACTGCACCCAAGCATCCGAATCTGCGCCATTGGCGATCGCGATTCGATGGAATATATTCTGACGTGTTCGATTTTCAAATATATTTTTTTCTCTTTCCGAGGCGAGGACAATGTGGTCTGGGGCGTAACGAATAAGTTGATTTATAAAAACGCATGTATGCCGCCAGCTTTATGCGCTCTGAAATAATACCGTGATTTGTTTTGTCCGTTAATGGTTGTATACGGGTGTTTGTGAGGGGTTATAGGAGCTATGTAGGCGCGATTGGCTGTTATAGCGCCTTTTACGGTGGTGCTCATATTTGTGGTTGCGTTGGTAAAATTGGCAATTTATGCTGTTTAAAATCGCAGTACCCAGTGTTTAGTGGCGATAAAACGTGAGTTTGATTTGACTGTTCGTTATGCAAAGGATATTAGAAAAATATCCCTAGAGTCATGTAGTACAAGCGTGCGCAGTGGGTAACCGTGCGCAATCGTATTATCTCCTAAACCAAATAAATTAAAGGAACGCACGCCCCTCCCCTCAGTGCCCTTACGAACGCCGTTAGTGACGCTCGTGCGCCGCCGGCCAAGGACGCGCCATTTTGTGTACAGAGGTACGTAAAGTTTTCGGCTGAATTTTTTGCGATATTTTGTAATTTTGAAAGTTAATTATTTTGTATAAGCATTTAATTTATTGCACATGTGTTAATACCTAAATATACGTTATTTACTGAAGTTTTTTGTGTGTTATGTGTTGCCTTGGTGTGATGACGTAATCATTGCTTATTAGAAGGGTGTTTGCGTTTTGGTACCTTGGGTCAAGTATGCGCATTTGCTCATCGTACAAGTGTGCGCATGCGTACAGTTACCCACATGTAATTGCTTAGCTTGAATTGTTTTAATTTTTTTCCAGGAGCTTTAATCTGTTGTGCCTGCCATCTAAAATGCCACGGAACTATAAAAGAAAACATCCCGATAGATGCAACATGACTGCGCAACAATTTGAAGCGGCAAGGTTATTAATTGACCAAGGCTTAAGTCAACGTCAAGCAGCAGCTCAAGCTGAAATTAAAGAAAGTACCTTAAGGAAACGCTTGAAGGTTGGATCAGTGGCTACGTGTATGGGAAGGTATGTTCCAACATTCACTAATGAGCAAGAAATAGAGATACTAGCTTATTTAAAGAGATGCGATGAACTCTATTATGGTCTTAACATGGTTGCTCTCAGAAAGCTGATTTATGAGTTTGCCGTAGTAAACAAAATACCTAATCGCAGGCAAAAAATCTACTTCAAGTAAAGAGCCAGTAGACGAAAACGACTACTATTGCCCCTTTTGCAATGGCAAATATGAAGATCCACCTACAGAAGACTGGATTAAATGTAGCCTTTGCAATAGCTGGTGGCACGAGCAGTGCACCAGCTTCGAGCAGGGTAATTTCACTTGTGATAAATGCACTGCGTAATTATCTGTGTTAAGCAAGATTTTTTTTATGAATAGATAAGACTGCTAAATGTCTACGTTGCTTTTTCCTTTTAGATAAGTCTTTGACTGTTAACGTTACCTACTGCAACTGTTTATTCATTGAAGAAGTAAGTAATTTTTTGTTGATAAATATATATACGTAAGAAATACAAATTATGTTGATGTATAGCAAAACTCTATTAATGTTAATGACATACTTAAGTAGATTTGCTCCTAGACAAAATGAATGTTTAAGTTTTATTAAAAATTGTATTTAATACAGTTGTATTTGATTGTGCTGTGATTTATTATACTTGCGTATGCTTACCCGCACTGATGCGTATTTCTACCCCTATATGCGAGTAAGTGTCCGCATTTGGACTGTGCTGGAATTTCGTCAATTGCCAAAAATGAGTGCCATGTAGGATGTCAGTTGTTTGTGTTAATTATAGGTTAATAAACGCTTTGACTAATCAGTAAGTTTTGTTTCATTATATTGGTAATTTAAGATGTTACAACGGTTCAAACCTTAAGTGCGCACACTTGGAACACATGACTCCATAATGTCATTCTATTGGTAACTCCATGCCATGGAAATTACATGAACATGCTCTTTTTTACACGGTAATCTTAGATCTACCTCTAACAGTTGTACGGAGCTAATATGACTTTTATAGCAAACTCCTCCCAACACGACATAATAACGCGCCGTGATTAGCGGCGTTTACGCCGAAGTTCATTTACGTAGCTCAAATCAGAGAAGAACAGGTTTAAGGATGACTCACACCTATTCGATCCGATCCGGGACGATCTGTCAGTTTCTATAGAAAATGCCACGTGACCTCCGAGGGCTCCGAGCTATCACGTGATTATTTCTATAAAAACTGTCAGATTGTCCCGTTTGTTACTTTTAAGGCTCTTTAGTGGCTAAGGCGAATGCTACTGCATCTATATCCACAAAACAAGACGTTTGATTAAAAGAACCGATGAAAATTGGTTAACCCGTGCGAAATCCATAATGCCGCAATTCCGTGGTGGGGTGACGTCACCATTAGGTAACAATTGTGCCTAATAGTGACGTCAAGCGAAACTTTAAAGCACTATATTTCCGTCAATTTTCATTCGACGAACAAAAAAAAAACTTGTCGTATATTTTTAATAATCTAACAGACGGACTAATTTGAATTTATTTTGTCGTCTAGCGTATTGTCCATTCGTGATAAAAGCACAAAAATGTTCGTGAAGAAACAGTTTGCTTAATAGTTTTAGTATGTATGCAGTTTCGTTAAAAAAAGTCATTGACACTCATTTGCAAGTAGATACATATACTTCTGTCGGCAATGATCAAAAGCACGTGAGCTGCATTAAGTTCATAACAACATTTTTGCATAAAGCCAATTTCCTGTTCCAACTGCACTAGGAATTAGTTTATAGAATTTATGGTCGCCATGACGCATGCACTTCGTAGAAAGCTATTGTACTATGATGATCGAATGCAACGGTCGAAGCGCGAATTTAAGAATATCACCTTTTCCTCACGTGGATATCGGTTTAGGTGATTATGGGAAATAGTTTCAAGTGTGTTGTGGCGATGGACAAAAACCTGTCACTGCAAGATGACAAATAAAGCCTTAATTAGCCCGTCTGTTTTTTTTTTAATATTTAACACGTATTATTTCTTTCGTCATAATTAGGTTCAATTCTTAAAAAAAAAACGAGCGAACGATTCATAGAATATTGTAAATTTATATTTTATTTTTTATTTTCATACACGTAAATTCGGCATAAAATGAAGTTAATTTTTGCATCGTTATTTTCATAAAATATTTTTTATACATATCCAAATATACCTGCTAAACTTTGGCAATTTTTCAACTTGCTGTAGCTAAATGTACATTTATTCGAAAAATATATATAAAAATAGAAAAAAGTGTTCCATTTATTCATTAGACGACTCATTTTCCAACACATTTTTATAACTTAGATACCGGTTTGATATCATTTTTTTATTATCAGAAATCTTTAAGTATTTACCTCTTCGAGCAAAAATCGCGAAACAGTCCTAAGATTTAGGTACATTATTAAAACATTTAAAAACAAAAACAAAAAAGGAGTTAATACATTCCATTCGAGTTGAAATTAATCTTCCGTAATATGATAAAAAACTAACAGAATTCTTGTTAGTTGCTCCAATAAAGTATCAAAAAGTTGAGCAAAATCTCTTAATATACCATATCCTTAATATATTTTCATAAGAACACTGAAAACATGTAATTTTGTTAGTGAATTAAAAAAAATGTGAACCATAGGTAGATTAGCTAAAAAAAATGAAAAGCCATAAAAAGAGCAAACGAAGCCGTGTCAAAACACTAGTAAGTGTCATATGAATGTCAGTTGTTGAAAAAAGCGTGAACCGGTAAATATTGCGTGGGGTCCCTATTGACATGGAGCTGTCAAAACTTACGGCGGGCAAAAAATGTGTTAGCATCGAGCGAAATGTGAAATAAAATGGCCGTTGTGGGTGTTAAATGGGAATCCGGGTTTATTTCATTCAAGTTCCATTTTTTATACTACATCGATGGCAATGGCAAGCACATGGTCCGCGTGATGGAAAGCGGTCACCGTAGGCTATGGATGCATGCACTCCAGGCGTGTCATATGCGGGATGCCGACCCATTACAAACTCATACAAGCCTTTTTTGGAGAACCCTATACTGTAGTCATGTTTTGTTTTGCTATCTCCTACAGTCACAGGTTGTCTGGAAGAGATCGCTCTTTAGCGATAAGACCGCCTATTGTTTACCCAAATTTTAAGTATACTGAAGTTTTTCTTCATTGTTTCATGTTGGTGTGCAATAAAAAATATTGTATTGTGTATTGTATTGTATTGTATTCCTTCGGGATTTTACAAACTTACCTATAATAAACTTACTGGTGATATTGAATTGTTTATGGAGGTTTGTATTATATGTATAATTTATAAGGATAAAATACCTACTTTATAGTATGGTGTAAAACTTATTAATAGTTTTGAGTTGATACTTATTACAATTATTTAAGTCTTATCTAGAATAAACTACTTGAGTGTTTAAGGCTAAGAATGTTACACCTGTTCATATACATAGGTAGTTCTTATTTTTTTCCTATACAAAATCAAGATTCATTATTTTAAAGAAAAATATTTAGATACCTTGAAGTTCTGACTTGTTTCTTCACGTTAGCTGGGGACGTTAACAATCAAACGAAGATTTTGAGTAATAAATATATCGCAGTTTAAACCTAAATCAGATTTGTAACAATATGACAGTGTTTATTCTTCTCGCGACAGTGAGATGAAATTTACACTCGTTGGCGAAACTTGTTAGTTTTTGAACCACTTGCTATGCTGGCGGCCTGATAATGGAATCTCGCTTGATCGGCTGTCAATATAAGCACGAGAGGTAAATAACAACTTTGCCCCCCCTGTATAATAAATAAGTATTAACTACAAATGCTCAAACGGACAAAATAAAAAATAAAACAAATATTTAAAGAGCAACAGAATTTGTAGAATACGGTCAGCAAACTTTATTACAATTGTCACACTCCTTTTTAGTACAATGGCGTTACAATAGGACCGTGTAGACTACGAACAAGCAATGCTTGGTAATGGAATAAGTAAGAACTGGAAAGTGCTTGTCATTTATATTTAAAAAAAGGGCCCTTAGGCAGTAATGGGGTAAAAACTCACACTTATGTATAGATTCCTTATAAAATCAGTCAAAACTCTAGTCATAATACGTAAAATAAATAAATTAAATAATCATAAAACCCAACTGCATAAAAAAAACGGGTCTCCCTCTGGGCGCATACAAACTATTGTCATATTTTTGATTGTCATAACACTTTTCGCACATATTCGTTTGACATAATAATTTTTTGTCATAATTATTTTTGAGCATACCTCATTTTTTGTCATAAATGATCTAAAGCATATTTTTTATAATTATACTTTTATTTGGCATCATATTTTTAATCATATGTTTGATGACCATAATTGTCTTTAGTTATAAGTATTGCAACGCAACTTATTAATATTTCATAAAAATTAAAGTCATATATTTAAGGCTAATAACATATTTTATTCATAAAAAATACAAAGCTGTAACCAGACAAGTGGGTTAGGTTAGGTTGGAACCGCGACCCTCACAGACATGAACGGTTACTAGAAAAGTGGGTTAGGTTAAGGTAGAACTGTGACCCCCGCAGATACAAACTGTTACCAGAAAAGTGGGTTAGGTTAGAACTGCGACCCCCACAGATGCGAACTGTAACCAGAAAAGTGGCGATATCACAGCCAATATATGTAAAACAATACTGGCTTTTATATTAATATTAGCGCTACTTACCTCACTCGATTCTAAACAGTCTGTCATTATGAATTTTATGAAATATTTATATATATTCTCTCGAAAAACTTAGAATTAATATCCTCATTTATGGATTCAGGAAATAAATCCACAATAGAAATCATGCGATGGATAAATTCCGAACCGATTTTATTGTAATTAAGACTGAAAAAAATTGCATTTGTAAAGTAAAAGGCACTAGGGCATATACATATCATTGTCCACACGCTTCCTAGGTTAACCTGGTTAACAATAACCTACTTTCAGAGCATGAGATATGAAACGATACTAAAAATTTCTTACTTACGACCATATTGGCCATTTTTCCTACACTGCGAAAATAATGACTCATTAAACAATAAAGCGATAAGTCCATGTTATTCCGAAACCCATTCCAGCCGTCCTTTGCTAGCTCCATGTACTAACTGTCCTTTTTGAAACAAAGGCGTAAACCTACATTATGTACAATTGTTTTTTTAAGAACCCTATAAGGGCCAGGCGAAATTGCAAGCATTGGGCCTGAATACATTAAGTGAAAATTATAAATTTAAAGTTGCCTCGTTAAAGTATCGATGTTTGTTTGTTTGCGTAAAATGACAACCTGCATAAAGGTGCATTCGCGTATAAATAATGGTATTATAATGAATGCTTCTGTTTCGTTCGGAGAGTTAAATTGGGTACCGTGAAATGATAATGTCCATTCATTATGATCATAATATGTACATATTGTACAGTCACCTGCAATATCTTCCGCTGAGAAGGTCGCGAAAGAGCGTTGGTGGCTCAGCAGTATGACGTGAGACTTTCAATCCGAAGGTCTCGGGTTCAAATCCTGCCGGCTCATACCAATGAGTTTTTCGGAACTTATGTACGAAATATCATGTGATATTTACCAATCGCTTTTCGGTGAAGGAAAACATCGTGAGGAAACTGGACTAATCCCAGTAAGGCTTAGTTTATCCTCTGGGTCGGAAGGTAAGATGCCAGATAGTTCAGATACTTTCGTAAAACTAGCGCTTACGTCAAATCTTGGGATTAGTTGCCAGAGCGGACCCCAGGCTCTCACTGAGCCGTGGCATAAGCCAGAAAAACGCTAGGAAAAAGATAAGATTGAAGTGTTTGGTTAAGTGATAATTTTAGCAGCATTGTGTATTCAACTTTTGTCACCATTTTTTTAGTTTAGTAGTATAACTTTCAAAACGTATCCAAGGTAATTTAATATATAAACACCTTGCCATGCCTATACAATGCAGCATCTTTTACCCAGTATATATTCTTGCGCATAGGATTACACATCCATATACTAAAGCTCATATTACTCTATACCGTATAGGATTATATCTCTGATCCTAGATTATAATATATACCACCATTTTTCTTCACATTAGACAAAGAGGAAGGCATATATATCTATGATCACATTATTTGATAGTGTAATATATGTCTTTCACTGTTTAGCCTGTAAAACATGCCAAGGCTTTTACCTTGTACATATAAAACTCAATGTTAACGGCCTCCTAGCCTAGTCAGTTGTGGCCTACGAAGCAGGAGGTCCCGGGTTCGAATCATGGTCAGGGCATTTGTTTGAGTGTTTATTTGTTTTTGAGTTATGGATGTTTTCTATGTATTCAAGTAGTTATACGTATACATCTATTATATATGTCGTCGTCTTGTACCCACAAGCCTTATTATGCTTAGCGTGAGACTAGGTCGATTTGTGTAAGATTGTCCCATAAAATAAAATATAAACTAGGGTTATTTTGCCTTATGAATCTACCTTATTGAGAACAAAGCCATTCGTTTGAAGCAGGTCGATTTAAATTCGGGTTTCAATGTTAATTCATCGATTGAAAGAGGCTTGTGGAAGAGCGGAATAATATCATAATGAATATTTAACGGTCTGTGAGGGATCTTGCTTTAATCCTAGAACTCGCGAAATATTACTTTAACTGAAAATAGCTGAGATATTTTGTGATTTTAATGAGGGCATATTGCTTGTTTAATTGATTGATTCAAGAAAGAAAAGAAAATAAAGATAATATTTGTTTATAAAATCGTTGCAGGTCATTTGAATATTAAACTAATTACCTACTTACTTACACTTGACTACGGTGTAGGTATTACAATATCGGAAGTATATGTACATATGTATATTGTATTTATACATAATTGTTTACCACTTTACGATTCACTAATAATCACTATTTAAAACGAGATATATATCATGTATATTTGTTTTTTCGTGCTCCCAATATTTCGGCACTGTTACAAGACAGTGCCATGTTCACAGCGTAATTTTACTGATTTACCGCAAGTTTTTATTTGTGATCTACAGGGAGCTTGAAAAAACAAATAAACATGCTAAATATCTTGTTTTAAATAGTAATTATAATGTAAATGATCATGTTAGCTTAAAATCGTTTATAATTCACGATTATTTATTAGTTCATCAATGTCGTGTAACTGTGATTGCAACAGCCATTTATTTATTTTGCCTTTAAATATTTAATATTGCCTTTAATTTAATAGTGAGGAAAGTGCATCTCTGTCCGTCCGGTAACATACTATATATACCTATAAGAGGGCCGAGCACATAAACTAACCGTTTAGTTTTTGCCAGCTTGTGGGGCACGGGCGCGAAATCACACACGGTCCTATTACTACGCAGGCTATATTTTAAGTTAGCAGTTTTTTCATAAACTCTTTGCTATTTGCTGGAGGACCAGGTAAGGTAGCGTAAGTATTCTATACTGCGTAACGTAATCACAAGCAGGGGCATCGTCAGGAACACCTGTTATTGCGCAGACAGGCGACAGCTCAGCAGAATCGCGTTAAGACGTCGTGGTAAGGCCCTAGGTCGATTTACTGTATTTCCATATTATTTATCCATTTAGTTAATCATGTCATCGCCATGCCATAAAATTACGTGATAAAAATTAAGACCTCTTTGAAAGACAAATTCCCAGAATTAAATTGGAAACAGCTTTTAACTTTGAAAGATTCAACGAGCATCGCCATTGACGAAAACATTATCATTTTCTTAATAAACTCTTCAAATTATACCCTTGAATGATAAAATGAAATCATCCGTGTTATTAGATTTGATTCGGAAAGTGGCATAAGGCCAGATAAATATAATAATGTACGATTATTGAATTTAGACGGGTAAGGTCAGAAACCTTGAATGCGCAGGTTTTATTTTAGATATCTGTGTGTGGTCAGCAAAAATGTTGAATCTGTAAATGAAATTGTAAGAAATGTGTATAAGTCTCTCAATTCACAAGATAAATAAAATAATCAAAATCATAATAGCTACCTTATCCGCAACGCAGGCTTCTTCGTCTCATACAAGTCCATGATGAAATTCGCAACAGGTTATGTTCACAAAAAAATATGTAAGTAAACAAATAATTCATCCATATAATTAGGCTTTGGACTTTTCGGTGCTCGCAGTGGTTCTAAAATCCACGGAGTCGACATTGTATCAATTTTTTTTTCGAAGTCAACGTCAATATAAAATAAATAAATATAAAACATTATATTAGATGTCATGATTAACGCTGTTATGTTATTGTGCTTAGTCAAAAATCATTATTCTACCCAAGTAGAATTTTTAGTTTGCTAAATAGATGTTAGTAGTTTGTACAAGTTTCAAGGAGGGTGCATAATTAAATAAATCAAATATCGCATCAAGGGCGTGCAAAACGCTTTTTAACTGTATGGAAAAACCGATTAATAACCGGTTATCAACCGAAGTTTCATATAAATAAAAACCGGTTTGCATACCCTAATCGCATCACCTGAGAAAGTGTGAACTGTGACTTTGTTTCTTAATGAATTGCAGTCCTAACAACGTGTTTATTGCCGTGGGTACCGTATATTTACACTTTGCCTTTGACTTCGAAAAAATTTTTTGAAATAATGGCGACTGGATTATATAACCACGCACCTAAAAGTCCTAAGCCTACATATAATGTTCGATATTGGAGGAGGAAATAGGGGACTACGGTACCTCAAGCATGCAACTCTGTGTATGGAGCGCGCGCAATTATTTAACCCATGCTCCCATTTCCTCTTAAAGGTAACATTCCGCTTGCGGTTGCATTAACATTCACTTAAATAACTTCTTAATATTCATAAATGTTTAAGAAGGTAAAAATAATAATATCTCTACTGGGGGGGAAAATTAGTAGAGATATGTGGAAATAAGTCCACTTGCTGGCCCCCGTGGAGAAACAGAAGGTATATATGGAAAAAAGCCAACGATCCCCACTAGGGGTGGAAAGGTACAGATATATATGCGGAAAATATTCCATTTGAGATTAATTAGTAGGTCTAGGTGGGAAAATATCCCTACCAGTAGAAATAAATGGAAAAATATTCCACACGCCCCCTACTTAGGGGGGATATCGCAGTAGGAATATGTGGAATAGGGGAAATAAATAACTACAATTTGGAGACAATGTTTTAAGATCGACCCAGCCCTAAACTAGGAGTAAACAAAGCTTTTACTGTGGAAAGTTTATAATTATGTATAATAATAACCCGTGCAAAGCCGGGGAGGGACGCTAGTATTTAATAAAGACTTCACAATTGTTCTTTTAACCTAAGCCATTATTCAAAGCTAAAATTAGTCATCTAACTCATAAACTAGAACGTGCTTAAATTCGCAATTGGCGTTTAATATTAGAGCGGGACCAAGTCTCGGAAATTTTAATACGTGCATTTTAACAATGACATTTTCTTGCTTGTTTTGCACACGGTACGCGCGCGGTGGGTAAGGCTTTGCTAAAATCCGTTACACAAAGAAGGTCCTATGTGCATATGATCTGGTCTGGATTTAGGACTTTGTCGTTTTGTACTGCTTGAACCGGTCCGGCCACCAATGCGTTACCGATTGAACACATGCTTGTAAAAAAACGTTATCGGTTGCCGATTTGAAGTTATAGCGTTGAGTAAAGGGTTTGCGCATGACTAAATTGTTAATAGGGCCGGTTGCGTCTCCTTAACGGGTTAAGACGTCATGCGATGTTCTAAAAAACTAAAAGGGATGACTCATGCTAGGTTGGGCCAAGGCAATTTGTCTATTTTTATAGAAATCGGCCCGTCTCGGCAGGAATTTGAACCGGATTTTTTGGCAAATTGGGAATTAGCCGAATATTTGAATAGTTTTATGCTTTTTATGTAAAACTCAATCATGTATGTAAGAAGTACATTTGTATTTTTCGATTGCCTCATTAAAATTAAAAGAATAAACTAAAGAACAAAAAATAACCTTATGATGTATAAAGAAATACCGGTATTTGAACCCAGGGGCCTTACCATGACGTCTTAACGCGATTCGGTTTAGGATCTAAACTGAGTCGCTGCCATACACCTGACTGTTGTTAAGAACCTAAACTGAATCCGGTTAGGAAGACATCATGGTAAGGCTCCTGGTTATAGCACTGGCTCTGTGAGCTAAGAGCTTGTCACCGCATGCGATTACGGTACCGATGTGAATACCGCCCAAAAATAAGTTTCTATTCTCAAATATACATACTTGCGAACAGAAACCATTTTTTGTAGATAATATTAGTACGTTGACTAATTAGGTACCTAACCAAAGAAGTTTTGTGATTGCTGTTAGTCAAATATACCACTTTCTCGTTTGCCGAATTCACCGATAAAGTAGGTATGAACCTTATCAACAAAAGTGGAACCTTTTACTAAAACCGCGACCACCGCAGCCTATTTTCGATATGGGGCTTGCAACTTCAGACCCTTAGAGACATCACAGTGCATCCGAAAGAGTTCTCCGGGAACCATTCTCAACACCAGGAACACAATATAGTATAATATGCATCCCATTTTTAGTTCATCTTTACTTTGATATTTTTTCCTCGAGATAGATTTCTTTTATTTTGATCCTTTTTCTTTTTCTTTTTAATACTTTCTGTCTTCAATTTTTGCTATTGATTCAACAAGTATTTTGTCCGTTACAGGATTTTAAAAAAATGTCTACACCGATACTTTGTCAGCCCGTAAAAAATGCAGGTCAACTGTACATCCTGAAGAAAGCACGTAGACAGTTGGTGCTTTTACTGATACAGCAATACCATTTACATGATGATGATAAATCATACGTCAAAGCGTGGAGGTGCCAGATTGCAGATAACGAGGCCGGCAAAAAAGGGCGTAACACAAAAATCATTTTATTCCGATGATAAGAATATTTACGGTCTCCAAGAAACATGTGCGTGGTTTGTATTGGGTTTATAGAGGGTGTATTCAATCCAAGAAGTTATGGTTTTCACACATTTATTTCCACCCAGCCAAGCAAATCAACCACACCAGGACACACCACTGGAAAGCTGTAGTTAGTACAAAGATCCCGACTCTTTCATCGTCCGGGCTGGGGAAGAAATCATAGAATACCTGATAGTGGGGGTATACGGCACTGTTTATGTAAAAGAACTAAGCAAGACTACAGACAGATCTCTAAAATCGCAATGAGGAGGATACAAAAGAAACCCGTCGATGTCACTCTACAAGTTCACATGAAGGCAAAGGCGTGTCCAATTGTCTATACTTCTGTATTTTTGTCTGAATAAATAGAGATGGGATATTTATTCTTAGAATGAAAAGGACAAATAAATGTTTAAAAATGTTTTTGTCAATTTGACAACTCCGAATATTCTGAGTTTATAACTTTCACTTCTACGTTTCACAAGTTGTGAAACTTCTATAGTGAATGTTCTCGGGAACTTAAATTTATTTACCAATTGCATCATGTCAGGACCGCATGACAATCTTCACATTGCTAACTACGAGTATGCTAGCCCGATCCTCGCTTTTACCTACCTACATGGTCAATATCGTAAACCTAAAATACTTATTCAATAAGTTTTAAGTAAAACTTGTTAAAGTTTAATTTTGATCATCATGTATACAGTCCAAGACCGTTATTTCTCAAAACGCCTTTATTTTTAAGGTATTTTTATTCATGACGGCATTGTTTGTTTCTCCACTCGTATTGATGGCGAATTGATAGTGACAAGGCAGAGTCCTTTATTGAACTGCTACAATATTTGAGCACATATTTTTGAGGGACTTAAATTCTATGGTCATTGACATAATATCTCGAAATTCAAGAAAAAGCCAGTCGCACTTGGTAAGCACACTTAAGCCGATTCACATATAGCAGATAATTGCGCTGGATGTCAGGCTGAGCCTTCCGGCTGTGCGCCGAAGTGACACGAACATGTCACCTGTCCCGGGTGCCATGTTTGTGTCATTTCGGAGGTCAATATCCTTTTTAAATCGCTGAGCCAAAGAAGTCAGATACATAGGTGTAACAAGCTAAAAGCACTAAAGTGCATTATGAAATCCTAAGAGCTTAAATCCATGAGAAATATTTTGAACAAATTTCCAATTGTATGTAGAACTTTGATCGCTACTTCGAAAAAAGGAACACTAAATCGCTTATTTCAAAATCTCGTGTTGTTTTTTACGTGATCACTCTGGTGTCGATGCCAATAACTGCTAGTCATATTTTTGTCATAGGACCAAGAACAAGTATGTGGAATTATGCATACTGCAGTCATTGCGGTGCTTCAATTTTTATCTGGATGCAACTTTGTCTTTAGTTTCTTCATAAGCTGTAGGAAAACTGCCTATTTGTAAACAAGCCGGAGCTAATTAAGCTTTCCATTTCTCCATTGTGAAAGGTAAGCATGCCTGTAGTGTAGGCCCTGCAGGATTGAAGTTCTATGGACGCTTCGCCAAAAGTAGAACTATAGTTGCTGATATTGAACAGTCATGGGGGCATATAGACAGAAGACAGTCTATAGGTTTGTGATGCTGACTGTACAAACAAAACTCCGAAACCTTACATTGTGTTGAAAACTCTGGTTGTATAGTGCCCATGGAACAAAACTAGATCATTTCCCTGCCAGTTACACTATTGCAAATAGTAGCAGCAGGATGTCTACCACATTCTAAAATTATAGCTAAGGAAAAACCAGTAAGCTATCTCCATATGAATTACTAGTCGAAGCTAAATCGACGCACTTATCTGTCAAGATTATTTTTCTCATGGAGGTAAAGTTTAAATTAATATCATTGAAATTGCCAATAAGAACCTTCAAACTTCTGTATTTTTGTAATTGTTAATTTTTTTCTGATGTTTCATCAATTATAAACCATTAATTAATTAAATTGTTTTATATTCTCATTTAAGAAATATGTGCGTATATCCGACTTAAGTACTACAATATATACTACTCTAAACAAGCCTACTCTCCTAAGATCGCCACTGGGACCGGTCGCGGACGCCCTCGGCTCCATTATCTATTCCACTCGATGCAGCTGATAACGGTAATCGAATTCTAGCTAAATTTATACGAGAACTCGATGCCAGTGGCTTCCTACGATTGTCCGTATCGATTTATTGCAACTAAGTGCTTGCTGCTAATAGTATGTGAATTAGATTATGATAGGGAACATAATGTGCATTTTTTCTTTTTAGTGGCTAGTAATTATCAGTCTGTGACCGAAGTGTAGATTAAGTGCGAAAACAGGGAATGCGGGTAGGTAGTTCATATCATTTCTAAAATACATACTTAAAAACGGAGAAGTTCTTAGTGAATTTAATACATAAAATTATACATAAACTGTCCCTTTCATGTATGAGAGGATTTCCAGCAGTAGGAATAGTAGGATGTACCGATGTACTGTATATGTTGTAGACGTAGGCCAAAGCAATCATGTATGTATACAGGTTGTTTGTTTATAACTAATATTTAAAACGGGATAATTACCATGTCTGTTTTTTTATTCCGTGAACATGGCGCTTGCAATAGTGTCGAAATATCGGGTGCTCAATAAAATAAAACATATACATGGTAATTATCCCGTTTTAAATATTAGCTAAAATGCAAATGACCATGATAGCTTAATATCGTAGCTCGTAGCTTGTTTGTTATTTATCCTTTAAGTTAAAATTAACTCATAACTATGACAATTTTTTTCGCGATTTCCTATTTGTCCCCATAGTGAAAGTTGTGACCCTCCCCAGTACTGTTTACTCCTGCTTCTTGACCCAAAAAACACTATGAATATTTTAAATTTGTGATTAACAGAAAACCTCATCCCAATCTTTCAAGCTCACGAATTTATCAAAAAGTTCTTATTCGAGGCGGTTACTTTTATGACTTTTTATTTCTGTCAGGAGTTAATTAAAATTATTAGCAAAATTATCAGCTATAATACAGACTGTTCTTTACCACTCTTTTTATGTGTACTTAATGCAATATGCTTTTTTTGTTGTAGCATTTTGTGAGTTGTGAAAAGAGTTGATATTGTATTGTATTGTAATGTACACACGCGTTCATAAGTGCATGGGCAATTTATGAATGGATTAATTCATAAACTGCCTATGCAATTCTGAACGCGATAGTACATTATCGAGAACAATGTCAGGGGCCTTACCATGACGTCTCAACGAGATTCAGTCGACGACCTAAACTGATTCGCTTCCATTCAACTGAGGCTAAACTGAATCGCGTTAAGACGTAAGGCCTCAATTTCCTTCAGAAATTGAGTGACGATGATGATGCAAGCCGCATCACCGTGTAGATTTCCAAACCCGAGAATGCAGTTCCGTCATTTAATGTTTCAAAGTGAATTAACAGCTGCTAGAGTCCGATTAAGGTAATTTTGCATCAATTTTTATACCACAGACCTGTCATAAGTTCATAGAAATTTATTATGAACCTAGAACGGGTCTGTCGCGAATGTAGTTAATTTAACTTAATATACCGACGTTTCCACACAGCATGCCTACCACGAACTTCGAAAATTGGCATTGACGGTAAAACCTCTTTGTCACTCCAATATGCAAGTGTGACAGAGATGAAGATACAAATTCGCAATCGTTCGATTTTCGTGGTAGCAGCCCAGTTTCATGTATCATGGTCACGGCTTGACTGATGAATCAGCGAAGTACTATCGGCGATCTTGGTAGAAATGTTCACGCACCCGGCGGAAAGTCACTTATAACGCGTGGGTAGGTAGACAAAGTTAGGTCTACCCTATTACTAAATGTTATCGGAACGACACACAACACTCACAACATCCACGCATCGATCCGAAGATACATCTCGCGGTTTGAACTTCTGGATCACTGGTCCCCTACCTACTTGGTAAATTAAAACCCATCTTGACTATTGAAATTTCGGGATGTTTTTTTTATCTCAATCGCCTCTCTCACTATATCCGGGACCCGTTTTATATTCATAATAATACTTATGTAGGTATAAAACGCGAAAGTTGAAAAGGTTATAAGAAATTTGACGTTAAAAATACACTTGCTCACTCTCTAATATCCAAATCGATGCAAACAAAGCTTGATCTGTCTCTATCGCACGTTTCCCAAAGTCTACAAAGTCGCAGCAGCAACATTGCAGTCGCTATTATTGGAATGTTCATTTTTCAGATCGAATCTTGTTGGGCAGGTGTGTATTCTATGTATCCTCCTTGCTAGGACTTTTATTGCCATTTTAAAGAGCAATTCCCCTCAATGTACAAACGTATTAACTGCATTATCATCCGTATCAATGATAAAACGAAACTGTTCATTTTGAACTTTATTGCAAGGATATAAGTGCTAGTAAAGGTTATTTTAAATCGATCGTTACATTGTTGCCACATATTGTAACAAGGGAATTCCCGATGGCCAGGAATTAGGGAAATGCTAACGATCTCCATACTAGTTGGTATAAATAGCTCTTGAAATGCACGCTATTCAAACTTTACTACGAGTTGGTAAATGTTAAGTCAAAGTTTTACCAGAGAATAAGTAATAGTACTAAAGTACAGAAGCTTCACTTTCCTACATTTGACGTTTAGCTTGTCAAGCATGCAAATGTCAAGATAACATTAACATTAGGGTTGTCACCATGCTGTCAGGTGTGTACGGTGGTACATTTGTATTATAAGAACAAAATATTATTATTTTTATTATAAGAACACGTTTTTCCACTGGTTTCCTGTTAATATCCGGGGGTTCATTATTGTCTTGTATTTTACTAATTATTGGACTAAAATTTAACATATCTAAGACGAATTACACGTCTTAGATATGTTAAATTTTAGTCCAAATTGTTCAAATTTTGAGTTAAGTCGTGTTAGTACTAGTTACTCTGTGAGTTGTACTCGCGAGATGATTAGGGCCTTTAGAGTATATGGCGCTTAGGACTTTTGTACCAAATCCCGCTATTTTAAAAATTTCCAAAAACTGAATCGACAAAAGAAATGTTACGAATCAAAAACTTGTTAACAAAATTTCACAAGAATTGATTGATAAATGCGGCCTGTAGAGGAGAACAAATGGACAGACACACGAAAGCATTTCTCCCCAAGGTGAAACGGAGACGCTTCGCTCGCTTTGCTCACTCGGTCAATTAATTGTATTTGCTTTGTATTATTTGCTATTATAATTGTACCGTCTGCGTACTTTATATTTTTTATGATTGTACTATTAACTTTGATTCCAATATCTATTTCTTCTAAGGCTTCTTGAAATATAAATTCTGAGTATAAACTAACTAAGTTTTATAGAGCGATGCCTGCCCCATATAAAAAAACGCATCTTTTTTTTTCCTATTTATTCAGACCACGGTACTAATTTTTCATGCATAACATTTTTGCACCACAATTCACCTTGTCATTGTCACCAATCTCGTTTTTTTTCACATTTGCTGGTAAATAGTAGATTAATCGACGATGTACCTACTACACTCAAACAGCCACGATCACTATCTGAGAAAAATAAGATTTTAATTTACGTAAGTACCTATACAATTATAAGTACATAATTGATTCGTAATAATTTAGTGCTTTACTTTAACAGAATATCTCAGTAATCCTTTTCCAGTATTCAACCATAAATTTGTAAGCCAAACATCATTTAAATAAAACGTTCATTAAAAATCTCCTTTTAATTGTAGCAAGAAGAAATAATGTTATTTTAGTCATGTCTTAATTATTCACCGGGCTTCATTTCAAAACCAATCTTATTCCTTATTCAGAATGTTTAAATTCATTTGTCGTCTCGAATGCCGTGACACATCGCGTGAACATACTATATAAAATGTCGTTTTTGAATGGATAATGTATGTGACATAAAACCTTTTTGGATTGAAGTGAGTGTGTGACAAAACGACAAAAAATAAACACTTAATCACGGTATACGACTTAATTAAGGCCCGGGATCGACTGGCGGATAAATTAATCTATTAGTGCGGTAAATGGATCGAAATGTCGAACTTTCGATGCATTTTTCAGAATGGCGGGCGTGACTAAAATACATTGAGTGTGGTTTAGGTTGGAAAAAGTGTCGTTAAATTAATTTAAGCTTTAGGCTTGATACATAGGTTAATGTTGTTTTTGCGTGTAAGGGTTTTAAATTGATTGGTACCTGTTTAAGAATTGAGTCGCTTAACTTCAAACTGGGATAAATTCGTATGTCTGATTATGCGAAAAGTAATATGGTGGATATTTGCTGAGAGGATAGAATTTATTTACCCGATTATGAAGTTAAGCGACAGAATTGTGATACTCAACTAATTTAATGTACACTTAATTATTTAATGTCATTGCCTCATTGCCTCATATATTTCGATAAATAGGTATATCCATTAAAATGTAGTGCATTATTCATATTCATATACATATATTTATTGATAAAGTTAATTATACGTCAAAATCTGGTACATAAAATTGGTTTACATTCATAATATATTATGTAAATGTAAGTTATAAAAATTAGTCGTCAAATACCTATAAAAACGAATACATGACAATTATAATTAAAAACAAGATGAAAACATCTAAACTCATAACAATAATAATAAAAATAAAATTTTACAGTAACATACATGTTAAACTAATGAATTGACATTTTCCTATTGTGTGAGACCAATGACACTTTATCGAAAAATTCATCGACGGTATAGCAGGCCATTTCTAATAGTATTTTATATTATCGAATAAAATATTTTTTATATATAAATATATATCTGTCTCAAAATTGACAACTGGCTAAATAATAAAATTAATTTTTAACCGACTTCCGAACATGGAGGAGGTTCTCAATTCGTCAGAATCTTTTTTTTTAATGTAGGTATGTTCATTCATTTATTGAATCAGGCGTTACTTTGCGGAATGCCATATTAACAATGAAAATAATGTTACTTTGCTATTCCGCCAAACGTTTGGCAAATTAGCAAATTAACATTATTTTCATTGTTAATGTATGTTCACCGATTACTGCGAGCTTCGGTTGTCAGATTTGAGTAATATATTTCGATATATTGAAAGGAATTAGTTTAAAGTTGGTCCCATAGAAATTAAGTTATGATCTGATTATGGGATATGTGAGTAATCATGGGAACTCCTCAATTTTTAAAGGCACATGTATGGTTATTTTGTTGTTATCTGAAGTAACTTAAGCATTTTCATCCGAAAACTAAGTATAATTTTCGTAAAGATATTCAAAAACGAAAAATTTACTTCAAAAAAGAGAAATGAAATGATTTTTTTATTTTTCATTTTAATTATAGAATGCCCTTCAGGCTATGTATTACTAGCTTTATAAGCCCCTCTGGGCATTGTAGACCAACCTTTGTTTTTATTTTTAAATTATTTTTATATTTTTGTATGTAGGTAGTTTGCACAAGTAACTTTTTTGATTGACGGGGAGAATTCGCATTCTCTCAGTCATCATCTTAACCCTGTGAAAACGAGTGCTGTAAAGGGCTCGAAACGTAGGATCATGGTGTTAATAAACGCGATTAATCCGTTCTAAAGTGTTTAATTTCAAGAAATGAAATGTTTTTTTTTATATGCGCTACTAACTGAACTGATACTCTTGAAGTAGTTCTAGAATACATTTAATACAAGAAATCTAATATAAAATGAAGTTTCATATTATTTCATAAAAATATTTTCTCAAAATTGTACTTTGTCCATAATTATTCATTATGTAACCGGCAACCCTAAAAACATTATAAGTACATCCATTACAAAATCCACTATCCCAATAATGACACTTTTATTATTTTTTCACATAAAGTTTACGAATTATAATATGTTGTTAAGTATTATCGTGAGAATCAAATTGGTTCGTTTACCTTACATCATATATAAAATGCGCGATTGTTCAAGTACGTATATAGTTTTATGGACGTAAAAAACAAGTACTTTATGTCAAATAAAGTGTATTCACCTTTTAAAGATATAATTTACAGTTATACATAAAAGTCGCTATAAATTAGCTCACTTTATTAAACCACGTCTAATTATTGCGATCATTATCACCCGTAGTAATAAAAACAATAGTTTACTGCCAGTTTTTAATATCAAAATATTTTTCCGGAATACACAATTTTAAAGTATGGGTGTGCGTTTTAACTTTTATTTTTAGAGTTCCTTGGAGATATGTTTTATAATTTTTTTTGTCGTCTAGCCTATTATGTATAGTTGCATACACTACTTTATCTACACACATATCATAAGTGCTCTAAGATGGGTTCAGGAACCGTAGGAAAATGACCTGCATTGTTACTAGTGTTACTTATTTAATATCTATAGATTGTAAATAGTTACTACTACCAATTGATACTAGTATTGGTACCGAGTCCCACCGTTTTGAAAATTTCTCAAAACTGAATCGACAAAAAAAGTTTAACTAATTTAATTAGAGGAGAAGAAATCGATAGACAGACAGACAGCCGGACACACAAAAACAATATTTCGCTTCGCTCGCTCGCTCGTATAAAAAAAATGCGACAAAAAATAAATTAAACACACACAGAAACAAATTTTGCACATTTTTACAGCAAATAAATGACAGCTCGGACAGCGTTTGAATCTAGAATAGACACCCACTTTATTTTGGCAGCTGTTCCAAATTTAAATTCAATACCTACTGTTTTCAGTAGGTAATGTTAAAATTACAGTTTCATTAATTCCTGCTGGTTGGTCATTGCTATGGTTTCCGTCCGCATTTTAGAGCACTAATGATATGTGCGTAGATAAAAAATATATCGATGATATCTAAGAGTTATTCAACATAAAATAAATATTATGTACAGTCAGCCACACAGCTAACAATACACCCAAAGTGACAAAAATATGTATACACGACCTTAATGCTCAGACAATAAAGTCCTGTATTCATATTTTTGGGTGTATTGTTAGCTGTGTGGCTGACTGTAGGTACTTATGTTCTCATTCATAAATTAAAAAAAAACATGTACTCAAGATATATTATGAATGGTACTGACAGTAAATTGTCAGTTTTCATAGCCTATGGACGCCTGAAACGCCAGTAGTTCAGTAATTTTAGGAATTGTTACACTTGTCAGCGTGGTGAAATTGTGGCAGGTGTATATTATTTAAAAAAAAGTTGAAAACTAAACTTAAACACACATCGTAATTTCGGTGTACTTGCATTCGTGTCCGGTTTTAATACGGTTCTTTTTTAAGTTGCCTACGGAACTGTACCCTCTAAAGTGTCAGCACGCACTAGATCGTTATCCAATGTAATCCTACCTCCCACGCCAAGGGATTTTATGCAAAAATTAAGAGGTGAGGAGGCTCATTAGCATCGCTTAGTCTGGTTTAGGAGGTGGTTGCTGCGGTAGCGGGTGGAATTATGTGAGGAATCATGGGAACTCCTCAATTTTTAAAGGCACGTGTATGATTATTTTGTTATTATCTGAAGTAACTTAAGCATTTTCATCCGAAAACTAAGTATAATTTTGGTAAAGATATTCAAAAACGAAAAAATGACTTCAAAAAAGAAAAATAAATGATCTTTCTATATGCGATACCAACTGATACGTTTGAAGTCGGTGCATTTCGAAAAAATACTGCACTGAATAACGGCTTGGCAATAGCGAATGCAAAACCGGTTATTTTTGTATGGGCGTAACCGGTTATAACCGGTTATTACATACAAATCATAATCGGTTTTGCATTCCCTACTTGGCAACTACTTTAAACGTATTATTTGGTAGCGCATATAATAAAAAGGATAATTTTATTTTTTCTACTTTGAAGTCGTTTTATTAGTAAAAAGTTTTGAAAAATACGGCCATTATTTCTCGCTCTCTACCACTGAGTGTGAGGCATCACTAAGCCACGTTTTTTACCTCCGCTCAACCTAACACCACAGCCTTGACATCTTAATTTGAATTCGGAATTCATTTGCGTTAATAAAAATAGATGGTTCTTTTTTAAGCATTTAATCGGTAATACAGAAGTGCATTTGCCGAACCATGGGGGCGCTTTTAAAATCGTTAAATTAAACAATCTGCATTTGTTTACAGTTGAATCCAAGCATGATAATCGATTATGGATGGTCAGGTAATGCAATTTTAATGCGTAAATTAGTTCTGATCGTTATGAACTTCTTTTTTATGATCATCGTCTCGTCTCGTTTTATCATTGAGTGGATGCAAAGTATTAGCAAACATAATGTACCACTCAGTCGGATGTCAATAAAAGTTCTTATTTCATCATTATGCTGATAGTGTCTGTTTAGCCTTTTTAAAGGTATAGATTAAGTTTCCATATGTCATTGTAAAAAGTTAAAAACATATACGTCAGTCATTAAAGTCATGTCACAATAAAAACACGTTTTCTTTGATACAAAATAATTATTAACAATATTAAGGTGAACATGGTCCTTCGAACCGGATAATTAAAATACAGTGACCTACAATCCTATAGTTGTGTGAGTCCGCAAAATATTTACGTAAATATATACGATTTTCAAAATTCATGTCAAATATGAATGGCGCAGAGAAATTAATAGTCTTACAAATGGATTGCTTAGAAAAAATAGAAAAAGCCCATGTGAATTATAAAAAGTCACCAAAAGAACGAATAACATTGGGGTACGTACAAGGTAGATTAGAAACATTGGAAAATAACTACAAGGAATTTAAAACTATTCATCAAAAAATATTGACAAGCTTCAACAAGGAAGAAGACAAAAGCAAAATGTCATATTTTTCGGAAGATCTGTACGATACCTTTGAAGAGCGTTATTATATATACAAGGGTGAATTAAAAACGGCTGTACAACAATTTTCTATTGAAGCAAGAGGCAATCAAGTCGCACAAAATATATCCGTTAATCATGCGTCAAGTAGTGAAATAAAACTACCACGAATAACCATCCCAATTTTCAGCGGCGACTACACAGAATGGCAGTCCTTTCACGATTTATTCACCACTTTAATACACAATAATAGTTCGCTCGATGATGTACAACGTATGCATTACCTAAAGGTTAATTTGAAGGGCGACGCGGAATATCTTGTGAGACAGTTTTCAATTACAGCTGAGAATTATACACAAGCATGGACCATTTTAAAAGGGAGGTACGACAACAAAAGGTATATTGCAAATTGGCCGCCCACCATGAACCTTATATGGGTTTGTTAGGCAACAAGATTAATTTTGATAAAGGCCTTTTAATGAGATTATCACCCTTGCACTGAAGAGTAACAACTCTAACTAAGTTATCTGCGCCTGGATGTAGGTGTTTAATTTTACCTAACAGCCATTTGGTTGGTGGTATATCTTCTTCTTTGACGATAACAATATCTCCAACACATGGAGACTTGACGCTATGGTGCCACTTAAACCGTTGTTGTAAAGTATTAAGATACTCCACTCTCCATCTTCTCCAGAAATCTTGCGTTCTATTCTGTATGAACTGCCATCTTGTAAGTAAATTAACGTTCCTGAATTCATAGTTTGTCTCTGGAACGCTGATCAACGGTTCGCCAATTAAAAAGTGTCCTGGTGTTAGTGGATCTAATGTTGGTAATGATTCGTCCATCTTACAGAGAGGCCGTGAATTTAAACATGCTTCTATTTGAGCTAATAATGTTGACATTTCTTCATATGTCAATTTCGTGGTGTTACTGACTCTATTGAGATGTTTTTTCATCGATCGCACGCCAGCCTCCCATAAACCGCCAAAATTTGGAGCTCTTGGTGGAATAAAGTGCCAGGTAGTCCCGTCGTTAGCTAGTATCTCCGCTATTTCATTCGCTATGTTAATCTTACCCATGGCAAACATGTCTTTCAGTTCTTTAGCAGCTCCTATAAAATTGGTCCCATTGTCACTCCACAGGTGAGCACAGTGACCTCTTCTGGCAACAAATCTTCTAAATGCTGCAATAAATCCTTGAGTTGTAAGATCTGTGACTGCTTCTAAATGGATTGCTCGCGTAGACATGCAGACAAACAGACATATATATCCTTTCATAGTCTTATAACCTCTCCCTTTAGAAGTCTTCAGCTGTATAGGTCCAGCATAATCAACGCCACTATTTAAAAATGCGCGATGAGGTGTAACCCTTGAGGCTGGAAGCTGACCCATCAATTGTTGTTGTGTTTTTGCTTTGTCTATTATACAGATTTTGCAATTTCTTGTTACTTGTCTAACTGATGATTTTAGACTAATTATCCAGTATTTGGTACGAAGATATGTCATCATCTGCTGTATGTCACCATGTAACGTCTTGATATGAGCTTCATTTACTAGTAATTTTGTAATGTGTTGATTGCAAGGAATAATGAGAGGATGCTTCTCATCTTCTGACATCTGTGCATTATTAAGTCGTCCTCCCACTCGTAACAAACCTTGTTCATCTAAGTAAGGCCCTAGGCTAATCAATGAACTTTTACTATTTATCATCTCGTTCTTCTTTAAATCTTCTATATCTTGATTATAGACAAGACCTTGATAATATTGAATGCATCGCTTTTCAATTTCATTCAGTTCAGCCGTCGTTAAAAATCTTTCTCTGTTTAGTCTCTCAGAATAGTTTAGAAATCGGACACACCATGCTAGGACTCTCTTCAACTTCGACATAGATGAGAATCTTGCCCAAATGGGGTTGTCATTGTCATTCAATATTATATGAAATGTTTTCTTCGACTCAAGGTCAGTACCAGGTATTTTTGTTCTTTCAAAATCTATTTTATCGCCTCTTAGCCATTTAGGTCCCATCCACCACATATCGTTTCCTGCCAAATTTACTGATGTTATGCCTCTAGAGGCTAAATCCGCTGGGTTATCTGCTGATTGAACATGTCTCCACTTGTCATTGTCAATGTGTTGTATAATATCCGATACCCGATTACCGACAAATAACTGCCATCGACTCGGTTGACATTGTAACCAAGACAACACTACCATTGAATCCGTCCAAGCATAAACATTGTCCATTGAAATTTTTAGCAAATCCGACATTTCTCTTAAAAGGTGCGCTGTTAATACCGCAGCACATAGTTCTAGTCTTGGTATAGTCAATTGTTTCAGTGGTGCAACCTTTGTTTTTGCTGCAAGCATATGGACATGTACAATATCATCTTCACCAATCACTCGAAGGTAGACTACAGCTGCATAGGCAACTGAAGATGCATCTGAAAAGCCATGAAGTTGAATAGCTTTGCTACGAGAAGTTATTTTGAACCAACAAGGTATTTGTATTGTCTGCAGTTCGTTTAACTGATTTCGGTAATCCTGCCATTCTTCGACAATTTCCATCGGTAACTCATCATCCCAATTCAGGCTACAAAGCCATAATCGTTGTATCATAACTTTGGCTGTGATTACTACAGGTGCTAACCAACCAAACGGGTCGAAGAGACTTGCAACTTCTGATATTATCTGTCTTTTGAGAAGATGGAGAGTGGAGTATCTTAATACTTTACAACAACGGTTTAAGTGGCACCATAGCGTCAAGTCTCCATGTGTTGGAGATATTGTTATCGTCAAAGAAGAAGATATACCACCAACCAAATGGCTGTTAGGTAAAATTAAACACCTACATCCAGGCGCAGATAACTTAGTTAGAGTTGTTACTCTTCAGTGCAAGGGTGATAATCTCATTAAAAGGCCTTTATCAAAATTAATCTTGTTGCCTAACAAACCCATATAAGGTTCATGGTGGGCGGCTAACTTTGCAATATCTGGAGCTTTGGTCTTATATTTTTTTTAACTTGTGTTCGATAAACTGTGTTGAACAGATAGGCATATATTAGCGATAGATATTGTGTCATATTATTTTTAAGTTAGTGACAGTAGTTGTCTTTGAGTTATTTTCTAAGAACACAGTACCACCGCCTAATTATAAAATGAGTATTTTGGTGGGCGGTATGTTTAGCCTTTTTAAAGGTATAGATTAAGTTTCCATATGTCATTGTAAAAAGTTAAAAACATATACGTCAGTCATTAAAGTCATGTCACAATAAAAACACGTTTTCTTTGATACAAAATAATTATTAACAATATTAAGGTGAACAGTGTCTTTGATAACTTCCATATTTTCTACGGTACAATAACATTCAAGGAATATAATTCAAGACTACTTATTCATACAGGTACGTAAATTATAAACTGAAATACACGTACTTACTAAGGAAACAGTGACTAAGCCCCCCGGTGTCCTGGGCAAGGAATATTCTTAATTATCTATCATAAAGTAGTAAAAGACATAAAAATTAGGAAGTCTATCTACTGTACAACCACAGCTAATAAATAAACAATAATTATTAGCGATTGTAGTAGGAGCTCGTACAATGCACAGTACTCCGCAGTGAGCGACGGCTACAAGCGGTGACTCGTCGGCGCGCCCCACGCGGTCCTCCGGGAGAACCGGGTGGGCGGTAAACTGTATGAAAATCCGTTACGGCCATGGGCGTAATGTAGCTCATTAAGTCTAAGAATACTTGCGTACAATATCACCATTTACGAGCGAGTGTGATGAAAAAAAAATATATTACCCAAGTACATAGTTTATATATAGGTACACGTACAGGCATCTGGATTGTTCATAAAGTTTGATGAATACAAGCAAGAGGAAGTTTGAAGCACTTTGCTGCCTGTCTTTAGTGATACCTACTTAAGTTATACTGAAAGTTCCAGATTCCTTAGGAAGTGTATTAATTATGCAAGTATTTTTCTATGGTCACCTTTCTTTACTCTTTCTGAGCACTAGTATTTTTCGAAACCATCTGACCAACCTAAAATGCTTACTTATATGTAAATTGTGGGTTTTTGGGGTCCTGAATGGAAGAAAAAGTGTTTGTTCAGGGTTTTTTTTTAATTATTTATTACTTCCTAGATGTGAAATTATGGGATGGCTGTTGAATGACGTTCTTCTCAAGAATCATCCATAAGAAAAAAACTAAAACTATTAAAAGTAAATTACCTACTACAAATAGTTAAACAAAAAGTGGACTTTAATATGAAAAGATAATCTGAGTCTGTTTCTGCTTTATTGTTATCTGAGCCCCTATTGAAAATTATATGAAATCGTTATACAAACATTATTTCGGGTGAAAATTGTAAAAACGCCTCAAATACAATTTTGAAATAGCTCACAATGCTTAAAAACAGATGATAATCGAATAAATTATACCTCAAAAACTAGAAAACAAATGTTTCCTTTTAAGGATGACTCACAGTAGTCCGTTCCGTTCCGATCCGATACCGGACGGATCTGTCAGTTTCTATAGAAAGTATCTCGTGATAGCTCGGAGCCCTCGGACTTCACGTGACTTTTTGTATAGAAACTGACAGATCGTCCCGTATCGGATCGGAACGGAACGGACTACTGTGAGTCATCCTTTATTGCTTTGTTTTTAAGTGGGTCATTCCAGCTGCATTCCAGGGACTTTCAGTAATTACCTTATTAGCTACCTTTCAATAATTATCTTAGTCACACTTTTTTACATATTTAATTTTGGTATAGTTACCATTGGGCGCGTGTACTTGCCAGTCAGTCAACGTGTTGTTGGTTCTAATGTATTTAAATTATTCCTAGCAATTTACCGGTTTATGCCACGGATCAGGGAGCGCGGGTCCCCTTCGGCAGCAAATTCAAATGTTTGGCGTGGGCGCTAGTTTTATGAAAGCGACTGCCTTCTGACCATCCAACCGAGAACCCTCTCGTTAGTCTGTTAAATACTTTTTCTCTGTAATCGGTGGTAGAAGATTATTCCAGCACTTCGTTGCAGCATTACAGAAGTTGCCAAATAATGCCAATTGGATTCTATGAAAGCGACTGCCATTTCCGATCAGACTTTCCCATCCAGAGGGGAAACTAGGCCTTATTGCGATTAGTCGGGTTTCCTCACCATGCTTTCCTTTTACTACAGGAAAAATAGCATATTTTGGAGATAAATTTTGGACAGCTATGAAACTTTGTTTATAACTATATGTTGTTGATGAACTAGAGGATGTTTTTTGGGTCATGGTCATGGAGCAGGAGTGAACAGGGTACCGGGGAGGGTCACACTGAGCAACATTCACTATGACAAACACGAAATTGTGAAAAAAAATATGTGATTATGAGTTAATTGATAGTTAAGTATCAACTAACACATACTTAGGAGCAATTAAATATCAATTAAGTCTTAGTTAGAAGATTTATTTTCGGGATTTTGTGGTTGTCCCCGCGTAACGTAGCCCTCCCCAGTACCCTGTTCACTCCGGCTCTATTATGTCATCTCCTTTGAATTTAATGCTTTCAGCTGTTCTCAGACGATACATAAAACGAACCACGACTCAGTTCCTTACCGGTCTTAATGCGGTATGGATTACACGGGGCCGATAACGCCATCGATGCCCCGGATTAGGAAAAGCCATCCGATCGGCTAATTAATTGGACATCGTTTACCTTTAAGTACCTTTCTGTCTTGCAATATTTATTATGTTCTATTAAGGCTTTGCGGTATAGAACGTGGGTTATAGGTAATTGTAGTTTTACCTGACTGCCCAAGGATGATTATAGGGTTTTTTATATGTATACAATAGTAGAAATTTCAAATGACGTAAGTCCAACCCTTTGAAATGTCCCCTGTTTCCATGTTTATTCAAGAATATAAAACAAATCTAACAAACTCTTCTTATCTGCCAAACTGTGAGACAGTTTGTTGGCAGAGAGACTCCCTTATATTTATTAGAAATGGTTAGATTAAAGTAGTTGGCTGTTTACGTACTTGCTGAGCACAATTTTTCTGGCTATGGTGGTAATTTCAATTTAATTTTGTACAAGATAAATATTTTCATTTTAAACTTAAATAGGTACCCTGAATAGTACATTCCCTTATATTATCCTGTATTGCATTATACAATTTAGGGACCAAGTAATTCCTACGTCGTTTTCCCCCTTTTCTTCACCACATAACGGAACCTCTAATATTTTTTGGCGTTATTTCTGGTCATTCTAGAGTGATTTCTATAAATTTTAAATTCATCCTTATTAAACTGCTCTAACTGCTCTGCTTCCCCACGGACCGGCAACATACGGCATTCCACAAATAACTTCTCTTAATCACTATATTACAAATTCTCTGCTTTGTCCGAAGGTTGACTGGTAGAGAATGCCCTATATAGCATTAAGTCCGCCTTTTGTACGTTCATAATATTTTCTTTAGTGCAATAAAGATTAAATAAATACAAAAATATATTTACAACTAATTTTAGTTATTTTGTTCACGAATTTGTAATGATTTAATCCTGTTCAAATATGTTTTATATGTCCTACCATAGCATGCCTGACCATAAGAAAGTAAAGTGTCTGCCAGCGCATAATATAGCGTATAAATACATCGTGGCCTTATCCAGTACATATTAGCCAGTTAAGGTGTAGTTTTGCTAGTACAAACCTTAATTTGTCAATTTGTAACAAGTATGTGTCTGTCTTTCTAGGTATTTGTCACGCGTTACAGCATCGTTTAGCTGATTCCAAAATGTGATTAGTTTTTTTTTAGTCGGAGAAAGGGCAGTAAGTTTTTTTTAAATTAAGTAAATGATTGATTTTCGAAATCTTGACGAAATCAAGACTGCAATTTTTTTATTTTTGATTGATTATAAACACAGCACTTTACGACCTAATTTGTAACTGGACAAGGTGACTTTGCATAGAATTTTTTAAAAACACTGCGACGCTGACCAAATAAGATTGTTCACATCACTTTGAAAGTCGACCAACAATTCTATAGTCACCCCAAGCACAAACAGAACCTAATAAAAGGACTTGCCAACAATCCGGACAGCGATTTCCAATCAGGCCGTAACCAAGTTTGTATCGGAAAAATGTAATAAAAGCACAAAGTTTCGTCAAAAGTGGTTTCGCTGCGACATCTTAGGTAACTTGCTTGGAATATTTGGTCTTTGAAAAATGTGTAGGTAACGGAGTTTCATTGGTATTTAACGTGGAAGGTTTCGTTTTTTTAATAAAACTTGAACTTTTGTTAATAGTTGGATGGTTTTAGCGATATAGTACTTATAGTAATAGTACAATACTGCAGCCGCCGGGAAACAGGGGTTTGCAGGCTGAGTATTATAGACGGCCGAAACTGAACTTTTCTAAACTGAAGAAGAAAAGAAGCAAGGTTTGGCGGTTTTGGCAAGAATTGGCGTAGGCGCTAGTTTAACGAAAGAGACTGCCACTGCGGCGCATTCGTCCGGTTTCCTCATGATGTTTTCGTTCACCGGAAAGCAATTGGTAAATAGTAAATGATATTTTGTACATAATTCCGCAAAACTCTTTCTTATGAGCCAGCAGCTCGCAGCTTCTACTTTTACAAAAACTCATAAATAAAATTAATTTTTACCTTGAACGATAAAGGATGACTCACAGTAGTCCGTTCCGTTCCGATCCGATACGGGACGATCTGTCAGTTTCTATGTATACAAAAAGTCACGTGACGTCCGAGGGCTCCGAGCTATCACGTGATACTTTCTATAGAAACTGACAGATCGTCCCGTATCGGATCGGAACGGAACGGACTACTGTGAGTCATCCTTAAAACTCATCAAATTGAATATAACTTTCCTTAGGTGCGTTACCACGTAATTATAAATATAAAAGCATGTACCTCAAAAATGAATATTATTTAACGTTCGACGATAACAAAGTTTTAATATAAATTTCACCTGCGTCGGACCAGGTAAAAACAGGGAGTAATGAAATACGGAAGCCCTTGAAACTAATGTTTGCTTTAGGTATGAACCGACAAAATTAACGTTCGCCCGGAATTCTCATAATCATGACATACCTACGGAGGGTGTGAAGATAGCGGAGGTCCTTATTAATAAAAATAAAAAAAAATAAAATAAAATAAAATAAAATTTGTTTATTTCAGACGAAAGTCCATATACTTAAGATTAGTTTGCAAGGTAATTAATTTTATTTTTTTTATTAATAAATATAATATTCAAAAAATATTTATTTTCGAAATATATACAGTAAGTGTAACTTATCTAACTACCTATCTCTACCTACCTTAAATCTAATATAGGTAATGCCTCGAGGACCTATTTTATATTTAAATAATGTTTATGTATTTGTGGCCTTCATATGTCTTGTATTACCGAGCAACATTTTGATACACACAAAGCAGTATAGGCTTCTTCAAAAAAGGAGTTTACAAGATTTTAATTTTATCTACTACATTCAGTAATTTTTCGAGTGTTGTAAAACTCTCGTTTTTACAATAACAATATTTCCTGTCAAAAAACATGAATAGTAAAGTGCCCTTACCAGGATCTAACTACAGTATTTTTTTCAAAAGTTAAACCTAAATGCTATTGTATTAAAACAATGCCTTTGTAAGTAAACAAGCTCAGTTAAGAAAAAATAGACTACAATATTTTTCGGTGGTCAGGTCAGAGGACCTACTATTTATAATAGACATACACAACACGTACAAGAAGCATTAAAGTAGGAACCTAAACATCAGTTCCGTCCTCTACCCTCATCCAATGTAAGCTCTAATTATATCTGATGAAAATAACAAGTCAATTTGAAAACTCTACCGTAATTTAATAACGGATCGGAGATTCTTTTAATAATTAGGAAATTGTGTACCAAAGCGCCGTTTTATGTAATTTAGCTAATTTATTTAGCTGCTTGTATGAGAACCCTGAATTTGACGTAATCGTATTCGCTAACCTACCGACAATTATGCTAGAGCGTTGCTTTGTTAGGTCCGAGTACCGGAAGGCGCAGCGTGGGTAGGCCCCCCACAAGGTGGACTGATGATCTGGTGAAGGTCGCAGGAGTCCGTTGGATGCGGGTGGCGCAGGACCGGTCATTGTGGAAATCTTTGGGGGAGGCCTATGTCCAGCAGTGGACGTCTTTCGGCTGAAATGATGATGGTGATGTTGCTTGGTTGAGTCATTTGTCCTAAACTCATGTCCTAATATTGTTATCCCTAATGTCGTTTTAAGGATGACTCACACTAGAACGGGACGGGACGGGACGGGGCGGGACGGGAAAATCTGTCAATTTCTATAGAAAGCGTCACGTGACATACGAGGGCTCCGAGTTATCACGTGATTCTTTCTATAGAAATTGACAGATTTTCCCGTCCCGCCCCGTCCCGTACCGTGCTAGTGTGAGTCATCCTTTACTCTAGGTTTCTATCAGCGAAGCGACTTTGTGTGATGTCACGGTTCTAACCTAACGTTATACTGTGTGAAGTCGTTTTTGGTTAATAATTCGATTATGGCAAATAATTGTTAAGACAATTCATCGTTAGGGATGATGATAATTCGGACAAAACAGGAAGGGCAAGATTTTAGGACAAACGATATTAAAGATGGGGAGGATGGAGAGTCCGGCTGCGTCCATTTGCTTTGTGCACATTCAAGCGCTCGCTTGCTTTATGTGGCAATTGCGTCACACGCATATGATCAACGCAATGCGTTTGTCCCTTATGTTTCCGCTTTCCTGCCTGCTGCATTCACCTACATGATTTAAAATGATGTACAGTATGTGCATTAATTCGGTTGTATTCAAATTAACGCGCGAATTACATTGAGTTTGCATCTCGCTCCAGTTAAGAACGAGCTAAATGCAAATACTATCAAACCGCAGTCGCTATCGAGTATCGATACATATAACTCATGGTAAGCACACAGTTCGTACAATATTGATAATCATGTGCAAGCGGGATGGAGACAGTCCAGTGTCCAGTGACAGTCTGATAGTCAGTTAACGTAAACGCTTTACGTAAACTTTTACGAATAATTTAGTAAAATTGAATAGGTATATTAATATCAATTATTTTTTTAAATTCAAAATAAGTTCGTGTATCACGCAGTAGGTATTTATACACAGTGTAATTAAATTGTAAGGACATGCGTACAAGAATCTTAATATTAAAAATATGCCGTTCCTGCCGGTTTCCAGGAAACTTTGAAAGGTAAAATTACCAGTGCCCGACGCTGCACCAGTATTCGACTTGGACACTTTATGTCAAAGTGACAAGGTTTCAATTCGAATATCGAAAAAGCTTTGTTGTTCAAATTTAACCTATATTACTTTGACATAAAGTTCCCGTGTCGAATACTGGTGCAGTGCCGAGTACTGGTACTTCAATTTACCTATTTAATAAAAATACTGGTCCAGTGTCCAGAACTGCTTCTCTACTTTACCTACTTAATCAAATAAAGATATTCAAATCTATACTGCCGCCTTCAGAGGAAATAGTGACTGAACATGTTTTGAAATATTAATTAAACAAGGTTTTTGCGGTCTAATGGCCTTGATATTTATGTGTATGTTAGTTATTATTTATTGAGAAATCTCGATTAACAAAAACAGTTTTTTTTTTTACATAAATCTACACATGGTTTTTATACGAAATTAATTCATATTTTGACTGTTTGACTATATCTATAATTAAGATCAAAGTATCATATGTAGGTAAACCCAGTTTCGTTCGTCATACTTTGAGTTGAAATATTTTTAAAAAGCGTAAGGACTCTTAAGTAGGTACCAAAGTATAAGACTAGTAATTTTACTTTAAAAGCTTTCCTGTCCCTTTAGGCCAAGTCAGCAAACTAGCATTATTTTTAACTAAGAATAGCCCCTGGAATCTAGCAGGTTCTAACACCGTAGTTTAGACCTGAGCTCTATAAGATAAGTTCACAATAAAGATATAAATCAACTTGTGAATAAAATCGCCCGTATCTCGGCATAGGATCGCCCGCTTCTCCGTGGTATTACGCCTATGCGTTAACAGGATGATGTTTTTAAAAAGCAATTAAAGGAAAATAACTAACTAAAACTAACGCTGGCTCAGCGAACTAAATTATTCTTGGCCTCTGACATGACGACGAGCTCCCCACAATACCCGATCCTGCGCAATCTCTCGTCAGTTTGTGGCTTTCAGCTGACGCAGATCCTCCACTAGATTTATTCAGCGGTACTTTGGCCGACGCACCGGACGACATCCAGTCGGTAATGGTAGGAGCGAGACGGACATACTTTCACAGTCGCTATCGAATACAGTTGCGTGCAACTCATGGTAAGGACACCGTAAATCGAAAAAAAAAAGGTTCTCACTACCTTTAATTTTAATGTTCATGTAATTACAATTACCGGTAAAAAGAAGTCAACAAGCGGTGCCATTGTTTAGTTTTGGCACGATAATATAAAATGCTACATATATAATCTGACAAACCAAGTCTGTCAGTAGATTAAAAAAAACTCTTTATGCCTCCGTTTTTTTGCAGTGGCAATAAAAGCGTAAGAAAAGGACAGTATGACTCTCTTTGACAATGCACTAATGAGAGCAGGGCCCTTACCATGACGTCTTAATGCGATTCAGTTTAGGACTGAGTCGCTGCCATACAACTGCGCACAGTTAAGAACAAAACATCTATGAACATATAGTCCGAGAGGGATCTGGGGGGTTACCTCGATGGCCTAGCGTGATTCAGTTTAGGTCCTAAACTAAGTCGCTACAATACATATGAGCACAGGGCCTTTAACATGACGTGTTAACGCGATTTATACATTATTGTTAAATATTATAATTCTGAAGTCAGTGAATTCTGTACATATATTTGAAGTTCTTAAAATGTCATAATATCATCATAATCTTATATATGATTATGATAGGATTATGATATTTTATACATATGTATACGCAATAGTATTTCAATAGTATTTAAATAAAAACTCACCTTACCATTTTGGTAAGGCATAGGTATACACATACACTATCGAGAACAAAGCGTTCGTGTCCCTTCACTATTTCTTTTGCCCATACTAATTTTATACAGAGTTAATTACATTTTATTTACTTACCTATGATACGAAACGTTTGAATTTTGTTTATTTACGTGTTTGCGTTGTGGCATATTACTGAGCAATGTGGCATTCTTGAGGAATCTTTATATTATTATACTTACAACACCATAACGTCGCAAGAGGTATTGACAGTCAGTTATGAGCTTTAGCGCTTTACGCATAAATGCAACGCTTTGTCTGTCAACCCGTCTCTATAGGGGGGTCGCCCTACGATTCCCAATCTCTTTGCTATAAAGATACCACCTGTATAAAAGTAACAAGCTGTATAAAGCGCCGGCAGCGCTACTCAACAATGTCCGGCAAACTGCACTTGTTAAAGTGTTATTCTAGACGTAATAATACGCTGGCTTATATGACTCAACTATGCTGAGTAATTTATTCGATGTGTTTATTTTGAACGGAGACTTTTGATAATTATCTAACGTTTAAAGTACTAAACGGTTCGAATCTGTGATAGAAGATTATTATGCTGATTATTTGGCGTATTATGGTTTATTTAGAATTGAAATCCAAATTAAAATAATGCATGTTATGCAAAGGGAAAACCACCATTTAATATTGACACAGCTGAATTTGCTAAATGGAAGCTACTTTTTCCCATAAAATAGTATCGTACCTTAGCACAGTATACCTCCAAGGCAGTTTTATTGGATATAATATACAGGTAACAACAACATACCTATAATTATCGTTGACCGTAGGTTCAATTAGGGCAATATGGTCGACAACACCGAGATAGAAGTACTTACTAAATAGAGACACCCTCAAAGGGAAAAAGTGTAGCAAGATTTTGAAATGTTTGTTTGTTTGTGACGCCTTTAGACACCGTAAGGACGATTGGTTCTAGATTAAGCGAAGTTGCTCATTTCAGGATTGATACATCTCCGCGCGGCCGAAGTATGGTATGGGCGTCTCTAGTACTGACTGACCTCTTTGGTCGACGATATTATTTATTTATGCAAAATTATAGCTGTCTGTCACTATTGACCAAACTACAGTGCGACCGAAAAAGGTTTAGATTAAATAAAGTGGAACTAAACGCAAACTGGCAACACCTGTTTTCTTGTCAAATATGTCATTATTTTCGTAAACGTAAATGTGTCAATCAGTACCTACCTATCGCACGTTACATGCGACAGATTGACATATTATATAATATAAAAAATTGTCTTCTAAAGCTCAGTGGCGCCTCCTCCGTAACTGTTTTTTTTTTCTGTCGCACTGTACGTCGCAGACTAATAAATAGACAGACGAGTTGACATGGCGAAACTATTAGAACTTTCGTTGGCAACTAAACGCTAACACTATACAAAAACCTCATTTAATCACCACAATAGCTAAACTGTTTTGTTTGTCTGCAAAGTTAGAGGTCGTGACTTCGATTCTTGGTAACTACAGTAACTAGTTTCTACCAAAGTTGCCAATGTATCGAATGGTCATTCCCAAACTTTCAAGACGAACCAATTTATCTGAGAAGTAATTTATCGTAAAATCAACTTTATTACACTGATATGAGGTCGTATTTTGTTTATTCGCAAGCAACTGGGATAATTTAGTCAGTATGCAATTGTATTGTCTTGTTTTTATAAATATTTTGACAAAAGCAACGTTTTGGCAGTGTATGCTTAATGATTGAATTTTTTGTCATAATGCAGACACAGAGCCATTAAATGCATCATTTACGTTCGAGGTACAGTCACGAGTGCAAGTGTTAAGATTCTGCAATCATTTTCAATTTGTGCGATTCTATAAAGAGAGAAAAAAAGTAAATACCTATTACTTAAGTACCTACTGAATATCATAAGAATCTAAAATATTAATATATTAGTCAAATCCTTTGTCTTATTATTTTACGGTTTTACAATATCCTAAAATACCTATATGATGACCGATCCGTTTTCGCGCGTTATAAAAAGATGACTAAAAATTGTAATAAAAAGATCACACATCTGTACATTTTTAAAACGTGCATTAAAAAAATTAAGACTTCATAGGTAGTCTTTAGTAGGTATGTAAAATATGTGAAAATTATGTAACTTAATATGGTAAAATATGTGAAAATTATGTAACTTAATATGGTAAAATATCTGAAAACTATCAAAAAATCAAATAAAAATCAAATCAAATATTTTAATGTAATAAGCATTGTACAGGGTAGTCTCTTAAATACTAAATAATTATAATTAGACCAGGTGATTTATTTGAACTAGGAATTACTGTGTTTCAGGCGATGGAACTATGTAACTTAATAAGGTAGAAGTAATAGTGCCCGACGCTGTACTAGTATTCGACATGGGCACTTTATGTCAAAGTGGCAAGGTTTAAATTCGAATATAGAAAAATCTTTATTATTAAAATTTGGCCTAATATAACTTTGACATAAAGTGCCCACGTCGAATACTAGTGCACCATCTAATACTTCTACCTTCAGTATTAAAAAAAATACATGTAGCCACTTTCGCGCTCACCAGTAGTTAAGTAATACAGACCACCAGCCCTTCTCTTTATCTCTTTTTATCCGCTCAGAAGCCGATGAGATCGTTCCACGATTAACCTGTCTCTGCGTTTTTTTACTCTGCGGCGCTCACGAACGATTGGGATGCTTTAGGTATGTTTTTATTGAAATAGATAGGATTGGGGTGGGTTAGCGTATGTGTGTGATAGGAAAACGTAGTTTAAGAAAGGCTTTAGCAAGTTCGTGTTTACGAGAATGTCTATGCAAGCCTTTAAATACGATTCAATAATATTTATTTCACACATATAAGCTAATAGTACAAGTTTCGATTTCCGGTACCTTCTAGTTTGGTAATACCGGATCTAAAGTGACGGCAGTATTGACGTTGACGTGAAAAAAAAGAATAAATGCGGGATGGATGAAATGGCGACAGGTCTCTGTCTGGAACAACATGCGATCCACGCATGCCCCTTAAGAGTCCACATGCTCGAGCAGAAGAAAGCGGTTAAGATCTTATTGCAAGGGCACGCGAAAAATGAAAAGGCGACTATACGGGCGCGTCAAAATAAACCACGTAATCAGATAATTGCTGTTTACAACTAAACTACAACTTTTGTAGATAAAAGCTTTTACCAGATTTAAGAACTAGTTATTTTTCAACTATTTAACTAATAATCATGTTTATAAATTGAAGGGTTTCGACGTTCTGACCAAAAAATATGTAAAAAGGACTTGTATTTGAAAAATAAAAGTATTGAGGCTTTTCTTAAAAATCATGATTTCGCGTTAACCAGTTTGAAGGAAATATGTTGAAGTTTTATGTATATTTATGTATATTAATATTAGGTACCTAGTTGTTATGAATATTGAGATCTAGACGTCTGAGTGATAATACTTTTACCAATGTGGCCTCTTAAAGTTACGGGGGAAATGTACAGGACAATCGTGAACCCTGTCGTAAAGTATGCCGTGTCGTGTAGTAGTTGTCGTATGAGAAAGCTGGGCGACGAAAATGATGGATGAAAGAAGAGTGCACGCAGCAGAAAAAGAATGTTGAGATGGATGTGTGGTATGACAAGAATAGATGGGATTAAAAATAAGTATGAAAGAAGTTAGCATGGTATGGGTATATAATGAGGAGAGAGTCACATAGGCCAAATAATGTTAGGAATGAATGTGCATGTGATTAATTTTTTTAACGATAACGACCGAAGTCTACAGTTTTCGTGATACGACGCGTTCTCGAATCCCATTGTATGAAGACGTTAATTTTAATGCTCTACATGCATTATTTATTTACCTGGGTATGACGGACTTTCATAAATTTAAACTGCAAACAGATGGCATTTGCCTATTTCACTATGGATATTTATTATTTTTTGAACTTAATATTAAGGATGACTCACACCAATTCGATCCGATCCGAGACGATCTGTCAGTTTCTATAGGAAACGTCACGTGATCTCCGAGGGCTCCGAGCTATCACGTGATTCTTTCTATAGAAACTGACAGATCGTCCCGGATCGGATCGGATTAGTGTGAGTCATCCTTAACCCGGGATCACGTACCATTAACTTCCATTATACTCTTTCTGTGACCACTTTTTTACGTGTCATTCTAGTGTTTTCTCTTGCTTTTAGCTACGACTCAACGAACACAGAGTCTGGTTGGCAACTTAATCCAAATATACACTTATTTGACAGTCATCTGACCTTGCTACCCAGAGGAAATAATTGATAACCACATTGAAGTATTTTCGCACTGTGATCTCACGATATTTTCCTTCACCGGAAAGCGATTCTAAAAATATGACGTAATATTTCATACCTAAAAAAATTCCTAAAACCTTATTAGTACAAACTAAGATTTGAAACCGCGACCTTCGAATTGAACGTCACAATAACTACTTTATTCTCTAAATAGATACATAACACACCATACAACCAGAATTCCATGCAACCCAAAACTTACCCTATATCACTAACCCTCGTTCCCAAAACCGAATTAAAATTCCGGTTTCAACTACCAGAAACCGTAACCGGATACCGCAAAAAGGCGACTTTTCGCCGGTTCTCCTATTTAAATCTCTCAGTTAATATTACCCTACCCTTTTGGTCCAGTGCCGGCCCTTAACGGGCTGTCCGGCTAGAATGGGAACTTTCGGCACAATTTTGTTGTTAGGTGTAAAGGTGCCTTTACGGTATTGTGTAAGCTGTATCTCACCCACTCATCTATATGTGTACAAAAAGGTTTAAAAGATTGATTATAATAGTTGTACACATTATTATAAATAATGTGTACAAAACGCGAAAGTTCATACAACGGGTCTATCACGAATGTAGTTAATTTACCTTGATATACCGACGTTTCGGCACAGTTTCATGTCTCGGCTTGACTCAGCGAAGTGTCAACGGCGATCTTGCTAGAAATGTTCGCGTACCCGGCGGAAACTCACTTTAAACGCGTGGGTAGGTAGAAAAAGTTAGGTCTACCCTTTTACTAATCGTTATCGGCACGACACACAACACTCACAACATCCACGCATCAATCCGAAGATAGATCTCGCGGTTTGAACTTTTGAATCACTGATCTCCAAGTAGGTGATAAATTGAAACCATCTTCACAATTTAAACTTATTTATTTTTGAACGTCACTTAAAATTTGTTTGTCTTTCTATATGGCTTCTCTAAAAAAAATATTGCATTACCCATATTATTACGAGAGTTTCTATAGATGAAACGAATCCTCATGGTTAGCGCTCCTTGCGGATAATTCTTACTCTTATTGGCAGCCATTTTATGTGAAAAATACTTGCGTCTACCTTGAGCCTTATGTAACAAATAAACTACTAATATCGGACTAATAGTACGTTTATCAGACATTTCTAGTGGTATTTAAAAACATTGTCCTAACAATCACCAACTGTGCATGCGGCCTTACGGACGAGACCTATTCAAATAGATACGGGCACAATGAAGGACTTCAGACGCAACTTTATTTGTATGGAAAACTAATTTTATCGCTGTAATACGACATTAGGAACAAAGTGACGAGAATGAAAATTATATTTTTTATGAAAAAAATTACTTCAATTTGCCTTCCTGTTAATAGTAAAGTTAAAAGATTGAGTTAAAAAAGTGTGTTACCTAATACCTTTGAAAATTGAAGGCCTTTCTTAATATCTCATGAATTCCATCTTAATATCTCATGGATTCATCCTTGGTCTTCAAAATCTTCAAAATGGAGAACAAATGATTGTTTTAGTAGAAAATGCCTAAGCTAAATTACAAAAACCGTTCAATTGCAATGCACGTGACGTTAAAATTTAAGGAATTATCTTAATTCCTCAAGAATTCCAGTATCAGAATAAAAACCAAATCAAAAAGATGAATTTCAGAAATCAGACGATACATAGAGCTACGGTTATCCAGCATTGCACTTTGCCATCCCTGCTCTTTATCATCAGGTTCACTTCACTAAAATTATAGTTTCCGTAACATAATGTTTAAGTTACTTCAGGAAACCCTCTAATCATAATGCATGTGCCGTTAAAATTTGAAGAGTTGCCTCAGTTTCTCGTGAATTTCATGATCAGAATATATTTATAATCAAATAGACCCTGAACCTTGCACCTTGAAGGTATCTCCTTACAAACAAAAGATGAATTTCTCAAATCAGATGATAGAGGTGGGAATTACCAAGGAATTACGAATAACTTCCTTTATACCATCCCTATGGTCTTCATCATCAGGTAAAAGGGTAATGTGTTTTTTTAAAGCCTTTGTATGACAGATCTCTTCAACCCCCTTGAACCTAGCGAAAATATATAAAAAAATACGGTATCTTTTTCGCTTTTGTAATAAGTATATACAGAATCGGGTAAAAATCTGCTATATTTTTTGTCAGACATTATTTAATTTTAACAGGACAGGTTTTAAATTTAACTGTTTTTGTTTAACTAACTAATAAAATTCCCGTGTGAAACTTGTTGTCTTTAGTCCGACGAATCTCGTTTTAATGCGTTTTTAAGAATCCTTTTACGTGATTTTAAGTGAGGGTTTTAGTGTAATTCAACGGTACCTCATTATTAAAACGTGAACAACCTCTCATAAAAGGAAGCAAAAATCCAGACGCCCACAACTTTTGGCTTCAAAATCTCTTGTGACCCGCATATTTATTTTGACAAACTAATGAGAGTGAATGCAAAACCATGGAGTGAAAACGGAAATATTTGTTTATTGAGGGACTTTAAACACCCGTTTTCCTTCAATATAGCCAATTTGATTGATACCTTTCATGGAAAACGCATTTTAAAATAATTACATTTATGTCAAATGTATCATATATTATGTGTATGTGTGGTTTTTGATTTATCTACATATTTTTTATTACATTTTGTATCGACTTCTCTACACACAGGTTGTCTGGAAGATTCCTCTTCTTAGCGATACAACCGCTTGTTGTATCTGTCTATTATTTTTATTTCCTTGAACAATAATGAGAAGGTATTTGTATTGTATTGTAAAGTGCTACGCGTAAGTACCAGTTTATTTGCCATATCCAAACCACCCAACTCCGGCATATCGCTTTAAAATCATTCATCATGTTACTGAATGATCTTCCGTTCCAAGATTTATCTGTTCTGCCGGCGCTTTTGTATAGCCCCTAATGGGTCTGAACATGCCGCATCATGTTTACATAATCTTTTATGAAAATAGTGATTCTGTATGGACTTTTGCAGTAAAAATTGTCACGGTTGGGAAAATAATCTTATCTTTTTCTTACACTAATAGTATGCTTTTACAATAGCAGTAGAGTAGAGAGAATTATATCATTCTGTTTTGTACACGTTTAAGATCACGTGCACAGTGAACAGAAATGGGTACTATACAAAAATAAACATAGAAGAGATCTGACAAAGAATTTTATAAAAATTCTGGTAATTGTTTTTAAATTGCTTGAAATGCGCTTAATCAATTCTGAGCTGATTGCACCAATAAAAGGAATAAAACACAAATCAAATTTATGTCTTCATCGACAGAACCTTTGCAATTAGCAACATCATTAAAGCCAACTGACAACACACTCGAGAAAAATCACAACACCAAAATCTGATAATTCCCGTAGCCCGGACGGGTCACTCTCAAAGGGGCTCTTGCGTTTCGCGCGCCGTTTTAACACTCATTGTGACCACTGACAAAGAGGCAGCAACAAAGAGACGTGATGTAGGTCTCTGGAAGTGACGTGTTAATAGCTCAGGTGAAAATCGATTATTACATTGATCACGGCAATTGGCTTTTACAGTGCTTGCTACGGCATCATTGTGTGATCTGCCAGGTAGACTGCGAAATTTCGTAATATCCGCAAAATGATTTTAAGGGATCTAGGAAATAAACCAGGAATGGAAGAAAATACAGACATGCTAAGGACATCTCGTATGATGCTCACAAGATAGCTCGAAACGAATCGTAACGAACGGGCAAGTTTGAAGGCACATATATGGTGCGCCTAAATTACAGTTTACAAATACAAATATTCTTTATTGCACACCTCATGGAAAAAAATATATCACAAGACACAGAAATACAGTAGAGGCAGACAACAGGCGGCCTTATCGCTAAAGAGCGATTTCTTCCAGACAACCTTAGGGTAGCGGAAAACTAGTACTAAAAAATGCTAGCAGCAGCAAAATGTAAAGTAATGCAGTTTAAATAGTATCAAACTGCGCGAAACCTAGTGTGTGGAACAAAAACCTATGGAACAATAACCAATTAAGGTAACGATTGATGGTGACGATTATAGCAAATTATATAGCAAGTGTTAGCCATTTGTCTATGGCGAATATGGTATATCTAACAAAGGGACGTACCTACATACAAACCAATCGTTCTTTTGAGATTTACAGTATTACATAGGTACTGTGTCTTTTTGGTGTCCCACTACAAAGTATAAATCCTTGCACAGTTAACAAAAATCACTAATATTACTTTTCTTTTAGCTCAGTAAACTTTAGCAATATTTTATAAATGGATTGTTTGTTTATGGTCGTGCTAGGCGGAAATTCGCTGAATAATTAAAGAAGGCGTGGATGGCGGCTGCCTGATGATTATTTCACCACATAGTGTGATAAAAATACGTGGGTTTTTAATCAATTGTCAAGTTTAATGTTAGTATAACTCAGAAAAGTTTAATTTTATCGACAAAAAATTAATATTCCAAATTCTACGATAACCTATTTCATTGTTGAAAAGCAATGCTGACTGAGTACTCTGAAGTTTGTTAAAATAACAGCTTCTTTCACTAACAGATCTGATTACAGTCAACCAAGGAGAGAAAATCTTTCTACTGTCTTTAATAACTTATTTAGATAAGGTGGTTATGTGTATAAGGTATAAATCTTTCATATAAGGTATAAATCTACTTAGCTTTGGTATAAAAGCTTCGTCATATGTTTACGAGCCTTTGCAAAGAAAAGGTTTCAGGTAGCGTAAATCTTCTTATTATTCGTTCATGTAAACAAATCCGTTTTAGGGATAACACCGGAGTCTAAATGGCTAGACTAAAATAGATTTATGTGGTAAACAATATCAAGAAAGAACAAGTAAATGATATCCAAAAATAGGTTATGTTCAGCAAAAGATACTTTAATTAAACACGAGATGAATATATGACTCATAAAGCACTTTTTCCCTAGTCAAAATTTTGGGAAAGAACGAAAAGCTTGCACATTCATTTACCAACCACTTCCATTAATTTTACTAAACGCAGGCATTTGGTCACAACAAAAGGTCGCACATTATACCGCCTTAAGAAGACCTCAAGGAGGCTTTATCCGGAAGATGCCACTTGTAATGTAAATACGCTTTTGTACAAGAACACTATGTGACGTGTAAATTATGAGAATTAAAATTAAGTTAAGCTGATTTGAGGGTAAGGCGTGAGAAATTTCTTACGTGAGTATGCATCACTAAAACCAAAGCCTTAAGGGGCTGACGCCTAATTCATGTTTTTAAACAGTTTTTCAAGAAAACCTATTTATTTTAACACTGCAAAAAAAGTTAATATTCATCATATTATTATTTTAAAGACGGAGCCGATTTTTGATTCAACATAATTGATTCGATAGAACGTAATTTTATTGGATAGATTGGTCTTATAGTCATCATTTATCGGTTCTATGTTTTTTTTTACTTAGTCCATAGTCCACGGTTTTGTCCCGAAAGTTCGGTATTGATTCTTGTTTCGGCAGAAACCGAACCTTACATATATTGCCATTTTTTTTTAAATATAATATGAATAACGTAACAACTCCATGGTCCGATTTCACTTTTTGAAATTTTTGTATTATCATATGATGTCATATTGCCAGCCGTGCCGAGCTCACCTGACGTCGAAAGTACGATATTGTAAATTTCGGTGCGCCGAAAGGTACGGGTACCAAAACGTGATTTTTACGTACGTTTAACGTACACTAATTCTTTTCCTTTTCAAACTATGGCCGCCGGCCGGCGATCGCGTTTACGTACTCCGATAGGTAAAAAATATACAACCTGCAATGATTTAGCTATTATCAGCCCCTTAAGAAACAGATGGTGTAAGGCGTCAATGCAAAAATAAAACTCGCCAATGTTAAGTGGTCGATCAACAGTGCCAGTAAAATTAAGTCAAATCATGCATAGGCATTTAATAAAGCTTGATGTAAGTCCTCAGGAAACTAGGCTTGACTAGGCTAGCAGATTTTTAAAAGTTATAAACTGTCAAGCAATTGACTAGTGACACTTGATGGAAAGTAAAGACAGGGTCTAAGCTGGAGTTGACCGCTTCAGTAATAGCCTATTCACTCGTGCTTTTAACCATTTTTAAAGAGACCGAGGTCGTAGTTGTCAGGGAATACAGAAGGTGGGAGCGCTTTCCATTCCTTGTTATTTGTCATTGTTATTTGTTGCATTAGGCTAGACGACTAAAACGATCTATTTAGTCCGTCTTTTAGACTATTAAAAAATATTGTGCACGTATTTTTTCTTTCGTTCGACAAATAAAAAAATACGAAAATACAGTGTGTTCAAGTTTAGAATTCTTACCTTAGTGATGTCACAAGCCCCCACTCCGAAATTTGACGCTCTTTATCTTCGTCAATTTCAATTAAATTGAAAAAGGAAAAAATATGTGCCTTATAATCGTCATCCCTATTCTGTATACAGGAACTCTTTTGTGTTTTTTTTTCTAAAAGGGTAGTGTTATCTTATTCATTTTCAATCAATAAGTAAGACAATAAGAAAGATAAAAAATCATCGGTTTGGTGTTGGTAACAACCCTGCTGCTTTATTACACATATCAATACTTCACTTAAGAAGAATATTTACACTACCATTTACAATTTTACATTCAAATTATCAAATCACAATTTACCTCCATTTGATGTTCGAAAGTGCTATTAAACTTATTGGTCATTAACCTTATCTTGATGACGTCATCATCCGATTAACTTGCTAGGGTTGACACAGGTGGATTTTTGCACTACAGCTTAACAAGCAAGTTTAATATTGACATGGTTTATTGGGTAAATATATGTAAAGCTCTCGGGGTTAACAATTCACTCTTTTCGTAAAAGTTCATCGTTCTTCACTGGAACTGAAACCAGACTGTATTTAACTGTATATGTACTGAATAGTTTTTGTACCGATCAACCAGAAAGTAAAAAAAGATACGTACAGTCAACAAATTAGAACCCTAAGCCACTGTAGTACCATGACATAGTGACGCTATTAATCAGAATGGAAATTTCTAACTGCTTGTCATTTTGACATGGTTCTAGAATGGCCTAGGGTTTCAATTGGTTGACTGTACCTACCTACGCGAGATTGTGGGCTAGTTCTACTGTAAGTACCCAGTCATAAACGAACGTTCAGTAACTAAATTAATATTAAATTAAATCTAAAACCTACAAAAAAACTAGGTACCTTAAAAAACAGATAAAAAGTGAAGTATAACTAAAGTCTAATATGTACTTAGTTTTTGTCATGTATACGGGAAAGTGGTGACTGTAGTAGAAACTAACACAGTTTTCTGGGCTTCAACTGCAATACTTATGTGTAGTATAAAACTAGTGGAGAAAAACGCACTTTATCCACTAGTGGGTCAGCAATTTGACCTTGAGTTTTAAATGGTTTCTTCAAGTTAACTTGTAGCATTCACTTTTAAACGATAGTTTTGAGTATAAAAATCGGATCGGATAGCTAACATTTGGATGAGATTTCTAATTGTATGTAGTTTTTATTTTTCGCGCGATAGTGAGGTTAAAAATGTTTAATTACCCTCGGAGGCAAAGTTTGTTCAACTCTAGTGCCTTGAGACCCTCGTAAAGCTTAAGATTCTAGTTTTTGAACCACTCGCTACGTTCGTGGCTCAGTTTTGGATTCTTTCGCTGGCTCAGGTTTCAATATAGGCACGAGATTTACACAACTTTGCCCACTTGTATAATAAATAACTATTATTTCACCCAAGGTCATGAGTTTCTCGACATTTCCTTTTTTTCTCAGAAATTAAATATTCATTTACTTAATATTGTCTTCTGTGTCAGGGTTACAACCTTGTAACGTAGGTGTTGAAACGTAGGATCATGGTGTTAATAAACGCGATTAATCCGGTCTAAAGTGTTTAACTTCAATATTCATTTACTTATAAGTTACTGTTAGGCAAGCCTGATGCTCTTTTGCCACCTTCATGGTATGAAAAATGCAAAGGTTCCTAAAGATAATCGGGTAAGACGGTAGGTGTGCCCGTTTTTATGCAAAGTTATTTATTTTAACATTGGTAATGCTCCCGAGTGCTCAAACGCGCCATAAATAACATCGCTGACATTTTTATGTACTCAAGACAATACGGTGAGTCAGTATGGGTTACGAAAATAAACGTTTTTGTTATAAACGGGTTATGTTTGGCGACAATTGTAATTTTAAGAATACATTCGAGTGTATCATCCGACTGTTTATAAAATAAATCACCTATTAAATCTCATAAACTTAAGTATTTTGCACATAAAGTTTTATAAAGTAGAAAACATTTATTTTCAAAAGATATACCGTAAGTGTAACTTACCTAGCTACCTACCTTAAAACTAAAATAGGTCCTTGAGGCGTTGTACCTAGGATAAACTAAAATTAAACTTATCAAAATACTTATATACGTCAATAAAGTCGAAAATAGCTCGACATGTTTCGGAACAGTCCGTGTCGCTTATTCATGAGTCATGCGTCTGGCCGCGGCGGCTGCTCTACGCACCCTGCGAGCACCAGCGCGCTCTGATCTCGACTGAGGCAGTACTAGTACTAGTATATCCGTATACTAGGGGTCGGCGCAGCGTGTATTTATCTTCCATACGTCTCTATCACCCGTCATCTGATCGTTGACATCCTTCCTTTTCAATATCATCTTGCACACAGTCCGTCCACCTTTTCCTTGGCTTACCTTTCCTATGACTTCCCAAGTTCCCACCAAAGTCATTATTTATACTTTTCTCGTCATATAACTTTCATTTCATTCTTCACAGCACAGAATACTCCTACTACGCTAGAGGGGAGAACTTTCCGTTCAGATGATAAACCAAAAAATTAGCAAAATTAAAGTATGCTACAAAGAACAAAAATTAGGGAAATAGTAGGGCTGAAATCCAGGGCTATAGCTGAAATCCAGTGGATTTTTAGAAAAAACTATTCCCTAATTAGGGCATCACTGGACGATCGGCGCCTTCATAAACACTAGCAACAATTAGGTGAAACAAAGTACAAAAATTAAATACTTAGATACTTCACAAACCACGTCGGTGGACTAGCGGCTGGCTTGTGTAATACTAGCTCTAGTTAGAACAAGTTTATTATATGATCATGGAAACTATCACTATAATTATATTCTGACTTAAAACGGGGCTTAACCGTTTAAATAAATTTGTAAATTACCTCTGACGTTTTATGAGAAGTAAAACTTAAGTCATGGGTAAGATTAACTAATAAATGAATAAGAAAATTGATAATCATTGTTCTCCTTATTTAGGTTATTCCTGGTCCTATTAACGTAAGTATCGTGGCAACAATTCTCTGCTTTGCCAAACCCGTTGCATTTATTCTGCACTGTGCGGCATTCATCGCCAAGCAAAGTAGTATTTATGACACAGCGGACGAGTTATGTCGACTGGCCCAGTAGCCATTATATGCGCATGCGATACAACCCTATTTACTCCTGGTCACGGCACCATTGTGAAAGTGCTACCATTCCTTTAAAAAGCCTGGGCTTTATACATATAAACATAAGTTGCAAATTCCTTTGTTTTGAATTTAAAATGCGGATTGCATACATGACAATGTCAGCTCTATATTTTGCGGGTGGTAAGTGTAAATTTGTGGGACATAAGCTGCCTTCAGCCGGTTAATAAAAATCAAAGGTGGGCGGCTGGGTGACAATTGTTCCTGCTCCCCTGTGGTTTAGTCGATATAAACAAAAGCATGCAATTACATAACTTTGCGTATTTCATTCATAAAGTCTTACACGTATACATCGTTTAGGTTTGGATATTTTAGGTTATAGGACGAAATCCGATTGTTTTGTGTAAATTGACCACCCGCAATAGTTATTAATAGCCTAATTTTAGCACTACTTTGTTTTATCTTTGACTTTGGGACGATATTGTGACATGAGGATGATGCAATTTTAAAAGAATTCTCAATGCAGACGGTTATCGAAAAAATCGTTTGGGTGATATTAGTATATTATCAGTTCACATGCACTTATCATAAATACCTAATAAGCTTGTTCTAATAATCTTATCTGAAGGGATATAATGAGTTGGTTGGCACGTGCGGCCCTCGTGATTATCCCTAGAGTATTTATATTCAATACAAATAAATAGAGGTACCTAAAGTTGGTACTGATTCTTGCGTCTATGCTTAACCTACTTTAGGAAGAATTCTCTGACTAATAAAAACAACAGCTGGAAAACTAGAAGCTGGTTATTATATTAGGATATTTAATCCTAAGAGAATGACATAATATTTAACTGAATTGGAATTATGTTTAAATTTAAAATAAAGGATGTCTCACACCAATACTATCCGATCCGTTCCGGGACGATCTGTCAGTTTCTATAGAAAATAAATAAATAAAATAAATAAATATTACAGGACATTCTTACACAAATTGACTAAGTCCCGCAGTAAGCTCAAGAAGGCTTGTGTTACGGGTACTCAGACAACGATATATATAATATACAAATACATAAATACATAGAAAACATCCATGACTCAGGAACAAATATCTGTGTTCATCACACAAATATATGCCCATACCGGGATTCGAACCCAGGACCATCGGCTTAGCAGGCAGGGTCACTACCAACTACGCCAACCGGTCGTCACACGTCGAAAAAATCACGTGATAGCTCGAAGCTCGTTTTCTATAAAAACTGTCAGATCGTCCCGGGTCGGCTCGGATCGTATGGGTATCTTTAATTAGTTTTACACCAGTAACGAAATGAAGCACTAAATAAGTATTAAAATAATGTTTCGTACAGTATTTGTAGTCCAGTAAAAAAGAAGGGAGTTTATTACTGAAAAGTGATATTATGGGTAAAAATCTCCACAGTGACGATATAAATTCACAGTTGTTCGGAAAAATAAACTAGTTTGACTGCTCAGTCATCTTTACCTAATATAATATAGATATTGTAGACAAGATGCCAATCCTTAAAGCTCAGTAGCAAACGAAACGCAACTTTTTTTGTCGCACTATGAGAAGAGTGATAGAGAAAGATTAACTACCCTACACTACGGAGCGTAGTCACCCTAGCTTGAAATCGTTAACAATATAGGTAATTAAAAAAAAACCTACTTGGCATATCAATACAATAATTTATTTTAGAAATTTCACAAAAAGCATGTCACTATCAGTCCGAAAAATATAACAATCGACCCAGTCAATCCTACCGCGCTGTTCATATACCCGAACCTCTTAGCCTGATGGATGATCTCCAGCACGGAGTCCATGGTCTCCTCGTTGTTGGGCAGGATCTGTTCTGTGGGTAGGAGGAACCCAAACTGGCCGGCGTCACGCAGCTCGTAGCAGTAGACTAGGGGGACGTGGAGGTGGCCTTTGACCCAGTCGACACTGCCACCAGTAGCTTCATCTAGAAAAAAAATACAAGATTTTTTAATTGTACGCAACTTTCTAACTGTATTGACTGTTGGATCTGTGAACTATAGGTAGATCTCGCGAATGTCACTAAAACAGAACGAACAGAACTCTGCCTGCATGCATCGGCGTAGAAATATTTTATATACAATAGTCTATAAGTCACAATAATATGCAATACTAGTTTTGCGCCCGCGATTTCGTCCGCGGATAAGACGGTAACGCATGCAAAGTTGGCCTATTTTATCTTTTTAAAATGTGACTTGATATAACGTGTACAATAAAATTTTTGTCGAAGCTGAAATTGAGGAATTCTCACCGCAATCTCAAAGACCGTTTTAGTTATCTAATTCTAATAGGCCCTTAAATAATTTTCTTCTTTCTGTTCCTAGTTCTGCCTCCCACTTTTATAATAGCCCGTTTACTTTCCGCGCAGTTCGTCTGTGGAACTCGCTTCCTGTTAAAATAAGACGTGTACTCGTATGTTTCAAATATTATGTCAAGGATTATTATTTGTTGCTTTCTTACTACTTATTATCTGTGCTAATGTCACTGATCTCCGCGGCATTATATTATGGCTGATATATATATTTATATATATAGTTTTTAATTTTAATTTAGGTAAGTTTTATTCTCAGGTCTTTATTTAAATTTGTTGTTATTGAAATAAAAATATTCGCGTCTTTATATATATTTTTATTTGTTTACATTATTTATGTATGTATGTAAATATTTATTAGCATTTTTATTAATATGCATGTATGTATATTTTATGTTTCTATTCAATAGTTCCGTTAGTTTTTGCACCTTCTACTGTTTATTTCTGTTACATTTGCTGCGCTACCCTAAGGTTCTCTGGAAGAGATCGCAATAAAGAGTTTGTTATTTGTTTGTTTTTGTTCTCGTACGCTCGGTCAGTTAAAAAATGACAGGTGGTCTATCGCGCATTTGCTTATTTTAGAGGTATTGAATTCTATAATTTTGGAGTTTGTATATATTTTCAACCGACTTCAATATTTCTAAAGGAGGAGGTTCTCAATTCGTCTGACTTTTTATTTTAATAAATTTTGAGTTTATGAACAAGAACAGCACACAAAACTGTATAACCTAAATATTTGTTATGAAATGTGACATGGCTGTTGTTTCATTGTGACTATATTCGAAATAGTTTTTAATTAAGTTTATTGTTTACTTCGCGATTCCTCTAGTTAGAAAAAAATAAGACTAATCAACGAACACAGTTTCGTAGGAAAACATTTAACATTAACAACTAGGTCAAAACAAGCAATCTCGTTAAATTTTCTTCATCACAAGACATAAAATTTCCACGGTCTAACTCCGAGTTCCATTTACACATGTACAGTCGCCATTAGATAAATCGGAACTGCCGAGGTACTCACAAATATCTGAACATGCACTCTAACGCTTTGACAACAGGGGCGTGCTCAGATATTTGTTAGCACCTTGACAGCTCCTATTCCTATCTATATATCTGATAGCGACTGTTAACTGACTATTTGTAACCCCTATTGCAATGGCATAGGATATACCGAAGGTAAGGGTGTTGTTATGTGTACTTACATATAGTTTCAGCAATATTCCCCGTAACATATTGCGTTTGGTATCTAACTGACAGCGCTCCCATAGCGCGTCGGCCAATGTTTACCTGGAAACGAGATTACTAATAAAATCCGCTTTTAGTTCGGCAAGTATTTGACAAAAGATTATTGCGAGGGGTAGGCGGTCAAACCCGATAAATCGAGATATTTTTTCATTGAAATAAGAACGTTGCGAAAGTTGCAAATAATTCGAATTTCAAAAACCGACTTATCGGGTCTGACCGCTTACCCCTCGTGATTGTTGCTCTGTTTGTTCGTAAATTAAATTTTATAATTTTCTATTAAAATATTTTGTCGTTTTCCATTTAGAGTATTTTGGGTAAGCCGAATTAAATAGCTGCTTTTTAGCCGCTAAAATAACCAACGATTAGGTCAAAATTAAATTCACTTGGAGTTCGTATTTAACGGTCCTGGCAGAATGAAAGAACTTCGAAACCAAAACTTGCAATCTTGTTAGATACATACACACAAAAAAAAAACAAAGGCAAAACTATTCAAGCTCAACTTTAGTAAAAGATACTTAAGTCAGTGCTTTTTGACATTTCCAGGATTAGCGTGCGTAGCAAAGATGCCAATCGCTCACGCTACGGAGCGTATCGTAGTTACCTCGCTCTATCCCTCTTCCTTATTAGTGCGACAATGACAGTTGCGTTTCGTTTGCGACTGACCGTTAGCGATTGGCATTTTGGCTACGCATGCTGATTATTCAAGTAATCGGGCAGACTTTTTTTGAGTGGGAAAAGTTCGAGAGTATTCTCTTCTACCCGCAAAAGATGATATTGGGTGATATGTTGGCCTCTCTTCAAAATAAGTGAAAAAGCATTATGGGCCTTATACGCCGGAGTGTAAATAATTCTGAATTACCGCATCATAATAATTATCCAAATGGTCAGTCGTATTCCCGAAGGGCAGAAGCAGCATCTGGCTGAAGGAATGGAAGGACAGGTACAGGTCGATTTGGTCGCCAATGGAGCGGATGTAATTTGACAGTGATCTCGTTTCTGGTTCGGAGAAGGGCCCCGGGCCTGCATAAATGTCTGTAGCTGGGTTGGTGCTAGCTCCGGCAACTGGAAAATACGATGAAGCTAATAAACAAGCGTTGTTACTTAGTGTACAGTCAACAACACAGCTGTGAATACAACCAAAGTGCCAAAAATATGTATACAGATCTTTATTGCCAGAGAATTAAGGTCGTGTATATATATTTTTGGCACTTTGGCTGTATTCACAGCTGTGTTGTGGACTGTACGAAGAAACACTTTCATTATAATTTGCTTGTTTTTGTCTCGTTTATTTGGGGTCGGTGCAGCATGTATTATTCTTCCATTCGTATCCTTTCTATTCATCTCTCATACTGTCCATATATCTTTTCCTTGGCTTAGTTTTCCTTTTACTTCCCTCAACAGTCATTCCCAGTCATTTCCTCATCACATGACTTTCATCCTCCGTATCACAAGCTTGTACCACCCTAGACGGGGTGCTCTGATTTATTTTTACTATGGATGCAACTTTCAGACTTCCTCTTACATATTTTAAATAGAAAAAAACTCCCGTGAGTATTAGACATATTAATATACTTAGACCGGAACATATTCCTCCTCTTACATATTCATTATTTATTCGGTCAATTCTTGTCACGCCACACATTCATCTTAACATTATCATCAGGTTACGTCAACGACACTTTATAGTAAAAAATTCTGTCAAGAAGATGATATGGGATGGCACTGGAGAACTTATGTACCTATGTAGATATATGACGTCTGACTTACAATTCGATTTGAACAACTTTGTTGAAAAAATTAAAGTCGCAGGTTAAGCCTACTAGTTTTTTTAATAATTCGAAGGTGTATGTGCAGTCTCAGCCTAGCTGCTTTACACCAGTGTGGGACTATAGGCTAACTTCTCTATTGTATGACAGGAAGCCTGTGCCCAGCAGTGAGATGTAGGTATACAGGTTGTAACAAGCGCGGGTGATCCGTTTAAGGGCATAATCAGTATCGTGGTTTGATTAGAGATAAATAAATATTTTGACGAACACTAATTTTGTTGGTTGGAGACGTTGGGGTACCAACACCAACCCTCCATACTGAAGCGAGGAATTGTTCGGATTAATCCCTGCCGCTTCTTTCCGCCATCGCCCTACGCGACAATATTTCCACTCTCACCATTTAGATGGTTGGCAGTCCTCAACTGTGCGCTTTTCCCGAAACTTCCTGCCTCGCACAGCTAAACTGTGGAACGAACTGTCGCCAGCAGTGTTTCCGGACCGATACGACCTTCAAACCTTCAAGAAAAGAGCGTACTCCCACCTTAAAGGCCGGCAACGCACTTGCGACACCTCTGGTGTTGCGGGTGTCCATGGACGACGTTAATCGCTTACCATCAGGTGATTCGTTTGCTCGTTTGCCCCCTATAGCATTAAAAAAAAAAAAAAAAAAGCACAAACATTTTTTTTTAATATTTAGGACTATAATTATCATTTAATTTTATACGATTTGTTCAAAATAAACAGTGTATTTATTTATTTACTAAAACGGTTTTAAACCACACTCAGGCTTTCTTCGGGACCACGGCGACAATGTCACCCTCGAAACGTCAGAGGTTAGTTTTAAAAGTATAAAGCGTGTATGAATGTGTGAAAATCGTAAAAGTTTAAACCAACATTGTAGTTACCTACTTACCGAGCCAATTGTTGTTCCAGTTCCTGTTCAAATCAACACCAAAGTTGTTACCGAAGGGCCGTCTGTTTTTACGCCATAATCTAAACTGCAATTAATCAACATTATCTAATTATAAATCTGCATAATCTCATGAAAAAATTAAGCAACATTAACGTTAAAAAAATTAATGATACAAAATTGACTTACGCTCTCATGAGTCCAAATGTAACCATCAGGATTAGTAACAGGGAATATGTACCAATCGTAATCGCGAGCGGCGGCCATAGTTTCAGCATCTTCACTAGTCAGTAACTCAGAGATGATGTAGCAGACTGCTGACGGTGAGATCCACTCCCTCGAATGGATACCACCTTCGAGAAATACGGCTCTTCTGCCAGATCCATGGGATATTTTAATGCCCTGGATCTCGCGACCTTCATAGGAGCCTCCTCCGATAATTTCAGTGACTATGTCGGGATATGCGGCGACTAAGTCGTCAAGCCAAGCATAGATGTCATCTAGCGTGTAGTAGGCGTCCCAGGTCATGGATCGGATGTTACTTCGTGTATATTTCTTTACTGTTTGCTTGTCGATGTGCCTGTGGGATACATCTCATTGCACCAAAGAACTTTATATTGAAAATAAGACCAAATGTTATAATTAATTAATTAAATATATAAATATCATGAAATGAAACCCACATGGGTACATACCTCAATACCAAAACATAGGATGATTCACACTAGAGCGGGACGGGAGGGGCGGGACGGTATGATCCGTCAGTTTCTATAGAAAACCTCACGTGACATCCGAGGGCTCCGAGCTATCACGTGATTGTTTCTATAGAAATTGACAAATCGTCTCATCCCGTCCTAGTGTGAGTCATCCTTTAAAGTAAAACCCGTTTTTCTCCTGTACTTACTCTTGAACATTGCTCATGGAAATCTCAGATTTCATGTTATTTTCCACCAAGAAACTAGAAAGTTCATTTATATCCGCCGGGCCAGCCATGACTAAGACAAACTCCGCAGACGGCGCTGGGTCCGTCCAGAAGTCAAATCTTACATCATTCTGAAGTTCGTCGAGCAGTTTCACTTGGATTTCATTTTCCGGGAAAATTTTGTACAAAGTGTAATTGTCGAAGCGGAATTGTTCACAATTTACTGATCCTAAACTAAGCACAACTATAGATAAAATAATAAACTTCATTGTAAAACACTTCAAGACGTGTTGTAACGCCTCATGTGTTATATACAATGATGTAAATTTATCGCAATTATATGCTATTATTTCCAAAGGCATCTTGATAAGGATTAACGATGTCGTAAATATAGTTGATAAAATTGGTTATATCTTAATGTATCAGATATAAAATCCATTTTAGGTCACTTAATCAGTGTGCAGTTACTTATCGTGTAATCCAATATTTGTTTTGGTTACTACGCGTTCAACCATATAATAAAGCGTAGACATACGGCATTCAAATGAGGATTAACACAAGTCAATTCGCGGCTATGGGCGCTAGTGGAACATTGGTCTGGCGGGAACATTTCAAACGTCTCTTTGACAATTCTTTTATATGGACACAAGAGGCATGAGTGGCGCCGCATGGTGAGCGACAATACTAGCCCCCGTTTTACCAATTGTTGCCACTTTGGCATGTCGCTGGTACTGAAAGATCCTGATGGTATTCTGATAAGAAAAAATTGTAACTAAACAAATGTTTTGAAAATGTAAGGAGACTACGGATCGACACAGATATCTCTATCTATTATGTGCTTTTTTTGTCTGACTCAAACGTACAATATATCAGGCCCCTTACCATGACGTTTTAACGCGATTCAGTTTAAGACCTAAACGGAGTCGCTGCCATACAACTGCACAGTTAAGAACTTAAACAGAATTGCGTTAAGACGTCATGGTAAGGCCCCAGTTCACCCTATTGAGTTTATCACAAAAAAGGAGTCGTATTCGTATTATTTCCCCATTACCAAAAGAATATGCAGACATAATATCATTGTATGATACGTAAAACTTATAGGTACATATAACCTTTTTGTCGGAGATTAAAAATAGACGACCTATGAAAAACGTATTTACTGAAACCTCCGCTTAACCAAGACTTGCGTAGGTAGTAAACAATTCACTTAGGGTTTCAGAAATAGAAAACAATTATGCTGAGTGTTCCCATTTCCGACCTCCTCGGCACACTAACGTTTACAAAAATACTTGTACTAAAATGAAGATGGTGTTAGGGAATGAGGCCCACGCTATGTGTGAGCTGAGCAAATATGGGTCAACATAACCTCTGCCTACGCCCGTAACAAGATTGTACTTCTGTCCCTAATAGAGCCGGTAAGTTAATAATTTTCCCTGCCAATGGGCTGAGTTATACTCGTACGTCCCTACAAACTCTTGTCAATGACTCCTTTAAGAGCATATAATTTTCTTGATAAAATGAGTCACGACGTACCTGAACTACTAAACGGAGCATATGACCAAATATTAATTATGAATCTGAAATAAATATTTTTTTTTTTTTTTTATATAAGACAACTCGCCGTAGTCACCACCAATATGGAGTCCCGTACTAATTTAGTATGGCAGCGCGACCGCTGATTTCAGTTGCATTTATGTTTACGACCTGAACTCGTGTAAATTAATAATATTCGGAATTAGTGTGTTGAGAGTACCATCCGTCTGTAAGGTACTGCTTACCGGAGAGACGAAATTTACCGAGACGTAATAAAACCAAAAACATACTATTAACGATATTTCATATTACACAAAATCTACTCGTTCATCATAACAATTATCATTTAAATAATTAAACATATTGAGCATTGAAAACGGTTCTTATTAATCTGTGTGTATGAAACGGAACATAGCCTAGGTACGAAACGTCTGGCCAAGTAGAGGCGTTTTTCAATTAGGCAAACATGACCGAAGGCTTTATAGACATGCCGATATGATTTGTCACATGAAGATGAGATAAACATTTTGACAATAGTGCTACAGATATTTATTTTTAATCTTTAAAATTCGTTCTTGTTCTTTTACTTGTATTTGTATTTTTTCTTGAATCTGTATTGATAAATGTCCTGCGATACACGGGGATTCGGGGATGTGTAATTTTGGCCAACGTAATGACATACTTTGCGCACTAGCATCGAAATGTACTATTTTCTTCCGCTTCGAGCGCTGCAATCGTACACGTTACCCCCACTACGCACTTCGCAAACAGCCTTTAATAAATTTTTGAACATAAAGTCCGGCTAAGCTAAGTAGGTATGTATCGATGTTGATAGCACAGACTGTGAAAGTGTTAACTAGCGCCACTTGCACCAGACGGAGTAAACCGCTAAAATCCAGAGTTGAATTGTCAAATTGCATACAAAAAAGCGCTTAACTCTGGGTAAGTGAACTAACCCCGGTTTGTGCAAGTGGCCGTAATCCTCATAACTTCAGCAGTTGCATCTTATAACAAAATCGATGCAAAACTAGATTGGTCTGACTCTCTTAGTGCATAGATATTCTCTATACTCTTAATTCGTATTACTCTAGGACGGGACGGGACGGTCTGTTAGTTTCTATAGCAAAACGTCATCCCTTACTGTTAATATATTTCATATTTATCGTATTCAAATCAGTTAAGAAGCTTTGAATTTGCTAGTCTACCCGTGTCGCTCTGTGAATACATGTATTTTTGGAAGTAACTCCCACACACCTACGAGCAAGAAGATTGTTTCTCTAAGTTGCCTTGTACTCGTAACTAAAACTTTGTGTCAAGTATTTCAATTTTATAATGCCGCCGCAACCTGTTCCAGGTCAAGTGCTTGCTTACTTTGAGAAATTATAAATTACAGTTCTTTATTGGCTATGAAAACACATACCGCGTCCAGATATAAGTACCTACAAAATAGAAAAACAATATCGTCGAAAATTAAACTTAAGTTTTATTAAACGTTCATACTAGGTATAGGAAGTTGAAATTCCGCATAATGTCAAAGGTGGCGTAAAACAAACACTAAGAGATACAATAAAATGACTCCCACGCATTCCACTCACAGACCAGTCACAAACTATAGGTAAATTAGATGCCGATACCCTTTGTATAGTAAATTCACGTTTACTTGTCGATTGTTTCATGTCTACCTACAATGACGTCGCAAGTGGAAAATAGACCGATTCGTATATCCGCTAATTCCCTGTGTAAATTCAGGATGCTCACTTTGCCTCTGCCATGGAACATGCACATCCCGCTAATGTTATTGGCCGTGCCGTACATGTGTACGGATGGGAAGTGACAATATTAATGATAGTGTAACAAGACCTTTGTCTATTACAGCAACAAACATACGATCTAATGAAACGGGAGTGTGACTGATCAGCGTTCAGTAATTTGCAGCAATAATAAAAGATACACAACGTGGGTACCTACAAAACTTGCTACGTCTAATTCTATGATCTGTGACCCCACCCGTGCCAACAGCGCCTTACTATTGGACTGTGGGTGGTGAGATGAGGTAGATTGTATAAGAGCATGCTTTTGAATGCAAATCTGGTTTTACAGAAAAACTCTGTATTACGTGTGCCGGCAATTTTCTAACTAATAAAACAGTGGGGAACACTTCAATAGACGCTTAAAAATTACGAGTATTATTCTTGTAAACTTAGATATTACCTACAGCGTTGTCGCAGCACGAATCGCAGCATTTAAGTACATATCGTAAAGCTAATATCCTTGTCGCGGTCTGTTCGCGAATAAATTATTATTGAGAGGCTTTGTCAGGAAGATACACATTCAGCTCAGCTTCATCACATATCTACAAACGATCCGCTCTTCGATCGGGCTTTGTCAGTCATAACCACTAATCAAAACTAGGTAAACTACGCTGGTTCGGTCACTTACTCAAAATAGGGGAAGATCGGCCAGTCAAAGACTACTTAAAAGTACTTGGGGCTGCCGACCGTACGTTGAGCGGTTGGGCGTCCCAGGTACCGCTGGGACAGCGTCGTAGAGGCAGATCTTCATCAGCTTCATGCTGATTCATAGCAGGAAACCGCGCTAGATCGGGACCGTTGGCGTGTTTTCATTTCATGTTCAAATAAAGCATTAGAACGAGACTAGTCTAAACAAAAAGATCCTTCAATTTCTATGGAAAACGTTGTGTCCGCTCGATGATCACGTGACGCTTTTCATAGATAACGGTACACATACTGTGAGTCATACTTAAGTCGTTTTTTCGAGGTGACTGCCAGTTAACACCTTACCTATGGAGCTAAATATTCTCATGATTTTCGAGTAGGTACCTAACTTTAAGTTGCAAACAGAACTCCTGTTTAAGGAGCCGTGGTCAACGTAGAAACTATTGGTAAGTAGTTTTTCGAAAATTTAATGGTTAGATAGTTCACGCGTAGCTAATGAACACGTACGAATAGCAACGGCTACGCACTGAATCATTCACCGGGCTGAGGTAAGCGGATTATGGAGCGTTGTTTGAATAATCCCGCAGTTGCACCGCACCTTTAGTTTACAGATTGGGCAAATGGAGATAAGCGCACTTACCATGAGTTGTACGTATCCATAGTCAAATACGGTTATGTAACCACTCATGGTAAGCACATAGGTAGTTACGACAATTTCGAAACTAGTAGATGCTTCGAGCTGCCCCGTATAAGTAACGAAAATTAATATTTTCCTAAATTCAAAGATCTTTTATTTTACAACCATAGAACATTTGGAAACTTACTACTCCCCCCAAAGTTAGAGCCCGCGAGTAAATTAATTTGAAATTAATTTTGCTAAAAAAATACATTAACTCACTGAACTACCCAAAACTGATTCACGCGTCCTAACTATTTACAGCCTAATTTAAATTTAAAGTAATTGTCGACTCGTATGACGGTTGCGGAAATCCTGTTTAATATGCAAAACCCTTTGTTTACGAGTGTACGATTTGAATTATTAATTTATTGTAGCCAGGATAAATAACTGGACGGATACATTAGTTGGGCTTCGAAGAAGCGCTAGTGTCTTTAGTAGGGTATAGTCGACAGTATTATTAATATGCACACTCACGTCCATTTTTTTTCAAAGTCTTTCACTTTTATTGCCTTCCACTTTTTAACACGGGTATTTTTTATGTGATTTTTGGTCCTCAGAATGGAGAGCTCTTTCGACTCTAATAGGAGAAAAAAAATGTGCCAAAATTTCCATACATTTTTCGAATTTTCCATTCCGTTACCGCAGGTACAATCTCTGAAAAAGATGACAGATTTCTGAGTCTAAGAAAAAATGGATACGGAATGGGAGAAAACCTTGGAGCGATATCTGAAACCCGCAGACGTTTCTGCTTAATAATAGTAACAAAACGACAAAGTATAGTTAAAAATATTACTTCTGTGTAAAATCGAACTCAGAACACAACTTTGTATAAACTCAAGTCAATGCCTAATTCTAACTCAAACACTCGATCTACGGCTACTAAGTTACGACAAGATGGTTAAATGTTCAGTCTGTTAAGTCACTCTTGACAGTAAAGTAAGAACTAACTCCTGCTGCGGTAGCAGGAAATCTGTCTTCCCGGACAGGGAAAATTTAAAATGTTGCACATGTTGAAATAAAAATCCCAGGTAGTTCTTTTTCCTAGAGTTTTCTCGGCTTATGCCCTGGCATATTCAACATAATATCGTTACAAACACGTTACACATGTTACAAACATTTTTCTTGTAAGATTTTTATTTATAATGGGTCGGGACCAGTTTCTATTTCTTACCATTTGTTTCTAGCAAAATAATACATCTATCACCCGTGCCGTGCATTTTGTTGAGATTAACATTAAACGGTTTTACGTAAATAAGTTTGGTTTGCAATTATAAAGCACGAATCAAATCATTTATTAAATGTAATAAATGTTTTGATTCATGTTCTGCCGCGAAAGCAGGAGGTCGCTGGTTCGATCCCAGCCCTGCTCACCGGGGACCTTGGTCACTTTTTCTTTAGTATATGACATCTCTTTCAATTTATAAGTGTGGTTTGGTTTCGCTTCTAGCAGATAGAAGACAAATAAGTATATTTATTACCGTAAATTAATAAAAAAATCTAGGATCTATCTTCCGGAAGAAAAGTAGGTAGGATTTTTGCAAATATTATATTCGAACCCATTCGAACGTAATTTGAGAAAAACAGGCTATTTTAATTTAATGTCTGTCAAAACGATATTTTCTGGTAATAGTGATTTACAAGTGCTAACGTATATGAATGCAGGTATGTGTGGTATAAGGCCACTTTATGATGCGTTTTTATGGTTTGGCGCAAAACAAAAACTGTCAGCCGTTGAAAAATATTACCCAGACACGTATTATATTTTATATTGAAGTCTTATATTGATAAGCCTCATCAGCTAGGAATAGCTTACTTGTTTCTGAAAGAAAATTGAAACAAACTTACTGGAAAACAAGAGATCTCCGGACAGGTCATAGGCTACAAAAAACCATTATCCGCAGACAAAGTCGCGGTCATCAGCTAGTTCAGAAATGAAACAATCATTTGAGGGGCGCAGTTAGAAGGCTAAGATGGTTTTGGGCAATTCTGTGCTAAAAACAAATGTTTTATTACCGCTAACTCTTGTAATATGGACCGATGCCGTTATTGAACGAGTACGCGTTATTCGCACCGTGAGCATAACCCTTAATGAACACCGAAACAGACTTACCGGGAAATTAAACATAAAAACCGGCCAAGTGCGTGTCGGGCTATGCTAAGGTGCTTTATCTGATGAATCAGGTGTGCTGTGATACTTCTCAACTTTGTTTTTTTTGTTTAGCCTGGTTCCTTATCCCACTGCTGGGCAAAAGCTTTCCCTCTTTGCCTAATTTATCAAAAAATAAAATCTAGTAACGTTAAAGGAGTGGACGAGAGAAGAACGATTCTGAATACCATTGAAGTGAGACGCGGAAAAATGATTGGACATTTGATACGACATGACCACTTTTTCAAAGCTATTCTGGAGGGAAAGATAGAAGGCAAGAGAGGTAGAGGCAAACCAAGATGAAGCTACATGGACCAAGTAAAGGAAAAAGTAAAAGCCATGTCGTATCAAAAGGTCAAAGCGCTGGCGCAGGACAGAGAGAGCTGGACTCCACCGACAAGAGTGAAAAACTCTTTATGATGATGATGATGAAGGTTAAAAACCCACAGTATAAGATCCATCAGGATTTTCGTCGGTTGCGTTGGTGGCCCAGCGATAAGAGCGTCCGACTTTCAATCCAAAGGTAAAATCCCGGTTCGTACCAATGACTTTCTCGCAAATTGTGTACGAATTGTTTGTTATCTAGACACGCGGCAGCATGTCCAGCCAAATTCAGGCGACGCAGCTGCAGCTGTATATTTACACGAACCATCGGGAGGCACTTTTGACCACTTTGTTTCTAAAAATCTATTGAATATAGAACATGAAATTTTACCTTTTCATTTAGACCCCCGAGATTAACAAGATCCGCAATTCATAAATACAGCTTAACTTAATTAGTTTTTGAGATATAAGCATCCAAAAATCGCAAAAGTAGGGGTAAACGTTAATTAATTTATTTCATGCATTCATTCAAACTTTTTAAAACGGTTGAAACGGTCAAATAAAATGAAGGCATTAGCCCTAAACAGCCAAAACTGGTTGGTGGTATTTATACCTAATGTTCGTACCGTGACATTTTAGTTATCTTGAATAGCTTAAAAAATAGACGAAAAATGCAGTTCAAATTTTTTTAAACAAAAAAATTAGCAGCAGGCCAATACACCCGCCGTGAGTATGAAATAGAAGGTTTCGACTTTATCACTTTCTTTATTACACATCGATATAGGTATTGAAAGCAATAAAGATGGAGATAATGTTTGTTGTTGCAGAAAATATAGAAATTGATTATCTGGCCATCAGGTTTTCGTTTAGTTGCACCATTTCGAGAAAAGTACTTGATCTATTATTGATAAGGTTCATTTCCTTGTTCACACTTGGACTATAAATGACGTCCAAGGTCCAATGGTGGAGAAGAAAGGTGACCACTGGATCTCAAGAATTAGTTGGCGTGATACCCTAGTGTTTTGACTCATTTGTTTTGATTTGACGAGCACTTGGACCGTAGATGATGTCTAAGGTCTGATGATGGAGCTGGTTACCTTTCTGATTCTGACCAACAGAACTCAAAAGTTAGTTGATATAATACCCTCGTGTTTTGTTTTGATCAGTACTTGGACCCTAGATGATGTCTTTAACTTTACATTAATTAACTTCTACAGAACTTGGCACCCATTTAGATATCCGATCTTTTGTCGGCGGAGTCGTCAATTACGATATTTTCATATGGAACTTGGCTTCCATTTTCACATTTATGATTTTGGTGGGATTTTATATTTACTAATCGCTCTTTGGTGAAAGGTAAACGCCGTGAGGAAACCGTGCTAATCCTAATAAGGTCTAGTTTACCTTCTAGGGTTGGAAGGTCATATGGCGCATTCGTAAAAGTAGCGCATACGCTATCTCGGGATTAATTGCCAAAAACGGACCCCAGGGTATCTGAGCCGTAGCATACGCTGGGAACACGCTAGAAAGAAGAAGAAGAAGGTTCTTCGAACGCATTTTTCTCCACAAGGAAAATATATTAACTACATACCTACTTACATGTATCACATATGCTCAACCGATAAGCAAGCTACCAGCTTTAACGCTTCTGTCCAAGTACCCGCATTCCTAGTTACTAAAACAACCCATCAGACACCAAATGGTCTGTCGCATATATTTGCACCCCACAAAACTGCCTCGTAAAACTCTTTAGCGCCCGACATGGGAAAATGAGCCATAAATTTAGCTCAACACGTTCTTTAATTGCTTGCAAATTTTGCAATGCCTTTGCATGGGTGTCCTGCTATTCTCTAAAATAAAAAGGTCATAAGATTAGTAAGACTCCTATACTGCAATGACTTTATTCTTATAAGTAAGATTAGGTTGGTTCATATTGGAAAACGTCATAAACTGTCTTTGAAATATTCAGAGTTATGCTTATTGGAATTTTCTTAAATGGAATTTTAATTATATGTTTTGTATAGACAAGGTTTCGAAATGGCAAAGTAAATGCAAAATTCGTAGCCATGTCAAAATAAATTACATGTTGCTTAAAGTAAGCCCTACCATATTTGGTAGCGACTTGGTTTGCTTATTATGGATTTATAAATGATTGCGATAAGTTACCTACCGATAATAGTGTGTAGAATCGCAATATTTTAAAATATAAATTGAAATAAATATCATACAAACATACAAAGATAGGACACATACAGCCAAAGTGGCAAAAATATGTATACTTACAGGACTTTACTTCTTGAACGTTAAGGTTGTGTAGGTATAAATATTTATAGCACTTTGGCTGTTTTCATATTTTTGTAGCTGACTGTACTAAAGAAAAATGCCAACACCACCGGAGGCTAAGCCAAGGATCAAACTTGGGTCTTCAGCTTACGCGGCTAACGCCATAACCACTAGGCCACCTGGTCTCAACGAATGCTGGCGAATTTCTCGAGTATATGCAATATTTGTGACAGGCAAGACGTCTATGGCTATACTCTAAGTACAAGCTTCATCGCTTAGTATTTCCATCCAAACCAAACTTAATTAAACATTTTATATAAATAATCTGATTTGTTTCAACAAAAACTTGTATTATTATATATATTCTACTTTATTTATTACATCAACTTGTGTACCTACCTTTGTTCAGTCGCGATCAATTAAATTGGAACAGCAAAGTCGCTCACAAATATTTGAACACGTCTTTATTGTCCACGCGTTAGAAATAGAAAGCTTGTTTACATATTTTTGAAAACCACAGCCGGTCCGATATGTCTGCTGGTGACTGTACTTAACATCTCTACAGGTTAACTATATTTTTCAACTGTGTGTTTATTTTTTTTTCTTGAAGAACATAAGAATTAATAACAAAATAAAAAGAAAATAAAAACTCGAACACGAATTAAAACACAACTAACCTACAAAATCTCCCAAGTCGCTTCCCTGCGGGAGGGTGCCCATAACACTGGCCACATTCCCCCGCTGGATGGCAATGCCCAACCTCTGGCCGAGAAATGAGCCAGCCCTATGGTCACCAGTAGACTCAAACAGCCTCTTTTTTAATGCCCTGAATAAGTTGAGGGCGCCAGGACCCCACGGCCCCAGAGTCTCCACCGCGAAAGCCACAAAGTCATGGTTGCCACTAAGGCCAGCATACTTTCGCTGTTTTAGAACCTCCGCAGCCGAAGCCGCCCCGCCCGCCCTGACCGAAGTGGTGGCCACACTGTGTTTATGTACAATAAAGTGTTACTTACTTTTGTAAGTTGGTCGCTTGTTACAAGATGCAATTTGTCTCCAGTTTCCAATTCCAATTTCCTAGCTGGTTACCGAATCTTGAACTAAAGGTCTCTACGAGAATAATGGAATCCATTTATTATTTCCGGGTCAAACGACCCTAAGACATTTTTTGATACCTAAACCTACGAAACATTTCCTCCCTCTATGTTAGTCTTGTTTGTAACTATTCCAAATTTCACACCAATAGCTTAACTGATTTCCATCACCATATTTAACGATGTGACAAACGGAAGGACGGACAGACGGACAAAGCGTCGCCATAAGGGTTCCTTTGTTACCATTTTAGTACGGAACCTTAACACACGCACGGTAAATGTTGAATAGATTTACTGAACCTACTCGAAAGAAATCAAAGGCTTCTAGTCACCATTATTCCCATGTATCTTGCTTCTCAAGTAGCTATGTAAATTCTCTGAATATTATTTCAACACCTGCAATACTGAATATAATTTCAACACTGTAAAGAACGGCCCCAAAGAGTCCCGTCGGACCCTACATCGGAATACAATAGGTACCGCGTACGTTCCGCTCTGGACCCTTTAATATTTAAACTTGTCCGACTAGGTACGGTATTATGTTTATGTATGTCTGAGACACAACGGCTGGTACTGGTCAGTCCCTTTGGTAAAAGCTAGCATCTATGTTACATTTGGGTTAGTCTTTTTTCTATACTACGTCGGTGGCAAACAAGCATACGGCGCGCCTGATGGAAAGAGGTCACCGTAAGCTATGGACGCCTGCAAGTCACATGCGCGTTGCCAACCCATTTAAATCTTGTACTTACACTCCTTTTTTTGAAGAACCCCATACTGTAATCCTTCGTCAAAACCTCGGCAAACCCCTTCCACAGCCGGAGCGTCCGCGGGAGGGAATTAGTCCGAAACCGCACAGTGCGCGACGATAGAGTTTGCAAGGTTTGTGGATGTACCGTCGATGGCGAGTGGTGCGATGGTCAAAATTGGATGTTGGCATCATGTCAAACAATTCTTCAGAACACAATCCATTGTATAGGAGATAGAACACACATGAGGAGGCAAAGTCTCTCCTTAGACTTAACGGTTTAATACCGACTGTGAGTTTGGGATCGTCGATCTGACTCCGTTAAACCGGAGCCTCCGTTTCGGTTTACGCATCCGCCTCTGCTATTTTCTGGGCGTTTTTATTTTTAGTTGCAAAATTGGAAATTTTGATACGTTTCCTACTTAGAATTGCTGGTGGAGAATGCCATTTGGCATTAAGTCCGCCATATGCACAGTTTTCGTTTTGCGAGTTCTTTCAATCCTAGTAGGAGAAAAAAGTGTCCCAAGGTTTTTTTTTCGTTTCACCACCATTTTTTCATAGATTTAGTATGGCGGTAGCGCAATGGAAAATTAAAAAGAATGTATGGAAATTTTAGGACACTTTTTTTTCTCCTCCTAGGATTAAAAAAGCTCGCAATTTTTAGTAGAAAAAATAAAAATTCCAATTCCAAAAAAACATTTTCTACAACAAAATTTTAAAAAGCTCAACTCCGCCTCCGACTCCGGCTCCGGTAACTTTTTACCGAAGTTATAACGGAGGTGTGTGAGAAACAAAATAAAAAGTGAAAGTATGAAGCTATTTAGCAGTGTAATATAGGTAGAATTACTTTAGTAATCTAGACTATATCACACGGCAAAGTGTAAATTATGTGACAAAGAAATTAAACACTTTAGAACGGACTAATCGCGTTTATTAACACCATGACCCTACGTTTCGAGCCCTTTACAGCACTCGTTTTCACAGGGTTAAGATGTCTGCCAGAGGAGTGGTAGGAGCGAGACGGATATACTGTCGAATGCCGCAGTCACAATCGAATGCAACTCATGGTACGCACACTCGTATATTCTAAGACCGAACCGACAGGTACAGTCGCCATTATATATATATATATAGCAAATTTTTCCACTTGCATCGTACCCACCGTCATTGATCAGCTGTTGAAGTATCGTTCGCTACTTTTGTTACAGCCTGTATAAGAGCGAGGTATTCCAAAATATCTGAACAAGAGAGCATTTTGACAAAAGAGGCGTGTTTAGATCTTTAAGACCATCTAGGCCGCTCTCATATATCTGGTGGCGACTGTACAAAAAGGTAATGGCTTAGGAATTTTAATTAAAAAACCTGTCTAGATGCTCTAATTATTCTTAATATGAATGGAGTGAATAATTTCAAGATAGTGAATATTTACTGCTAATTGACTCTTGATGGGTTTCCAATTAATTGGCTTGATTCTAAAGAAATGGAGCAATTTTTATTAAATTTGACGTTTGAGAAAATAACTTCATATTCTGAAACTAAAACAGTATTCAATATTAACGAATTATTTGTAACGGTTAAATTAATAACGGGTGTTGCACTGATATCTTCTAAAAGCGCCGTCAATGGAACCTACTAACGATGTAGGGTCAGCTGCAGAGTTAAGTGACTCCCCTGCATAGAAAGTTCGTTTGCAGGGGGGTCACTTAACTCTGCAGCTTAAACTTAACTATACACAAAAGGCATCACATGTTTTGTCACTGGTTCTCCTTGTATTTTCACACTACCTCATCAAACACCACTGAAACTATTCACTACCGAAACAGTCGTATTATCGTAACATACAAAACATAAGATAAATAACTTAATCTTTGAGATTACTTTAAAAACTTAAAGGCGGTTTGTTTACATTATTTTCACGTTCGATTGACGGCGCATTTATTAGAAATTGGGTGTTTACCAAGTACGATTGATTTTATTAGCGCCCTATATAATCTGTCCTATATAATCTATCTACAGTCAAATTAAAAAATATGCATCGACAAAATCGTCTCATAGATTTCTCAGAAAGAAAGGACTTGTCCAGCTGAGCTATCGAGACCACACCCGTGGCCCCGAATTTCTTAGGGGCCTCATAGATATGGTACTACGCTCTTATTAGGTACACCAGAATAAGATGCTATGGGACATAATTTTGAGTAAGATGTGTGCATCTGGGGTAAGTTGATACAAAAGGCACGTTGGGAAAGGCATTCGCCGTAAAAGATGGCAAGTTGGCAATATTGCCTTCTGTATGAAACTTCTACCAACAGCCTACTTAGGTACCTAAGTAGGAAACGGTATGATAAAATAAAATAATTGTTTATCTTTCTGACAGTCAAGACAACTTGTCTTTATTCCATATTAACTGTTATATACATTACGTTACGTACATATCATATTTTCCTTCTCTTAGCAAACGAAACCAATAGAAAATAATGCGTCTTGAGGAAACACCCTAATGGTAACACAATCGCATAGGAAAATTAAAAAGTGGAGAAAAACGCGAACGGGTATTTAATGCTCGGGGAAAATTAATATTGGGTAATTTTCATCTATACACTATTATTTCTAGGACCCTTCCCTGTCCCGGAACTCTGGGAGCCACGCAGGCCCTCAATGAGCCGAGCCGAAGTGAACAGCACAGAGGCCCCTTTAGTCATATTATACATATTTTTTTAATGGAAAAACTTGGTTTTAAGCCGAAACCGCGGTCTTTTCACACGAAATCGGTTAACCGTTGCATTCTTTAATCTAAATAAATGGAAATACGAGGCAGATGCCATTTCCGAGCACACAATTACTATTGCTGCACAATAGTGTAATTAATGTCCATCTGGCTGGGCAAAGGCCTCCCCTCCTCCCCCTTCTTACATTAATGTTATTCTTCTTCTTAAGGATGACTCATACTAGAACGAGACGGGACGGGACGGGACGGGAAGTGACGGGACGGGACGGGGCGGGACGGAACGATCTGTCAATTTCTGTAGATATAATCACGCCCTCGGAGGTCACGAGCCGTTTTCTATAGAAACTGACAGATGACCCCGGTCCGGTTATGTCCCGCTCTAGTGTGAGTCAAACTTTATTCGACCTTGCAAAATTATGTTCAGTAATTAATAACATTTATTTTCAAAATATATACAGTAAGTGTAACTTACCTAACTACCTACCTCTACCTACCAAATGATACTAAATGATTTAAGGTAGGTAGAGGTAGGTAGTTAGGTTAAATCTAAAATAGGTCCTTGAGGCATTGTCCTATTTTCAGTCAAAAATTTCCTTTTCCAAATATACACAATAAAACTTTAATAGCAGTTACTAAACTTATCCGGAATAACCCAAACAATCATAGCCAATAGTAAAACAGCTTTGGACCTGATTGATCCCACTTTTTATTGAGAGCTTAAAATATCCAATATTATGGCAGAGCTTTGCATCAACATACCTGAGGGCTTTATACGCTTGTGTGTCTGTTTATATAAGCTTAACGAAAGACGTTTTTTTATTATCAAATCGTTGTTTTGAATAAACAAGTTTGTTATGAGACTGCTGATGAGTTTTATTTCAAGCGGATTTTATTCAACTCTTTTATGCTACACATAAGAAAAGTTTTTAGCGGTAAAATAAATGCACGGCTACACGGTAAAATAAAGGCAACATATTTTTATCCTAGAAGCAATAGCAAAATAAAAGTACTAAATAAATGTAAAAAGGCATCAACAGTTTACGATGTATCACCACAATTAAGTATAACAACAGATACAAAACGGTCGAATCCCTCGGGAACAATAACGCAGCAGCACTTCCCCAATCAACAAAACTACAGTCATATTTGTTTTATCGTTATCTATCAACCCTAATGACTTAATGGCTTGATTGACCCGAATTGTGATCAATTTTATTGTTGCCCTAATTGACTTAAGAGCCACGAATTCCGCAGGGCTGTCACATCCAAAGCACCTCCGCTCATGAACACATGCAATCCCAATCTCCCAACCTGCATAGATGAGACCCTGGTGCAGTCGTCTCCCACCCCCTGCATTTCCCTCTCGCTCGTTCCCTGAGAAAGTGTGACCCGTCTCGTTCACACCTCAAAATCCCATTCGGCCGTTTTCGTTTATGCTCGGATGCAATAGCCGGTGTGCCCCGCAGCTAAACATAATTCCGCCAGTCAGTCGCTCTCCGGACGTCGGGGGATGCGTATCGCTGCCGACGGCTTGTTCGCGCTCGAAAGATCGTACCGGCCCGGTGTGTTTGTATAGGGATGTTTGCCCCGAGATAGTGCGGCCTATAAAGCGACGGCAGGATTTGTGACTGTGCTGTGAACTGTGTTTCGGAGTTTTCGGACGAAAGTTTGCCGTTTGTGCTGCTCCCGGTTTGATGGTCAGTTTTACTTGACATATAACGGATGTGGTTAATGTGATCTGTTTGATTGTAGAAAGTAAACACATGCCAGATGATATTAGTGCGACGCCGACAATGTTGACGGCTGACAACGATTTAATGGAAGCAACGTTCAGCGGAAACATGAAATGATTTGGTTACAAGATAAATGTTATGATGTTCAAACATTTATAGTTATTGAGTAACTTGATCTTACTGGCAAATTAACGAAACATTTTGCGTTAAGCCATGAAGCTATAATAAAAGAAATGAACAAAATTACTCCTTTGAACTATAAATTAAAATTTGTAAATCAGAAACCGCTGTATCATAAAATTCATAATGAGTTGATGGATTTATATTAATTTAAGCATTATTCAAATTAAAGCACGTGGGTGGAATAAATAACAACAATGAAATAGCATTTTCGAGATGAACACATAACAAAACAATTCATTATAACAATAGAGTATTGTTTGTGATTGAAGCTTACCTTTTTCAATAGTAATTACTTGTATTTGTGCAAGTTAATAGAATTATTTCCGTGGGTTGGACAACAGATATCTTTTGAAAATCAATTAATGGATGAACTTTTGTAAAGCTTCTAACGATGCGTTTGTAGTACGGATCATTACCTACCCGCAATGGGATGAGGTTTCACAACATAATGATAAATCAGTTATTACCATATAAAAGCATACATTTGAACGGTAAACCGCTTTATGCCATAGTAACTTTTTACTACATTGCATTGAATAATTGTAATTTCATTATCGCGATTGTATTGATAGTTCCGTTGCGTCTTGGTCAACTTAACCATACTAAGCAATTCGGAGTCAATATCCGTATTGTGTAAAGGTAGCTTTTTGACAATGGAAGCAAAAAGCGAAACAAAACAATATTTTTTTAAATAGGAAACAATCTACAGATACCATTAACACCCACGTAGATGACGAAAAATACCGGTAAAACAATACATTTTCTCAATCCGCAGATAGTGAGGTGACACAATCCCCACGACGAGGAAATTTGGCCCAATAGAACTCGAGATAAACAAGTAAGCCAATTATCCTAATAATTATTAATCAATTATTTATTTAAGTAGGTACTTATAATATTTTTTATGTTAAGCTTCGTACGTAGTAATTTTTAAAGTTTGTAACGTTTTAGAAAACTAATTTCATACAAATAAAAAATGATTTATACATGGTAAAAAATATAATAAAATAATATACAAAATCACTAACAACAATTTACCATGAAATTTACTTAAGATTGCGCCAAATTTTGGGTTTGGTTTGTACCAAATGGGCAACAAAAAACAATTGATTTTAGCCCAGATATATCTAAGTGCCTTCTTACAGTTGTTTAGAGAAATAATATGACGCTCTTTACTAATCTGACCAAGTAAGTAATTTAAGTTCAAAATTATCATCATCATCCGCTATAATGTAAGTTGAAGATTGCCTAGCTCCAAAATTCTGATCACTCTACCAAATATTTTTGATTACCTACCTAACTACCACTGACTTGGCAAATGAACTCTTAAATTTACCAACTAGAACAACCTGAATTTACCAAAATAATGCAAAATGTTTACCACCTATATCAGTTCGACAAATGTAGCTTGAATAAAGGAAGGTTAAAGACTCTGCGAAACTTATTTTAAGAGATGTCACATCAAAAATACTCAGTAAAATAAGCCTGAACATGAGATTGAAGATAAATAAACAAATTCCGTAATTAACGCTTATAATGTTTATGTTAAGTCTGTGTCTAATTTCTGTAATGCACGCTCCGTAGAATTCCGCTTTGAATTGGAGTTGACGCGTTGTTACGACTCCTTTTGTATTTGCTGAGTCCACAGGATAATTATGTTGGTATCATTAGTATGGTATGTCGTGTTTGACTTTAATTTAACAAGTGTATTTTAGGATAATTCTCCCTGGTAGACGTGTTATGAATATTGCAGTGTGGGTAAAAACATTACATTTTCAAAAACAGCGTCATATTATTTGTGATTTGATTGTTAAAACTTAAAGTGTGGGTGGGTACAGGGACTGCATAACCGGAAAATAAAGGTACCGTTATAAAACGGTATGACGTCATACCGTATGATTTCGATATGGTTTCGGTACCGAAATAGCAATTAGCGATATCGAAATGTTACGGTACCGCTATTTTTTTTCGGTACCTATACCTTTTTTAAAAGGTACCGTTTGTGCTTTATGATGGTGCCGCCGAACGGTGCGCGGCGCCAGCTAACCAATCGGCGTGCTTACCTATACCTATATTTGTTAGATTGCGTTGAGTTGCGTGCAGTGGCTTCAGAATAGCGCGGCATATTTTGGTTCATGTATTTGCAGTGTGTTTGTGGTCTCGCGAGGTGCGTTCGCTGTTTTAGTTGTTTTCGTATATACATATATACGAAATCCCGAAAAAATATCCTAATTAAGAGGTAATTGATACTTAACTATCAATTAACTCATAATTAGGCTTTTTTTCACGATTTCTTGTTTGCCATAGTAAAAGTTGCTCAGTGTGAGCCTCCCCGGTGCCCTGTTCACTCCTGCTCTAAGACCCACACTGAGCAACTTTTAGTATGGCAAACAAGAAATTTCTATCCCTAAATAGTTAAAAAAGGGATTGTATATTTGTATGGGGATAGTGTAATTTTTTAAGTGTGAAGCTTGATACTTTGTGTATAGATTTCTTATTAAAATACAAAAAAGTGATTTTATGGTTTTCCGAAATTCGTCCCACAAAAATGGGTTGAAAAATTGTATGGAGGCTATGTGCTTTTTAGGTGAGAGTCTTGAAAGTTCGTCCATAGGTTACTAATTGTAAAACAAGTAAACCAATTTTAGCGCTGTTTGATATTTCTCCCCCCCAGCGGGGATAAAAGAGGGCTTAAAGTTTGGATTAACGAAGAGTCAAAACTACTGAAGCTAGAAAGTTGGAACTTGCACAGCGGGCTACTTATTCAACGTGTACACATAATAAGAAGCAAGCTTGACAATTTCAACCCCTAAAGGGAAAAGAGGATCAACATTTTGATGTTTGACAATGTAAAATTTTAAGTGAGAGACTTGATAATTTGTGTGTAGATTTCTTATTAAATAAAGAAAAGTGACTCTAGGGTTTTTCGAAATAAGAAAACCTATTTTCTCAGAAAGAAAGGAAAAGTGGAAAAATGCATGACCTCGGGCGCGCTCGAACTCGCGAATCTGGGATATCATCCCACTGCTCTGCCATCTGAACTACTGAGACCACACCCGTGTCCCCGAATTTCAACTTCAATAGCATACAAGGGATGGTGGAGACCATATCCCTTGAATGCTATTGAAGTTAAAAAGTTGAAATTTGCACATCAGGTTTAATTTGTTATGTCTACAATTAATACGAAGCGATTTAAAATAAAATTAACCACTAAAAGATTAAAAAGCGGGTTAGAAGTTTGCATAGCGATGGCGTAAAATTCTGATTGAGAGACTTAAAACGTTACGGGTAAATTGGTGAAATACCAAAAATGTAATTTTAGGAAATTCTGTAGTGGTACAGGGGGTTTAACCCTTTGACCGCCGTTGTCACCTATACTAGACAACGATACACTAACGCCGTCGTCTTGTATAGAAGACAAAGTTTCAACCGCTTACTAAATGGTAAAATAATAGAATTTAAAAATTATTTTGTACTCGTGTCAACTTGTTGACCCTTTGTTTTTTCATACATTTACTTTTTAAGCAGGTATATGAATCCATTGTTTCATAATAAAGGATTTAAAAAATATGCTTATAATTTCTACATTTTTCCGTGTCACTGTCGCCGTAGGCATGTATAAAAGACAGCTAGGGATGGGAAAGTTCAATCGATGTGCAAGTTTTTAAAATGAATATGTTTTCACGAATCTGGTTTTATTTAAGCGTTCAAACATTTAATTGTCAATTATAGTAATTGTTGGTAACTACTCGTAGTAAGTAGGTATATGTCGAAAAAAAAGGCATAATAATGAATAAAGTTTAGGCAGTTTCTTCAGTAAATTGACCATTGCGGTTTATTTGCCGAATAAATTATTGACCGCAGTGACAGCGGAGGTCTACGTTTTAACTCGATATATATATATATATATATATATAACCGATATATACAGTATGTATCACAACGAAGAGCAAACCTTAAAACTGGTTGACGGGGAACTCGAGTACAATGTAATGACGTGCATTTCACGTGCCTAAATACATGTTTTATGGCATAAAATTACTAACTGAATTACTCGAAGACCATATTTTTGCAGTCGGTTAATGGTTTTTGTAACATCCTATAGGGTTTGTTTACGTTTTTGATTTTCGACAGTGCATGCGTATTGCGTACTGTTGATATGTAGCTAGGGGCAACTAATCAACATTAACGTTGTTATGTCATAGCACATGCGCTTTGAGTTCTGTTTATAAGTAACCTAGGTAATTATTTTAATAATGGCTGTAGTCATAGGCAAAGCGCAAGCGCTTTGTTAACTATTTGTTTGTAACTAGGTAAAATTCCAAATTTCAACAAGGTTTGACGCCTGTCTGTCAGTTGCTAATTTAAGAAATGTCATTTATAAGATTGTTAACAAATAATACAGGGGAGGTGCAAAACAATAATAATAAATGTATATTTTTATACCTCACGTAAAACCTGTCGTATTTTTGATGAATTAGGTAAGTACCATGCTCATATTTATGATCTAAACATTAACGACTTTCTTTTTTTGCCTTTCGTTCTGATACATACTGTATATATATATATTAATAAATCCACCTTTTAGTTTTCTCCGAAAATCCTCCGGTAAGTAAGTATGTAAATTTATCGAGACACGATGCGCGTCTCTAATCTTATGGTTTATAAAGTTTACGTACCGACAAGCGCTTATGCCGTTGACTCAGACGCTATTATTACTTAACTCGCGCGTAAACAGTATTTGTCAGTCGGAACTAAAGACGAGCCATGCGCGCCGTTGACATGTATAGAAGACTACTCGTACAGACTAGGGCGGTGATATTACTTCATGATTCGATAATGTTTAGTTGTTGTTTTTCATGATAAAGTCCTTTATTTTCAACATTTTCTTGTATAGTAAATCTGTTTAGTTTAGAAATTTTGAGAGAAATCTAAGTTTGGAAATAAAAAAAGCCAAATTGAGAAGAATTCCACCTTTAATTATGAATATCGATATCACTATTTGCAATCCCTAAACTTTTTATTAGTTGTTTACTTAAAATTTGCTCTGGCGTGTGAGTGAGCGTCTTGGCGGGCAGGGTCCGGCGGCCAAAAGGTTAAATTGGTTGAAAAGTTGTATGGGGGCCTGTGTGATTTTTTGAGTAAGTCTTAAAAGTTTTTCCATTTCATATGTATTATATAACAAGAAAACTAATTTCAGTGTTAAGTGATATAATTATTATATTCTTTCCGAAAGAGGGTAAAAAGGGGTTGAACGTTTGTATTAATGCAGAGTCAATACTGCTGATGCTAGAAAGTTGGAATTTATACAGTTAAATACTTGTATAATCAAAACAATATAATAAAATACGAGTTTGAAAAATTCAGCCCCTAACGGGTTAAAAAGGGTCTTGAAATTTTGTATGGAAATGGTGTAAAATGCTAAATGTGTGAAGTGAGAGACTTTATGGTTTTTCGAAATCCATTCCCCGAAGAGGTGAAAAATGAGTTGAAAGATTGTATGTGGTTGTGTGATTTTTCAAACAAAAGGGAATACTACGGGTTGAAAGTTCGAATTTTATCCCCTAAAAGGGTTTAAATAGGTTTAATAATTGTACGACGCTGTGTGATCTTTCAAGTGATAACCTTAGAAGTTCGTTTGTACATTACTAACAGTTAAAGAACAAAGTGAATTTTACCGTTAGAGATATTCCTCCCCAGTGGGTATACAACCGGGTTGAAAGTTTTTGGTATAATATTAACGTAGAGTCAAGACTACTAAAGCTAGAAAGCTGAAATTTGCGCAGTGGGCTACTTATACAACTAGTACAAATAATAAGAAACAAGTTTGACATTTTCAACCGGATTAAAAGTTAGTATGGAGATAGTGTAAAATAGAAATGGGATAAAAAGAGGGTGAAAATTTGTAATAACGCGGGGTTAAAATACTGGTGCTAGAATGTTAAAATTTGCACATTGAACTACGTATATAACTAACACAATATATATACTTAATAAGCAGAGGCCTGAATTTTCGTGACATTTTTGAGCTGTCATAGGGACTTCTCATTTATCGACTTCGGATATTCACATTTATTACAAAGAAAAGATCCATAACTCAGGAACAAAATATATTCCTGATAAACACACAAAATAAATGCCCTGACCAGAATTCGAACCCGGGACCTCCGGTAGGCAGGGTCACTACCGTCTATGCTAGGAGACCGTTAGATTATAGCACGCATATGACGGAAGAATAAGAGTAAAAGTAAACAACTGGCGGTCTTATCGCTAAAACGATTTCTTTCAGATAACCTTTGAATACTAAGTACATTTGAGTCTTTTATCCATACGTTTCGAAAAAATATTCCATGCGATCCATTTAAATAAGCAATAATCACGAAACCTCAGACGTTATTTCAGAACACACACATTTGAAAATCCCATAAAAACTGAAAGTTTACAAAATAATTCTGACCAAAATAAAATTATTTGCGAACGAAGTCGCGGGCATCAGCTAGTGACGATAAAAACACGAACAAATATGAATATGCACATTGTGACCTCCCGCGCCGGCTCCCCACGCACGCCCCGTCATTTCGTTTGTCGGCTTTTACGCCGCGCGCACCGCGGTGAACAAGTAAGTACCTGCATCGTTCAAACGACGACCGTAATAATTTCGGTACCGAAATTATATCGGTATGATACCGTTATAATACAGGTATAAGTACCGCATTGAAAAATTGCGATATATATCTTTTTATTCCGGTACCGTACCGCTATATTATACCGGTATAGTTCTACCTCTATTACATTACGGTACCGGTATCAAATATCGGTACCATACCGCTTATACCGTAACGAAAACGGTCCCTGGGGTAACCCACACTTTTTCAAATTACACTATAGTAGGCCATTTAGAATAAAATGGCGTCTAGCGTGTAATAAGTGGCATGGCAAAATTTTCGAAAGTCAACCGATAGTGTATTCGATCGTAAGCACCTATCTACGTGTATTTAATGTGAAAACTCATGAATCATAAAGGATGACTCCTTGTAAGGAGGCGCTTGACCGATAAACCATTCATGTCATATCTATAAGTAAACAGTTGTTAATAATGTCATACTTCCACAAATGTCTAAGTGAAATGACGCATCACTTAAATACCTCCTAATTTCATATTAGAATCAGGTGCCTTCGGTATCTTAGAAACCTATATTTTAAGGACCACTAAAGAATAGGTAACAAAGTAATTATTCATTTTGAATGCTTCAAACATGATGCATCATTAAAATATCTCATCATTACAAAAACATTGGCACCTTAAAAATTTGGACCGGCATACATCATGTCCGGTATTCGAACGTTATTCTTAACAAATGTAGTGCTTGGCTAACATGCTTGCACTGACGCTTTATGATGGATGTACCCATTCTATCAATGTATCCGATGGTAGTCACTTTCACGTTATTCTGTGCTTCTTTTATTTTTACTACATCGTTAGCATTATGTTCGTTAAAACTAACTGACCATTTGTTAATTGTTACAACGTTATTGGTAATAACAATAATTTATTGGTTTATGTTTTTGATTTCTCCAATATATTATTGCTTGGTAATAAATTTCGCCAATTATCTGCTACTTTACTACCATCTGCCCACGAGTCCATCTAGCAGTCATTAAACTGTCCCAAGTTAAGACTAACTAACCTATTAGTTATAAAATAATCCAGCTGTTGGATATAAACATGAGATCACTCCGCAAATAACAAAAATAATGTCTTTCTTTACAGAATATACCTAGGAAAATACTACATCAAGTAGCAGTCAGTAGTAGCAAATGATATTATTTTACCTACTTAAATAGATGTTGACTAAATTACTTACTATAAGTATACTCGTATATTAAAATCGAGTCTCACAATTTTTACGACCACTCAACTATAAATAATAAGCCAAAGAAACATCTTTTCAAAGTACTGGGGCCAAAGCGAAAAAAACTGTGGCCGTATCGGCTTCTTTTCATTAAAGATCATTAGAGTTTGGACGAAAAATGAAAAATAAATAAAAGAGGCTTGCAGAGGCTTCTGAGGGAGTTTCGAAGCAAGTTCTATTATGAGGGAATTTCTGTGGTGACGAGTTACGGTTTTATGTTTATGACTTTGTAAATAATATAAGATGTTCTTTGGACTTTTACTGTTTTCATCAAAGATTTTGGTGTAATATATTATAAGCTTTTTGAATGCCTGTTTCCTCCTTTTTTTAAACGGTCGGCAACGCGCATGTAACACCCCTGGTGTTGCAGGCGTCCATAGGCTACGGTGACCGCTTATCATCAGGCGGGCCGTATGCTTGTTTGTCACCGTCGAAGTATTAAAAAAATATGTATGTGTATGTGTACCACTTATTTTTAAAACTTAATTTTTTTATGGAAATCATTGAACAAAGGTACATTGAACAAATATAGAATATTTGTAAATGACTATGATATTATTCAAGAATACAGACAGACACAAAAAATCTTTTAAACATAAATGATGGTTCATGTCAGGATAAAACGCATAGATAATAATATGGTGTCTCTACCTCAAGCAATACTCTTAAGCATAAATAAAATACAATAATGATGATCGCAAACTTCTTTATTTAATCAATTACAAATCAAAAAGACATTATTCAATTGCATTGAACGCATCATGATAACAGCTCACGCTATAAGAGAATGCCTGCAATTATTTACAACTTCAAAATCAGATCCAACTTCTCAGTAACCTATTATCTCCATCTAACGAAATAAGTAACTTAATATTATTCAAGACGTGACTCTGGGTGAAACAAAGTCATATCTGACTATGATCCTGATACGAGATGAGCCTTTGTCTTACCAAGGCTATGAGGTGTCTTTATATTTATTTTAACTGGCGGTCTAGCACGACTTGACTCCATATAAATCTTGCGAATATATTTTAACGTAATGGCAAGGAAGTAGATCTTGGTGAAAATCTCACCTGGGATAAAGTTGAGCGATCTGTTGTGAAAAGAGATAATATTTTAGAAGTTGAACTGAGTTACTTGAATCTTGTAGATGCAAGTCCAAATCCTGTTTCTAACTTTTCCGTTATAGCGCAAACATTCATTTTGTATTACTATCAGATATGAACAAAGAAAATGGAATTGTCTAAAACAGTTGAAGATTTCTAAGGATATATTTTTCAAGTCCACCGTAAAATAGCTTAAGACAGAGAACCTGGGGTATTGAAAGAAGTTATGATTTGAATTTATACATTTTAGTTTTAATGACATACACAACGTTAACGTCCACACAATACTGTTCACATACACAATCAGCACAAACACACATTTAATTAACCGGATCTAATCTAACAGTACCGGGCCAAGAGGTTGATGCTAGCTGGGCAGATAAAAGGCAACATGCACATCGGGTAAACAGATAGAGTGCTCTACACTGTCCTGTTTTACTATCCTCATTAGGCTTGAGGTGAAAGATGCCTCGTAATCTAAGAATTTCCCAACCAAAGAACATTGATTTTCAATTGAACTTTTTTTACACAGATGAATGTGATGACTGGTGAGTTGTTGACTTCATTCTGCTTCATTGTTAGAACGATTCTCGGTCTTCTCAGATTATCTTTATATTAACGACTCGTATTTATTAATCCCACCTTTCTACTTACTGTTACCTACTTCTTCTTTTCAGAATTCACAATATTATTATACATATTAAGATTCATTCTCTCTTTTTATCATATTTTATATGTAAATTATATTTCATTTTGCGTATAACTAACACCGCATCGCAATGACTTGACTGTCGAAGCCGATATCGGGTACGATATCGCATCCATAATTCTTAGCTTGTCCCCAATACACTGGTGTTAATACCTTCGCTTGCCTAATCCAGGAGAGTTGATCTCTGGCATAAGACTCGGTTGACACATCAGATGTTCAGGATCTATAGAGCTCACTTTACAGTAGTTCCTAGATTTCTGCCACCCGCGTTCTATCCAATGAAAATTCACAGCCAGGTTGCGATTCTTAACGGCGAGCAGGATAGTGCAACAACGGCCTTATGCAGCGATTGCAAGTAATGCAGTCTCCTCATTAGTGCAGATCCAGTGCATGATCGCGGCAGTGACATTGACGGTAATGCCTTAGATTGTGGTAGGTACTATATGTGGAGGCATTTGAACTGAGAAAGGGGTTTATTAATGTGCTCGAAGATTTTGAACAGTTTAAAGAGGCATTGGTGATTCAAAATAAAATTAGGAAGGATTTTAAAAACTGAATGAACATTCCAATTTACAGAATATCATTTTTGATTATGCTTTTTGTTTTTTTAATTAAGAACTGAAGTATTTGAACCACTGGAAATTGAAGAACAAGTATACATATCTCGATAGGTTAATTCAGTTACGTCTCGAATTAGTGTTAATTTCGAAAATATGTTACATCAATAATTAACCCACCTCCCTCCATCTTAGGCTTAGATATTAATATATAATTCATTTTGTTAAAATTAATTTTTATTTTGATCTGAAAACATCAAGTTCGCTATTTATATTATGTTCCGGGATGACTCCTGAATCATAAACATCAATGTTACTGACCTAACTTTACCTTTACCAATCCAAGATTATGTTCGCCATCCGTTATAACGCAAGCTCGTCAATACTCATATCCCGTCATAAAATATTGCATACATTCTGCGCTGTTTACGTACAGTACCAAACATTTATTTTATCAGATCCGGACGTTTTGTAAACAGTCTAATTTTGAGCCTTTGATGTAACGGGATTACCGACTTATGGAGCGGCGGAGTATTCAACAAATGTCAAATATTACATAAACGATGTTATAGATACGTACTTCCAGACTCTAGCGAAGCAGTGGTCCAACGATGTCTATATTGATTTAGGGAAACGTAATATTACACGAATACAAAGTAAACTTATATAGTCTCATAAAAATCGATTGGCTTTGGTATAGTTTTATACATTTATTGTGGTGTTACAAAAGAAATAGTGCGTCTCTTTTATATTGAATCAAACGAAATTACCACTAAAGGTTGCTTAGAACCCGCGCCTCCTATTCTAAACCAGATCACGGCCATGATTTATAGTACAAATATTGAACAAATTTTGTCGTAAGCAACGTTATGGTCTGCTGCCATCCCGTTCCCGGCATTATATTTCAATCCTGATTAAATTATAGCCATAATAAACAACTTTAAAGGGAAATTCTGACACAAATGGAACCAATTATGACAATAAATAAATTACCTATTAAAATTCACCAAATTAAACGATGGTGGTGCACTATAAAGTGTTCAAAAGTATGATTATTTATGTTTTAATAGCTGTTTGCAGAAAAGCAATTTAGTTTGTGACCGGTCGTTGGTTCTGTGTTTGCGTTTGATTGTTAAGCTATTAATCTGGCTGGTACGATTTCCGCTGCAAATTGCCTTAGTTTTTAGGTAATTTTATTGTTAGTAAAATGATTAAATGAGACAATTTTTATCGTCTAATTCATGTAACTCCACGAAAATAAGAACTATCTTGTTTCCGCTTTCTGGTATTTTGTAGTGAGCATAAGTTCAGATTGCCTATGGATAGAATAATCTATTTTCGGTAAAAATAAGTACGTAAGTAGATGTATTTTATTCTATTAATGTATTTAAAAAACGTAATTATAAAGTAATATTTTAGATTAAAACAGCACAAGTATTGGTTCATTAATTTTACACATAAATCATTGGTCCACTTTTATCATAATCCTTTCTTTCAAATGAAATTCCTGAAACTGTCCAGTGTCTATTCTATTACAGTGATTGGCGCCAAAAGTAACCGAGAAGATCATAAAATATGCAACGGCTGGTCTGCAGTGTATTTTTTATTAAAAAAGTTTCCATGTCCTGTCTCCGCAGGTACGTCGCAAATTTGGCCGATGTCAATCTCCTTATATTAAATATTTTCTACCGCAAATCAAAATTAGCAAACGAAAAATTTTGTTTTAAGTTTTTGATTTTGATGCAAATTTATTCTTGTAGGTATGTTAGAGTAACGAATAAATAGTTATGTGATCACAATTTTGCCGTCTAAAGATAAAATGAATTCATCATTAACTATAAATTAAGCACTATACGCAGATACGCAATAATGTGTGTCAAACCCACAAAGTCTCAAAAAAGTGATTTTGATGCCAAACGCTTCTAAAGCCAAACTAAAAATATGTGTCATAGTTCGGAAAAATCCCTATTATTAAATATGAGCCAAGAGACTTATGAGGCTTAAATGAAAACTCTATGAGAACTACTGTAGTTAACCGTAGTGTTAATTGTGTCTTGGAAAATTATAGGCGTAATGCGTTTTTGTGTGATTATATTTAACAAAGCAGTTAAATAGTAAGTCGCTCTATTTTTAATTTGTTTAACCTGAACAATATCAACATCGTGGTAAGTATATAAATACGCATGTTAAAGGAAACTCATAAGCATTAAACATGATTTTAAATATTATTTATTATACTAAACTTAAAACTTGTGACTGTTTACCGTGGCATTTGTATTCATTGTAGGTTATTTTTAAATAGTTTGTTGTCCAATAAAGGTTAGAAAGGGAGAAAATATAATTTGACTAAAACGTATGTTAACTTTTTTTATGAATAAGGGGGATACTATCTTTAAAATTTCGTAATTTTGAATTATTTGGAAATATGAAAATATATTATACCTATTCTACTTAATAACGCCGCTTGACATTAATATATGTTTGTGTGTGTTTTAAGACCTGTTTCTCCGTTTTATAATTCAATCTTATTCTTACGGTAAAAACACTACTTTAAAATGTAATGTTTACACGTAGTTGCTATAATATATTTCTGGTCCGGTGATATCCGGTAAAAAGTATTTTACCGGACAAGGCACCTAATTGGTTATTGCTGAGTGTGAAGGATGATTTCTTTACACAAATCTTTAAAGGCGATTATCTCAAAATGGTGGTAATGAGGGTTAATCCACTATTGCTTATCTGTATCCAATTATCACAACGAAAAAAGTCCAAAGACTTAAATATTTTTTACATTACAGAGTTAACTTTATGAGAATACACGATTAACTGCTCTTTATCGAACATCGTAAAATGGGCGAATCAATCAATCAACAGCGGCGTTTTCCAAACATTTATCAAAGTCAGCAACTTTAATGAAAAATATTGAAGGTGGCAAAATTAACACAAGAAAAAGGCTTTTTACCAAGCATTTTTCCAAAGTTTAAAAACAGTGTCATAATATCCGTCTAGCAAGTGTCAAATTTTGTGTGGCCAGCATTTCCCGATCGTTTTTCGCATTCAAACTTTGTGGTGGAAACCTCTGATTTATTAAACATCAAGAGGGAACTCGTAACGTCGTTTGAAAGTTGTCCGGACTTGGAAAATTAGTCGTCCATCTTCGTATTAAGATGAAAGGAGGCTTTAGACGTTTTGCTATATTCTGAAGCATAGAACTTTTTGAGGTAAGTTTTAATTAGTAAATCTTATACCTCTCCCTCCTCCTTTTAGAAAAGGACAGGCTATTGGAAAGTAGTAAGTCAGTTGATGAAATGTATGTTATTTTTTGGAAACCGCTTAACAAAACAATTTTGTATTTACAAATTCATAAAACATTAAAAATATTTTATTTATTTATTTTAAATATAAAACTCTCGTGAGACTCGAAGATATTAAATAATATTTAAAATGGGTCACTCACGTAATTTAGTCGATTACAACAAACATGTCGAGCGAAAATCGTCTAAATTACGTGAGTGACCCGTTTTAAATATTATTTAAATTTATTTATCCCTCGAATTTCTCTTTAAATTATCTCTTCGTCAAAAACCGTTGATAAATGTACATGAATTCTATTCTAAACACAAAACCCATTGACACTTTAATTGAAGGAAGGCACTCAAATAAACGTAATTACAATCCCATGGTTTTACATAAAGGCAAAGGAAGTGTCTATTAACACGTCCTCATTAGTAGGGAAGGAGTCAATAGGCAAGGAACTACACTTTTTATCTCTATTGTAGTCTTTATCCGACGATTTTTTTTATTGGTTTACATACTCTATTTGTATTAAGATAAGGTTTAAATTGACTTTACGGTGTACTCCCTACTGGTACTCAGAAATTGAATAAGAAGCAACAGGAGCACTTTCCGCAATAAATTACTCTAGTGCTCCAAATTTCGTTACGCTTTTTGGGGTTTCTTCGAATTGACAGTCTTGTTTCCTTAATATAATAGACTAATAAACATCAAGTAAGTATTATGACCTACAAGTACGGGCGTTATGTCATTATTTTTGAAGTTTGTGTTCGTGTTGAAAATGTGTTGTGTAGTTTTACAATTCATTAGTTTTCATTTTACGGATGAATTAAATTTAAATCGGTCTCTTTTAGTAGTTAACGTGATTGTATATAATGAAAGGCATTAAAAAGGAAGTGTGTGTTTATGAAACAACGCGGCAGCCGAGTTTCATAATAGCATCACACGAGTGTTTTAATGACTAATAAAATTACATACAATGCTATATATACACACATATCATGAGCTCCCATGATGTGTTCAAACGGTATACACCCATTTGCCAGAATTTCATTTGCAATAATTTCATTTGCCATAATAGTCAAAAGCCATTATATTGTTTCCCATAATAACATATGCAATACTTCTTGTTTACTATATTAGTCACGTGCCAGAAACTTTGTTTCCCATAAAATCAATATCAATAATATCATTTGTCATCATCATTGTAAGCCATAATGATCACTAGCCATAATATCATTTGCCATCCAAATTACTTCCCAGAAAGTAGGTTAGGTTAGGTTTGGTTAGAACTGTGAACTTTCAATATAATAATATAGAATACAACGTTATTATAAGTAAGGAAACTTGCCTACCTATTCAACTCTAAGGCAGGTCAGTTTAGGTACGACGACGAGCGAAGCGAGGAGGAGTGTTAGGTTGAACCGTGACCATACAGCGCGCGAGCCGAGCGAGCGAAGCGAGCGTGCCGCGGCAGCGGCCGGCGAAGCGCCAGAACCGACTTCCAATATAATATAAAATTCTATTTAATAATATATAATACAAAATTATGATAAGTCAGAATACTTCCCTACCTATTCAACTCTAAGGCAGGTCAGTTTAGGTACGACGACGAGCGAAGCGAGGAGGAGTGTTAGGTTGAACCGTGACCATACAGCGCGCGAACCGAGCGAGCTAAGCGAGCGTGCCGCGGCAGCGGCCGGCGAAGCGCCAGAACCGACTTCCAATATAATATAATTTTTTTTTAATAATATATAATACAAAATTATAAATAAAAACAACTTTAATATATAATAATCAATGTATTTATTGTAGTAATTTTTGTTTTTCTCGTACGAATAACCGTTTACATTGAGCTTCACACCACCTTTTGATGTTTTAAATAACTGACAAACATTACTTATATCCATTTTCAACACTAATACAACAGCAAACTATTGCACCAAGCACATATAAATGACAATTAATATCGCCTACAAAATTTAATGCATACCCACCACATGTTTAATAATAACAAGTTTGTAAATATTTTTAGAGCGCCTACAGAGGAATATCGTGAGCAAGCATGCATGGATTCGGAGAAAGACCATTATTTAGTATGGCGTTTGAATATTCTATTAAATAATTTTATTGCACTTAATAATATGGACAACAATTAATATGGCACTCGTACGTTCTGGAATCGAATAATCAGGTAAACAATTTAGAGCGCCTACAGAGGAATATCGTGAGCAAGCATGCATGGATTCGGAGAAAGACCATTATTTAGTATGGCGTTTGAATATTCTATTAAATAATTTTATTGCACTTAATAATATGGACAACAATTAATATGGCACTCGTACGTTCTGGAATCGAATAATCGGGTAAACAAAGAGTATGTTATATAATTTTTATGGTAAACAAACAATTCGGGCAAATGAAATTCGGGCAAATAAAATTCGGGCATACGAGTATTATTTTATATAACTTTCGGTCAAACAATAGACAACCCGTTCAAACCGCATATAATTATTTCGACTGCCAATACGACGATTATGAATAAAACTTTTCTTATTTTTTATTGATTTTTGAAATTAATATTTTTTTAAATCAGAGATAAACTAGAGTCGGCCTCAATTTTCATATCATTCGATATCAAATAACGTGCGACTTGCGTGCGACATAGTTTGCAATTGATACTTCGTTTCGAGCTAAACGTCATTTCGAGTGATATTAGAATAGAGGTCAAACCAATTTTCCTTGTTTGTGAGATATATTCGAAATTTGAAAAGAATATAGTATCGAAGTCACTAATATAATTTAGCTGTAATAACATTTTCACTGATAAGAAATTTTTTGTAACAAAAAAGTTCATTATTATGGGTGTCTTTATATGCGGTTTTTTAACGCATTATAGAGGGCTAATTATGTGTGGGTATATAAATTTGTTTTGCTTTCTTTAACTTTACTTTAGATGTACCTATTATATAAAAAAATCGATTTACTTGTACAAAAATATTTGCGGAAAATTCGGCTTCCACTCACGTTATTAACAAAAAAAGCATGCCCCGTCCCCCGTCAGAGCATGATAATAAAAGGACCCTATGACGTTATTACTCGCACAAAGCTTTCTAAAACTAGACAGTTAGAGCCTTTTGTTTAACAATACAAAGCACTTAAACACCTCTTTACTTGTTTTATGGCACTTTCGAGCGCCATTGTGGAATGATGTGAAAGACAACTATTGAAATATCCCTCCCTCTATTTGCCGCAATCAGGCAATTGTCTTATCTTGCATTTTAATTTTTATTATGATATACTTACGGCGACATTCATTTACACAGATCAACCACAGTTTAGCTAAATTATCGTTTGTCCTTATTTATTTATTTAAGTACAAATGGCGGACTTAATGCCTTGAGGCATTCTCTACCAGTCAACCATTGGATAAAACAGAAACTTGTATTTGGTGCAGGATCGTAAACATCGAGAAGATATCCTTATCTGTCAGTTTGACATTTGCATTTGTTAGAAAGGGAGAAAACATATTTTAACTTTAACTAAACGTCTGTTAACTTTTTTATGAATTTATGGGGGGGTTATATGGGTTTTTATGGGGGGGGGTTATACTTTGTGGTTTTCTTGTAAAATAATAAAACAATATAATGACGTTTTCACTGTCATTGTAATAGGTTTTTATTATTATCTTAATTACAAACAACATATACATCATTATGACGGCGTCATTAAACCAAATAGGTTGGTCTCGATGCTATAGACTCCGCGGTATTATGTATAATGGGTACTAGTACTATAATTAAGTATTAACAAATACATATTAAAATATTTGTACCTACTTTTAAACTGGTTTAAAAGTAGGTACCAGTGTGCCGTCTTTTAAACTTTTGCTGAAATTGTAATAAACTGTTCATTTCCAAAAACGGACCTAAAGTATTAAATTATTTTAACATTAAAAAAATATATATTATAAAAATTCACCGAATGTAATATTTCTAACAATAACAGACACCTATAATAATACCATGAATAAAATCGTTAATAAAAACACGGTGATCATCAAAGTGCGAAATTCCATTAAGAATAAAATATGCAAAGCAATTTAAAAGTCGTATAGGTACGGTTCTATCAATAACTTTTGAAATATCTTAATCAAAGCTATCGTTAAAAACTATGGTAAAATAGGTGAATTATCCAGTTAGCAATTAAATAATTATTTCCACCCGAATGGAATCAGGTTTAATGTGCGACATAATAACGACAAAGAATATATTACAGCAGACTATTCACTTATGCGGAAAACCGTGATGTTAGGTTGTTTTAAGTTTAGACTTTAACCTAACAAACTACTAGTAAAACAAGTATCATTTAGTCGAAGTTACGATTATGAATATTCCTATGAGATAGCGAGTAGATGGTGACTCAACAAATGTAGTATTATTTATAGTATTTATTTCACTTTCAGTGAATCTCCATAGTTAAACTGAAATCCATTTTGTTATAGATATAAGTACTTACACTGTTCAGCTGTTTTACGTTAGTATATCAAAACTAAAAGAATACGAAAACTGACTGCATGTACAGAAAATTAAATGTAGTGAAATTATATTGAACATGAATTCAACGGCACCGGTGAACTAACTGGAACAAAGAATTGCAAATTGAACTCGCTAAGAATAAAATAAATACGGAAAACCTAATGATATTGTAAAAAGTGCAGCCACCAAAGAAAATTAAAAGAGCATTGTGATTACTCTTAAAACCTGCATAAAATCACTGCATTGATGAACCGGATCATAAAAACGAAGAATAACACACGGTATGTGATATGAGGTACTGCATTTTTCAGTTAATATTATTATGCAAATTAAATTAAAACATAACATGAAATACGCATCGTGAAACTGATGCAAATATTGGTGGTCGAATTGCGTTTTGATTAAGTAGTAGTATTAATTAATTATCGTTACCTATGATTTTTGCAGGTGAGCTGAAAATATTTGAGTAAAAATATATATAAGTCTCAGTTGTATTACATTGTTATTAATTTATAAGGTAAGTAATATCTTCCCTTCTAATGCCTAATGCTTACAATCTGAAAAATATTGTAGGTAGACTGATATAATTACTCTTCTTGTTCTTCTCCCCAGCGTTTTCCCGGCAGGCCCGGGGAGAGCCTGGGGTCCACTTTGGCAACTAATCGGAAGATTTGGCACAGGCGCTAGTTTTATGATAGCGACTGCCATCTGACCTTCCAACCCAAAGGGTAAACTAGGCCTTATTGGGATTAGTCCGGTTTCCTCACGATGTTTTCCTTCACCGAAAAGCGATTGGCAAATATCAAATGATAATTCCTACAAAGGTTCCGATAACTCATTGATGGGAACCTGACCCGCGACTATCAGATTGAAAGTCCCACGCTCTTACTGCTGGTCCACGAATGCTTCTACTGACTGAATCACACTTATAAAACTACTCATCAGGCATCAAATCCGAACGATGATGATGTATTTAGTATAGGAGATACAGAACATTAACTAGATTAGTATTAACAAATTCTCAATGATCTAATATCCAAAGTTGCAGACCCAATTAACTATGTAACACGTGTCCACGCATTACATTATTTGGGGCCTCCAATAACTTACCGCCCACGTAAACCCGAACGTTAATTGTTACGTTATCGTGCCTAATAAATTAATAGCCTTTCCAGTATGTCCTATAGGCAGAATTTATCAGCCAGTTAGACGATGCGGCGATTACGTCAGGTTATTTTATGGTATCATCTAGAGCTCGATCTGTGCAGGCTTTACGACTGAAAGATTTCGAACATATCCCACGGATGAACTTAGCTTTAGCCAATGACTTATCAGTAAGTTAACAGTTAGGTCTAGAATTTTCTTTATCTTAATATATAGTATAGTATAGTTATTAATAAAATAACTATACTACCAGTACACTACGTCTTGCTATATTGGTCATTTTCTAGATCGGATATAAAAGCTGGTCAGAGGAAAACACACAAAGTTCCTTTTAAAAAATTGCATGGAAATATATAGATAAATTCAGAAAAAAACACTCAGTGATATAAAACCATAGCGTTCCGAAATAGCAGAAGTAGTATAATATTAGTATAAGTAGTAGTATAAAATTCAAGAAAGTCGTCACAAAAAACATCTCACTAAACACGAAACATATTTATAATCAACTATAAAAAGACAATATAAATATATCTACAGGAATTAAATAGCCTAACCGTAATATTTTCTCAGGTCAAAGAAGATGATGTTTTGTAGACTTAAGCTTAAATACTAACATAAATTTATCGTTATTGTTTTGTTTACCTACCCAATTTATACAAGCAAAATGGTATCTAAATAAATGAGAATACTGAACCATGACTGAACCGTTTTTCTCTTTTAGCTTAAAAACCTTTTGTTGGTTTCAGTCTGCCTTGATTGAATCGGTTTGGTAAATAACACTTACAGTAATAGAACATTTGGTACAGTAATATTGTTCAGCGTTTTGCCAGACTTAGCTTGAAGGGACGTACCACACGCGCGCATTTATTGTATCGATGTCGATGTCTCATATGCTGTTGTTCCCCTCACACACATAGAAAAAAAGAAGTACCTTATCATTAGGGGAGAAGTACCTTATCACCTCCTGAGGTGTTCCCTTTGCGATATGATATGGGGTTCTTCAAGAAACGAGTGTTCAGGGCTTTAAAAGGCTCAAAGGGCAACAACGCATGAGTGGCTCTTCCGTTGTTGCTTATGTCCATGGGCGGCGATGACCGTTTCCCATCAGGCGGCTCGTCTGCTCGTTTGTTACCTTTCCCATAAAAAAAAAAATTAGGGACCCGTGTTTCAGTTGTTTTGTTGATTTAAAAAGATACTTCACACTGTTTTCCAGAAGAGCTAGGTACTGTTTTATGGCATTAGGTTCCTCGTATATCTACGTAAATAGATTAAATTATTAATCGTTAAATCGTTATGTATAAATTAATTAAACAAATCGTATTTATATCATATCGGAATGTAGCTATTTATTGAATGCACTCATTAAAATCAACGTAAGGAATCGCACAATAACCGCAAGATTTCGAACATATCCTACGGATGAATTTATCTTTAGCAATTCAGTGAGCCGTTACTTAGAAGTTAAGTATCTATCTCGATCTTCTTTATCAAGCACCGTTAACACTTATAATGAACAAAAAACGTTACTTTCTACGTTAGCTTATGCTTAAAAGTAGCATATTCATCCCCATCGTCAGTACCCTCATCCCTTCGAACCCGATACCTAATGTACAATCCTCTAAGCGAGAGTATCGATAAACCTTTGTTGGAGCTATTTGAACCATTCAGTTTCAGAGTTCCCTCAAAGCCGTATAACGTAAATTGCACATATCCTTATCTCCTATGTGAGGATCCTTCTAAGTTATGAACTCTGGTAACGTTAATACGCTGAGAGCTGGTGACACGAAATGAAATCCTTTAGTTTAAAAATAAATTTGGTATGAACATAAAATATACTCACAAATTTCGGTTGGGATAACTTGGACACCTTTTAGAAAGATTGACCGGATACTTACTACACAAAAACGGAACAAATGGAAGAGAAGGGAGGCCTTTGCCCAGAGTGGAACACTATAGGCTAGCAATATAACTATCTGGGATTCGACAAGAATCATAAAGTAGGCGATATTTCGTGATCTGCTTAGTTGTACTTAAAGTATAATGATCAGAAAGTTTTTAGTCACAGGATTTTGTACACTAGCCTAGTAGGTACTTAATTACGGCTAAATAAAAATATTAACTTTTTTTTTATTGGCTAAAGAGTACAGAAGAAGTACATACAACTTTACTATTATTTTTAAGCATTAACATCTGGGACCGACACCAAATTTCTCAGAAAACCTCGAGACCTCGGGCGGGACTCGAACCCGTGACTCTGAGATAACAGCTATCGATAGCCCCGAATAATTCGCAATATAACTTGAGACTCCACTTGCCGATTAAGAAGTACTCTTATTAAGAAGTATTCTTAAGATAGATGTTGATAAGCGCCCCGTAAGGCGTATACGACAGATATGGCGAAGAAATTCTAGGCCACGGGTGTGATTTCGGTAGCTCAGTTGGAAGTGCGATGAGCTGGTATCTCAGAGTCGCGAGTCAGAGTCCCGCCCCAGGTTATGATTTTTTCCACTTTTCCTTTGTTTCTGAGAAAGTAAAACTTTATTAAAAACTTTAATTAATTAATTTAGTAATCTTTACAATATTAAAGTTCTAGCAAAAAAAATGGTAACTTTGAACTCTTTAAGAATTGCACCACAGCTCTTGGGCTATAAATGGTAATGAGACAGATGAAATCGAACTTGCTCGTGAAATTTTGGATAATGATTTGGTGTAAGGGAATACTTTTTACGCGTGCAGAATTTTGTATGCGAGGGGGTAATTTTATGTGTTTTCATATGAATTATACTGCGTATATGTTGCTTATTATTTTGCTTTTTTATATTTATTACTTTGCCTTTTATTTAAATACGATGATGTTGACATGTTAACCGTTACATTAAAAAAAAAAGTATTTTTTTAAAGAGCAGCTAATGGGAATTAATTAGCTCGTTAATCAACATCACAAACATAATAATACAAAGACGCTAAGTCCTAATAAAAATCAAACAAGATTTACACCTACATAACAAAAATGTAAAAATCGGAGATCCATAACTATTCATAAAATACTTTAACATAAATTCGTTTAAATTTATACTACGAGCAGAATCGTATCAAGTTTCAATCAAAGGCCTTAGTGCTGATAATGATCTTTCATCTCCAGCGTACTCGGAGCTTCCTTTGGCCCCTCGGTCTTTAATTAAAAGTGTAAAGCCGGGGTAGTCCTTAGAACTATCAGGGGTCTAGGTAAGGTAGTCACTCGTGATAATTACTACCTTTCCAAACCAGTTTCCTCGAAAGCCTTTCATAATGATGTTTGCGGTACAAGAGTATATATAGCGAGTTAATTATTTAGCGTTATGTCGTAAACGGGAACTTCAGAAGTCCTGATCGCAATTTGTACGTAGTTGAAGTACTGTCAGAACATACCATTGTTGGCGATCGTCACGTGGAATTCGTTGGAATGGAATATGTAACAGTATGAAGTATGAATATTGCTTGAAATACGTACGATATTCCTATTTGTGTTAAGTGAAGTGAATTCGTTAATATTGCTTTAATTTTACCTACATCTTATTGAAAAATATTACTAACCTGCTCGAGTTGTTTACTCTCGTATTATAAAGCATTTGTGTTCATTATTAAAATGAGGATATTTTTTATGGTATGAATATTTATATTAGCATCTCCGCGAATCAATTTATTTATAAATTTACGACATCTATACGTTTAAATAAATCTTTTTGCACAATCACAGTTATTGTCATCTATATTTGGTAAACGCTGATGAAATAACTTCAACTATGAAGTTATCTTTATCTTAAGTGACTTCAAAACATCTTTATGCCTTTAACAGAAACGGTAACTAAGTTGCATTTAAATAGATTTCTCCAACACGCTATGCGATACATTTTGACTAAAACCGTCATTTATGGCACAACCATTAGGTGCGGCATATTTAGAGCCCACGCCGTGTCGTGATGGACCCGTCTATCCACAATTTACCGACGCGAACTCTTATCCTGATTCCAGATTATTACAAAAGCTACCTTACTTACATAGAGAAGAGTCCAAATTCCAAAGAAAGAGAAAAGTAAGACATGAGCTTCAGTAAGGAAGTGGATGCCATGCTCCTGGCGATCAAACACTGAAATTGTTCACGTTACAACCCGTTTTGGACATATCTGCGAGCACCGCCTTTGCCGCTGGTGTATTAAAATTTTCTGTGAAAATTTTCTGACATGAATAGAGCTTTAGGTCATGCGGTATAACTAAAGATATACTAGACCGAACAATGAATGTTGGCTTTGCTTTGTTTTCTAAATGTGCATTGATTTATAGTTATCGACCAAATCATTTACTTATTTCATTGTAAAGTAGATACAATAGAATATTGAGTGACTGTTGAAATAATTAATACTCAACATTAAATTTCACTTTGAGAATTTCAAATAACAATTTATAACGTATTCAATATCTATCACTAGATCAATATTCACGTCCAACCAAAGTTAGCACAAAGCGCCTATTGCAAACTGTTTAAAGTCTCCCTTTGAAACTAAACTTAGATTAATTTCTAAGTTCGTTCTAATTGACTAAATAATTGTTAGAAACTTGCAATTACGGACGCTCAACGCGTTTTATGGTCAATAGAGTATTTTATGAGTATTGCCGTAAGAAATAACAAGCTCTCCTGAAAAGGCTAATGGCGGACGTTTTAGGCATATTCACTCTTAAGAAGCAATTAAGATACTTTATTTCTTTCATTAGATCGCGATTCAGTTAACGCCTTATTTACGGAAGAAAGTTTCTGTATTCGTCGCATAGTTTCTTGGGAAAGACGTTCATCAGTGAACTTTGTTACACTGTTTCCCGCTTCGAGTCCAAGTGCTAATTCAATTAAAAGAAATTCCGGATTTGACTTTACAATGAATTTTACTTTGTTTTGTTTGAGTAATTACATTACCTCTACCCTCGCCCGGGGAGTAATAAGCAGCGCAATAAAACCTGGTACTTGCGCGGTTTTGTAAAGCCATTTCGTTTTTCATTTAAAATTTTACTAGACCTTATTTATGTGAATGTCATCGGAGACCAGATTTCGGCTCGTCGTGGAATATTTTTGACGATGGAACATCATGGAACGATAAGAATTCTAGGCCAGATTCATGATAATATTTGCATTTGCGTGCGACAGAATTTTCGGGTTTAGCTCAAAGACAGTTTATCCCTATATCGCTTTGATAAACTATACGAAGAACCGAGATTTCTTTACAAAAGTTCATTGTCCAAGTTTCAGTAGGTAGATTTCATGCGTTTCTCACGCAAGCACCGACCGATCTGCGTCTGTCCCCTGAATACTAATAAGTTAATCTTTTATATCACGTTTTTGTGAAACAAAGAGATAAGGGCAAGTATGAGATGAAACGGCCATTTCATCTAGAGCCGTCGTTAGCCGCGTGTATTCCCTCGGCAACCTCACATTTAGAATTGGAAAGAGAAGCAAGGAAGGTCTACTGTATGGTTTTGAACTGCGGTGGTCGAGTGTGAGCCTGTATTAAGCAGCAGCGGAATTATGAAGCATGTGCTCTTTGAATACCAAACGGCCATTTTGAAACGGCGGTCCGGTGGAAGCAAAGCGACCGTGGCAGCGGCATTCATAAAGATACCAGTGTGACTAATGTAGATTTTTTTGTACCCTAATATCTCGTATTCATATGTTAATAGAGCCATTCTCGGGGCCATCTGTGAGGGCGATAACGAATGGGTATAAATAAAATAGTTCGTTCAGTTTGAAAAGTTAAAACATTTAGTAGTTGACTACTGCACTGCGAATTGATGATGTGTCGTTTAAGTTAACTGGGATCGCAATGCTTGTTATCTATCAGCAGTAGTAACGAAGCTTGGGAACAAATGGAACAATTAAGTATTAACGTTAGAGTCTGCACAAGGATACGAGGCAAGGATAGATACTGACTTTAAGGTATTGGAAACGTTCACGTGCCTCGGAGCTGGGTTGTTTCGAGATATCATAAGCACAATTTTACCATTTTTTTATAGGAAACTCTTAATAAAACAGTTTATATACCCACATGTCATTAGCCCTCAATAATGCGTTCAAAAATCGCATATAAAGGCCCCCATAATAATAAACTTTTTTGTTACAACAAATTTCTTATCTGTGAAAATGTAATAATAGCTAAATTATATTATCGTTTTCGATTATATTATTTTTGTTCAAATTTCGAACACATCTATCTGACACAAGAAAATTTGATTTGACCTCTATTCTAATATCAGTCGATATGACGTAAAGTTTGAAACGAATTGTCAATTGCATACAATGACGCACGCAAGTCGCACGTTATTTTGATATCGAACGATATGAAAATTGGCGCCAACTCTAGTTTGTCTCTGAATTTAAAAAATATAAATGTCAAAACTTGAATGTCAGAAAAGTTTTAATTCCTGAAAGTCGCAATGGCGGTCGATATATATGCGCTTTGAATGCATCATGGAGAGTCATGATATGTGTGTATATAAAGCAGTGTATGTAATTGTAAATAATTAGGCATTAAAACATGTGATGTTATTATGAAACTCGGCTGACGCCTCGTTTCATAAACCCACCCTCGAGTTTTAATGCCTTTCATTATATACAATCACATAAACTACTATTATTTTTAGTTCTACGTAGTGGTCACAATGCTATTCGCTGCATATTTACAAAAAAAATGTAATTGAAACGGTTTCTATGACTAAGACGTTCTATGTTTTGTGCTAACTTTAATAACTATGACCATGCATATGTAAGCAGTTACAGTAGCCTAAGAAGCTTGAAACTATAAAAGTGTCACATGCGAATCGCCAAAACTCTATATCCCCCCGAGAAATAATACCAAAACATCCTAATCAAATCTCACTTGCCGATCTCACGAGATAGTTTAAAATGCATAGTTCGTGAATGTTAAAGAGCAGCCCTTGGACATTATATTTCCCTAGCCTTAAGGGCCTTTCCCTTGCCAGTTAAGGTCTCGTCCCAGGGGATGAAAGGGTTCAGTCCACCTGGATCGATGACGGTTACAAAAGGGATGCACGGAAAGGGTAAGTATAACCTTAGTTGCGAAGATTATATATCTGTAGGGAGTTTGAAGGGTTTTAATTAGAAGTTTCATTAAGATACAATATTTACGTTTAGCACTGTTGTTGCAATGTTCTTGGGCACTTATTTCCTCCTACTAGGATTGAAAGAGCTCGCGGTTCTGAGTAGAAATCACATAAACATTTCTAAAACAAAAAGAAAGTTGGGGGGACAAATTTAAATTAAAATGCCCTGTTCTGGTAAAAAGAACCCATAATTTGTTGCCAACGCGAGGGAAAATCGAAGTATCACAATACCGACATCATTTGTATGTACGCGGCGTCTGTAAACGGGCTGTACTATTTTGAATAAATCTTTAGGTTAAATACTAACTCAATAAGAGCTCGTTGGTCCGTGCCACGAGTTAAAGCTTACTGGATTGAAAAAGGTTTACTGATTTGCATTTGAAGAACTCTAGTCTGTTGCGTTACTTGAAAATAGTAGGCAATTTTTGACTGGAATTATGATTTCAATTTGTAAAGCATATATTTCTTGTTAACATAACAAATAGTTATCTGTGATAAATACAAAAATAAATACATTTACCGGGTACCTAAATTCATGAACCAAACCATTTTTCTAGTAATATTTTTGTTTTATTTTTTGACCCAAATCGTTTGATAAACATCTCTCTCAGATGATATCATGAGATTACGACAAGTATGCGGCATTTTGAAAGCGTACTGCATAACAACGATCATATTTACACTAATGTGTAACAAAAACCGTTATTAAATCGCATAAGGAGCTTGAAAAAAGAATAAAGTACAATTGAAACTCCAAAAACTCAGAAATGCGGTAGGAGTCATTAGGAATGAATTTCTTTGGACAGTCACGCGCATACAATCATAATGTCATTAGCAAAATTTGGCAACAAAAATGGCGTATGTGTAGTAACTTTTAAGTATGCTTACGACTTTATAAGCTAGAATAAATCTGCCAGATGTCGTCTCATTAGCGTATAGTCAGAGGAAATGCCACACAACTCATAAATGAATAATAATGCCGCAAAATATTGGCGGGTCATTCTGAACTTGACTTGCAGATTTTGTACTGACTATTTATCGGCCCAACCACGCATAACAGACATTAAAAAACCAGTCTGAGTTTTATTGTGCGAGAATATGGTAAACAATTAAATGGGTTTTTCAATGGATGTTACGGCTGTTCGGTATGCCTGGCAAATAATTGACGTTAGTTATTTACAGTAAGTGGTCAACATTTTTAAAAATGTCATGAATGAACTCGCACATACTCAAAACGTCAGTCTAAAAATGTTTACGAATAATCGGTTAATAGGTAAATTACCGGTAATCTTGATACAAAATATTTAATAGATTTTATTTAATTTAAGTAGTGCCACGTTTAGATGCATACTCAAACTAATATTTGACAGTCGTACAACGTCCATGGACAAAGTGTAACTTTTAACTATACTTAAGTCAAAAAGAGGAACAATGACAGGAAAAGGATTGTACACGATTTTAATGGGTCGGCAACGCGCATGTGATCCCCCTGGAGTTGCAGGCATCCATAGGCTACGGACAACTTGCCATCCGGCGGGTCGTATGCTTGTTTGCCACCATCGTGGTATTAAAAAAAACTCGACAGGTAGTCAATTAAGATTTATGGACACGTAAAGCGCTTTTAAAATAAGTTATCTTTAGTTTCAATACGATCCAAGTTCGAATCCCTCATCAGCATCTCAAGTGAATTCACGCGGCATTTTCATTCGACGATAAGCGACGGATTATACGAGTAAAGAATTTACCCGTTACCTCTCTCAAGTACAATACGGAAGAGCCCAAACTTGACCGTTCCTGTCATTAAATCTGGTGAATACCGCTGACTCACTCAGTACAATTACACCTAATGAATTGTCTAATTCACGCCGGACACTGACAGCATATTAATAGGCTCAGTTATGTATGAGATTCAAAGATACGGCCATTAAATGACTTATGTCTCTATACAATTGATACTGAGATGATATGTTTTTGAAAGGAATTTGATACACTACGGCTGTTACTACTAAAAAGGAATTTTCTTTGTTCTGTACTAAATATTTTATTTGTAGCTGTATAACGTGCGAGTCAAGATGGAATACTGTTATTACGAATCATTCAACAAAAAAAAAATCATTTTTCAGTTACTGCTAATAATGATATCAGTTTCTGAATTTAACTCTTGATCTCTGCAAACGTTCCCGTCCTATGACATTACTTTAGGAGTCCTATGTTACACTTTGTATAGTTAAGTTAAATTACACCATACTAAAACTAAAATGCTTAAAGTAATGTCGACAGTATTTTAACCCAAATTAAACTCCAATGCGTCGCCTGTCGCAATGCAAAAATACACCCGCCTGCTTAATTCATAATTCATAAAACGTTTATTCATGCAACTAGAACAAATTTAATATACACACAAAAACAATAGCACAAGTGTCACGAAAATGATCCCATCTCAGAATTTAGTGTATAATATACCTACTGAGTCAATTTCAATCACTGAGACAGAAAGTTGATTTTGTCCACTGTTCTCCTTTGAGTATTTAATAAAATTCGCTAAAAATATGTGCCTAAATGTTGGAAAAAAGACAATATAGCTCGCAATGCGCGAGCGACGTCTATTTGAAGTGAATATACTGTATATTTATATTCGTGCTACAATTCTCAGTCCGGCCGATCACGTCGTCGAAGTGAATCAATTGGCCGCAGTAATGAAGACATTACTGTCTGATTCCCTGTAGATATCTATCTGTAATCGTGGTTGCATCACGATCGTGTGTAGCGTTCGCAGAAACATTCGCTTATTACTGACCACGTCTGTATTATGATATTCATTTTTGTTTTTATGAGATTGGTACTACTCAAACCAGTTAATGTTTTATTATCAAAAAATGGTCTCTGAGAGATGTTAAAATGGCGTCATACAATTATTTACAAAGGAATAACAAGAAAAGACCACCACCAAACAATTCCTCTGCATTGCCTAAAGATCAAGAGAGAATGCCTTATGTTATGGCAAATGTCCGCGTTTTGTTCTTCAAGATTTTGTTTTGTGCAATAAAGGTTAAATAAATAAATTCCTATTGAATCAATCTAATGTGTGAAAGGAATATTTTTCTAACCCTTTCAAATCTTCCATTATTTCAAAAAGTTAGTCACGACCAATTGACTACTACTTATTACTCGTGATCTATCAAATTACATTAATGGCATGACAATTCGAACATTTTTCCCAAACGCTATTAACATGTTATGCCGTGGTGTCACGAGCAGTCAATATTAGTCACGTACTCAAAAAATCCGTCGGAACATTATGGAGAGAATGTTGACCACTCGCTGAGACCTCTTTGTCTTGCTCATTGTCTTTGTAAAGGCGGACACAAAAGTCTGAATGGTGCTACAAAATAACCAATATACAACCTCCAGTGTCAACATGAAGTGCCATCGCAATCTCATCTTTATTCCCATCTAATAAGACATCTACCGGATTATCTCATTTGCAAAATCAGTTTGTATTAAACACTTGTAACTTGTCATAGTTGTCTGTTAATTTGGCTTTGGTACGTGGGCTCTTTTCGATACGCAGAAAAGGTCTCGAGTGTTGAAACATAAAAAGTTTGTCAGTCTTTCTTTTATTGCATTGATTACTCTTTTGTCTCATTCATTACGGTACTTGAGTTTTTTCAACCGACTTCAATATTTCAAAAGGAGGAGGTTCTCAATTCGACTGTTTTTTTTTTTTTTTAATGGATGTTCACTCATAACTCCGTCATTACTGAACCGATTTGAATTTTTTTTTTGTTTTCTGAAAGAAGACGGTTCCTGGTTGGTCCCGTTTTTTTCAAAATCCATTTCTGCTGATGGGATCCATGAGGAACTGAGGGAACTCCTCAAATTTGAAAGGCACATGCATGCTGATTTGGGTGATTTCTTAAGAAACTCGAGCATTTCTTTACGAAAATCATCAATTTGGTGGAGTGGACCTGATGATGAAGACCAGGGATGGCAAAGTGGAACTGTTTCGTAATTCTCAGGACTATGATCCGATTTAAAAAAATATTTTTTTGTCTGTATATAGATGGTTTCAGGATTGTCCCGTTTTTTTCAAAATCAATTTCTGATGATGGGATCCATGAGGAACTGAGGGAACTCCTTAAATTTGAAAGGCACATGCATGATGATTTGGGTAGTTTCTTAAGACACTCGAGCATTTCTTTACGAACATCATCAATTTGGTGGAGTGGACCTGATGATGAAGACCAGGGATGTCAAAGTGGAACTGCTTGGTAATTCCCAGGACTATCATCAGATTAAAAAAAAAACTTTTTTTCTGAAAATAGATGGTTCCAGGTTTGACCCGTTTTTTTTCAAAATCAATTTCTGATGATGGGATCCATGAGGAACTGAGGGAACTCCTCAAATTTGAAAGGCACATGCATGATGATTTGGGTAGTTTCTTAAGACACTCGAGCATTTCTTTACGAACATCATCAATTTGGTGGAGTGGACCTGATGATGAAGACCAGGGATGGCAAAGTGGAACTGCTTGTTAATTCCCAGCTCTATCATCCGATTTGAGACATTCATCTTTTCTTTGTAAAGAAATACCTTCAAGATAGTCCTATTTGATTATAGTTCTATTTTGATGATGGGCTTCATGAGGGATTGAGAGAACTCCTCAAATTTTAACGGCACATGCATTCTGATTTGAGGGTTTCCTTAAGTAACTAAAACAGTGTTTTGGCGGAGCCAACATTTTGATGAACTGGATCTGATGATGAAGACTAGGGATCGCAAAGTGGAACTGGTTAATAAACCTAGCTCTACTTATTATCCTAGTTGTGACATTCATCTTTGTGATTTGATTTATATTCTGATGATGGAGTTCTAGAAGAATTCAGAGAACTCCTCAAATTTGAACGGCAGGTTAATTGTGATTTGTGGCATTTTCTTACTGTGGCCATCATTTTACTGGAGTGGACCTGATGTTGATAATTAGGGATGGAATATGCTCGTTAATTTACAGTCTGTCATCCAATTTAACACATTGTTATTTTGTTTGTTTAAAGGTCTACAAGGGAGTTCCGTTTGATTATACTTCAAATGTAATGATGGAAGCCCTAGGACATTAAGAAAGCTCCTCAATTTTCAATCGTACACGTGCGGTGTATTGGATATTTGTGAAGTAAACTGGCTAACTCAAACAAATTCTTAATTTCACTTTTACCGGGAACCAAATGAAGTCGGTTTTTTTTTCTTAAAAATTATGGTGCTTGTAGTTTTCGTTATTTAGTACTGTAGTATAATACTGGCCAGCTATGGTTTAGTGTCATATGCTTTAATGATTTTAGGCTACATTCTGTTTCATCCTTAACGAGGTTATCCACAACAGGACACTTAATTATAAAATAAAAATAATCACGACGGATAAAAATCTAATCATGACTTTAACAGAGATACCTAAATTAAATGTGTTTTCAAACCACGTACCAGGTACATTATACATTATTGCCGATACAGATCTAAATCAAAGACCCCAAAAGTTTGTCCCGAATACTAATAAAGCAATGGGTCGGAGCGGTTCGACCTCAGAGGTTCAAACCAGGAAACTAGAGAAGCTGATAAAAGTTTTTTACCTAGCTATTTAGATGCTTAGCTAGCTCTTTATAATGAGGAAATGGATTTTAGCTATAACTATGGTGAAGAGTCAAACAAGCTGCCGGACAGTAAATCATGGTTGATTTTAGGACTGATCCATTATATTAACCATTGGCAACTTCAGATTTTTTAAGCAGGTATTAATGTGTTAAGAGCTTTACCTTATTTCGTATATCATAGGAACAGAAAAAAAATCTCAAACCGATTTCATCCAAAAAGGCGATCGTATTAAGACATTTGATGCCAAAGATTCAAGTGACTGTGAAAACACGTAGCAAAGTATTTTACAGTCTATACCTGAGAGAAATTTATACGTCGACTATAAGATGTTAATCTAACGTCGATAGCGCAGGTACCCGAATAGCACCCGAATAGTTTTTACGCGGCGTAGCCTTTGAAAGCGTTTGAGGGTTAAATTCGCTTTCACGGTAAATCAGTTTGCGCGAAACCCTTTGATTTAAAAAAAGAAGTTTAAAAAGGTCCGGTTTAAAAGCTAAGCTCTCGTAAAAAACAAGTAATAGTATTAATTTGTATTTAAGAGGATTTCTTTGTGATTGAGCCGTCAAGTGAGATGAAGGGATTTTAAAGGTTTTGCGGTGTTTAAAAGTTTAAGATAAGATCGATTCAGCAGTTTGCGATTGTTCAAGTAAAAAAGTGATTAGTTAGGCATTATTCTCGAATCAATATAGACGATTAATAGGTATAACTATAACTTTTCAAATCATGTCATTGCTAAATGCGGAATTTTATTTAGGTAACTGAATATTTATAATATAGCGCCTACCTAGAATGCCATAGAATATAAATCTCTTAATAATATTAAATAAATCTTGTTTCGCTCGTGGTCTGTTTTTTGCTTGTCAGGAGAATCGAGGGTAAAATTAGAAAAGATATACAGAGTGTAACTTTTACAACCGGCAATATTTTATGGGTATGATGGGCTGGTTATGTAAAAATAATATAAAACATCAAATATCATATTTCGTAAAATTTTACCCAGACTTTACCACGTTCGTTCTAAAATGTACATCGATTGTTAATATCAGCCTAATTACACGTTATATTTGTAGAAAATACCTTTTTTGTATGAGACTAGGGAGCGAGTGAGACGGGCGGTGTTTAAGGGGCGGGGCGTTATCGGTTCGCAGCAAGGTCATCGTCGCTTTTGCAAGATTTTTGTTTACTCTGAAGCACTGCTGCGCGCTCGGTGACCATGATTTATGGAAATTCAGGAAAATGTTGGGTAAAATTAAGGTACACTTTTTTATTGATTTGGGTTCTGTAGTTATCAGCTATATAATCATCTCCTTAAATATTGCCGGTTGCAAAAGATACACGCTGTATATTGTATTCAATTTATTTGAAATATATCTCCTTCGTTTATTCTTTAAATGGCCTCAAGGCCTGGTAGTGACCCTATCCACGAAGAAGGAGGTCCTGGGTTCGAATCCTGGTCAGGGCATTAATTTGTGTGTATATTATATGTAGGTATATTCCTGAGTTATGGACGATTTCTATGTATTTAAGTATTTATATGTAATTTTTTATCTATTATATGTATATGTAGGTACATCGTCGTCTAGTATATGTATGACAAACCTTATTGAGCCTTACTGTGAGACTCGATTTGTGTAAGATTGTCCTTTAATATGTGTTTTCACAAATTACGTGACATTGCCACTTTCTGTTAGTCAAATCAGATTAAGTACCTATGATTAAATTGTTGTTTTCCTGATTCAGTGCAATGCGCGCTAAAGAGATTTACTAAATTTAAAACACACAGTATTAAAAAAATATTATAAAATCATTAAATACGTGACTGTACAAAGCAATATTTCGCTTCCATGCACCTGACAAATATGTCAATTTAACGATCCTATAACGATAACGTATGCGCATTCTGTACCTCACCTCCACAGTCTCCGTGTACAGAGTTCAAAGTTAATAAATTCATTACTCAAATAGAGTGAGCCATTAGAATAAATCAAAAGCGGAACAGAGACAAAACACGGCAACAAAGGGTACCACGATGGGAGAAATCACGATCTACAGAACCCTCGGTTCGTGATAAAGTAACTGTGGAATGGTCACGAGGCAGATTTATTTCCTTTAACCTGTTTATAAATCAACGCTTAAAACTGCTGTATTAATATTTATTGGTGATACAATTACTGTTATAGCTTTATCGATTGCTTTGACGTCGTGTAGTGATTCCTAATCGGATAGCCTTAAGTTAGGCGTCATTAGTGTATATGTTCATCAACTCAACTAGGAAATCAGTCCACGGATTAAAAATATCATAAAACAATGATATCGTACTCGAGGCATAAATACTTGGGAATAATTAAAGGCAGAGACAGTATAGGACAGTCGCTAAATGCACCTTCTCATGACAGCAGTATAAATGCCTCAGTATAATCATCTACTCATATTTCTACGGTACTTAAATGTCAGTTGAAAAAGCGACAAAAAAGATAAACTCAAAACATGATCCAGAATTTGAGAAAGCTATGATCCATCAACAACGCAAACCTGCTGTACAAAGCCATATTTGGCACAAAGAAGGCAAAAAAGCTCGAAACTAAAGGAGCGAAATAGAACCGAACGCCTGGTAACCCGATGCCTGGAATCATGGCGTGTGTTTACGCCTCGCTCTGCGATAGACTTGTGTAATTATTGTCAACATTTTGTAAAGAATAACCCATACAAAATGATAACGACCCAGAAAGGATCAAATTAGTACATGAGCTTGAAACTAGGAAAGACGATGTAGGTATATTTAAAAAAAATCATTGCTTTAAAAATTTCCAAAATAATAAGCATGTTTAATTGACCACAATTTTAATGGTGACTCAATGTTATTAATTCACTATCACTCTAAACTTTTTAACTATTAAAACTAAAAGTACTTAACCCGTCCATCAATTCAATAATATGACACATTTTGCATGACGGATTATCCATCGAGGCATCTGCTTTCGACAATAATACTTTATCAAACAATAAACGTGTTTATAAAAAACTGTTCATCCCATGAAGGGGTTCCATAGTAAAGGCATGATAATGGAACGCGCAGTCGACACATGTAACTTGATTCCGTGGTATGGAGCTGTTTATTTACCACCGGGGATATTACACTATCTCTGTCTTTTATATCGCAAAATATTTTCGTACGGTCTGCGAATTTGCTGAGAAAATATTTGTGTTTTGCGAATTTTTGTTGGAATGTCGACGTTGAGCAGTAGGTACAAAAAATCTGACACGAATTGTGGCTTAGTTCTTGATGTTTTTTTTTGTATCTATATTCAAATATTAAAAACATTCAAACCGATTACAGTTTTATTATGTTAATTACTTAATAATCTTATAAAGAAAATTTGATTTTTTTGCTGATCAACATTTAGATGTCAGCATTTTTTTATTTTAATAAACTAAGAACAAATAAGATGTGCCTATAAATTTATATTAAACCTTACCGATAGCTTAAAGCTCTTTTCTGCTTGCAGTACCTCATTCATCCCTCCTAAATATGATACCCACAGGAGTGGATTGCTAACAAAAGACCATCCTGATTTTGTTTTGACTAAAATCGAAAAGGGAGAAAGATCCTGTTTCAGCAAACTTGTTTGCTATGATAAACATTTCTTTATAAATCGTTTGCCCGTTTATTTTGCCAACGTTTTCAGATTTTATTTTTTCCGTTTACGCATTTTGCCCAATATATTCTTTTTTGCATATTTTGATTTAGTTCCTTGATTAATAAGTTACTGGATATTTATTACATTTTATTTATTTAGGCATCTTAGATATATTAACGAAATATATACTTAACTGCAAATCCATATTTCGCTAATTATTTATTTATTTATTTTAATAAACAGTTTACAGCATAACAACAGTAAAAACCAAAACACTGCAACCATCAAATAAAAAATCAAAACATATAAAACTTAACACTACTTATAATTGAATGTAGGCGACGTAACTACGTGGCTCCGTTGCGTCGTCTGATCAGGCGTAGGATTCGGCAGGGTACCCCGGAACCGCCGAAACACGACACCCTTCGGCTAGAAGTCTGGGCTCGCGATGGTGTCCATCAGCGGCCGCGGCACGCGCACCACAAATGAGCTGAAGTGCACGTAGTAACGTGACTGCACCTGGTGCACCCTTAGGTTGTAGCTGGTCTTCTGGCCGACGTCCTCTACCACCTCATTGGCTACGGCAAAGAAATGCAGGCGCGACACGTAGAGCGCCGTACTCGGTGTCGCAATCGGTAGGCCAGACTTAACTGGATCCGCTGTGCCACACCGAGCACTTAATACTTTGAAAGTAGGTAATATAAGTTATTACATACAATACTTACCAAACATACGTAGCAATCTTCATAAACGTCTATGGCTTAAAATGAAATCCTTTCATATAATACCTACTGATAACGTACTTAAGCGGATCATGAGCATTATTGTTAGACCTTGTTAATCGGTAAAATTTGTTTTAATAATCTTAAACTGTCGGAGAATAGAAGCTTCACAATATATCATATCTGCATAGTTCATCCCACACAATGGTTCCAAATAAAAGATGGCATATTTTTTTCGTTCCGGTATCCAAATCGACTGTTTGCGGTCGGGTGCCTTTACGCAACAAATCCGCTATTGTATTGTATTTGTAACAAAACTCCGGAAGTCTGTGAAGGCAAAATTTATAAAATTTCGCACATAAATGACAACAAATAGACACTATAGTGTACGGTGTATACTGTCCCGCCGATGATGCTACGGGTCATAAAGGACCACAACACGGGCTTAGTTTTTTCTTACGCTTCCTCTGCTATTGAATTCGGATCAACATTTTTTAGGCGTGCAAAGCTTTCCTAGGGTAGGGAATCGAATTGTTAGCTGAGATTTTATAAATCCTATAAGATGTTCTCAAAAGTCTGCTACCTTAAAAATTAAGACGTGCACAGTTTATTCTATTGATGTTTTTATCTTCCGCTTTTCATAAAGCAAACCTGCCTGCCTCTTGGATAGGATTAAGGAAATAAAGTGTTTTATATATGAAATCTGTAAATGGAAAGGATGTATCACAAAGAACGATGTTTAAATATTATAGATATCAAGTTTGTTATTTCAAATCTTATTTGCAGAAGCTAATTAACTAATTACTTAACTAGACTAGATCAATAACTTGTAATTTGCTCTCAACGTTTCTGGCCACCTGCTCAAGTGCGTATCTACTTAAAATAACCAGTATCTATTTAAGTATAATTTATGAACTTCGGTCTCTTTTTGAGCTCAAGTGGCTCTACATACGCCTTTAATGCTTGCCGTCTCGTTGGTACAGAGATACTGGTAATAACTTGAAAATGTCTGTTAACTAAGAGTACTAATTACGTAGTAATCAATGCTAAACCGATTTAAGGAAAAAATGTCTTTATCGTATAGGTACATAGTAGCATTTGTTATTTTTGTCTATTATGAAATATATGCCTCGCGGTAATTTGCAGGTGCTTATGGCGGCCCATTCCTCAACTAACTTTGGTTTTGTACCTAAATCCAGTCAAAAAGCCGAAAGAATGGCGACATTGTCCCGACCTTTCGTAATAATAGAAGTGATCCACAAAAACTTACTGGCGACACTCGATTCAAATCACGCGGAAACTGACAAACGTCCAGAATAATATTTTATTCGATATATCTATTCATTTTACGATCGAAACGTCTTATGCTTCAAAAGAATTGTATCGTTTTACTACTTTGTGATAGTTCGCCATAAGCGAAGCAAATTGCTCGGGCGGATCGGGTGTGTCACTTTTTTTTTCTTCATTCAGTCCCTACTCAGCTTGTTGACATTTTGATGCATGATCGGTTCTCTGGCTACAAACGATTGTATGACATACAAGATTGGATTGAGCTATCAAATATTTGCATGCATCCTGTGAGTTGTGTACGATTTCCTCTTGATAGGTATGCAGGATCTATTCGAAACGTTAATACTGTTTCCGGATAAAGTAAAGGGGGTCAAGACATCGAGTATTTGTCATAATAGGTATACGCCGCTGTCAGATCATCTATTCATGTAAATTTACTTCTTTATTTAATTTAGCAGATATTTCCGCAATTTTAAGAAATCTAAGTATCTTACATATCTTGAAAACAAATCATTCTGATTACGAAATAAAGTTAACTTGATTAGTAAAAACGTCCTATCGAGTCTTTGATCAAACAAGAATAATCCCCAAATTCCGTTCAGCTCAGTTTTTGGGCCGTTCCCAAGTCAACAACTTAGAAATAAATTCTTAAAATCTCAAACGGTTGTTCTCAATGCCTCGGGTCATCATTTCTCAATCTTAATGTCCAATCCAGACAGCGAAATCTCATCTGCGATGCACTTAAGCTTTCTTTAATCCTCGTCTAACAAAAGGAATACTAGTTCTCTTGGGCGCATGGTCGTTCAGAGCCAGCAAATAATTACTGCGACGATATCTACTCCCTGTCCTTTTATTAGGTATAAGTAGTACCTAGAAGTTGCTATATACTTGTTGTTCTTGGGTTATAATAGATTTACTACGGAAGAATCTAAATTACGCACATATTACTGTAAATTACTCTAAATTTGTTATAGCCAGTTACGAGTACAACGATTGAGAGAGAGTAAAATATCATATAATGCCTACCAAGTAAAGTTTATAATCAGTATTTGAACTGTCTTCATATATATGTATGTCTTCTATACTTCGTTTAGATTCAATATTTGTGTGGCTGCCATTTGAAAGCTGATCAAATAAAGTTGTGACATTATTGTTGGCGGTACTGGGAACGTGGATTGGAATTGTTGCTGGAACAATCGAAGGAATTATTTCGGTTCTTGGTATTTCGTTTGTTAAACACTTTGTTATACAACTCAACTTAAGAATGTTGTAGGTAATTTCTATTGTTGAAAACATACGTCCTATGTTAAATGCGATAATTGTTTGTCCTGATATTAGAAATAACGGGATGCGTTTGTTTTTCGATATTAAAAATGTCTAGTATTTAATGAATATCTCCAAATGCCGTTTTTTTATTTAAATCCTTAATTTACAGCACAAAGTTTCCTCTCGACGCTCGATAAGACTGTGACAGTATCTCGATACAATCTTCACTATTTTCTTTGATTATTTAATGATATTAGATGCAATTTCTTGCATTAGTATGCAATCGGTGTGGCCTAGTGCAGATAATCAAATAGATTTCAAGATGTCGAGAGCACAAATGGGTTAATAATTAAGCAATAATATATTAAATGTCTTCACTTGTCTATTTATGTATATGATATGATACTCGTTCTAGGTACATTATATGGCGGCGTTCACATTATTTTAAATTTCAGAATGGAAAACACGTTGGTATTGAAAAGGGGTTTGAGTACATTAAATACATTTGTATTTAGATAACTTACACTTACGATGTCTTAACGCAATTCAGTTTAGGTTCTAAACTGTGCTCAGTTGTATGGCACCGACTCAGTTTAGATCGTCAATTGAATCTCGTTAAGACGTCATGGTAAGGCCCCTGACTAAGTTCGTAGGTATATAAGCATTAATTGTATAAGTTGTTAAAATATTAATTTGCCTACAGCTTCAGCAAAAACCATCGAACTGGCAGGATATAGAGTATATTTACAGAATTTTTTAACCTTTCTATTAAGTTCTAGTATCGAAAACACACTGTAATTCCCTTAACGTTGCTCCATGTTTATAGCCTCCCAAATAGCGTGACTCTACTCGTTTCCCGCCAGATGAACTTATAAGAGGTCCCTGGGATCTAGTTAAGTTCAATTAACTTTACTTCGCGTAGGTAGCAGCGGACTTTTTTCTTGTTTAAGAAGCCTCGTTTAATACTCACTTTTATTAAGTCGGTAAATTTATTTTCATTTATTTTTAAAAGTTTATTTCTTTCGAGATAATTATTAAGATAGAAATGAATAAGTCTTTCATACATGTTTTAAAGTCGGTAGGGATTGCTTTTGCTATTTCTTTTCTGCTTGCACAGTTCAGTTATAATTATAACTCATCTTCAAAAATTACTACCATTTTGAACAGTAAGGTGTCATTTTGCCACTTAAATAACGGTTGATTATAATGCTGCTACGATTTATTCGAAAGCACTTAAATCGCAAATATTTTCTACTTAATACATACTTACTTGAATAACGGGATTTACGGGATACGTTTTTATAAACTATCCGTATTTTATTTTTCATCACACTTGCTCGTAAGTGGTGATCGTACGCAAGCATTCTTCGACTTAATGAGGTGTATTACACCCATGGCCGTTATGACTTTTCATACATTTTACCGTACGGCCGAAGCTCCCGGAGGACCGCGTGGGGCGCGCCACATGCTCGCCGCTTGTAGCCGCCGCTCACCGTAAAATGTGCTACTACTACTACACTACTGCTAATCATTATTGTTTATTGATCTGCCTAGTATGTTTATTTATTTCCTCGCAAATGTGAGGAAAAACATTGTATGTACGGGCGATACTAGAATTACGGACTCAAGTTAATTAAATTCGCACTCGGTAGTAATATCTTGTTTATCGCCCTTAATACACAATGTACTATTCTGGCTTCGTTACCTTTTGCAGTTGCACCGCCATTAGAGGTAATGTTGATTACCAAATGACTTTTACAGGGGGCTTTGGTCAACATATACTTATTAATGCGACTTAATTTCTAGCTACAAAATGTGCTCCAGTAGGTTCCTTGCTTTTAATTACCGAGCAGTATTAAATATGTCGCTGTGCGTGAATTTATTGGGATGTCGTTATGCATAATTTGTATTAACCAAGCTCAAGCAAGATTAAAGTGGTTAATAAAAAACAGATGTATCGAAGCATCAATTATGTATCAATGCGCTTCATCTATTTTTATTTTTTATACTCTGCCTCCGTTATTTCTGCATAAAGCTATCCAAGCTGTTTGAATTATTACTAGTTTCCATTCAAAACTAATTGATGTTGGTTTCTGTATTAATGATTGTATCATTAGCTTTCTAAGAATTTATTGTAAACTGGTTAGGTATTTATTTTCAGTTCAAGAATAATAACAACGACAATATAAAAGTACGCCTCCTTGCCATTTTGGTTAAGGAACCCTAAAACAGTAACGATATGAATCGTAGTCAATGTTTTCGAGAAGTGTTATTAAAACACTTTAACTTAACCATCGAACCATTAACCTGTCAAAGCTAACGGTTTCAAAACAATTAGTAATAGAGTATCCTTTGAAAGTCGTCTAAGTAGCATGATCATTATAATTGATACCGATAAAATCAGAAAAGCATCCAGTCGTTAGTCTTTAATACTTTCATAAAAAGGTTTAAATTCGTCTGGCTCGCGGTAAAATGATTTTATTATGTATGTTTTGGAAAGTGTAATCCTCCCAAGTATATATCGAAGAGACTGTCGCTTGTGTCAGTATTATCAAGAGTGATGTCAGATGGTCATGCTTTACTCTTCTCCGAACCAATTATTTATTGGCTCTCTGTCAGTATCAAACCTGTCTTCTGTAACATACAGAACTATATTTTGAGGTTATCTCTGTTACGCATATTGCTTCAGAACCCAGGTTCCATTATGATGTAGTACATACCTAGTATTCTTTATTACCAGAAAATTGGCTATCATACCAGGCGTTCGCTTTTTCCCTTATATTTAAAAAGTCCTTATAATTTTAATGTTGATTCATACGACCCATCCAAAGCGTCTCGGTTGATATGGCTAATGTTTGTATTTTACTATACATATTAGGTAACAAATGTAGACATTTTATTTGTTTTCTGTATGCCAACTGCATTTGATTCGGTACATGGTGGAACACACCTTCTCAGTAGCGGTTACCATACTTATCAAACACTTATCAGACACTTATCAATTTGTAAATAAGACGCAGGATTTTATTAACTCGGGGCGTAATGGATTAGGGTGGCAACACTGTGACGCGTGGGCGAGTGATCGATCGCGTGTTATCAGTGTTGCCACACTTAACATATCCGTCGCATTGTTATACCAAAACTCATTTAATTATGTAGCTTATTATATGAATATAAGATATAAAATTGAATGGGGCTTTAACCGCAGATACGGCAGGTACGCTTAACGCGGCAGTGTTTGTGCGCGTTTTGTTTTGACGCCTGTCTGTTGGGTGCTTTATAACACCCCGGTGTAGACTGAGCGGTTTTTTATGTATTTAGATTCTCCTGATTGTGTCAAACGAGAGAAGGATTATGCTTATGCGTCTCTCGTAGCAGCTACTTTAAGGTTAATAACTTTGAGATACAAAGTGTTAAGCAAGTCACTGCGATTTTGTTGTGTGTTTGTTTTGACGAAGAAATCTAAATAAGTCTGTTTGAATTTTACATGCGTTTATTTCCATTGTTACCTACATCGGAGGCGATTCTATATTTAACAATCCTAAAACTTCTCTCTGAATAAAACATCCAGCCTTATACATTCAGTGGCTCTTACAACCCTCGTGACCATAAAAAGACTAGCCCACTTTTCAGCGCCTTTGATTAAATTTTAATACACTTTGGTCCTCGCAATATCGCCGTGGTCCATTCGCATTCTATTCATAGTTAAAACTTGGGAACTGGGCATATTGATCCTTGCTTTATGAAACGGGTTGAATTCTGTGGTGGGAGGAATTACATTCTTATTGAGGAATGCCCCAGAAAACAGTAGCTATTGTTCCTGTTTACATTTTGTTCGAGAATTTTACGTAACCTACATTTAGATATAATATAAACGTATAAGTTTGCTTTGTGGAAAGATATGAAGTACAATTAGATGGCATCTACAGTACTACAGTCATCTTTCTTGTAGTAAATATGAATACTTAATGAAATCTGTTTGAACCCGGAATTAATAATATCTACAATTTTTCACACACTCATTTTCAAATGTATCCTTATTAACATTTAAATGTCTATCCCTGCTCGCACCTTTTATGTTATAAAATATATTCACTTGTCTTTTAATTACGTCTTATCATTAACACAAAGGTGTAACTTTGTAGGGTTTAATCATAAAATTTAAACAAAGCTGCTTACGGACTGTGAATATGAATTAGCATATTCTCATATTAATGTGTTTAAAATATAATATTATTGGCCGCTGACAGAGACTATTGTCAGGGAAGTTGGAATCTTCGTGTGAAAGTCGTCATGTTTCCTTTGTCTGGAGGGCCTCTAATTGGATGGTATAATTATTTTGGGCGGATGATTCTACGTCCGTTATATTTAGAGGCGTAAAGAAATGTCTTGTATTCAAGCTAAGATAATTGAGAACTTATGAAGTTTAGATATTTTATTGGTTTAAAGCTGCAGAAACTTAATAAACCGGCAGTAATTGCCGATTACAAAACAAAAACACATTAATTGGTTACTTATTAATCCTTGATAACTTAATTCCGAGATCGCATCGTTTTCAACGTTATTAACTTTTATTTCAAGACTTACAACATCATTAAAAACTTAGTTAAGCCGCTTAAACATTATACTTTTAATGCCACTATTTACTTTTTTCAACTTCGCGCAACTTTGTAAAGCTTAGCAAGTCGACATCATTAAAAGTTCTACCTGTGAACACACCTCTACGTAAAACTATACAACTGTATAAAAAACACACCGAAGGCACCAAATCTCGGGCAATCTGTTTGAGCACCACGTACTATAAAAATAATAATTCGTCTTGGGCCGGCAGACGGGTCAAGAGAGCAGAGGAACGCGATAATCGTTGGGAATTAAGAATTGTAAAACTTCATTACTTACACGAATGGAGGGAATATAATTTACAACTTAATTTGTTACCAGAACTAGGTTTATTAAAGATGAGGAAATAATTCTTCATAACCCTTAAAACTATTTGTTATTACTGTCTCTCTAGCCTAGTGGGCAATGACCCTGCCTACGAATCTGGAGAGGAATCGGTTCGGTTATCTATTTAAGTATGTATAATCGTCGCGAAGTACCCATAGTATGTGTAAAATTGTCCCGAAAATAATTATGTATTATTTTCATTGAGTCAGTGACAGTTTTATTTTCTTGTCTGATTATTTTTCTGATAACATGTTTGATTTAAACAACGTGATAGCTATGAATGTTCACTTTCATATTGATTGTTGTGTCTATCCTTGGACCATCCTCCAAAACTCGGTCGTGATCCAGGGCTGACCACCGACATATCCCTTACAGAGTACGGTTGTTTTCGACGATATCGATATTCGGCTCCTATATCGAAAATGATGATATGCTTACAATATTACTTGGCTCTTTGCAATATATCTTCTAAGAAAAGCACGGTAATCAAGTAGAACACAACTTAATGAATATGAAGAACGTGACACCGTTATTCAAAATTGTGTTTAAACTGAAAATTGTTACCTAAATAAATACTTTCGTGTTATCTCTTGCAGGCAATACTCTTAACAAAGTACATAGTAATTAAGTAGTAAATAATCTCCTCCCAGAAAATAATTTCCTACACCGCTGTCGGCATTACAAACAGCCACGCTTAGTCCACTCTAACCTTCCTTGAAAAAAAAAACCGGTTTCTTACGAGCAGACGATTAAGTTATCTTGCCGCTATTTCACCGATTTCGAGTTAATTTCTTCATTTTGTTGCGCCCCGAGAATTCTTGTTCCTTTTTCTGAAACACTTCGGTCATATTTATCAAAAGTCGAACGGGCCATTCTTCTAATGGCCTCTGATTGATCTGAAGACGCTTTCATGTTAATTGTCGAGAAAGTCTTTTTGTCTCCGAATCGGGAATTTCGAATAATTTCCGTCTTGACTAAATCTGATGGAAATGACATAAAAGCTTCATTATTTACGAACGTTTACATTAGGGATTTGTTCTGTTTCCTATTCATATTCAGAACTCAAAAAGTAGACAGTCGTTTACTGATTTTATTTGAACTCGTATCTTGTGTAGATTATAATCTGAAGAGATTATGTGGTAGATTGCTCTATTAAGACTGAGATTTATCAATCTGGCAGTAGTATGCACCGTGACCTTGTCAGAGAGTTCAAGTTCATGTCGGACGGGACGTTCTACATTTGACAGCACCGTACATTTCAAGAGTGGTCGTGAGGTGTCATTCTCATTTCTTTATCTGTGACGAGTTTTGAAGACTGCTCATGTTGAAGTCAGTTTCTTAAAATCTTTAATAAATAAATACTTCACAAAAATTGCTTAGCTGATGTTTGGTACAAAACATTTGAGTCAAGGAAGTGCATTTTTTTTATTAAAAAGTTTAATAATTTAGAGATTGATATATTTTTTAAGTAAGTACAATAGCAAAACGGTTTTTGTGGTCTAGTAACTTTTTAATTCTCACCTCGTAACTTAACTTAATTTCAATCTGAAAACTTTAGCTAATGATTTACATTAATTTGACGCTATCAAACATATTTATTGTTAAAACTTTTCTGATTTACTAGATGCATCGGATTTAAGTTTTACGTTTATAAATCTTTTGAAAGCTGTAAATCTAAAGAGAACACGGCCGGATAGTGATAGATTATTTATATGACATCGGATACCCCAATACGATTATATAGCTCGGAATAATCGTAAATTTGTTAGTGTAACCAACAATACCGTTGAGTGCGGCCCATTTTGTTAATGCCATATTCCCGACTTTTGTTTTGGCCCGTCGCAGAGGAGTAATAAACGAGGTGGCAGATCGTAAAACCCGGCTTTATCGACGTTTGTCCAAGATCGTTTATTGCCCTCCAGGATTACCGTTTCTGATTGATTCAGGTTCTTTTTAAATAAAGTTTGGTATAACACCGTTGTTGTAAGGCACCGGCGCTGTTTGTTTTATGCCCTCGTATAAAATTGTGAATTAAAAAGGCCCCCTTAAGATTTACGATCTAATCCGCTCAGATGAAGAGTGTAGATTATTAAAATTTAATTTATCTTTCCGATAGATTCATTGAGATTTTACGATTCCATCAAATAAATGCGTCAGGTTTACCTTTCAGGGTCATTGACGTTATCGTGTTTAGAAGAATTTTAATTCGACGCCGTATCACAATAAAGTGTTTTGGTTCGTACAATAAAAATTCAAAAATAACTCCTAATCAAATCAGCCCAGAGCAAATGGATATGCGTTGCCGACAAAACGCATGTAGCAGACCCTGTACCATGAAATTTAAAGATTAGCGAGGCGCCGCCAAGCTTTCCATGAACCCGGATAGTTAACTCTACAGACGTTGGAATAAAACTCACTTTTAATGCGTTTAAATTTAACGAGAATCATGAGTACGCTTGGCTGGTGGGTCGCGCAGTACTGGCCTCTCTCCCGCTTAGTTAATTAAGACATGGATTATCAAACGTTTTGGAGTAGTAAATAAAACTGTAATCTTTCACCGTAGAGTAAAGGCGTCTCCATAACACGCCTTTATCTTGAAATGGTAAGCCGAAATGCATAACGTTTCTTTGATCCCACTCCTACACACACATTTAAATAGGAATATCGTACAAATAACACTAATGCACTGTCAATTTTTAATGTTCTACTAGACAAGGAAGCTTAAATGTTGTAATGTGAGATGGTACTATCTTATAATGACGAATATGTTTTCAATAATTATTAATAACGTCTTTTTTTACAGGTAAGTGTTTAAGACAACAGAATTTAAGGAATGTGTGAGTACTAAGCAGTAAACGACCTGTTATTGGAAAACTGAAAGCAATTTTCACGCCGTCTTGCGAAATGTAAATTTGTTTCTCCATCTTCCCTCATTCCTTAACACCCCTTACATCCTTAATTTAAAACAAAGTTCAGCAGATATAAGTCACAGAACTTTTTGTAAACAAGTCGGGAGAGCGCGAACGCTAGAACAGACTGATTTAATACTTTAAGCTTTATTTACTGAGACGTCTGTATCTATAATTTTCTTGTAGGATTTATTGCACAAGTTCTTAATGAGTCGTGATGAAGTTTAGGAATGAAACTTTAATCGTTTTCGCTCAAGAATTCTAGACGTAAACACAAAAAACTTTCGCCTTTTAACATTTATGACCTTAGACGAATTTCAGTTTCAAGAATTTGAGTCTTTTGTACCCGGCTCAGTGTCATCTAATACCTATCTTCACCCTCATTACCTACCTCAACTTTGACTACCATGAGTATATCAATACTTTTATTTTTAATACATGAAAGACTGCCTAATGGAGCAAGTAGCACGCCGCTGCGCTTTTCAACTTCGTCAACAGCAAATTCATCCTTATGCGTAAGTATATTAGGGTTATTTTAGGTTTGAATATCAGTATTGTAAAAATTGTTTTAGTAAAGTGAAGAAGTCATTTTGTCGTTGTCACTGATGGGTTTTCAAATATTGACGGTCCGAGCCATTATCTGAGGGACCGTGTCGGCGTCCGAACTCAGCTTTGATAACGCTCTGTTCGTCGCCGCTCAAAAAAACTGATTGTTTGTTCTACTGTCTATGTTTGTATTGGTTGCGGATATTAAAAGGTGCGGGATTAGGGTGTATTTTGATAGGGAGCTGAATGGAATGTTTATGTAGCATATGCTTGCGAGTACAATTTCAGAAGGGGTTGTTAGTGTTTGGACACATCAGCCGATGTGTACATTTGGGGCCAAATGTTGGTCAAAAATAATCAGTTACCGACTGTTTAGTTAAGCTTAGATAATTAATGTACGTATGTCAGTTTATTACCAGAAACTAGTTTATACTAAAAAAACGTCCGACCGAAGTTTCGGTATCGGCCAAAAACCAGCCGAAACTTTAGGCCGCGCCGTAACTTACGATTTACGATATCGTACTTTTGGGTTGCGTTCGAGTGACCAGAAGGCCTACCACGAACCACGAACGAAGTTTCACCTCTCTGTCGCACTTGAGTGAGAAATCACAAGTGCGAAAGGGAGGTATACTTTCGTTCGCGGTTCGTGGTAGGCGCTCTGACGTCGGGTGATCCCGGCACGGCTGGCAATATGGCGTCATACAATCCATATTATACCTTCTACAGTTAACAGGCTTCGGTTACGGTTTCGACAAAAAAACATGTTTCGGTCAGACACTAATTAAAATATATACAAATCCTTTAATGCAAATCGCAATTGATAATATATACTTTCATAATGGTATCAAACATAAATCAAATAAGAATGTAATTTAACCATATAACGCCAATATTTTATCTCACAAATATAACAAGGCGTAGCTAATAAATTTGACTATACTTAACTGCTCCAATAATTTTAAAAAGCCACATTAACACTCAATCAAATAGTAAAACAATGCAATAAATCTGTAACACGACCCGCACATATGTGGTGGTGAGTGAGAACATTCATATCTTAATTACGGAGACATCCGAGTCGAAAGAGATCTCAGTGTGTATTTCAACGGTTTAATTGAAAACAAATGTTCGCTAAACTTTTTGTCGAAGTTGGGAATTGGAATAGGAAGCCAGTATCTAAATAGATTAAAACTGTCTGGATTATCAGGATCCGAAGGATGGAAATTCAAAGATATAATTTATTTGATAGGTCTTGTTTGCTTTTAGATCTAGATTATTACTTATAATGCAAAGCTTCGTACAATGACATATAATATCTAATGATATATATAATGACATATATTTATTTAAACGCATGCCTGTTTTGCCAGTATCACCAAACTAAGCCAAGATGTGCCTGTATTTCCTTATCTTTGTTATAATAAGCAAGTACCTAAATTATTCTGTGAGACGGGTTATTTATTTTGACATATCCTAAATTGAGAGAACCCAGAAAAGGGCAGCCTCTTGACGTAATCAAATATTCATTGTGTTAGTTTAGGTACTTTATTTCAGAAATTCATTAAGAATTGCGGCAGACCAAATGTAATAAAGATATCAAAAGAAATATTAGGTTTTTGTTATTTCTAACAATTGGACTTTCTAAAAGATTTCGTGCCAGCGTAATAGTATAAGTATTTCTGTTCGTTTGCTCATAACTTACAAATATTTTAACTAATTGAGAAAAGTGTAGGCCCATCTATATAAATAAAACCTAAAGTTACTTTCAATGTTTTCGCAGTAAATATATAAATAAATATTTGGGGACAATCTCACACAGATCGACCTAGTCCTAAACTCAGTAAAGCTTGTACTATGTGTACCAGGCAACGATATAAATACTTTAAATACATGCTTACATACATAGGAAAATTTCCATAACTCAGGAACAAATATTCGCGTTAAACACACAAATGAATGCCCTTACCAGGATTCTTACCCGGGACCTCTAGCTTCGTAGGCAGAGTCACTACCGACTAGGCTAGGGAGGCCGTTGATATATTTATAACATTAAACCAACTTTGACGTTGCATGGAAAATGTAAAAAAAAAACGACTTTTATATGTATACCTACACTCTTTTGATTCAAATGTAATTAAATAATACCTTATCTGTCGATCAGATAACTAGTTTTCTTTCCACAGTACATAAATAAACAAGCACCATAATTTACAATTCCTACATGTGTATAAGCTCCCAGTTATCATTGTATTAAACCGTCGAAACATAAATCTCCAGCGCATCCAATAAGAAGATAACTATCTTACATCAACGCGGGCTCAATAAGAAACCCGATTAACATAACAATGCAACTAATTGCACTGTCCGATACGACTCGTATTAAAACTTTAAATTTAATTTTGAAAAGTAAATTTGATTATTCAAACTTTATGTATGGTAATTGAGTAATCATGGCGTTTGGTTGTTGGTTAATATGGACGTTGGTAGTGAATTGGTCGTCTAATTTAAGGAGTAAATTTTTCATAAACTTTTATACTCCCCGGAAGTTTTATTACATTTATACTTGAAGTATTTATTTTACAATACAATACAATACAATAACTCTTTATTGCACCTCAAAACAACAAAAATAACACAAACTGGTATAGATTACACATGAAAGAGGCAAACAACAGGCGGTCTTATCGTCGTTTGTTAAATTATTGCGGATTCTGTTTTGTAGCAATGTTTTAAAATAGGTATTTTCTGCAAGGTGTTCAAAATTATCTTTAGCACTATTATTCACTTAAAAACAACGTCGTGCCAAGATCATTTTGAATGTCCAACCTGCTTAACTATTTCTGCTGTTGACTGTAGATAAAAAGTTTGAGTGATGTTTATTATTCAATGCAGTCCATTAATAACATAGCGTTGGAAAAATGAGGCGTAATTTTAGTTTCATGACTTTCATAAGTTTTACTGGCGTTTATTCATCAACTGAATGTGTCTGCAAAATTCAGTATACCTAAGCCACTTAAGGTAAAATTTCCAACAACTACATTAGCAGCGTAGTATAAATATAAAAGATTTGTTAACTAAATAAGCCGGCTTCTTTAGTTATAAAGCTGCAAAGTAAGCATAGTGTTGCTTAGCGTAAATTATAGGAGCCCGCCGGCATGTACAAACACCAGGACAGTAGACACTAGCGATGATCTAGATTTAAAGTTTTGGTACCTATGCGACTTTATAAGTAAAACAAACTTGTACATACATTATAATAACACACATTAATGAGTTTACTCCGTGTACATGACGCTTGCAACAGTGTCGAAATATCGGGTGCTCAATAAAACAAACATACATGGTAATTATCCCGTTTCAAATATTAGTTATTAATGCAAATGACCATGTTAGCTTAAAATTTTACATACATTGTTTACTTTATTTATTTTTTATCTTAGGTTAGGCTATATAATAAGTTACACGGTAAGAATAATTTTCTTTTTACGATACTGCTCGGTAACTCCGTTTGTCGTTTAATTATAGGTATATTATTATGTGAACCAGTGAACGCAATGTCTCATTGGGTGACCAAAAACTGACCAGCGGGCGGATACGTGTTTTTGCGTAAGCACTTATTTGCATAGTTTACTTTTTGTACAATGATAATACAACCTCAATCTATACCATCCTAAAGTTGTTGGCCTACTCTGGCTTGACTCTGTCCCAATGTCCAGATTGACATTATCTGTCAATTCAAGTTGCATATACAATACAATACAACAATACAATAACTCTTTATTGCACCTCAAAACAACAAAAATAACACAAACTGGTATAGATTACCAAAAAATCCATAATCATCCATAATAATCCATATAGTAATAAAAATCGATTGAAATAAATAAAATTAATTTCCAAGAATCACTAGAAACGACCGGCATGATAAAAAGGACACCAGAAAATAATCTCTGCATCTTCGGTGGATGTCCGATGGAAACCCAAGATATACCAAATCTTTTTAAAGCTAGAATGCTTTATATTCATAATTTGTACATATCGCCTGGCACTCAAGCGTGCAGCTATCATCTACGCCCTCTCCAAGATTGGTCAGAAGTTGCTGAAGCGGAAGACAACCTAACGGATTTTGAACGGGAACATGTGCAGGACATTGTAAACATCATGAAACTATTCAGTGAAATGATAAAACATATTCTTTTATATGTGTCTATTGAATAAATAAAAGAAACAACAAATGTGTGTCTCGTTTTAATTTTAAGGCATAAGTCAACCGTTAAACATAAGTAGGTAACATGAAATCAACAAAACTAAAATCAATTAATACATTTTACATGCCATAATGGGTACGTTAAAACTTCAAAAAACGTAATAATATGGAGAAATAATTTCTAAACAATGGCCCACGGAAATTATTTTCTGTTTCAATAGGTCTATGGCATGATTTATTTCTTCGTCTATTTCAACATAACTCGCTGACTTTTTGGTTTGTTTTTTGAAAATATTCATTAATTTGGTCTCTTTAGACAAAACATCTAGTAAAGCAGGAACAGTGGGCTTACTCCGGCCCAGATATCGGTTTAATCTGCTATGCCACCCTTCTACATTATTAGTGGTCCTAATCATTTCTTCACTACAGTTACATACTTTCGAAAAAGGCATTTCTTTCATCCATTGCTTATCAAAGTATTTGTTAAACTTTGCAACATCGGCACCTGATGGACTCATACTCATTATATACATATGACCGCGATGCGTAAAATCTTTCGGTAAACGAGCTAAACCAGCACATCGGGCCACGTGCCTCCTCTTCACTTTCGAGGTTATTTTTAACTGTTTTGCTTTGCGATAAAGGCATCGATTGTAATGGTAATAACATCCTTTGACTGAAATCCTGGGATAAACTTTCTTGATTGCCCTCATCACAGCTATTTCGTAGTCTACTGTAATTTTTTCTGGTTGCCATGTGTCAAAAATTGACTTAATCAGTTGAAATACTATTTCATATGTTTTAGTAGTTTTGTCTGGTAGCAAACAATAAATTAATGGATGAACACCCGAGCCTATTTCTTTGCAACCATGAATCGTGTATAACTGTTTAAATGTGTTGGGGCTTGCTTTGAACGTACCATCAGATAATATGTGCTTAAAAGTAGGAATTAATTTCCTCACGTTTTTATTGCAAAACAAAATAATCCTTTTGCCGTCATTTTCATTATTGTAGTCGGCTAACAGGAAATTTTTAAATTTCTCGGGTATATTGACTTCCTCACTGGACATAAACCGAAGTTTTTTTACGCCTAGAACTCTATTTCGTTCATTGTATAGGCCCGTTTTGACACTTTGAAATTCCGGAATCTTGTCAATCAAATGTAATCCCTCGTTTTCTAGCTTCCACACCATATCATCATACTGCTTTTGTATGGAATCGAAATTAGTACTGGTTTTATCCTTTAGCTCGTCAAGTTCTTTCAGGACCCTATTTCTTCCAAAGTCTTGTTTGCATGTTGTTTGTTCTGTCAATGATGATGATGGTTGTGTCAAAATTTGTGTGTTTGTATGTTCTTTATTTTTAACAATAGTATTTCTAGAAGATAAAGTTATACTGCCTGAGCAACCGCAACTGCTGTTGTTAGTGCAGAGCCAGTACGTATTTCCATTCGAATAATTTTTTTTTCTGTGGTATGACCAACCGTTTAATAGTAAAGCCACCCCTCCTCTCCGTGTTCTCACAAACTGCAGTTCACTCTCACTCATATTTTCATTTAAAAAATTGCAAACCAAGGCTAGTTTAGACAGTAACAACATCAAAAGCCATTAAGCCTGTGACTGCCAATGGACATTGACAAATGAAATACTTTATCAACTGGCCAGTAGGTAAGGAGTTTGAAGTGGTTTTACATGAGTATGTTACCTACGCTAAATAATGATGATATACTTTGATAAACAGAGTCATTTAATTACGTATGAGTAATAGATATTCTTTATTAGTAACTTCAAATAGATAATTTCTTCTCTCGAAACTATGATTATGTACAAGGAAAAATAATTCTTTGTTCGAAACCAGTATCGTACAAAGATCATTTTTTCTTCCTTCGTTACCAGTTACGAAAGGCCGGTTACGTACGCGGCCGAAGGGATATAATATGATTATAAAAGTAAAATACAAAAACACATACAAAAACAATACAAAATACATATAAACATATTATAAAAACCTAACCTAGAGTGCCGCCGGCAACGGGGCAGGGCCCAGGCTGCCGGTGGTTAGGGCCGCAGAGAAAGGAACCGCCGGACTATACGCGCTGTGTCCAGGATTACTGCCTTCTGCATCTGACCCTTGATCCATCCACCTAGCGAGAGTCTCTCTAGATGTTGGTCGAGACTCTTCGCTATGAGACCGTTCGCTGAAACGACTATCGGAACAATGATCGTCGAGTCAACATCCCACATGGCGGTTATTTCGTGAGCCAAGTCTAGGTACTTACTGGACTTGTCCTTCTCGGCTTTCACGAGATTCTCGTCATGGGGGATGGTGACGTCGACGAGCACGGCCCGGCGCTGCGATCGATCTACCAGCACGATGTCAGGCTTATTGGCTACAATAGTCCTGTCCGTGATGATAGATCGATCCCAATAGAGCGTGGCACGACCATTTTCGAGAACTGGTGCAGGTGCGTACTTGTAGTACGGCACTTCGTGGTCCACAAGATCGTATTTAAGAGCAAGTTGCTGGTGAATAATCCTGGCTACGAGATTATGTCTGTGCAAGTACTCGCCGTTAGCAAGATGAGAACAACCAGATATAATATGCCTGAGTGACTCTCCGGGACGGCGGCATGCCCGACAAAATACATTGTTTTATTATTAAGTCTAATAATTATCATTAGAATATTACTATTGTGTGCTTTAATATTCAAGATAAATGGGAAAAACTGAAGTACAGTCAACCAATTGGAACCCTAGGCCACTCTAGAACCATGTCAAAATGACAATCTGTAAGAGATTTCTTAAAATCTGATTTATAGCGTCACTATGACATATTCCTGCAGTGGATTAGGGTTTCAATTGGTAGACTGTACTTTTCAGCACCCCCCAAAATCATCAAAAATAGGATGCTCTAAACACTTCCGACCATCAGATGTCGATTTTTTCTATGAGACAATCAAATATTTATCACCTCACAGAGTAAGGTCATAACCGTATAACATAAAAAAAAGTTATGTATAGTTCTACGGAAAAAACGGAAAATACCAATATTACTTTCATAATAATTCGAAAATCTTCGCCTTCAACTTCTTCCTTCTACATATTTTCCGAATTCCCTTCTAAGCTAGACTCCCAGTAGTTTACTATTGACATCACGATTACCTTAGAAGTTGGAGTAACAAACAACGCACGCGGCGTTGCTCGAAGCGCAAAATTACGAGGTATCCCGCTGGCTCCAAGTACCGACAATTGTACCTTTCCAGAACCAGTGTAATTAGGTACCACTACTTGTTCAACCATCCTTTAATATGTTAATAAGGACGCTCCATGTTTTAGAGTTCCCTTAGCTTATTTAACATTATTCAAAGTAATGACCGCATTGGGATTGGAGTTTAACAGTCTAATAAGCAAATCAGTCGCTGTCAACACTGACTTTATTTATTGTATTTCATTATATTAGTTCCCAAGCTTAGGTGTACCTAATTGGTTTTAAAAAATTCAACTACCGTAATTTCGATAAAATGCAATGTAACAATAATATATGTTGCTGTCAATCAAAGTTTATAAAATGCTTTGGGTATTGTTAGAATTTTAGAATCATCTTTTGGAATAATACTGTCATTTACTGACTATATACGACTTTACACGATGACAAGAGAAGAAGACTGAATGAGAAGAGACTTTATTTTTCTAGCGATAACAAAATTGAGCATTCACTTTTTCGCAAAAAACCTAATTTATGGGTCCATATTGGGTGGCATAAATTTTTTAATCATATCGTTGCTGCCGCCAAGCTAAAATGAGATTGGGCTGGACACATCTGCCGAATGCACCCGGAACGATGGGCCAAATTAGCTACAGACTGGATCCCAGAAGGTGGTCGGGGCAGAGGCAGACCAAAGAAGAGATGGCGGGACGACCTGGATGCCTTTTCTAGCGACTGGCGAAGACATGCACTTAGCCGTGACGGGTGGAGGAAGAGAGGGGAGGCTTTTGCCCAGCAGTGGGACACAAAATAGGCTATAAAAAAAAATCGTTGCTGCGCATAACCGCTTGTTTCATAATCATCATTGCGCATACAATTAGAAAGTTATATTATTTTGTGTCATACATTTTTAGTTATAAAAATTTTGATCATACTCAGTAGTGGTCATACATTTTTTACGCATATAAATTAAAATTATAATAAATTAAATGTCATAACCACTAAGAGCATAATTGTCAATAACTATAACGTTAACTCGCATAACGATTTGAAGCATAATAATAATCAACCATAAAGCTTTAAAACTATAATATTATGCACCGTTACACGCCCGTCCATAACATAACGCCTTGAAATAATAGGTAACACAGCAATCTCCTTTACAGTTTATAAAATCAAAAAGTATCATTCGCAACATTGCTATGACGAATCCATAACATAACAGTTCATGTCTGTGGGGATCACAGTTCTAACCTAACCTAACCCACTTTTCTGGTTACAGTTCGCATCTGTGGGGGTCGCAGTTCTAACCTAACCCACTTTTCTGCTAACAGTTTGTATCTGTGGGGGTCACAGTTCTAACCTAACCCACTTTTCTGGTAACAGTTCATGTCTGTGAGGGTCGCGGTTCCAACCTAACCTGACTCACTTTTCTGGTAACAGTTTGTGTCTGTGGGGGTCGCAGTTCTAACCTAACCCACTTTTCTGCTAACAGTTTGTATCTGTGGGGGTCACAGTTCTAACCTAACCCACTTTTCTGGTAACAGTTCATGTCTGTGAGGGTCGCGGTTCCAACCTAACCTGACTCACTTTTCTGGTAACAGTTTGTGTCTGTGGGGGTCGCAGTTCTAACCTAACCTAACCCACTTGTCTGGTTACAGCTTTGTATTTTTTATGAATAAAATATGTTATGAGCCTTAAATATATGCCCACTTTTCTGGTAACAGGTTAAGACTATAGGGCGCTAACCTAACCCACTTTTCTGGTAACAGTTTGTATCTGTGGAGGTCACAGTTCTAACCTAACCTAACCTACTTTTCTGGTAACAGTTCATGTCTGTGAGGGTTGCAGTTCTAACCTAACCTAATCCACTTTTCTGGTAACAGTTCATGTCTGTGGGGATCGCAGTTCTAACCTAACCTAACCCACTTTTCTGGTTACAGTTCGTATCTGTGGGGGTCACAGTTCTAACCTAACCTAACCCACTTTTCTGGTAACAGTTCATGTCTGAGAGCGTTGCAGTTCTAACTTAACCTAATCCACTTTTCTGGTAACAGTACATGTCTATGGGGATCGCAGTTCAAACCTAACCAAACCCACTTTTCTGGTTACAGTTCGCATCTGTGGGGGTCGCAGTTCTAACCTAACCCACTTTTCTGGTAACAGTTTGTATCTGTGGGGGTCACAGTTCTAACCTAACCTAACCCACTTTTCTGGTAACAGTTCATGTCTGTGATGGTCGCGGTTCCAACCGAACCTAACCCACTTTTCTGGTAACAGTTCATGTCTGAGAGCGTTGCAGTTCTAACTTAACCTAATCCACTTTTCTGGTAACAGTTCATGTCTATGGGGATCGCAGTTCAAACCTTTTTTTTTTTTTTTACGGTGAGAAAATGCATTGCGCATCCCCCCGGCCATGACTTTAAATTTTTATGAAATATTAATAAGATGCGTTGCAATACTTATAACTAAAGACAATTATGGTCATCAAACATATGATTAAAAATATGATGCCAAATAAAAGTATAATTATAAAAAATATGCTTTAGATCATTTATGACAAAAAACGAGGTATACTCAAAAATAATTATGACAAAAAATAATTATGACAAACGAATATGTGCGAAAAGTGTTATGACAATCAAAAATATGACAATAGTTTGTATGCGCCCAGAGGGAGACCCCTAATTTATAACTGAATGCATTTTACATTTAAATTGATGTTTTTTCTACAATGTTGCTACTGGCTTCTTGTGCTAAGGAGGCGTATTAAATAATAATGTATAAAAATAACTAGACGTCTCCATTGGCGCATATGTTCAGCTCAAGTCGCAAGAATATAAATTATTCACAATTTCGACAATTCCTTCTTGTCCCCAATATTTAAGTCTCGAATGCTCTCGGAAAGCACGGGTAAACTCGTTTGAAGAGGCTTTAATTTGATACGTTCCGATTCAGCGGAACCCATAAATTGCAACATTATCGTACCGAAAACGCATTGTCGGGTATCCTTATACTTAACAGCGGTTTTAATAATGATCTCCGCTTTAAGTAATCGTGGGTCGTGTACCTGGTAATTAGCGTCTTGTGAATTAACTTTTTTTTTAAATATCAATAACGTTCCTGAGTAATGTCTGGGTGTTTGTTAAGACTCGGGGGCATTGAGTTTGTTTAATACGTCAATAATGTATTTAATGGAAAAATGTTATTAATGACGCGAATTCTTATTCGGTGGTCCGATTTTGTCATTATTAAAACCTTAACCAAATATAGTAACACTGATCGATTGTTGAAAAATCAATAATTGAGTAAAAATTGCTATATTTAGTTTGACAGAAAACTGAGATGGTTAAAAATTAAGTATTCCCAACATCGACAGTGTCGCTATTAAAGTAATAACGCAAAGGGCAGGTGACAAAAACAGAAGAACGCGGGATCATTGTTTTTGAAACCTGTTTCGAATGATTCTTTAGAATGCCGTTGGCGAGCTTTGATGAGAGACGGATCCTGTTTTCGAATCTGATCGTGAGGCAGAAATGCTACTCACGAGTGAATCATGGCGTACCTAGTACCATTTTTACAGATAAAATTATTAGTCGTTATACTCGTTATCCATAAAGTTATATCAAAGGCGTCAGACAATCATAAGCAATTTCCAATATCCATTCAACCTCTGCTTGTTCGGACAGAGGAGCGAGAACTAGTTTAACTTCGACAAAGTTCGATTACTTACGAATACTAATAAACAAACATTACTTTCTAGAATCCATAGTATACTGGTTATTTATGGAAAACACTAACAATAATTTATTTGACCCAAAACTGAGTTTTTCTCGAATTAAGCTTAACGTGTCGAAGTAAAAACAGCAGGTGCAATCTAATACAATTAAAGTCTATAGTCGCACATAATGAAGAATCTCTTTAACGAAACGCCAACCTAACGACCTCTGCTCCCAAAATGTCAGAACCTTAATTATTATTCGTAACATCATAATCATTCGAATCATGAGTATTCACTGAACTAAAGCATCGATACCTTTCAACCAACGTAACTTGGTCTTTTCTCGAACTGCGCTGTTATTTTAGTATTGACCACTGATTTTGTTTAAAGCTTCTATCACTGAGGAATCTCTTTAAATTGGTCATCGATAAATTATAACGTTACCCTCACTGTAAGACTAGTTTACTTGTTCCAACCACCCGCTGAGCGCTATGTGAGGCATGAGTACACTCAGCAAAACTTAATGATGCCGCAAGAGATTAAGATCAAAACCATTATCGACTTTATCATCTACGCTGTTATAATCATTATCGCTTGTAACTTTTTCAATACGTTCGATAGCTTTAGTTTCTCTGTATACATCTCATGCCGTTTCATTACAATCCTTACATCATTTATCATACTTTACATTGCTATAATTTATTCATATAGCAGATCTTGTTTTATGCGTTCACTTTACATGGTGTTCTCGGATTTCTCAATACGTGATGCGATTACCTATAAAACTATTTTTGAAACATTATTAAACATAGTTTTATTACAACTTACAATATTTTACACGTCGCCAAGTACCTGTAAAATAAAACCGTAACTTATTTATGTTAGAGTTATGAATCCTCCGCCGTTACAAAGATATTATTAAACTTTTATATCTACATCGTCAACGTATCTGATATCAGGCAGTTAATTTTGATGATTTAAAAATTTATGACCTCTTAAAAATGCCCTATCGAATGATTTCACATAAGGCTACCGGTGAGCGTTAAAGTAACTTTATGTCATGGTGTCTATTACATCAATTAATTAACAAGAGTTTTTTTTAATTTATAGCTAAACGTGCATGTACGTTAAAATTCGTATTTACAACTTTATTCACATCTTCAGATGTGTACCGCAATTTTTAACCTAAAATTTCCCAACATAATCATTTCGGACCACCTCATCTCCTAAACCGATATCTCTAACACCATGTATGTAAATGGCCCTAAATGAGGGCCAATAGATCTCTCTGTCGCAGGTTTATTAGCGTCGTGGTGATAAACGGTTATTAATGCACTCGACTCATCAGCTGAGCGTAAATGTCGCAGCGCATTAGTTCTGATTACTGGTGAATTAATTTAAGGCTATGTGCGTCCCGGTGAATGGCCAAGAGGCACCTTAATTACGGCATAAACCGCGATATTGTCGGCTAGTGAATTTATTCAGTGGAAGAATTAAACTCTTTTTGGTTTTTATTTTTCGCCTATTAGATAAAATAGACAGAATTGCGATATCACATTATGGATTCGTAAATTTAAGATATAAACGTCGATCTTTAGCTACACATCATGTTAAACATCTAAATGTGTTTTGTTTAGTTCTTTCACAATTGTTGAAATTTAATAACGTTCAATGTGATTAGTTGAATAACATAATAAAGGAAAGGACAAATCATTAATTAAACTCTTTACTAAAATCTGTTTTTAACAAACCGTTACTTTAAATATGATGAGTGTCAATTTGCTTAATCTAAGTGATGATACAAGCAATTTCAAAAATTCCAACATATTTAACATACATTAAACACAAAAGTCTACACAACATAAAAATATTTATACAAACTTCTAAATTAGGGTCGCAGTAACACTTAAATGTCATCTTGTTAGAACAAGCTGGAAAGCTTATATGATTTAGGAGAAGATAAATACGAAGGCACATATTATACTAATAACTTTGGATCTCCAGAGCATACTAAATATGATAATCGTCTAGTAAAAGAACGCGAGTGTAATAAAATTGCATGTTTTTATAGCGAACCCTCATGTTATAAAGGCGGAGGATTAACGAAATTCATGCGCAATCACACGTTCATACAACGTTTATGTTTACGACTGTACATCAAAGGAAACGAAGGACACTTTGAACGAAAGTGTTGATTATACTTTCATAGGAAATGAGTCAGATTTATGCATAATAAAGGGTACTACATTTACATGCATGCTATAGTTATTGTTGGTAGAATTAAAACAAAAGTAATTTTTTCGATTTTGCCATTTATGTAAGTAGTTCTTTAATTAAGTTTGCACTCGAGAGTGCGACAGAAAAAGCCCTTACAAATCAATATAATATGTAAGAACACGGGATAACACTACGATGTTGCCACTTTTTAATTACTACCTTTTTATGTCGCACTGCACATTGAATATTTTTCTTATCCGAAGAGTGGCGAGTTTAACTGAACCCGGCACATTACTACAATTCAACTTTCCGTCTATTGATCTGCATGGGAACTATTTTTAATGCCTTCCAATATAAATTTTCAATTCAACAAAAAAAATTACCATGTTTGCCTGTTGATTGACTTGAGTTTTTTTTTTAAAGATAATGTTAGCATTATATGTATACTCTATATCAATCATAATGAATGACCAAAATGTATGTGATCGCTTGATAGCAGAACATCTGATAGACTAAACCGTTTTCACTTATTTTTATATTTGAGCCGGAGACCGGAGAAGGTAGAACGAAATTGACCCGTTCAGCTAGTTGAATATGATAAGCAAATGTGAAATGTAGAAAAAAAGGAAAAAAAATACATTGGTTAGTTTTTTTAAAAGAGCCTACCAATATTTACAGCTTAATGTTTGATATAGTGCCTATAAACAGTAGCACAAGAGATACTCCCGAACTAGGTTACAATAATGCAGCTACATTATACAGGGGATTATTCTGTGAAGTTTTATTTGCATTCCTGCTAGTCATACTGAATATTATTCCGTAGCCCGGATATGGTAATAGACTTGGCCGGCCGACAATCCGGAACGCAAGAATTTTAGCGAAACTCCGAAAGAAATTGTGTTCGTTCATTTTGCCTACCTACATGTTACATGATCTGTGAAATGTTGTATGATTCCTCACTGTGTGTTTGTTTTTGTTTATAAAGCGTAAAACTAAGGTTGTTAACATAACTGTAAGAGGTTTTTATTACATTTTAGCATTGTCTTTGAAAAACAAAATACTGTCGAAATTGATCCAACGAACCCATTTGCACCTTTTGATTTTGTATTTCTAAGCGGTCATAAAATGTCTTTCTCGAAGTTATGATTGTTATTCTAGTTCAATGCGGTCTAATATAATTTTATTATCTTTATAAATATCAGCAGCGCCGATTGCTACTAATATAGCTGTTAAAATATCAGACACGGTTTTGTCTGTTGTTCACATCAATTTATAATATCACCAATCAAAAGGAATTGATTCCTCATTGATCCCATTAACGCAGGTGTAAAATTGCTTTTTCATTCAATACGTAATATTTCTTAGTGTTATTTATAGTTAACATCAATTAACCCTTGTCCGAGAGTAAGATTTACATATTAATATATTTCGAACCCATAAATTACAGTCGTTGGTAGTATCGTTTTTTACGGTTTGAGCGAGGTGGAAATTTAAGTCGGTTTCAATTAATAATTTGGAGGTTCCTTTAGTACCAGTTTCGAGTAATTTTTTGTAAGTCTCTTTAATGAACTGTCAGTTTTTACATCATGTCTAATTTCGATCTAGTCATAACGCAATCACGATACTGACCGAAATTAAGGTGCTCGATATTAAATTCATACAGATTTTATGTTTTCTCTTTTAAATTACTTTTTCAGTATTTTAAAGCAAGTCCATTCAACTCCTCGCAAAATGTTATTCCCAAAGTCAAAAACTCGCTTCAGATGGCAAACATATTATGTTTTTCAATCCAATTTTGAGCTACCGCGTACCGGCTAAAGTTCGGCCACATCATTTCGTGTTAAAAGAGCAATAATTGGTCCCTGTTGTTTCCAAACTTCTCAACTATTCCATAACAAAAACCGCCAAACTCCCAGCATATTCGATTGAAACCCCCAACTAAAAATAAACTACGAACAAAGCAGCCGACAAATGTCTTAATTCCACGAATCCAATACGAATGGCTAACAATTTGTCGAGCTCGTTGGCTTGATATCTAAATTAGTATGGAGACAGGCCTATCCTTTTTTCTCTCGTCCTTCTGCAAGCTTGACGTCTCAATTAATTTTGTGTAATTTCAAAGATCTGGATCGCTAACGACTCATTTCTGAATGAAATGACGCTCGGCTCGGCACGGCAATTTTCAAGTATTTGGTTTATTAATATACACTGCAGCTACACTTTTATAATTATGGTGCGTTGGTGCCGGGATTTTAATCACTGACTTTTTTTTCACATTGGAGTCGTGTGGATTAACTTCGTCTAGTTAATCTCTGTAATCATTTGAAGGTTGTTTCTCCACGTTTACTACGCTTACTTTACAGCGACTTATGTTATGTTATTACTCGAAAACGACTAGCTCTACAACACACTACAAAGCCTAATTTAGATATTCTTAAGGAAAAATGCAAAGGAAGTCCTCCACAAAATATACTTTGTCAAAAATTAATGCAAAATAATACAATTTGGCTGAGAGCTTTCTCCAGGCCGAGCCGGAGGTAGTAAAAACTCTATATTTTCTTGCCATCCAAAAGGACTTTATTTATTTTAGTGCCTAATTTAAATAAGACAGGATTTTAAAGCTCTTTGTGACTTTGTTTTGATTTGTAAACAAATTAGCTTGAACGAAAGGATCATATTTTATATGCCTTCAAAGGCTTAAATTATCATAATGAACGTAAAAGAAAATTTGAATTGAGGCTTTGGATTCGAAGTAAAAGTTGGAGGGTGCTATTGAAAAATTAAGTCTTTTAATTAACACTTGAGTGTCTTAAACGATAGTTTTTAACTAATGCTCGGTAATTTGGGAAGGTAATCCCTTGAAGCGTTTAAAAATCCCTGAGAAAATATCCACAAAAAAGCGAACAATTCATCATAATAGTGCCAGGCAATTACTGCCAGAAGCGTTAATGACTGGCATCCATTAATCCACGAGGAACTTGTTTTGAACTCACAAGACTTATAGTGATTTCGATAATAATCTTGTTTTAATAATTACAGACTTATTTTTCTTCATACAATCTTGATAAGGTCTATTTGTATGGTATTTTTCTTGGTCACCGTTAGACTTAATTTGGTGGGCTGACAACTCTTTTAGAATACTTAATTCGTGTGATTTTTCTTGCTTAGCTTATCTGACGTACGATCGTATGTGGTTCTAGGAAAAGCTACCTGATTCTCGTTTCGTTAGTTTTTTGCTTTCATTTAGAAGAGTGAGAACTGGAATTAAAAAGTGTGTGTAATACTTATGATAATGAAGTAGTGTATTTATCTAAATATTCCAGAAGTTTGCATCACAAATAAAAATTGTATTATTTTTTACATAAGTATAGGGGTTTACGTGTAGGTATATCAACGGACTTTGTATAGTTAATCCTATTTCTACGTAAAAACTAACACAAAGTTAAACATACTTTATTAAATTACTAGCGACCCGCCCCGGCTTCGCACGGGTTATTATCATACATATAAACCTTCCTCTTGAATCACTCTATCTAATAAAAAACGCATCAATATAAGTTGCGTAATTTTAAAGATTTAAGCATACATAGGTACGTACTGACAGCGAGAAGCGACTTTGTTTTATACCATGCAGTGATAGTTAAATTAAAACTAAACATCTCTCTCTCTCTCTATCTTATAGGAAATTATTGTAAAATTAAAATAAACATATCTCTCTCTTATATTATTAGGCGATTCGTTTGCTCGTTTGCCACCTATAGCATAAAAAAAAACGTATATCAATTTAGAACTCGATGGCCAGAGCTTTCTTCTGATGGTAGGCATATTATTGATTTAGACTTAGCTTCTTAGTAAATAATTTAAAAACAAATATATTATTCATTCATTCGAAAACAATAAACATTTCAACAAAAGCATTCCCCATTGTCACAAGAAAAATTTAGACGAATTAATTAACAAACATTATAATATATTTAACAGATTCAAAATCGGCCCCGTTTTGAACGGGCCTACCGTGCTCCGTAATAAATATTAATCACTCGGCAGTATTTAAATGTTTCCTGCTACCGTGGCTATAGGACACTCGGTTTCGCTCAACCAGTTTTGTCGGCTCTAGTTGTTTACGTCGTGTTCTGTCGCCGTCTGAAATGATTCAAACGTTTTAATGTTGCTTTCTCGGGGTACAAATGCGCGGTATTATTTAGTTGAATTTATCTGAAACATGTCTAAAAAAACAGATAGAATATTACAAAAATATGCCTCCGATTGTGGTTTTTATAGACAAGAATTCTGAATATAAGTAGACGAATTATTAGAGTTCCATTATCATTTCAGTGGTAGAAGTAAAACATGATTGATTGATGAACAAAACATTTTTGAGTTTAACAAATACATGTTTCGTAAATTCTCTACTGAAAAATGAGAAAAAAAACACCGTTGTCTAAATACATATCTCGAAAAAGGGTGTGTTTATTTATATTTGTTTATTTATAATTCATTTACAATGTTTAATTGTGTTTGAAATCTTAAATCTAGTATATACAAAAGTAAAATTAAGTAATAATAAAACATGTCAGCAAAAAAGATTAATATCAAATATATATATAATATTAAAAAATAAAAAACACAAGCAAGAAAATAAATAAAGGGCTTGCATAAGATCAAAATTATAGTGTAACCAAATTATGTCAAAGAAAAATCATTAAAATATTAACATTAACATATTTAACATTAAAACATTTGATGACATGTCGACAACCTATAGAAATAAAAACATAACCACATAATCATATTTACAATATTTTAGTCATTTATACCATTATCAAAAATAAATTAATAATAATAATAATATTACACATTAATCGTCACGCTGAATGAATTCTTCAAGGGAATATACACATTTTGCGAGTAGATAAGAGCGTAGTCTATTCTTAAATTCATTTGGATTACATATCGATTTGAGCGCAATGGGTAACTTATTATAAAATCGTACAGCTTGGTAGCAGGAACAATGTTCCGCCAGTTTAAGTTTTGGAGTGAAGGGGTAACTCAAATTTTTTGTTCGCGTTTCAAGTCTTTGTTTCCGAGCTTCCTCTGTTTCACTTGTTGCCAAAAATTTTACTAAGTCTGAGCAGACTATTAAAATATAAAGACTTGGCACGGTAAGAATATTTAGTTCAGCAAAGAAATCTCGACATGAAAACCACTGAGGAGCACGCTTCATTATTTTTATCGCCCTCTTTTGTATTATGAATGCCTTTTTTAAATTGTAATCAAAAGAAGCTCCCCAGAGCTTTATACTATATCTAAGTCTTGATTCGACTAAGGCATAATACACTGCCTTCAGTTGATCTATCCTGACAACATCTCTTAAGCTCCTTAATGCGTAGCAGGCAGAACTAATTGTACTATCTATTTGATCCAATTCCTGCTTCCAGTTAAGATATTGATCAATATAAACACCAAGAAATTTTACAACTTCTACAGAAGACAAGACATCATTATCAAAGGCTACCTCAAAATGGCCCTTGTTTTTGCGATCACTCTTAAATAATATAATGCTTGTTTTATCTGTATTTAACTTTAGGTTATTTTCTTTGAACCATATATGAAAAGCTGCAAGAGCTGCACTAGTTCTATTTTCGAGATCATATTCATTCTTACCACTAATAATTGCATTCGTGTCGTCAGCGAATATTACTATGCTCAGATTAGTTATAAGTGTCTTCATATATTTTATAATATCATTAATAAAAACAAGAAATAAAACAGGACCTAGTATAGACCCTTGCGGTACTCCCCTTGCTATAGCAGTAATTTTAGACTTGGAAACCCTTACTTGGTTTCCAACCGTATTTCTAATTTCAACATACTGTTTCCTATTCTGTAAGTAGTTTCTTAGCATCTCCAGATTTTTTCCTCTGACACCATAATAATCAAGTTTTTGTAAAAGGATCGCGTGGTCAACTGTGTCAAATGCAGAGCTCAGATCTAGAAAAAGTCCCGCTACTTTCATACCGTTGTTTAGATTGTGCACTACATCAGTAATTAAGGCGTCCATTGCGTTCGTAGTGCCGGTATTTCTCTGGTAACCAAATTGCCTTGGACTTATAATATTATGTACTCGCAGATGTGTACAGAGTCTCTTATTTATTATTTTCTCAAACAATTTCGACAGCACTGGCAGCAAGGAGATTGGTCGGTAATTTTTAGGATCATTTTTAGCATTCTTCTTATAAATAGGTATAATCTTTGCTATTTTGAGCTGGTCAGGAAAGATACCCAGCTTATAGCATTTATTAAAAAAGTCTGCTAACGGCCCCGCCAACAGATCTATGTTATCTTTGAAAACTGAGATTGGTACTTCATCATTTCCACAAGATTTTTTATTTTTCATGTAGGAGACGATGCTTGTGATTTCTTTGGGTGTTACTGACCACCAATTCATGTCGTTGTACTTTTTTCCTACACTATTTTCTAACATTTCATATGCGGTGTTACAGTTTACTATGTTTAGGGGTTTACCGTGATCGAACTTGCTTGAGAATATGTCTGCAATTTCTTTTGGATCGCAGATTACTCTGTTATCCATTTGAAGTTGTATTGGTTCATGCATGTTTTTTCTTAGTTTATTTCTGTGCCTATTGACAATCTTCCAAATACATGTTAAATACATACAAATACAATACATGTTCCAAATACTTCCAAAATGTTGAATAAATGTTTGGAACGAGTATGCACAGTACCTACAGTCTATGTATTTACTTATATACTTAAATAGACTGTGTACTTCCAAACCTTAACACACAGCGTATAAATAAAATTAGCGGCCATTTTGTTTAAGCTCGTTACAGCTCGACGCACGCCACTGGCCCTCGTAATTATGATGTTGAACTGAACGTGTGTGTAACAGCCCTAACCACGCGCGAATAAAACGCTCGTCTGTGTGTGTTAAACTCGTGCGTACGCGCATGTGTGTGTAATTGAGTTTGTGGTCGTGTCGGCGTTTTTGAATTGTTCTTTGCTTGTCTAACATTAATTGCTATATACCTTACGTCCGCAGGCGCGAACGCCCTCCCGATTTTTTGTTCCCGTTTTTATTGTACATCTTAATAATCATGCTTGATAAGATAATACAAGCAAGGTTGCTGTCTGGCCAGTGGCCAAATGTTTTGAATTCGATGTTTAATGGTTTGGTGATTGTTATCGCCTTTCGATTATGGGGCGTGCTTGTGAACGTGAGTTATGGCGTGCCAAAATATTGGTTGAACACTCATCGGCTGTTTGCAGCAATGTTTGTGTGCGGATTATTGCTTTCTCTGCGCTATTATCATTTTCAATCCGGAATAGACCTGATAATTATATTCTCTCTTTAAGAAAAAAAGTACTGAGAGCGACCCTTAATTTGGTAATGTATGACAGGTCATACAAACTCTTCGAACCCCTTTTTTTACCAGAAGGCCTAGTATAAAATTGTACGACATTAACTTCTCGATCGCGTTAGCGTATCGAGGGGTCAAAATATGAAAGTTGCCGGATGATTTAAATAAACGGCAAACATAATTTGAACTCTCGATACGCTAACGCGATCGAGAAGTAAGTGTCGTACACTTTTATACTAGGCCTTCAGCGGAATCGTTAGGACTATTGAGCGCCGAGGAGGCTTGAACTCACGACCATCCTTTTTTTGCTAAATTAAGGGTTAAATAATGGTAGATGAACGACTTTTTTACGGTTCCAAAGAAAATAGTCACCTTTGGGCGCTAACAGCTTCAGCGTGCTCACAAAAAAACCTAAAATAATCTGGACATTTGTAATCACCGGTATCACGACCTATAAACTAATACAAACACAAATACAAACTCACGACTCATTGTTTTTTTTTATCAAATGTCCCGTGTTTTCACGCCTCGGCTTTCAAAAATGAAATGAAATTGTCCGCGGAGCGTGGCACGTCATTCGGAATCAACCGTGAAATGTTCTGTTTGGTCAAACTTTAAACATTCCTAACGTGAAAATAACCACATAATCGTGCTTGCTACATTTACCAGATCATCGAACCACTAGAATAGTGAATACTTCAGTCCCGTTAATAGTTTTAACCGAAAAACCTGCTAGATCTGCATGACTATATAGCAAACCATATCCGTTCGGACAATCCTTCGGTTCTCCATAGTGGGTAGGTACAGTCAACCAATTGGAACCCTAGGCCACTCTAGAACCACGTCAAAATGACAACCAGTAAGAAATATCTTACAATCTGGGGTCAATTGCATAATCATTTGTAATTTGTAATATTAGCGGAACTCTTTTTCTAATAAAAGGGATTGAAAAGAGACTGCCGCTAATATTACAAGCTACAAGTCATTATGCAATAGGCCTCTGATTTATAGCGTCACTATGACAGTCCTACAGTGGCCTAGGGTTCCAATTGGTTGACTGTACATATGTCCGCCGGGCATCCGCCTGACAAATTTACCATAAATTAGACGAACATAAATTAGAACAGAGACACTAACGGACGGTTTCACCTTATTCCACTATAAAAATCGATTAACAAAAGCTAGCGCGGTCTCTATGAAATTATTGACAGTTTCATACATTTTCCGCGCCAGCTTTCGTGAATCGATCTGTATCTACCCCTTATAACTGATTAGGTACTCTAGTGGTCTATTATGAATTAAGAATTTCAAATTAAGAATTTTCTGACCTTCCCAGAATAATTTATGGCAGAGGTAACGTTTGGCAGAATCATTTTCCGCATACTGCTTTTCGCATACTTGATTTGCAGAATTAATCTTTTCGCAGATTTTTTTGGCAGAAAACCCTAATCCACTTTCTTCATTATGCCAAATAACTATTATGGCAAGTATATTTCTGCTAAAAGTTTTGCTGTGATACGTATTATGCGAAGTGTATTTCTGCCAATAAACTTGTAATTCCATTGATAAGTTATGGAAAACCGCTATAATCGCATAGCGTAAACATAGATAAAAAACATACAGTAAGCCTCTTCCTTTTTTTGGAGTCTATTGAAAAAAAATGTCTTTCAGTTACTCTCAAAATGACAAACATTCTGATATCATGATAACGCTCTCTGACATAAGCTCCTTCTCATTCTGAAGTAATATATTTATGTCACGTTACAAAACAAATGAACCGCGCCGCCGTATTTGTCACCCTGAAGTTGGCGAGTGGTGCGGCCACTCAAAACTTCTCAAACAGACCATCTGAATGATACAGAACCTAGTTTTTCTGAGCTACATACCGGTTCTAACGAGAATAATCCAGTAGCAGCTCCAGTCACGACCACACCGGCTTTTTCACTTCTATTTATTCTGTGCTCGTTTCTTTGCTTCTTTCTTGTTGGTTTTGTGAAGAATGTAAAGGAATTGACGTCTCCATCTCAGTTCGTCACGGTCGCTGCGGTGACGATGCGATTTTTTCCGCTATAAAAAGGAACGCGCGTGCGTTATTTAAAATTCAACTGTATTTCTTAAGACTTGTGGTTTGCTTTGGTTTGGCTAGATGAAATGCTAGTAATAAGTGTAGTAGCATGCATGCAAACCTTTAGAAATGACTTAATTTCAGTGCCTTGTTCGAAATAGGGCCAATGTCAGACTAGTTTCATACGTGAACTGTGTGTTTAAATTAGTCTTTAGACTTATCTTTGCAATATTAGATAGGTAAGGTCATGCCATTAGTTCTACATTTTGTGCAGGCGTGTATTATTGTTATTTTAAAACGTCGTAACTCAAGAAGTAGTCATTTGAACGTCGTAAAAGTTATTGAAGGGTACCTTTAAATTTATTAGTTATTTACGACTAACAATTACTTGCGTTATTGCTAACAATAGTTTAGTACTTTTTTATGGGTAATCTGTTAAATTAGTCTTAGACTTACAAAACACTAAAATACGGTCTCTTTTATAGGCTCTCAAGATATCGCTTGCTTTTTGTCAAAAAACTAGTATAGGTATACTGTACTTGCATTTCAAATTAGTAGGTAACCTTAAAAACGCTAATGATTGCCAAGTACCTATACGTGTGTGTGAGCATTTAGCTAAACAAAATACAAAAACAACTCCACAAAGCTCCATGACAACATAGATAAATTAGAGTATAATATTCAGTACCTTGACTAGTTGAGGTATTCAAAGCGGCATTCTCGTGAGAGCGGCATTGTCCAGTTGTTTTCAACTTTTTTAAATATAAAATTGTTGGTGTCGGTTTTCGGTTACAAATCGGTATTCAAATATATTGGAAAAAATAGATTTACTCGGTAATTGTGTGAAATAAAACGAACTAACCTCTAGTTCTGCTGCAACACACGGGATTACCGCGATTAGTAACTATATATTTTAAAATAGAATCGCGTATTATTTAAATTCATTGTACCGTTTGACAATGTATGTCATAAAGAACTCGAAACGTTGGGAATATTTAAGGAATGCAAACCGTTACAAAAAAATATAGGAATTACTTACCAGTTAACCTATAAATTATGGGTCATAACATTTTTTACTGGTTGCATTCTCTAAGAAAAATTAAGTATTTCATTTGAAATTTAATACTAGTTCTATTATGAGTCTTTTCTATAACATACAAAAACACGTTTCTCCAACAGAGTCAAGGTACTGAATCAATCCTTCTGTGTTCATCCTAAGGGATACATGAGCCAGGCGAGATTACATCTGGATCCTACGCACATAAATTACAACGTACTGCGCTTCATAATGTATGGGAGAATTCAATTCTCTGCTTTTTAAAGTATGAAAAATGGGCAGATATTTTTCGTTGAGTCGAGGTTATCCGCGGTTTTTGTTAACTTTAATTCTTGCTTCGTTATTTATTCTTCTTTTATTTTGACTAGACTGCCCGCGACTTCTTCTGCGTAAAAGTTGACAAAAATATTGAAGCCCTTTTCCATCCTACTACTTATACCTACTATTACTGCCATTGATTATATAATAGTTCTTAAGAACAAATATTTATCTCTGATAGGAAAGCAAATAAAAACCGCTAGGATTGCCTACAATTATAGTAGATTACATACCCAGGCCGTTTAAGTGGGAAATGCCTCGGATCCCGTGTAATCGTCGGCCGAGGCGAAGCCGAGGTCAACTAACATGTGATCCGAGGCTTTCCCATTTACCGGCCGACGTTTGTATACTATTTTTCTGTCCGACGGAGCCGGTAGGCGGCAATTTAGTTTTGCGTAAAGTGGCGCTTACCGGCCAGAGGACTGAAAAAAATATTGCTAATACAATAAATAATAGTGGCGCTGGATGGCGCTTCTATTCGCATTTGCGCGGAGAGTACCCTTACTGAGACGAAATCTCGTTGTGACTATTGTGGGCGACTCCATCGACCATTGCTCTCCAGGCCATGCGATCTGAAGCCCTTTGAATGGTCGTATACAGCTTAGTCCTGATGACTCCTTGGACCGTATCTCTTAGGTGCAAAGTCCTCTACTCCTCCAACCAACAATGTTCCCGATAATCAGTTCTCTCTCACTGAGCTTGCGCCACGCCTGACCGTGTGGCCAAAAACCTTGCGGATCCTTTGGGTGTAGATGGTGGATAGCCTTGTAAGCTACATATATGAACCTATAAATATTGTGCTCCTTCAATATAGACTCGTTTATGTCACGTTTGGTTCAACCAAGATATTCGGAGCATCCATCCTATTAAGGTTCAATTTCAGTTTTTTTTTAATATTTAGTGGAGATTGTAACAAATACATGTTATTAAATTTCAAAGGTTAACACTCACGTATTTTTATCACAATAGGCGTGACATGTTTCGAGTGCATCGAGCAGTCATCGTCGGACGGAGACAGAGTGGTGTTGTCGACTTCGCGGCTCGGGCATCACAGTGATGCAATTTAATATCAGTATTACTCACGAAAGTTTAAATTATAAAATACATGTTACTTTACAAATTTTAAGTCACTAGTTTAGAATCTGCGTCATGTCAGTCTCTGGATAATGCGAATGTTCTTTATATCTTGATAAGATCGAACTATGTATAGCCTAATTTAAATAAAGGAAATCATAAAAATTACGGAAAGTGTCTAATATGTTCTAAAGAGAATATAACAATACGATGTTACATTTCAATATTACTTATCTATTTTCATAATGTCATTACTATAGGTACTAGTATTGCAACGTTTTGAAAAATTATAATGAAAACAGACTCATTTATTTTCAAACAGCTTCGAATAGTTATCTGTTCTGTAAATTACAAATAATAAAAGTTTTACTGGCGGGAAAAGAACAACAATTCCGCAGAGCGCCACAAAAACCATTACTTCACACGATCCTCGACATTTACGTTTTCTTAATACTTGGTCTCCGGCCTGTAAATACAACGTTATATATGTCATATAACGTTATACTCTGAACCATTTACATTTCCGTAGTATCAGATTAGCTTAGCATTCGTGAGAGAAGCGAAACATTATCTGGATTTCGTTCTTATAGTACTATGAGAAGCCCTTTTTATTCTTCTATTATGTTAATTTTACCTCGTTGGTGAAATAGGTTTATCAGTTAGCAAGCTGTGTTTACCATATATAACACTTAGTGAATGTTTTTATAGTTATGTCCCTGTGAATATGAATTTCTTACATAAGTAGGTTGAAAATATATGATACGCTCTTATGCCTATACTATATAACGATCATTATAATATTATAATTTCCATTGCTGTGCAGCGGGGGAATGCTGCAGGCATTATGGGAACCTTTGAGCCGGGTACTATGCAGTGTGGGTTGTTTTAGAGGTAGGTATTAGTTTTTTTTAATTTAAATGTATTTTCTTTGTTTATTTAATTTTATTTTTAGTCACTATTTTCTTGTTATTTAATAGATGCCTACAAACTGTCTGGCTAACGGCCGTAAAGGCGACACTTCGATCGAATTACCTAAAGGTGTACCTGTTTTAACGCATATTATAGGTTTTACATTCGTATTAGATTTTAGGTGCACATTGTGTATAATATTATTCATGACTCTTGTAACAAGTTTCTTATAGATATAACTAGTGATGTGCCGTTTTCGATAAATTACGGTAATGTTAGGCGATTTGTATCGCGGGACTATTGTGTGAGGAACGTTACTCACACAAATCGGGTAAATTTATATAGGTACTTAACAATTTTCTAAAATTTTTATGAATAAGTACTTACCTAACTGAGAGATTCAAATACCTAAACTTAACTAATCGCAAAAACAAACTGAAAACAATCATTATTTTAACGGAATAACGCTACACTGATACGTAGTACGTAGTACATAATATTGGTGAGGTGTCCCATATTTCGTAGTATTAAGGTTAAGCTGAGCTTGACACGGCTCTGGTTTTAAGTGTTTTATGAGATGTCCCAATTTTCATATTTTTTATTTATTTCAACATTATTGCACAATGACAAAATGTACAAATGGCACATTTGATGCCTTAAGGCATTCTCTAACAGTCAACGGAAACCGTTAGGATGGTGCAGCATGGCAAAAAATATATGAAAGCAGAAACAAGTCGAACTAGAACCGATAATGTCAAAAAAATCGTGTAAACAAAACATTACTGTACTAGAATTATGAGGACATAAGATAGCTTATTATAGAACGCGGGAAAGCTTGCCTGGTATTTAATTTACATATCATTTTAATATAGCTGAAACTAGGACATGTTTATCGTTGCATTTAATGAAATTATTTGCATTTTCATGCACTCAGTTAACAAAGCACATTATAATGGTATTATGATTCACATGGGAATTGATACATGGCGTGTTAAAATAACGAAAAAAGTTTACTTTAGGAAAAAAAATTATAACATGTATTGTACCTAAGTTCACTTTAAGTTTAGCAGCATAAGAGTAGACAATGTTAATAGAACTCATATCAATACTATATGTTTCTAATATTATTGATTATTTAATAATCAAACGAACTTACCTGTGAAGTTTGATTGGAATTATACGAGTATCCAAATCGAAGATTACATATATTTACTAGCAGCAGTACACGGTTATGTGCTGTCCTTGTCACACATTTAGAGTTATAATATTATTCAAAAAAAAAAAAAAACTGTTCTCGCTCTCGCCCGCCGGGTAATTAGGAACGGCAGCGCTCCCAGCGGCGTGGTTTATCATTATTTTAGAGCACATAGATATTTTTGTGTTAGGACCAGAGACGATTTTATTTTAATTTTTAGGGTCTGGGAGGGTGGGAGTATGTAATCTTCGATTTGGATACTCGTATAATTCCAATCAAACTTCACAGGTAAGTTCGTTTGATTATTAATTATACTTCGTATCCAAATCGAAGATTACATATATTTACTAGCAGATGTTTAGAGAATTGTAATACTACATATAAGTAGGAAAAATAAAATAAAATATCGAAGTCAAATCCGACGCTCCTATGGGTTCCTGATAATTAGCTTCATACATGAGTGCCTAATAAAATAAAACGGTACTATTATGTAAATATTATATGAATATTTTTATTAGATTGGACTTATGCATGCCATGCTGTGCGTGTCCAAGTGAGGAACGACATTAATAAAGAATGAAATTACTTTCAATAACCTTTTAGGTGAAGCAAAACACTGAAGTGTGTATTATCGTCGATATAATTTTAACATTACTTGAATATACCTGCTTTAAATTATACTTCGTTCATTTAATTGAGCTTTACTGACGAATCCCTGATCCCTGCATAGTGATTGTATACTTTAGATATGCCTGTATTTCATGTCGAAGTAAAAATGGAAGACAAAAACCAGTTGTGTGATTAGTAAAACAAGCTATCAGTAGTTTCTTCATAGCAAGATTAGTACTAAAGAAATCTTGTTATAAAATGTACATACAGATTTATACTGAGACCAAACAATAATTCAAGTGGTGGGTAATGGTTAATACGTTAAGTTTTCCCTTTTTGAGTAGAACGTTGTAATAAAAAACTTAAGTGGCAGGTGCCTTCGATTCTACTGTAGGATAACGAAATATTGACCAGTACGCTACAGCAGCAAGAGAATTACTATTTTTGTAAATAATTGTTATAATAAGGAACTGACACGTGGAGTATTTTTATATCTTGATAATCGGAATGCTACTATTGAAAAGAAGTCTCATCATGGTAAAAACAACCTGATGGAGTAAAATTTTATTACATTCTACACAATTCCTGTAGAATACGAGTATGTAACACGAGACGCCGTTAATGCGGAGCAAAGTTTATTTATTGTTTATTTATTGTATACAATTAACACTAAGTTGTACGATCCTCAACACGATTTTATTAATGTGAAGAAACTCAACGCTGTTAATGCGGAGAAATGTTGTACAATCATCAACAAAATTGATGTAGAGTAACTCAACGCTGTTGAAGCGTAGCAATGATCTACAATCCTCGACACAATTAATGTGGAGAAACTCAACGCTGTTAAAGCGGAGCAAAGTTCTACAATCCTCGACACAATTAATGTGGAGAAACTCAACGCTGTTAAAGCGGAGCAAAGTTCTACAATCCTCGACACAATTAATGTGGAGAAACTCAACGCTGTTAAAGCGGAGCAAAGTTCTACAATCCTCGACACAATTAATGTGGAGTAACTCAACGCTGTTAAAGCGGAGCAATGGAGACACTCAACGCTGTTAAAGCGGAGCAAGTTCTACAATCCTCGACACAATTAATGTGGAGTACCTCAACGCTGTTAAAGCGGAGCAAAGTTCTAGAATCCTCGACACAATTAATGTGGAGTACCTCAACGCTGTTAAAGCGGAGCAAAGTTCTAGAATCCTCGACACAATTAATGTGGAGTACCTCAACGCTTTTAAAGCGGAGCAAAGTTCTAGAATCCTCGACACAATTAATGTGGAGTACCTCAACGCTGTTAAAGCGGAGCAAAGTTCTAGAATCCTCGACACAATTAATGTGGAGTACCTCAACGCTGTTAAAGCGGAGCAAAGTTCTAGAATCCTCGACACAATTAATGTGGAGTACCTCAACGCTGTTAAAGCGGAGCAAAGTTCTAGAATCCTCGACACAATTAATGTGGAGTACCTCAACACTGTTAAAGCGGAGCAAAGTTCTAGAATCCTCGACACAATTAATGTGGAGTACCTCAACGCTGTTAAAGCGGAGCAAGGTTCTAGAATCCTCGACACAATTAATGTGGAGTACCTCAACGCTGTTAAAGCGGAGCAAAGTTCTAGAATCCTCGACACAATTAATGTGGAGTACCTCAACGCTGTTAAAGCGGAGCAAAGTTCTAGAATCCTCGACACAATTAATGTGGAGTACCTCAACGCTGTTAAAGCGGAGCAAGTTCTACAATCCTCGACACAATTAATGTGGAGTACCTCAACGCTGTTAAAGCGGAGCAAAGTTCTACAATCCTCGACACAACTAATGTGGAGAAACTCAACGCTGTTAAAGCGGAGCAAAGTTCTACAACCCTCGACACAATTAATGTGGAGTACCTCAACGCTGCTAAAGCGGACGATCCTTGACATCATTAATGTGTTAAAGCTCAACGCTGTTAAAGCAAGCTTATTTGACACAATTTTTGTGGCATAATTGTTGAAACGGAGCAAAATTATACAAATTTACACGCGATTTATGTCACGTAACTCGGCACTGTTAAAGCGGAGCAGCGTAGGGTATTTAATAAGATTAAGCCTATTTCATCGATATAGCTTACGAAAATATATATATTTTTATATATATGTATATTATGAAGCTTCTCTAGGAAACTATAAATCAAAATTTAAGTCGTTGTTTGTATTACTTCAGTATATATTGGTTCATCCTTTCAATAAACAGGAATATTAGTTTCGTGATAATTCAATTGGGTTAAAACCATTTGCTCTCCAATGAGGTTTTTGTTAGCAAACTCACTCAGCTTCGTAAAATTATTCATTTTTGGTTAACACCCTCCTAAACGGTGAGGTTTTAATAGTAGGTACGTACGACAATATTAATATCCGACTTAATTTTCATTAAGTCGTGTTGAGTCCTATTAAGTATCGTAAAGGTATCATCTACAATTTTATATGTAGGTATCATAAAAATGTGATCCACAACATTCACTACCTACATATACAAATTACAATACATCTATTATAATATATATAAGTAAAAATCATATGATTTATATAATTTCATGCATTGCATTGCATTGTAATTCGTTTTTACTAAACGCAACAATTCGCAAGACTGCGCCGTCAGATATTGGTTCAAATTCCGGAACCAAACTATCCTTGTTTCGTGATGGGGATACGTAAAGTTGATAAAAAAAATCAGTTAGTATAGGTATTATTGTTATACAAAAAACCACAAAAAACTTTAACTATTTTGTGTCTTTAACCAGTTTTCTCGTTATTCGCTCTGAGCATGCAGGAAAGCGATTGAACACCTTTTAGGTGTGCAATTTGTTAACGAACCACCAATCACAATACAATTACAACCTGTAATGTCCGCATATTATTTAGGTATTGTATTTTGTAAATTTTTACATAAACCAAAATATCATATTTTTGACCTGGTTATATCGTTGTTTATTGAACGGTTTACGTTATCTAAAATAAGAGGAAAATAAAAATAACCTCTTTCGAGTCTTTGAACAAAACAAAAAACTTATTATTTACCTTAAATAACTTACCTATCAAATCAAATCAAATCAAATCAAAAATCAAAAATGTTTATTCTGTAAATAGGCTTATTGCTAGCTCTTTTACATATGGGCTCTATACTCAAAGAATACAACTCTGAACATAAATTATCCTTCTTTAATCGTATAGACACTAGGTCGCAAATTAAACCCCTGCAGCGGCTACAGCAAGCATTCGCGCTATTTAGCGGAACAGGGTAATACGGCACTGCCGCTGCGGTTACACTTCCCTTTAGTTTAGAGCCTTAACTGACTCAAAATAGCAATATCATAGTATTTTGACTTCATTAAAACATGATCAAGATTATATATTCCGACTCATTAAAGTCGTATTTCCTTGATAGAACCTGAAATAGGCTTACTCGTAAATAGGAACGTAGTTTATACGAAACCTATCTTATTTTTATTTTACAATTTTTCTCTGCAACAACATTATGATGATAATTATTGATTGTAGTCATTGTTACTTATTTCAGCGAGCTCATGATTCTTTATAAGCGAGCATATCTTTATGACAGTTCATATAAATGAAGTAGGTAGGACGACGTACAAGAAGCGCTATAAGTATGTGTACTTCTTAGCTGACTAATCGGGGCTGTCTGTCACGAATAATACAAGACAAACATGAAGAATTGAAGAGGTCATACCTCCCTTTTAGGGATAAAATGGGGAACCTCTAAAATACCTATATTGTCCCGAAGGCTCGACGATAGTCGAAACGGCAACATCCGGATCATAAGCTAGCTTTTATTAACAAAACTATAGATAAATGAGGGAACCTCTATGGCTATTTTACTTTAAATTACTTTTAGATGCCATTTTGTTAACCGAATTTACTACAATTTGTGAAATTCATGTAGACTTTCATAATTTTTTAGCATTGCAATACTTATTACTATAATTATCTCAGAACTCTGGAAAGGTAGATGAAATCATTGCGTAGATGAGATTACATTTGTTTTCGTTAAATACCAGGGTTAGATGTAAGTGTAAAGTGGCTAACCCTCGAGTATGGCGTGTGGCGCAATTTTTAGTATACGGTCTGGTACACAAACCTGATACGAATTATAACGCGTAAATACTATAACGCGTAAATACATAACGAACCTTAAAGTTCTCTTAATTAGGTTTAAATTTGTATGTTAATCTACGAGTAACAACCCGTGCCTTTAACATGTACCTTACTTATATTACTTAGAAAAAAGAAGGTAGATGTAAAAGCATTATTTCGAACAAAGTACAGATTCCTTGATCTATTCTTTTAGTTATTATATGATTAATACACCACACTAACATTCAATTTTAAATTGTAATCTACCACACATATATTGGAAGCAAAATCAAACATTTGGACAAAATCACTTTCCGAAAGAAGATTCGTTAAACGACAACTAGGCCGCGGTTTTATTCTGTAATTTGAATTCATCGTTCTGAAGATGTGTAAAATCACTCACCCTAATCCTTCAATCTGAAATAGATATACACTAAAACACTATTTTTGCGAGAAAATACGTGTGACTCGGACAAACACAAAAAAATGTAATGATAAACCACGCCGCTGGGAGCGCTGCCGTTCCTAATTACCCGGCGGGCGAGAGCGAGAACAGTTTTTTTTTTTTTTGAATAATATTATAACTCTAAATGTGTGACAAGGACAGCACATAACCGTGTACTGCTGCTAGTAAATATATGTAATCTTCGATTTGGATACGAAGTATAATTTACGTTTAGGAAGAGCAGAATGGACTTACTAGAAGAGTCCAAAACCTTTATACTATTTTTTCTACTCCAGCACTTCTATCTATCAATTAGATGACTGACAGCGATATTAAAAAAGTATACATTATAACGTTGTGTATAGTAGGTATTCCATAAAAAACACTGCTAAACATTAACAGTGCTCATAATTATATTATATGAAAATCCATAAGAGTATCGTTCCTATGGATTTTCATGCAATATACATATGAGCACTGTTTATTTTTTTATTAATTAAATTAAATTTAAAATTAATACTTGTACTAATTTATATACTTGTAAATGATAGGTTCGTACTTACCAATTACTCAAGACACCATTCGAAGTCTATTGGTGATTGTGTTTAGAACCACCTAACAGTCGCTGATAAATTAAAACAAAGCGCGACCATTATCATCAACAGGAGTCATCTCTTGAATACCTAAGACAACTACTAATAGCTTTATACTCTCTAGAGATGTAATCATGAAGAACATTTCATATTCCCCTTTACGTCGTCTGAGTACGTCTACATTACTAGTCTCGCAAGTTCCGCTTTAAACGCTCTCGTAGATAATTTATGACATTCAGCCACATTATTATTCTAAATTATGTGTACTCTCAACTGCCTAAATACGGAAATGTACATCAGTAACATAAAGTGACATTATGCATACCTAAATGTGTAAGTTAAGAGCGGCGGCGGTATGGAATAGGTACACAAGCGTATTAGTTCTGCTCTTAATATTTACTTATTTAAAACTGAAAACATTAAACACACGCGTTCAAAAGTGCATGGGCAATTTATGAATGAATCCATACATAAACTGCCCATGTAATTTTTGACGTGATAATACATACATATTACATCACAATGACTAATTATCATAGATTTGTAGAAATACTATAAATAATCTTCGTTTTACTCAACTTGGTTGGGTTCTTCACGTCATAAATAAAAAGGCAAATTTAAAGAGATACTGAAATTAAAGTTTATTTTCTACGTTCCAATATTAAAGTAAAAGGAATCGTCACCACTACGTATATTACTTAAATCTTTTATGCCTACTTACGTAAGTATTTCCTCCTTTGTATCCTTATTTCTATAACTACTTCATTTTGATATTAGTTGACACGGTTGATACAATTGAAGTAACTAATTTTGTAAATATTCTTAATTTGATTCGCGTATTTTTTAGTGTATTTTAAACACAAGCTACATTACTAAAACAAAACAAATAGAGGACAATCATTACTTTCAATCAGTGTTCATCCCACACAGCCTAGTATCATCAAATTATCTTATTCCGTCACTTCCCATCGCTTGTCATCGCCCAAATTATTATTAATGTCGGCTACGAGAGTGCCACTAATACAAGAATTTGCATTCTAAACCGACTGTATGCAGATGATATTCCCAAACTGTCATCCAGTATCATAATGTTCGTGTAATTTGGACTGTGCGTTCGGTTAATTTCATTGCGTCAAAGGATGATCAGTAGTTAGTTTTGCCGTTTGATGTTATTGTGAGTTTAGTGTATTATTTTATTTTATTACTGTTGTTACTGTTAATATCACATCATTATCTTCTGACTCGTTATTACATTTTGAAAAACTGAACATTTTTATCGTTATTTTAGAAGTAGGTATCAAAAAATCTACCTGCATAATAATAATTGATTCACGCAAAATAAATACGCTTAATATTTAGTAAAACGCAGGGTTATAAAAAAGTAAAAACTATAATTCTTGTAATAGTAATAACATGTTAAGAAGGTATTATGATTTCAAGCACTAAATACTAGTAGCGTTATTCATAGACGAATATCAACAAACGCAGTTTAGCTCAATTATTGATCTGATTTGTCAGTTTGACATTTTGCCTTCTAATTTTTTTTATAAAGCTAGGGCATTAAATTGGAACTGAAATTATAATATGAAAGGGCTTACTGAGACTAAAAGGGGTAATTGTAATGCTAAAGCTAAAATGACAAGCTTACATTTAATTGTATTCTAGTGCTTCTAAATTGCCTATCAAATTATTCAAGAAGACTTTGATGATAACTATTACTATTAAGAGGCGACAGGACTGCCAAGTCTGTTTAATAACCCTATGAATGTATTAACTAGTAATGAAGACATAAAATCGTATTTCGATTTAAGAAACAAAATAAAACATTAATTTGCAATCATTGGATATTTAAATTAATGTGTACCTATCGGATTACAACTTAATGTTAAAACAAATCAAGTTATTTAATTAAACAATTTGATGATTTTATCAGCTAACCAATTACATTTTAATCATTTGGCTTAGAAGTAACGGTGTTAGCTGCGTAAGTAGAAGAACCGGGTTCGGTTCCTGGGTTGGCCTCTTGTGGAGTCGGTCTTTTTTCTGTAGTACCTATATGATATCTCATCATTATCATCATTTTACAATGTGTCCGGTTCTTTTGAGTAAGAGTTACCTACAAGTTTGTTCAGGGGTCGTAACAACGCCTCAAATAATATTCACTACTCAATATTTGTACTTACCAGCATTTTGAACCTATCTATATTGCCTCGATTGGCTAACCTCAGGATAATCCACAAACTGCACACTCAATCAACTCAAAACAACAGCTTGTCCCAACTTCTAAACTCAACAAGAAACAATTAGTATGCTTTAGAGACGACCTAAGTAGGTCGATCTACCGAAACTTGCCTATGACGAAGCCGATAGCACTGGCTAATACACTTCCATCAGAATTTGCATTTCAAACGATCCCACGGCGATACAGGGTTAGTGTGAGCGGGAATTTAGGGACATTAAAGCGTTTAGTTACAAGTTATGATCGCTGTCTCCAAGGATATTATACCACATGGATATTCTTAACCTCCTTGAAGATGAATTTATTCATCCATTTAGAAACAGCACTATCAATATAACATAACACTTTGTGGGTATAAATGCAGAACCTCTCAGACGTATTATAAATTTACTAAAACGGGGCTTAATCGTGTATAAACTTTGAAAACAAACCTCCGACGTTTCAAGGGCGACATTGCCCCCGTGGTCCCGGAGAAAGACCACGGGTCTTTCTCCGGGACCACGGGGTCAATGTCGCCCTTGAAACGTCGGAGGTTTGTTTTCAAAGTTTATACACGATTAAGCCCCGTTTTAGTAAATTTATAATGTGTGAAAATCGTGAAAGTTTAAATAAGTGTCTCTCAGACGTAATCGAAAACTATTCTATAGTTTGACCCTCCACAAACATCGACTATCTGGTCTAACTTATGTTTAATACGTTGTAAGTATACAGAGCGATTCACGAAAGTTAGCGCGTAAAACCTATGAAACTGTTAATAATTTCATAGACATTCCGCGCTAGTTTTCTTGAATTGATCTGTATTTTCCATCGCGTTTGGACTACATGTGCATAGGATTATATGTTTTCCACGGTCTTGATGACTATTAAATGTATCAAAAATAAACAGAATTGTACGCTGATTCTAGAATGTATTTGCATCCAAGCAAAATGTTTCTGTAAATAAAGCCCGTATAAACTATTTCAGCGACATGTCGCGGTACAAACTTCCAAGCTTAACCGCTGCCGACCCACCTAAATCACAGCAACTTGAGCCACTTGTCATCTATTACTTAGACCACAGTAACTGCACAGTGATAATTCATCAAGACGTGATAAGGAACTGTGACATGGGTGTGTATTATGTTACCCTACAAAGCAATATTATGTTACCTATATTTACGTTACATTGGAAGATTGTAGCGTCCGTGCTGTTCAGCAACGCTGACGCTAACAAGTTACCATGTGAAATCTACATCTTCATACGGCTGAGCATTAATTTTTCCTACGTTTTGTATGGCTGTGCTAAATGAATATACAGCACGTGAGATGCATTTAGAGCTGGAATTAAGCTAACAATGTCCCTAGGCTTTAACAGGAATATTTAAATCAGTAGATCTGGATAGCCTGGAAAGCTCACGATTTACTGTTAGGTGTGTTTCTTGAGCAATGGAAATGTTTGTTTTAATATTTAATTGCTCACTTAAACTTTCACGACCTCGAATCCTAGTCGATACGCATATTTTCACACCGGAACATTGTATTTTAATTATTAAAAAGTTATAAAGGAGTCTGTTAACAATTACGCGCCGGAAACCTGGCTGGTTGGCGAGGCGATAATAATCTATGCTTTTTAATTATACCCAATAGACCCCGCCCGGTGTTGTAATTTATACAAAAACGTCCAATCATATTAGAGCTCGTTGACATGGAGTGTCATTCGAATGGACACGAAGAATATTAATCACCCCACATTATGATTCAAAATTCGAATCCAACCGTCGGCCGTACGAATTGTTTTTTCTCAAATTTTAATACGTTCGGATTTATACGCTGATGGCTTTTGACAAATGCAAATTATTTTATCAATTTTATTATAATGGCAGTCAATGAATTCATTTATGTATGAAAAGATAAGCTTATCATGGCTTAATGTGTTCATCGACACTTAAAATCTTAAGCGGCTTTATTGTTATTACTTTTTTTATCTCGAGGCAGTTAACGGCTTATTACTCTTTAAAAATTAGTAATTTAGCTTTACGATTTGGCGGTTACGAAAACATTGCTCTCACCTCACTGACGGTATTACCTACTGTTATAACAGAAAGTAGAGTAACTCACTATTGTAATTTAGCTATAAAGCGTAACGCTCTCAGTAGTCCATTAATACCTACTTCTATCAGGGTAAACGTACCTCAAAGTTTAAGTGTATAATTTTCAACTGCTCAGGCGGATGCCTTCTCACAAATTACGATTCAAAATAACACATTTCTCCCGCCGACACGACTCTGCCTATAATACGGGGAGACTCAAAATTAACCATAATTGCTTAATTCAGAACGCATGCGTCGTTTGCTCAGATCACGGCGCCGCAAAGGGTTTGGATAAACGAGATGGATGTAACTATGTTAACGCATCGGAGAGAGACGGGGAAACAGAAGATTGGCCTAAAGCTGCGCTTGATACCTTCGAGGTAATAGGAAGAACGTGTGAAGAGAATGAAATTGGAATCATTAGGTTCGATGTTTTTGCTTCGACGCGTAATGATTGGGTAAAAACGCTTTGTCACTATAACGAGGTTTGTTATTTTTGCATGACAGTAAATCGAAAAATGAATAAACATAATAATGTCGAGAGAAATAGGTATTTTTCAATGTAATTTATAGGGTAATATTAGTACTAAATATGTACATCACTGCTTATTACCTACTCTGGTTCTGGGTGGACTGTATAAAATATTTCTAATGGAACTTTTTTTTGTTACAGATGTCGCGCCTACACGGAGCACTCTATCCTCGATAAAAAGGTAAGCTACCCGCAAATTTTACCCTCCAGCGCTACTGTTTTCACGGAACATTAAGCCGCCTAAAAAAAGATATAGTGTTCACTTTATGGCAATAATGTCTGTAATAAATGCAGGGATGCCAAAATGATTGGCTGACATGCTAACGATTCTTGTAAACAAGAGGAGTGATGTACAACCCAAGTTTGCCAGTGTCTCGGCATTTCGGTAGCGCCGACGGAAATTGCGGGCCTCAGGCAACTGCTATTATATTCTTTTACATTAATATTATAGCCTATTTTGAGAGTGGATTTAAAAAAAGACAACGCGCTTTACGCGCTCGATTTTTATGGTCGAGTAAATTTGCTTTAATATTTTTTTCTTGAATACAAGTGAACTTTAAAATTAAATTTTACTTAAAGTAGCGTTATAGGAACACATTTACTACAAAATAACATTGTTTCTTGGGTAAGGAAGGTCAGTTGTCATTGTAAATAAGAAAGCTTGTCAAATTGTTCCTTTAACTAATTTATAAACAGATGTCAGTGACAGCCAAATATTGTACGCGTCAACTGACGTTAATCCACCTTGACAATATAATCCGTTTCAAAGAAATTCTCACTCAATTTCATGTCAACACTGGCACACTTTAAATCCACAAAAACTAAACATTTAACTTTAAAGCAGCGCCTGTACTGACTGCAAAGCCGACATGTTAAAACAGATGTTCCACCTTCGCGCCTGACGGATGGGTCAGCCGAGGTCGGCCGCCATTTTGAGATCTTGAGATCCCGCCAATCGCGTCTCGGCTGTCAGCGGAATAAGCGAAACAATCGCCGGGAGGTCCTAGCATGCTCAGTTTACCATATGGGTAAAAGCACCTATATCGAAAACTTCGCAGCGTCACATCCTTTGCGAGTGACGGATTCAGCCGTCGGTTTTAGAAACTGAGCATGCTAGGGGCTGCTGTGACTTTATAAACAATTAGGGTTAAAACACTCTGAAACTTGAGAGGAATTTGGTCTCTTCCTTGAAATTTAAGTACCCGACCTAAATGTGTGCGTGTTTTAACAGATATTTTGGTAATTAGTTAGAATTTCACTTCGTTATGTTTAAATGTATATTTAAAAAACGTTTTAAATGTTAAGCCCAAATACAACGCTCCAATTTTGATAAGCATAAAAGCATTTTAAGCATTTTATTAAGTAAAGTACTTCTAAAAACATTAAATCAAAATTATTTACAACTTTCTAGAATCCCTCAGATTAATTGCTCAATCAACAGGAAAGCTTAATCTAGAATCAAACCCAAAATTAAACTATAAACGTACCAATAAAGTTATTAGTTCACAATCAATAATTATCCTAGCGGATCAGACAGCTTCCAATCGCAGCGTAAAATGGAACGCACCTGTTCCCTGATCCTTCTCATTTTTAATGAAGACGTTTCGTTCCTCGCAGGTGTCTTTCATACCCTGATCCAAAATCGCCTTATTAACTTCGTATTATGTTGTTCAATTCATTATGCCCTTTGTTTTCTTCTATCGTTTTTTCAACCCGCGAAACTTTATTGTCTCTGTTACAATTTATTGCGGTCCAACGGTGCATTATAAATCGTATGTCAGTCCGTCCAATTTAACATATGTATGTTATTAAGTTGTAAAGTCCGTACAATGTTTTTTAAGGCCATCAAGGGAATAATAAGTGAATCGACGAGTTCGCGTTCAAGCATTGTTGTTTTTGAACATGAAAAGTGTTTTAATTTACTCAGAACAATGGGACCAAAATTCGTAATTTTACGCATATTTGCTCGCTGAATAATTAAGTTGGAAACAATAACTGTACCTACCGTAAATGAAATTGGCAAAAAGTTGAGATTCCAGTACACGCAGTTTCGAAAACTACAAAATAATTAAATGTTGGCATTAAGTACTCTAAGACTTTAAAGAATGTGAGAATTTGAAAACGTGTGAACAAATTAAATTCGAGATTTTGTTTTGGTATTCCTTGAAAAGCTCCGTAGTTTCATCAGTTTCATAATGTAGCAAAGTTGCATTCGGTATCATGCTCTATTTTTTGTTCTGTCAACATTTCTAACGGCAATGGTTCCGACAACTCGAGAAACATCGTTTTACGTTTCGAATTTCGGATACTCATTGACGTTTTCTACATTTCTTTTCGTATCAGAAACAGCGTTTGGGCCTTTAGCGAATCAAGCAAAACCCAACGCTATGTTAATTTGAGAACGGTTCCAATTTTAATATATTATTTGTTTCAGTCCTATCATTAGTACATTGGTCGATGTAGGCTCGTTTAAGATAATATGCGAGATTCGGTTTACGTAGCAGTCGATCCGTACATGGCAATGTCGCTCTTAATAACGGCCAATTAGAGCTTTTCATCGCTTGAAATTGTCACCGCTTTGATCGGTTTCTCGATACTTGAAATAAAAGTTATTGAATGATCTTTGATTAGATGATTATCGAAGCGGAGTTTGTGGTTCTTGTACTTACATTTTATATGGTAATTGAAATGTAATATAAGCATTCGCTCTGAGACGTTCGTTATCAGTGGTTTATGATGATCAGTATCAGTTTTGTATGGAAGGCGTGAGTTGGTACACGAGCTTTGTGGAGAATCAGGCATTCGTGAATAATTACGATCAACTTGGTATCGATTACATGAATTTCTAATGAGTGTATCGAATATTTTAAGCTTGTGTTACGTCTTTGGAACAACAAATATCTTACATTGTTGTTTTATCTATTTGGGGTCTATGCATAATAATAGCTTGTGTTTACAAACACATTCCGTGTTATTTGGCTTCGTGATCTCTTTAAAAATTCTAAGGGATTCAAACGTTGCGTGTTCCTTAAAAGCGTGTTATAGATGTGGTCAGTAACATCTGTTCATTATTATCCAAACACATGTTATATCACCTCTAAAAAACCCGACATTTTTATAAACTCAAAATCTGTAGTAACTTGCCGTCTCGGTCATGAGCAAAGCAAAGAAAGAGAAAAAACAACAATAGAAGCGGCAGATGCAAAGGACAGGACAATTAATTTTATACTAACGTCTCTATCTCGAGGAAGCCATTTCTCGAAAATTTGACGTGGTATATATTTTTGTATTGAACTTTTTTTTGCCATGGCATATGTTTGTGGGGTGTCCGGGGTTTGCCGGGGCTTGGAGGTTATGCCGGCTGACCTCTGGCTTGAGCCGGATGGGAATATAATTTGATGTGAGTTAGGTAAATTCAATTTAATCATACTACACACAACTGAATATGACCACTTTAACTTCGGGTATACGTATTACTTTGATATTTCCTAATATTCGCCATTATCTAGCCGCTTGGCTTTCTATTCAAAGTAACTGGTATGAAAAATGGTTTATCCAGAAATAATAATAACGCATTATGTGTATTAGAAAGATATCTAATGAAACCAAATAAAGCCATGTGAAAATACCATTAAAGTTAACTGAAATAAAAAAAGTGGTCCGTGTTTGTGACAGATGGTCAAATACCCCACATTCAATTCGACTATTTATTTTTTGCACCCCATACAAATCAGCAGGTCAAAAAAATTTACGTACTAAATGCTGAGGCCGCAATAATACAATTTATAAACTTGACATATTCCTGCCCTAACAATCAACAATGGATCATAAAGAAAGCGATGTATTTTACAAATCTATTTCTTCATTGAAAGAAATGATTGTCTCCATTATATGAAGCGGACTATACCTATGTAAAAAGATTGTTCTACTGGACTAGATCGATTTTTAGAATGATTTAATAATCTTTTATAACAATTTTAATGCTCTCCTAGTTTACAAATCGTTTAATAAAATCCATAGTTCACATTGATTGACAACAATTACTGTCAACAATAGATTTCGGGCCCCTATTTGCTTGCTATCCACGGAGGCATATTCGAAGTTTAAATATCACAACTAGATTTTTTATTTATGTGACTCACAGTCCATCGTGCTTGCTTCTTGGTTCGCGTGATTTGCACTACGGTTATGGTATAACAAATCAAGTTAAAATTTCTAAACCCCGAACAGGCCTCACGTTCAATACTCTCCATTCTATTACTATAAAAGATCACGCGTTGGCAATTATTACTTTACCGCACTAGGCCTTGTTACTCCCACGTGGATTTGGCTCGTTGCAAATATCTGCAGGAACATTACGACTAGCTTTCTCGTAATATATTACTGCATTATTAACTATTGCATCGGATTTGCGGTTATTACTTTGCTCATTGCGGACATAAATCGTTATAATTGTATCTTTATAAATTTAGTTTATTAATACCTGTTAATGAAAATTCATTATATGTTTTACCGATAATGTTTGCCCGCTAACAGGTGAAGTAAAAATATAAAGATTTTTTAAGTACATCAAAGTTAATTCTTGCGGTGTTAAAGAAGTTTCCCATAAAATTATGTTTCGACAATAGGTAATTCGAGACAAAAGCAGCACAAATCAGTTTTATAACAATTTCTATATTGATATTGATCTATTAATAAGCTTTTGCAGAAAATATAAAGTTTATTGTTATCACTAAAAACCGGCCAAGTGCGAGTCGGGCTCGCGCACAAAGGGTTCCGTAGCAGCAAATATAATAAACTTATTATGTCAATTTATACACCTGGTGAATGGAGCCTAAACTTATAAGGTTCAGCCATCGTTTTCAGTGTAAGCACAATAACTTAACCAAAATTACAGTTAAATCAACCTATCTCAAAAACTATAAGAGATACTTTGATCAAACCAAAAATCGTTGAAAGAGTTAATTAGCATGCATCACCTCTATTTTTTTTAGAATTTTATACCCCGTAGTTATAAAAATAGAGGGGGGGGGACATACTTTTTACGACTTTGAGAGCTGATATCTCAAAAACCGTTCACTTTAAGAAAAATGTTTTTTAGAAAACTTTATATCATTTTAAAAGACCTTTCCATTGATACCCCACACGGGTATGTACATCGAAAAAAAAATTTTCATCCCTCAGTTACATGTATGGGGGGCCCCACCCCCAATTCTTTTTTTTACTATTTAGTGTCATAATTTTGTAGCGGTTCATACAACACATATTCCCATCAAATTTCATCACTGTAGTACTTATAGTTTCCGAGTAAATCGGCTGTGACAGACGGACAGACGGACAGACGGACAGACGGACAGACGGACATGACGAAACTATAAGGGTTCCGTTTTTGCCATTTTGGCTACGGAACCCTAAAAATGAAACTGAACAATAGGTAGTAAAGAAACAGAGCTAGACAAAAATACGAAAGCTGTAAAAAGCCTAGTATTATGTTCGACGTTTAGTAATCTTTTACGATCGACATTCTTACGGAACAAGTTTATGCCGACACTGAGACATGAGGGATAATAAAAGTTATTTCACGCAATAAATTCCACAGTGTCATTTCAGAAGATTTTGGTGTTTATTTCGGATACAATACACGATATGTGGCCGAACGAGCGAAAAGGGACCGTGTAGCGACAAGTCGCTTAATACGGTATGGTGTCGGTAAACGATTTAAATAAATGTAACATGTATTTAATTTATATTGTCTGTAAAAAACCCAAAAACACCCCGCGGTAATTTATATAATTTTGATTTAGTTCATCGAACTTTCTACTGTCATACTGCATTCTACATTTACACTGTCTTGACTGTCACGTTCTAACAAGTACGTAAATGTTAGAGTGACAGATACTGTGATACAAGATAAAATTGCAACCATCCTATTCGTACTGGAAGATATTGATTTGAGGTAGCTAATTTCCGCTTCTGCGAGGAGTTTAGTGCTTGGAGTTTAAAAGTGAGTTAAATTAAAACAACAAATTATACATATTTAGAATTTGTAATACTTTTAATTATTTGTACAATATTGTCACTTAAATGTCATCTTTCAAATCCAACATAAAAAGCACCCTTACTTACAAAGTTGTTTTAGGTGCCATGGCGCCAAATGGCGTTAAAAGAACCTAAAGTTGGTAAGATTTTATGGCACTCGAAACGGGAACAGTAAAACTTTTTTCATTCAAATTTCTATAATGGTCTATTTGTTTACTTTTACACTTGTCACGATGACTTTAAAAATTTGTGCCGCTTCCAAACTGTAACATTTTAATCTTCTTTTTTTGAAAGAAAGACAAGAAATTTTTAAGACTGTTTAAGAAGCAAGCACACACTTTACTATACTTTAAGTATTATTGAAATAATTTTTAATTTAAATTTTGCCCTAAACTACCATAAGTACTTTCGACATTCGGTAATTGTGTTTCTCATCAATTACATGCGGCAAAATAACGATTACAGAATTAATTTATAAGTTCAGTTTAATTAATAAATAATCTTAATTTATAATGCGTATTCCAATTTCTATCCGTAAGTAGTTTAATACTGGTTATATTTTGGAATATAAGTCTTGAAACAGGACTGGATAAACTAATTATAGCACCACACTCTCTCTGATCAACTACCTTGACGCAGGGACCGGAACCGGTTACCATAACCCGGGTTTTTCATAAGGTTATTTTAAAGGTTGTTTTCAAAACACCTCCAATATGGTTAACTCATGATACGGAAACCTTAATCATTCGGAAACCTTATCGGTCCAGTTAACCCCAATTAACCTCTAACCAGTAACTAACCGCAATGAATTCTGTTAGTGTTTTAATCTGTTTTGAACAGTTCAAACGAAAGTAATCTTTATACGCCCAGGAATTAGACTTAATATTGAATGACCATGGCTAGGAGTTAGGACGTTGTCGCTCGCTGTGGAACCAGGTTTGTTTTGCTCTTAGTGTGGCATCGTTTCTTTATTTCCTTACTATATTTAGGCTAGCCTAACATTTTTATTATCATACATAGAAATGAAAGCGGCGTGAGCGTTTGTTTCTACTACGCTCAAGTTTATTTATTTTTCTTGTAGTTAATCAGTCAAATATAGGTAGTCGTAAATAATCATCATACATGGGTAACTTAGCGCAATTATTCTGATATTATTTAAAAACAAAACATAACTATTAGTCTCAGATTACGAAGCGATAAAATTCAGCAAATAGTGCTATTTTGTGAGTACATCTTGTGACGGCTGTCGGTAAAGTTAAAACTTTTTAAAATCTCGACATTGTTATCCTTTGTAAAACCAACAGCTAATTACCTGCACGAAATAGTACCATAAAGAACAAGAGATATTTTATTAATAACAACAGTATTCCTTTGGCAATAAAGTTCAAATTGTTATAGCATGCACTCAACGTATAACCTTTTGAAATTAAGAACCGAGGCGTGGTCAACCAGGTGTCTGTTTATTTTTCATAATTAAAAGTTGATTTGATTATTGTAGCTTGTGTTAAATTTTGCAACTTACGTAGGTAGATATTAAAAAAAGTGGGAACAGATTTCTTATCGATTTGAGGATATTGTGCAAGCTTCAGTCGCTATGCTACCAAGTACCGGCAACGTTAGCTACACTGTATTCTATTCCCGATATTTCTTACAATCGACAACTGGCCTACTTTTTGGATTTTTAATGCATTTGGATTCTTGAATTTTTAATCCATGCTTAGTTCATACACTACTCAACTACAGCAAAAATAATATAATAAATACCACCCTCTAACTAAGACTTGCAAAACACGCTACCGGAGGCCTATTGCATAATCAGTTGTAGCTTGTAATATTAGCGGAAGTCTCTTTTCAATCCCTTTTATTAGAAAGAGAGTTCCGCTAATATTTTAAGTTACAAAATAAATTATACAATTGTATCCAGGTGGTCAGATCATATTTCATTTCTAAAAGGTTTTATGTGAAATGCGTCCTATTCCAATTTGACCCTTATTCTTAAGACAGTAAATTTGTAATTTATATTTCAGGTTTTTGTATTACTGCATTTCATTTTCTGCAGGTAATTAGCGATTGGGTTTAACAAAAGACACTACAATACTATTCATAGCAGATAAGTTTCAAGTGGAAATCGTGATTTTAAAATGTTTACATTATAAAACGGTGAATAGTTTTTATCTTTCCTTAATTTCTCACATATGCGTCAAGAGTGATAATGCGACAATAAAAGTCTTGTTTATTACCAATCTTAATACGATTTTGCCGGCAATTACTTTCTTTTCTTACCTGGGTGCGTAGCCAAGATGCCAACCGCTCACGCTCACTCGCTAATGAAATGCAACTGTCATTGTCACGCTAATAAGAAAGAGAGATAGAGAGAGGTAGCTACGATACATTATTAAGCGTGAGCGATTGGCATCTTGGCTACGCACGCTGACGTCTGACGTGTTTTCACTTGAGACCGCTATTTGCTACCATTGGCAAAACAAAAGTATGTATTTGAGTTCATTGTAAGCAAGTGCAGCAAGCGGTGCTCCAAATGATTATGACATACTTTGATATTGGATACTTATTATTATATTATTATTTCGTATCTCGTATTATCGTAGTAATGAGCAAAATTTGTATAATCGTACGAGTTTGAGATTAGGGCTCCCGATTACAAGAGTACACGCTGACACGTGGCTCCGTGTACACGAGTCGTGTCTTAATTACACGTGGCCTAATGGCATGTTCCAAACAGGGCAGAAAACCGGTATCGTGTGTGACAACGACATTTACAAGACGTTTCTGTAATGTGTTTAAATTAATTTGAAAATGTACCGACAATAAATGAGTAATTAAACATCTATAATTTATTTTATTACATTACAATATCGCATCTCGAGATACTCTGGGTATAACTTTTTTAAGTAGGTATATTCACGGAAATACTACTAAAATTACAGTCTTTCTCCGGGACCACGGGGGCAATGTCGCCCTTGAAACGTCGGAGGTTTGTTTTCAAAGTTTATACACGATTAAGCCCCGTTTTCGTAAATTTATAATACTAAAATTATAATAACAATATCTAATTATATACAAAATCTAACAATGAACAAGAGTTTTCTACTGATTTTATTTCCTTTAAGAACTCTCATATGTACAGGAAGAATAATTATAATATAATTTGATGGCCATAGAGTTACAATTTTTTTTAAGCTATTGCATAGCTTCTATCGCGGGCCTTGAGCGCGGGGACCGAATCCAGAAATTCCGTAACGAAAAAAAACCTGACGCTCCCCACTCCGACGGACCGAAACCGACTTTATTCACTTTGTTACAAAGTTCTTTATCGAGGAAAGGATATATCTCCAAACGAATGTCGCTAAGTGTCATATTCTATACAAAATATTGAGGACAGTAGCTCTTATTACCAGAGATACGGCGATGTCAAACGTCAAAATAAACACTATTATTATAGTCCCGCCAAAATCAAATATGTTAGTCGCAAACTTATGTTTCTTATTTTAGTTATCATAAACCTATAGTTTCAATGATAAATATTCCTGAATAACCAACAGCTACTGTAAGATAATAAAACCCACATATATTGTAAAATAATGTTGACAACTTTTCTATCAAAAACATTGAATTTGAAAATGAATAATGATCCACAAGAGTCTACAACAAAATATGGGACCACCATTGACGCGGTATTTTCTAGGTATTTAGAGGATATTAAGTCGCAAACTTATGTTTCTTATTTCAGTTATCATAAGTTTCAATGATAAATATTCCTGAATAACCAACAGCTACTGTAAGATAATAAAACCCACATGTATTGTAAAATAATAAAAACATTTTAAACAATATTAACTTTTTATTTGTTAAATAATAGAAAAATTTGTTTTCTTATCGGTCACCACGCTCAAAAAGTGTAACTTGAATTAATATCAAAGAAAAAGAAATACTGCATGAATAAAATAAATAAATAATTATAATTGCATAAGTTGATACAAAATGATATGCAATAGCTTTACCGCGGCAGTCCCCGAGTGCCACACGTATTTTTTGAAATAGTTTTAATGTCTGATGTGTCGGTATTTAGATCGTGTTTATATCGTTTTTCCCTTCCTTTCATTTTAAACAATTCTATATTATGTTTTACGAATATACACATAACAAATACATATAAGGATGGCAAGGGTAGTATACTTTTTTAAATAATGGCTTGCAACTATCTAGGTAATATGCTCCACACAAAGATCTTACTCGTAAACACTTTCTTTGGGCTAAGAAAACCTTATCAGCATCTGATGAGTTGCCCCATATTATTATTCCGTAACAGATTTGCGACGATACATAACCGTTATAGGCTGCCGTTGCTGCCGCCTCAGAGACGGTTGCTCGCAGACGATACAAAATATAATCTACTGGGTACAAAGGGTATTAATATGGGCTTTCCAATTACAAAACTTATCATTCTTAATTCCTAGAAAAACTGCACTTTCCGTTTCATTAAGTTGTACTTACACCATTAAAATCGGCAGATAATCTAATTGATTTGCTATTATAAGTTTGAAATTAAACCAGTTGTGTTTTGGTTAAGTTAACTTTGAGATTATTATTTTCTAACCAATTTGTTACATTTGTTAATGTAGGTACATGTAATAATATTTCATAGAGAACCATCTGTATTTTCTTTAATTACTATGGTTGTGTCATCTGCAAATAGTATAGTGTCATTTTGTGTGGCGCCAGGTAAATCGGTGATGTAAAGTAAAAACAAATACGGCCCTAGTATACTACCCGATGGCACGCCGCATGTGTTAATGATGAACGGCGAATTATACGTTTTGTTAAGGTTTTTAACTATTTTTGTAACTTCTACACATTGTCGCTGTCCATTGAGATAGCTTTTTAGCCAACAGTACGCTTGCCCTCTTATACCGTATTTAACTATTTATATTACTTTAATAGCAATGTTTCATGGCACCCTAGATCCATAAAGCCATCCAGGATCTAGATTTCTGCTCATTCTATGCATTCGTGTACATACACACAGAAAACATAGAAAAGCGGAAGTGTTTACCGTGACACCAATTAGTAGGTATAGGTATCGGGATACAAAGTATCAACTCAAAATATGTGTAATAATAATTTGACTGGATTACGTAAATTGTAAGAATATTAATGTAAAATACCAGACCAAGATAATATAACGCATCGCGGCTTAGACATTGCCGAGATTCATTGTTTATGTGGAACCGATAAGGGCAATAACAATAAGCCTGCACTCGGTCGGTATTCATCTTTGTGCACTTAAATGTCATTGTCTCATGAGAGTAATTAGTAAAAACAATGCAAGTAAAGTTTTTGAAGCAGGAATTTCTAGAGCTGCTTTCAATATTATCATTTTAAATTGCCATAATTTTTATAACGATACCGTCCGTAGTCTGCACGTGCAAGGCCATTTTTTTGTTTTATAAACGAGCCTTTGTTAATATGAGCACGTCGGCTCCAAAAGCTAATCCTAATAATTACCTAACTACTAGATGTGGAAACTTAAGTGGCGAGTTGGCTATATGTTCAAAGTTTAGTGACACCTCTCTACCCCCAGCCCTCATACTGGTGTTGCTCTCGAGCTCTCTTAGATGTCGCTTTTTGTGGGGGCCCATCTTATGTGGGCGAGTCACCGTTTGCCGTAAATTAAATTTATTACCATTTTGTTAGGCAGACGTCTGATTTTATTCTCTATAATACAGTATTTAGTCAACCACCTTCACCTAATAGACCAGTATATTTTAGTTTCCATTAAATCTCAATAGTCTATACACCCTGGCGGTGCTGCCTCTGCATCCCATAACTCGGGCAGGTGCATCATTCGCTCGGTGTACCCCTTACATTTCATTAAATTGTCGAAAGGGTCTCAGCGTGTTGGCTTCGGCTCCGCGTACGCCTCCCAAAGATCCGGAACACAATTGTTCCGTGATGGGAAGACCTACCTATTATGAAGATTTAAGACAAAAGTGCGATATTATTTTTTACTATCGTTGTAGAATTGTTTTTGCTGAATATTTTGTATTTTGATTGTTGTTCACATTGATCATAATATGTACTACGAGTATGTCTAATTTTTTGTTTGTATCCCTACTTTTTATTTTAATTATCATGCACTGTTACTTTACACGCCAAGGGGCCTTACCATGACGTCTTAACGTGATTCAGTTTAGGGCCTAAACTGAGTCGCTGCCATACAACTCAACACAGGTTCCTTACCTGAACCTGAACCTTAACTGAAATGCGTTAAAGGGCATTTTCAGAAAAAAGTGCACCCTTTTAATGAAAATGGGTCCTCAATTTTCCATAAAAAAAATTTTTTGTCAGGTTTGTAACGGCCCATACGAAATGTATGAAAAAAATGCGTTACAAAGCTGACAAAAAAAACGGGACACTATTTTTCTTGTTTCCAATAGTAATCGTGATTCTGGTTACAAAAAACCCAAAACTTCCTATATTCAAAAAGAAATGAAAATGGTACCCTATTTTTGAAAATGCCCTAAAACGTTATGGTAACGGATAAGGATGGGTTAGGTCCGCGTGTATTTAAGATCTGTTTCTACGAGTACCACGGATACTCGGATCTAAATTACACGCGAGCCCGACTTGTAAACTTGGCTACCTAAGTTGTTTAATTATCATTGCACGTGCAGTATTAGACCTATTCGTTCCTACTACAATGGTTTTGAATGTTTTGATTAAATAACTTAACAAAAAATAACCGACGTTAGTCGTAAGACTCGTAAGAGATATTCACTAAATTCGTTGAACAAGTTAAATCCGTCAAAATAAACACTACGAATAACTTTAAATCACAACATGCAAGCAAACGTAATGATGTTGCAGTTTCATTAATTGCAATTTTGTTTAGTACTACACTTTTAATTTTCGAAAGCTTAAGAAATTCACGTAATTAATAGAAGTATATTTATTTATTATAACGTGAATTGAAGTTGTAAGGTATGACATTTTATTTGATGAAATAAGCTAGTTCAATCTAACGGGTTGTTGTGTATTTGAAGAAAAATAAGAAATTATTAACACGTGCCGTCGCGTTGCCGTCTTCGCTTTAATTTGAAAGTGTAAGACGTAGAAACCGCTTGTTATTATTAATACAACTCTAGTGTAACGGCTTATAGTTCAAAATTGATTGAAGTGACAACTATGAAACAAACCTGGGTTATTCTACCTGTTGGACCCAAAAAACAGTGCAAGATACAAATGTCCTAAGTACGAGGTTTTTATATGTCCTTTACGACATTTCTATCGTTCACTGTTGACACGGAATTGTCTTTGCCGATGCCAGCCTCTACTGTTATTAGATATTGAATCTAATTTACTTACACGTAAAGAGTATAATCGTTTGTTATAATAAGGTTAACAGTAACCTAAAGAAAACCCCAAACAAAAACCCTATCGGGATTGGGTTTTGCAGTTAACCGGGTTATGGTTACTGTTACAGCAACATTTCGCTTACCGTTTGTATTCGGTTACTGAATGTTGCTGTTACAGTATCATTGGGTAACAGATATGATTAGGTAACCAACTCGATAGGCTTAAGCCTAAAGAGGGGTTTTCCGGTCCCTGCCTTGACGATAATATTACGCCTATCTTATTCGAAAACATCATTAACACCTTCCCTAAACATTTCAAACTCATGCATTCATCAGGCTATACTAATTTCGTTGGTCATCAATCATTTTCTGATAGGTAACCAATTTCTATCGCCATATGCCGAGATTTTGAGGTCTTTACCTGAGCATCAGAAAAAAAAGGTGACAATAACGCCGACATGGCAGTTAAACCAAAAGACGTCTCAATTTATGGAGTCAGACAATCTAGGGATAGTTGAAATGAATCAATTTGTTCTCGGAAGGCTCGAAGTGACAAAAGTTTCTAACCGAATTATGTCTTTATCAAACGCTTTTGATTCCACCGTCCCAGGAAATAATTAGTTTAAACGAGTCCGTGAGACCGTGACACTGTTGGGAACTATAGATAGAATTTTTGTGATTCGATCTACATATGGCTCATTGGCAACCGATGCCCTGTCTGCAGGTCGCATTCCAGCCTGTCGAATGGAAGTATAACTCACGCGTATCTGATAAACGGACTTGAAACAACCTTCAAACGCAACAAGCTTGACAACTTATTCTAATTCAAATATTCATAGAGTGTGAACCCTTAAAAATAAATTATGCAGTAAGACAAAAATTTTCATTGGATCGAAGTCCCTTTTGGATTGTGACTTCTAAGAAATTATAGATGTTTATCGATTTTTTCATTTTGCGTTTCGGCACCGCCAACGAATGTCGGTTTCTGGTACCTGTTAATTTTTTAGTGTCGTCCGTATCCTTTGGAGCGTCAGTGGCGCGCACCCACACAGTGCAGTGATGAGTGAGCGAGATAGGCTTTATTGATGACCACCGAATTGCTGTCAACAAAAGTGTGGTGCTAAAATAAATTTATTTTTATTCTCTTTGCCTCTTACGAAATTTAGGCTATACCATACAAGGCCCGAATGTTTACAAGGCAGATGGATTGCCAGATGGAATGGGCAGATATTACCGCGCAAGGCCTGTATCGATTCATCTTCATTGCTCATAAAATTCTATGACAGATATCAAGCCAGTAAAATACTTTGACCGAAACAATTCAAAGTTACTGACGCTCTGTTATCAATTGACAGTTTTGGTAGTGAAATACATGGAGCGTGACAGGCGAAACGGCGCAGATAATTCTATCTTCAAAGGTGAGTGCACATATCGAAAACAGTGATAAAAAGTTATCACATAATCCGACTACCGACCGATGTTAAGCTTAACCCCGCCACATATGTCGCACGAGTTAACGCTCTTTTGTAAACCGTATCAAAATTAAGATAATGGATAATGCCCGTCGAAATTTCTACTTTATTATTAGCGTCCTTCCTACAACAGCTGTCGTGTTATATTTTTTGTAGGCGAGTGGGCAGTGACCGGCCGTTATAGATTGGTGCGGTCTTATAAAGCCGACAGGTAATGAGCTTCGAAATTGGTAATGACTATATAAAGTTGCGCATGAGCTAGTGTAATTTCATATTATAACTTTATAACGATATCCTGTTTCTAGTTTGTCATACGGAACGCTTTATGTAAATTGTTTGTCATTGTCAAAGCTTTCCTCGACCCAATTTTTCCATGCAACAGTTTGTTTGTAGTGTCAGTGTAGAAAAACAAGTTTTGCTGAGCTCTGGTTATTATTAATGTTACATACAACGCGGTTCCACGCGTCGACAGATGTCACAACAGCCGCGTTAATGCCGATATTTGTTTGTTTTCTTTCCATATTTCGAATTTCGAACGTTGATTCCCCCAAACTCGTTTCGGAGTGTTGTACCACATCGAATTTCATTTGTTTAATTGAGCAGCCAAATATTTGTTCTGATTTTGTCGTACGTTAATAGTTAGCTCTGTCAATACATCCACTAATAAACGATAGTGCATTCGTGTTTGGATCATTAGGTGTCAAACGATGTTGTGACTTATGCGCGTTGCTTTAGGAAATCATTTGCGCTTGACGAATTTTAAACCGTTGTAGGTGAAATTGGTCAGTTCAATTGGCACCGTAGTATCAATTATTGAGTTAGAGCCGGGTAATGGTGCTAATTTACTTCTCGCTTAGTTCTGTTCTGTCGTGTCGCTTTATTTCACGCCTGTAAATGCACATACATAATTGAAGTTATACTATTATCGACCACATTAATGTTCAATTAATTATCGTGCTTTATTACATTATTAACTAGTTACATAAATACCTACAATATTTATATTATGGAATTTGTATTATTACATAGGTGTGTAAAGTGTTGCGTTTAAGATACGAATATTTTTTTATATTCTAGCTAGCAATTCGTAAACCGATCCGATGAGTGTGAAAAGTTATTTTGGCGTAGGCTCATAAAAGTCTGTCACCATTTTTAGTTTCCAAAAACGCGTGATTCTCCACCGTCTATAAATCCTCAGTAAATGGACGAGTAGTTTCACAATAAATATCTGATCTAACACCGTCTTCCTGCCCACGCCCATAATTCAGAGAGAATTATTGGTATAAATTAAATAAACATTTCAAGTGAGACATTTACAACGAACGTCCAAGTCACTGCGAAATTATTTATAGAAGTGAATTAAGCTAGTGCCGGATAATTAGCAGCTCGTACTGCTTACCTTTATCAAAATATATACTAACAGCGGTTTTGGAAATGTTATGTAAATATCCGCACACGAACAGCCCATGGATATAAAGTATTACAGATGTCTATTATTTGCTTTTCAAATCCATTATTTTTAGTATTTAGCGGTTGTGGTTCGGATCGAGCGGGTAGCCTGTTTTGAGCGGCCATTTAATCTTTGTCCGTCTCTAAACAGACAACTTTACGATAAAAAGTAAGATTTTATGATACCGTATTCTCTTGAAACACTGTTCATCTTGGGTGGTCAAGTAATAGTCGATGTGATTCCTTGGTCTAATAACACTTGATGTGTATTTAGCTCCAGCCGGTTTCCCTTTTTAATGTTTATTTTCATTTCATACAACAGAAAATCTTATTTGAGTGCCCAATTTTGACAGTTGTTCGAATAATGTATCGCGTTTTGAAGAAGTAATGTAAAGTAAATTTTAAAGTAGCAATGATAACTTTTTGAACAAATATTGTAACGAAACATTGTCTGTGAATAGCATAACAAAAACATGAAGTTAGCATGTTAAGAAGAGCCATTCTGTTTAATGTGGAATATCTTTTCGAATTTCACTCGATCACTTTACGTTTTTATCATCTTATTTCAATCTTCAACTTTTTAGCCATTTCGGCAAATCACTTATGTCCTTTAGTGTTCCAGCTGACATGATATTTCATCCCGCAGACATCTGTCAAGTCGAACAGGATCAACTTCGCTGCTAGCTTATTAATTTCTCTTTGCTCCCGTTTATTGCCCGTTATTGGATTATTCCCGTCGCAACTTTTTCCTTCCTGAGTGATCTAAAATAAGATTCGTTGCTCCGTTTTATTTAAATCTTGTTAGTTCGTTTAGTATCAGAGTTGAACTTTTTTGACGTGGACATATATTGGACAGATGTGGATACCAACAAGCCTATTAACCCAGAGGCTATTTTTGACTTGGAAACGAATATGACCAGTTTGTCAACGAGCTTCGGGCAAGGTATACATTCCGAGCCTTAAGTTTTATACTCTTTGCACAAACAATGTTGTTAACAGTATTCTGAAGCCAATAAATTTCTCCGGCCCGACCATTGTCTGTTGCAATTGTCATTTGCTGTCGATAAAATATGTTTCCGTTAGCCGGCCAATTGTTCATTAGATACCTAATACACGAGGTGTGTTGATATATTCGATAAAGATACACAATAGACAGGAGCTATTTGTTTTTTGTCCATCCATTTGTCTTCTAATAAATAATTTGTCCAAAGAGTAGCGGTATCTAACTTTTGTTCTATTCAGTATTCATTGAGTTGGATAAGCGTACTAGGTCTGACAGTCATTCATAATCTCGTTGTCAATACTGGTTTATGTCATCTCCAATATTTCGGTGTCCCTTTTGCTAAGTTCATATTATGTTTATTAATAATAATAAAATTATTTAAGAAGGAAATTTAGACGATAGCAGATAATGCGATAACACATTTTTTTATAAGAAACTTCTCAGTCAAAAGAAAAGTAAGATAGAAACAATTAAGTCCTCAGCGAAAAAGTTCTCTCCAACTCCGTAACTAAATACGACGAAAATCACTTAAGACCCTTAAGACTGAGCATTGCAATCCTCCCCAAGTTTTTATACGTACAAAAAGTGTCGAGAGAAACGGTGGTTGAGTGTCATACATTTTGATGCCACCGTTTTTGTCCCCCCTTGTTATTCTCGAAACAAAAACTGCTGTTGTTCGCCTGTCGACGGTTTTTGCCAACTTGACAAGTTACTCCACGGCACAACTTTAATTTGTCGTAAATAATTACCTCTTTATTTGTCTCGATGTTTAATTCCTTACAAATTATTGAAATTTATATCGATTGTGTAATTTAAAGCGGAAACCGAGCAAAGCACGGAAATACTAATGAGAAAATTGAATTAAACAAGTGTCTGATTTAAGTGAGGCGTAATTGGACGAGTTCTAGATAAAGTGGGTTGTCCCATTACTTTACATAGCAAATTACGTCATAAATCGGGTCGCTAAGATTGTTGCAACCAACTTAGTCGACGGAGACAAAAAAGAGCTCGCCATTTCAGTAATTGGCTTTTATCCAAATTAGCCGGAGAAGGTCCTCTGAAATAATAACTTTTCACAATCTTAACAAAACATGTCAGAGGGTGAAACAACGAAATGAACTGTCAACTGAGACGTCCAAATCCAATTATTCTTGGGCTTACAAACGCGGAGATTCAAATTAACCTGGTCTCTTCCCTTTTTACAAGCTATCGTCGGATTCAGCGAAGTTTAATCGGAATTTCAGTTGTGATACTTGATTAAGCCTCGTTTTAATTTACACCTCTGAAAGTAGGCGCCATTTGCACGGGCATTTAACGACATTCCCAAAATAATTAAAGTGGTGCCAACCTCACTGGAGTATTTTTGAAATTCCACCTCATCATCATACTATGGATTATATATTAATTGGTTTTAAAATAGTCCCAATTTCTATCAAATAATTGTGTTCACATTTTTCTGATCTTGGATATTTTTAGTTCCCAATCAATCTGTTCTGAAAACAAAATTGTTGTTTTTATTAAAAGAAATTACTTTCCAGAGATTGTTTAGGCTACTGTTTGTATCAGTTTAATATATTGTCTTATTAGATGTTCACGGTCTTAATGGTTTTTTACTTAATTGTTATTTTACGATAGTTTTCATATATCCTAAATTCTTTGTTGCAAGAGCTAACTAACTAACTAGAGTCAAATATGACGTTTATTTAACACTTTTACAGTCTGTGCGATCAAAATCTATAGAACTTAGCATAGAAGCACTCTCAATTTGAATTTAAATACCAAATAAGCTTCGTGGTTGTATGTGTTAGTGGTTTAATTTTTTTTGTCGCATAGGTTCAGTTTTGTATTGGCTTGTGAAAGGAATAATCTTAGAATATGGCTGGCAAAATATAAATTTTCTTGATATACTTAAAATTTTAAAAGTAATGTAGAATAGCGAACCTGATTATGTAGAGGTCGATTAGATCGACGATTCGATGAATGCTATATGTCAAGTGGTCGTACTTTAAAATTTGACAACAACTACCAGCAATTCTTTGTAGGTATTAATTGCGTAAAGTTAAAAAGAACATTGATAAAAACCATCTCACAGAATTGTCAATGAGGATTGAGGAAATGTCTTCGCCCACCGGGCGTCGCCGCAGGTACCCAAATTCTCAGTGACGGTAGACCTACTGATCAATCAACCCTAAACCCTAACTGACGTAAACGTCGTGACAGATGGAACTGTAATTGCTGGCCGTTTTTTTAAGGCAGATTTTTTTAGGACAAAAATCGGAGTCCAAATGAAGCCGCGTGTACGATTGATGGGACTTGAAGACAAATGAAAAACGAATGTTACCGGGCTGCGCTTGATTATTGCAGAGTAGGGAGTTGTAGAGGGAAGGTATCGGGAATTATAGATCAGCTATTGTTCTTTGTACTCGTTCAATACTAGAGGAAATAAATGTCTTTTCTTGAGTAGGTATTCAGATAAGTTGTGCACAGATTTTAGAGCAAAACTTTTCAATCCTATGGCTAATAGGTATTAATAACTTTTGTATCGTGAAGTTATTTGTTTACCATTAATTCCAAAGTTTCAACACATGTTACACTGGTCATTGTCGCGGACAAGTATTTTAATATTAATGAGCATGTGTTAAACGTTTTAATGTAATAGAAGTAATTATTTTGTCACAAAGTACTGAGGCCGAAGTACGTCTTAACGCGATTCAGTTGACGACCTAAACTGAGTCGCTTCCATACAACTGAGCCTTAACTGAATCGCGTATAGACGTCATGGTAAGGTCCCTGGTCAATAAAAAAAACTCCGTTAAACGGATAAAGGTTCTGCCGTAAAACTAAGCTTTATTAACTCCGGGCAAAACTTCGTCTCTAAGATAATTTCTCTTTTTTTTATTAGAATATCTCTCACTTATTTTATTCATTCACAATACGCGGCATAACCAACCATTTCAACTTCAGGTGTTGATGGCCGCAGATTTTTCATAGATTTGACTTTTACTGCCGGACAGATGTTAAATAAAAACTATGTCAGTAAAACTTTGTATAGTTTAGCCAGTAAAATAGAACTGGCGCAGTACTCAGTTATTAAATACAATTTTTAATTTAATATTTTTTTTTCTTACAAAAACCAATAAAATTACGTTAAAACAGATGTCTTTAATTAACTACCTACCTGAAGGATAGCATGTACTTTTTTGGTACCTACTCTGCATAATCCTTATTAAAATTTCTCTGGCATTCCGCACTCTGGCAGGTGCAACCGCTGTTACTCAGACCCTCGGCTTTCCCGATTTGAGTCGAGAAAAACTCGCAAGATTTACGACCGCTATACTTTGCCTTCGAGAAAAACTCACCCCTGGTGCCGCGATTTCCGAATTCGGGATTAAAATCTTTTAACCTTTAAAGGAGTTTTGGGAATGCCCATTTTGGCGCTCTCGGGTAGTTTTTTGGTATTTAAGTCTGATTTAATTGAAATGAGTGTCAAGATATTTTCCGAAATATTCTTTGTTTATGGAATATATTTTATTTTATTCGTATGTGAAATACCCATATAGCTTTCCTCGCGCTTAGAAAGTAATTACCTTTATTTATCTTCACTTAATATATTTATTTAAACTCGAATGCACAAAACACAGAAAATTTTACAAATGGCGGACTTAAGGATGACTTACAGTAGGACGGGACGGGACGGGACAGGATGGAACGGGACGATCTGTCAGTTTCTATAGAAAGAATCACATGATATCTCGGGGTCCTCGGATGTCACGTGACGTTTTCTACAGAAACTGACGGATCGTCCCGTCCCATCTTGTCCCGTCCCGTCCAGTTCTAGTGTGAGACATCCCTTAATCATTACATACCTCTAAGCAATTCCCTAAGTAATTATAAAATTTACTACCCTCCCCCATACTGCATTGAAATTTCTGAAAACACCGCCATTTTAAAATCACTGCCGCTCCACAGGGGTATAAATTTGATTTTGAATTTCTAGAAAAAGCCCCTAACCGACGGTGCCAAAATTTACGACCGATCCAAGTGGGGTTTTGTTTTTACCGAGCTGCGACCACAATTTAAACTGGGAAATGTGTACGCATGCTTGGGGTAAAAACTTTACTGCTTTTTACCGCTTACTCCAATCTATAAGCGAGAGCGATTCCAATTGATTTTTTGATCGTGAGTCTTTTATTACAATTTTCAATTATCGGTCTTAGATCCTCTGTTATTTAACTTCATACCAAGATGAATTATTTGAAATTCAAACTAAATCTTAATCTAAGACGTAGGGTACATAAGTATGTATAGTGAAAAGTTACAAATCTATAAACCTGTTAGTCAGTACTCAGTCAATAGCCGACCGGCATATTTGACTCTATATTTTCATATTTTAATCTTAAGTCCTTTTTGTAGTAAACAATTCCCACAGTTACGCGAATATTTACTTGAACTATTTTTGCACTAATATTTAAGTTATTTAGTTTACTACTACTATGTTTAAATCTATGTGAAGATAAATAAGAATCTTCAATTTCCAATCGCTTTTAACTTGCAGACACGAGGGTTCCTTTAAAATTTTGCTCAAAGTTTTTGTGTTTTCGTGAATTATTGCGTTTATAATAAGGGAACAAAAGTGTTTGGAGCGTCCAATCAGAATACTAAATGAGCATGCATTTTTTACGAGTCTTAAAAATTACTGGACAATTCATTATATCGAACCTTGATTGTGTTATATTTTAAAATATTTTCCTCTTTTTCAGAAGTGTCACACAAAAAACAGAAAGTGAAGTATTTCCCATATGAGTCCTTAAAACTTGAAATGCCAGACTTTTTTGTTGCTTTTTTCGTTTCCATCAATTCCTTTATAATATAGATTCAACAAAGCCCTTTAATAAAGCAGACAGTATAATTTACAAACTGACAATTTCTCATCCACACATTATTACATTAAACCATCACTATTAATTAAAAACCGGCGTTAAATAAACAACCATGAATCCTTCAACAAAATTACGTGACTACAGCGATCGCACAACACAGCAACTTCGACTACTATTCTCGCAAAATTTCAAACTAACTGAAATTGCATGCATAAGGTACACGTGCAAACTAGTTCGGTATCACAAGCCAGACGCTATCAATAATGATTTACATCGACTGATTGAGTTGTTGGAACAAGTGTAATATTATTAATCGAACATACGAAGTACACAGGGGTCAAACACAAAACGATGTTCAGAATAATTCCGAAGGACTTTCTCAAAAGTTAAGGGCTATGAAGGTTGATTTTCTTATTGAACCCTTATGCACATTAAAAAGTACTCCTTTTCTATTGCATTGTATGGCAAAAATCATGACTACATGTACACAAGCTGTTAACTATTGGCCACAGAAAAGATTAGCTTTACAGTTCAGCTGAACACGCACTTTTTCTTTCCTGTGGTCAATAGTTTACTGCTTTTGGACATGTAGTAATGATTTTCATCATACAATGCTATAGAAAGGGAGTAACCCCTACGTGTAGATAAGGCTTAAATAAGAAAATCAAGCTTTATAGCCCTTAACTTTTGAAATGTCCACCGGAAATACTCCAAACATCGTTTTGTGTTTGACCCGTATAACGGGAACACAGTACCGCGACTTTTAACTCATAAAGGAAACATTGCATCCACATAAATCTAGGGAGAGTAGTTCCTAATAAGCTCTTTATTGTAGAGAAAACTGTTTGAGTCAGACCAAGTTAAGTTTGCATCGATTTTGATATTATTTGCGCTACGCAAATGTTATTTGAAACGTCAAACTTCCATGAAATTATGACGTTTCACAGTCTCACTTGAACTTGACGTTTCACTTTCACAGTCTGGGCTATCAAAATCGACGCAAGCTTAGTCAAACTCTAATACCGTTCTGTAAAAACAAGTAACAGAGGCGAACTTATCAATTAGAAATCTCTTTGAGCTACGAACGCAGTACGGAGAGTTGTGCAAACGGGAGAATTAAACTATTTTCTTTACTCCAATAAAATGTGTCTGTAAGAGTATTAGTAAAAAACTCATTACGTGAACAACTTTTAAAAGGGAATGCATTAACATCTAAAATAAGTAAAGATAGCAAAATTTTAAGTCAAAATATAATTACAACATTTAAAAACATTAAAGCTAAGTATAATAAAGTATGACTCGTCTGATTTACGAAATAATGTTAAAACCCCCAGCGGCTTGAAGCCATCAAGCACCAATTAAGGTATCATTATATATACCGCCATTTAACCAAACAGATGACAAAAAGAAGTTCAAAGCCCGGTATTACGACACCAGACCACATCGCCTGTAATGAACTGAGGTTTTCACGCACGTACGGGTTCCGACGGCGACAGCGCGAGATTTGAGCGATAAAAAAGTGAGAAAGGACTGTGGTAGCACGTTTGTTTGCTTAAAGGAAATGGAGGTTAGGAACGAGTGAACTATGAAGACAATATTTGGGGGATTCTAAATAAGGCGTGAACTTCCGTTGGATAGAAAAGTGACCAATGACATGATGACTTTTCTAAATAGTAGGTATTTATCAAGTGATTCAGTATTGAAAGTGGAATGAGAATAATCTACAAAAAAAATACTACAGTCAGTTCCTGGAGTACTTCATGTGTATAATTAGCATTTTTTTTTTTTAAATTAGGATAATTACACGATTACAATTTAGAAGCGTGGATAAGATGAAATGAAATATAAATTCTAATTACATTTACATTGAAACACAGTTAGAATAGTTCAACACTGTAAACGTTTCACAAGTAATGATTCCACGAAGGGTGAAATCTCCAATTAATAATGAAATGCAGATATATCCCTAAGTTTCACTGAACTTGCATATTAATTTGCCAAAACTTTCAAAAGGGGGAAATCAGCAAACAGCTCAATAAGTTTGCTCCAAAACGAGGGGCACATTAATTACTATCGTAGTACCTATGTAGTAGTATGACGAGATGATTTTCTGGAGACTTTATGTGTTGGCAACCCCAACAGAACATAATTTTATATTCATTCACTCTTTCCTTTCATTCACTACTTCCCTCGCTCTATAAGTGTGCGCCATTGCTTACTGTACTGACTGTGTGTGTAAAATGTGATTAAAATAAGTACCATGTAAATGAAGCTGTTTCCTTTGACTTCGACCTCAACTGCACCAGCCCCATGGCTCCCCTGAACATTATGTAAAGTCGCTATTAGTAAATTGTACAAGTTCTTGTTTGCTAACTCTACTTTGTCACTGAAGCAGAAAGTTTGAATCACTAACAAAATTCCAACTCACCTTCCAGGCTATGCATCTGTGATAATCTTTGCCCCTGGATAGGTGTGCGCAATCCTAGTTACCTTCAAGAAACTCCTTGAAGATTATTTATGTCGCTCCCTCAACACAATTTTTGGTGATCGTGTTTTATTTTATTTATTTTTTGTTAAATTAGTGTTATTATTGTAAATACTTCCGTAGGTCAAATTTTTTTCACTTCCTTCTTTACCGTTTTAGTACTAGTTAGTCATCGCTCTCTAGCAATAATACCGCCTGTTGTCTGCATCTAGGTAGTTTTTTTTGTGTCTTGTAATGTGTTATTTCTATGAGAAGTACAATAAAGAATATTTGCATTATATTGTAATATTATCCCTTACTGCTACTTGTACCATCCGGGATTAGCTAACTAACCTGGAGTTACGCGTTTTAATGTATGGAATTTGTCAGCTATCTGCGCATTGGCTAATCCTGGTTAGCGAAAGTGGCCCTTGTTAGATAAAAAACTTCGATTCAGACTGGGACAGGTTTAGAAGTTATTTTTACCAGCAATTTTGCATAGAATACCCAATAATTTGAAGGTAAAGGGCCCGAGGATAAACGGATTTACAAGGGTACTAACCCTTTCGATAAGTACCCCAAATTGTAGGGTCATTTTATTTATTATCGTTCTGGTTTCGAGGATGTATTAGGGAAAATTTAGATATATTTTTCATAAGAATTTCTTTTAATCGGTATTAGTCAGTAGAAGCAGTTTGGAAATCGATTATATTGGTTGAAAACTTATTTCTATTTTTATTTTTCATATTAAATTGTTTTTCTCTGGTTCTTCAAGAATTTGTGTTTATTTAATAACGGAAATAGTTAAAAAAACAACAATTTATAGGAATTATTATATTTTCTAACTACGATTCATCAGTTACGCTTTTATTTCTTTTGAACACACCTTCTCAACAAGCGACATTTAATTAATAAAGGTGTGTGTGTATGTGAAACAAGCACTAAAGACTTATGCTATATTTACTTTTCTCTTTACCTCTCTAACTTTATTCCCGGTTTAAACTTATTATGAACCCAATTACAGAATACCTGAATAAAAGCAAAATTTACGTTTGTAAGTGTCATTTAAAGCACTTTATTTGTTTGGCCATAAATTCAGGAATATTAATAGTACTAAGCGAGCACAAGTCAACTTTTGCACGGACATTATTTGTGTCTGTCTCGTGCCGCGAAAAAAACGAGCCAAGTCTTTGATATAGCTGCGACAAAACCCGTGGCAAATGCTTTGGTGACAGTTAAAAATAATGCAGAGTTCATTTACTTGTTCAATTCGTTTGGTTGCGATGCTTAGTTTTGTTGTATCTTGTACTTGACATTTATAATTTTCATTTTTTTTTCTAAACTTGTTCATTTATTTTGAAAAGGACCGAAGTGTCTGAAAAGGATTTTACACTAAAGAAATAAAAAAATATTGTGGGACAATCTTACTCAAATCGACTTAGTCCCACGGTAAGCTCAATAAGGCTTGTGTTGTGGGTACTAGACGACGATATATATAATAGATAGATACATACGAGTATACTATACATAGAAAACATGTATAAAACTCTTGGGTTATACAAGGACTTCGTTCAAGATTTTTTAGTTCAGTTGAAATTTTTGATGATCTTATAAAGAAGTACTCGTATTAACCCACAGTAATATTTTAAAGGCCGGTAAAGTATAGTAGGTATAGTTAAGTTGGTATTTAGTAATAAAAAATTTGTAAGTAAGTTAGCCAATAAATCATTGCCTATCTCCAAGCATAAATATTGAACAGCATAAAACTACTTTGACTTAGCCTCACGTACGTTTGAAACTGCATATTGAATACTCGATTGAAGATGTCATAATACCCATAATACATCTAGCTTGAGTATCGGTTTTCCATTATGTGCTGGCCACCTAACTACCATTCTAGAATATGCCAGCCACTCCATCAATCAGAACCATCAATTTGCATCCAATAGCACCAACGGCAATTATCATGCTTCGGCCAATTTGCCTCAAGAATTGTTCAAAGTGCATAATAATTTAAAAGCTAACTAAAACATAGCTAGGGGCGCCAATTTTCATCTCTCACTCTATAAATATTGCATGTCGTGCTTTTTCATTTGTGTCAGAACTAGTGTTGTAGCATTATGAATATAAACATCGGCGAATATTGTTTTGTTAGAAATTGAGACAGAAGCAAAATTTATGCGGTAATGTATTTTGTGTCATATTTAGCTTTACATTACAAAACTTAAGCAAATGCTGTTTTTGACAATAAAAATACACAAAATAGTGAATGTGGAAGAATAAAAGATACTCGATGGTGTCAGTCAGTTTAAATTAATTTTTATACGTCGTAAGATTTCTAGATACTTATGTATTTTTAAAATAAAGTTTTAGATTTTTAAAACACATTAAAACGCTGCTGTAAAAAGTGATACACAATACAGTCAATATTAGTACATTATTGCAGAGGCCGGGAAAACGAATTTCGTGGATGAGTATTTTTTCGAATCCACGAAATTATATTTCCGTCCGAGGCATATATAGTGCTTTTCTCCAAACATGAAAGGAAATAAAATGTATTCTTGCATAAGATTTGAAAGGAAAAATAAGGTTCCCGCCTAAATTTTCTTTAAATGCTCGGTTGTGTTCATAAAAAAAGTTGAAATGTCTTTAGTTTTACTGAGCCGTATCTACACGACCTTGCGATAGAACGAGACAACCAAGTATTTGTTCTCATTCTCTCTAGAACTACTACACTACTACAAAGCCAGCCCAGACGGGGCATTTTAAGCACGATATGATCAGATTGACAATTTGATGTCAGAGTCCCGTCTGTGCAGACCGTTTGGTCGCGGCTAAAGTATATTTGGCTGTTTTAATTAGAAAACTCCCGTGAGTATCAGACATATTAAAATTCTCATAGCGGGTTACTCACGTCAATAAAGTCGAAAATAGCTCGACATGTTTCGGAACAATCGGAACAGTCCGTGTTCCTTTATTTTCGACTTTATTGACGTGAGTAACCGGCTATGAGAATTTTAATATATTTGGCTGTTTGCAATATTGATAGTCCAAATATTAAAAAAAAAAGTAAAAAACAATACAGTAATGGATTTTAGTACAACTTCATGGACGCTAAAACGGTAAAATAATGAATTCGATTTTTTTTTAATTTGAGTCGGTACATAAGGAGGTTCTTTTCGTACCAATTTTGCTACATTCATGTGAACATTTCCGAGCAAATTGGAGAAAAGATATTTTATTGCTCGTAACTTATTCAATTATTCAATAGTTATTCTTTGGACAGCTCCCAGGAACGTCCCTTGCAATCTTGTTACCATATTCTCCATTTATTCATAAACTTTACACTATTTTATTTCACCCTGTCACTGTCTTTGTTAAGTGTACTGCCAATTAGTTATGGTGCTTATAAATATAGTGTTGCACGCTGTTATGAGTCTTTGAAATTGGCTAAGTAATACTTTTGCCATTTACGTGTAGTAGCTTGGCTTCAATATAGGTTGACTGAAAGAGATCCCTCATAGGGATAAGTTCGAATTTGGATTTTTTTATTTGTTATTTTTTGTACCCTAATGCCTATGTATATAATAAAGTGTTTATTAGGTTAGGTACCTACTTATAACTTATTACAATCAATGAAAAGCCAAAACCAACGCAGACAGAATGGAGAAATCTGTAACAGATACTTTTTGAACGTAATTAAGCACGGTTTAGAAAGGATTTTTATATCAAGGCCGACAGGGAAGAAGAAGAGGTTATAAAAATTAACGATTTCTTGGATTGCAGACGTCACTGGTGAAAGTGGTGAAGGACAGTATAGGTACATATGCTTACTAAATTTTAATATTAAAAATTGCAGTTCTCAATCGATTTTGCATGATCATTTTCCCACAGTCATAGGCCTTCAAAACTTAAATTCAATTTTTCACGTCACTCTCGTGATTATAATATCATTATAAACCATACAATCGAAAGCACTTGTGTTCTACCCGTCATCGGATCTTCAAATCATCACTTGACCCCAATCGCCGTGTTTTGATGCCTTGTACGGCATCGGTGAGAATTATTTGTGCTTGCCCTTAGTTCTACGTAATCGTAGACGATAGCGACTGCGCGTTTCGATAGTATTTGCATCTTGCTCGTTCTTAAATGTATGCTCACCATGAGTTGTACGTAACCGAACTCGGTAGCGACTGGGGCATTCGAAATTATGTCTGACTCGCTCCTGGTAGAGTAGTAGTAGGAGCGAGACGGACATACTTTCGAATGCCGCAGTCGCTATTGAATACGGTTACGTAAAAACTCTAATCCATTATCTGTTGGCAGGCTATTGGCCAATTATTACTGAATTACGAATAGAGATGACGTCCAACCATGACGTCTTATATGTAACGCGATTCAGTTGACGACCTAAACTCAGTCGCTTCCATACAACTGAGCCCAAAACAGCCTTTTTGGGAAAATCACTATCTGGAAAGGCATTTTCAAACTTCATATTAATTTAAACGGACTCCTAAAGTCGTCCATTTATACATAATATTCAGCTTGCAAATCGCTTTATAATCCATCCTGTTTAGCATGTCAACTATTTTTCCATCCGCAACTTAAAAGATGCATTGGAACCAAATCATTATTTTCACAGTAATGTTGCAGTCGCATGTAGTTCGTGTCACCCGTCACACATTTCCTAGAAGGCTTTCATTTGCTGCACAAGCCTTCGATCCATGCATGTAGAGTGCCTATAGTGCATGAATGTACAAAAACCACGCTAAGGGAGCTATTTCCATTTGTGTTTATGTTCAGGACTCCCCGCGCGCCGAGTTTTATTGACAACATAAATACTTCACTCGGACCTAAGAATAAATAGAAGGGTACTATAAAAAAAGTTTTGAAAATCTTTAATCATTTGTCCAAAACCTTTTCAGTAACTCTAGGGAGTTAACACGGGTCTGAATTTTACACATCACTGCAAACGAAAGTTAGATAATTTATTCATATACCTACCTATTGGAGAACACAATTGTGTCACGCCTGCCAAAACGACGCCTCAGCTTCTCCGTGCCAAAATCATCTTAATAAAACTAACGTTAAAACCCTACTTAAACTTAAGGTCGTAACTGTCGGATTCTCCTATAACAATATGTCATTTTGTAAGACTAAAACCGCCAAGACAAAAGGTCTTATCTTCATACGAATCTCAATATTACATGAAACTTTTTGTCGTAAATGGGGCCGTCCGCAAACCGGGGCGCATTACAGAGTCAGTGAGCAACTGTTCCTGAACAGTAACGAGATGCATCCAAATTGCATTTCCGATGCGCTCACGATTCTAATACCGAATTTGAAATCGGAATCAAACCACGTACGTGTAATTATTACATTTGACTTGAAGACTTTGGCGCGCGTATCAAATCAGATGATTAATTTACTCTTAGTTTGAAATTATAGTAGGCATATTTTTTGCATGTGACAAAATCGTTCGGTTCACTAAACTAGCTGCAGTAAATAAGGAAGAATACTGTATTTTATCAAATTGTTAATTCATGTACATTTACAAAACTTTATTCGCGCTTAAAGGTCGATGTTCTAAAAGGAAAATTTCGTATGCGTCGGTGTGTTCAATTACCTAACGTTTAAGAAACTAAACACGATCTACATTTTTATTTACATATCTAAACTATATCATAACTCCGGACTACTGTAATATCTCAACCCATCGTGGCATATTTGAATCGCGATCAGTTCTAATAGCGTTTTAAGTCTGCCGGCACGTAGATTCCTTGTAAATTGGCGTCGTTTGAGATCTTAATTAAGTCGCTACAGTTTTTAGCCCTCCGTCCCATGGGGAAACAGCGTAAGTCGCCTGCTTCAACTTATTAGTGGCGTAACTTACAAATGTTGCAATTTTATGTTGTAATAGAATGAAGTATTTGGGAATATAAGGAAGGCATTCAAAATGTATTCGAAAACATTGCATTCGTAGTTGGATCATTGTTCTGAAGCAAATGGATGGATAAAACGGACTCAATATTTTTTACTAGACAAATTAGCAAACGGTTGCAATGGACTTGATAAAATATAGGTACGTGTTCATATTCAGGGCTTACTTATACTTTTATAGACGGTAAGTATGCTTACCAGATTATTATGATTCTGAGAAACAAAGTTCTTCATTTCAATGTACTTAGATTATCTTTCACGGTTTCTCGACATCTTTTCTGAAGGTACCTTTTGACATTCATCCAACACTTGTATTTAAGATTGTTACAGCGTAAGCGACATTTGTACTTACGCCGTTGCTCTTACGACTAGATACTTCGTGAGTGTAGGCTTTCCTTCCGTTAGTCTAGAATGTTTACGTGACTCGTGATCTCAGTAGACTTTTAAGTATTAATTGAGAACGTCCGATCTTAAAGCGAAATCAGAATGAGAAGAGTCGTAGCTTGTATAGGAGCTTATACAAACGACATCTTCTATTTTTTACAACCTCTATCTAGTACCTAAAAGTTCACTCACTAGTAAACAAATGACGCTCAAATATGTGCAATAAATCACTCAGTAAAACAATATGCAATTCGAATAGCGCGCAAGAAACCGTTGCAATCTCGAACGTATTCAAATTTGAAAATGGAACGCAAAAAACTCCAATATATTTGGAACGAAACTTATCTTCACTCAAACAAAACGGTGAACTCAATATGCGAGTCGGGAATAGTTGCCAAGTCTTGCCTCCTAGGAACGGGGGGAATTTTAGGCACGCGAAGAGGCGTACCATTGGTAACAGATACCGAAGCTTGGCACTCGAGATGCCTCTTGGCAAATGTTTGGCAATGCCAAGCGATGTAACAGCGATGCGAACCTACTTGCGACACGCGCGTAGCTATGTTCAGCGGGTTTGATTGTAAACAAAAGCTAGAAGAAAGTTTGATTAAGTAGGTAAGTAGTTTCTATTTTTAACAACCTAGGCATAAAATTGTGTATGATAGGTTAGTCCAACAACGTTCCATAAACACTAAATCTGAAAGAACTTAAAAGATATAAAATATATTTTCATAAACACTCAAATAATATCAATACTTTTCATTTGAATAAGTAATTTGTACTTACGGTCGTAGGTAAACATTTGGTCCAAATAACCGGATCGAAGTTATAAACATTGACTGGAGGTACTTGGGGTGCTAAGTGACGAAAAACAAAAATATGCACTAAAACAAAGAGAGAGGCATACTGCCCTTTTCTTACGCTCGTATTGCCGCTTCGAAAAAAGGGGGTAGGTATAGGTTTTTTTATCCATTGCGCAATTTGGTTTGTCAGTCTATCGATATAAAAAATGGTCCTGGTCAACAAGGGCCACTCTTCTATTGAAATTATCTCAGCGTTTGTACTATAGAGTGTTTAAGCTGACATGATCTGTGCCACAATGCTCACCCTAGACTTTTCCCTCCCTTAACAAAAGGGGGGTTATGGGTTGTTTTGCCAGTTTCCATAGGAAGGTCGTTGGCTAACTAAATTGGGTTATGTTATGTTATTTCTTTATAGCCTTGTGCGGATATGAGATATTTTTCAATTATGAATCGAGGTTAGTGGAGCAGGGATTTAGGTTTCTGAGTAGTATGTGTATTATCTTGTATCTTGTAGTATGATAAGTTATGTCATAACGCTTATTGTGGCGGCCAGTATTAGCATGGATATTGACGCATTTGCATATGAAACGTGATTTGTTTTTATGACATCAGGATAACATTGGTGAGTGAATGAGATAGAAGTAGAACATATAAACAAACAATTGATAAGCATTTAAGGCGTAGCTTTTGTTAAAAATAATAATATTAATATGTCCAGCCGTATTTATTATTAGGAGTAAAATATGGCGGTCAAGATGTTTAAATCCGTTCAGATAAACACAAAAGGGCCGTTGCCCTTTTTAGCGACAATTAGCTGTTTCCACGTTAAAAACTGTCTGTTTTTTTTTTTTGGTAGGAGGTAAATGCCCAAAAATATGAATTACCTTATCAGTACAGTATACTTGCTATTTCCCTGGTTAGTGACTGTAAACTTACCTACATTATTTAACTCAAAACACCGTGACAGCAGAGTGGTCAATCGCGTGACAGAGTGGTGTTTTCTAGAAAACTACCTACGACTGAAAAAAAATCCTTACCGACATGAATAGAACTATGAAATAGTCTACTTCAAAAATATGAGTATATTTTTCAATTTTTTTTTTGGATTTGGTTGTCGGTGTAGACACACTACTCACCTCCGCCGAACCTCTGCGAGAGCAGCGGCAGCGGCAGAGGCGGCGGAGAAAGCAAAGGTGGGAAAGTACAGTGGTCTTGGACTCTTGGCGCCGAATATAATTTTGTTCCTTTCGGCATCGAGACCTTTGGTCCGTGGGGCCCTAGCACTCTGACTCTCTTCAAAGACCTATCGAAGATACTCAGAGTCGCCACAGGAGACCCAAGAGCTGGCAGCTTCCTCGCTCATCGGATCAGTTATACTTCTAGATTTAAAATTGTTTTTTAATATGTTTTAGTTTAGTTTCTTAAAATAAATTATATTATTAACTAGCGTTATCATTTTACACATGTTGAAAAATCGATAAAATCGGGTTTCACTGTCGGTAAAAAAGGAGAACGGCCCAAAAACGTTCCAAATATTTTAAATAATTATTTACCTTGCAAATTTAAGTAAGACTACTTCGTTCCTCTTCTTCGTACCTCGTTCTAAGATACGATGTGCCCCAAGTAGGCATATGTAGTATGTAGCAGTTGAGTAAATGAGAGCGTCCATGTTTCGTCGTACCCATACTTGTATAAATTGTTAACAAAAAGTTAAATTAGTCCGTTCGGTTACGCACTTACTCAATGGATAAAATAAAAAATATATCTGGATTCCTCGCCCAACGTATCAGCATTGCGATACAACGAGAAAATACCGCCAGCATCCTAAGGATGCTGGCGGTGTTTGCAATGCCTCAAGGACCTATGTATTTTAGATTTAAGGTACGTAAGTTACACTTACTGTATAGATTTTGAAAATAAATGAATTTTGATATGTTTCTTACGATTTTTTATTTAACCATTAAAAAATTTCGTATCGATTAAGTTCGTGTACAAACTAATTTAATTTAATTTTCTCTTAATAATTTCTTAATAAAGTACATACAACAAAATGAAAATGTCCAAATCTCATATTTGTTACGGACATAACCAAATAAATTTCTTAAGTTTCCACCAATCCAAGTCTAAATACTCCTAAGAAAACGAACATGGTGTAACTAAGCCATCCATTTTCTAGTTGGACTTTTAAACCCATTTAGCACCGTTAATTTTTCTAAGTGCTTAAGAACGTGCGCGCGCATTACCCAAGTATTAATTTGTGAGTCAGTGTGCTCTGTCAATATTAGCTAACTCTTGTCTTCTTAAACATTGGTTAGAAGTACGAAAAAAAACGTAAAGCAAAAGTACCTATAATTTATAACTTTAAACAAAAAATATAATATAATCCGTCGCGTCGCTTTACGATTGAAATGTTTTTGTTAAACATCGATGACAAAGTTTTTTAACCATTAAAGTATGGAAAGAAGCGCCCAAAATATTATTAGAGCTTTGTATCTTAAATGTAGTTCTGTCTGAAGTAAAGTTGATTTATATTTGAACTCAAATATTTTCTATTCTATTGCCCCAATGCCCCTCGCGCAGCAGTGGGACATTAAGAGACTGGATTATTTTTAAATTTTCGTTTTATTCATCCAATTTAAGTTACTTTATTGGTCTTAAATACTATTGCATTCAGCTACACAAAGCAAAATAAATAAATAATGTTGCAAATTTGGTTTTTACCAAACTTCTAACTGGTCAATTGAAATAACGAATAAACGAATGTCGGAGACACTCAGCACTTATATGTATCAATACCATTACCGCACAAGACGACTAATAGAATAAAATGAGTATATTAGTAATACTATTAAAGAAAAATCTTTTGACTCAATATGTATACTGACCGCTCCGCTCCTATTTACCAATAGAACAAAAAACACTCGTGTAAACTCCTGAATCCCCGTCAGGCCCATCCTAGCACTTACCTGTTCCAACAGAGCCTTACAAACGAGGAGTGTCTTGTGAAAAGGACTTATCTATCTATGAAGTCCATACAAAAATAAGCCCTTTTGAAAGGGCAGTCCTCAAAGCGAGCCGATTAGCTAAGAGCCAAGAACACTAAAAATAGTAAGAACAAGAACCGCCATTAGCCCAGTGGCGAGAACAAACATGTAAACATGTGTCCTCTTAAAAGGTTTTAGTCGGGTCTCACGAGTATTTGTTAATATATCATATTCGATATTTGGGGTATCAGGGTGATGAGGGTAATCTGATTGGATTTGTAAGCTGACGGGGATACTTATTTACTCGTATATCCGTGTTTACTTACAGTATCTACACTGTGTAATGTGTAAGCCAGTTGGGTACATGTCAAATTGACCTACACACCTACCTACCTACCTAGTGTACCTATTTAATTTCGCTTAGTGACATAATCCGTCGGTCTTTTGCCACCATCAACGTGCCTGCTCTCCTTGAGCCGACTGGCATTTTCAGGGATGATGGCAAGAGACCCGATGGGGTGTCCTTGGTTCCTTGGTACGTAGAGGTAGATGGGTAGGTAAGTTACACATACTATATATATTTTAAAAATAAATGATATAATGTATTTCAAAAGAATGTATTTCTAGTATCTATTTCCTTACCTTGATTTGTACAGCCATCATAGTTAGAGAAAAACATATATGAAACTTCCTTAACTTGAGGTTCATAGTACCGTCTAAAATAAATAATATCTATTTTTTAAATACACGTGAGCCTTGAGAAACCTGGAAGGTGAAATTGGAGTATCAAAAACAAAAACAAACAGTAAACGAACTAAAACACAAAAATATACAGGAACACTAAATCATCATCAACTCATTTTAAATCAAGTGAGTCGGGTGTAGATATTTGCGCGGTACATTCTTCATTTATCTACCTACTTGCGCGTACCTATAAGATTTAGAGTTCCGTAGCTCAAATCGCAAAAGGAAAACGCTTATTTATAACTGTGTTTTGTCCATTTGTCTGTTCGTCCTAAATCACGCCACAAAACGATGGAATGAGAAAATCCCGATGTCATAAAATTCAATCCTTAACGCAAACATATTGAATTTGTAGCTAACAAATCTCTAGGTTTTACAAGCCAATCAAACAAGCCGTAAAGTCAGCATCTAAGCCGTAACACGAGCTGCATTGTCGCGTTACCGTTAGCTAAGCTAGATTTCCGCAGATCGCAGACTAAAGGATGGCTGGGGCTGCACCGTGGCGAACGTGAGCTGTGGCATGTCGGAATCAGTCGTACAACTGATTCAGACATGTCAGTACGTTTCACATCAAACGGCCCGAGCGAGCGTTTTAGAAATCAAGGGGATTTGAACTTTTTTACATAAGAGTTACATTTCATATTAAAATAGCCGCGCCTTTGAAATAGTCTATGTCCGTAAGTTAGGGACAGACGTCCGTAAAACTTGGCTCACAATGGATTCTTATGAAATGCGATAAGGGTTGGTATCCTTCTTGATTTCCTAAACACATTTCTTATCCAAAATATAGGTACAAATGCCTACAAAACGCTGAATGCCTCAAACAGATTTCTAGTGAGGTGTCTCGTTCTTGAAAGTTTTGTGGCTTGTGTCTACTGGACGCTCTACACTGCGGGTATTTGCGTTTTTCCTCTCGCTCGCAGCAATTAAATTTTGCTTTGGTGCGAGTGAGAGGCAAAGCGCGAACCCGCACGTGTGGTGCTTCTTACCGCGAACCGCCAACGAAGGTTTCGTCTCTCTGTCAGACATTAGTTCGTACTCAAGTGCGACAGAGATTTCATTCGCGGTTCTCGATAGACTCTTAGACACAAAAGTCGTTTGGCGCTCCGTCAAACTTTAAAGAATAAGCAGTCGCACTAGCAATGTTTGCTTTGGCTCTGGCTAGCTCTGTTCGGTGTAACGAGACACCCGTAATTCCGCCTGTAACGCTAGAATCGCTATATTTCAGTGTATTTTGCGGCTCCGCGTCGGTTGTCTCGCGTGTAATCACATTAATCCTTGCCTTACTCTGAGCACAGTAAACAGTTTATGTAAACAAGGTTACGTGAGGAGATACCGAACGTAAACTTAACAAGGATGTGGTAGGTACAATAAAATGAATTTAACGTACTTAAGCAATCATACTTTAAGCCCAGTCCACACTGTGTTATTTTAATTCAGCCCGTAATGCATTAGAAAATTACCTGTTAATATTTTACCTGATTTATTGTTTTAAATCTGTGTGTTGTCTTTAGGATCAGTTAATTAGTTTCGTCTTGAAGATTTGCTCTGTAGAAATAACCGTGTAGGCGTATTGATTAAATAAGGTTGGTTAATTTCGCTAATTATATACCATTCAGCTTAATCGTGATTAAGAGACACTGTAAAAGAGGTTCTGTATTTGAGTCCAAAGTGTAGTTAAGTGTAGTCAAGAGTAAAAGATTTGAGAAAGCAAAAATAAGGTAGAAAAACTAGTGCTCGACGCTGCACTAGTTATTCGAGTTGGGGTACTTTATTTAAAAGTTATATAGGTTTAATTTAAACAACGAAGATTGTCTATAATCGAATTTAAACCTTGTCACTTTGTCATAAAGTGCCTATGTCGAATACTAGGGCAGGGTCGAGCATTAATACTGTTACATTTAATAGATTATTTTTGAGTTTAGTTTATTTCGTAGAATTCGCATTTTAATAAGGACAAGCACCTAATACGAGTATAATTTTAATATTGAGAGGAGAACCGCTGGATTTAATCTTTTTTATTGAAAGATAAGTGTATTGATAACTTCAGTCAAGGACCGTTTGCTGAAAATAAATCGAATTATTGGAGCTCTTCTTCAGAATGATCTAAAATTAACCACAGAAACGGAGTATTAAGAAATTATATTTTGCTCAATAATTCTCAATATTTACTTCAGTACGATGGAATATGGAAGAAAATTATTAATAAGCTTCGATACTGTTAAACATTCAAATATGCGTGACCTCCAACCATCGGTAGCATTATCGAGTATAATTCAAAAGTAACCTTTCTTCCGAAATGCCAATGTACGGAATAATCAAAACCAACCCCCATTACGAAGTAAGGTCAGACTTCCTCAAAATCAGTGATAGCATTTATTTATTTGTATTGATTAATTACTCCGATACTGTTAACAAGGTTTTGCAAGCAGTATCTTTGCAAAGATTGCAATTACCCGCGTTTTCAATTATTGTTAACTAGTTAACGGAATGTGATTTCATCGTGATGGTTTAGCAGCTTCACTTACGATTGTAGCACTAGCGAGATAATGTTTGGTTCGGTAAAGCGAAATGGTTAGATAATGTCTACTTTGTGGTTCATCCGATATCGTTTTGTATTACAAAACCTCTCAGAGGTTGCCTGCCTGAACGCCCGGGATAAAAGTTAAATGTCAAGTTGGCATTTCATGATCAACGCTTTAAAACACCTTTTTTGTTCTCTTGTTTCTACATTTTGTACGCGATGTTATTGTCATTAAATTAGTTATAATCCTATTTCAATAGTTTGATAAGAAAGTATTTGTGACTGTTACATAACATACGGTATAAATAACATACCTAGGTATAGTGCGACAGCAAAAAGTAGACATTTACAGAGTGCACCACTGAGCTTTAGCAGGCAACAATGTAGGTATATTGTGCATCTCATTCTTTAGCATAAGTGTGAATAGTAAACACTGTTTGATAGATGTTTGTTTACGAAAATAATGACATATTTGAGATGAGAACTAGTGTTGCCGCCGCTCTGGTTTGCGTTATGTCAATATCGATTTGTTTATTTATTTTTTACCTTTTTCTATCGCGCTGTAAAGACTGACTTCGCAGGCACTTATGTATCTTTCTTGCTAAGGTTTTGTAAATGCCAAAAGTGCAAAACTGCCGGGAGGATTTTGGTAAGATTAATCGAGTGTAATATGCAAGTAATTATCCGAATGAACTTGCTCATAACCACAGCCAAAATGATTAATGATTACCCACGTCTAAGGGATCAGGTCAGGCATCTCAGTCACATAAGTAAAATAACAAAATACCGAAGATCAATCGCGAATTCAAGTGTACCTTACCGTTATCCCTGACAATTCACATGAGCAGAATAGGTTCGTTAAGACCGAGAGCCCTTGCGTATTGTGCCGGCGTCACCTCAGACGTTGAGAGCCAGCCGAAATGATAATGAGCCATTGGCACCATATTGACACTGACGTGGGAAAATTGACAACGCTAATTTTGTAAGAGGATTGAGGATCTGTGTTTGTCAGCTTTAAGTCTCTGAGCAGCTTCTCTTTGGATATAAAGCACTTGTGTCTTAATGTCTACTGTTTTTATTGTCTATGTATATTTATTTCTTTTTTACAAAAATAGAGTGTGATTGAGACCATGATATGTAGTACTCCTGACGTGAGAAGATTGACACACTATATTTCTGAGAGGTTTTTCATTGTCAGAATTGTCTGAGTTGTCAAAGTTTCTAAATCACATAGTGTCCACTGATGATTGTGTTTTGTTTCGTATTGATTACATTAAAAAATCCCAAGTTTAGAAATTCGCTTCTGATCAATAGATTTTTGTCTATTTTATTTATGTGTTAGAACACTTGACGAAGCATCGTTGAAAATCAAGTTCAAAAGACTCAAAAGAAACCATTCACAGGCGAGAAATCTACATAAAACACCGTACACGCACTTCACTATTTATATTCCTTTCGTCTTCAGAAATCGGTACATCTGAAATCATATTTCCGACGTCGAAAATATGAAAACACCACTCAATATTTTATTCGACTCAGGCCTTTCTAAGAGGTTGCTATCTAACGCCTGTTGACCCCGCGACCCTCGGCACCTCAGAAACGGCGTGTGTGCATAATTGTTGCTAGCGTTTGAGATATCTTCATCAACACATGCGAAGAAGCTCGCAATTATAAGGAGATTGTTAAATTAAGTTATTTGTAAGACCGTCAAATTTCTTGCCACTAAATTGAGTTTTAGAAATTAATATAACCATTTTGATTGCATTTCAAAACAAGTTTTCATATCATTTATTAAGAAACTTGTTTCTTATTCTTTTTAACAAATTCGAAACGCAACCACACGTATCATTGCTTTTACCTTTGAGAAACGCGAATCAAATGTCTTACTTTGTAAAAAAAGATGAACTTTAAACTTTCCAAATCAAAACGTAAAGAGAGCATCGTGATTGTAACGAAATACCAGTGCACGCCGAGAAACCCGTCCGTCCAATTGGGAACGATAAAAAATAAATTAAAATAAACCGTATAACGTTAGCTCCGATGATATCGGTACGAGTTCCGCACCCATTGTACTCTCTGAAGTGGTAGGAGATAATTGCAGTGGCTTTGTTAAACAAAATGAGGTGTTAGCTCTTCTATTGATTAATAAGTAGTTTGATCCTCACGCTGCATCGATAAGTCTTACGTCAGATACCAAATTGGTTCGCTTCGAGGTAGATGACAACCGATATTTTATTTAGTTTTAATATTTTTAACGCTCATTCTAATATTATTTTATTTGTTTGTTACAGATAACATAGAAGAAAACTGCGTATGGCCGAAAGGTACAACGATAGTCCAATTAATGCGTCACCGTACGCTTTTTGGACGAACCGACATGCGTGGATCAAACCCGGCGGCAGAAAAAACCGTGAAACACATAACGAAGTGAACAAAAGAACCGACAAGAAAAACAATGATAATGATTGGAAAGAACACTCTAGGATTACAAGTAATAGTCGTGTTATAGCGACGGAAGAAGATAATGCAATAAATAACGAAGATGAAGAGATTAGAAAAAACGTATGGAGCGACGTCGATGACGAACTTTACATAGCCGAGTTGATTGAGTTAAGGACTTCACGTGAAGTGAAGCGTGAAATACGTGATACTAGTGCATTTATAAGTGACGATATCAGTGAGAAGGTTGTGAATAGTGATAAGTTAGAATACGCGATGTGGGATTTGGAGCCCACGGACCTAACGGAGTGTGACTGCATGGGACCACCTCCAGAGTTCTTGCTGCCTCCACCGCCTAGACCCCCGTTTCTGCAAACGGACTATTATTGTGGTGATGACCCCATTCCAGACTTGGAGACCTGCGATACAGAACCAGTAAGTGTTTATTTATTTCATAATCATAATTCAGATGGCGAAAAACAATTTAATGATAAATTATTTAAGTATTATTTATGGCACAAACAAACTAACTTAACTAACTCCACAATAATCTCAGTTACTACTAGAACACACAAATACTGGGATTCCAAATTGGGACTAGACTAGGCTATTGGCTAATTGGGCTAAGAAGATGTTACTTCACTCTAAATATCTTTTCTTAATTTTATTATTCGGAATTATTTAATTAACCTTTTAAGTGTGAGCTTTACGAAAATAAGTCTTATATTAAGTATCTTCTCATATATCTTAGGTATGTATAAAGTAGTCAAAGTTAATTCGATGCAATATTGCTGATTTTATATAAGTCATTTAAAACGGAGTTAAAAACTAATTTTAATTCGCCTTACTATGTTGGAGTCGTTGGAGACCATTAATTTGAAGGAAGCGTAAATTTAAGCGCATCTTTTATAACCTCCTTAAACCCGAACTTCAACTGGCCGTTAATCTACAATGTGAACTGCAACGATGTGGCCAAAATACATTTCACAGATAAATTCCATAGCATTACCGACGTGTGCAAGTACACTCATTTTACTCCAAAAATGGTGATGAATAAAGAGCTCTTATCGTTGGTAAATATTTGACGAATGCGGGCCTTAATGAAGGCATGCGACAATGCCGACAATGCCTGGTTATCTCTGATCTTTACAAGTTTTTACTGTGTTTTGTGAACGACCTGTGCAGCTTAACTGTGGCATAAAAGGTGCGGGCTTTATCACAACCATGATAAGAGTACAAAAATAATATACGAGTAACATTGCATTCGAGATAAATTCATGTATTTCTTTTGTTTTTTTAATTTGCCAAATTCATAAAACAGGTAGCTCGGCTTTTATTTAGCGAAATTGTGCGGTTAAATTCGTTCCAGTTCTTTAAGAAGCACTCATAAGAAATTATTTTTTATGATCTCGATCAGGTTTTCTCATTAACACTCGTTGCCAATTCAATTCAGGGCTTCATTTAAAAGGTACATTCCAAATAAATAGCTAAAATCCGTTATCCATACCTTTCATTAACATTCATATGTGTATAAAATTCCTCTCTCAATTCTCGAGATTAGCTAGCCTAATGCAAACGGCCACTTCCTTCGCTGTAGCTCCACTGTTTACTTGACTTGTAAAACGTACGGATGAACTTAACGGTGTACTAAACTTTCGTAACTAAGCTAACATTGATAGTAAGGGCAGGTGCCCAGTAGATAATGAGATTCAGAAAACTCTGGTTCTCTGGAATTGTCTGTACTCGTTGGGTAAAATTCATCTTCTTCTTCTTCTTTACACTCTTAGCATAGTGATCCCGGCTGTCACGTCTTCTGTGGCAAACTTAGCGATCCGGCTACATTATTCTCTCATCGCGGCGCAGCTGATGTTCTCGTTCAGTGGTCAAGAGATAGTTCGCAGGTCACGTGACATATGATCTCCGATTAGGTCGTGCAAACCGGTTTTTTATTTGTATGAAAAAACCCGTTATTAACCGAAATATCATACAAATAAAAGACGGTTTGCACACCCTATCTCCGATACTTTCTAGCAAGAGTAATAATTTATACTAGAACTTTGAATCCCAAAAAGGGTACGCCCGTGCTGTATGTGTTATAAATTATTTGGTAAAACATTCTGGTAAATAACAGACAAATTAAATGGGTTTCACAGTATTTAAATAATTTGATTTGTCAAGCAAAATTCCCAATGCGTCCAATTTTCATTTGTGATAATTATAATTATATTCCGTTATCCAGTCGAAAGTAATTCATTAATACATAACGATTGGCCGATTTATTATGTGTTTCCGCATAGTATTGTTTTGCTTTGCAAATTCCATTTAGGCATTGAAATTGTAAATTTTGGTACATAAATCTACAATACTGCAGTAGTATTTTATTTCACACTATACTGCGCGCGTTTTTATTGAAAGATACCACCTTTTCGGCAAGCGACAGAGTGGTACCTTTTTTTAAAAACGATCAATTATATGAACCCTTTAAATTTGTATACCACTCCACCCTTAATTAGTCCTGAGTTCCTGACAATACCTCATCGGGAATCAATACTAATATTTTACCCTGTGCTACTAATTGGTTGGTTTGTAACAAATATCTTTGCTTTCATGTTGCTTTTCACAGTGTACAATTGACTTTACAATCGCATGCTTTCTCTTTACTTTTTGTATTTGCCGTTGCTAAAGTGTGTTTGTCGAAACACTCGGCGTTTCCACATTTAACACCGTTCTGCTAATTCTGACTAAGATGACTTTACATACGTAGTTATACAATGTATGTAAGTATATGTATTTGCATGTTTACATTGAGTCACGCGTGGATTCACTCGGGTTATATTATTTGATTGACAGGTCAACATTGGTTGGTATGTTAATAATGGTAATTAATTTGAATAATTGTTGGACAAGCATGCATTTCCTCAGTTTGAACATGTAATTAATAGGTTCACCGTAATTTAGACTACTCTTTAAAAAAATCTAACATGTGAAGTTTCAAAACACTACGAATTAATTATATTTGTGACGTTTTTCAAAAGGCTAGGGGGCATAATTTTTGTCGGTTGACCATAAAGCATCAATGCTATAAGGATTTATTTGGATAAAACCTTTGTGCTTACCACGAATTGATTTAGTAAACTATTTTTCCTTTATATCTCGTTTATCTACAGTTGCGTCTCTGCTCCCACCAGCAAGTGCGAACGTGATGCACTGACTGTGTCCTCATACGCTAGCGAATAAAGTATTCTACAGTAAATTTAAACGAATGGTAAGCATACTAATCATCAACTGACAAAGTGGTACTTTTTAATAAACTGTTGGACATTTTCTGGTTGATTAAAATTATATCCCTTGTTACCTACGATGTCGTGATACCAAGATCAAAAACTTATTTATAGGTCGACTTATAGGACGTAACGTAATCATACAATTCATCGTCCTCCGTATTAGAGAATTTTAAATCCATGGTGCATTTTGACTTAACTTCAATAGTAGATATTGTCAGAGGAGTCTCAGTAGATACAGTCAGGGAAGCGTTGGTAGTCCACCGGTAAGGCTTCAGGTGAATCCGAAGGTCGCGCATTCAAATCCTACCGGCAATCATTTGCGAAATATCATTTGATATTTACGGATTTGTGTTTACGCTTTGCGGTGAAGAAAAACGTGAGAAAACCGGACTAATAAAACTAGCGCCTACGTCAAATCTTAGTTGCCAAAGTGAACCCCAGGCTCCCTGAGCCGTGGCAAAATTTTAGGTATAAGTACAATAAATAGTCTTATCCATGCAAGAACAATGGTAGGTATTTTCATAATAAATATGCTAATGTCCAGAGAGCATAATAAAGGATGACTCACAGTAGTCCGTTCCGTTCCGATCCGATACGGGACGATCTGTCAGTTTCTATAGAAAGTATCACGTGATAGCTCGGAGCCCTCGGACGTCACGTGACTTTTTGTATAGAAACTGACAGATCGTCCCGTATCGGATCGGAACGGAACGGACTACTGTGAGTCATGCTTAAATTGGATGTCTAATTATTATTAAGAGTCTGAGGAGTCTTAAGTTTGGACTTTTGCTCATGCTTCAGACCACACCCGTCTTTTATAAATATTATCCATAACAAAATGTCGTGGAAGGTTATAAATATCATTTCGGAAATTTGGTCTTCCATCTGCCGGCTCTAACTTTACGGCAATAACTTTCTTAACGTGTAATCCCTGACATTTATTGCTCTAATGCTTTCTTTGATACTTTTCCGCAAAATAATATTATAATTAAGGTATTTTATAAAATAATGAGGATACGTTCAAAAATATGTGAATGTCATTGAAAGATCAAGTATTGAAATAAGTAATATTTTTTTTTTGTAGAACTGCCCTTTTGATGATAACTCAAACTAGAACGGGACGGGACGGGACGATCTGTCAGTTTCTATAGAAATAATCACGTGATAGCTCGGAGGCCTCGGAGGTCACGTGACGTTTTCTATAGAAACTGACAGATCGGGCCGGTCCGGTCACGCTCGTTCTAGTGTGAGTAATCCTTTAAGCTTTTCAAAAAGTAGAAGTAGTGAAACACTATTGTACAAAAACAGAAAAAAACATAACATAAAAATAACACACGTTTGTACAAAATCGAAGTTGTCCCTTTAAGAGATCTCTTTCAATCATCACGCACTTCAAATCATTGATTGACTCAATTTCATATTAATCTTTCATTTTATTTGAAGTATTCGAGTTAATGGAACTTATGTGTTCACGAGTAACATTAGTTTCACCTGAATAACCCGAGACGTGGTAAAAAAGAATCCACTGAACCGTAAATTCTAGAGTTACAATGAATAAGTCATTGCATTCTCTCTAATTATGGTTATAAAGGTAAATGTATGGTAAAGGAAACAAAATAGTTTTTTTTAAATCGCTGTCGTGACATTCTATGCTTGCTAACTTGAGTTACATGATATAAGCGCAACAAGTCCAAATTGTATTATATCACACAATACAATATTTTAAATATTGCTTACTTAATTCTTCGTACGAGCTTGTCACAAAAGTTGTGTAAATCGCTTATACGCATGAAGCAAAACTCGATGTTTTAAGTTACACGGGATAGGTGTGACAACGGAATTTGAAAGAAACAACAAATGCATGGCATTTCAAAAAAATCACCTTATAACTCAGCGTAAAAACTTTACAAGTTTACACAAACGTCATTCGCACCAGACAAGTCCACAGGAAAGGCCTGAACATCGGAAAATTTTTTGTTACTTTACCGTCTTGACAATAGCCGTGTTCAGATATTTGTACACACCACAGCCGCTAAAATATATCTGTAGACTGTACTCAATAACCCTTATTACGCTCACGAAAACCATTCCACGTTAATTTAAAATAAACTATGATATATATCGCACCACTAATCCTCTTATTAGCGCTAACCGCCAGTTTAACTAACTCAATTGGATTAAATTTAGACGTAACTATTTGTTAATTTTTAAACTGACCGCAATTTGTTAGCCGTGAAATTCGGATGTTGTGATTCAACCGCAAATTTTACGCTATTTGTAAGTTTTGCTTTTAATGCTTTGGTAACTTTAGCTTTGACTAAATAATTTGATTAAAATGAGCAGTTCTGGTAAAAAAATATGTTTAGCTACACTTTAAATTCAATTTATTGACGTAAAATTCAATTAAATTAAGTACTTGAGGGATGAGTCACCTATAGAACGGGATGGGACGGGGCGGGACGGGACGATCTGTCAGTTTCTATAGGAATCGTCACGTGACATTTCACAATATGCTGAGTTGGGTCCATTTTATGATGCACACACATCTTAATCCTTGTTTGTCTTTTTCTTTTGTTTCTTATGTTGTTTCCTGTGATGTCACAAATAAATGTTTTTTATTCATTCATTCATTCACATTTGACAGCTCCGAGCTATCACGTTATTCTTGCAATAGAAATTGACAGATTGTCTTGTCCTAGTGTGAGTCATCCTTAACTCCTTTTTTATTGATAGACAATGTTGCTAAAATGGGTATTTAATAAAATTACAAATAGGTTGAAATATAATTATTTCTTCGAAAACAGCCGACATATCAACTTCCAAGCGTACAAAAAGTAATTATTATGGAGTTAATAAAGTGTTGTTTATAACATAACCGTGTTATATAGAATGTACTTAAGAAACTCATGAACATATTCGTAATTTAAATTGATACTAACAAACCTACCTAGTGTCATGTCTTAAACAGCGAATATTAGTTTTATTTGACAATCGACGACTAGTAAAGTAGATGACTGACATTAGTCATCAATCGGTGCGACAATCATATGTATAAGCGAGACAGTGCTATGCACTTATAGTGATGTCTCGGTTGCACAACGGAGCGGCGAGCGAATAGGTGCTATAGGAAGACCGCCTTAGTCATCGCCTCTCACGGCGTATGGTATCAAAGAATGTATTCCTACAACGGTAGGCTTGTGGTTTTTAACGGAATTAAAAAAAAAACTTATTGCCTGTTAAGGCCCTAACCAGATGATTAAGACATAAATGTTTTGAATTAATTGACTACTTCAAGCGGACACCTTGGGTCTATAAGGAAAACACCGTAGGTGTTCTGAATTATAGCGCAAAATTACCACAGAGAGGCTGCTTTTACCTGGCGTGTTGTGTCAGAATATTTCTTTTTTTTGTATAATACCTATATGTATCCATGATCGAGTCAGTATATTATCCACTTTGGTGTATTTTTTATAAGTGAATCTGTATTATGCGACTACTTATTATGGTACAATTTTATAGATTGTACCATACATTTAAAATATTCTCTATTGTACACTTCTTTAAAATAAAACATTAGAGGACGCGGAATAAAAGTAGAGAGAACCAAGATTACTTATATGTTATTTTATCTCTAGAGAGCAATATCTCCCAGACAATTATTTGGTAGCCAAAAGCCTACCGTCACACAATATCATAATATTGTTTAACGTTCTGTTTTGTATGTACTAAATATGTAAAAGTTCGTCACCGGTGTGACCTCGGTAGCTCAGTTGGAAGAGCGATGACCTGGTATCTCAGAGTCGCGAATTCGAATCCCACCCGAGATGATTTTACCACTTTTCCATTATTTTTGAGAATTTTTTAAATTGATGTTATTCCATTAGCTTCGATCTAATTATGAGTATAATTTTATCCATAACGCACTGCCACTTAGTATGAAGTAACCGCGCTACTCTAATCTGTACCGGACAGTATTGGTCACGGTTTCGCAGAACAATCGGGTGGTCCTATAAACTACATCGACCCGATAACGACACGTCAATAAAATATTTTAATTTTGAAGTCGTTGAGGACTCTTCTGTTTTTATGCTGTTTTTATTGGTTTGCTGTTAACTCTTGGTTATTTATATACAACCAGTGTTTATTATATTTTATGTATATTATTGAGACCACACATATTTTGTTTTACATAAAACAGGATATAAACAAAATTTCGTAAATACGTTTATAACATATTGCAGCTTTATGGTGCCGTCCATTACCTATATGTAATAGCTTAAATTAAATTCGAGCCAATTTAAGTCAACATTATTGAAAATGTATACCACATTTATGATAGAGTCCAGAACTAGTGGATAATATATTATCTACCCATACCTTTACGAAATAGACAGGTGTTGTATGGTAGTAACATAAATAATTGATTTATTTAATATTAAGTAATTCATGTATTTTCAATTTTAATCAGTGACGAATTAAAAAGGAAATAAAACAATTGACATTTAAAATTCGTTAATTAAAACGTGCAATTAAAATAAGCTAAGGCAATTGTAAATTGTTGTGCAATTCATTTAAATCCTGATTAACAAAATATTTAAATAGCGAACAATTGAGTTCACAAAACAAAGCGCTTTTACGTTCAATCGACGGTTATGCAATCGATCATGCATACAAAGCCATTTTAAATGTTTCAAATATCGTCATTCACATTTAATGGTTTAAATGTTTAGTCTACCACTCGGAATGCAATCTTTATGCCAGTGCCCAGTAATACGTCCACATAAAGATTTTTAGACACATTGTAAATATACTAAATCGTGTAAGAGATGACACAATTGAACGGGACGGGACGATCTGTCAATTTCTATGAGAGTGAGTCATCCTCAGAACTTTAAAACCAGCCTCAATCACAGCTAGTCTTTCTCCGGGACCACGGGGACAATGTCGTCCTCTAAATGTCGGCGGTTAGTTTTCAAAGTTTAAAAAAATTAAGGACCGTTTAAGTACATTTATAACACGAAGGTACACAGGCCACCTCTTATTCTCGCACAGGAGGGACTGGTGTGTAGACCCACGCTTGCCTATGGCGAGAGACTTCACACCTACCATTGAAGTTCTTCGCGGATGTACGTATGCAGGTTTCCATGCAAGTCATATCTGTTCCCCGTCACCTGGAGCCTTACCAATGACGTTTCAAGGCGATTCAGTTTAGGTTCTCGCGATAAGACGTCATAAGGCCCCTGAAGATTGTCTGGGCAATATCGCTTTTTAAGAATTCGACTGCCTGTTGTTCTAACTTATGTTAAAATTATCAAATAATGAATTAATGAATGAAGTTATTTATTTAAGATAACATAAGGTCCACATATTGTTAGTTCAGTGTCTATGTCTATGTTAGCACAGATCAAATATACTATGTTAGTAAATTAATAATAAATACACAATAAAGATTTTGTCCTCTGACCCATTTTCCACATTAGAGGACAATCAAGCTTGTTAGCTATCATGCTTAGGATACTGTTGCTACTCCCGCGCACTCTGTCTAAAAGCGAGGCAGTTTTCTTCCGCCAGACGGCATCAAAGCCGTCTATGCGCGCCTGGGCGAACATTGACGACGCGCTGCAGAAACGCGGCAGTCTCAACAGCACCCTAAAAGCATTATTAAACTGGACGCGCAGAGCGTTGTAGGCCCGCTGCGTATACAGAACCCACAGACTTGATGTGTACAGAGACGAACAATAAGCCTTAAAAAGTGTAATTTTGACTTCATCTGTACACCGAGCAAATCTGCGGGCCAGCATGTTTGCTCGAACCGACAACGCCCTGCGCTCTCTCTCCATATCTGCATCGTCTCTAAGGTCGTCAGTCAACAAATGTCCTAAATACCTAACTTGAGTCACTCTTTTTTTTTATTTTTTTTTATTTTTTTATTGGGAAACAAACAGCATGCAATTATACAAAATATAAACATTATGAATAATACAGGAGCCAAAACAGTTTCCACTAGTGAATTAAGCAGAAATGCTCAAAGGGAACTTAATCAAATACAAGTTAAATATATAGACTAAACATTTAAAAATTATTATACAATGCAATAAGCAATGCGGCAAGCAGGGAGTTGATGAAATAACTGGAATTTTATCTAACACTTGTGCTTGTTACAGAAAGAGGCAAAAGAAAAAATTAAGTATAATAACAAAGTTCACTTAAAATGTGTCTAGAAGATAGTGTTACTCAATTAAACTTTAGTTTTCACTGATGAAACAAACTGATCAAGCTTCATGTTAAACACATCAAAATCAGAGTAATTTGTATTATACATTGAACATGCTCTAACAAGGTACGAGTTTTTGAGGTACCTAGTACGACAGAGAGGAATAGCAAACAAAGCTTTTTGTCTAGTTCGGGAATTAGGACATCTATAAGAAATATTACTAATAAGATATTGCGACTCAATTTTGTGATTTAATAATTTAAATAGAAATATTTGGTCTTTATGCTCTCGGCGTAACTGAAGAGTTACCATGATATCGCTATCAAACATTTTAAACCTATATTTCATCCATTTAATAAGTTTATTTTGAATTCTTTCTATAGAATCAATGTGTACCGAATATTGAGGACTCCAAACGACCGATGCGAATTCTAAATGCGATCTGACATAAGCATTATAAAGTAAAATAATTGTTTTGGGGTCATTAAAATCTTTGCTTTGTCTAAAAATAAAGCCTAACATTCTATATGCCTTTGAAGTAATTTTTTCAATATGCGAAGTGAGCTGGATTTCACTGTCAATGGTAACACCAAGATCCCTTACTTCGGTAACCCTATTCAGTATTTTGTTTTTGATCTTGTAATCAAAACGAATTGGATTATGCTTACGAGCAAATGAAATAGAGCAACACTTCTCGATATTGAGGTCAAGGCAGTTTTTAGCGCAGTAGAGATCTAATCTTTCTAAGTCATCCTGCAAAAGTAAACAGTCTTTAATGGATTTAACCAAGGCAAAAATTTTTGTATCGTCGGCAAAGAGTAGAATTTTGGAATTATGAAAACACTTTACTACATCGTTGATAAATATGTTAAACAGCAAGGGGCCCAAATGGGACCCCTGCGGGACGCCAGACAAAACTGGGACGAAACAAGAGGTATAACCTTTAACAGACACAGCCTGGGAACGGTCTCGAAGGTACGATATTAACCATCTTAATAAATCGCCGTGTATTCCAAAAGTCTTCAACTTGGCACTAAGAATAGTGTGCGATATTCTATCGAAAGCTTTGGAATAGTCCGTATAGATGGCGTCAACCTGAAATCCTTTCTCCATGGCCTTTAAAGAAAAATCCAGAAATTCAGCAAGGTTGGACTCAACTGAACGCTTATTAATAAAACCGTGTTGATAGGGAGTAAGCATGGGTCTTATTAGATTAAAAATCTTATCATAAACTATTTTTTCGAATAACTTTGGAATAGTCGACAATTTAGATATACCGCGATAATTTTTTACGTTGTGTTTGTCACCATTTTTATGTATAGGGACCATTAAAGAACGCTTCCAAATAATCGGCATAATTCCTGACCTGAAGGATAGTGAGAACAGTATTGACAAGGGAAATGCTAAGGTTTTACTACATTTTTTTAGGAAAATTGGGTGTATACCATCAGGGCCACCTCCTTTAGATTCTGATAGTGCTTTGAGATACCTCTCGACCAAATCTGGATGAAATTCTATATTGTTGATTACATCTAATGTCGATTCCGATTCAGTGGTCGATGATGGATCAATAAATGACAAATCACGGTTAAATACCGACTGGAAAAAAGTGTTAAAAAGATTGGCTATTGTTTGACCATAGTTAGCTACATAGTTATCAAGAAAGAGTGAATCAGGAATATTACCGGTACCCTTTTTAGATTTTACAAATGACCAGAAAGCTTTGGAATTATTTTTTATATTGTTCTCACTACGTGATATAAAAAGATTATAACATGACACCTCCGTTGATTTTATTGCAGAGCGAAGGTCAGAAAAAGTGTTATAGTCTGAAGTCCTGCCATAGATTTTCCATTTTTTGTGAATTTTATTTTTTTTCTTTATTAATTTTATTAATTGACGAGTGTACCAGACTGGATACTTATCTGTATTACGAATAGTAGTTGAAGGAACAAATTGATCTATAATAAAGTTGATTTTCAAGTAAAAATAATTGACTGCATCGTCAATGCTAGCCATATCCATTAGTGGTTCCCAATTAATATGATTAATTTTGGAATTTATAAGCTCATAATCCGCGGCAAAAAAACGACGTGCAACTCTCGGTGCTTCTTTTAAAGGGCGTTCCTTCCAGTTCACATCTGCGATAATATAAAAAACGGGATGGTGGGTGTCAATAGGAACCAATGGCTCAGTGGGTGATAGCTTACATTGAAAGTTCGAGAGAGCTAAGTCCAGCTGGCGTCCATTTTTATTAGGTATAAAATTAAATTGTCCCCAGTTAGTTAGGTTGATAAAAGAAAATAGCTGATGTATAAGTGCGTTTAAATTAGGATTAGTGATTCTATAATTCGAATCAAAAGTGGTACAATCAAAGGGGGCCCAAACTGCTTCACCTATATTAAAGTCGCCTAAAACTAAATACAAGTCATCCGGATAGTCGTTATGAAGTTGTAAAATGAAATCAAAAAATATTGATTGTGCCTCCTGTTGATGTTTACTTTGCGGAAAATAACAAGAAAACAGTCTAAGTTTTTTTTTAGAAGTGCCTCGGCCGATAACAATGTCAATGGCGGTGACGTCAGCATCGAGCAGTGCTGGAAGCGGGCGCATACCGCGCGGGTCTACCCTCAGCTCGCGACGTACGGCCACTAAAGTACCTCCGCCGCGGCTTACCCCCATTCTATCACAATCACGGTCTGTTCGGTAAACATTGTATCGCCCGTCGAATAACTCAGCGTCATATATACTCGGGACTAACCATGTTTCCGATAAACAAATGAGATCGTATGCAGTCTGACTTAGATTACGAAAGAAATCGCAACACTTTGTTCGGAGCCCTCTAACGTTCTGGTAATAAAAACTAATGTTGTTAAGTACCATAATTTGAAAACCGGTGGTCAATGATAAAACTTGTGAGTTGCATTTTTAAAACATTATAAGGTGATATAAGCGAGTCATATCGTATAAAATGATAGCAATAAATAACCATCTTTAAAAATTTGTGTCGACTAGAGCCTTGCAATGTAATAGTTAAACTACCATTACCCTGTAAATTGTTTTTGCAGAGAAGCAATATCAAAAACGACATGTAAGTACTAACTGCGAATTTACAACAATAAAAATAATAAAAACGAGCACAATACACTAATACGTAAAGGTGTTTGCTTATGTAATTTTGTTTAAAGCCGCCTCTGATGTTATAAATAAAACTGGCGAGGAATCCGATTTACGAACCATCACAGTGCAGTTCTTAACCCAACAATATTTATAGTTTTTTTGCGTTTTTTTTATTTGCGCTTGCTTAAGCAGGTATTTATTGAAGCTTGAAAGGTGGTCATTGATATATATCCGATTCTCGTTATTAGAGAATCCCAAATCAGACGCTTTCAGATTTTTTAATTTACGTAAACTAGACAAAAAATCATCTTTTTTATAGCGGGCTAGAAACTTCACTATAATAGGCTTTGGGTTATTATTGTCGCTGTCGTTTTTAACGGCTACTCTTGTGACAAAATCTATGTCGGAGCTGGTGTTGAGGGGGTATCCGGAACGTTCGGCTAAGGACTTTAGAATCACTTGCAGATTTTCCCCCTTGGTCTCAGGAATCCCATTTATTTGAATGTTGGATCTCCGTACCCATTGATCGTTGCCTCTCTGTTCGGCTATTATATGATTGACCATGTTTTTAACCTCAGTCAATTCAGCCCTACATGATTCTAGGCCATCTACGCGGGCCTCAATGGAGTCGATCCTGACAGCCATTTCCTCGACCTTCGTATTTAGACTATTCCTCAATTCAGCTAAATCAGTCTTGACTTGGGTCATATCTGATTGGATGACTTGAATAGCCGAGAACTGTACCTGCAATTCAGTAATTTTCGCTAGAATATTATCCAAAACCATACTCTGTTGGGCGATTGCCTGGTCGCCGCGATTAACGGGTTCTTGATACACGTTAGGAGGCGTCGTCAAGATGCTGTTACTGGTCCCAAACATGCTGGATCCCGCCTCCCGGTCACCCTCGGGCAGCCTCGAATCATTCATTCCGTCGCACGACATAGCCGAGTCATCCAGTTGTATATATGATGCCGCTGCAACAACCGGGGTGAAGTCATTCCTCCTGCGGCGGGTGTTTACAGAAGTGCAGAACGAGCATATCCATGACTTTTCCAAATCCTGTAGATTTTCCTTAAATTGGTCCTCTGTTATGTTCAAGCAACGGAAATGATAGGGTCCTCGACAGCCTGTACATTTTAGTAACATAGAAGAGTCCACAACTTCGTTACAATTTGTGCACAACATGGCCATTATAGAAATGATATACTTATAGTGATGGAAATAGAGTTCAAATTACACTGACGTCAGCAGCACACGTACATACGGTGTCGCAAATTCGAGCCTACGCTATCAGTGTATTGTGGCTCCGCGGCAGGGCGTGCGGCTTCTACGCAGCGCTTCTGGGTTCGATCCCCGCGGTCGGAGCAGATAGTACGAGGGAGAAGTCCGACACAAAGCAATATGGCCGACGGGTTGAATGGGCAACAGCACAAGATAGACAGGGAGGCACCGACTCCCGAGCACAACTGCACTATGAGTTACAAAATCACTTTAAATAATTAAATTAAAAATAAAATATGAGTATCGATCACACACACGACACGTCCGCTCTGAGCAAAATTTAGGGAAGAAGTGAAGGGAGGGAAGGGAAGTGAAGGGAAGAACGGTGTCCCTCTTGTCAGAGGGACACCGTTCAGAATGACAGGTGGAATAAAGAAAGGACATTTAGTTCCCGCCTTGAAGACCATGTAGTTAGTCTTTAATTAATTATTACAATGAAATGTATTTTATATCCACGACGAGGTGCACAATAAAGGATGACTCACACTAACACGGGACAGGATGGGGTGGGATGGGACAATCTGTCAATTTGTATAGAAAGAATCACGTGATAGCTCGGGGCCCGTGGAGGTCACGTGACGTTATTTATAGAAACTGACAGATCGGCTCGGCCCGGTCACGTCCCGGCTCGTTCTAGTGTGAGTCATCCTTAAACAAGAGAAGCCATTTTAATAACTTATAATATATTTATGACTAGTACCTACATCATAAACCTTAAAATGGCAATGAATGATATTTTGTGAGTGGGCAATTAACAAGATATCTTTTTTATCCGATCTTGTAGACATTGAACTTGAATACCTAAAAAAACATGTCCAATAAATTTATCGATCCTACATTGCTCGTTATGTTATATTGATTTATTATGAAAAGCGTTTATCCTTTTACTACATAGCCACCTAAAACACGATGTAATTTATATACTAAGGAGTCGCTTCTTAATTAGCCATGATTTGCGGTCTTGTTAGTTATATATACCTACTTCATCCATTTACATAATAGGTAATATCAACAGATTAGCGTCACAATTTTTATTATCGATCATCTATCACCGGCAAAAAGTCGTTTTACAGTTTAGGTCTAAAAATCGATGCGATTTTTCTAACAAATTGTTTGTCACAGCTTTATTTCCATATTTGGAAGGCGTAAGATTTTTTTTTATTCTTGTCTGATATATGTATACATATTTTAAATCTCGACTGTATCAAAAAGCGTTCTTAAATTTCTTAAAACTAAACGTAAACAAATATTATGCAGGTTTAAAAAACCCTTATGAAAGATTAAAAAACTAACATTCTTTGTAGTCAAGCGCACTCCAAGCCTTCACCTGTACACTAGACGAATACAAAGTTACCCACGTCACGGGGCGTCTTCAAGACAACAAACTCTGTTTGTATATTTGTTCACTTAATTGTTCAAGATGAGGTTGCAACTTTGCCTTATCTAAATGCGCATATCTTTGGACAACTCCATTTCTGACTTTTTTTCGGTTCCGGTCGTCATGTAGATTAGGACGTTTGAGTCGCATTATTTTAAAGCTAGTCATTAAAACGAATCGTTTAAAGAAGATTTCGCTTTAAGAATTTTGACGACGAAAAACTTTTTGATTATTCATCCTTAATAAGTAAAAAACCTCTTTTTCCGGCATCGACTGCAAAGTTAAAGCGATAATAATAATTTACCCAAAAGTTCACGCCGTGCGCCGACCCAAATTAATTAAGGTTTATTCAATTTTTTCTCCAAAGAAAGACTTTTTATTAATTAACGGTGGAGCATTGACAAATCGGCTACTGGCTGGCGATGGACAGCTCGATAAGCAGAGTCGGACGCCCGTTCCGAATGTAGTTTTTGAAGATTTTTTTCCCAATATTGTTGTTTGGAAGATGGTGAGATATGCGCCGATAGATCGCCTTGGGACTGATGACGGATTTCTGTTCTGATAGTGCCAGGTTTTGACAAATTGATGTCCCTTATTCAGGCTTAGCTTAATGCGCATCGGGACATGCGCTTAGATGCTTATCGTGATTATTTATAAACGCAATGTCAATGAACCGGAGCCGGAGTAATCGCCGTAATATGCGACTTGGCCGTATCTCCATTCACGTCGTACTTGATTGACACTGCTACTTTTTTTAAATGTATGTTTCCTTTTTAAGTTCCGGCGAAAACAACGAGGTATATATTTAATAATATCTAATTTGTTTTAATCTATCATTTTGTTCTGATATGTCAATGACTTTTACCAAACCGGCCTCTTTTATAACGAAGTATACCTACAAACTTGCTTTTGGGTTATGATATTTTTGAACATAAAATAGTTAAAACTGTCACCGATCCCTAGACGTCACCTGTGTTTCTAACATCTTAACCCTCTATTTGACATATCTCCCCAGGCATCGAGAATAATTTGTGCTTCCCATCACTCATCCGTCTTCATTATCTAACCAACTGTTTGTAAAATTAAACATTGTGAACTAAACGAAGTCACATCTATTGTTCCACCCTATGCTTTTAATTCCTTGGCTAATCAAACTACGTATTCCATCATTTCGTATGTTGACTCCATGGGTACGCCCCAGTTTGATAAAATCTACCCAATTAATACTAATAATAAGTTCATTTCTCTTTCACAGCCCATATTAATTATGTTGTGTGTAGTTGTGTAGGTACGCTCTAATTATACAGGCGGAAAAAGTACCTACGTATGTATGCTTTGCCTAGTAAGGGATGTCACGCAGTAGAAAGGGACGAAGCGGGACGGGACGATCTGTCAGTTTATATAGAAAACGTCACGTGATATCCGAGGACTCCAAGCTATCACGTAGTTATTTCTATAGAAATTGAACGATCGTCCCGTCCCATCCCCTCCCGTCCCGTCCTAGTGTGAGTCATCCTTTCCGTGCATAATATTTTATAAGCAAGCGCAACTACTAAGTATTATTAATATTTGAAATTTTACCCAACAAGTTGAATATGCTCGTAATTTAAATGGAGGACAATTGTAGCTCGAATAAATGAAACAAAACAACTTACTCGAATACCATATCGAATATAATTCATAAATAAAATTGCTCGTGCCAAAGCAGATTTAGTTTTATTTTCTTTTATCCAACTACAATACTACTTACGATAACTTTACTTATCGATACTTTTTACGATTGTATACCGTCGCAAATCGACTGCTTTCAATGAAAATAACTGATTTCTTGCTAACTCTTCGAACCTTCAAGTGTGACCAACATTTCATATGAACCTATGAACAGAATTCTAATATCGAATACCCGAACTGAGTAAACAAAAGTACAATACGTGCGGCCTCCAGGGAGCGAGAAAAAATATAAAAATGAACCACTTAGGGGTAGCGAGGGGGAAGTTGGAACAAAAAACTCTATTGTGTTGAATTACTTTTTTTATGTAAGTTTGCGTGACGCTCTTACACTAGAATATTAATATACAAACACCAGTCCCAAAACACCTTGCACCCTCCAAAGCTGCCCTATAATTATCGCAACATGGCGTATGTGTTAAGTTATAGAATAAAGGAAATAGATACAAGCAATTGGAATAGAGTTATTAACTTTGCCCGGTAGAAAAAGCGCCCCTAGATAATTTAGGCCTTTGTTGTTTAATGTTGCGATGGGGCAATTTTCTAACACTGCGGGTTTTGAAGCAAAACGTAGTCAAGTCCTGATTCTAAACTTGCAACCCTGCATTGTCTTTTTATTGCTCTATTATGCAAGTGGAGGATTGCATTTATTTTTTGACCCGTATCTATATTATGTTAGGTGAGTAGGTAGGTCACTGAACAACCTTTATTTAGGTAAGTACTAGCTATTCTCTACTGTTAGAAGAACTCTAAAACTATTATAATAGTCGACAGACAAATGTCGCAACATGCTGCTAAAATTTAACACCGATCGGCAAATTGCATCTCGGTAGTATGATCCTACGTCGACACATTGTTAGCGCGATCTATCTCGAAAGTAGTGCCATCTCTTGAAAAATTTGCGCACTAAAGTAACAGATAAAAGCTTAATCCGAAATATGAGGAAAACGTAGTAACGTTAAATGAAATTACGTGAAAGCTAGTGGAAGAAATCCATAATAGGATTGTATCTCAACAATCAGCCTAATGACTCGTATAATAAAAGCTCTCCGATCGACAAATAGATTTGGCATGAAACCATCCTTTTTACTTCAAGACAAATTAGCAATATTTTACATTATTTATCAAAACTTTGGAAGTTGTCCAAGTACTTGCTGAATCTTTTGTATTGGTATATTTTATTGTCTACGGTTCTTGGAATAAGTAAATGTACCTTGTAATATTTTAGCTCGCGCTTTAATTTTATGAAAGAGAAACGGCAAATCGGATTTTCTTTGACAAAATTAGTCGCCTTTATATTTCAGTAATTTGTTAAATGAAAGTGGATTTAATGTAATAAGTATGATTAATAACGCTGCAGGTTATCTGGTGAATACGAGTGTAAGTGCATGCTTATGCTGAGACAGGCACATGCGTATAATATTGCACTAATCCGCATAAGTGGAGTCACATCGCTTGGCACGCCGTAGTGTGTCATGCTCTGTAAAAAATCATACATTACAAAATATTCCAGGCATACGCATTAGATGTGGATCAATCGTTACAGTCCAAACTGACACATAAAATGTTTGTGTTACAGAAGATGTGCATGTGTTTGTGAGACAAGCACATGCGTATAAGGGCCTACGTTAGCTGACGCGGGTGCACGGAGCGGGTGCACGCGGCGGGAGGATTTAGTATGACGCACCCGCTCCGTGGGCCCGCTTCACTTAGCGCTGTTCATAAAATTTCTTATTAGAGGGGTGTCCGTTCCGGGTAATCCGCGTCAGCTAGCGTAGGCCCTAATATTGTACTAATCCGCATAAGTGGAGTCACATCGCTTGGCACGCCGTAGTCTGTCATGCTCTGTAAAAAATCATACATTACAAAATATTCCACGCATACGCATTCGATGTGGCTCAATCGTTACAGTCCAAGCTGACACATAAACTGTTTGTGTTACAGAAGATAGACGCGTACAACCACGGCGGGCCGTCGCTGCAGACCTCCGCCGTCATCGGCCTGTGCTCCATCGTGCTGCTCCTTGGCATCTTTGTTGGTGCTATACTCGTTTGGAAGTAAGTGTTCTTAATTAGTTTCTTATCTCATTGCCATTTTTTTGGTCACAATCGCTATTGTTAGAAGCTCCAATGGTGACACCTTAGATCATAGACACGGGGAATACGCTTGTCTGACAGTTCTGTTGGGGAGTATGGCTATTCGTACGGTTACGTAATAATAGACTTGTCAGCCCATTGTATTTAACTTAATGGTTGACGCTTACTACCTGTTCGTATAAAATATGGTATATTTTTGAGCTTGACCTACAAAACAGGCGAAATATTATGTACTAGCGCGTTCAAAAGTGCATGGGCAGTTTATTAATTAATTTATTCATAAATTTCCCATGCAGTTTTGAACGCGAGTGTACATAATAAATAGATAGGTACATTAAAACATTTCCATATGACTCGAGTACAAATATCCGTTCGTGTTACTCACACCCATCCGATCCGATCCGGGACGATCTGCCAGTTTTTATAGAAAACATCACGTGACCTCAGATCGTACCGGATCGGATCGGATCGGATCGGATCGGATCGGATCGGATCGGATTGGTGTGAGTTATCCTTTAAACGTCCTTTCCCGGATTTGAACTTAAGATTACCCAACACTCGGGTGGAGTCAGTACAATATCAACTAACTAAACATACCTAATTAACTAGGGCCGAATAATATAGATTAGAACACTGTATTTTTAGCAATGAATTAACACACCGGCTTTATATTTAAATTTGATCAAAATTAATCATCAAGTTTAACCTAATAGCAACCAACCCGTTAATAGCTAATATTAAACCCGAATTACAATCATCAGTTAACTAACGTTTAAGTCCCGTCGACAATGCCCGTGACAGTTTAATCGGCGTTAAACCGTCGTCACATACGTAAGGGAAGGCAATGGCTCGAGAAAGTTGATTAGAGTGGCTGTCACCTATTCGAGATTTAATCCAGAGTTGAAATGTGACACCGGCTCTTGTGGAAAGAGGTAGCGAGTAGCGTCGTGATCTTGACACGCTTGGAAGTCAACTTCCCAGTTTTTTTTGGCTTCAGTGGGAAAAACTTAATCATTTATTTTGGTTTATGGTATGGAATAAATTTAGTTTAAGTTTTTTTGGGTATTTACATGCGGGACTTGCGTTGCGTAACTTACATTCAACGTGTCTTCAGGTTCATTTTTTTTCCTTCCATTAAAGGATGACTCACACTGGATCGAGCCGGGACGTAAGCCGATCTTCTCCGACCTTTCACGTGATTCTTTCTATAGAAATTGACAGATCGTCCCGTCCCGTCCCGTTCCAGTGTGAGTCATCCTTTATGTGTGTGTACGAGTATAAGACGCGATATATTTTTATTACTAGCTAGGAAATTCACTTCATGCATCAACATTCCTTTGGCTTACTACATTTCTGATAGTCATCCTTTATGTGTGTGTACGAGTATAAAACACGATATATTTCTATTACTAGTTAGGAAATTTACCTACGTACAAATTGGCTTACTACATTTTTGATGTACAATGATATATTTCTATATTATGAATGGGGAATAGGCACAATGCCTCAAGGATTTTAGATTTAAGGTAGGTAGAGGTAGGTAGCTAGGTAAGTTACCTACTGTATTATTTTGAAAATAAATATTCCTTATGTCACTAATTCAACATCACCAACATCAGACAGAGTAGGTAATTATTACTCATGCCTGTCAATTTTCTTTCGAATTTGAATTACATATTATATTCACATATAAAAAATGGTGGTTGTATATTTATAGTTTATTCCGCTCTCTCGCTTGATTTACACCAAATAGTGAGTGTAATTAGACGTGTCACAATAATCGTGTCGTCGCATTACGAATAGTATAACGCCTAATTTAGAAACAGGATACTCTTGATTTGAAATAAGAAGCTGAGTATAGCTTTAATGTGTTATAAACACGCAACAGTGTAGATACACATACCTGTTCCATTGATTTTAAGGTTAACTGCGCGAGGTACCTATTTCACAGATTTGTAAGATAAGCCTCTAGGCGCATTTTCATTGGTAAGACCATGTGAGGGTCAGGAGATTTTCCCGCATACGGGGAACCGTTTCCACTGGTCGGCAGCAAACGACCGCCAATAGAGAGAACACAGCTCAAAACGCAAGTTTGGCCGTTGCGCAAAGTGACTCCTAAAAACATGTAACTATTGAAATTCAGCAACTGCGCAAGACACTGGTCCCACAAAGCGCAAGTAAGCGATGAGCTATCGGAGAATTTGTCGCCGGCGGTAAATTCTCGAAACTCGAAATTCTCGAAGCTCCCGTGTAAATAAAAAAATGCGATCTAATTATAGTTCATCGCTGGCTGTTCGCACTGCCGGCGTTTAATTTTCTTAGAGAGTCTCCCGCGCCCGCGTAGAAAAATCGCTACTCGCTGATCGCCGCTGGTGGGACCAGTGCCTAACTTTTGAAATTTTGCAACTGCGCAAGACTCGATATTGCCATGTACATTTCCAGCCTTCACAATGATATAAAAGATTTACGAATCGTGCGTGTGGCCGCCACAAACCCACAAGATAGGCATTCAGTGGTGTGTCATTTGGCCCTCGGTCGTAGTGACCATAAAATTGACATACTATACATAAAATTGGCCAGATCTTTGACGTTGATATTCGACGACTGTTCGTTTAAGTTTATACCGCCAATGATATCCTAACCTTTGTTGGGATATAGTATTTATGTTTCTTTACTACTTGGTTTGGAATCTTTGCGCAATTACCTTCCGCCTCGTTGAAAGACGCTACTGCGAAGAACTGTTAATGATTTAGACAAAATTACTAGTTCTAGAGGCTGTCCCAATACGTGCCATCTTTAAACTTATGTCAATATCAATAGAGGTGACAGACGGGTACCATCTTATTGGGCACTGGCACGTCGAACACTCATAGGCGTTTACCCTATGTATTAAAACAGTGATGAAAAATTCAGAAATTTAAATATAGGGAAGCCTTTTTTTTTAAAATTCTAATAAAAGAATAATCACTTAAATCGATTGATATTGTAATCAAATCAAACTACAAAACAAAATTTAAGGTAGAATTGAGAATTTATCGCTTCCCCTGAAAGTCGGTAGAAAATATTGTTTACATGAAGAAGCTCCACTGCATCTCTTCCATAATTTCAGTCTTAATATTGTTCTAATTATAATAAGTTTACAGCACAGCCATACATCAACGCTGTCACAGCCGCAACCTCATAAAATCAACGGATAGTTTAGCGCCCAGGAAGTTTACTATTTTAGAACAATACGGTGGCATAAGGATGTGTTTATTGTTCATAAATCATCCCTCTGTCAATAGTTTGACTGCTCTATTTATAGTTTTGTGATGTTCCAACTTTCAAGGGTTAGGTCTATTTTTGTATGATGGAAAAGTTGCTGGCATACTGGTATGCTTACAACCAGAATGAATAATTGTAACATTCGTTGTTTGTTATAGTCTGTAAAAGTTTATAATGTTTAGTTTGACTTACCATCTCCAACTTTACCAATTTATTAGCATTTAAGTGTTTTTTGATGAATTCAGTTCCAATCATTTTCCATTTAAGTCTTAATAATTTCAATAAGCCGATGCTATTTTTAATTTAATGTCACCGGTTGTTTTCAATTAAAACTATATATAATGTTTTCGTTTCAATGTTATTAATACGCGCTTTAAAATAACACTAATGATACAATGAGCCGTGGTTTGTTTTCTATATATAGGTGTGGACAAATTTAATTATTCATGTGAACCTTTCCATTGCAAATTTACTACAAAATTTTACGAGAAAAGCCACTTTGTAAAAACTATTCTTTAACCTCCTCATTACTCGATGCGTGACTAATTATGCCAAAATTATACTTCACGCGGCTACTTGCCGCTGATTGGCTAATTCAAAAATGGCCGACCAATCGGCGCGCGGCGTGGCCACTCCCGCGCACGTTCTAGTCTCACTCCCGCTAAAGCTACTGTAAATTATGATGAATATTCAATTTCTTTGTGTATGTGAATTGGTAATTATGTCCCTTCATTAAAAAATGTTTTTTGAATATGTGCAGATGTCTTCGCGACTGACTATTTATACATTTGCGATTAAATGTAATAAAATAATAAAACTGCAGATTAAGGGATTATAATATCGTGAATGCTTTGTAGTGATAAGCTTTTGTGCAAATTGCTGGATAAACTTGTCGATCATAATAAAGTTTGACAGCTGTCAATATTTTACAAAAGCCATCAAAGTCACTATTATTAATCCTACTTCATTATTTGGCACCACTGCTAAACGCTTTATTTTGGGTATGTTTATCAAAAGGAGCTTAATATTTATTTTTATTATAAAGTAGTTGCGTGCCAAAGCTGGGAAAGAGGGCTGCTCCTTTTCACTTGTTACTATTTTGAACTTAATCCCACTAAACTCTTATAAATAAAGCAATAAAGAGAGCCCCTGCCACATTAACGCTAAAAAAGAAAATGTATGGAGAGTTGTTGGCCTAGCCTGTCGCATACAAAAAAAAACAGCTTTTTTCTTTGTCTACTGTTCCTAATCAGAACACGATACTAAACGCCCTTAAACGGATCACTAGCAATTTGTTACACTGTATATTCTAGATCTTTCTACCTCAAGTACTGCAATTCTCAAATTTAGGTCATCTGCACAGCTGTGGGCAGTAGCTCTTTAAACTCGACTCCCTTTGTCGCACCCCCTTCGTCTTTGGTCTATATAACCCCGGTGCTTGGCAACGACATACATCGTGCTATGACTGTGTGTGAATTTTAGTGGTCGAGTCTTAAGCAACAGCGGTCTGGAACTATAGTTTGACTTAGGCCCCTGTTTCACCACGTTAATAATGTCAGGGCATATGTCGATTTATCGGATTTTTGATCATGTATAAAATGATAACGGTAGATATTATTCAAAAATGCAATATGTGTGTTTGAGTAGACTATATTATAATTCTTTTCATGTAGGTAACCTATTTTTCTTTTCAGTAGTTTTCTAGAAAACACCGGGACAGAGTGGCCCTTTTCAGCGAAGACAGGTGAGTCTTCCGAATGACCACTCTGTCACGATGTTTTGAGTTAAATAATGCAGGTAAGTTTACGGTCTCTAACAATGGAAGTCACAATTTCGCTGTACTGATAAAGTAAATTAATATCATGGGCATTGATCTCCTATAAAAGATAATAATTAAATTCTAAATCAGCTATTTTTCAGCGCGGAGACAGATCATTATTGCCAAAAAAGGAGAATAGCCCATGTGGGGTTTTTAAAAATTTACTACGACTTTAGATTTCACAGACTATATAATATATTCACATAATATAAGTAAAATGACACAGCATTCGATGTCTTTAGTTAACATTTTAATGTAAAATAATTGCCAGGCTTGCTTTTTCTTACACATTTAATTTTATTTTGTAACAAAGAAATAACAAATGTTACTTCACGCTCTTTGACACAAGAGAACTCTTTCTAACATCTTAATTAAATCTAAATTGAAGCATTACTCCAACGAAAACAGTAACACAAAACTTAAAACAATCGCGCCCCTCCGACACCGAATCCTCAAACAACTTTTATGACTATTTTGCAAATCCCATTCAGCTTTTAACTCGCGACTCAGGAAGTGTAAACGACCCTCAAAAAAAGGGGGAATTCAGAAAAAAATCCCGCATAAACTCGTTGAGGTGCCCTCGAGTTTTGCCGGGGGTCCAAAACAATGGGGTATTTACCAGCGTGCGCTTTGTTTTAGGCCGAGTGTCTGTACTTTACAAGCAGGTAAGAAAGGCAAAAGGTTCCAGCGGTTTGGAACGGTGGAACCACTTTAAAATTGCTTGCATTGCGCTAAAGTTGAGAAATTCGGTTAGCGCGGCGCTGAACCGTTCCATCGAACAATATCGATTGTTGTATTTGTAGTTAAAACTTTAAGCGGACTTATCAATTTTCTTGTTATACACATATAACGTTTTGTTTGGTCCGGGGTTCGAATTCCGGTAAGGGCATTTATTTGTGTATGTCACGAATATTTGTTTTCTTTGTATACAGTCTCAGTACAAAGCCGAATCGTACGAATCCATCGTACATAAGGTTACGATGTTAAGAACCAGTATACACAGTATCATAATAATCGGTGCAGTGGTTACGAAGAAATTAAAAAATCACTATTTGTTACTTTGGAGCAGCCTGCAACTAAAACTCATGAGGTAATAAATCCTCATAGCTTATTATGAAACCTTTTTCGTCTTTTTTGATTATCGTTTTTATTTATGGCACTTATTAGATTTGATTGTTGACGAAAATAGTCAGTGTCAATAAATACAGTGTGTTTATTTTTGTTGCCGATTATTGGAAATAACTTTTGTTTGAAAATTATTATTATTATTTTATTCTAGTTAGGTAAGTTACACTAGTATATATTTCGAGAATAAATGATTTTACATTTTATTCTAATCAAAGAAATATTTACATTAGAGCATTACTAAGATGTAGCCCTATGTGGGATTCCAGGGTTTGTCCAATGGCTGAGGTCAATCTACATATGTAACGTCGTCTAGTTCCCATAGTTCAGCTTTGCTTAATACCAACGTAATTTTTGTAATATATGTTTCTTACCCCATTCTCAAAATTAACGAAGCCTTATTTAACATAAATTAACCATTGAATCTTTATTAAATTCTAAAGTACTTTGTTGGCAAAACACGCTTGCAATTTTGTAATATTTTCACCCGGAAATAAAAGCCCGTCGTAGGTTAGGTATGTTAAAGCGGTTTAACATAAAATTTGGACAAAACTTCGGACGCATTTCAAGCATTTTAAAGTACACTCATAAAAATCCCAGACGACGGTTGAATTTTAAAAAGTAGGTTAAGTTTAAAACATATTATTATTCTTCATGTGGTCTTGAGGAAGCATAATCATCATATATTTAAAATACAGCAGAAACGATTTTTTTTTTAATTTCATAGTTTATAAACAGGAATTTATACATTTTCTGATTCATAGACGGAGGGAACTAAAATATATAGGTAGTCATTTTGATAAACGGAGATTGCGTGTCAGTTATTTACACCAAACATTAATAAAAACTACTTATAAATTTATTGTAAATCTTTCCTTTCAGATCATGGTCTTAAATTACTTAGAAACATCAATGACATTTACGATTATTTTACCAATAACTAAATGAGATAATAAAATGTATGAATAATAATTATGTAGGTATGTAAAATAATTCATCCAATCGAACATCTCATCTCAATTCTGTTCCCACATTAATGCCAGATAGATACGGAAGAAACTGAAGGACACAACAAACCCCGTTAGTTTTTTGTTAGGCAATATTTCAATATACCTAGAGCAGCATTCAAGTAATTTCTATAAGAAACCTATATAAGGAACTCAGAACGCCAGAGACCTATTGTGCAATAAATAACATTGATTTCTTACATTTCTCGCTATTTTATTGTTGATGGAAAATTTCGATTGAATTTACTGTAAGCAATTAGCTTCAAGTTATTTGCATCGAATAGCTCCCATAACTTGAACAGATCGCAACTCGATATCTTAAAATATTTAAGAAGTTTGCTAAAGATATGCTTGCTTACAGTCTTACAAGTCGTAAGACTGTAAGCAAGCATCTTGAAGACGCGAAAATATTTTGCTTTTTATATGGCTTTTGATCTTTTGAAGCCAACGTCTTTACTTTCTTTATGTTTAAAAACCTGGGAGCGTGTTTAATGTTTAACAATCTCACCTTTATAAAGAAAATGCCTCGTGCCTGGTGAAGCCTTCTGGCGACCAGAGGTCTGGTCACTGTTTTGCACGGTGGATTAGTATCTGCTATCCAACAGGGCAACACGGCCAGCCTTCTGGGGACCCAGCCTAGTTATAAAGACCTGGGCCAATTTTTGTACTTGTTTGTAGTTTTTTATGTTTTTGTGGTTGCTTGTTCGTTTGTCGTGTATTAATAAAGAATCCTTTTTTTATACTGATTTTATAGTGCGTTCGTTAATCACAGTTTCATACATTTTCCGCGCCAGCTTTCGTGAATGGATCTGTAATGACAAATTAATATCTAATCAAGTTACATCATTAAAGTTTCGAATGTGGCTACCGCCGGATTTGTTATGCTTGAGTGAACTTTATTATATCCATTGCTATTATATACATAGATCGTTTCAGTGACTGCACGTAATATGCAAAGCACCAAAACAATTCATTTCACAAGCCAAAGAAACCATATTCCAGTCTAATATGTCTGACAAAAACGCGTATCTACCGCGGAATCTAATTCCGCAGAACAATAGAGTGAATAATGAAAAGACGCATAACAAGTGCATAGACAAACGAGCTGTGATGGCGCTTGCCCGGAACAGCGGAGTAAATGGAGTAGAAAAAGCTTTTAATTTTAGTTCCCTTTTACCTGCATATTCTTATGAAAGCACAGGAGGCTTACCACGAATCACTTCTTTCGATCGTTCGTCTTTTTTTTCATATCAATCGAATATGCAAGAGCGATAGAGAGGTCAAAATACAAAACAACGAAAGTAGTTCGTTGCGGCCTTCAGTGAGTTGATTAACACGTTCGCGGACGCGGATTGCATAGCATCCGTTTTTGTACTTCATCTGGTGACGCGCCTGCTATTGAATCCGTTATTTGGTTTAGATTTCTGCGTCAGTATGCTTACCAATCCGCTTGGCCACAGTATAATATTATTAACCAACATTTCCTCTACCATTCAATAAAATCACAGAATGCATACTGTTATATTTCATAGTTTATGACAGTTAAAAAATATCCTGTGACATCTCAAATTGTGCCCCCCTTTCTGTGACGCGTATGCTATAGCATTCGTCTTTGTATGGAAGACTCCTTAGTAGCCCTGCGCGTGCGTCTGGGAGTGGGCGCGTAAAATGTGGCCAAATTTCGCACGCACACGCTATTTTACGGATTGTTTGTAACATCGTTAGTAATGTTTTTTTTACAGTTTATGTATGTTTTTGGTTGTGGTTTTATAAAAAAATCTCTTTACTGAATGTTTTTTGTAGTGCAACTTGATTCTGACTACTGTAAATAAAGAAAAGTGAGGCATGTTTATACTTACTATTTAACTAATTATTTTAGTACTTAGTAATTATTTTGGTCATATAAGCGTGAATATTGTGCCTATTCGTAGTCGATGCTGAGCGCTAACATTATGGTGTGTATTTTGTTTGTGTAGGGCCGCAGTTTACATGATTAAATTCAAAGTTCGGATACTTCCTATGTGCTGGTCGGTGAAGAAGGCCCTAGCCGTTAAATCCTATAAGTATTAGATGAAATATTACTTCTACTTTACTTTATGGCAAAGAATTTATCATAGTTGTTGACGTAGCAGCTCACCCGAGTGAACGGTATGACAGACATGCCAACATAGTCGAATGCTGTAACATGCGGTGTCATATAAGATCATATTTTGACTAGGTATTATATCAAACATGCATAAGCATCCGAATTGTATAGCATTTGGTGTCACATAGTGTAAAAGAAATGGTTTCATAATGACGGGACTTGCATTGCATTCGACTTGTATAGAATTTCGCGTCACATAAGAATCCTGATTTTAGCTTTGTTGTGACAGGTATGCAATAGCAGTCGTAAAATTCCCATACAAAATTAAGGTGTCCCAGAGGTGTGACCAAGCGTCCGCGAACGTGTTAAATTGACTTTTTGTCTAACAATTAATAAACTCCGTTGCATTACATCGATTTTTTTAATCGCTTAATCTGTGTTTCTACCGATGCAGTCCTATTGCCCCGCCTCTCAGTTTTAGTCTGCTCCAACCCTGCCATCAGTTGTTCAAGTCACATCTAAGAGGATTTCGCAATTTTTCCTGCCAATATTAATGTCCACATCCACTTCTATACTTAGAAGTAAATTTCACAATCGATGCTTTTCACTTATATATCCTCTCTGACTTCAGCGCATCGACTTACTCATATTTCATACTTAATGTAATACCCTTACTTGACCCGCGCTTGCGCAAGCTGGCCACCATTTGCGCTTTCACCATACCAAATACTATCAGATCAGCATTCTGTTTATGGCTTAACGTCTTTATTAAGCCCATTGTCTCGTTCTCATTAAGGAATGGATTGAACCGTTGATTTTCAGCCTTATTATTGGCAATCTGCATACAATCACATATTTGCATAATATCTCAATCGTGTTCATGGTTGGTTGTGGCTCTGTGATTGGTAAGGAAGGTGTGGTCGCCATTAAATATATCGGAGCAGCTAAGCTGCTCACAAATATTTGAACACGACTTTATTTTCAAGGCGTTAGGGTTCTTGTTCATATATTTATGATATATTTTAAGCACCTTGGGCGTTACGATATATCTGCTGGCGGCTGTACTTTAGATCTCCGTCGTAATAATATTGTCAAAATGCCAATATGCTGGCTGAACAAATGTTAGAATGACTATGACAAAGTACTTTAAACCGCGCGACAGAAACTTCACTAACCTCGCCTCGGTACTCCTCGCCCCGCAGTAAAGCCCTTTACTACGCATAACCACGATAACTTAGACAAATATTGCAATGGTATTTGGTATAACTCTATTATCTTTACCCTTTCTTTCTAAGATTAAATGCAATAACTTTAGTTATTTCTTTTTATTTCGGTAAATGTTTCCATGACAATAAGAAGATTCCTTAGCATAAGTATAATAACTTCACTTATTGCATTTTAAACTTGTCCTTGAGCTTAAACCTCTAATGTATTCTACCAATCATAAAAGCAACAACTATACATATTACAGTTTTAACTAGTAATAAGCAGAAACAGGATATGGATTTTACCAATTATAAACGTAACAACTTTAGTTATTACCGATATGGTTAGTAATTTTGTTAAATAGTGTTTACTAATTCAGTAATAACTAGGGTTATGTCGTTTTTTATTAGTAAATTACAAGTGATTGCCTTAGATGTTGCAGTTATGATTAAAAACGGTGTTAAACCATAGAATACGGAAAAACTGTCTAAGAATAACATATAAAACTCGTTTTGCTGATTACGAATATGTATATAACTCAATTTGACCAAAAACTCGAGTTATAGCACTTTACGTTAGGAGGGCAGTACGGTAATATGAGCTTACCGTGGGTCTAGGTCGATTTGTGTAAGATTCTCCCATAATATGTTTATACTTGTAGTAAGTCATAAGGTTAAATTTTACTATAATAACTAAAGTAAAGGTACTAATTATACTGCCTCTATAATTACACCGACATTGCAATTATGTCATCATTACAAATTATATGTCGCGTGTGACAACAACTAGGTAGTTGTGTTATGTGTTATTACCGCGAATGTGAAGTATTATGCGGGTGTATTTAAAATTAAACAACTCGCTCCGCAATTATGTGTATAAAGTCTCTATATGTTTTTATTTCAAAACTCGATGTTTTAAGTGCCCTTTTAATAATTAAGTGTAATTATTTGATATCAAATGCAATGTAGATACAGATTACAATATGTACACCATTGTATTACCTTTGTCAAAAAAAATCTTTTAAAATTAAGTAGTCTCAGGAAGATAAATGTTTTGATATTTACGATAGCTCCCGTACTTTTCAATTGAGATTTTTATTTTGAATATATACAAAAGGCTAAAACTAAAGAAAAACTTTATCACAAGATAACAACATAAATAGTACAGCAAAACTCACAATAGATTCTCTTCAATAAACAACGTATTGAAACACAGGTCTGACAATTTAAATATTTATATGAAAAATTTGAAAAGCAATTTTCAGTTTTTCCTTTTAAGACCGGAGCGACTAACTTCCATGGAAACTTCGATATGCCAATTCTGAGTTGAAAAGTTTCAAGCCGGATAAAGAAATGAACTATTTGATAGCTTTTAAAATGTTACTTTCTTTCATTTTACAAAATGCAGTTTTTACGGAGTTCAAAGTTTCACGTTATCTCAAAAGAATTTGCCAGTAACTAGGTATATAACTATCGGTAAGGTAGAAGTACTAGTGTTCGGCTCGACGCGGCACTAGTACCTATTCGACATGAGCGCTTTACGTTAAACTTAAGTTCAAATATATAAAAACCGTCGTTACATATAACTGAAATAAGGTGCCCATGTTGAATGTGCAGCGTTGAATGCTAGTATGCCTGCTATTTCTTTCTCAACTTATTTTACCACACTATAGGTATAATGGAATCACTATAACGCCAGTGATTAATTACACATTCCTAACTGTAATAGATTAGGTGTTCATATTTTCCGTGTGAGCATGCCGACAAATTAAGTAACCGCTATTTTTACAAGTTTTAATATAAACATTTATCTTAAAGATAATCCAGCGCCTAAATCCGGATTTGCACGCTACACCGGTCTCTACAAAAACCGTAGTAGGTATGTTTCCATCGAGGATGGTGGTCTAATTAGTACAGCATCCACTAATACAGCACGGTCGGGTGGACTCGCCTCGGGTGGCGCTTGGTTCTAGCGTGGTCTTCGATGGCTTAACTACGTATAAGTATATGAACTTTTACTTCTAAAAAACATTTTAAGCTGTAGTGATTTTTTCAATATTTGCCTTGTTTCTTAAGGATTGCTTTTGCGTGTAAAATGAACTACGAGTATATTTCATAATAATAAAATCGAAAATAAACTGCTTAGAGCTTCTTACTTAAACGCTAAAGTCGTGTATGAATTTTCTTATAGGTACTGAACGCATCATTTTATATGATACCTACTGCTTGCGCTACTCTATACCTACTAGGCTACTACTCAAACGTGGCTGTGATACTAGTTTAAGTTTTAACATCGTATAACCACACCGAAGTTATTTTGCTGTCGCTCGTTTCGGGTCGGCATTATTTCCAGCTTTAGTCCGATCGGCCTTTAAAAGCTCAGAACCTAGCTTAGGTCACCTGTCGCCCGAAAATCAAACCTTCATAGCAATATCGAAGCCTCGATAATCCACACTGGACCGCCTTCACACGTAATACCCCCACGATAACGGAAGGTGTCAGAATTCGAAAACCGGGTGAGGCGTTAAACGGACAGCCTCAACACAAAGGAATATCAAATTACTATACTACGCCAGATCCATGGAATGTCTCATGCTGACGAATAAGTTTGGATCTATTGTTTTAAACTTTATTCTTTTGTTCGGAAATTTGAAGCAGATGTTGACGCGATAAGCGCATTTTTATTTCTAAACTAAGAATTCGTCCTTTTGTCCATTCCTGTTTCAGGAATGCCTTGATTAAGCAGACGGTTAAGTTGGAACGGTTGTTATTAATTTTTATTCCTTAATAATGCACACAATTGTTATTCTGTGAAATAGACTGTAGTAAAGAACAGTACCTAGGTAAGTTAAATGTACTATCTCAAATATAACAGGGATTCTATCTGAGGCTATAAAATAAAAACTGCTTTACCTTATTTCTAAAATAACGCAACCAGTTTTGAATTATCTTCTAAAGTCATTTACTGAGTCATTTAACAAAAAACTTATCAGCGACCACCCCGAACAGCGGAAACATCTCTCACCTCCGGATTTCTTCCATCCAAATATGTCTACAATCTCCCACATTAGTCATCCATATTCAACTCATTATAACACCCAAAATGTCCACACCAATATCGGCCCCTGCCAATCAATATGGTAACCCGTCTTCGGCGATTACTTACGAATGGATTAGTTCGAGTAACTTGATCGCTTGCGTTATGTGGTTGTCGACAAAATGAGGTGTCTACGTCGATTTGGCGTATGCTCCGTGACTAATATTTGGTAGAATGCGGTTTTAGTATTAGATTACCTAGGCTATGTTGCGACATAACGGTAGTACCTACAAACACCGTGCAGATTATTCCTACTCTGTTTATTCTAGAATATTTATGGAATAGTGCTCCTAAAGTGGAATAAATCACTTCCAAAGTGTATTTAAGGTAAAATGTAGGTACTAGTGCTCGGCGCTCTAATGTCTAATAGTTTACACACTGCTGTCATCTTTATTGTTAGTTACTTAATATTGAATAGCAACTATTAGGATGTCGAACATTCGTACATTTAACTTACTGTACATTATTTTTTAACCGAACATACTTTTCTTAAGGAAGCGGCTACCTAAGTTGTCCTTTTTTTCGCGACTTCCAGTCCTTGAAGTTAAGGCAAGCCGTATAGATATATCGGCGTTCCGCCTCTGTTAGGTACCTATAGTGTAATTTATTAGCTATTCTTGACCTGTATTCCTCCCGCTTAGCAATGGCATGCTTTGCACTCCGCGTAGAAACTCCGAACTAATCAACACCCAACTTGTTTGCTGGCCATTGTTTGGCTTCGATGGTCTTTACAACTTCATCGGGAAGAGTGCACGCTGCTAGACGAAGAGTTCAGACTTTGTAGAAACTTGGTAGATAGTTAGTTTATATGAACGTTTCTTATGAGATTCCGTCTTCGTCACTTAAGCGATTTGCCGATTGCAGATTCAGTTGTTAAAGAAATGGCTCCTACCTATATTAAATTAGACTTTTGGCATCAGATCCAAGTTCTTTGAAGATATTTATTTGACCAAAGAGCTTGTAAATCTCTTTTTTTGTACTTTTTGATTAAATATTATTTAAGGTTGAATTGGTTTGAGACTATACATACATTGACACCACAAAGTTTTTTTGTCAGTGCTTATACACGAGTGTAAACCGAAAGGTCAGTATCCAATCTAATTCCAATACATCATATTCCTGTTGCCCTGTTATGTTTAAAAAGGTAGTAATCGTAGGTACGTAGTGCCGTAGGTAGTAATAGGTTAGCTTACAACTTCGGGGTCTTTATATAAATCTTTATAGTACCGAAGTAGGTATCTACATATTACGTTTGCCAACAAATCAGAGCGACTTAGGTATTGCAAAGATCGCTCCGTGATAGAGAAAGGGTAAACAAACGATATTGCTTCGTCTTGGGTCTAGGCAATCAAACGTTATGTGCCCTACGTTTAATATCGCCCATTATACTTATATTGAGCTTCGTAGGTAGCCATTTATTTATGCTGCACATTACACATAAATGTTCTGTATTTATAACTAAGCGACACTTTACCGTTGTCCATCAAAAATCAATAAACTGTCCCGGCTGCTTTAATTATTTCTTCGAAATCTTCAAATCGAGCTACCAAGTCTTCCATCTATCTAAACCATTAAATATAACTCATAAAAAATACCCACGACGTTTTACTATCTCCCATTCACGGGCTTAATAAATCCATTCACTGATTTATAGTATTGATTTAACGACAAGTGGCATTTGAAGTCAAAACTTTCTTACAACTTTGATAAACAAACATGGTATCTTCATAAAGAAACGGCGTATCGCTATATCAAAACGGATAAGAGTCGGTCTTTATATGTATGGAGAAGTTGACAATGGAACGTCATTTTTTATTCAGAATTCGTATAAAGAGAACGGTTTTATCTCTGAAAAATTAGATAATAGATAAAGTATTGGAACGGTATAGTGCGTGTTGTGTGGCTTGGTCGGTCGTCTTGATAAAACTTCTGTGATTTCACTCACTTCATGTATTTTTGCAGCTTACCTTTCACAATTCTACTCAAAGCTTTAACATAATATTTATTTCTTCTATGCATGTAATTTTGTACATTTATTGATAAAAAAGAATAAGGAAATAATTCGCCCTCTCAGATTCATTTACCATTTTTAATTCACCTGATACATCATCATTCTTTCTCCATCCAATCCTCAGTTAACATTAAAAGCACGTAACTCAACTAATTAGTTGGTCCGTACAAAAATGTCCACCAGCCAATACAAAGATGTGTTGTATACCGCATCCGCTCCATGAATGGCCATGGGTGGTCGTCGCTCGCGAGAGTAATGGTCGTAAGGGACATGTGAACTTGCGTCGGCGACATACTGGTACCTAAATACGTTATAGTTGAGTTGGGAAAGATGTCGGAAGTCAAAACAATAGTTAGGTATGAAATATAGAGCTTTAAAAGATATTTTCAAGACATGATTCAGATAAGGTAAAACACATTTGCGAAAATTTACTTATTCAAATATATAACACAATAAAACCAAATATTTCAAGTAGGTAGGTATTACATCCGTTGGTTGGTATTTATTAAATTTACCGTCATTATTCGTAATCCATTCTATCATTATACAGATATCAATAAAAATATTAATAAAACCAAATATGAGGTTTCGCTACCTGCTTCACAAAGAAACATCTGCTTTGAAATGAATTGTGAAATAACCATCACTAATATGTTTATAATAATCCTGGATACTCAAATTGAAAGAAACGCAGGACGTAACGAGGCGTAATGTGAATCTTCCATTGTCTGCATAATAAATACTTTTACGATTATAGGATAGCTCCCTTATGGCTTGGTTTAATTCTAAAACGTGCAATATCCAAGAGATAGTAGCATAACTTGCGCCACTTTAAAATCACTAGTGACGTTCTTTGATGACAAATGCATTTAGATCTCATTAGAAGCAAGTATTTGAATAGGTACTAATACGATTACAAATTAAATACACGAGAAATTATATGCCTGCTGAACACCTGACTTTCAATTTTATTAGTGCACGTAAAAAACGAAACTGATTTTGGTTATTTCAATATGAATCTCTCCAACAGCTTTGTCTTTTACGTACCTATTAATATTCAAATAGCACGACCAATAATTTATGTATAACAGAAAACATAACAATAGTCGTTTGACTACCATGCATTGTCTAATGTTTTTTTTTCATAATTCATTTCATTGTATTAAACTGGTTCTTCATTTAGGTTTTACTACGTATAATGCCTAATAATGTACGCTTACTGAGCACGTTGACCTGCTATCTGCGAAATGGGACACCTAAGTGTCCATATATCATATGAGGTGCCAGGCACGCTATCTAACTAAATTAAAGCGATTAATCACAACTATGTACATTAAGGAACTGATATAGTTAGGCAGATGGATAGATGACACGTATTTTAATAATGAATACAGTTACTTAAGGAAGTAGTAATGAATACAGTTACTTACGGAAGGTGTATACTTGGATAAAGACACATTAGTTGCCGTTAATGTGTATTTATTGATAAACTTATTTTTAGGTAGCATTTGTGATTGGACCGACGATCTAGTTAAGGTCGCGGGAGACGGTTGTTTGAGGACAGTGAATGACCGTTCGTTTTATAAATGTTTGGGGGAGGCATTTGCCCACTTTGTGTCACTGCTGGCAGTGGGCGTATTTCGGTTGAAATTATGATCATAATGATGATGTGCGATTTTACAGTGCCTATCTATCCTTTTTTATCATTCCTAACTACAAGAATGTGTGTCAAAAGTTCACGGGCACAGAGAGAGGGAATGCCCATAAATGCTAGTCAGTAGTCAATAATTTTACGCCTCTAGATGTGGCTAAATGATAGCTTTGGAAAACGTTCAAATTTACTACCAACTTAACTCGTACATATTCAGCGAAGAAATACGTCTGTACATGTACATAAACCGTATCATAAAATCTTATATATATTGGCAGACATTAAAGAAACAGTTATACTAACTGTTCTGTACTAGTTAGTTAATCTGGTTTCATTGTCTGGACTGAAAGTCCAACAATTATTTTAATCTATGAAACTTGCGCGGTTCGCAAAAGCCAAGTGTTTCTGCAAACATTAAACAAATACTCAATTAAACTTGTTCAAGAAGCCTTATGCGTGAATAAGTGTAATTACATTGGGCAACCGTTTATTCTCAAGTCTGCAAACAAAAGGATAAAGGCACCAACAAAAGCGAGAGAAACGCTTATATTCTTAGAAAAGCGAATTTCTTTGTAGATGTAGCGCTAACGGTTACACATGGGTAGGCAGAAAGTAAACTAGGTCCTATTCAGACTTCACAAAGAACCCTACACAAGTTTATGCATGATTAGGATGTTGGAAAATATATTCGTTTGAATCTTCTGAAGAATGGACGGGTTGCAAAAGAAACATCGTTGTGCTCTTGCTACCATATTCTTTTTAAATATATCTCGTATATTCCATTATAATTGTATGCTATTTCACTAGACATGTCACATTTGCCGCCAGAAAATGGCTTAAAGAAAAGCAAGTCAGTGACATAAACGTAATATATTTATGCAGCTTCAACAATACTTGACCACTAAAGGGCTGTCATCGATTATTCAAGATACGATATTGTCTCCAATATTTTATACCACATAAAATTAACCATAATTATTTCTTTCTCCATCAGACACAAGCGGAAAGTCACCAATCTCCTGCCATCTAAATCTTCGGCTCCGAACCAGACCGGCTCGCAGCGACGAGCGCCGCCGCCAGCGCCGTTATACGAAGACCTGCAAGACTTGCCAAGACGACCGCCCATCCCACACAGACCGGACCTAGAACCACAATTGGAAGTAAGATATGACTTATTTTAAATTTTTGACTAAACTAAAACCAAAAACGTTTGGGAAAAGTGGATTATTCAAACATCAAGCATCTTTTAAGGCTGAGTTTCTTAACATTTTTCATGAGGCTCACATGACAAATTCAACAGTTAACTTACTTTTCTAATCTTTCACAGATGGTAGAAGCAAAGAGACCAGGTTGTCCCGGCCGAGTCTTCGTGTGCGGCTCGGGAGGCACGTGGCGCGGTGGCAACTCCTGCGGCGGTGATACTTGCGGCGCTCCGCTCTACGAAGAGCTGCCCCATCGCTCCGACGACTCACTACACAGCGACGACCACTTCGCCGAGGACGAGCTCAGCCTCGTCGGCGAAGCGGCACCCTGTCGGACGTGCTCCAAACCACCCGCTCCACAATCTTTACCACACCGTCCCAGACATCACCGTCTAGACCGGCGGCCAAAGTCTTTAGAACGACGACGAGCTCAACAGAGAATGCCGCGACACATTCATCCACCAGACCCCTCCGAATTCCATGAAGGCGTTTTGCTAGATGCGTTACTAAGACTATACCCTCAAGTTGGGACTGTAGGCGCCAGAGCTCAAGGACCTATACCAGTTGGGGCAGGTGGCGCTTGGCCTGGCGGAGACCTACCAGGAATAGGCTGCTGGAGAGGCCCCAGGGCGTCACCGAAACCCCCAAGTGGGGACTCCTCCTTCGGATCCGATTCAGGATATAGTAATAACACTTGTGGTACATGCGGCACGAGGACCTCCTCCCGGCATCGTCTCTCAGCGGAAATTCCAATGTCGTGAACGGTGCAGTGTCTGAACTAAGTGATAATAAAAATTTGGTCATGTGCCATAACTGTTCTTTGTGATATATGACAGTTAAAATCATAAAACAGGAATTAAATCGAAGCAATTTATTGTTAAACTTTGACTGGCCTAAATTCAACTGAGATACGGCCTTTTCAATTCTCATGCCTTCATATACATTGTTTCTGGTTAGTTTAAACTGTGAATTGTTAACGACTTGAATAAAATTCGTAGCGTCTAATTTTGTACGATTGTGTAAAGTAGAATTCGGGTCCTAACTAGTTAGGCGTGTAATGTTTTGGAAAAAATCCACTTAATACAATTATTTTCATGACTAGCATAGCGTTAAATGGTTTTTGTATATAATTCATGTGACCATATTTTAAGTAGTAATAGAAGTTTTGTCCTAGTAAGTTATTTCGAACTAGTCCTAAAATTATCACATTTAACATGGATTATAAAATGAATTGTAATTTTTAGTTAATCATGAAAGTTGTACAATGTAGATATTGTAAATAATTTGTAGGTAAATTAATTAATATGTACTGTAAGAATAGCAAGATAAATTTTATAATCATATCACTAGGAGTGGGTTTCTCCTATCATTTTAGCGTTCTTTTATCAAATGTTGGCATAACTCAATATTATTCAGCCTAATTAAATAAAAATGCTTGGAGAAAATCCGTTACAAATTATTTAGACATTGCATGACGGTTTCACGTTTTATAAACACTTCTGCAGTTTCCTTCTTATTTCTCACCTGGTGCTAAAATTTCGTGATTCTATTTTTCATCGTTTACTTTTTTTACTGTCTTAATTGTATACTTTATAAATCAGTCACCATCATCACCAGCCTGTTTTCGTCAAGTTCAGTAAAAGCAAAATATGTGCTGGGTTTTAGTAAAAAGTAAATTTTTTTCAGCCGTTGGATAAGGTTCCTTTCTAAACGAATCTATATCACTAAATTCGATCACATATGATTCAAGAACACACAATTTTGTTAAACATACTTACCTTTTTCTTTGTCTTTGTCATTTTTATTTGGCTATCCAAAATGTTGTTTTTGTTTAATGTTTTTTGTATTTAATTTATTTAACCTTGTTTATTTTGAATCGTAACACGATCGCATCACTAATGTAATTAAAGTTTCGGGCGATTCGTCCAATTATAAATATGAGGAGCACAATAAAATGAAAAATAAATACATTTTTAAAAAACTTTGGTATTTTATTTCGTTGTTTCAAATTAAGTACACTATCTATAATGACTTACAGCATACCTACTTACTTATTACATCTGTACCTTTTAAGGATGACTCACATCATTCCGATCCGATCCGATCCGATCCGGGACGATCTGTCAGTTTCCATAGAAATAATCACGACTCGTGATGGCTCGGAGCCCTCGTCCCGGATCGGATCGGATGGGTGTGAGTCATCCTTTATGGCTACCTAACCTACCTCAGGTCTCCAATTTTAGTAAAGTCAAACCTAACTAAGTCGACATTAGTGATCATCACGGATTTGCCACACCTAACTAGCTATGTATTTAGATAGGGAGTAAATAGCACAAGCATAATAGTATTTTATACAATCGTGATATAATGAAGAGTTTTTCAGTCGAGTACCGTGTTTAAGTAACGTACGAGCATAGAATTAGGATTAGAAATTGAATGAATGAAATTCAATGTCGTTGCGTACGAGATTGAAAAACTTAATTATATTACGATTGTATACAATACTTTTTCTACGAGTCATCATCATCATCATCTATGGAGGAACAATTTCATCATTCAATTTCATTGACTTAACAAGGATGTAACACAAAATGATGGCCGGCAGGCCGGCGCGGTCAGCGCAGGGCCGCAGGCGTGAGGCGCGCGCTCGGCAAAGTCCCAGGCGACATCGCAAATAAGTATAGAATTTGTATGAAGTTCTATTATAGTTGCCTACAGCGTATCGAAATGATATATTATAGTTGAGTTGGACTGTCTAATATCGAAAAGTATGAGCTTATAGTTTTGTCTATGTACTCGTAATTGGCAGATTAAAGTCGGCGAGTAGAAAAACATTCTTATGTGAGTGCCAGTGCTAGCAAAACTAGTAACAAACGATAAGAAATGACTCACATCACACCAGAAAGTAACGGTACGGAGCGGGACGGGACGATCTGTCAGTTTCTATAGAAAACGTCACGTGACATCCGAGGGCTTCGAGCTATCACGTGATTCTTTCCGTAGAAATTGACAGATCGTCCCGGCCCGTCCCTTCCTAGTGTGAGTCATGACCTAAATACTTGAATTACATTAAATAAAATAGACAAAATATTGCATCGCTTTTTTGCTTTCACATCGGCGCTGTATGCGGTCGTATCGGTGTGAGAACCGCTTTGTGCGAGTTTTACTAGGTACAGAAGTAAAGCATAATGAGATAATGACTTTTCTTCGTATTTTCACGGACACGTCCGAACGTGTCATGCTGTTCCAGACAGTGTCAGTACTAAAAGTACCAAGGTCGATTGAAGTAGCATGACAAATACGAGATAAGTGTCACATTTACATCCTGTCGAAAAAAACTTGCTAAAACATGTACGATTAATAACATAGGCTGTCGAGAAAATTATAGGAAAATAAGAAAAACACTAGTGGGGGGCTTAAAGTGTTTTTTTTTGTATGAGCCAATAATACCTTCCCTTTAACATTTACTCTGTCATTTATCTAAATAACGAACTAGCGCTTCGTAAAGTAATTTCCTAGGGTGGCTCTTAAATTTTATCATTATTATCCATACTACAATGGAGCAACCCTTATTTACGGAGCAAACTGTCTTCAGAAGCTCTTATTGGGTGATAACTGAGAACTGGGATACTTAGGTCGTGATTACTTAAATAGGGTCTTTCATTTAGAAGTTTCACGCGAGAAAGTTGATTAGTTCGCCAAACAGTAACCATATTTTTATAACGTGAGCGTTTTTCAAAAAAATATCTAAGAACTGATTGTTCCAGATCTGGACTTGCTTTCCCCAAAATTTCCATACATAACTTAAGTTTTCACTACGTCACGCTCATAGTAATTTCGTACTAAAAGGTGACCAATACGACAGGAAATTTTTGGGACAATGTGAGAAATGCCTTCAATTCAAAAGAGTTTAAGTAAGTCATGCGTTACGTATAAGTTAATTTATTATTATTGTCGACTGTAGATTCAATTAGGGCAAAGGAAAGGGATTTTTATGTCCCTTACTCTAATGGAACCTACGGTCGAAGATATTATAATAAAAATATTTTAAGTGCATAAACCGGTTTCATTACACAAACCAGAGACTGAACGATAGCGCTCTGCATAAACTGCTAAAGGTAGAAACATGAAATTTGGAAAAAATATTCTTCAATTGTCGTCATGCTGCATCAAGAATAGTTTTAATCAAAAATTTTCTTCCCTCAGGAAACTCAAGCGAAGTTGAAAGTTTGAACGATTTCCACGCGAACGAAGTCGCGGAGGTTAGTAACTCAGTAGGTACTAAATATTATAAAGCAATCTTACAATTTACACAAATCAACAAAGGGACGAGCTTTGGCTTGTCCAATAAGCCTTGTGTTGTGGGTCCTACACGTCATGACATCACTGTCTATGCCCATGTCACTACGTTGGTACATTATTTGAAATGACAAAATCAAATTTTAACTATAAAACTCTCGTGAGACTCGAACATATTAAATAATATTTAAAACGGGTCACTCACGCAGCAGCAGCAGTAGCAGAGCAGATAGGGCATTAGCCCGCAGTGTAACGACTTGCCTCTGTCGCGGGTGGTCGCTCCTGATGACGTTCTTCGTAAAGAACGAAACATGTCGAGCGAAAATCGACTAAATTACGTGAGTGACCCGTTTTAAATATTATGTAAAATGTTTGACAAAATCAAAGGTCCCACCTCCCACTTATCTGAGCAAAAGATACAAAATTACGATTTTTCAATATTAACGGTAACACCCTCAGCATATTCTAAAAAAACATGGGTCATTTGTGGCACATTTTTTCAACTACAAAGGTTTAAATAGGCAATACATTTATCTCATAAAGCGAAGGTGAAGTGGGTTGGGCCGATCACGTCTGTCGCTGCCGATAAGCAGAATGAGTTGTTGCTAAGATGTTGACCTTGAACAAGAGCTATTAATATGCGATTATTTGATGTGAAGTTTCGAGACTTCCGCAAAGAAATTATTAACGTAATTTTTTTTCGAAATTCACATTGAAAGAAGACTCGTGATAGATCGGGACGGGAAATTGACATATGTCCCCGGTCCAGCATGACTTATATATCCTTAAGTCCTCAGCATATTGTGAAAACATATTGTGTAGTACATGTTTACCCATCCTCACGTGATCGGCTCTGAAAGCTCGGACGTCACGTGACATTTTCCATAGAAATTGACACATCAGTCACGGCCCGGCCCGTTCCGGCCCGGTGTAGCGTGGGTCATCCTTATGATAAAGCCTAAGACTTAAAGTTAAGCTTCACCACATGAATTATCAAATTATCTAAGTCGCATAGGTGATTTAAGAAGAGAGTTCCCACTACTACAGATTGGCCAATCGCGGGCATATTTGTCGGCATCATTGCCATGCGAATCCAGTCACATGATGTCGAGTACGTACACATAATCGCATCCCGCATCCTGTCCCACAGCTGTGCTGTTTATATCAAGAGCCGTGTTCAGATTTAAAAATCTTGTCTTGTTATGGTTGTGGTATTGTCAAGGCTGTTTTCTAAGGATACCAATACCAAATCTTAGACTTAGAATCGGCTGCTAGAGGACGTGTCACCCGCGATTTTGTTTAACCACTCAAACAGTGTATTTCATGTGGATGAAGTATAAGTATATTTTGGAGTGCCTAATTACTCGTATTCCTTTCTAAAACTAATATTTAAAAAACGGGGAGAAATGACGTATGACCTCAATCATTTGTATAATGCAACTGTGCAGTTAGTTACCAATTAAATCTGTTAAAACGATAACGTTAAGAGTCCTATAACAAAATCCGCTCGCTCGCATTTCAATATTATTACCGCCAGTTGCGCGCCGGCCGACACGCATCTGTGTGCGGACACACACTACAATCAGGAATACAAACTTATTATCGCCATCCTATTCGAACAGCATAGCAGGTGCGGTTAGTGCGAACGGGAGCGAGCATTCATTCATAGATTTCATAGTATGTAGCACCGTCGCAACTCGCAAGTTGACGCGCGGACCAAACATTATTGATACTTGCGTCCGAACATCAACTATTACTTCGCGTACGTGGTGTAGTGTTGAAAAATTTAATTTGTATCATCATAACTTCATAAGATTAAAAATATTTTTATTCGAACGTCAAATGTCTCTAAATAGTATCCGATGTTATTTTGGAATAGGAATTTGTTAGTGGTACATTTCTAAGCATACCTATTTACTAATAGGTATTGGTGATTGATTTTGGTGGGTGATGGTGATTTGGATATATTTTAGACAGGGATGTTACGGATACTGGATTTGTGACATCCGCGGATGCGGATATCAAAAGGCACACATTCACGGATAGGGATGCGGATGTTAGAGTAAGTACATAAAAAAACCCGAAATATACAAATATTGTAATGTTTATTCGAATAAAAGGAAACAAACTTGGCATTGCTTGTTGCTATCTGTCAAGGGCGTAAGAACTCGATCGACGAATCTTGAAAACTAACCCAGGAAAGATACGGTTTTCACAGACATTAAATTATAATAGCCTAATATTTTCAAATTACGTTCGAATGGGATATTTATAGATAATATATGCAAAAGTCCTAAAAACTTTTCTTCCGGAAGTAGGTAGAAAGTAAAAAATAAAACTTAACTAAGTCGATTTTTGAAATTTACGGTAGTAAATACTTTTCTTGTTTGTGAACATGACGACATATTTGTCTTCTATGTGTTAAAAGCAAAACCGAAGAAAACTTATAGACGTAAAACGGTAATACTTACAAAATGTACGGCGTGGGTGATAGATGTGTTATTTCGCTAGAAACAAATGGTAATAAGTAAAAAATGCTTCTGACTCACTTTAATCAACTTTATTTTTAAAAGCACTATATTTTTTTGAGTTCCAGTTTTTTTTGTCAAATATCTACTTGTGGCACATCATCTGATAGGTCCTTAGAAATAACTTAAAGGCTTCTTGAACAAAAATTTGGTTAATCGAGTATCGGGAGGTCTAAAAAACCGGCCAAGTGCGAGTCGGACTTGCCCGCCGAGGGCTCCGCACAAAAGTGGCATGGAACTCTCAGTGTGCGGCAGTTATACGGTTTTCGGATTTTTTCCTGTATTTTTGCTAGAAGTTCTTGCTTGTTGTCAAATTTCGTGATTCTATGTTAACGGGAAGTACCCTATACATTTTGATTCCCACTGCAAATGTATGGGAATGACCGTATCTTTTGATTGCGTTGATGTAAAGGTTTATTTTTTTTGCAGCTTCAAGAGACTGCAGACCTGTGTATGTGGTATTAATTTTAACTTGCAACCTTTACTCGTTCCCGAGATAAACGGTCTGGACTGGACAGACAGACGGGCGGACGGACAACAAAGTAATCCTATAAGGGTTCCGTTTTTCTCTTTGATGTACCGAACCCTAAAAATGTGAAAACTTCAGGAAGTTAGGAAAATTATTTTATTTTGAACAAATTTGGTTAAGCCTTTTTTGCCAAAAACTATAATTACAAAAATACAGTTAAGTGCCTTGATATGTGAAGGCACTTATGCCTTTATTCTTGCACAATATTTTCATCGTATAACGGTACACAACCTTCAATTATGCGTGGTCCGACACGCACTTGGCGGGTTTATTTCCGGATTTTGCGTATATAGCAATATGGTTATCCCTGACTAGGGTGGTGGCACCAGTAATGGTCAAGAAACCAGTAACGAACAATCACTTTTATTATGAGGAAATAAGGTTCATACATTTATTTTGTGTCAACCAATTGACAAGCATATGATGATATTTGAATTAAGAATGAAGTGTCCATAACTCGTGTCTGTCAGCTTAAATTGTTCATAATGGGTACCGTCACCCTAATAACATTTCTCCATACTGTCCCTCTTAACTCTTGCTACTCACTCGTCAGTTGAATAATTGAAACACTTTGTTCCCACGCCCCATAATTCGCGGGCTCTAATGTAGGAAGGGCTGGAAGGAGGTACTTATTGGGGATCAAAGATCATCAAAGTATATGACAGCCCAGGGCGTGGGTTACGAAGGATGGTTAAAGTATCAAGAAGGGTTGGTTGCGGTACAATGACATTCGATAAAATTATTAGATTTTTTTTATTTCATACAGGTCTATAATATAATCAAAACTGTAAAATACTTTCGTCAGTGGTTGGTCGCGGTCTATTTACTTTCCCAAACGCTTCCAGCACTTCCTAGCGCAACAAAACAAACATATTGTACAGTCCACAGAGAACAGCACAGGTCCTACCTCTACGAGCACACGCGCGGTACTGAGGACTCAGCCCGCGCGCATCGGAATTTATACACCATTTGAATATTTAAAAAAATAATACGGAAATTCAAAAAAATATGTATTTTTCGACTTCAACATGAGCTTAAAAGAATAAACTTTAATGTTGTATACAAATCATCCCAATATTTTGTCAAAATTACTGCGAGAATCCCTGTGTTTGCAGTGTATTTTTATCGAAAAATGTGCATATTCAAAATCGAAGTAGTTGGGTATCTGTGTAAATAATTGGAAATATGGGACCGAAAGTTTAAATAAAACCATGTTACAATATTATATCAACCCGAAAAAACATGTGTTTTCATGTATCGTGTTAAAAGAGATTGAAGTCAAACTTTTGTCTCCGCGCGCTTTTCTGAAAACAACTGCCAGTAATTGTATAGTAAAAGTTAAAACACTGAGTTTTACTTACATTAGAAGCTGAAATTTTTAATACTAGGAAATGAGCTATCAAACATAGTTAGCAACTTTCACATACAGTTCACCGTTTCTTCGTAGTACAACGTCAAAAATCAGCTTTTGTTGCTTTTCCGTACAAATCGTATTGATGGCCTCTTAAGGGAATTCCGAATTAGAAAATATCAAACTAACTTGTCATCTATTTTTTTTGTTATAAAGTTAAAACATAGTAATGCAATCAAACCCGAGAGAGTTTCGATTTTGGAGTTATTTTTTTTTTACCATTTTTACTAAATGACATTCAGTTCCATTTTTTTACTCAATTATTCACTACGACATATCTAGCTAGGTATCCCAAGACGTACCTCATGTTTATGGTTTATAAAAAAACCGGCCAAGTGCGAGACGGACTTCCAAACTTATGTGAGTTGGTTTCTCGTTGATAATTCTTTATCACGTTAACAGTTTTTTTACTTTGTTTAAAATGAGGTATTAACAGCATTATATTGTATAAATTTTAAAAAAAGACATACATTTTAAGGTTCTCAAATCTAGTTCAGTAAAGTTTTTTTTTATAAAAAAATCATGAATATTTTCCTTCGTTAACTTTGGAGATGATGGGTGGGGGAATGGTATTATTTTTAAATTCTCCTTCATAAATCGGATTCTTGAAATGTAAAATATAAAAATATGTTTTAGATTATGCAAATCACGCCCTTTCAGATTATTACCTACATGAAAAAGTTAAATTTAAAAATTTTTTAATATTCATATCTGGGTTAGCTTTTGTAACTGTTTCAAATTTCATATGGATAACCTTATAAGTAGTTCCCGAGATATTAAACCTTGTGACAGACCAACCGACAGAGCGTCGCCATAAAGCTTCTTTTCTTACCATTTTGGTACGGAACCCTAAATTAAAACCCTAAACTGAAAGAACCCAAAATTAAAAGAATAGGGTTTATTTCCGGGGCTCTCTTAAACCAAGCTACTTAACCAAAATATATATTTAGCAATAGATACTACCGCTAACCCCTTCGTTACTAATCTACATTTTTCATAATCACTGGCTCGCCCATAGGCTGATGGCACAAAGTTATTTAGTAAAATATGAAACAAGCCGACGGCAGAAGTAAGTTTTAACAGCTACCGCCTCCGCTTTTAACGGCCAGACAAATACAAATAGAGTTGTTCCGAGGTACAGTCGGCTCTAAAATGCAGTTTTTCTCGTAAAGTACGGTAGGTATGAGAGCGAAGCTTCTGAGTGCAGTGAACATTATATGAAACATAAAATTTGGAATTCTAGAGCTCGGAGAAATATTTTTGGGGTGCGGAATTGTCTACCATGTCGACTAAACGTATTTTCCGGAGATTTGTGGGTTTAAGTGTTTATTTCCTTATGGCACAGGAAGGCTTAGGTTTTTTAATGAAATGTTTTTGTTATTGTTTATTTAGTTTTAAGTTTATAATTGTACGTCCGAAATGGGCAAACTGTTGGATCTAAATTTTATTTTATATTATGACATCTGAATGTACACAGTTTAAACAATAAATGACATCTTATCTTATCTTAAAAAACTGGCCAAGTGCGAGTCGGACTCGACCACCCAGGGTTCCACACAAAGAATGCTGGTCGATTTATGCCCTTAGGTACTTAAAAATACTGGTGGCACGGAACTCTCAGTGTGCGGCAATTATACGGTTTTCGGAATTTTCCTGTACTTTTGCTAGGAGGACAAGTTCTTGCTTTTTGCCATTTTTTTTGATTCTAGGTTAACGGGAAGTACTCTATACATTTTGATTCCCGTTACAAATGTATGGGAAATGCGACATAAACGGCCGTATCTTTTGATTGCGTTTACGTAGAGGTTTGGTTGTTTCACACCTTTAAGGGACCGTAGACCTGTACCTATGTGGTATTAATATACATTTCAAATTGGGTTGTGACAGATAGACGGACGGACGGACAACGCCTCCGTTTTTTCCTTTTGAGGTACGGAACCCTAAAAACTGAGGGTATAGGTGCCAATTTGTCGGCTATCACTTACACATTTGATAGAACGCGTTACGACCATATTTAGACTAAGCAGCTGGACAGAGAATTTTTGTGTGTTTGTTTAGATGAAAAATAAAAAAAATTAAGTATATTTATTTCCAAGAAAGAAATAAGAATAAGATATAATTGGCTCGGATGCTAGTGTGGGATGCTGCCGGCGTAGACATGCTGGTACGTCCCACCTCCAACAAATTAATGTAAAAGCGGGCGGAGTGGCTGAAAATGCCAAATTTTTGGACAGAAATATATTAAATAAATATAAATTACACCGGTTTTTTTTTTTTATGCCACGACGGTGGCAAACAAGCATATGGCCTGCCTGATGGAAACTGGTCACAGGTTATGGATGCCTGCAACTCCAGGAGGGTCCCACCCCATTGGAGGGACCCATTAGAATCGTGTAGCCTCCTTTTTTGAAGAACTCTATACTGTAATCTTTCGGGAACACCTCGGCAGGCGATATATGAAAAATAGGTACAGGTACATGTATTTGTATGGGGTTCGTGGAATTTTCTTATGATAGAAAGTAATTTGAAATTACCGATTATAAAATGTTTAGGTACCTACTGTAAAGGTACAAATAAATAGCGTGGGTCAATCTACGGCAAGAGTAACGCGAGTCACAATTTTATTGCATGTTCCAAATTCAAGCGATAATTGATCTCTTAATAAATTGTACTTTCCCTAGATATATATTCAATCATACATTTGCATTTGTGATTAAATAAACACGCAATGAAGTCGTGACTCACGTTACATTTACGTGGATTGACCCACTTAAGTACCAACCATAGATCTGGAAACGTATTGTGATGAACATTTATACAAGGGTTTAAAATCCAAAATACAACTGCAGCTTAAATGAAATGTAAAGTAACATATCAGTAGGTCCGTACTGAAATACTTGTATACTTAGGTATTATTATTCGCATTCGTATGCACCAATAATTAATTAAAAACATAAATTAGGTTGTAGATTACTATCATGAAAATTAATAATAGGTAGCTATTATGCATTTAAACATGCTTTATCTATTCAATTAAATACTCTTATCTATGCGCTTATTATTAAGTACTTTACCAAGTAAATTCAGGTAGTAATAGTTAAAATAGCACGACAAGTAAATATGTTTTGCTGTTCATAATTAAGTACACAATTGATTTTATAAGGCACTTGATTACATAATTATACCTCAGTCAACTATACTCGGCAAGAGTTGTCTGTTTGTGTGTGCAAACCTCAACAATCGCGCCTAAGATAGGATCTTGCTTATATTTCTTACAAAGATCCTAAACATGCTGGAAGATATCACGTTTAGAGCGAATTTTATTTTCTTAACACTTAATGGTGCATGTTTTTTATATATCACGTTGGTGGCAAACAAGCATACTGCCCGCCCGGAAAACGGTCACCGTAGCGTATGGACGCCTGCAACTCCAGGGGTGTCACATGCGCGTTGCTGACCCATTAAAAACTTGTACTAACCTACACTCCTTTTTTGAAGAACCTCATACTATCCTTCCAGTGGTACCTATATATGTATATTCAAGGTGACATTTCTAACTGTGACGTGGGTGGTTGGCGACAAAATAGTATAGACGGCCAACGAAGGTTATCTTGGTTCGTCGAAAGGAATGTTAGCGAACCTGTAGCCGGGTTTATTTACTAAAAGTAAGAAGCTAATTATCATACAAAACCCTCTCTACGCGAGTTTAACTCTAAACCAGATTTTAGGGCTCCGTACCCAAAGGGTAAAGCGGGACCCTTTTACTAAGGCTCCGCCGTCCGTCCATCCGTCTGTCACTAAGTTGTATCTCAAGAACCGTGATAGTAAGACAGTTGAGATTTTCACAGATCATGTATTTTTATTGCCGTTATAATAACAAATACTAATAAGCAGAATAAAATAAATATTTCAGGGGGCTCCTTTTTTGCCGTTTTTAAAAATAATGTGACAGATCTCTTTGTGCGCAAGTCCAAATCGCACTTGGCACAATGTTTATTTTGGCACTTCTTAAAATAGGCACCGGGAAGCGTGAGATAAAACTCATCAATTTCCTTGACAAGTAGGTACCTACCTATTAAAATACTTATATCGAACCCGACTTACTTACTTAACTTATATCTATTGACTCGGTTCATAAATTGAAACCGAGTCAATAGAGTTTATAGAATTATCTTCGGATTTGGAAAGCGCAACAGCTTTCTTGCGGCTGGCGTCGTTTGTATTTTTATACAGCCACGATAATGTTGTCAATTTTCAAATTTCAGCACTTAAAATGCTGGCCAACCTACCTACGTTCCTACGTAGACCCTACGTTCGGGAATATCTGACGGATCTGCCTATAAATGTATGGAAAATTTATCTGGCGGATGCCCGGCGGACATACCTACTATGGAGATTTGATGAATTGCCAGAACGTAGGTATATGGCCGGCAAATAGTAATCTTTTAGAATTATGACTTAAATGAACCACCCACTTTAATTCAATTAGAAAATTTACATTTTACACGCAAAATTCCGTGATAGTTTTCCAATGCCACATCCAGTTCAAACCTAGCTCTCTGGACAGCAAATATTAATAAGCCGCTTAAGGCGCTGTTGATTTATGTTCTTAGACGAGCCGTTTGCCATATATTTAACGACATACAAACGCACAAACAAACATGGTCTTTAGGGGGTGTCGTCTAACATTGCGGGAAAACGTATATCGCACTTTAATTATAGTAATTTTATTGCTCACAGTCGCTATCTTCTACATAGCGGCGAAGGTACTCAATATCTAAACACGCACTCTACCGCTTTGACAATATAAGCGTGCTCAGATGTTTATAAGCAACTTAGCCGCTGAGATATATCTGATGGCGAATGTGCTAACGAGTAACAGAAACTTGCATTAGGTAAAAAAAAAAGATTCATTCAGTAGCAAACTATTTTAACATATTACAGGTTGGTGTCCCTATTTAAGTATGAAAATACCAGTTTTAAGGAACAACGCTCTTCCTTAGTGGTTAACTTAGATAGACTTTCTAAGAGGTACTTATTGGTAGTAGGTAGGTAGTGTAAAGATGCCACTTTAAAACGAAATAGCCATTGCCTGTTAACCTTCAGTGAGAAAACAGGGGCCTACAGGGACGTCTTAACGCGATTCAGTGTAGGTTCTTATCAGTGCTCGGTTGTATGGCAGCGACTTAGTTTAGGTCTTAAACTGAATCGCTTCAAGACGTCATGGTAAGGCCGATGTGCTCGCCGACAGTCGCAGCCGGCTAAACACCAGACTAAACTAAGTCGCTTTGTTTTATTACTAAGCCACATGATACAGAACCTTAGTGAGAGTTCCACGGTACCCCACACGCGCACGTTCGTGACGTCTTCATCTCGGAGATTGACGCCCGGGGCGCCTGTGCCGTGTTTACTTGTAAAATGCACAAATACAGCTATTCCCTTTGCTGAACGAGCGCACCAATGATATATTATATTTTATGGTCTCAACTTCCGAAGTTCCGAATTTCACCTGTCATAATGATATGAACTTAAAGTCAATGAAACAAATAGGTACAGTCAGCTACGAAGATATGAATACAGGCAAAGTGCCAAAAAGATGTATACAGGACCATATTGCCTGAACATTAAGGTCGTATATGTATACATTTTTTGAAATTTGGCTGTATTCATGTAGCTGACTGTACTTACTCGTATTTATCGTTCAATCAGCTCGGCGCTTCCGAATTTGTGGCTTCAATCCATCCTTCGAGAGTTTGTGATATAAGATAAGATAAAATATTTAAAAATATATATTTATTCCTACTTAATTATAATAGTCCATATAAAACTGATAAGCCAAATCAGTATTTTGTAATTTCAGGAGCTGTGTACAACGTGACTTAATTTGGCACACCCCATTTATTAGTACTGTCCCATAGGGTGGACACAGTCAACCAAGTCCCATTATTGTTTAAAAGAACAATAACGCAGGAACTGTAAGTAAAATTACAATTTATTAAATGCAGTTCTCTGATATGGTCGTTCAAAAAAAGGGTGGTTAACTGATGAACAGGTCACCCCGGTAACTATTTTCAGAAAAAGAAAAGTATTTAAAAAATTGCGGTTCCCTCGCACTATGCAAAGTATACTATAGATACGAGGATAGAGTAGTCCTGTAGGCCCGAAATGCTGAAGGCGACATCAAAAGCTAAATCCAGGCACCTTACAGAGGGCAATTGAAGAGCGCTATCTCGCTCTATACTGATGAAAGGCTAAATTAGTCTGCTCAATGTCTTCCATTCACACATCTAGGCCTCTAGGCTGCGTTCAAACCACACTACGCTAATTTTCTATAGAGTAGGTAGTAGCTTGCTAGGCGTGGAAATTCTTGGGGGAGATATTGATCCGTCATTGGACATCTTCGGGCTAACTTCGGATATGCCGTACTGACATGCTGTATCCTGTCAGAACTTAGTTTTCAACTGACGCTGGCAGCTACGAGGCGACCACTCGGTAAACACTGAAAATAGCATCATGTAACTAACTTACTTCCACAAGAAGTCCTATCTAAATATACAAGTAACGTCACTTAAGCCCTTTTGCGTTAAAAATATAACGCATGTAATTCGTGTTATTACGAAATTGTTCAAATAAATATCAGACTTTTTCGACATCGGATTGATAAATTACTTCACAAAATGTTTTGTAACTCACACACAATTGTTCCATTATTAAAAAAATTAAATTTCAAGCAAAATTATAATAAGAACGCTTTACTTGGTGACTCCATATTTGAGAGTTAATAAACCATAGGCATAAAACATAAAATCTTATTCATGCAATTTACAAGAACGAGAAAACACCATTTTAATGAGAGCTCTAAATTAACACGATTCGCGTCGCCAGCCGTATAAATTACGAGTTTCTTAGAAAAGCGAGGGGTAAAATTAGATTGGTCTCGTGAATCGTATGCCTGAATTCATCAAGAAAGACATAAACCCATAAGTCTCTTTCTCGAGGCGACCACGTGGAATGCAATTTATAAGAGACGAGTTTGTCACAAAATCTAGCCGATCTCAGAAGCGAGATATAAATAGAAATAAGAGGGGCGTATTATTGAAAACTGTTTAGAAAATATCGAGTGGCCACTCGCTTTCGTGAAGAGGTTTCATAGAAATTGATACGAAATGCTATTTGAGCTTCTTTTATTGAATTGTATGGCATTTGGAGTTATATATTATGTACTTGAATGTGTTTAAATCTTTGCGTTTCTATTTAGAACATGGACATCTAGTTGATGTCCATCGCTATTCAACGTTGTAACGTTGGCTAGTGTGATACCTTTGCGCCCGGTTCTTTTTAAAACTATATTTTAATAAATTGGTGTCAGATGTCGTTTTTTTGAAGTTTTGTGTACAGCGTTTATTTTATTATATAAATATTTTTATTTGAAAAAGTTGTTCCGTATTCTCTCTAAGCGATATTATAGCTTATAATGTGCTTAACCGGAATATCTTGAGTGTCTGGAAACTTTAAAACCGGTTTGCAACCAAAGAAGCCGCGCATAGTTTTATTGGAGAATAACTTGGTATATACTTTGTTATTAACTTCTAACATGCTTTTAACTATTAAGTGGTTACAATAAACTCGATTCAATTAAATTAACTGCGAATGCAGGAGAGAACTAATTGGCTACATGAATTTTGATGTTAAAGGCATGCTGTATTTTACGAAAATGTTTCCTTACCTTATTTACAACTACTACTAGTTTAGTAACAAATAACAATTAAAAACTGCATGTGTCTGTGATGACTGTGATCAATGCTCCGGGTGGTATCTGCGCAGAGAATTTCGTTAGCTTTACAGCGTGGAAAAGCTGCTAGTGTGATGGGAACTTTTGCGCCGGATGCGACACTAGCGTAAGGGGAAAATGAGGAAGCCTGTTGCGGATTGCTTTATTTTTTGTGTGATTACGACGCCTAGTTGCTTATTTATGTTTGTACCCATTGCGGATTTAAATTTGTTAGGCGTAAAATTTAATAAAACACTTATTAGTTAAAATACTTATCGATACTTGTTAATTATGTGCTCCATGTTGCATTGTATTCAAAAATGCAATGCGATTTTACCATGCTAAGTACAGATTATGTTAAAACCTCTTCCACGTTTCACAATTAAGTGACTTTTATATAGGCAGGGGGTGAGATAGTTCACTTTAGTAGTCTCCCTGGTATAGTTTGTCAGGTGAAATTATCCGCTCTCCCGGCCCACGCTCAACTCTATATAGCTATCCCAAACTGCAATACCTACCTTATTTTTCTTCCCAGCGTTCTTCCGGGTAATGTTACGTATCAGTGAAACTGGGGTTTGAAACCTAACCTAACCTACCCACTGAAAGTCGTGCTTTCTACCGCTGGGCTACCAAACAACGTTATTTAATACCAAACTGTAATTTGACGTGAGTTACCCGATATAAGTATATTAGTATGTCTTATACTTAAGGGAGTTTTTCTTCAAATTTACGAATACATAAATGACAACCAATGTCTATATATATCACCCAATTGTTTATTACGTCCAAATTAAAATGTAATCTTCGTAATAATCCCCTCGTTGATTGAGAAGTTGACGGTTAATTTTAGTCGTAGCGTTTACGAGTTCTGTCACCTCCTTTGTGAGGACATAGAGCGGTACGGTGCATTGCTACTGGATTCCCTTTGATATGGTTTATTTTTAGGTTATTCATGACGCCCTGTTGTAACTTAGTGCAGCGTGGTCACTTGTTAAAAGTTTATATTTGCTTGTTTTTAGTAAAAGTTCCTACTTTGTCGATTGTTCATAAGAATCATAAGGTTCATTTATACATACATTAATCTTAATGACATGGGCGCCTTATCAGCTAGCGACAAAGTGGTACTTTTTACTGAAAACAATAACATATGGTGATAACTTCAGACGCAAAGAAATGATCATGAGACATGTTACATCGGGATTATCGGCAAGTAGTTGAGCAGTCAATGCTGATGGTGTTAAACCGATTACCGAATCACCAGCTCTTGGTATGTGATGTAACGTATTTTTGTTGTAACTTATATAACTCATTAAATTATTTAAATCAAGACCTACCAGCCTACGTAACGTAACGCAATCAAACGAAATGTGATCCTTTTGTTTCTAATATCCACAGATTCTTTAAAAAAAGCTGCTCCATCTGTCTAATTTTCAGATGGGCACTTGCTATGCTTACCAATTTAAGGATGACTAACACCTATCCGATCCGATCCGATCCGATCCGATCCGGGATGATCTGTCAGTTTTTATAGAAAACGTCACGCGACCTCCGAGGGCTCCGAGCTATCACGTGATTCTTTCTATAGAAACTGACAACTGACTGATCGTCCCAGATCCGACCGGAACGGATGGGTGTGAGTCATCCATGAAATTGTAAATATTCATATATGTAAGTATATTCATTTATATATTTCGCCTCACCTTATTTAATTCTATCAGACTTCAAACTCAATCAGAAGAAAGGAAGGAACTGTACCTAATATTTCTGTAGCTTGCAGTTAGATAAGTTGCCAGGTGTCTGCTTGCTTTTACATCTATATTTAGTTCTGATGGCACTTGATTAATTGCTTTATTGTTATTTTGTTTAATGTTGTCACTTTTTACTTTACAACTTGTATGGAGGAAGGATATACATTAATTTATCGTCAATTCATCAATGAAATGCTAAAGTATATTTAAGGATGACTCACACTAGGACGGGGCGGGACGGGACAATCTGTCTTTTTCTATAGAAAGAATCACGTAATAGCTCGGAGCTCTCGGATGTCACGCGACTTTTTCTATAAAAAACTGACAGATCCTGCCGTCCCGGCCCGTCACTCCCGTCCGGTTCTAGTGTAAGTCATCCCTTAAAGGTACAAAATTTTATGTTTTAGGTGTTTGTATGTAACACGATGAAGGTCATTTCCTATCCGTTGCCTCAATTAAAATTGCCATGGTAGCAATTCAACTTAACGTCCTATAGGCCGGAGCTCAAAACGCTGGTCAGGGGCCTTACCATGACGTCTTATTGCGATTATGATAAGGTTCTAATTGTTGTTCTTAACTGTGCTCAGGTGTATGGCAGCGATTCAGTTTAGGTTCTTAACTGTGCTCAGGTGTATGGCGATTCAGTTTAGGTTCTAAACTGAAGGGTCGGGTACCCACGCCCACTCGTGTCATCACGCACGGTACTCTTGATAATGGGATCCAATGATGTCCGAAACATGCCGCGTGTAGTGACTAAAAACACGTGAGTGTTATTTGTAATTTTGTCTGCGTCTGGTGAACTAATCTCTATCAATATGGCATTTTTTTTTATACCACGTCGGTGGCAAACGGGTATACGGCCCGCCTGATGGAATGATTGGAAAGCGGTCACCATAGCCTATGGACGCCTGCCACTCCAGGGGTGTCACATACGCGTTGCGGTCCTACTAAAAACTTGTAGACTCCTTTTTTGAAGAACCCCATACTGTACTGTAGGCCTTGAGAAAAACCTCGGCTGGATCAACCACGGACCTGTCTATCGGGTATTGGTATTCGTATCCAATCCGTCCACATATTGACAGATTTGAAACATGTTCTAAACGGGCACATCCAACAGAGAAACCACGTATAATGTCAAATTCATCCGTGCCACCTACTCCATTGAAACCCCATCAAATATGGAACATCGATATAAATCGTGCTGATTTCTGAGGTCGACGATGCATACAAACAGGCAACATTAATGCACAAACAACTCATTTATCGCTTGTGTTAACCGCGTTATCGGGTCACATTCAAAATGGACTGGCAACACTGAGGTATTATTTCAATCGTTAACCAAGCTAAAGCGAGGCAAAGGCTCTGTCAAACCAACATAAAATCGTTCACCTATTACGTAAAATACGAGCTTTTCCCGAAAGACCGCAGTATGGAGTTCTTCAAAAAAGCAATATAGGTACACGTTTTAAATGGGTCGGCATTGCGCGACATTGCTGGAGTTGCAGGCGTCTAGAGACCGCGGTGACCGCTTTCCATCAGGCGGGCCGTATGGTTGTTTGCCACCCACGTGGTATAAAAAAGGAAAGACTATGGAAAACTCCCATTTTGGACATGAACATGGCGTTCTTCAAAGGTACGAAAGAAATGTTTGTACGTGCAAATGCTTTATTGTAATGCTTATTGACTTGTAAAAGTGCCCTTGAGGCCTACTTGCAGAATACATTTTGAATTTTGAATTTAGTTGCCACACTTGCAACACATCACGAACTCACGACACAAAATCAGGCAAGGGAACCCATACACGGTAAGGGATAACTCACACTAGAATGGGACGGAGCGGGGCGGCACTATCTGTCAGATTGTATAGAAAACGTCACGTGACATACGAGAGGGCTCCGACTTAACACGTGATTCTTTCTATTGACAGATCGCCCCGTCCCGGCCCATCTTGTCCCGTCCCATCTTCTCCTAGTGTGAGTCATTCTTTACTCTGAAGTTAAGCAATCACAAGTATAAGTAATATTAAATCTAAATTTTCATCTGTTTGTAAAATTGAACTACCCTCGCGCTCTATGCCACTACATTGTATTTTGTTGAGGGTATTCGCTTAATTATTGAGATATCAAATACATAAAACACATGTCAAATATGACAGATCAAATATAACGGGCTCCCTAGTTTCGTTGCTAGTGAGCCTACCTATGATGCTGAACGTCCCGGGTTCGAATCCTTTATCGCGAATATTTGTTCCTGAGTTATGGACGTATATATATATATATGTGTATAAGTATGTATATCGCCGACTAGTACCCATAGTACAAGCTTTGCTTAGTTTGGGGCTAGGTCGATCTGTATAGGATTGTCATAAAATATTTATTTATTTGTATGAACTACAAATTGTGCACCATGTCACGTGGCACAGTCAACTGGAATTGCCAGCTCGTATGAACTAATAACATTTATCGACAGTTGCTACAGATCTCAATGTCACGATATACTGGGTATCGGCGCTCGCGCATCAAATGGAACGCGACCTGAATGCGGGGTAATTATCATTTTGGGAGTAATTGCTGGTGACACGAACAACGGTCACCTTATTAGTTTATTTACTCAGTGTTCATAAGAAAATGTGAGCAATAACTTAAAGTAAATGGATTTAGGCTGCATTTCTTTAAGTACCTACTTACCGTAAAATGGTATGAGTTGGTATGAATTTGAAGTTCAAATCTAGATAAAAGGTAGGATATATATGTGGCACGTAAATTTAAATACTTAAAAAATGTCTTGGTTGTATACATTTTAGTTTCTGAATGAAAATCATGTAATTTTATAGATTTACGATAAAATCCCAGCTCACCCCATAATTGACATTAGGACGGACATGAATTGTTCTGAGATGAAACAATTCTTGAATTGATACAATATTACTATATGTAGGTTGATTTGCCAAAATAATCAAGTATTTTTGTAACAATATAACAACTCTAGCCTAAAAAATATACTAACGTATCCCTGTACCATCCCTCTTTATTTTACCAAATATAGACAAACCACTTATTTCTTTCGCATTCATGTAGTTTATGTTGCAGAAAACGGATGGTGGGTAACCAAGCAAACCCTGAAACCTGATATCAATGGAGCAAATTCACGTTCGGTTAGCATTGCTATTGCCGGGTATATATATGTTCGGGCAATCCGTCAGACCTCCATATTGCGTATGTCCGCCAGATTAACCGTATAATTTTCACGTCATAGCTCACAACATCTCGATTGGTAACAATGCCATTTTGAAGGAACAATCTTATTCCTCCAAAATGGCATTGTTACCAATCGAAACCTGTATACATTGATTCATATAAAGGATAGCTTTCGCCCGCGGCGTCGCTCGCGTTAGATAGAAACAAAAGTAGCCTATGTCACACTCCATCCCTTCAACTATCTCCACTTAAAAAATGACGTCATTTCGTCGCTCCGTTTTGCCGTGAAAGACGGACAAACAAACAGACACACACAATTTCCCATTTATAATATTACATATTATATAGTAAATATAGTATGGATGAATCACACTAGAATTGGGTAAAATATACAATTTCAAAATAAATAGGTACAGTAAGTGTAACTTGCGTACCTACCTTCAATCTAAAATAGGTCCTTGAGCATTGTACCTAGGATGCTGGCGGCATTTCCTCGTTGTATCGCAATGCTGATACGTTGTGCGAGGAAGCCACCAGCTCTTCGGCCACCAGTTACATCAACCAGATGTTTCACGATTTCTACAAAAAACTTGCGTGCACTAAACAAAACACTAGAACCGGACGGGACGATCTAACAATTTCTACAAAAAGAATCACGTGACAGCTCTGAGCCCTCGGATGTCACGTAAACGTCACGTGAACGTCAATAGAATCTGACAGACCGGCCCGGCTCCGTCACGTCTTGCCCTTAAATATTATGTACTTATTTGTCATTTATCAATGTTTATTTAATTTTTACTTTAAACCTTTTCTAGAGGGCCTGGAAAGGGACTTGACTAGGCACCTAACGAGTATTTTCTTTAATTGGAAACGGCTACAGATGATCTGAAGAAATTGCAATAAATTGGGATATCACAAAGAAATAGTCATACTACGAATCATCATGAAGTTGACTCAACCTATTTTTAATTAAACACGCAAAATGTCAACCCATCTATCCAAAGGGTATATTATACCTAAAATTTAATTCCCATTGCGTGTTTCTTTTGACCGCCTACTCGGCCCCTGTGCTACCATTTACTGAAAAAAAAAATGTCTTAAACCACAATAAATTTAATGGACATTACAACCTTTTGGTTTCGAGAAGGTAGTTCGGCACTCGTCTGTCATTGGTCGAGTTCCGACTGACAGACGGACAACGCATGATCAATTTGCACAATTAAGTGTATCGAGTTGATGGGAACAGTAACGGAACTAAAGCAGCTGGTGTGGGAAAATATTGGGTATGTATACATTATTATTGGGTATATATGCATAAAGGGTGGGTAAGTTGTAATTATCATTGTTAGAATTAGGTAGTACGAACGAACGAGTTGCCAGATATAAAAGCAGCGTGTTAGGCATATCAATATCAATAAGTAAGCAGTAGTAGATTGTATAAAATGAGTAACATCATAATATTATTTACGGTGAAGGCAAGCATTACATTTAACTAGCTACAGAACACACATACCTACCAATTTTTCCATAAGGAAAATAACCAACAAAAACGTCATCATACGAACATCTCGATCATCGTCACCAGATAATACGCATAAAAAAGGCTCTGCTCGGATAGCCTTCCTTTGTCATTTATAACCAGCCAATAAAAATGCATTTTATCCACCAATGAAGAAAGTTATTTGACCTTAAAGTTTGACTGTTCGACTTGGTTCTTCATGTTAGCTACAAGATTGACTATTAAACGATAAAGTGGAGTAATATTGTATAGTTTTTTGGACGAGATTTGTAACAGTATACAGTTTTTAATTTCCTCGCGGCAGTCAGGTGAAATATTTTGTTTTATACTCGGCGGCAAAGTTTGTTAATGTCCCGTGACTTGAGATTATAGTTTTTGAGCCTTTCGCTTATGGAATATTACACTTGATTCTCAATGCAAGCACGAGAGATACACAACAACTTGACCCGTTGTACAATAAATAACTAGGTATCTTCAAATAGGTGGTATTAGTAATTCAAAGTAAACCGATTATTATTAACACACACCTCATACGTAAAAAAATATTCAACGAATAGTGCTGAATAGCGTGCAAAAAAATTGGTATTTATACCTATGCTTACCATAAGTTGTACACAAACGTAGACGTTTGCGACTGCGCGTTTCTAATTATTATTCTAATATTTTTACTTTGTATGAAGAAAGGTGCATTTTCGATTAGCTGTTCCATACAAAGTAAAAAACAAAAATCTAATTTCGAAATGGAAGTTTCGTTCGGAACTTTTGTTACACCCTGTATATGCTCTTATCTAATTATTTAACAGTTTCTTATTTAATTCAGGAAGCGTTAGATCGAGTGCCAGGGCTTGGGGCGACTAGCGACATGGCCCGATAGGATGTTTAGCTGAAATAAAATCCGGCGGCCCACAACCCAACAACAACCCCCAACAAGTCGAGCAAAACAAAGGCACGGCCGTACTTGAAGCATTTTAGGCGCTTTTCAATCTCCTGTAATTTCACGCTGGTTAAAGCTATTTGAACCCTGAATTTTCAGGGACTGGTTGGCTATAAAAAGACCAATTGTCATTTTTTTGTTGGCTATTTAAGAACTATCTAACTTCTAAAGTTCCTTAGTCTGGACACTCACTCAGTCACTCACTCACCGATCATCAAAACTCTAAGGTACTTCTAGCAGGCCTAGAAGTTCCAAATTTTGAACGTAACTAGTTTATAGCCTACCAAGTCATAGAAAATATATACATTAAATACAGGTATCAAATATTTTACATACAGGTAGGTACACAACGATGTCAGTATATATATCGGATGCATGTATAAAAAAGGTTAAAGCCACTTTATGTAATGTTTTTGATGGGATTACGTTTTTTGGATCCATCGAAAACATTAGCCAGTGTGATGTTGATATAGAATAGACACGTGCCGTCACGATCGAATAACCTGACATTTATCCAATAAAATTAGTGTCCAAAAATAACCGCTATCTACGTTTTGTTTCCAACGTTTTTCTAGTAGCTTATTTTATGCATGATGTTGCAGTCAAGATCCTTAGGGATGACTCACACTAGAACGGGACGAAGCGGGACGGGACTGGAAGGGACGATCTGTCAGTTTCTATAGATAATGTCACGTGATATCCGAAGTCTCCGAAATATCGCGTGATTTTTCTATAGGAATTGACAGATCCCCCTGTTCCGCCCCGTCCTGCCCCGCTCCGTCCCGCCCCGTCCCGTCCGGTCCTAGTGTGAGTCGTCCTTTATAAGCTATTTACCTGTACCGATAGGACAGTTGTTATATTTTAATAGTTTCATATTATTGTATCGAACTAACATTGGAAACCATCCTTATCCTTAGAATTATATAATTCTTAAAGCAACTATGTCGCCACACTATTTTACTTCATCATAAGAATATATCCCACATTTCAGTGCGGATTGCGAACTCCTAATAGAGTAGAATTTATTAGCGCAGCCTGCTGATTTAACTACGCACATAAATATAAAAGATTTAATTGAGTTATGATTATGGCCGTGTATAATCCTGGTGTCTGTCATAGTTGCGGCGGCGGTTTATCGATATCGATTGTGACTTTCGTGTATATTTTGGTTGTATTGTGAATTATAAATTAGATATACCTTGTATTAATAATTTGAACCTAATTTTGGCAAAGGAGAACTATTTTACTGAATAAACTGGTGCTTAACTACGTTGGAAGTTAACTGGAAAATTGATGTTCATATTTCTAGCTTTATTAAGGAATAAATGTCCGTTATTTAGCGACTGCTCAACTGCAGCGGTGTTCAAATGTCATTTCACTAGTTTGTTAGTACGGGTCAATAATTATAAGGGTACTGTTACGTTCACGTATTAATTGTAAGTCCTAGAATTTCTCCGCTTCTCCTACGCTAAACCATTATCCATTATCATAGTTATTTTATTAAATATTTTATTGTTTTTCACACAGTTTTAATGGTCAGACTCGTGCGCTCGTAATAAAAGAGAATTCTGAATGGCAGAGCATTCCGCTTATATTAAATTATTTAAGTTAGTGAAATGCACTGCGACTGAAATTAAAATAACGCCAAGTAAAGCTTAATTTTGAAAAACATCGTGCTCTGAGTTTTCTTGCGAACATTACCGGTATCGTCTCAAAAGTAGGTACGATCCGACTTACCAACATGGACACATAGATATCAATTTCGACTACTATAATTTGAATTAAATAAAGAATAAAGTGGTCAGAATAAAGTGACGTTTGATTTATATGGGAGTGTCCCACCTAGGCGATCGCTAAGCGAATACGAAACGAGGTGACGCGGCGCCGCACTTACCTAGGATAGGACGCTTACGTAGATCTCAATGGTTTATCCCTTGACATTTATGACAATTTAATGCGAAGTGACGAGCCACTCCGTGACTTTTGATATCGCATTCAAAAGTTATCGCACTGCGCTGCTTCGCCATCGCATTATTTCGCCTACGCAGTACACGGCCTAAAGCCCTGATATGGTATTCACATGAGATGTCAGATGATGATCTGTAAATAATACAGGGCCGCGCCACCACATCATATCGATCCATCTGCAGTCTTTACTTCGCCTAAAATCACAGTTTCCAGTAATATCGATACTCCACATTCCCCTCCCTACATGCGTATTTCCGTCGCCAGTAGTCAAGCGCAGCTGCCACAATTTGTCCAACTCGCGCTTGCGCAGACGTGACGTGGCGCAATGTTAACAACAATGTTTTGACGTCGTTATCTGTTTTTGGGCGAAACCCCAACTTTCTGGGAGAAGTCATTTGTTTTTACGATGTTTTTCAAATAAAAACCTATAAGTTAGTTAAGGATTTATTAACGAAAACGTAGGTCAGTAGGTTACTGAAACACTGCTATTGAACGAGATAGTCAAAATAAACGAAATATTTTTGTAAAAATTTGAAGTTTCTCGCGATTTACGTTAAGCGCATTGAATAATTTATAAAAATACTTTTTAGGGTTCCGTGCCTCAAAAAGAAAAAACAGAACCCTTATAGAATCACTTTGTTATGGGTCCGTCCGTCCGTCCGTCTGTCTGTCAAGACCCTTTATCTCGAAAACGCGTAGAGGTAGTAGTTGAAATTAATACCACCTACCTATATACAGAACTGTGGTCCCTTAAAGCTGTGAAAAAACCAAACTTCTACGTCAACGCGATCAAAAGATACGGCCGTTTATGTCGCATTTCCCATATATTTGCAATGGGAATGTATAGAGTAGGTACTTCCCGTTGACCTAGAATCACGAAATTTTGCAAAAAGCAGGAATTAGTTGCACAAGTACAAGAGAAAATCCGAAAACCGTAGAAATGACAGTTCCGTGCCACTAGTACTTTAAAGTACCTGTGGTCATAAATAGGGGAGCATCATTTTTGCGGAACCCTCGGTGGGTTTTTTAATTAATTAATCATTATATAAAAAAATACCACATATGGTACTGCTCCACAATGCATATTTTGGTATAACAAGGAATTGTGCCATATTATCTTCTAATGCAGATTGTATGGGTGCTGGCTGCCTCGCTCGCCGCCCAAAAGGTTGCACCGTAGGGTGCTTGCCACTTAAGTGTAGGCTAACCGATTACACCGCAACTGCAATCTGCAACTGCATTCTTGCTTTGACCACTTGAGTCCGATTTAGGTTCAACGTTAGGTTAAGTATGAATATACGGTGCGCGGTGAGCCGGCCAAACTAGCGTGCCGTGCGTTTGGCGAGCGCAATAACCATGTTTTTAGGGTTCCGTACTACTGCTCACCGTACCGAACCGTGCGTTGGGTGCCGTACCGAAAAGGTAATAAAGGAACCCTTATGACGCCGCTCTGTTTGTCTGTCTGTCATATCGTTAAATATCTCGGTAACTTAAACTATCGATATAAAATTGATAAGTTCCAAAGAAGGCTAACCCAGACGCCAGACAAATATATAGAAATGACTAAACATATATGATGGAGGGCAAAAAAGTGTAGGATATCATTTGAAAGGGCTTGATTTGCACATTCTACAACATTTTTTATGTAAACAGAATCCCCCCTTGTCTCCGAAGTTTACGAAGGGAAAAATATGAAAGTTTTATTAATAAAAATAAAACTTTTCTGAACTAAATCTGCAAATACTTTCTTTTAATTAAAGTAAATAAAAACTTGATAAATAATTATCAACACAAACAAATCCATACACTGACTCTATGCCGTGCAAACAAGTGACCCAATCTGTTGATACATGGGGCTGACGTCAAATTCCTACTTAGAAATGCAGTTCATTGCATCATGTTTATAACTGATAACGAGCGATAACTGAAATTTTGTATGGAACCCTCGATGCGTGAATACGACTCGCACTTAGCCGTTTTTTTATTCTTTACTTGCTAAAAACTTTGTAGTTTTTTGTTCCAGCAAAGTTAAAACTGGATTGATAAAAATAGATGAGCAATAATTTTCACCAAGACCACAGATCAACATAGAACTCAATGAACACTCTTAATTCAACTTCAGTTTTGACAAATCGGTGACGTGGCGTCGAAGTGAAAGCGTTTGTATTTAACATGGCGTCGAAAAAGTTAAATCTCCAGGATGATAATTTTATTTCTAATTGATATCATATTCTAGGCTTTTTATGTAGGTAGATACGCATTTCCCCATCGGTAATATGATCATTACTGTAATATTTTCAAGGAGCTCTCATTCGCCAAATCACCTCGACGGTAATACCCGGCTAATGTACCATTTAATGACGTCATTCCCTGCGCAGTAATATTCTTTTATTCTTTATTTGAAAACGGGATTTCAAATTTCATTTTACGATGTTATCTTGACTTTTCTGCCTACTCCAGCCATCCTAGCTTAGATAGCTATAGTATTTATGTTGATGCCCATTCGATGCAGCAAATCATCTGAAAATTCTGGATAATTGGTGACTTAAATCTTTATTCTTATCTTCACAAAACAATACCGGTACTGCATTAATTTAATAGTTAGGTAGGTACTTATATGGTACTTTTCAGTATGAGGCAACAATTAAGTGAGAGACGAGGATAAACAATAATAGTGTTTTCTATATTGAAAGCTTTATGAGACCGGCTCCTTCGAACTTGGAATGATTATTACCACAGAGTATATTATAACCAGAACAGAGTGCTCTCTCCATAGTGTCTAATAATCTTGCTTAATAATTATTATCGTCGCCGGTACCTTTTGGTTCCATTATTATTCCTAGATGTCGTTTATTATTATTGTTGTAATAAAAATAATAATAGATGTCGTTACTGTGCAGGATGAGGGTTGCGCTTTTAGCGCTATCTACTGAGTAGTGGAGGTACTTCTAACTCATTTAAAGCTGTTCTACTTGTGCTAGATATGTGTGTGTGTGTGTGAACCTGTCGTTTGTGTGCCGGCTTAACTTGTCAACAGAATTGAATCGTGAAGAAAAGAGATGAACCGAGAAACACAATTTAATGTTTTTTTATAGCAAGCTTGTTTGTGTGTACTTTATATAGAGGTATATTGTATATACCTAGTAGATATGAAGCGATAAAATTCAAATTTGCAAATAAGTACATGTTCAAATTCAATTTCGCAAAATGTTTTCTTTTAAGTTGATAACACTAACAGGTCTTTGCAAAAGTAACTAATTACTGTAATTGAACGATAATGTTCGTTGATAAAATAACAGTGAACTTCAAAAGCGCGCGTGCATATAATTTGTGGAATCTTACCTCTCGTCGAAAAGTAGCAAAGTACATTATTCGCAATGTCGAAAAAGTGCGGAGCTTCACACTCAAACTAGGTACACTACAGGCCTTAAAGTCAATAATAAAATATCCGTAGTAATCAAAAATGCTTCTAGTAATAGCTGTCTTGTACATAAACAAACTCAAATTACTCCATTGGTGAATTTTAAGTACTTAGTACGCATCTATAGCTGGTACTTATTCAAAATAAATATGTGTATAATAAAAATTAATTTAAAAAACATTGAAGTACTTTTAAAATATATAAGTACAGTAAATGTAACTTAAGTTTGAGGTAGGTCTAGGTAGTTAGGGAATTTAAATTAATTTAATTGTCGTTTACTATGTTTTCATGGTAAAAAATGCAATGTTGTATAGTAAAAACATATGAAGGTACCTATTTACGAAAATAATTGAATTAATGATTCAGTACATCAATAAAAACATGTACAAGTTGCCTTAAAAAGCTTTTTCAATACAGTTGCTCAAAAAGTGCCCTTTTCTTGGCTGTTTTGCGTGCGCAAAGTTTGTTTTTGCGAACTAGTGCTTTTTACTTTTACAATCTTTTTAAATTTAGTTGTGTTCCATTCCAATTCATGACTGTTCACCGAAGAGTATTATTGTTCGTTAACTTTACTGAGCCGTAATCAAACTAAATACCTACTATTAACGCAATAATATTAAAGATATTGATATTTCATATTTCAATAATTACTTCTTCATCATACTAATGATCATTCATTAAAATATTAACAATGAAAACAGTTCTTATAAATCTGTGTGTATGAAACGGAAGAGCCTACAAAACGTCAGTCGAAGTAGAGGCGTTTTTCAATCAGGTAAATATATTCGAAGGGCCTATAAGACATGACGATACGATTTGTCACATGCGATTTATTATTTTGTTTATTATTGATTGAAAATGAGAAAGTAAAGAAGATAAGATAAACATTTGGAAGATGTTACAATACTTACAATCGTGCCACGGAAATAATAAAAAAAACTTTAAAATTCGTTCTTATTAAAATACATTTTAATTTTTTTGGCATCTGTATTAAAAAACGTCGATCGATTCACGTGCAGAAGGCCTACCACGAACCAAGAACGAAGTTTCACCTCTCTGTCGCACTTGAGTGAGAAATCATAAGTGCGAAAGGGAGGTATACTTTCGTTCGCGGTTCTTGGTAGGCGAGGTGATAAACCAAAACTGTATATATATACAGTTAGGTGATTATTTTGCTTTGATCGCTCAAAAACATGAATAGTCTCCTAGCACCTCCGATCCGCACCAGTATTGCGCTTCGTTGTGTATAATCGCATATTATACATATTTCGTTATAGTTGCAAAATTATAAGCGATGATACCATTGCGATTTTAAAATAGGCAAGGCGGCGGAAGTCGAGTTCTGGACGAGAAGTCTAGTGATGGACATCCCCCCCCCCATCTCAAAACTTTTTTACAGCATAAAAACTGCAGAGCGAGACTTGTGTCTTTTTACATGTAATGTTTATGATGGGATACCTTGTAACGCTTATATAATAAGTAATAACTATTATAACCGTGCGTTTACATGCTCGGGCTCTCGGCCGAATGATTCGGCCCACTCTAGTACACGCTCATTCGAGACAGACTATATAGATAAAATTTAAGCCAGACCATAGACAATTTAAGCTTTTTCAGGTAGTTTCGGTGAGTTAAACGGTGTTTTAAATAGCTTTGGTTATTGAAACTATTTAAGACACTTTTTAAATAGCTTTACCCGAAGTGAAATTATTTAAGACCCCTTTTAACTCAACCAAACTACCTGAAAAAGTACTTAAATTGTCTCTGGTCTGGCTTAAGTTTTCTCTATATAGTCTGTCTCGAATCATCGTGTACTAACACGGCCGAAACATTCGGCCGAGAGCCCGAGCATGTAAACGCACGGTATGAGTAACTATGCCGTTCAAAAACATTACTTAATTTTGAGAGGTATAGGTAGTTCCCATTCTTCGTAACTGGTGACCGAATCAGGACGATAGGTGACAAAAATTAAACAAAAACCTGCTTTTGGGGTGCGATTTTTGAATCTCACCGAGTGACTAATTCTCACAAAAATGAGTGATTTCCGAAAATTCGTATTTTTGAAACTCATCGGTGACTTCTGATATGCCCCAACCCATTCGTGTTTGAAATCATCGGTGAGTATTTTTGACAGTTGACTTATGTAATCTGTCAAAGTGTGTTGGAATGGAAAGTTGGAATTGGAAAACAGTAATGTTGGAGATTTAACTGAATTAGCAGCGAGACTCGCTGTATTTTCGTGAATTTCGCATATTTGTGAAAATAATAAGAAATGGCAAGCCTGGAAGATTACATTAAGATGACGATAACGGATAGCGAATATGGCAAAGCAGCAATAGAATAGAACGAGGCCTTGGAAAAAGCGCGTGCTGCGATAGAAAGGTGTACCTAATGGCATATTAAAAGGCCGATTCCGCTGTTTATTAAAGCATAGAGTACTGCACTATGCACCGCAGAAAGCGTCAAATAGTAAACAGTTGTGGGGTGGTCTACAACATCTGCATTCAAAACAATGTCGACCTTGGTCATGACAATGAAGATGATGTTTTGGATTTTGGCCTGAACTTACCTGATTTGTTGGCAAGAGAAGCTCTACGAGCATCTATAGTGCGATATTATTATTTGGAAGATAAAGCCACCTAGCGAGTAGGTGTTTGGTCTATTTTGTCACTTGCTGAAGTTTTTGTTCATGTTTTGTTATTATAGTGCACAATAAAGCATGTTATGAATATCTCTTATACATTGTTTTTAATTCCTTGTACGTCCAAGTAAATTACTTAGGTATATCAACCAAAGTTAATCATAGTTCAGTTTTTGTCTACATGAGTAGGGTAAGGTTAATGTAGCTAATTCCATCGTAGGGCCTATTCTATCTAATGCTCGCCTGCATTGAATATGAATAAACACAGTATGCATCGCTATAGACAGAGTCAATAAGCAGCAGGCTCTCCGGAGTTCATAAACTGAGTCGTCAGCTGCATATTGTGCTTATATTTAACGGAGGCGAGCATTAGATTGAATAGTCCCAATGACAGAATTAGCCACATTAACTTTATACAAAGTATAACATGGGTATGTTTTTCACAGACACTGCCTGTGCATTGGTAAGGTATGCGGGCTGAGAATTTTTGTATGTATATTAGGTACATGTCGCTCTTCAGTTAAAAAGTGGATGTAAATTAGTTCTCAAATGTATCAGTAAGGTACACTTACAATGATAGGGCAATATGGAACAAGCAGGAGGCAGGCATTAGGTAGCGGTAGAAACTAAATGAAACAAGGGGACTTTGTGTAGGCTTTATATATTATTTCTTGTAACTTAGGTATAGTCTACCTACATAGGCTCATTTTAAACAATTCAATACCTCAAGTCTGTTTAGCTTAGTGTAAGCAACTGAATTAGATTAGTTTCTAAACGCTTTGATAGTAGTCAATAGTTGCAATGTGCTTAAGCAACTCTGTGACTTCTATTTTATAGAAAGTCAAGTGTTAAAAGTTACAGTTATGTTAATGGAACACCAGTCCTTTGCTCCTAACATAATTAACATTTTAATAAGACCGCCAATAGCCTTAATCTTAGTGAATGTACATTAAGCATCAAAAATATCTATACAACTCTCATCTTATTACAAAAGAAATTAAGCGAGAGTTGTGTAGGTATTGTTGACACTAACTGTACAGTCTGCAGCAGATGTAGTTAAGCGTGCGGGGTGTCCAATATGATCTTGATGCACCCTTCTATTGAAAACAATAAGATTGTGCTCAGACTATTTTGAACACCTTGCCTGCTCTACTACTTCTGCTGCTAGCCGTATGATTACTTATACATTGACAAAATCAATCAGTCTGAATTGCTTAACTAAATAAAAGGCATATTAAATAAAGCCTTAAAAGATACCTATTAATAAAACATGAGTCTAATGCTTCGAATATTACATTACCACTTTATCATCAAGAAGTGCATTATATATTAAAAACATCAGCCTAAATATCTGAACTAAATAATCATCTTATAATCTAACAATATACTTATGGTCTCACCATGCGTTGGCCGATCATCTGACATTGGCTTATACCCCTAGGCTGTCAGGTCAGATACGTATCCCGGCGAAATTAAGATAAGGATTATGCTTGTACATCCATACGTCACTTCACTCACTTCTCAATCGATTACAAAATAAGGTTGAAATTCGTATAGATTTTTCGTTTGATCAAAGAATGTTCTTGTTGCGGATTGTTGACCTACCACAATTTTAATTTAGAAAACTAATTCTTGTCTTTCTGCGTGTTATGATCTACAGGTTAAGATTGAATTTAAAATAAATTGCGTCTTATTTACTAAATTGTGATTGAGGGTAACCTTATAATGACTTTTCAAATCATTAGGTTTTCTGTCGATTCGCTAATAACATATTCTTAATGCGAGTATCCAAATTTCTAAGTTTTCGCATAGTTCGTTAATTCTAAACAATGGTGCAATTAATAAAGTTTTTAAAAACTAAAATTGTTGTTTTGGGAAGAGGGAAAAAGTATCAAAAAAATATCACGAGATATGGGCATAACGGTAAGATTTTACACTGATGACTCGGACTCGGACTCGGAGCGACACTAAAATATTGTGGAAGTTCATTCAGTGGCACCTTTTAAAACTACATGATGAACTGCTGAAACTTTTAGAGTGTCACTTAGTAAGTAACAATTTTTTACGCAGGTAGAAAAGTGTATAAACTACTTAAATTTTGACTAATAAAAGATACACAATGATATATTTGTGGTAGATTTTTTTAACGCAATCGTATAATTTGTTACTTAAATTTTTTACGTGTTTCAAACCTTCAAAATATTTTTTGAATACTATAGTTAAGTATGCGTCCGCCGCCAAATTCAGAAATTCACTAACGCCTCCAACGGAGCTAATACTTTTGTTGCGTGAGTACTTGGGTTGGCTTATTTTATAATCAATAATTGATTAGCGTCTTCTGAATATCAGAGAAAACAATACGGAATTTTCAAATCATCGGTAAATATATTTAATGCGTATATGCATAATTCACAGACAGTTTTTATAGTTTAAATTTTGCGTAGTGTAAGTAAACGTTGTGCGCCATCTACTGGAATTCGCTATCAACAGCATGCTCCTTGATGAATAAATTATGGTGATTGAGAGCGAGCTCAGCTAAAGATTGGAATAGTGAAAAATATTAAATTCGAATTGATTTAATTTCTGTGTTATATTAAAGAGTCCGGTACAATAACACTAAAAATAAATATAAATGTCGAATGGCAACAGTAAAATGCCATGTTTAGTTACTTATGGTTATTTTTAGGATTTTATTGTTTCGAATGAGCCTTGTAACGCCATCTAGCAGCATTTTTTCAATACTTAGAGATAACACAAGGAGAGAACTATCTATGAAGGTTTTTTCTTAATCTATGTTATTACATAATATACTCGTACCTATGGGCGACCAAGCAAAGCTCGGATTCAAAACCCCGCGTTTCCTAAAAAAACCAAGCTACATTTTTCATCCCTAAAAACCACCATAATTATACCTATGTACTCACCTATTTTAGTGAGAAATCGCTCGAGCCGTTTCCGAGGTCACCCAAATATAGTACAAGTATTGTTAGTTTAAAGGTATAAGATAATATGTGATTGTTTTTAGTAAAAGGTACCACTTTGCCGCTTGCCGATAAGGCACTAAACCATAAAGATTCATTGAAAAAAGCCATTGTGGGTTCGAATCCAGCTCGACGCGGGAAATTTTTCCATTTTTCTTTCAGTTATAAAATAAATAAATAATTAAAAATAAATATTTGTGGGACAATCTTACACAAATCGACCTAGTCCCACGATAAGCTCAATTAAGGCTTGTGTTGTGGGTACTAGACGACGATATATATAATAGATATATACATATAAATACTTAAATACATAGAAAACATCCATAACTCAGGAACAAATATTCGTGATAAACACACAAATAAATGCCCTGACCAGGATTCGAACCCGGGACCTCCTGCTTCGAAGGCAGGGTCACTACCAACTAGGCTAGGAGGCCGTTACAAAAAAAAGGCACAAAAGACTTAATTTCTCCAAGTGAGATAAATAAACTTGGGCTTAAATAATAAATTCCCGCTAAAAGCACATTTTATTAATGATTCATTAAGCCGGGACCGATAAATCGCGCCGTGCGAACGCAGTTTGTGTTGCCATTATGCCGCTACCGCATATCATTACCGTTTAAATCGCCAGTTTGATTCGATCATTAATTAATGACGTAGCTGTCCGTTGAATTTCGAGTAAAGCACGATATGGTTCAAATTGTAATTATAAATATTTTTTCCCTGAAAGCGTTGGTGGCCCAGCGGTAACGCGCGCGACTTTCCATCCGAAGGTCGCAGTTTCAAATCCTGCCGGCTCGTACCAATGAGTTTTTTCGAAGTTAGTACAAATAATCGAAGTACGATGACATTGTGAGGAAATTGGACTAATCCCAATAAGGCCTAGTTTACGGTTTAGTTTAGTACTCGTAGGATGTCACTTTCTATAGAAAACATCACGTGACATCCGAGGGCTCTGAGCTATCATGTGATTATTTCTATAGAAATTGACAGATCGTCCCATCCCGTCCCGTCCTAGTGTGAGTCATCCTTTAATGAAAGCAAGAATATAAATATTTAACTGCAAAAAAATACAATAATGAATGCTCAATTAAAAAACAACCGATGGCTTGACTCGATCGATTCTGTCTCTATTGACAATTATGCCACCTGACTGCAATACCTAAGAAAAGGTAATTTAAGATAGTGCATTAAGGCTCATTTTCTCTTATTAGACTTAAAATTTATTGTCCATAGAGTCGAAAATCGCTTGTACCTTCGAGATGGCTGTAACGACATTTTCCAAGTACTTAGGTCATATTGGTATTTTGCGGATAACAATTCAAAATGCAAAAGCGCCTAAAAGGAGCGGCTGAAAGCGCCGAAATTTTATAACGTAATAAATATGAGAGCCTGGGCAGAGAGTACCTTATTGTACCATTCGGGGTTGAAACTCTTGGTCCATTGGGTCCCAGCGCACGTAAGTTTTTCGTAGAAATCGCGAAACGTTTGGTTGATGTTACTGGTGACCGAAGAGCTGGTGGCTTCCTCGCACAACGTATCAGCATTGCAATACAATGAGGAAATGCCGCCAGCATCCTAGGTACAATGCCTAAAGGACCTATTTTAGATTTAAGGTAGGTAGAGGTAGGTAGTTAGCTAAGTTACACTTACTGTATATGTTTTGAAAATAAATGTATTGAGACAGCATGATGTCATATAAATAAAAAAATAAACTTTCTGAGGCGGTATAATTTAAAATTTAGTTTATACATATGTAAAAATATACGTGAGTGTTATCCGTAATGGTATTATAATCTGAATATTACGAGATTTATAATTATATACCTACTAGAATAGTACATTACTGCAGAGGCCGTGAAGTAAGAGATTGCAGGACGAGTTTGTTGTAGACAAACAAGAGGGATTAAACAAGTCCTGCAATCTCGCTTCCGGTCGAGGCTTGTATAGTGCTTTTCTCAAACATTGTGAGGAAATATTAAAATTAATGTAACTACTAGGTAAATAGTTAATAAGGTAAAACATTTTTAATTTCCAACCGTATTTTTTCTTTCAATGTCATTTGAATGACTTATTCGAGCATCATGTTCAACCGCACATAAATATACATAGAAGAAACATAGAATTTGTTAATGTCGCAAGTGTCTAGTGGTCGTTGGCTGTATGTAATTTTTCCTTTGTCAGTTCAGTGTTACTATACGCAAATTAAAAAAGTTAGAGCAGCGGATAATAATGTTTCCTTCATACTTACGCCATACATTACTTCACGGCCGCCGGCCAAGAAGTAAATGGGGGGAGCCATAAACAAGAAACTTCATGTCCTCATTTCGTGACATAAATGCATACATTTACGATCATGTTTGAGAAAAAGTCTTTTTTATTCGCATTAATCCTCTTACCCAAGGGATCGAGACGAGACGATCTGTGTGATTTTTAAATATTTTGTTTTTTTGCGCCAAGAAATGTTTTTTTTCTACTTTTTCCCACGTTTCTCACACGTTACATACTAAAAATAATCTGTAATTACAACATTATTGCATAGAAAACGATACAACTACACTAACAAATCTTGCACACTTCGATCAATTTTTGTGTACGGTGTAGTCACAACACAGACCCGTGTATGCCCATTTGGGCTGGTACTTCGGCAGAGAGGAAAAAGGACGTATGCAAACTACCCTCCTTATGTTATTTGAAGAATTTAATTTCTCTGGAGATTTGTCAATACAATTAAAGGTAACTTCACCCATATCTAAATCAATTCAAGTTTCACGTAAATCATTTTGCCTTCAAAATTGCCTTTAGCAAGTAAAATCCAGAACAATACGCGGTAAAGAATGGCAATAAGTCACAGACAAGTTTGCGACGCATTCGTCTAACGACAATGGGAGTTTGGCACAATGAGGAAAGAGGTCGGCAATTATGTCATTGCCATCTGTATACTTTGTCTTGGCTCTGTATTCATTTGCTATTTGAGGACGTGGGATTCCGTTTCCTTGTAATTCGGCAGAGTGGGAACGGTACGTATGCCTACTGAGTCTTGATGCTTGTGTTGTTTCCTGTGTAGCTTCAAGTAACTTACTTGAAGGTACTACTTAACCGAAACCCTTCATATTGAAAGTAGCACGTCTTATAAAATGTTCAACCAACATTTACCTATTTAGATCGAATTTAACATATCGTGGCGTATAACACTCACTAAACGCGACATCCTGGAAAACGCGGTGGTTAGGGAACGATCCCAGGGTTCCAAGACAGGATCATCCTCGACCGATTTTGTTACCGAGAGCGCTGCGCGCGGCGAGGCTAAACGCTGAACTCAATCCGCCTGCCCGCGTCGTCGTGCACGGTCCTTAACACTTGAGTGAGTGTAAGTGTAAGATGTCCGAAACATGTCGCGAGTAGTGCCTAAAAATACGTGAATGTTATCCATAATTCATTATAATATCTCCTTTATTCTCCAAGAATACTCCCCTTATGCAGGAATACAGTATAAGTAATGTAGGCTGTCAGCGCGGTTTCTCCAGACGGCGTCAGCCGCGTTTAATTACGGCGTCCAGTTAACTGTAATCAAAGGCCTTCAGTGTCTATGCTCAGATATCGAACAGGTTAAGTCGTATTACGTTGGAGTAAGGTTGAAGATTGAGGTGTCATTAAAGAGGTTTAATTCATTTATTTACTTATATATCCAAAATTGACATGATTGATCATAGTTTATTTGAATTTTTCTAATGAAAGAATTGCCGGTCATGTACGCTGGGACCTATCTGCCAATGCCAATCAATGTATGGTAAATTTGTCCGGCGGGTCGGCCGAACGTATATGGACGGCTAATACGTACACACGCGTTCAAAATTGCATGGGCAGTTTATTAATGAATTCATTCATAAATTGCCCATGCACTTTTAACGCGTGTGTACATTCATAAAATAAAAATTGGTTTCTTGTTTCCGAAACTTAAGAATAATGGAACCTAAGCTTTGCAAGGATCCCTACGGATTGAAGACTGGGTGTGTCACCACTAGCCCACAAGTGCTTTTACCTGAACAACAGCTCACATTCATCTATTTCATCAATCAATCTGTTTCAGTCGTAACCGACGTCTCATCATGTGTCTGAATAGGTAGGTACACGTTTAATCAGTAACACCAGTCCTTGTCCTTGTCCATTAAGTAATGGATTCCATTCCCGTAATAGTTCAGGTCATCATTACGTACGTGTACGTTTGTTGTTGCAAGTACCGGAATTCCGGTACTGATTAATTTGAAAGTGATGTTTAGTAAACAAATCCAGGTTTATTCAATTTAGTTCCGATACCTAATATCCCTTCCACAAACAGTTCTGAATGTTTATGCAAAGCTCCCGGCTTTAGATATTTGATTAAGGGAGTAGTTGACACCGTTGCGAACTCTTTATAACATAACTACGATCGAGTAGCTAGCTTTATCAATATCATCTGAACAGCGAAAAGTGGACACTTTTTCCGTTTACGTGATAAAACCAACATAAATTTAGTATATAAAACTAAACCGTAGGTATAGACGAAGAGTTGGCGAATTAGTCGGATTTCAACGATAAATTAATACCATGGATTATAGAGAAATGAAAAGATTTACTAAAAAACATAAACCTCTCAATGAGGTCACCGCTGGATGCTTTGCACCCTCTTAATAAACCAAACCGTGTTAAAAACACACTGAGATCAAGAATGAAATGTGATAAAAAAAAAATACTTTTTAACACGAAGCGATTATCACTGTTTATCATTATTACGTAGTGTCCGACAATTATTGTAAAGGGTGGCCAAATAAGATGTATGCATTTATTTTTTTAAATTTTAGTCTATGAAACTATAAAATTAGAAAGTTTTTTTTAACATGATATTGATATAGCACTTTCACACGAGCACAATTTTACAAAAAAAAAAATCAAAGTCAATTTCCCAATTCTCCAATTTCCCACTGTGCTGTAAGTAGGCATTTAGTTAATTTATTGGTTTGCGCGAAATTGCAATACTTCAATAACATATTTTTTTTATTAATTATTACTTTATTATTACAATTGTTAAGCATGAATTAAATTTATTTAATAAAATAAAATGTTTTGATCCATGTTTTTTTAGTAGTCACACTACTATATATAAATTAAAAATTAACCTCTGACCTCCTGCTCTCGCTCCCTCTTCTTTCTGGTCGCTGGATCGATCCCAGCCCTGGGCACTGGGGGCCTTGGTCACTTTTTCTGTAGTATATGACATCTCTTTCAATTCATACTTTATAATTTTAAAATTTAATAAACTAAAATTTCAAAACTAAAATGTTATTATATTATTATATTATAGTCGGGATTAACCAATCCCGCTCCAAGGTAACCACCTACAAACTTCTTGTTTTGTAATGCGGCAGAAGAATACCTCTGTATTATACCTAAGTGCACATTTTTATGTCATATTATTATATGTTTCTAAATTTCAAGCACACGTATAACACGTTCATGGGTTAGTTGTTACATAAGTACCTCTGTATGATCACTATTATTTAAAAATCGCACTTTGTAATTAAAACTATTTTATTACGAAGCAAGTGGTATTTCTTTGTATTTAATGCAGTGCATGTTATACAATACGTATATATCTATTATATATTTTTATTTTTATTTTTTATTCAATAAATTTCTTACTTTATAATTCGCCTTGTGCCTGCTATACGGCCACAATTCAAAAATTTCAATTTTCTGGATTATTGCAGATTCGTATTCAAAATTGTTCAATTTACGACCTTATTTCGAGAGCCATAGCATAAAAGGTCTTTAAGAGCCTTTTTCTCACAAGTGGCCTTATGGATTTGACCATAAATTGTCAAACGATTCCCTGCAATACAGCCACTTTTGAGTTGTGGCTGTATAGCACACGTTTTGAATGAAGCTTTTTGAGTTGCGTCCTATAAAATAATAATTAGTTGAGTGTTAATTACGATGAATCCCTTTAAATATAAAATACACAAACGGCAATTGGTTGTGTCACAGCAGTAAGTATTACACTTATTATTACAAAATTGCCAGCTCGCCACCGAAACTACTACAACGCAACAAAACAACTTTGTTTTCTTACAAGTGCGGTTAAATGTGGTTAATCAGTGAGGGTCGTGAGCCTTATTCATATTTTTACCCGTCTGAAGAAAGATAAGTATTGAGTATGTTTTCGAAAAGTGTATATTAGAAAAAAGTATTTAACTTATTGTATATAATAATAATATTATGTGTCTGACACATAATATTATATACATTCTATTATGTGAGGTAAATTACTAACTGTGTTCGGGATGATTGTATTCGGGATGGTTTCATTATATTGGAATTTTGAATATTATAAGAACTGCTTTTATTTTGGGGACTTTGGCGCCAAAAATTAAATCACATATTTGATATATTTACATTTACTTATTTGATAATGGTAATTACTGTATTTAATGTTTTTTTGGGTGTGTGTCGTAGCTATTCAATTTATTTTATTAAAATGCTTTTATGAAGGATGATAGAAATTAGATATAGCTATGTTTTTATATGCTTGCTTGTTTTAGATCTAACATTTCGAGGACTACGAGTAGATCTGCTAACACACGTAATGCCACCTCGGACAGTCTCTCTCGTGTGACACCTTTGTCAAAAGCAAAGGATTCACCAGAAAACAGAAGTTTTTCCGGTCTTGATTTTGACAAAATGAAAGACTAGTTAAGTGTCCAGTACAGTAGTTACGTGTTATTGATGTGTATTGTGTAAGTACTAAATATTGGCCTTTGAAAGGAAAATATACAGCAATTTCTTACCTTTGTATTTTGTAACTCTGATTAAAGACTGATTATTACATACAATGATTCTACTTAAGTAACAAAAACAAAATATTATGTAATAAACTACGCTTTTTTTTAGTGTTTAGTTGAAATACATTGTGATATTCGTTATTTCTTGAATTGATTACTTATAAGAAGTTACCTACTTGTAAGAATTTACTTACTGAATACATTATAATAAATAAATTGACTGCAATGTTCTTAAAGAAGTTGATTTCACAAACTAGCAAGGAACAGTATTGTGTTTTGATTTCTTATTTTATAATATTATAGTAGGTATTCTAAATACTTTTATTTTATTTTGAATGTTTAAAAAAATAAGTTTCAAAGTTTTATTTGTTCAAATTTTATAAAGCACCTTTTAAGCAATTAATATTTTGGTAATGACATGGTATAATGTTGCTGATTATAAGCTAGTTACACATAATTATCGCGTACAGTGATCTTGTTCCTGTCAAAATTGAGAAAATAAAGGAATTTTAACTATTTTGGTGTTTTTATTTATATTTGCATGGTAACCTTTATCCAATACTTTTGTGTTCAAATTTGGACGCATCCCAAAATCTTTAAAAAACGTTTCTGCAATACGGCCACAACTCTAAATACCTCTCTTTCGGGCCTGGTGTCTCAAAAAATATACGTTTCTTTTAAAAATTGGTGTGGTTATAAGGAGGGTCTTATCATCCCGAGTAAAAAAAGCTAAGTTTTAAATTTATAGACCTAAAACTAATGGAGTAAGAATCTATTAAACACCCTGAACGATACTCTCAAAACTTTGAGACGCGATTTCTCGAAATAACGGTTTTTTGAGATGTGGCAGTGTAGCAGGCACACGGCGTATATCTTCGTCTAGACGTATACACACTACACATTCTACACAAGCCTTATTGAGCTTACTGTGTACTCTGGGTCGATTAGTGTAAGATTGCTCCAGAATATAAGCAAATAAAAATGTATCAGAATCTGGTAGGAATGTTTACGCGTCGGTGTAACAGACGCCCGCCTTAATTAATACCTACTAGGGCGGATTTTTGTTTATTTATGTTCGGTTCGACTTTAAAATTTGTTTATAGCCGATAAGTATTTAAGTTGAAAGCTTTTAAGTAATCGGGTTTTAAATAACAATCGTTACTGGTTTACGATTGTTTACATTTAAACCCTAATCGTGGAATCAATATTGATAACCTATATTTTTAAAAGTTAGGTAGAAATTACGGTTGTAAAGCACGAATCGCAAAGCAATTGTATAGTATGGTGGCGTCACCCTCGCTTCTACGTGTAGTTGACAATAATCTGTAAAGATTATCTAGAAGGCAGCACTAGAAATACCTAAATCTAAGCTGTAGTATTGACAGTACCTTACTGTCACGTGTCCGTACCTACCTTAATCGTTTATAATAAGAAAGGATTGCATATACTTAGGAAATTTCGGACTCTGGCTGCTGTGATCGGCTAGCCCAGTGGATCTGTCACATTTTGGAAAAACATTCTTATGCAAAAATAAAACAGATTTTGATTCGTCAAGATGTCAACATTAGTGACGGTCACGACGAAGTTAAAACAAATAAAATTGACAATTGACAGTTATCTCATATTGACACAGGACTCCCGCAAGAGTGCCACCGCCTGGTGAGCAGCAATACGGTAGCTCACATTATTTCCCCTGCACTTTGCTACTTAAGATATGAAAGAAACGTAACCATTTTCTGAATACAATCAGTTTCCCAGCTGCTATTTTCCCGCGTGTGATGATAAGGTTTCCGTTTTCCGGATCAATTAAGGGGCAGGTGAGAAAATCTCGTAACTATTAGTGTTCCCAATAATATGAAGGTGCTGCAAATTGCGGTATTTTGGACACGAACTTTTATCAGACGGGTCGCAAGGCACAGGAGTCAAGCTGTTGTAAGACGATTTTATATATCTATATCGGAATTCTTAATTTTTTTAAATCTTATTTTTGCTTTCCCTAATAATGTTTGTCATTCCCTGACTTCGTTTTAACCTACTTTTTTAGCAGAGTTTCGACTCTGTGAGGTCACGGTTCTAACCTAACCTAACCGACTTTACTAACAGCGATTCGTTGATATGTCGGTTTAATTGATATATCGGAATAAGCTTTTTTATATCGGTTCATAGCACTAACGCCTACTTCTGGTTAAAATTTTAGGTAATATTAAAATACAAGCTGTATAGTGTATTGTACGGTCTGCGATTAATCGGACACTATATAACATCGTCCGCAGCTTCTAGACACATAATAGACATCTCCTGCATGGAATCTTTGTATCCTGCATACATACCGCGGGAGTCCAGCTGACTGTAAAATAGGAAATAATATTACCACGTTTGATTTCGATCTACCAACCTACACACAATATAATACTATATAAATAGCTTTATGTGGACTTAGTGCAATTATGACAGTAATCCCTCAAAATAAACCCTTTTTAATTTATTGTTTCAATGAGAAGTCGTAATACTTATTCTTTACAAACCGCAGAATACATTAAACGTCATACGTTTAAATTAAAAACTGAATCTATATTTACCTTTCATTGAAATTAATATTTTGAACGATTTATCAAGACTAGTTTTAATAGTTTCCAAAAGCTGCTCAATTTTAACTAGGGAAAACGCACCTTCACAAATTCCGCTGTTCCCTTCCTCCTTGTACCCCTCATCGGCACCGTCTGCCGCGTTATGAGCGCGCGTGTCCTGAATATTGCTGGCCCCAAATGAACCAAACCTGTAATTTTTTCAGGAACATCTGTTTAATTATTCGCAACGACCTTGAATACTGTGAATTATTCTTATAGCCGTAATATGGGTTTTATGTTGTTAATTATGTAGATTTACATTATTAATTGTAATTATACACAATCATTATGAGTATTAAAGTGTTTTGGGATATTAGGAAAAACAATTATAATATTAAGAGATCTCTAGCTAAGACGCCAGTCGTTCATCCACACGGGAGAAAGAAATTCCTACTATATTTACAACTTTAGGCCAAAATTAAACAAGAAACAAGAGGCCACCAATTACGATATTTTTAGCACAATCAACCAGGGGTAAAAAGTCAGTGACTTTCGAGTTATTCAAGTTTTTAGTTTATTGAGAAAAACGCCAACTTGCGTCCAAAGAATGCCGATTGTAAAAATGTTGTTGATTGGGCCAAAATCATTGTAAATGATCTCTAGAATGCCCAGTTTCAAAGAATTGGTCCAATTACCAGTCATCCTGTATATGGCAGGACGGGATGGTACACTGATGGCCAAAACTATACCCCTATGAGGTCTCTGTTTCTCCGCTTGGCTCTTCTCCTGCTATAAACACCTTAGGCCCTGGTTTCTCTGACTACCCGCCGTCGGCGGCCGGCGACCAACGCGTGTCCGCGACCGACAACGTTTGAATGTTTTGTTCGGGAATGTTTGAGGATGGTTTCTTTGACCTGCCCGGCGCCGGCGACGTTTCGAAGAAACCCTCAAACATTCCCGAACAGGGTGCGGGTGTTCAGAGAAACCAGGGCCTAAGACTACGATGTAAGTTAATAAATGAATGAATGAATGAGTAAATGAATATATTCACAATAACATAACATCAAAACACATAACATTCGCTTTTATACACTATATTTTACCACCGGAAACGTGAAATTTGCGGCTAGATTAATACTGAATATACAAAAACAAGCATGTTTGATCAGAAAGCCTACCACGAACCACGAACGAAGTTTCACCTCTCTGTCCCACTTGAGTGAGAAATCACAAGTGCGAAAGGGAGGTATACTTTCGTTCGCGGTTCGTGGTAGGCGCTCTGAAATGGTATTTGTCCCGGAAAGACTATATAGGTTCTAAATTGACGATATTTATATTTTTTAACCCTCTATTTTCTGTCATTTTTTGTCTCTCCCTCGGAGACAAAATCTCATAACAAACTCAGCTTATTATAAGGAATTTTCAAAAACTTAAAATCACTTTAGAACTAACAAATTACACGGAGATGGACTTAGCCAGAATATTATTCACTAAGTTTTAATTAGTTCTCTATTAAGCCCCACTGGTGAGGCATTTAAACTTGAAAAGATACGATTCGATTTGATATTGATATAATAATATATCTGACAACCATTGCTTGCAGGGGCTATGGGAAATGCAACATAAACGGCAATATCTTTTGATTCCGTTGACGTAGGGGTTTGGTTTTTTTACAGCTTCAATGGACCGCAGATCTGTGTATGTGGTATTCATTTCAACTTGCTACCTGTACGCGTCCCGAGATTAAGGGTCTTGACAGACAGACGGACGGATGGACAGACAGACAACAAAGTGAACCTATAAGGGTTCCGTTTTTTTTCTTTTGAGGTACGGAACCCTAAAAACAGTAACTTACACAGTAATTTAGATGCCTAATACCAAACCTTTGAAGAGTAACGGAAAAAAAACTTTCCGCATAAAAAAAAGGATATTGTAATCATTTAAAATAATAATATCTGTAATGAGTATTATTCAGAACAATTTTATAAAACAGCAAAATTAAAATAAAAGAGGCGAAGGCTCTATTATTATTGACTTTTGTAGTATGATTATCTAAATCAACGACAGTAACATTAATCTCCCTCATCTCTTAATTGTAACTCAAAAAAAAAATTGAATAAAGACAGTATTGAAACACAAATGAAAAGAGCCAATTAACTCTTGTCAAGTGCTCTTATCGCTAAAATCAAGGGTTTATCCAACGTCCTGGGTGGAGGCAAGAAAAATCCTTATCAAATCTAGATAATGTCTTTATAGTTCAAATGCGGCTCCCAGTCTTCGCCGTTGTTTTAGTTGCAAAATTGTTTTTACTCCCGCCTGACTTTTTACACTTTGGTCTGTTTCATTTTCATTTATTTTCTGTCTGACAGTCTCGTCGGCGTCTATTCTGCCTTTCTTTATTAATATTTCTGTGATTTTCAAAAGATAAAAGATTAATGTTAATCTCATATCAAATGTAACCAAAGATACTCTTTTGTTACTGTCACGCAATCTCACAGATGCATATTTGCAATTTGTTTTTACGGGTATGTTATATTTAAACTAAACGTCATACACACGACATAATATACAGGATAATCCATATCATAATAATTAAGAAGAGAAAAGAATAAACTTACAAAACAATAGCATTTTTCTAAAAATACACGAGATCAGATTGGAGGTAAGAAAGCTTTATGGTAACAAATAATGATAAAAATATTCAGTTTTGCAGGGAAATCCGCTCCGCACCCCCTCTGGAGGCAAAGGTGCCCATTACGCTCGCCGCGTTGCCACGTTGAACCGCAATGGACAACCTCTGCAACAGGAAAGTCCCGGAGCAAGGGTCGTGACCGTGAGAATTTCGCATTCTTTTTTTGGTGTTTTTTATGTACTTAAGTATTATAATTTTTTTTTTCGCATTCTCTATTTTTTCTCTAACCGGAATAGAATTCGGACTAAATAGGTAAAAGTACACCCAGAAACAAAAACTCTAATTTTGCTAGGTACGAGTACTCTGCATTAAAACCTAAAATGCACCTAGCCATCAAAATCGTTTCCACGTCAATTGACCAACTGGCGTTAACATTGTTGAACAGTGAATCGAAATTCCGATTGAAATTAATTTATTCGTAATACTAACATGATTTTAATAATTGATTAAGCGCAGTCTGCAGCCCCGAGCTATGCGGCATTTGAATGCTAATGCTATGCTTAATTTGTAGGCGCATAGTTTTATTTATTAATGGGGGAGTAAGTTAGTGCCGATGCCGGGGACAAGTTAATGCCTGATAAAGACTGTTAACCCATTCAGTGCTAATCAGAATACATTGTCGTTACGCTTCCACGAGGCATTCTTGCTACATACTGGGTAAACCATGCTGCAGCGAAGCGTCATGAGAATTCCTCAGTAGTGAGTAAGTTAATGTTCACACCGCAGACTGGAGATACTTTGATTCGTGAGATTTGATTTAAAAAAAATTGAATAAGGAATTGGGCTTCAGAACTAAGTCCAGTTAACATTGCCTTGAGAAATCCACCTGGATTGAAAATCCTTGTTTAAAACCCCACATACGGTGGTGGCCCAGCGGTAAAAGCGTGTGACTTTCAATCCGAAGGTCGCGGGGTTGAACCCCAGTTTTTAGTGAGTGGGCTACTGTGGACTTACATAAACGTAGAGAAGCACTGTATGCTCTGTATGAGGAACGTCGGTTTAATACGAGTGATGAATTTAAAGAACATGTCAAGCAGTATTCTAAACGATTTAAAATAGATTGTCATATAGCTAAACGCGATTATTTAAGCCAGAAAATAAAAAATAGCCCGGATGTTATTAAAGCTACCTGGAAAGTCATTAATGTGGAGACTGGTAGATCGAAGCACGCAATTAATAATATTAAACTAAAAATTGATGATAGAATAATCGAATCCAATTTAGAAGTAGCAACAGAATTTGAAAAATTTTTCACTGAGATACCAGTATCTACAACAATGCATTTAAATTCGTCACCTTCGTCTGCCATCACATTGTTAAAAGATAACGCTCCAGAATGTAATAGAGGCCTTCATTTTGAACATGTTAGTACCTCAGATGTAGTAAATGCGTTTAAATCAATAAATGTCAAAAAAACTTGTGACCTTTGGGGAGTCTCTGTCCATGCTGTTAAATCCCTTATAGAAATTATAGCGCCTGAATTGGTAGTTATATTTAACAACAGTGTCGACTGCGGTGAGTTTCCTGATCTTATGAAGTATAGTAAAATAACTCCTTTATTCAAATCAGGTAGCACTGCTGACCCCACCAACTTTAGACCAATATCTGTGCTACCAACTTTCAGCAAAATTTTTGAGAAATTAGTTTTGTCACAATTAGTAAGACATTTCAATTCTAACAATTTAATGCACCATAAGCAGTTTGGATTCACCCGGGGTCGCTCGACAACCGAAGCCAGTGTTGAGCTAGTCAAACATATTTTTGATGCCTGGGAGAAGTCACGAGATGCTTTAGGTATTTTCTGTGATTTGTCCAAGGCGTTTGACTGCGTCTGTCATGAAACACTGATCAGGAAGCTCCACTATTATGGAGTCAGAGATTCGGCACTGAATTTACTTAAGTCGTACTTGCAAGGAAGAATACAAAGGGTCGACATTAATGGGCAGCGATCACCCGGGTCACTGGTCTCTGTGGGTGTACCGCAAGGATCAATATTGGGCCCTTTTCTCTTCCTTATCTACATAAACGACTTGCCATACCTCGTAAAGACCCACCATGATATAGTATTGTTTGCAGACGATACGTCACTTATCTTCAAAGTCAACCGACAGCAACAAGCTTGTAATAATGTAAACAATGCTATTTCTAAAGTAGTAAATTGGTTTAATGTTAATAATTTATTATTGAATGAGAAAAAGACTAAAGGTATTAAGTTTGTCACGAATCACGTTAAGCACGAGCTGGCGAGTGTCTTTGTGAAAGATGAGGAATTGGAACTAGTTGACAGTACGACTTTTCTTGGTATAACATTAGATTCTAAACTCCAATGGGGTCCCCATATTGCTAATCTCTCGAATAGACTGAGCTCTGCAGTTTTTGCCGTGAGCAAGATCCGTCAGTTAACAGACGTGGAGACAGCTCGATTAGTTTATTTTAGTTACTTTCATAGTATTATGTCCTATGGTATTCTACTGTGGGGCAGTGCTTCAGAGATTAATACAATTTTTGTTCTGCAGAAGTGGGCTATTCGATCGATTTATAAGATGAACCGTAGAGACTCGCTTAGAGATAAGTTTAAAGAGATTAATATTATGACACTGCACTGTCAATATATTTATGAAAACATTATGTATGTACATAAAAACCAAGCATGTTTTAGGAAAAATTGTGATATACATAGTATTAATACTAGAAATAAGGATAAGCTCGCAGTACCCACCACTCGGCTCCATAAAATAAAAAACTCATTCATGGGCAATTGTGTAAGGTATTATAATAAACTCCCAGTAGAAATAATTGCACTCTCTATTAATAAATTTAAGACTTTTGTAAAGCGTAAACTAATATCTAAAGCTTATTACAGTACACAAGACTACATGAATGATACAGCACCATGGGATTAAGGATTATTATTATTTTTGTTTAAAAAAGTTAGTTATTAACTGTAATTTTAATTTTAGTCTTAACTAATTATATATTTTTTATGACATTTAGATTTCATTCTAGAAACTTCTAGACAAGTTTATTTTTTATACAACTTTTACTTTTAAGATGACGATCCTATTGTGAAATTATTATTTTTAATTTTGATATCTGTGTGTACAGCATCAATAAATTGCTCTAAGTAATCATTTATAATTTGTTAAAGATTCTATTTAAAATTGAACTGAACTGTATTTTTTTTTCAAATTAATGCATGTTAGAGCCGGTGTGTTGCTTTATTTATTTTTAATTCGACGTTCAAAAGTGCACTGTAACATGCCTACTTGAAAAATAAATAATTTGATTTGATTTGATTTGATTTGATTTCGGAACTTATGTACAAAATCTCATTTGATATTTACCAATCGCTTTTCGGTGAAGAATAACGTGATGAGATCGAATTAATCCTAAAAAAACCTAGTTTACTCTCTCGTTAGGAATATCAGATGGCAGTCGCATTCGTAAAACTAGCGCCTACGCCAAATCCTGGCGTTAGTTGCCAAAAACTGACCCCGGGGTCCCGTGGCATAAGCCGGGAAAAATGCAAGGAACAAATATAATTTTACCCCGCGAATAAATAAAATCCCATCTATTAAATCTTGAATTTGTAATGTTTTCTTAGTTGCCTGCCACTTCAGCTTTGGCTGATCCTTTTCATTGAAACTAAGCTCGTGACCCATTATCTGAGCTCAACTTTTATTATCCGTCTTTTCCCTTGTTCTGAGATTATTTTTGCCCGTCAAAACTAAGAAGGTTAACAAGTGTTGTGTAATTTCATTCGCTATCCGATTGTGGTAAAATTAATATGCAATTAGATGATAGTGCACTATTATTATAACATGGATCGGATCTAATTTAGGTGGTAGAGGTCAGGAGAGGAGGTTGGAGGGAGCTATTTGAAAATCTGTAAGGATACAAACCCACATGCCCAACCTCGACCCTACTTTGACCTTGAGAGGATGTATTAAAAAAAAAGTTTGTCAATAATAATAATTATGTTTAAATGATTTAAGACCATTAGCTATTAAACTAACAAATGCAAGGCTCGACAACAATACCAAGAAACGAATCCTCACAAATGTCAAGCTGTACAGTTACTAGCAATAGTATCTTTCGCTATGAAGGTTGCAAAAATATCTGACACAATCTTTTACGTATAACAGCGTCTCACATATTTTGGCGGCCTTCATAACGGCCGATACATTGCAACATTGCAGGTACTTGTACCTAAGGTAGGTCTTACTGGAAACTACATTAAGTCTTTATCGTCAATTTGTCTCTGGTTAGTGCGAACAGGGAGTAGAGCACCCAGTCAAGTGTAATTAGCGAAAAACGTGACCACAGCCTTAATTCCCCCAGCTGTGTTTGAAACGTAATTAAATTGTTGACACAGAGAATCAATTTAAAATGTGTTAATCATGAATTGAGAGACATAATGACCATGAATACGACCACGCTAACTTTGCACTTTAGTGTCCGATTGAAGTTTAGGTTTTCGTCTAAAAATCAGGTTTCGGTCAACGGTTCGGTTTCGGCCAAAAACCAGTCGGACCTTTCGGCCGCGCCGAAACTTACAGTACCATACTTTCGGATCGCGTACCTACGACGTTCAAGTATAAGGGAGCAGATCTGCTACTAAGCATACCAAAGGTTAATTAATTTGTTTTATTTTATATCTACTACAATTATTCAAATTCAAATTATTTAATTCAGACAGGTCGTCCATATACACATACAATAGAGAAATAAAATTAAAATTAAGATTAAAATAAAACAAAAAAAAAATATATTAATAACTTATTTACATGTCAAAACAGTATAACCAACCACAAAATAAAATCAAAGTATGTCATAATAATAAAAAAAAATATGTCATTCATTTACGTATTATCAGTTCGCTGTCACAGGATTACAGTTAATGTTAAATTTTCTTGTTTATGGTAAGTAGTTTAATTTAGACTCAGTGTCACTATGACAATCCTAAAATTTCAATTCGAGAAAAGTAAAATTGGACCATGGAGATGTTTCATTATTCATATATCTAAAAAAAACGGCTCGCCGACATTTTAAACACATTTATCAAGAGTTCGGTTTCAGTTTCAACCGAAACAAGATTAAAAACCGAACCTTCGAGCTTGTTTCGGTCAGACACTTATTTACACTGATTTGGCACACTTGACAGTGACGTTATTTCACGTAAAATTTCGCAGGAAGACTTAGCATGGTCCAACTAAAGCGTTTCTTTTGCTTGTTATAGTTAAGCTATGCTTTGGACTTCTGGTTTACAAACCAGTGGCGGTACGTCAAAAATATTAGTAGGCAAGATAAACCTGCTTTAACTTTAACTATAAAACTCTCGTGAGACTCGAACATATTAAATAATATTTAAAACGGGTCACTCACGACCCATGACCGATGACGTTCTTCGTAAAGAACGAAACATGTCGAGCGAAAATCGACTAAATTACGTGAGTGACCTGCTTTAACTTCCCTTTTGCCATAATCGGTCAACTAATGCAGACGCCAGATGTTGCCATTACATTACCTTAGTTGCCAAGCGGCTCTCATATTTCCTATAAGTTGAGGCAGAAGCCGAGAAAACGTTAAAGATAAGTAATGTAATTTTTATTTTTCTTAACGTCGGTAATTAAAAAAGTCACAATAAACATCTCAGCAATGGCCTGTACCCCATAATTTTAATATTTCTAATTATGTCGCAACAACAAATTAAATATCCCAAATTTACTGTTGCAGTCCAAATGGCGGCCATTTTGCCACCGCACGACCACTTAATGGCTAATTTTGTAATGTACACCGGGAGGGCTAATCCATAGAAAATAACTGAGCGTTTAAGCCATAAAACAATACCTACTCTTTATTGAATAGCCTAACATTGCTTAAACATAGGTTAGCAAGCATAGTCAATATGGGTCTTAAAATGTGTAGTGTCTAATAATTTGAATAATTTGAATGATGTATAGTTCCAAGCTACAATTTCTACTTTACCATAAATCATGTCGGTCTGCCTAACGTACTCAAGAATGGTTTGAATATGAATGGGTCAGTACCAAAAAGAAGTTAGTTAGTGCCTGCCAAAAAATTATAGCATTATTTTTTCTGTCTGCGGTTTCATCTAATCGCAGCAGGCGTTAAAAGTCTATAGTCACTCTTCCAGACCGTTTACGGCCACGGTGACTTCGACTGCTTCGTATGCAGGCAGAAATGTAACAGATCATTTTCTGGCATGATTGGAAAATCAGAGACGAAAATAAAAATTGTCTAAAACTCTATTTTTACTGCTACTTAATTTCACAAATTACACGATCGACTTTTTTCCTTGCGGCGTATTTTCAACATTGTTTCACAAAAACTCTCCATACCTCGGAAAATATACATATTTTAAATATAAATATGATATACATGTATCCTATAAGTATGAGTAAAGTCTCATTCAATTCAGCGGACAAAATTACATCGAAACTTAGTTGTTTGTAAAATTTGCATAAATTTATAAAAAGCTACCCTTTGCCCTGGAGCCGCTTGGAGAAGTTGGATCGCCTAAATTTTCAAAGGACTCGGTACCAAGATATAGTTATGAACAAAGTTTCAAAGCTGTACAGATTTTGCCTCCAAAATATGTTCAAAAGTGTTCAACTTAACAGCGTAGGAAGACCCTCAACAAGGTGGACCAATGAGCTGATGAAAGTTGCGGGAAATCGCTGGATATGGGCAGCGCAAAACCGGTCGTTGTGAAGATTCTTGGGGGAGGCCTCTGTCCAGCAGCAGTGGTGATAATATGATGAAAATTCGAATTTTCGCAATTTTCTTGTTAAATTACTAAGTTCACAAGTATACTTGAGGGTGAATCAGGGACGACATAATCACTCGGCAAGGAGGGCTTTATTTTCTAAAAGAAGTAAGGTAAAGTGAGAGAAAGTTAAATGGTTTTTTGATGAGGTAGACAGTGTTATGTTGAATCCCTTGTAAAATAACCTTTCGGTTATTTATTTTTCATCACACCTGCTCGTAAATGGTGATATTATATGCAAGCATACTTACACTTAAAGAGCTGTATTATTCCCATGGTTTTAAAGGATTCTCATACTACTTTACCGCCCGCCCGGAGCTCGCGGAGGACCTGCCCCGCACGCGCTCGCAGCACCTAGCCACTCCGGAGTACTGTGGACTGTGCAACTAAACTACCGCTTATCGTTATTGTTTCTTTACCTGTATAGAGTTTATTTATTTCCTCGCAAATGTGATGAAAAACATTGTGTGTACCACGGGCAGTAAGGGGATTACTAACTCGGGTCATTTAAAGCCCTCCGCCTACGGCGTCGGGCTTCAATAGACCCTCGTAAGTAATGCCCTTCTTACCGCCCTAGATGCACAATGTACTATTACAAGGATTTTTTGAGTTCTTTCGGCTATATAAAGTAACAGAACGCATGGGGAAGGACTGTATTTTAATATTTTGTCAGTAAAACTCGGCTACGCCTGTTCTATTTCATAAAAATAATAAATTAAAATACATTTTTGTCTAAAAAATTAACGGGTTAAGATGGAATAGTCGAGGGATAAGATTGAAATATTGTCTTAAATCCTTATAAATATCACGAGAAAAGATTTAGAATCGTCTAATTTGCCACAAAATGCTGACCTTCACAAAATGGCACATAACACGTGTCTACACACTCCGGGCGCTCACTGTCGACTGACCGGCGGATCGTAACAAGATGGCGGCTTAAAGGATGATACCAGCACTAAAAAAAATTAAAGCAAATAGGGAAGTTATATGAGGCTTTTCATCTTTTTTCCCTTTTTTCATCTTCACCACCTTACCTTACTTTGTTTATAAATTAAAAAGCAACAAATTTTGTGGTCAAACAGTAAGTAATACAGTTTTTTAGGAACACTGCAAGACATTATGCCCGGGACGAGTGGAAAACTAAGGGCTTCACGAAACATTTAAACGACTTCATAATCATTAAAAAAACACATCCCATAAAACGTAAATAACCATGACGCTCATGACAACAATAGACAGACGTAATTTTAATCACTACGCGAAACATGTTTCGGGGATCTTAGGATTCCATTATCAAGCGTTGAGTACCGTGCGCGACGGTGCAGGCGGGCGTACTACAATTTATTTTAAATTTGATGGTTATCGCATATTTTTTATCATCCGGTTACAATGTTAACGAAATTCAAAGCATGGTTTAATTAAAAATCTCTTCGTTCGTAATGGATCGTTCGCCTTACTGCACCAGTAGCACGTAATACTAAGTAACTACACATAATTATGTACACTACAGACCAAGTTTTACTGGTTTTTTCAAGCGTGATCACTACACGATCGGAATAACTACGACGGTGACAAACAAGCATACGGCCCGCCTGATGGTAAGCGGTCACCGTAGCCTATGGACGCCTGCAACACCAGGGGCGTCACAAGCGCGTTGCCGACCCTTAAAAAAAGGAGGATTCGCTGTGTTGACAGCCAAACGGGCCAAGGGCTTTGCTCCGTGGGTCCTCACTTCCTCAGCTGTCAACACAGCGAATCCTCTTGGAGCTCTGGCGACCTTACTCACCAACAGGAACACAACACTATGAGTAGGGTCTAGTGTTATTTAACTGCGGTTTTCTGTAAGGTGGAGGTACTTCCCCAGATGGGCTCTGCTCCAGATTTGAGCAAGACGACATTCGTTGTGCTGTGCCCTACCACACTAAACGATATGCATCCGCTGTGCCCATACCTCTCTAAAAACTTCTCTATACTTATCCAAAATATAGAGGCGTAGATATAATATCGCAAATATCCCAGTACAAATGTGCATATTCAATATGGAAGTAATGGCGCTTACGCCGTTTTTGTGAATCAACCGAAGCTTACGCGCAAGTTACATAAATATTTGAGTTTTCTGTTTGCCCGCCTGGCTCGGTAGGCGTTGCAATAGGGATACTCCGGTGGAATATTTTGGGTGGAATATTTTATAAGGCATAATCTATATTTACTGGGATATAGTACATTCTATTAGTGTTATGTGTCTGTCTGGGAACAAGATACAGTCGCGCAATGAGGTATAAGTAAAGCTTAACCGCTTTTGTACGAAAAGACCGCGGTTTAGGTTAAATCCGAGTTTTTCCCATACAAAAATCAATCGAATGCAATCCCTAATTACCAGCGCGCTGATCTTAAGAGTCCACAACCTCAAGCAAAAGAGAGCGGGATAGATCTAATTCCAAGAGCACGCGAAAAATGAAAAGATAGGCGGGCGCGTCAAAATAACGTGGAATCAGATAATTGCTGTTTACAGCTAAACTACAATTTTTGTACAAAAATGCTTTATCAACTAGTTATTACTCAACTACGAGTATTTAACTAAGAATTATTGAAATAAAACACTGTAGAACGCATTAATCGCGTTTATTAGCCCCATGACCATGCTAAGTTTTTCACTTTAGGCTTAGTTGTATGGAAGCAACTCAGTTTAGGTCGTCAACTTTTTTTTTTAATTTATTTAACAAAAACATGGGTTTACATTTTTTTTTGCACATCTAAGCCACTATTGGAAACCTCGAAGGTTTATTTAATAGATGGCGGGAACGCGCATCTCTATCCGAGTTACAGTTAATTAAAAGTAAAAGTTGGTAAATCTTATATAAAATATTAAATCCTATATACCTATAGTTGCCGATTTCTAAGTCTGAACTTTTGACACTTGAGTATTGACGTACTTAGTGATGAGGCTAAGACAAATCGTTTGTCAAATTCAGCGATTATTGATTTTAGCGATGAATTGTTTGATTCGATTTTACTACTACGGATTTGTATTTGATAAGACGTGGATAAGACCGAGAAACTTCGACAAACTGCGCATTTGTCATACGATTTTTTCCAAAGTCATCTTAGTTTCGTTCAGAAATCAATACTGTTGAATTCTTAAAATGTAAGATAAAAACCTTCATAGTTAATTTGTCTTATTTAAAATAACATTTTTCCCCACATCGTACTTAGTTTTATTTTCGTTTTTATCGTTTTGTTTTGATTTTTTACTGTATTGCCTATTGATAACAAGATCGATTTTTATCGATTAACAGACAGTTGTATGAATTGGAACAGCAGACATGGTTACAACACTAAATTTAAAAAAAAAACGACGTAGACTGTAACTGTTGGCATGCTAAATTGTTATCGTAAAATATTCAATAACTAATGTATGAAAAAATGTAACATTCATCACATTATGTTTATGAAAAGTAAAATATTGTGTTTATGTACATGACTAGCTGTAATATCTTTATGGGATTTTGTTTATAATTCCAAAGTGTCTTGCGCGTTTACGTTCTACGGGTATTTCGATGTGTCAAAAGTTCAGACTTAGAAATCGGCAACTATACTTGACCTACTTGTATGGGAACAGTTTGCATAAAGTTCTAATCATAAGGAGTAATATATTGTTGTGATATTTTGATGTTAACTGAATCGCGTTAAGAATTTTAAGTCATGGTAAGGCCCCTGGTATCATAAAGGTTCTGGCGTTAGCCGCGTAAGCTGAAGACCCGGGATCGATTCCAGGCTTGGCCTACGATGGAGTTGGTCTTTTTATTTAGTATATGACATCTATTTAGTACGTACTTTGATCATCATCAACATTCAGCGATCATTATCTATGACGTCACGTTCTAGAAAAATGATTTCTCTATAATTCATCTTCAAACCTTTCTAACAACGATAAACATAAAATTTAATAAATTCACCATGTCGCCGCCAGACTGTACTCTCATATGTACAGTAGACAAATACGAAAATTCATATTGACTCATGTTTAATCAATCCCGAATTATGGTACCTGTGCTTTGAGGTTTATAAAACCGAGTATTTGATCAAGACGATATTATGCTTATGAAAATTGAGATTTTGGTACCAAATTGCGTAATGAAAATTGAAGACAAATACTTAATTATGAGAGAGCGGTATTCAGGTTTTGGGTAATTGGTAAACTTGTTATAAGTGTTTATCCTAATGGGCCTGATAAAGAGTAAAAGGAGCCTTTCACAAGAATGTCGCTTACTTGACGCGATTCTTCTACTTCTACTTCTGAAAACGCTTAGAAAGTGATTTTGTGTCTAATGATATTGGCTTGGCTTACAATTTGGTAGTATATTTTCGAGATTTACCATACAAGGCGAAAGCGAAAGAAGAGAGAGAGAGTGAGAGAGAGAGTGAAAGAGAGAGAGATGAGAGATTAGTAGCCGGGAAAACGCTAGGAAAAGAAAGGCTATGATGGGATATGATGAAAGAGTAGTAGATATAATGTATATGTATATAGGAGAATATCATATAACTCAATAACATTTATTTTCGAAATATATAGGTTACCTACAGTGTAACTTACCTAACTACTTACCTCTACCTACCTTAAATCTAAAGTAGGTCCTTGAGGCATTGTACCTAGGATGCTGGCGGCATTTCCTCGTTGTATCGCAATGCTGATACGTTGTGCGAGGAAGCCACCAGCTCTTCGGTCACCAGTAAAATCAACCAGACGTAACATAACCTAACATCAATAATTTATATTAAGAGGTGCTTAATTTTTAGTAGGTGATTATGAAACTTGCACAAGTAATACATATCCGGACGCCTTTAACAACGACCCTTGGCATGAAACAACGGACACGGATTGGATGCTGGAATGTCAGAACAGAACCATAGCTCGACTTGAACGGCTGCTCCAGGTAGCTAATGTCATGAGTGACTATAGCATCTACATTATAGGCCAAGAAGGTTGCTCAAGATAGAAAGGCGTGGAAGGAACTTGTGGGCCCTTTGCTCTCTCCGGGGTGCCCTAGGATCTACAACAACAACAATGTACCTACATAGTTTTAGTTATAACAATAAATAATATTCTGGGAAAATCTTACACATATCGACCTAGTCCCACGGTAAGCTCAATAAGGCTTGTGATGTGGGTATTAGTCAAATACATAGAAACATCCAAAACTCAGGAACAAATTCGTGTTTATAACACACCCAAATAGATGTCTTGACCAGGGTTCGAACCCGGGACTTCTTCTGCTTTCTGCTTCGTAGGCAGGGTCACTACCGACTGGGAAAAAGGGAAGGGTTCCTGGACGGTGCTTCCTGGGGGCAACGGTAAGCGATCTCTTGGAAGATTCCGAGGATTTCTTACTGGTGCTGCAAATATCCTGTCAGGGGGGGTTGGGGGGTTCCGTACAGGGAGTACTCTCATTGAGGGAGAGAACTTCTGAGTGTTGGCGTGAGGGGGCCTCCGGGTCTGCCGACAGGAATGCCGCTGTCCTGTATAAAACTGCGGTCCCGTACCCTGTCTAGGCAGAGGGCCTATGATGACGGACCGGGGGTTGCCACTGCTGGCCGGCGCCGGCGTGGTGGCTGCGAGGATGACCACCTCTATAAAAAATCGCAAAGGCAACCTGAGGGGGTGGAACCCGGGGTTTTTCCATCTCGCTCCCGGAGTGGAGGTTGTCATGAGGGACCAGCGTGTGGTGTCGCCCTGCACGCTACCTTCGGGCGGGGGAGCTTCGGCTCCAGGGGCTTCGGCCTCAAGGAGGGGACAGCTTCGGCTGTCGCAGCAGGCGGTGTTCGCGGTTGTGAGCCTGGGGCAATCCCGTGTCACCGTCACCAACGCTGCAAGTTGGGCATACCGTGGATGGTTTAGTGGGTAGTGCGGGTCCGGACCTGCGAGTCCCACATACCCGTCCTAGTTCCCCGGCTAGGCGGGATGCCTAAATGCATTCCTCCACGTAAAAAAAAAAAAAAAAAAAGGGTCACTACCGACTAGGCTAGGAGGCCGTGAAAGTTATAGAATCCCCTTTTTTTCTACACGGTGCCCGTGAGCATTGCGAGAGATTATAACAGCGTATTCCTGAGGCTAAAAAAAAAAACAAAAAATGTCATATAATTTTTGGTAATTTCGACCAAAAAAAAAAGTTATACTACTACTTACTTTCCTTTTACCTTACTTTACTTACTTTTTATATATATATATTTGTAGAGCCGAGTTTTGCAAAGACATCACAGTGTCACTTTGAAGTCTGTCAAAAATCATGTGTAGACTAGACCACATAGTAGCATATCACTTTCCAAAACGCGTTATTTACGGAGTGGCGGTAAAATTATGTTTAAATAAAAATTGCAATTATCTCAGAAACTAGCCCTAATCCAATGCACTTAATTTGTCATTTTTTGTTTCTTTTACCCTCAGGAATACGCTGTTAAAGTCTCTCGCAATGCTCACGAGCACCGTGTATAAAATGCAACTCCATCTAAATTATTTTTTAACTACTCCAAAAACTACACTAAAAACTTTTATACTTAACCGTAACAAGCGTATTTATGACATTGCACCACTCGTGTTTGCAAGGCAGTTCTATCGGAACCCCATTGCGAAACGAGCAATAAAATAACTACGCTGCAACCTTCTCTATTCTTCCTATACCATCTGGCTGAAACAGCTATAACTCAAACATACCAATTTAATTATAAAAAAGCAGACATTTTTAATTCCATTAAAAGTTCAGAACAACACAACACCCATTGGTAAAGAGCACAAAATTCCGCCCAACTAAATTACAAAGAGTTTATTTGAAAAAAAAAACTTGACTCGGCTCTTGGTTTGAATAAAAATCCTTTGTTCCAAGTTTTTTGAAAACATACGGGTTTTAAATTTGAGCGGATACTCTTCACATTTTTTTAATAACTACATAATAATATAGAATTAAGCGTTGTAAAAGCCTTAGTGGCCTAGTGGTAAGGCGTGCGGCTTTCAATCCGAAGGTCGCGGGTTTAAATCCTGTCGACTCGTTACGTTTCGTTTTGTCGTGTCGTTTTTCGGAACTTATGTACGAGATATCATTGAATATATATCAATCGCTTTTCGGTTAAGGAAAAAGTCGTGACGTACTCGTAACTGGACTAATCCCAGTAAGGCCAAGTTTACCCTCTGTTAGTTTTTAATATTATTTTTTCTAGTCCAGCACTTCTATCTGTCAATTAGATGACTGACAGCGATATTAAAAAAGTATACATTATAACGGTGTCTATGGTATTCCATAAGAACACTGCTCCTATAGATTTTCATACAATATATGAGTGCTGTTGTTGTGTTTTTTTAATTTCTTTAGTGGGCACAACCTTGCCTATTCCGTCACGTTTCTAGATTTTGCTTTATACGCTGTATTAGCTATCGTACAAAAAACTAGCCTATGCAACAGCTCATAATTGGTTCTTGAAACTCTCGGGTTCTCGACTTCGTCTCGTTTTGTAAGGGCGACCCTCAAGTTTTAAGAACCCTTATTATATCACTGTTGCACTTACTGATATTGTTAAACATTTGATATACACTTACGAAATGTCATACCGTATGTATATTAAATGAAGAAAATAGCGAGCATTTAAATGCATATGTATCGCCTAGCGTAATGTTTAACTTAAGAGCCTAAAGGCTAATGCAATTCTGTATACAGCATTGCATAGATACTCGTAATTCGTTTAATCAATGGTCGATGCATTTGGAAAAAAATGGGTTTATCTATGCTGTTTTACATCGGTATTTCAGTATGGAAAAGTTATTTCTACTTGAAATTAGCAATGATGCAAGCTAGAACTAAGTCGTCTTTTTAGACCGTCGACTCCTTTTCACGCGTAGGCCTTTGACTACTTAATCAACCGAACGGGCAATATCTCTCATTTCCTATACAAAAAAGCCTGCCGATTTGCGAGGGAACACAGGACTCACGAGGACAAGTAATACCCGTAGTTATAGATCTAGAGCATAATGATTTTCCCACTTATTTTCACGGGAACGCCTGTACGAGTCATGCTATTTAAGTCAATGTCAGTACTGGAAGCGAGGACCTATAACTACAAATAATAGATAAAAAAAAATCAGTACTAAAGGTACTGGGCGCGGGGTCGATTGAAGTGGCGTGTAGCATTTGTTTCCGAGAACATGCGAGGGAAAACCATTATGCACTAGCTGTAATATTAAGCAACACAAAATAGTATTTCACCATCTACCAGGGAACAATCTAGATGCGTAACTTATTAGAATCAGGTGTGCATAGTTGCCGAGATTTTGCATAATTTCATAGCGAGTAAGTGACGATTTAAGTTTTAATTGTTCTTAGTTGTACAATTGCAATGAAAGATATACGTGTATTCACCGCGAGGGGATTTTGCGCAGTTGTTTAAGTTCTTTAGAATGCTGAAGTACTTGGGGATTTTCTTTGTTTGTTTGACGACTCTATTTCTTGCCTACTCAGCAATTGAGAAACTGATCTATAGGTACAAAAATATATATTTAAACTCCTCAAAAAAATGTGATCTTTTTATAAACGTATTCTTGTTGTATGTACACGTTGATAGATTTGAATGTTTTTCTGTTTTGTTAAGTTGTTTTTAGCGAATTTCCTGAACCGATTATTTACCTTTTTGCTTACACAAGAGCGTATTTAGTAGGTACATATAATAATAGTACATTGTGCATCTAGGGCGGTAAGAAGGGCATTACTTACGAGGGTCTATTGAAGCCCGACGCCGTAGGCGGAGAGCTTTAAATGACCCGAGTTAGTAATCCCCTTACTGCCCGTGGTACACACAATGTTTTTCATCACATTTGCGAGGAAATAAATAAACTCTATACAGGCGACAGAAACAATAATGATAAGCGGTAGTGTAGTTGCACAGTCCACAGTACTCCGGAGTGACTGCGTGCTGCGAGCGCGTGCGGGGCGGGTGCTCGGGGACCTCCACGCGGGCGGTAAAGTAGTATGAGAATCCTTTAAAACCATGGGAATAATACAGCTCTTTAAGTGTAAGTATGCTTGCATATAATATCACCATTTACGAGCAGGTGTGATGAAAATGAAATTTTTACCCCTTTGGTCGCCAACGTCCATACCACGTTGAATACACCGGTTCTCGTCCGTTCACCGAAGTTAAGCAACGTCGGGCGAGGTCAGTACTTGGATGGGTGACCGCCTGGGAACACCACGTGTCATTGGCTTTTTGCTTTATTTTTTACACGAAATAACTTTTTAGGACCAGTATCAAAATTAGTCATAATTTTAGGAAATTAAATATTAAAACAGCTCCTCCAATGTTTCAAATCAATGTATAATCTTTGCATTGCTGCTACGAGGTCCCAAACAAGTAAACTTTTATAGGTACATACCTAGAAAATATAAACAATTATTTCTATCACGATACTGATTATATAATTACAATCTTAAATAGATCATAAGGTTTTTTGTTACACACTGTATAAATTAGACATCAATCAAGTACGCCGACGCTCGAACGTAATATTACAAGGGTTAAAGCCTCCCGTAATTTCACTTAATAAAAAGTGCCGACGTTATAAAGGTTTCATAAAAGCTGAACAAGCTGAAACTCTCATTTAAAGCCCTTTGATTGATGGATACCCTTATTAGGGCCGGGGTCACTCGTCCGTCTTCAGGGTACCAGTGTACCCGAGTCTCCCCTCCCGCTCTGAAGATGCAAGGTCAATGGGGAGGTTAGGCTCGCGTCAAGAGGTCAGCGCGGCATTTGTTACGGTGATAACAACGATGTTTTATGGGCTTGATTCGCGTCTTATTAAATGTCGTTGTTTAAATAGGAGGAATTGGTTTATTCACACCACCTATTCATAAAAGGGTTTTTTCTGTTCTGATCAAAGTGGCACTTTTCTGTAACGTATTGGGTTTGGTAAATATTCGTCATAATTGGAGTTGAAAATAATTTTCAAAGGCGTAATGACTCTACAAACAAAATTCCTAAAACCTCTTTATCAGCCATAGATAATAAATAAAACCAAAACGTCTTCCCGCCAATCCAGACAAGAGCACACAAATACTATGATCATACATTTTTATGGGGTACCCGTAAAAACTTATTACGTACCCGGCCGTAGTTTGCATCCGCTTAGATTATGCGGGCTTATAAGAATGTTTTACGATCATAAATCGTAAAACATTCTAAGTCGTGATTTTTTTTAAATAAATGTAATGGAAAAAAATGGATATTTATGCGTAAGAAAAATTAATATCTGACACTAGGTTGATATCAAACCTAAATTCAGGATATGTGAATTAAAATCAAAATTGTTGATAAAAATCAAAATCCCTACCAACATAATAATATAAGAAAACTAGTTTACCTGTGTTTACAAATAAATATATAATTGATTGATTGATTGATTGATTGACTAGTTGCAAAACTGCAATATTTTAATTACTGGCACAAAATAAAAATAAAAATTAAGCTACCTACCTATTTTTTTGGAAAAAATATCGCCTCTTTTTCTGTAAGTAATTTATGAAAATGAGCATTTTTCGAACAAGAAAGCCTTCGTTCATTATCGCCATAATTAATAAACGTAACTATAGGTACTTTATTATGTACTACCTAAATACCTTTATATGCCTTAATCAATACAGTCTATCCTAATTATTAAACGGACGGCAGATATGCGTTTCATTATACGAAGAAACCCAGGGGTCAGTAATATCCCCACCCTAAAATACCCATGCCCTGTTTCGAATACAAACTAAGCGCAATAAAATACCTAAATTCGGCAAATTCTAATTTTGAATTCTGTCCCGCCGAACACCATAAAGCCGGCTACAGACGGCATTGCGGTAGTAAGTATTAAGGCGTTTTATGAATTTTGCGCCGCTAGGTTGGTACATATGCGTTGCCCTGGCCAGATGTCGCAGAGTTTAACCGTTTCCTTATTAAATTTAGAGGGCATTTAACGTTGCGTTTAATATAAGACGTTTTGGGTTATTAAGAATTCCGGGATATCTTCCGCTTTTCCTTGAGTTGAGAGTAGGTAATCGTGCGGCTTAAGATTTTCTTTGAAGTTGGAAATAAGAAAATCTCGTAAGGATGAATACGTACCTTGACTTAATAATTTTAAATATTCAGCCTGCATTTTTAATACTACCTCAAACCGTCACCAAACGTAGGTTTTAGTACTATGAACCGATTCTGCAAGGTAATTTTAGGTTAGTCTTAACCACTAAAGCGTATTGAATTTTATCTACGCACATATCAAGTGCTCTAAAATGAATTCAGAAACCAGAGGTAAACCAGTATTACCAACCAGCAGAAATTAACAGAACTGTAATTTTAACATTACCTCCTGAAAACAGTAGGTTATGATTTAAATTTGGAAAAGCTGTGAAATTTAAGTGAGTCATTTCTAGTCTATTCTAGTATCTATAGATATTAAAACCGTTATCAATACAAAACGCCAATTAGTATATATTTTTAATATCTGTATATGTTCAATTTATTTTTTGTTACATTATTTTAAAATCAATAATCTAAAGATGTTTTACAAGTAGCACAATTAGTAGTAACAATCGCTACGGTTCCTGGACTCATCTTAGAGTAAGTACTTAAGATATGTGTGAAACAAAGTAGTATATTATGCACCTAAAGGTGTACATAATTAGGCATTACGAGCTGAAGGCGAGTGATAACATGACACGAGTCGAGTTTTGTAGTAGGTATTGGTGGTAGTTTGTTATTATTATTTTTGGGGTAGAAACATTTATTGTATATACGCAAGTAGGTAAACCGGGTTGGCACTAATTGACTACCTGGCACGTTTAGCGGAATAGCAAAGTAATATTATTGTCGTTATTAATTAATATGGAATTCCGCAAAGTAAAGCCTGATTCAATAAATTTCACTTTGTGATGGGTTTTATTCAGCAGGTTAATGTCATTCCCGGTTTTTGATCTTATTCACTTTAAAATGCCTCGACATCTCTATTAACTCCCTGACGGCACTCATTTCATCGGAATAATAAGAAAAAGTGGTCATACCTCTGAACTGGCCGCTACCCAATTTAACAAAAGGTAAATCATATTAATACGAAAAAAGGTAATAAATAACAAGAAATGCCAAAGAAAATTAACGGTCCCAATTCTCCCCTTAATAGAAATAAGTCAATCTTCAAATTTTACATTGTAAATGGCTGTAAATAATTTCCTAAAAGAAAATCTTACGGTGCCATCGAGAACAATCGGGAACGTTAAGAAAATTCCAAGGAAATTCAATTTCCTTTCGAAAATAGATGTTTGCTTTATGCAGGTTGCTTTTAAAATGATTTCGTGTTGAATTTTACATCCCGCCATGTTTAATTTGAAGAAAGCGTTTAAATAAGATGTTAGGGAACGCTGGAAATTGCAGGTTGGAAAACGTTGAAAAATTACGATAAATATAATTTTACATATCTAACGCCCATATCTACTTAAATTGAAATTAAACACCATGACCCTACGTTTCAAGACCTTTACAGCACTCGTTTTCACAGGGTTAAGATGATAACTGAGAGAATGCGAATTCTCCCCATCAATAAAAAAAAATAACTTGTGCAAACTAAGAACCCTGTGAGAATGAACATACATACAACTTACGAACGCTTCTCTAACTGCCTTACGGGACAGAAAGAAGCGTCATCCTGTGTCATGCTTCATCCTTGATGAGAAGTATGTAATACAGGATCCCAAGCTGGTGGTACCGAAAAGCCGTCCTCTGTATTGAAATTAGGAGCCTTCTTGATTTCAATCGCCTTGGGCAGCATCCTTGGAATGTATGACTCTCCTTGGCGAAGCCCAGAGGTTTGTCAAACTAAATTGAATGGTTAGGCTTATCAGATACAGATCTTGGTCGACGATGCTTGACATCGGCTATATGTTATTTCACCCTGGTTGATATGCTACGCTTTGTTTGCCCAACGTGCAAACCGATAATCAAACCGATGTCAAGCATCGTCGATCAAGGTCCAGCAAGTGCAAGGAAGATACTGGCGGTGAGTTGACGTTGGCGCTAGCGAGTAGGTATAGTATTCGACACTAAATTTCAAACAGCATAGAAGAGCTGACTCCCCACTTCTCGTTCATTCGGTTCTATTGTTTGATTTTCGCAGATCGCATTCAGGGGGTCAATGTTAACTTACATTTTAAGGTCCAGACGATATAATATGATTGCCCTTTGCTCATAATTTGTACGAATAAATACGAAAAACGCACGCGTGAAAACAAAATTACATCTATATGACATCATAATTATCATGTACCATGCATGCATCATGCATTCGAATACGCTTTCAAGCTTAGATAATATTTAACTTTCACTCCTGCCTAAACAACTTAATAAGTGGTAATGCTTGTGTTTTAAAAAATTCAGATGCTATCCCAGTTAGGTACCCAAAGTGAGTCGGCCTCCGCCATGAGAGTGCGCCATTTTCTGTCCTGCGCTAACTCTTTCCAATCGCTTACCCGGAGCTCGCCCAAATCCGCATCGACCATGTCATCCCACAGATACTTAGGGCGCCCAACTGGCCCGTCGACCTCCCAGGCGACTGAGGTTTAATTGCTTTGACCTTAAGATCTTCCTCCATCCTCTACAGGTGATCGAGCCAATGGAGTCTATAGGCTTTAATTTCTCCTATGATGTTTGGTTCACCCACAAGATCTTTAATTTCTAGCCTCTGTAAACTCTCCAGCTCCCAGTTAGATACGTTAGTCAAACAATAGCGGTAGGTATAACATTCTTCTAATCCCCATTCATGACAGTAAAACTAAGACTCAATTTATTTTCTCTTCCAAAACCAACTCCGCGTGTTCTCACCTAAAGCAAAACCCATTTTTCATCTCTCCTAAGCGAAAATACTATTTCGTATAAAAGAGTTATCAAAACATTTTGTTTGAAATGAAATCGTTTCTACGAGTACGCGCCAAATCGATCTTCCGTTCAAGAGGCGCTCAACTGAGTATATTTATAGTGCACTAGTCCGCTAGCAGACAGAGTAGGTCAAAATTGTGTAACTTCCTTTCCTCGCTACACCAAAAAGAACCTAATGGGAAAACGTGGTAGTACGTCGCGAGCGCAAACATTGATTAATTCGAACGTTCCTTTTTTGAAATTGTTGGGTTAGTGACCTGCAAAATGTGAATAAAAATAGAATTGGGAACTCTGACAACACATTGTCAAATACAGAAGAATATATTAAGAATATTGTTGAATAATCACGTGATGTCTTCTCGAACCTCATTTTTGAACGAGCTCCGACGAGATGCAACTACATAATAATATAAGGAAAAGAAACATGAACGAGACTTGCAACTGGCAACTTGTGGTAGAGGGCTTAAATAAATGGTGGTTACTGATTACATGGGCAATTTTTGATTTGAAATTGTCAGAATAAAGGATGACTCACGCTACAACGGGCCGGGACGGGCCGCGACTGATGTGTCAATTTCTATGGACAATGTCACTTGATCTCCGAGCTTTCCGAACCGATCACGTAGCGCTGTCTATATAAATTAACACGTCGGTCACCCGGGTCACGTCGGGCCCGGACCGTCCCGACCCAGTCTAGCGTGAGTAATCATTTATACAATTCGAATTCTAATTACCACGTAATGAGTAGGCTCTTACTGAATACCTGAAAATGATTAGCCACTTAGGAATTTGTCTGTTTTCCTTGCACTGCACGCTTTTCCCATATCTCAACTCCCCAAAGGAGGGTTGCAGTTAGAATCCAATTGTACTAGCTACATATCACCACTATTTGTACACGGAGCGCACGAAACAATGGTACCTAATGTTTGCAGTATACAAAACTGTCTCCAGTCATGAACGAGAAAAGTAAGACTGACAATGTACAGACATTCGCGTTTTTTTTTAAATTAAGGTTGTGGCTATAAGTTGAATGAGTGGTTAGACCACTTCCCCAAACGCGTTAGTTCCGCGTAGCACCATTTCCATCGGCGTTTTTCCCCACCTAAAAAGATTAACTAAAAAAGTATAATACTGCTCCAGGCTTAGATAGGTTAGGTTCGTTAGGTATCTTCAGATGCCCGATGGGCAAACCGCGAAGCGGGGCTCCGTCAAATCTAAGGCACAACAAAGCAAAGGATGGGTTATGGGTGGAGGCGACGGAAGTAAAAAACTTCTGGCAACAAAAACAAGTAGAAATAATTGCTTCAAAGTAATTCAAGAACTGGTAACTTAACCGCATAGGAAAATAAAAAAAGTGGGGAAAAACGCGAATGGAAACGGTGCTATGCGAAACTCTGGCGTTTGATCTGGTCTAGCAACTCAGTAGAATGGCATCAAAACGCAAAGATTTCAGTTCCGTTCTATCTTCCGCTTAAATGGTATAATAGCGGGAAGTTAAGCTATTTTAACAAGGTCTAAGCGCAGTGGATGGAACTAAGACTACTAGCTACCTTCTGCATTAGCTGCCTGTATATGGTCTAATGACGTTATTCATAGGCTCACATCGAACATAGTTTAGCTAAATGATTGTTTATCCTTATCTGTCAGATTGACATTTGGCTTTTTTAAGAAACCGAGATCATAATATAACTGAAACGTCTATTAACTTTTTTATGAACAAGGGGGTAAGAACGACCTATGGAGGGTGAGCGTGCGAGTTGGATAGCTATGTTGATATTAACATATAATCGCGGTGTACGGCCTCATACATTGTGCTGTCTTGTTACTTTGGTTGTCAATAATCACATGGCGCCGTATAAGCATCACCAGTGTGCTTACCATGAGTGGCACGCATGAGTGGTGATAGCGACTGCGGCGCTCCAAAGTATGTCCGTCTCGCTCCTACCATTACTCTGGCAGGAGCGAGACGGACATATCCCCGAACGCCGCAGTCGCTATCGAATACGGCCACGTACAACTCATGGTAAGGATGACTCATGATAATAAATAGTTAAGGTGTCTTTTCAAACTCGGCCACGATTGCTCGTATTTCTTAGGGTTTACAGCTCTAGACCTCTCTACGATTTCTGAAAAGAAGATTTTGCATATTGTACGTCTTCTTGTTTCATTCGTTTATACCTATTCGTAATTAGTTTGTAATACATACGTACACAGCCCTAATTACAGTATAGCTACTTTATATTCACATCTGTGAGGCTCGAATTGAACGGAAGGGGTCCCACCCCTATGCTAATTGCCAAGGGTTGTGACTAAAATAAGAAGTAGGTGCCGGTCCTAATGGCCTTTCATTTCTGTTATTTAATATTTCATAGGAAGAAGTGGATTTGAAAGGGTAAATGATAGGGTTAAAAAAGAGGTCACCGAACTTGCGATTCTGCATTTCCTTTTTAGTAATTAACGGTAAAAAAAGCCTGTCGGCTAACTTTATTTTTTGCCCTATATCGTGGCCGATCTCTTTGGATTGTATTTACAACAAAGAGATCCACTGTTTATATTTGGCATGAAATACACGTGCAGTTGTGACTTACTTTAATCTTGAACTATAAAACAAAACACGATTGCACCTTAGTTTAATAAAATTTGTCTAAAATAAGTAAGTATAGGTATTTTGTTGCAAGAGATATCTTGATAATATCTTGTTATGATCCGCAGACGTGTAGAATCACTTGGGATGACTTAAAAATGGGTTTTCCGGAAAAATAAATAGTAAAGCGAATGTTACCCGTTACCTTAATGATACCATTAACATGACTTTGAATTAGGAATTAAATATTGTATATTTTTGAAACTTGAATTTTATTGATTCATCATTTGGTTATTTCTATAAACATATGTAACCAGTTATTTTGTTAATTAGGAAAATATTAACGCTTGTAAATCTAAATCCTCCTTTCTAACGTTTTTTTCGGATTAAGCCACGGCTCAGGGAGCCTGGAGTCCGGTTTGGCAACTAACCCCAAAATTTGGTGTAGACGCCAATTTTACGAAACCGACTGCCATCTGACCTTCCAACCCAGAGGGTAAACTTGGCCATATTGGAATTAGTCCAGTTTCCTCACGATGTTTTCCCTCACCGGAATACATTTCGTACAAAAAAACCTATTGGTACAAGCCGGGGTTTGAAGTGTTTGAACCCACAACATTCAGTTCTAAATCAAAATGACTACGATGAAGCGACTTATATCTAAATGAAAAACCATAATGAATAAAACATTAAAAAGAGTTCAAACCAATCTAATTCTTTCGGGTACTAAAAATCGCACACTATTAGTTTAGCTACGCCATGCCATAGTATAAGTTTTCTAACGGGGGTTACAATGATTCTTTTCTCACATGCTCTGTTTGGTGGCATTTTGTTCGCAAATAGATGTCGTAAAGCATGCAATTCTCTAACCGCTTCGTCCGCGGCCTGCGAGGGCGCGGACACAGCGGACAATAATGGAATTTGTATGGTTCATTTTACTCCTTGGGAAACAAATTGCCTACTGGCCCCGGAGACCTCGCCCCACACGCCGCCGGTCACCGGTAGGCGCATGTTAGAGATAAGCACTATTTCTGCCTCGGCGGAAACAGGGCTTGCCTGAGCTCGGCTATGCCACCACCTCGTCAGTCAATCCCTTACTTTCCGTCCCTCGCCAAAATTGTACTTCTAATAAGTTACCTGCGACAACATTCTACACTAATTTCTGTAGCTTTACAATCAAGGTGCAAAGACAAAACAATAAGTCAACATGTCTCACAGATCCCAACTGTATCTATCTAGTTTGGCAACTTACTGTTCATCTAATTTCCATGAACCAAAACTGCCCCGTCTGTTGCCAATTAGCAAGTTTCGAATGTCCTCGATACAAATTGTTAATTGATACAGCCCGAGGAAACATTGCAAAACTGTTCGCCAATTAATGGCTGATGTTATACCGTATTGAAAAACGGCAACTAGATATCCGATGTACTGTTGGGCTAAGGCAATTTAGGTGTAAAACAAGGAAACGCGGAATCGGATAATGGCGGTGTATTGGAAAATGGTATATATTATTTGGTGAGGAAAATATTAGTTATGTAATTGTATGGCGTATATATACGTTATCTTGCTACTTTCTCTGATAAGTGATTATTTAGGACATACTAAACTACATACTTACTAATTAGTTACTTAATAATTACGCCTTTTGTCAAATCATAAATACAGTGTGACTGATAAAAGTAAAGTAACTGTCTACTTCTTTTTTGTCACACTGTAGGTATGTGTTTTCAACCGACTTCACAATTTCAAAAGGAGGAGGTTCTCAATTCTAGTGAAAGTTTTTTCTACGGAACAGCTGATTTTTTGGCACGTCGTCGGGATCGACTTTAATAATAAAAGTTTACCTAATCATTGAGTACGGTCAGAAAAAAGAAAAATATCCTGCAACGCCAACATCCTCACTCGGCTCACTCCACAGCCAGCCCATCGAGTCAACAGTCAAGTTTAGTGTCAAATTAGTTAAGTATGACAATATATTACTTTGCCTCCTTATGTGTGTTCTATGGCTTGTACAATGGGTTGTGTTCTGAAGAATTGTTTGACATGATGCAAACTTCCACTTTTCATTATCGCACCGCTCGCCACCGACAGGGCTCTCATCCGCACACCTAAATGGCCGCGCACTGTACGGTTTCAGAGGCTTTTCCTCCTGCGGACGCTCCGGCTGTGGAATGAGCTACCTACCTGACGAGGTTTTCCCGAAGAACTATAGTACATATAAGGTTCTTCAAAAAAAGGAGTGTACTTACAAGTTTTTAATTAATCGGCAAGGCGCATCCCAGCGTGCGTACGCACCATGGTACGCAGGCGTTCGTAGGCTACGGTGATCGCTTTCCATCAGGCGGGCCGTATGCTTGCACCACCTGACCCCCCGACCAACCGAGGTTAGCCACATACCATGGAGTTACGCGTTTGTTTATATGGAATTTGTCAGCTTAGCTCCGGGTTAGCAGCTAACCCTGAGTGGTGGCCGAACTTCTAAGCTAAGTTCTAGTTATCATTTCCAATTGCAATATCAAAATGCTAACTTGCAAACAATTACTGACACGTTACGTTTCAATATAAAGTCGTTAACCTACAAACACCACTCAAATATGTCCCTATTACTTTAATAATAAGATCCATTTTAATGCGAACTAATAAAACGGGGCCGTGGTGCATTAAGTGAATTTGCACATAAATCTCTCGCGTCATTGCCACCGAGTGTCGCCGGAATTAGGAAAGCGGTGAAGAAGGCACAATATTTTTGTGAAGCACACTGCATGAGCTATTTGAACTACTACTAGCCTCGTAAATCCCAACGTACTTGTACACGTACAAGTACAAATTCGAAAGTTCGAAAATTCGAAGTAAGAAGAGAGTTCCAAATTCAAAAACACAAAGAATTGCTCTGGGATTCAGAAGGATAGAGTCCAAGACAGACCTATGGAACACTTTCCGCGTGAATTCGAATCGATTGTCTTTTGTCTTGGGTCTTTACCGACTCACGGGCTGCCCAATCATACCGCGCCCGCCGGCCGGAACACGCCACCGTCAGTATAATATAATATTATTACATATTTATAATCGTAGGCAACGTTTGTTGTCAAAGGGGACCCTCAGGCTCTATGAGCCGTGGCATAAATTGGGAAAACGCTAGAGAGAAGAGAGTAGGCAACCCTACCGTTGTGTGAAGGTGAGGGCAGCCGAGCGTCAATTGTTTTTTCGTTGGAACTATTCACTTTATGTATGAGAGATTAATGTTTTTAAGAACTATTAATCTGTGGCCAAGAGGGGATTTCGGGAGTAAAGAGTAACCCTGGTGCAGCCTTTAAGTAAGTATTAATCCAGCCGGAGTAGCATTTGCTAGGCCTACCCCTCTGCCGAAAACATATGACAAACAATAAGGTGCCCTATATAGTGAATTTTTTGCTATCGATTCTAATTTAACGAGTCGTAAACTGAAAATCCATACGAACATGCTAAACTAACATTTGACATATCCACTTTATATTCCCTACGTCATTATCATGTCATATTGAACATTTCCACGGAAGTTTGCATAGAAATTTAAGTGACAAACGTTCGAATAGGTCTCTTGGACTGGACGCGTATTCGTGTATTAAAGACTAACATAGGTACTCAAAACGTTTATGAGAAAAACAGGCTTTTTTGTTGAGAATTTATCTGTACTGCCTTATCTATAACCATGTATTTCGTACATCCCGGGAGCTGCATGCGATGGAGTAACGGATTAACTTCTAAGAAAAGTTGGCAAAATCCATACCTGAATCGTAAATCACGACGACGGCGCTGAAATTAAACTTCAGCCCGTCAGGATTTTCTAAGCGCTTATATACTTTTTTTTGTGTAAAGGAAATGAGTCACAATCACAATACATGCCTGTGGCCGCGACTTTTTTTTTATGGGGAGTATAAATCCGTTATGGATACTTCTGCACCGCAGGGACAGTGCAGAAGTTATGTCGGAGTCTCACCTACTAAAAAAACCCCTTTTTTCTCTTCGACGCAATTAGCATGGCTCTGGGATCTCGATAGAACTCGCCAGTGCCACCCTTGCGTCACGCCGCTGAGGGTTCCCCTTGTTTAAGGACGATGGCAGTCCCTAGCTGCCATCGTCTACGACCCCGAGGACTCCTTTTAGTCGCCTCTTACGACAGGCAGGAGATACCGTAGCCGTATTCTAATGCCCGGGCTACCTGCAATAAACTGAATTAAGGATGACTCACAGAACGGGACGGGACGATCTGTAAATTTTTTAAGATAGAATCACGTCCGAGCTTGGAGTCGTCGGAGGTCACGTGACGTTTTCTATAGAATCTAACAGATTGGCCCGGCTTGGTCACATCCCGACCCTTTCTAGTGTCAGTTATCCTATAGGTAGAAGGATAGGAACCAGATATATATAATATTAATTAAATGCAAGGGTGATATGTTTATACAATTTCTTAAAAGAAAGGAAAAGTCGAATAACTCTGGGGTCATCGTTCTGCCAACCGAGGTACCGAAGCGCAACCGGTTGGCCCCGAATTTTTCCACCATATCCCTCGTATGCGCCTTAGGGGATCTCAGAATTGCGAGTTCGAGTTTCGCCCGAGGCCATGTGATTTTTCCACATTTCCTTTCTTTCTAAGACATTTGGACTCGTTCGCAGACGCTGCTGGTTAAAACAAGAAAAAAAATTAGGTAGTAAGTAGGTAATTAATTTAATGTTAAGCGTTGGTGGCCCAGCTCTAAGGGGTGCGACTTTCAATGCGAAGGTCGCAGATTCAAATCCTACCGGCTCGTACCAATAAGTTTTTTGGAACATAATATGTACGAAATATTATCATTTGATATTTACCATTCTCGTTTCGGCGAAGGAAAACATCGCGAGGAAACCGGACTAATCCCAATAAGGCCAAGTTTATGTACCCTCTAGGTTAAAGGGTCAGACGGGGGCACATCGTGGTAGAATATTTGTGATCCTATGATGTGCCCCATAACACCAGAGCGGGAAGACGCCGGTGAGTTTTTAGTGGGTAGACCCATAGGGGAGTCCCACATACCCCCCAAATGGCCGTCCCCAGGCCGGGGGGATGCGCAACGCATTTTCTCACCGTGAAAAAAAAAGGGTTAAAGGGTCAGATGGCACTTTCGTATTAAAACTAGCGCCTAACGCCAAATCTTGGAATTAGTTACGCTAAAACGTGAAATGTACTGCTATACTCATTTTGGTATGAACCAAATTGCATCAAATGGAAATAATATATTTTACATTCAAACACAGAACTGTCACTATTTACGTATTTCTTTAGGCTGTGGTGTAGAGCTAAAATTGAGATAATTATTCTATTTTCATGCTGCGTTTTTGAATTTAAAAAAATGGCCGATCCCGCCCTAATTAACAAATCTTTGTTATCATAAAAAATTGCGTCTAAAAACGCTGAATGGTCTATTAAATCATCGGTAAAAATCTGATTTATTTGCTGCTAACAGCATAATGGGTTTTGTGTTGAATTTTGGATGCGGTGAACCAAAACCCTGTAAATCCCTGTAAGAATATGGTTTGTGTAGGTATTTGTGTTTTAAACTGTATTTTTATGCAATATCTTTAATGCAGTAAAGTTACGTCAGAAATAATTTTCTCACTTTACTACATATAAGTACGAGTAACATACATGCAACCACTTTCGTGACTGATTTCGATAACAGTAGCCTATGTGATTCCAGTCAATTAATGACTAAAATAGATTATGGTTTTGTAAAGTTTTACCCCTAGAAATCTTAATCCATTTCGGTTCACGCTTAAACTCAAATATAGCTTTTGTAAATTTGCCTCCCAACTAGGGCGTGCTCCTGGTACTGCTTTTCTCTACAAATACAGTACTGGAACGGGAAATTCCCGGTTCTCGCCATACAAAGCATGAGGCTAATTTACCTAATTATATAAATTAACATGTTCAAAGACAAACTAAACAGGGTTCATAGCATATGCGCCCAGCGCAGCCTCAACCACGGTTTGTCACATACACGGTTCTGAACTGAACTGAACCGAACCGTGTTGAACAAATTAGCGAAAAGCAAACTGTGCTTTATCTGCTATTTGGGTGCCATAAACGGATATTAGCAAACAACCCCGTAAAGCTTTTATAACCGGATTTTTGCACGCATTTCGCGTCCTTTTTTTGTTTTAGGATTTTGGTTTTATTGAAAACATTTCGGTACGCGTCGTTATTTGCTGTAGGCTTTAGATTTTTTTTATTTGGGATTTAAATTTATTTTCGTGAGCTGGCTTTGCTAACCCGTTATTTGACAAGCAAAATAGCGTCAATAGCTTTGCTAGATCAATTTGTTTATGGTATGTTTTTGGGTCGTCACGTGCAGTTATCGTGTCGAAAACATAGATGCCTACAATTTTATAATTTATAACAGTTTATAATATTAACGTGGCATTACGTTATAACATTTAAAACTTTCGCGTTTTGAACAATATTTAAACATAAATATAAATAATAAATAAACAACAACTTCTGGGACATCAGTTAGCCGCGACCATGACCAGTGAAACCTGTGTCGAAACGTCGGTAAATAAGGTAAAAAAGGGAATTCGCGTTAGACCCGTTTGATAATTATGTTTAAATATGTGGCATTACGTTGCTCATGATAAAGGGCTTTTACACGGGCTTCAAATATTAGTTCTTAAAAAAAAGGACAAGTGGTAAGAAATTATAACCTCGGTCGTGACTCGAATCAGCGACTCTGAGAAACACGCCCATCACTCTGCCTACTGAGCTACCGAGCTAACCATGGCCCCGAATTTCTCTACCATATCCCTCGGATACGACTTAGGGTGCCTTAATGGCGCTTAGCAACATCTAACATAAGAAACTAACTACTTCTTTCTAAGAAATTCGCATTGTTCGCAGACGTTTCCTTAATAATAATAGTTCATATATCAACGCAGGGCAGCTTGTGGCGAGCTGTTGGGGAGTAGCGACCCCACGTACCTGAGCGCTCCTGGGGGACTCCGTCGTCCGACCAAGTCCTCCGCCTCTGGCTTGCCTTAACCGGCCGTCCAGAGTGGGGTCGCGAGAGCTGTGTTCTCGAGGGTAGATGTGGAAACCTAAGTGGCGAGTTGGCTATATGTTTAAAGTCCAGTGACACCTCTCTACCCCCAGCCCTCATACCGGTGTTGCCCTCGAGCCATCTTAGATGTCGCTTTTTGTGGGGGCCCATCTTATGTGGGCGAGTCACCGTCTGCCGGAAATAAAATTGATTACCATTTTGTTAGGCAGACGTCCGATTTTATTCTCCATAACCCAGTATTTAGTCCAGCACTTTCACCTAATAGTCCAGTATATTTTAGATTCCATTAAATCTCAATAGTCTTTACACCCTCGCGGGTGCTGCCTCTGCGTGCGTCCCATGACTCGGGCAGGTGCAACATCCGCTCGGTGTACCCCTTACATTTCATTAAATTGTCGAATCTGCGTGTTGGCTTCGGCTCCGCGTACGCCTCCCAAAGGTCCGGAACACCATTGTTCCGTGATGGGAAAGACATAGTTCATATATATTATACTATATTTTGTCATCTATAGTCGCAGGCACAAATATCAGAACGAGACAAAGAGTAATGATTTCGTGTTAACTCTTAAAGAGTAACAAAGTGATCAAAAGAGAAGCCATCGTTATATGAATATTTCACGCGTGCGAATATAAAATATAATAATTGAACGAGACCATTTTTGAGCTCCCAAGTGTACGCTTATACCCGCTTGATGATACGAAAATATAAGGTTATCGGTCTGGAAAATATGAAAAGTTAGGTTTAAGAGACGTAATCTGTGGATACTAATTCTTGGATTACAATATTTATAATTTTACAATAGTACATTTTGTATTAAGGGCAATAGACATGAAAACACCTACGAACGAGTGTGCATTTTAACACGAGTTCGTAATTCGTGCACCGCCCGTGATAAAATGTTTATCATCACTTTTTCGAGGAAATAAATAAACTTACTACGCAGAAAATAAACAATAATTATTAGTGGTCATGTAGTAGAGCAATCCATAGTACACTGGTGTTAGCGGCGACTACAGCGTGCGCGTAGGGCGCGAGGACCACCGGGGAGCCCGAACTGGCGATAAAGTCCTATGAAAATCCATTATGACCATGGGCTTAATACAGTTCATTAAGTCTAAGTATGCTTGTATATACTATCACTATTTACTTTTCCACAATTGAGACAAATCTAATGACTCCTCGTTGAAATCCCGCGAACGATGTAGGCTGTATTACATTTAATTCTTTAGTACGGCTGTACTAAAGAATTAAATGTAATACGCTACGTAGGTACATTTCCTCCCTCCTCCGGCAGTGTGGCAAAAAACAAAAGCAACTTAATCATATAGGTAAAGAGCAAAACTTTACCTAAGAACGCAACAAATCGACTCAAATAATAGAAAAAGTAAGTTTAATCCTATGACACTAACAAACCGCCGTAACAGAATGGAACGCAAGCCATATCAATACATCACACAAATTAGCTGACTCCCTTATCGATGCCGCGCTCACACGTAGCCAAGAGGCAAAAATGAAATAACACAAGGAAAGTCAACAAAGCAAAAAATTAGTTTTATACGAAATAGAAGGAAAAAAGCAACGGAGCGAATTGCGGCAGAAATGGGAAATGTAGAGGTCTGCGGTTTGGTGCCGGTTGATGTGGACGCGTTGGACGCTAATTATCGTTTTGGATTTTATTTTGTTTTGTGGTGGTCGCATTTGGGTGAAAATACGTGTGTATATAAGTCGACAGAGCGGTGCGTTAAATGTTTAAGCAGACAAATTCCGTCTTTATAATATATTAACTCCGGGTTAGTCCACTAACCCCGGGTGGTGCAAATGATGCTAAACGGTCAAAATTGAGTTTACTTAAAAATAATAGTTAAGTATGGGGTAACGCATTGTCAGTGGTGAATTCTCAAAGTAACTCGAGACTCCACTTGCTGATTTGAAATACAAAATAACGTCCACAAGTACTCTGGCTACTTTTGGATGGTTGTATTATTAGATACCAAGAGTATGTAAAAAAAAGAGAATGTGTATAGAGCATGGATGAAAATACCGCGCCTTGACTTCGCATCTCACGATTAAGGCACAGGACGCGTAGCCAAGATGCCAATCGCTAAATGCTCAGTCGCGAACGAAACGCAACTGTCATTATCACACTAATACGGAAAAGTGATAGGGAGGGATAACTACGATACGATAAGAAGCGTGGAGCGATTGGCATTTTGGCTACGCACGCTGATCTTGTCCCTCCAGTGGCGATCGGCGATTAGCGAGTAGCAGTTTTTCTTCGCGGGCGACTAATTTCTCTATGAAAAATACTCTCCGGCAGTATGAACAGCCAACAATGAACTATAAATATACAATATTTTATTTATACGGGAGCGATTATCTTTTCTTCGTTTCTTGGGCGAGGATATCGCCAATAGCTCATCGCTTACTCGCGCTTGTTGGGACCAGTACCTTACATTGCGACCTACATTTTGCTTCTTCCACATTGTCGTGTCATCTCTTAGGTCGAACACAGAATCCTCAACGCGAGCACCCATCATAAGGTCGCGATGCGCGGCCCTCCGTCATCTCAATTTGACGCGACGGAACCACCGTCTCCGTATATAGTTTTAAGGTTCCGCGGAAATTACATTACTGAACCACGATTTGTCTTTGTGACGTTTTGCGGAATTTTGCGCGTGAAAGGGCTCGGGTTGGAATCCTAACGAAGTGAGGTGAGGGCGTTAAAGTCCAGGATATGTATTTAAACGGCAAAGAGAAAGACACAGAGCTGGCGAATGGGGTACACTTTTGTTTCTATGTGTATGTTTTATTTGAAATGTTAAGTCGATTGATGTTTTCGTTGGAAGCCTGGCGTTGACCGTCCTATTTGTATTAAATGACATACACATTCCAGAACTAATTATGTTGAAAATTTTACATGCGGTAGTTAATAAGGACATATGTACGAGTGCTCGACACCACCCTAATAACATAGTTGCCATCTTGAATTTTGTTAAGGAATAGAATAGTGACAGGAGGGTGTCAAATATTGGGCGTGATTTACCTTACACACAATTTCACAGAACTAGTTTAATTTCATATTATTATCGGACTAGCGCAGAAAATCACAATTTTTATTTATTTAAATGCTTTACAATCAAAAATCCATAGAAAACTTCAGTAATCCAACGGGTTCAACGAGACTTAAGAGGCTCAATTAGGTTTCTTACTTCTAGGTACAGAAGGTTGATTTTAGCCTATAATAACCTTAAGAGTCCATATGCTCGAGCCAAAGAGGGCGGGATAGATCTATTTGCGTGAAAAAAATTAAATGTCGATAGTACGCGCGCGCGTCAAAATATACCGCGTAATCAGATAATTGCTGTTTACAACTAAACTACATTTTAAGAACTAGTTATTATTCAACTCTTTAGCTAAGAATTATGTTTATAAATTCAACGGTTTCGACGTTCTGACCAAAAACATGTAAAAAAAGGACCTAACTTTGAAAAATAAAAGGGTCGAGGCTTTTCTTAAAAATCATGTTTTCACGTTTACCCGTTTGAATAAAATATGTAGAAGTTCTATTTATATGAATATCAGATACCTAGTTGTTATCAATATTGAGATCTCGACGTCTGAATGATAACAATTTGACCACTGTGGCCTCTTAAAGTATTACACACTAGGACGGGACGGGACACGGCGGGACAGGACGATCTGTCAGTTTCTATAGAAAATGTCACGTGACATTCGAGAGCTCCGAGCTATCACGTGATTCTATAGAAATTCCCATCCCGTCCCGTCCCGCTCTAGTGTGAGTTATCCCTAACTCACTATATAGAAATGGTAACCACTATTTTGCGAATGACACGGAAGTGTAGTAAAAATTAGACTGTTTGTAAATTAGTTATACGATTGAACTGGCCCCGTGCCACGCGCACTTGCCAACTCCAAATTAAACACATGCATTTGCATGTAAATTTTTAAAACCACTGACCCATTGTTACTTTGTTTACCTGGAAATAAATACATAGATTTAAGTAAGCACGTGTACATAAACATTGTGCTGGTGTTTTTATACTATGAATCGCAATTGTTGGAAACAAGCTCGCTTGATGCTAAGTGAGCGCTGTCTATGGGCGCTTGCAACAGTATTTGTGTCACGTACGCTTTGCCGAATCTTCAGATATATAAACAAGGATTCACCATGTTGACAAGTTGAGTATGTTAAGATTACGTACTCACTATTAGTAACACTACATAATATAGGTTTTTCGTAACGTGCCGTAGATACTTCGATACCTATTAAAGATGAAGAATATTAGAATATTTCGATGTGTTCACCAGTCGTCATCTAGCACAAGAGGGCTGCAATAGTATACAGGTTGTAACAAAAGTCCCGAACGACACTTTAAAAGCTGATAATGTCAATGACCCTGAGTGCGATGCAAGTAGAAAAATTCTTAAATTCGAAAAAAAAACACTTTGTATATATGTATATATATCTAGGTGCATTTTCAATTTTTTTCTTCGAAATTCTATTTTTGTCCACTTGCATCATACTCGGGGTCATTGACCTCCTCAGCTGTTAAAGTATCTTCGGGACTTTTGTTACAACCTCGATATAGTCGGGATCGGGATAGACTGCGAGTACTTTTCTAACTGTTTGGATTAGGCAATGACTGGTTGTCTTTCTCCACCGCGAGATACTATCACGTCACTCTTGTGCTAGGGGTACAGCGTGCGTAGCCAAGATGCCAATCGCTCCCGCTTAATAACGTATCGTAGCTACCTCTCTCTATTACTCTTCCTTATTAGTGTGACAATGACAGGTGCGTTTCGTTAGCGACTGAGCGTGAGCAATTGGCATCTTGGCTACGCACCCAGAAAAGATTACTTAAAAGGCCACAGTGGTAAAATTGTTCTCATTTAGACTTATTATTAAAAGGGTGCACTTTTTTCTGAAAATGCCCGTTAACGACTTTGAAGAACACAACAAGAACATGTAGTAGTAGTAGTAGTAGTAAGCACTTTATTGTACACAAAATAAATCACAAAACAACTGAAAAGAATTGAAGTACAAAGGCGAACTTACTTGTTTAAATATAAACCAAAAGTGTGTACAATCCAGAGTTTGTACAATCCAAAGTTCCTAGATAACTATCAGCAATCTCCGTTTTCCTATGAAAACGAGCGCCGAATAGAATAAGTATTGTTAGATTATGAGTGTGATAGCGATACACAGCTTTCAAAGCAGTAAAAAAAAAACATTTCCCATGGCAGCTAGATATTTACTTATGTATGAACTTATGTAGTTAACTGACAGGATAACAATGGTTATCGATTAATGGATAACATGTTCAATATTCAGGGATTCTATTCAGCTTCAGACTACGTTATGTATTTTAATACATTGAATAAATACTAAATAGTTATTTGTTATACAAGGGGCAATGTTGTTGTTTAACCGTCGTGCTTACGTTGAGACCCGAGCATGCGAAAGATTCCGAAATTGAGCCACTAGCGTAGCGAGAACTTAGCCGCCGAGTGCAATACATAATTTTTCGCCTCACTATCGCCAGGAAAATAAAAACTACATACGATTAAAAATCTTAGTTATCTTAGGTATCCGTGTGCGACTAAGCTCAGTGACTTTAGTGTGCAATTAGTACTAGAAAGCTGTAATTTGGTATAAACATACATATCAATCATGCCACCAAAATGATAAATAAATATAGATAAATCAATAAATATTATGGGACAAACTTATACAAATCGACCTAGTCCCACGGTAAGTTCATCAAGGTTTGTGATGGGGGTACCTACTAGACGACGATATATATAATAGATAAATATAAATACTTAATACATATAAAACATCCATAACTCAGGAACAAATATTCGTGATAAACACACAAATAAATGCCCTGACCGGGATTCGATCCCGGGACCTCGTGCTTCGTAGGCAGTGTAAGTCACTACCGACTAGGCTAGGGGGCCGTTAAAAAGTGGGGTTTTTTATGGTTCCCATACACGTAACGTATAAGAGTTTAAAAACATTTTTTGACAAAGTGAACGCTCAAGCTTTATAAAGGTTGATTTGTGTAAGATTGTCCCATAAAGACTTTTAAGTAAAATTATTTTGAACATGGTCAGTTAAGTCATCTTTTTTTTGCAAAACGGCGCACTAGGTAACTATGCGCCAAGTCTACGACAAATACTACTGTTGTTACATATGATCTCTCTGTTACATGCAATACAATAAGGTACCAAACTAGGGCAAACTATTTCAAAAGCCCTTTCACCTTGCCATCTGACACCCCGTTATGCATGCAAAGAGCAAAACTCGTCATTATCACTCGTTCGAAGGAAACTGCTAGTTTCCCCGATTTCCCGCCAGGATGCGTGCGACGTCTTCCGCCGGTTTAATCAAACTTGTGAAGCGAGAGTTAACTTTCTAGAAGGGACATGTGGCATACGTGAGATGTAAAAATTATGAGCTAGAAAAAAGGTTTCTTGCTTTTTAAAAAAGAGTATACAATATCAAAATAATCAAACAACTTGAAATGCTCACGGCTCAGTTTTCCTAGGACACTTTGTATGTACATTTTGGGCTTTTGAAGTTTTGTATGGAGGTTGTGGCTCCCCTGTGGGGTTGAATTCGAATGCATAAACTCCACTCATTTACAGACTGTTGGAAGTAGGTAAAGTATTAACATTGTTATAGTTATTTATTATACAAGGGGGCAAAGTTGTTGTTTAATTCTCGGGCTAATATTGAGACCCGAGCAAGCGAAAGATCCCATAATTTAGCCACGAGCGTAGTCTGTCAATAAGTGGAGTTTATGCATTCGAATTCAACCCCGGAAGGGTTGAAACAAGGTTTAGCATTTTAATAGTTTAGGGAGATATAGCTGGTGGAGGCCACAGTTGCATAAAGCCTTTAGAAGTTGCTCCAGTGTGTTTACATCTTCGTTGCGTTAACCGGTTCTTAACGTGGATCAAGTGATGACACGATCAAAAGCTGCCGTCGGCTTAGCACAACCACCTGCTTAGTACACGACGATGTGGCACTAATGGAGCGTGTGCACGTGTGATGTACTCATAAACAGTTGAATACGTTACGTTGTGTGTTACAGATATTATATTATGATGCGTTATTTGAATGAGAATATTAAAAAGAAACCGTGTGATAGAATATAATACTAAAAATAATCATATCCGTAATCAGAATTTGAGAGGTTGATGACTTACCCCAATCCGACCCGATCTGGGTACGTAGCCAAGATGGCAATAGCTCACGCTCAGTCGCTAACGAAACGCAACTGTCATTGTCACAATAATAAGGAAGAGTGATAGAGAGAGGTAGCTACGATACGTTATCAAGCGTGAGCGATTGGCATCTTGGCTAAGCACGCTGATCTGATCCGGGCCGATCTGTCAGTTTCTATAGAGAGAATCACGTGATAGCTCGGAGCCCTCGGAGGTCACGTGACGTTTTCTATAGAAACTAATAGATTGTCCCGGATCGGCTCGGATCGGATCGTTTTAGCGTAAGTCATCCTTAAGTTGTATAGTTGAGTTTAAGATTTGAGTTTTCGGGCAATACTCCCAAACCGGCTAAAAACTGGATAGAACTGGAACTGGGAAAACGCTTATGACAGACTTTTCCCGGTACTATAAAAGCTTTAAAACCTTTATACGAGTATGCAATTATCTATGTTTTACAGATCCTAAATAGCATTTCACCCAATGAGATCTTACTACTTACCTGTTCTCTTTACATCTCGTTAAAAGATATGGCAAGCAAAACTCCTCCTAACAATCGATAGATAAAAATGCAAATCACAATCCAACGAAGCGCTGAACCAACAAAATTCCTAAAAATATTCAAAAAGTACGTTCTTTTCGGTTAGAAACGGTGTATGTACCATAAATGTATATGGCAGATCAGCCCTTTTCATAATGAGGTTGTAAGGCTCTGAAAAACAATTGAGATAAGTTAATTCGGGACACGTACGACTCCAGCGACAAATCTAAAGGGCCGAACGCTTAGAATTAAAATTCTGCGTGCGGGAGTTTTACCTATTGTCTACGCAAAATATCCTTTAATTATGTCGGCCGTTTTGTTATAAAGTAGGCTGTGTGTGATAGGCTGCAGCGGATTTGTTAATGAGCCCGACCCGGGCTTAAGTTGAATGTCATTAATTCATGTAAAGGAAACGTGAGTAATGAATTCTTTGCGTGTTTATTTGAATTATAGATGCAAATGTATGATTCAATGATTGATTGATGATTGATTAAGGGGAAAGTTATACTTATTAAGAGATAGATTATCACTTGCATTTGCATCATAAATAAAGAGAACATGCAATAAAATGGTGACCCACGTTACTCTTGCCGTGACCCATCCCAGGTCACTTTTAAAACCGTAGAGATGGACATTGTTGTGTTGTTGTTGTAATTGCGCTTGCTCAAACGTTGCTTCTTCCTATACTGGATTATGCAGACATATCTTATCTTGACCTTACCGAGGAGCAACTAAACAAACTTGAGCGTATTCAAAATCTTTGCATAAGGTTCATTTTTGGGTTACGCAAATATGACCATGTTTCTTGTTTTCGTTCTCAACTCAAGTGGCTCCTCTTCCAAATTTTATAATACTTCTTTCACTTTTCAAGCAACCCGGCTGTGGAACTCTCTCCCTCTTGATATAAGGCGTGCTGAATCTGTTGCTTCTTTCAAATCTCTCCTTAAAAAGCACTATTTATCACTTCCTTAGTTCCTGTTCATGTAACTATTGTTTTCCTTTAATTTGACTGTGTAAAATCAGTAATCTGCTATCATCATTTCGCTTAATTTTTGTTTGTATTTGTATATATGTATTTATATATTTATGTATTTTGGTATGAACATATATATATGTATGTATATGTAATTTGTGTGTGTGTTTGTTTTCTTTTTCTTTTTTGTAGATTTGTTTTTTCTGTTTATGTCATATATTTTTGGTTCTCACATAATACTTTTCCAGTTTTGCACCACCTACTGTATATATACTTTTCTTAGTGTAGTGTCTCCTCTACCCAAAGGTTGTCTGGAGGAGATCGCTCTTTAGCGATAATACCGCCTGTTGTTTGCCTCTTTTTCATGTGTAATCTATACCAGTTTGTGTTATTTTTGTTGTTTTGAGGTGCAATAAAGAGTTATTGTATTGTATTGTATTGTATTGTTATTATTACGGTGTCACGTAGATTACCTACTACAAATGTAATTGCTTACGTCCGTAAGCAACTAAGTTAAGCAATTAAATGGAACACTTACACAAATCCACCTACTCACACAAGGAGAACTACTTAGCAAGCTTGCCATCTATATGGCAAGCTTGATATGTAGTTCTACATAGTTGTAGTTGTACTATTACAATAGTCTACTAAATGTCTCAGAAAAATCGCTGTTGCTTTTATATTGTACCATTAAGATGTGTACAAGGAAAGCACGTCCTGAACAATACCCGCGTATTTCAGCTCAAACAGAACGAATGGTAACTGACACGTATGGAATCTTAATTGCTGTGAATATGGCTTCTTAGCTCGTTATCGCTTTGAAGCTATTTCACACACTCACTGAAATAAGGTAGTGGGGGAGGAGGGGCGAGTTTTTCGATTTAAACGGCAGTGTGGAGTAACTTAGTCGTGTGCAGGCAGTTTCAGTCAGGCATTTCGGGCACGTGCAGCGATGTTTATATCTATTTAGGTCATACTGAAAGTTCCTGAATTTGCAGAAACTGTATTAATTACGTAACAATTTTTTTTCACTACCTTTCTTATCCTTTTCTGACAACATCAGGGTCACTCCCCAAAATCCTGATACAACAGTCTGAGAACCCAAAATGTACATACAAAAAGTGACAGAAAAAATGGGCCGTGGGCATGTTAGATTAGCTCGATTGTTTTGAAATTTTATTTACGTCAGGAAAAGTTTAAAAAGGTGATGATATTTTTTTTTGTATAATTTACCTTTCTGAGAATGCAGGAACTTTCAGTATGACCTAAGCACATGGTATTCCGATTATTGTATGTAGGTGTTAAGATAAAACCACACAAAGTCGCAAATAATAATATGTTATTAGAGAAACTAATATTGCAATTAGAAATTACAACTAGGTATAATATCCTGTCATCCCAAAAACTATTATACCTAAAATTATAAAACCCTTTTCAGAAGGGATAACAGCGTACTTAACTTTCCCGTCAAATATCCTAGTGCCACTACAAATGGGGGAGCGGTAAAGTGGGGGTAATTATTATTATCTGCAGGCGTTATCTCTTAAATGGGGATGTTAGGGGGTTATTAGACTGGAGACGTGTTGGTTTGGGCACAGATTACTTAAGTTCGTTAACGTCATACCTTTATGGTTATTTCACACTGTACGGGTGTATACTGGGCATGGGCGATTTTATTTTTTGTTGTAGAAAAAAAAGTTTTTGCTAAACTGGAAATTTTTATTTATTTTCTACTCCGAATTGCAAGCTCTTTCAATCCTAGTAGGAGAAAAAAGTGTTATGAAATTTCAATACATTTTTCAAACTTTTCATTGCGCTACCGCCACAACAAATCTATAAAATACTCGTAGTGGTGGCGGAATGAAAAAAAAAACTTGGGACACTTTTTTAATCTTGGGACGCGATTCTGAATAGAAAACACATAAAACTTTCCAAATTAGCAAAAAAATATTGTTTTCACAACAAAAAATTAAAACAACCATATAACGCCGCTTAGGCGGGAAGAGGACGCGTTATTTATCTAACAGATGACAGCTGTTAAACCGTGTGAAAGTATTGCCTGAGGTTTACACTTTTCTCATAGCACTTACCACTAGTTTACATCGTCTTGACAAGCGACAAAGGGTGAAATCGACACAATAATGCCCCATCCCGTATGCTATCGTGCAATGCCGATACATGTAGCTAAGCATTTTTTGTAAGTTGTGTACCTCATCGATCGCGTGTGATCTGTGGTCAGGCTTTCATTTCGGTGCAAAGAGGTCATGCAAAATTATGGAAAAGGTTGTTTACCAACGTTTCTGAATGCGGCAGAAGTTATAATAAAGGATGCCATAAGGACATTTAAGCGGTCTCACTGTTATATAAATAGCAATGATGTTTAGTCGCTAAGTCGTTGAAACAGCGTTCGGTGTTAAAACGTGACGTCATTAGGAGTACAGTTGAGTCCAGAAGTATCTACTATTTATAGATATCGTTTTAATATACATAAGACCGGCCGAGGTGTTTACATTATTTTTCTGCTCGATGCAGTTGGCAAGCGGCAAATCTATTTAGCATTGGCTGCAATTAGCTGTTTGCCGGCAGGAGGGCATAAAAAAAAAATTTGCCCACCGCTCGAAATAGAGCGGTGTTATGTATGTTAGTTTCACAATCTCATGCACATGTACTACTCGTATCACGTTTGAAATTGCATGGGCAGTTTATGAATGTTGACATTCATAAGGTGCCCTTGCAATGTCACTTGAATATCTGAAATAGCATATCATGGCATACACTCACATGTGTACTATGTAACCGTACAAATAATCCCCCCTTCCTCTCTTGCGCAAAAATCGGCATATTTTTGGGCAAATGTTAGAGAAGCGTTCTCCGGTTGTCTGTGCTTCAAGTTTTGAACGAATGAACTCGTCCAAGATATACAGGTCAACCTGGATCCAGTCACAGGATTGACGTGCTTAGTTTTATTAGTAACGTCTCTTTGTCTATCTTATTATCTATTCCTTTAATTTTTTAGTTTTTGTAATGCACTTGGCTTATTTTCAACCCAGAGGGTAAACTAGACCTTATTCGGATTAGTCCGCTTTCCTCACGATGTTATCCTATCCGAAAAGCGATTGGTCAAATCAAATGATACTTCGAAAAACTTATTCGTACGAGCCGGCAAGATTTGAACCCGAGACCTCGTGTTATATCGCTGGGCCACCAACACTCTCAAAAATGTAAGTAACTAAAATTACAGGGACGAAATCGCGATTTAGTTTATACAACAGTGATATAATAAGGGTTCTTAAATCTAAAGGGTCGCCGTTACAAAACGAGACGAATACAAGTTTTGTAATAATAGACCCGTGAGTTTTAAGAACCAATTATGAGCTGTTGCATACGCTAGTTTTTCTACGACAGCTAAAATAGCGAAAAAAGCAACATCTCGAAAGGTAGCAGAATGTAGAACATGTATGCCAACATTTGCCAACTATAGAAATAAAATAAAAACAATAGTCCTAGTTTGTATGAAAATCCATAGGCGCAGTGTTCTTATGGAATACGATAGATAGATTATAATGTACATATAATTTTTAAATATCTCTATCAGTCATCTAATTGACAGATAGAAGTGCTGGAGTAGAAAAAGATCTTAAAACACCTACTGTAGTAGTTCTACTCCAATATGGCATCCTCAAGGCGTCGGACTTTGATTAAAGGCCGTGTATAACTAATAATCGAAACATTATAGGCGTTTGTACTGGACCGGCTATAATATCAATAGAGTTACCGCTATTGATTAAGCTTGTGAGCACGAAGGGTCTTTAGTTAGGTATATGATATCATGTAAGGTATTACACGCTTTGTTTCGAATGGTTGGGCTATTTATAGCCCGGGTTGGGCTTTGTGTAGGCTTTCTCATAAAATCAGCATTGGGATTGACTAAAAGTTTTTGGTTTTATTGTATTCATGATTTAGCGTTGTGACGATGTACAGTCAGACACACAGCTATGAAAACAGCCAGTGTCAAAAATATGTATACAGGACTTTATTGTCTGAGCATTAAGGTTGTGTATACATATTTTTAGCACTTTGGCTGTGTTCATAGCTATGTGGCTGACTGTACCTATATGCGAAATGTGTGGAGTAATCAGTAACCAAAGGAACAGAAAAATGGGAATTTTGATTAGGCCCGTTGTACTATCTCGACGTGATACAGTAAAGTCAGCCATATAGGTACGTTCGGGCAACCCGTTAGATCTCCATAATGGGTATGTCATTTGCCATAAATTTATCGGCAGACCCGGCAGATATATCTGCGTGCCTAGCCAAGATGCCAATCGCTCACGCTTAATAACGTATCGGAGCTACCTCTCTCTATCGCTCTTCCTTATTAGTCTGACAATGATGCAGTTGCGTTTCGTTAGCGACTGAGCGTGAGCGATTGGCATCTTGGCTATGCACCCTGAACGTATATGGCCAGCGAGTGTATGGAAAATTTGTCTGGTGGATACCTGGCGGACATACCTACAGATATCTGACGGGTTGCCAGATCATATATGGCCGGCATACAGCAGGCGTTACATTTTTTTAAATTAAGATCCTCCAATACATAACTACTACGCGTGATAAACACAATTCAAATAAATACCCTTATCGGGATTCAAACATAAGACGGCCAACTTCGTAGGTAGGGCTGTTTTATTACCAAGACAAGCAGGTATGTTTATTATTCACTCGTCCCTAAGAATTCAGAGATGTAAAATATGAAAACCATCTGTTTTCAAATATTGAAGTTAAGTTAGCCGCTTACTTGGAGTTTAGCTGAAAATTTTCATAAAAAATAAGGGTTCCTTTTTTACCGTTTTGGTACGGAACCCTACCGAAGTGGCTAACACCGGGTGGTACAAGTGTAGGTAATTATATCCAACTGTTAAATATAATATATTTGACAGTTGGATTATTTATTAATACCAATTATATCAAATGATACTCTGGTCTTATATTTAGGTATTAAAAGAGCCAAAACTTGAATTTATTTTGTGTATAAACTCGGAAAAAACATATGTTGCTGAAATTTGGCAATTTTCGAGTGATTTTTGAAACGAGGCTTCTGAATAAAAAGATCTGGTGGCACGGAATTCTCAGTGTGCAGCAATTATAAGATTTTCGAGTTTTTTGTGCTACAAGCTCTTGCTTTTTGCCTAATTTCCTGATTCTAGGTCATCGGGAAGCTCCCTATATAATATAGTATATATTCTAATTAAAAGGTCTTGCCAGACAGACGGATGGACGGACGGAAGGTACGGAACCCTAAAAATTATTAAAATACAGATACATTATATGTTGTTAGACCACAAAAGCCCCGTTGAAGATTTACGTTAAATCACTACGAAACAGTATTCATAAGCGTTTTTAAAAGAATAAGGACTCTTAATATATTTTACGTATATAACTTATACGATAATATATTACGTCTCCTCCTCCTGTGTTCTCAACCGTCAAAATTAGCACACCGCCGTCATTTGTCTCAAGTAGTAATTATGCGAGTTTAGCGTCAGTGATAATCGACAGTGTCGTTGTTACATAATGCCGTCGGCGGCACATGTCGCGTCACGAATTGTCACGTAGCCGGGAACAGATGGCCGGAGCGGACGACTTCTGCTCGGTGTCCGTTGTCGGCCGGGACGGGACTTTGCTAACATTGTGTCCTAGCACACCGCTCTGTTGTGAGTGGGACGTCGCTAACACGCTATCCTGCTCACTTACTACATCTTGTTACATAATGCCGTCGGCGACACATGTCGCGTCACGAATTGTCACGTAGCCGGGAACAGATGGCCGGAGCGGACGACTTCTGCTCGGTGTTCGTTGTCGGCCGGGACGGGACTTTGCTCACATTGTGTCCTAGCACATCCACAAAACGGTCTGTTTAGTGAGCACATCGCTCTGGTGTAAGTGGGAAGTAACTAACACGCTGTCCTGTTCACTAACTATAATGCCGTTGACGGCACATATTGTGTCATGAATTGTCACGTAGCCGGGAACAGATGGCCGGAGTGGATGACTTGTGCTCGGTGTCCGTTGTCGGCCGGGACGGGACTTTGCTCACATTGTGTTCCAGATACCCTAGTTTTTATGATATAGGAGGTAAACGAGCAGGCAGATCGCCTAGTGGTAGGCGATTAGCAAGCAATACTAGGAAGGTGGTTGCAAGTGTATTGCCATCCTTTAAAATAGGAGTATGCTTGTATCAAAATTTATATTTCTATCATCAATTTTATAATATACTAAATCAAACATTGTTATAATTTCGAGATGTTTCCGAGAAAAGTATATCATACAATGGACCCATACCTAACTCGGTACGTGTGTTGTGAATATTATTTGTTATAGCAACGGGGCGAGTAAAGATGGCTAGTTTGTTCCCGAAATGTTTGGACGAACGTGATGGTTCGTCTTTAGATAAAGTGGGTGACAGGTAAGTCTAAGGATAAATGATGAGAGCCATTTGTAATGGCAAGTACGAGTATTCTTAGACTTTATAGTATCAATTCCCTAAAAGAAACGAACAGAGCAGTAAGTGAAGTTTTTGTTCAATTATACACTAGTATATACAGGGTGTAAACATTAAGTATTAGCCAGGCGATAATTCCGTAAATATAACAGATATCAGAAAACTCAAAATTGATAATAAAAGTGTAAACGCACTATATTATGTGTTTTTGTTGTTAATGAAATAAAGAATACTCAAAATAATGTAATTTTACTCACTGGGTAACGCACTTTCGATATCAGATTGAAATTGTCTGATATCTGTTATATTTACGGAATAATTGCCTGGCTACACTCAACGATTAAATCCTGTATATGCCCGTATACAATTACGATTAAATATTTCACAGGCTACAAAATATTTTATATAATAAAATATTTAAACTCGCCATTTTGACATACAATCGGTGGCATTTTCATACTCCAAAAATAACAAGATATATTCGAATTTGTGCATATTACGGTGTACATCAATGAATATTTGACAAATCAAGTTAAGACTTGTTAAATCTGAACCGAACTCTTGATATTCAATCTGACATCCATTAGGGACTCTGTTTATTGAATTCACTGTTCTTGAATTACAGGTTTCAATATCGGGATTGATATCAATTATACTATACCGCGTTGATAAAATTATCAATTAGCTCAGTGTCCTCTCACTGAGCTAATTGATAATTTTGCGACCCGCGAATGAAGCCCCAAGCACCAGATTGAAATCTCGTATTACCGTTTTTTATTGCTATCGTGTCCCACTGCTGGACAAAGACTTTCCCTTCTTCCACGTCTTACCGGCTATGCAAAGTAATAAAAAGAGCAACCGGAATCATTTTCTTCTTCTTTGGCGTCGCTTTTTCCTTCTATGCGGGGTCGACGTTTCCACGCTATAATGATGCTATGCTTCTATTTTTGACGTCTTTGGATTAAGACCCATCTTCTTCATGATTCCCTGGTCATTTTTCATCCAGGTAGTTAGGTACAGCTTTTTCTCTCCCATGTTTGTCTTGTAGCCATGGACTGGTAATTTTTCACGACAAAGCATTTTATGAAACCTTCTGCTGAACGTTATCCCGGCCTATGCCAGGGTCCACTTTCCTACTTACTCTCCTCCACTTTGCGTGATCCAGAGCGTCTTCTCTTGTGAGCCCATTTACGCTCTTGACGGCCTTCACGACATCAGAGGCCATGACGTCTTAACATGATTCAGTTGACGACCTAAACTGAGTCGCTTCCATACAGCTGAGCCTAAACTGAACCTAAACTGAATCGCGTTAAGACGTCATGGTAAGGCCCCAGATGTAGCCATCGCTGTTTTGGTCTGCCACGGGCCGTCACAGGATATTTTAAGGCATTATAACCAGCAGCTGCAGCAGGTTATGGCATAAAACTGTATTCGTATACCAAAGGTAATTAAATTTTTTAATTAAGAGCATTATGGTTCACCGATGTATTGCTACGAGTAAGCTGCCCCTACGGCGTAGTCGCGTAGCGCCGTAGCGCTCAAATTTCGTAGCAAATATCCGTTCCGAAGATTGCACTCGGTTTCACCGTTTTTATGAAGCCACTGTACCACAAAAATGAGCGAGTAGTTTCATGCGGGCTCCGCATGCGGCGGCAATATACAAGCAAGATAGTGTTATGTATTTATAGTGCTGTGTCACTCATGAATACTCTGTTTTCCGAAAGTCAAACCAGCGAAGCTTTAATACAGTCAAGTGTATTATTAAAGGTGTACACACTTCACTCAAAAATATGCGCTATAACGTCTTATTCCGGTGTACGTAATAAGAGCGTGGTACAACCATATTTATCTGACGATTTTGTCGATACATATTTCTGCACTTGACTGTATCTACACCTGATTATATACAAAATATATTTGGTATTGAATAGTGATTTAGGGATGAATCACACTAGAACGGGACGGGATGGGAAGGGGCGGGACGATATGTCAGTTTCTATAGAAAACATTACGTGAATTCCGAGGGCTCCGAGCTATCACGTGATTTTTTCTATAGAAATGAAACAGATCGTCCCGTAGCGCCCCGCCCCGTCCCGCCCCGCTCCGTCCCGTCACGTCCCGTTCCGTCCTAGTGTGAGTCATTCCTGAGCCTGACACCGACTTCAAACATATCAAATAGTAGCATTCATAATACTATAAAATATTTTTTCTGAAGTGTTTATAATATGATATGAAACTCCAATATAGTCTGTGCTCACACGATTAGTTGACTATCAATCAGCGAGCAACATGTCCGGACGAGCATTAGGCTAAGCGCACGCGGTGACGCTATTAAGCTCAAAATGCGTCCACGTAATGAAGTTTATATTCAGCAAATACCCAAATATGGAAGTATATCACACCGAAACATAATAAGAACCTTGGACGAAGAAATTTAAGAAGAAATCTGCGTCTATTTCGATCGGATCAAATGCGATAAAGGAGAAAATAAAAATGTTTGGTGTACAAACAGAGAAAGACAACAACTGTCCTAAGGACAACTGGACTGGCTTTTTTTCCAAACAACCTGTCTGTCAGTTTCTATAGGAAACGTCTCGTGACATCCGAGGGCTCCGAGCTATATACGCGATTTTTTCTATACAAATTGACAAAACGTCGGTCCCGTCCTGTCCCATCTTAGTATGAGTCATCCTTAAAGCGAGAAAACGGTCACAAATGTTTTACGTAAACATGTTACCGCACCGTGCCATTAGAGCGTTTTTTTTTTTCGAATCGCGTTGCGTGCGCAAATTTAAAGCACCAAACAGCCAACAAAAAAATGTTTAAAGCGCTAATTATTGTGAATTATGAATAATTTAATTTCATTTTACATATATAAAATAATTCAGAAGTTTTTAATCCATGTATTCAACTACATACGGAGATATTGGTTTTTAACGGATACGTTAGTAGGTATTTGCGGTTTAAAACAGTGTAAATACTTTGTTTGAAAAAAAAAAACTTTCTAAACCGTCAAAATTTGAATGTATTGTCTGTGTACAAACTTAACTTACTTACTTACTTATTCGTACGTAACGTACAAATAGCTATATCAGGTAAACGTCAGTCCATACACTGAATATGATTGTTTGTCATAGCCTTCCGTCTGGTTTCATACTCGAAGACATACCTACATACGAATACAAACAAATACGAAAAGTACGCATGCACTAAAGGACAAAATTCTTACATTCAGAATTTTTTTTTTTTTTATTGAAATAACATGAAAATATACATACATGTACCATACAACAATGTTACGCCAAACTGCGGGGCAGTTTGTTGGCGATGAGCTCGCTCGTTTTATACTGCATAAAGCAGGTACATGAACTTGCACTGTCCTACCGTTCCGTCCCGTCGTTGTAGCTACTTTTTGTATAGGCACACACACGTTCAAAAGTGCATGGGCCATTCCGAACATTATATAATTGAGCAATCGCTGGTGACGCGGGCACGGAACAGGAGCACAGCGATTCTTATAAGTAAACTACTTTGTTCTTAATTCTAATACAACGTTACGCTATACATAACTAGGATTTTTTAAAGAATAATATTTGTTACAATTTGATACTAACAGTTAACAGGCACTTACTGCTGTTCTTGTATGGAGTTATCGATTTCAAATCAAGATGTCCTCATTCATTAGCTGATTTTGCGTAGTTAATTATGTTTACAACCGAGCTTCGGTGTGACAGCCGGCCCCCTAAATACGGGTCACGCATCGATCACGCAGCGCGTTGTTTCCTTTATTATGGCCATTCATTCGCGTTCACTTTGTCCTTTTATTGAATATCCGTTGCGATAATGTATGGCCGGCCTTTGAAAACAATGGGGCTTGTTGTCAGACACGGGAAATTTTGGCGGTAATCTAACTAACAGAATATTCAGGATAGTAGGCTTAATGAATCATGGACATAATCATTGTATGAAGCTTCTAGCGGTTTTCGGAAAATAGACACATTTGTATCGTTAGCGTCGCTTTGGAATTATTTGTATAAAATACTTTTTTTCTTGATAACCTAAGTATTTCTTTATTCAATTTGTTTTTTTTTTAATAATTGTATTGATATGCTCTATCGATAATACAATAATGTCAAAAATTAAATTTCGGATTTCGTATTATTCTGAAAGGACTTTTATTCTGCTCGAAATATGGGTAATTTTCCAGTGATTTTCGGAATTTACAAACATTTTCTGAATACACCTTACGTCACACATAGTAGGTAAATGAAGTGAAATTTCATACTAAAACGCGATGATTGAAAAGTACAATTTGAGGCATATGTAATCTTAGTTATCTAACATTAAAAAGGTAGGTATTATCATTTGTTACTGTACCCATAAAACATTTACCGCCTTATTCATAAAAACGTAACAAATCAATATTAGTTAAAATATGTTTTGTCCCTTTTTATCAAACGCCAAACTGACCGATAAGGACAAACGACAAATTAGTTAACGGAGGTTTGGTGAGCGTTTATGAATAACGGCATTAGAAATCACTCAAAAGTATGTATATTGGCACAAATTCTAATAACGACTACAAGTACTTAGTATGCAAGCATATGGATTATGAAATTCCCCATATATTCTTCCTGACTTTTCAAAAACTTTGCCCACGTCCGACTGCATGGAGTCGGTGCATCCCTCATTAATGGTCTCGTCTGCGGGCGACGTTCTAATTTACGCGGCATCGCCTCCACTCGGCGCTGGAAATTGGCTGGATTCATTCCACATTTCCAATCACACTTTTTAGATATTTAGAGGGATTATTTCTGAAAACATTCAACTAATCAAATTCTTGTTCAAGAAACCTGATAGATATTTTAAAGATGATGTGCCACTAATACATAATATTCGCAAAAAAAATATTTGTATACCTAAATATGAAATAATTTATTTCGCAATTAATGCGCAAAACTAAGCGGCTCACAAAATACACCTCTGGTTGTAATATTATTAGGAGATGCTTTACGTACTGACGTACGGACAGACGGACGGACTGTATGAAACAATAAGGGTTCCGTTTTTGCCATTTTGGCTACGGAACCCTAAAAAGTAGGTCTAGAAGTGTTAAGTATCGTTTTCTTGTGTTTTGGATCTAAAACTCTATTTAATAAACCTCCTAGTTACATGACAATATCTCGTGACATATGTGTATTTTTCCTAACTTTTTAAAAACTTGTTCGCCTGTCAATTTGGCAGGACAAAGCACAACGTAATTGGATAAAACAATTACAAGAAGATACAAGAATTAGAATGAAAGAAAGAATGAAATAAATAATTTATTTTTTACAGTCACAATAAACAGGACAGGCATAAAGACATAATAAAAAAATTCAATGAACTTTTTTTGATAACCGCATCCTGATCCTGACGCTTACTTAAATCATGTCACTTACTTACGCTATGTTAATAAACACCCGTTAATTATCTTGTTTCAAGTAGTATTTTCCTTACATTTACTAATGTTTGATCATCATCATTTCAGACGTCCCTGCTGAGCATAGGCCTCTCTTCTTGTACGCTAGTGGTCCTGGTCCATAACGTGGAGGAATGCATTGGGCATCCCACCTAGCTGGGGAACTAGGACAGGTATGTGGGACTCTCAGGCCCGGGCCCGCACGCACTACTTACTAAACCATCCACGGTATGCCCATCTTGCAGCGATGGTGAACACGGGATCGCCCTAGGCATGCAACTGCGAACACCGCCTGCTGCAACAGCCAAGGTTGTCCCGTACTTGGAGCCAAAGCCCCCGGAGCCGAAGCTCCCCCGCCCAAAGGTACCGTGCGACACCACACGCTGATCCCTCATGACAACCTCTACATCGAGAGCGAGGTGGAAAATAACCCCGAGTTCCACTGCCAAGGATGACTTTGCGTTTATTTATAGAGATGGTCATCCTCGCAGGCACCACGCCGGCACCGGCTAGCAGTGGCAACCCCTGGCCCGTCATCATGGGCCCTCTGCCTAGGCAAGGTACGGGACCGCAGTTTTATACAGGACAGTGGCATTCTTGTACCTCGGCGGCAAGCGCCATGCCCAAAGGCCCCCTCTAGCCAACATTCAGAAGTTCTCTCCCTCAATGAGAATCCTCGCTGTGTGCGCTTCTCCCATCTGAAAGCAGCCATCAATCCGTTAACATTTTGGTTCACCTGCCAACACTCTGCCCGTCCGTGTCCCATTCACACTGTGTCATTATTTATGTGCCAATAACCAAATAGGTGGTGTACATGGTAGCAAAACACCTTTAGTTTCAGATTAATCAAACGTATCCCATATATCTGGTAAAACCAAACACGTATTTGGCACGGCATTGGTAGAGCAATGTTTACCGCAAACGGTATAAACGAGTACACGTAACTGCCACCGCAAATACGTTCAAATCATATTTCACACGTTCGATTCATACTGTTCATTGCACGTTAGTTATTCTGTGGTATTAGGCAAATTTTAATCGTTATTCGTAGCATTTAATATGCCACACACGATGGGATTGTCTCTAAAGCAAAATAAATGACATTCAAACCTATTCAAATATAGTGCTAGGCTACAATTTGGAGAGCAAGTAAGGGATGACTCTTACTAGAACGGGACGGGACAATTTGTCAGTTTCTATAAAACGTCAAATGACATCCGAGGGCTTCGAGCTATCACGTGATTCTTTCTATAGAAATTGACAGATCCTCCCGTCCCGGAGTAGGGATCTGATAAGAATGTACTGCTGAGTAGATAAGGCTTTCCGTTCGGGTATAAGAGGAGCCCTGTGCCCAACAGTGGGACATTTAAAGGCTGCAGTTGTGGTAGATAAGTCATCGCTGTATTCGAGCGAGCGGCACATCGCTTTAGGTACAGTCACGCTATGTGCTAACTACGTAAACCTACGAACACGTGGACTCAGTGTGTAACAAATTAAGCAAATTTCTTTTTGCACTCTGGCGCATCAAAACTACTGTTTCTTTCAAAGCGGCCTTATTAGTATACCACGGATATATTATGTCTGTTTTACGATATGGTGTAATTATGTGGGGTAACTCTACAAACGCAGATCACGCATTTGTAGCTCAACGAAAATGCATTAGAACCCTATGTGGAGTAAACAAGGTGGAGCCTTGCAAACCATTATTTATTAAACATAAGCTACTGTCCTTCCCCTGCCTCTATATTTATGAGATATCTGTGTTTGTAAAACTTAATAAGGAACTGTTTACCTTCATTGAAGACAAGTGTACAACACGGCCGCACAGACGTTGCATGCTAGCAATGCCAGATAATAATAAGCTAGTACTGAGGAATAAGAGCGCTTACAGTATGTGTATCCAAATTTTTAATAAAATACCAGCAGAGTTAAGGGCCTTGCCTATCAATGAGTTTAAGTCCAAAATAACTAAATTATTAATTGATAATTGCTTTTATAGTATTAATGAATATTTATCACATAAATTTTGACAAACAAAACAATACAATACAATACAATACAAATACTCTTTATTGTTCACCAACAAGGAAATAAAAACAATATACATTAAACACTAAAATATAAACACTGGTAGACAACAGGCAACAATGTACCTAAGTTATTTAAATCTTCTCTATATGTATTTTTTATTTTTTTGTAATAATTTAATTCTTTCTGCATTTGGCACAATTGATGTTACTGGTACGAATAATAATTAAATTAATAACATAATTTTATTTATGAATAATATGAAATTAACTTGTACGACTCAGTGATTATTCACTGACAATAAATTTTCACATGTCTACCTAGACTGAATATATTAAGGAAAGCAATATGTATTAGTGATAAGATCCCATGTTACCATGTATTCTTTGTGAATAAACCATTCATTCATTCATTCATAAAGTACTCTATTATAGATGTCTGTGCAACATCTGGATCTATTAATATACAATTATTTCGAAGTAGGAGCCCAACAAACATATGCAGCCAAATCCACACGTGCATGGTTAATTCAGAATTGATAGCGCCGACGACGGGAAACTTCGCAAATAAGGCAGCAGTCCGACCGGAGGCGCGACTGCATGCCTACCACGAACATCGAAAATTGGCATTAAAGGAAAATCCACATCGTCACTCACGATTGCGGATTCGTATCTTATTCATGTTAGTCAAGTGCGACACAGATAGAGATACAAATCAGCAATCGTTTGATTTTCGTCTTCCTACTTAGCCCAGGAGTCTAGCAATATTTATTTTCGTCTGCGAACGACACCAATATCTCCACCATATCCCTCATCCTATGCGCCATAAGAAGTCTGTCAAGTGAAGTAGAGCGCCCTAAGGCGCATAATGAGGTATATGGGGGAGATTTTCGGGGCCACGGGTGTGTTTAGGTAGCTTAGCTTATGTATCCTAGAGTCCATGCTGTCCATAAACCCTCGCGGGTTCGAGTCCCGCCCGAGGCATTTTTTTCCACTTTTCCTTTCTCTTCGAGAAATCTGGCAATATAATCTGGCATCTTATCGCGCATACTGCACGCTTATATCAGTAGAAAACAACAACATGTCCATAAGTCACGATGACATATCAGGCGGATTGTATGCTTGTTAGGGACTGGTATGATCATAAAACATGTGCAGTTAGCGCGTAGATAATTAGTTAATATTTTTTTAGGAAGAAACTTATCCGTGAAGATTTTAATATATGTAGATACCTAAATATTTTTAGTCTAACAAAACAGTTAAAAAACACTCACAGCTGCTTGCTTTTCGCTGCTTGGAGTTGGTCAGACAGCTTCCTAATGATAAAGAGATTCTACTAATACCAGTGAGCGTTAGATAAAATCAATTCTTGTCGGGGTTACTGAAGGTCACTTAGGGCTGGTAACCTTACAGTTTTCCAGTTGAGGTTAAAAGATAGTAGCCAATGACCTTGAACGTTTACACCTCACGCGCCAAAACGAACCCAGCAAAGAAACTACTGGTTCTTGATATATTCATTTAGCAACGATAGAAGGGGAGACCGGGGACGGTTGACCAAATTTCAACTTAAACGTGTGTTTAGCTATTGTTTTAAAGTATTTTATTCTAATAAACATTTCATCTTATTGTTACACTAATAAGCTTTAGAATAAAATGTAATATGCTTGCAACCAATGATAATATAGTGTACAGATATTTAGTAATAGTCCTCCATAGGTTAACTAGCCCCATCTTAGATTAATCGACCATCTCAAACTCATATAAAACTGCGACTAAATAAAAACAAAGAATACAGAATAGAAAGGTGTTACTGGAATTTAAATATATATAGCCAACTCGCCTTAGGGACTTAGGTTTCCACACCTCCTCTTGAGGATGCACCTCTTGCGACAGCACTCTGGGCAGCCGGCTAAGGCTAGCCAGAGGCGACAGACTCGGTCAGATAACAGAATACCCCAGGAGCACTCAAGTACACGAGGTTGCTACTGCACATCAACTTGCCACAAACTGCTCAAACGACGTGTACGTGCGCGACAGCGTGCTTTCGCTGGATGAGTGGAAAAGAGGCAACGGATTCTCACACCTAGTTGGTCGGCGCTAGGCTTCGTGTAATTTGTTTTTATGTCAGTTAGTCTACCTGTCCCCGGTCTCCCGTATTAGGGATGTTAATAGAGGGGCGGCCCGCAATCCCGTACTTACCTAAAACTTCATAAAATTGATTATTTGTACCCGACTGCCAAACGAGAGTTATTATACTTATTTAAACTTTCACGATTTTCACACATTATAAATTTACTGAAACGGGGCTTAATCGTGTATAAACTTTGACCTCAGCCAGTCTTTCTCCGGGACCACGGGGGCAATGTCGCCCTTGAAACGTCGGAGGTTTGTTTTCAAAGTTTATATACGATTAAGCCCCGTTTTAGTAAATTTATAATGAGAGTAATTATCTTCTAGCATATTTCTATGCTCTAAGTTTTAAATCGAATTGTTTGGAAAATTAGATACCTGCAGTGCTACACACATATTGTAAAAATGTCGTATAAATCGTGCAAGTTTGTACTTGTTTTTTGCCTTCTCATCTTAATCACAATATCAACATACTCCAACAGAAATTACCCTATTTAACACTGAAGTGTTGACTGATTTGGGTGAACCCAACTACGACAGTTAAAAGGGTGCAACCACAGTTAATGGCAGTCTCTGTATGCCGACCACAATGAACCTAGGCTCGAATTGCTACAAATACCCTATTGTGGTGAGGGCTTCTTACCCTCAAACTGGCCAAACTGGTCAGGTGGAAAACTGAATTGAACGGGGATCGTTAGACACCTCTCAATGGCAGCTCGTGATATCGTACACTTTTGTCATAATATTATGCCAAACTGTACTCCAGAACAATAAAAAAAAAATTACGACGCACTTCGACTCCCTTTTTTGTCACTAAACGTCTGAAATTAAAACCACAATTTCATTAGGTCTACTCATATCTAAACCGCCAATGACTATACCTACAGTATGCGGTTTTGTTTATTTTACTAGTTTTCTTGATTTTTTCTTCTTAGACCAGGCTGGCACTGTCCGCTGGCTTAACTATTGACAGCCCCTTAATGAGACGGAATGGTGGTGGTGGTTGAATTTGCAAAAGGTATTAATTTAAACAAATACTTTAAACTTAATGTGAAATAGAGGAAACAAATGAATTTTCTGTATGTTGGAGACCCTGAGACTTAAAAAACCAGTACACCGACGAATTTAAAGTTGGCTTCGATTCAACAAGAACTGGGGTTCTAAGAAAAAACAGCATATTCAACAGCGAAGTGGTATCTGGAGCCTTACAATGACATTTTAACGCAATTCATTTTAGGTTGTATGGCAGCGACTCGGTTTAGGTCGTAAACTGAATCGCGTTGAGATGTCATGGTAAGGCCTAGGGTGCGAGGCCAAGATGCCAATCGCTCACGCTCAGTCGCTAACGAAACGCAACTGTCATTGTCACATTAATAAAGAAGAGTGATAGAGAGAGGTAGCTACGATACGTTATTAAGCGTGAGCGATTGGCATCTTGGCTACGCACGCTGATATACCTTACACTAATGTATACATATATACATTTGTGTTGTTTATGTGGAAGAGAAAAGTGTTAGTTAGATTGGATAACAACTCATTATCGCTATCAGGGAATGTAAAAGGTAAATATTTTTTTTGGAAATTACCAGTTAACTGCTGGTTAACCGGTATTTCCTATACAATTTTTACTGGTTTGCAATTTTGGTTTGCAAAAATTCCCTAATCACTACTGATATTATTCACTGCAAATATAATGCTCCTTATACACCTAGATATTATTACATATTTTTGCGCGTAGGGCTGTACAAAATATTAGGTATGGCAGGAGAATGTACAGGACTAGGTACACAAACAGTTCTATTATCACATGGATAGCATATACCTCTATTTATCTAATAAACTTAACCGACAAGACAAGGGCGGGGTCACATGTCTACGTTTGAGTTGATTAGCTCCCAGTCGGTCTAAGCTGACCACAGATTCAATATTATGTACAATAGGTATTTAAACTAGGTCCAGATATGCAAAACAGTGGGTAGAGCGTCAATATTACTCAATTCCCATCAGTTTGCATAATAATTTGACAGTTCGAGTCGCAGGTTCGAATCCCGCGAATCAAGGATTTGTTTTCATCTTCCCTTTCTTTCGAAGAAATAATTTAGCAGTTTAGCACTTTTCTCGCGGCTGTTAAAGAGAAGGAAAGCCAAACGTTTCCGATTTATTTATACATTTTGAATTTCATCTCAATCTGCTCAGTACTTTCGGTGCAAATTGACTGTGATTATGGGCTGGCAGGTAGACTGATAACATATGGCTCACGATTTACATAAGTCCTTCTGAGGCCCTAAAAAGATACATTTAGTAATATTCATATTCATTTATTTATTAAAGGCGGCACAATACAATATACAATACACGGCAAAATAAAATAATAAAATAGGAAATAACACCTAAATGTTTAAGTATTCTGCCATAATAATACTCGTAAGTTGCCCTTATAATCCTGTATTACTACGTAATCTGTCCCTTAACGTGTATTAAATATGTACAAACCCTAAGAAGTAATTCCCGGACACAACATGTAATACGGTGTGCAGACGATCCAGCATGCTTGATAAGCACGTAGGCTTGACAATCGTGATTAATTGAACCACCTAGCTATGACGGTGCGTCAAAAATATTTTTAAGTAAACAAGAGTACATTTTTTAACTTCTCTATGTTTCAGAAAAATGCGTAATTGGCTGAAATATAAGTCGGTTACAGTTTGACGTTTACGTCTAGAATTTTGACAAGTACACACGCGTTCAAAAGTGCATGGGCAATTTTTGAATGATTTCATTCATAAACTGCCCATGTAATTTTGAATGCGATACTACATTTCCGGACCGGGATTGTTAAGCCACATAACTATATTTCTAACTTTGCCGTGTAATGAACATCGGTATGGCAAATGTCATCTTTACTGTTATTTATATAACATCGGTCATTTATTTCACGGTCATATTATGAAAAATGGCAACAATCCTTGCGCTTAACAAACATTCTTCTAACATGTAAGTCTTAGAAATTGGACATTAGCAAATTTTCCTAGCTTGAAAATAAAAGAGGAAAAAAAATTGAAATGGTATGTGTGCTTATAATTGTTAAGCACGCTTGATCATGTGCACCCCGCTTAACAATGTAAATGTGGCTGCTTGGTGATTACAATGAATGTGCCACGCCCAAACCAAACATTGCTACCTACATTAAAAACAATGGGTCCAGACATTACCCGGGAGACTGTTACACCGATGTCGTCGTCTTTTATAACTCTTCGTCATTGACTTATACTCTCTTACACAAAGCAGCTAGTCTATGATGGTCGGGTTTTTATCGTTTACCGACATTGCTGTCACGTTCTAACAAGTATGTATGTGCGAAAGTGACGCATAGCGTGATAAGCGATAAAATGGCAACCATGCTAACCCTGCAGAACAAAAACGTCAAAAAATGTGGGTTAAAATGCAATTTATGATGATACAAATGATAAACGTTTCATCCGAAAGAGAACTTACTGACACACACATGACATTAAGTATCAAATTCATACACTGAACCATCAACACTGTTAAAACTGTATGGGTTGTTGGTTCTTAACGAAACGTCACGTTCCAAACAAGACTATGTATATGAAAATGTGCTGTAACACTTATTATAGTATTTTTTTTCGGCTGATTGGGTATCCAGTTCTTTTATTCTATATCTATGCTATTCGTTAAATTCAAATTCAAATTCAAATATAATTTATTTCGGACACTGGGATCCATAATTTGTTAGTAACAAAAACAAAAAATAACAAAATTAAACTTACATGTAACTAGGGTTAGTAACAAAGTTAGACATATGTGCCTATTTAAAAACGACGGGCTGGGGCACTCACCGGAGCGTGAGCCTCATCCCAATGCCGCATTATCGGGCAGTCCACCCGCTCAGCAAGCGTACTCAACAAAAAAATATCTCAACAAAATGTTAGCAGTGATATTGAATTTCACCAAAGATCACCGACGGAGCGAGCAATTACCTAGGTAAATAAATAAATAAAAAATAAAAAAGCCTTTTATTTCGAGTCCTTTTGAAAAAAATTACATGCATGTCAGTTGCGTCTATAAGTAATATTTAAGCAATAAAAAACAGTTTTGATTAATTTCCATGTCAAGTACGGCTTGTTTACGGACAAGAACCCCTCATCGGGTGAAGGCCTCCTCCAAGGACTTCCACTCGTCTCTGTTGGAAGCTTTATGTTTCCAGTTAGAACCAATCAGTTTTTTTATGTTACCTAGGTACTTTAACCTTAAAGTCTAAGATTAATTTTACATTGAACTTAAGGTTTTTTCTTACATACTTATTAATATTATGTAGACTGTGAGTAAAAGATCGCAAGGTTTCACGAAGCGTGTAATACCATTTTATAGTCCGTTTATGGGCACAGAATTATGCAGCTAACAGATGTGGCTAAGTAAAGTTAATACCACAAAACCACATAAGGTCTCGCCTAATTTAGATGTTTCGAACCACTTGAATAAAACGTAACCATCTTTATTGCACATAGTATGTTTCTGAGATAAAATAACCCGGCCGAGTGCGAGTCGGACCTGTGCACGAAGGCTATAAAAACGGCAAAAAAATTACGTCTTTTGTATGGGAGCCCCCTTTAATATTTTTTTTTATTTTAATTAATTATTTATACAATTGTAAAGCACGAATCAAATCATTTATTAAATGTAATAAATGTTTTGATTCAAGTTTTTTTGGGGGCGGAACCCCCAAAAACAGGTAAATATTAAATAAAAATGTGACTTGAAGTGCATATTCAGACTATAATTACATAGAATTGTACTCACATTGATATATATTCATTGTGACTTTTAAGCCCTTAATCTATAATCATTGCTAATTCTCACCACCACCATTAATAAACTAGTTATGTCGCGCATTCTAATTTGTATTTGTAAATAAAATTAGTACGAAGTAAAAAACGAAATGAGTGGTTCTGGTAAACATATATTACAGTGATAAATTGAAAGAGATGTCATATACTACAGAAAAAGTGCCGCGATAGCAGAAGGTCGCTGGTTCGATCCTAGCCCTGATCACCGGGGACCTTGGTCACTTTTTCTGTAGTATATAACATCTCTCTCAATTAATAATTTATATATAGTAGTACTTAAAAACATGAATGAAAACATTTATTCCAAATAATAAATGATTTAATTTATGCTTTACAATTATACGTTACAGTGTTTCATTTGTTTAGTTTATTAGTATAAACTTTAAAGAAATTCTTTTAGCCACGGTGTGATAGATAGCCTTTGAAGGGTAGACAAAACAGTAGAGGAAAAAGAACATTACACTACTTATAGGTAGATACTAGGTTAGTAGAGCCAAGATTGAGAAATAGTATCTACTTGGCTTCTCCATTTTCTAGGCTAGTACTCTGTCCGCGTAAGTAATTAAGCTTTTTCCACCCATTATCATTACCGTTAGTGAATTCATCCCTTGGGAGATTTAGTTTCAAAAAGATTTTTAGTTGACCATCATTTACTTCACACACATATTTTTATATTATAGATACCTAGAAAACGGAACTTTTCTAATAAAAATATGAAGTGTTGTCGACACATCGGCCCGGCCCGGCTGGCGTGACTCATCCTCAACACGTATTACACGTAAACAGCTGAATTTCTATCTCACCGTTAACTAGTTCGCAAGTTAATTTAATGCAAGTTAACCCAAGATTAGGAGCAGTCGTTTAGGCTAATAAGTGCCACATATCACGGCCGTGGTCGCCTACTGTACTGGTTAGAGCGAGAAATTAACGTACTCGCTATGTACAGTCATGCACATTATCTTGCGCAAAGGGACACTTAAAAATATCTGGCTATCGTATTTGTGGAACCTCCAGCACGCCTACCACGAACATCGAAAATGGGCATTGACGGGAAAACCTCTTATGCAAGTGTGACAGAGATGGAGATACAAATCCGCAATCGTTCGATTTTCGTGGCATAGGCCCAGAGCATGTCATTTTGTATTTGCAAAATGACGAATATTAACTTTTTTTTAGTATAAAAATTAATAGTTTTTTTTAAACTGTTTAAAGAAGAATAATAATTAAAAATAACGGCAGCCTGGGCCCTTCCCTGTTGCCAGCAGCAGTCTAGGTTAGTTTTTTTATGGGCGTATTTTTTTTGGTTGTACAAAAACCATTTTCGGTTTTTTTTTTATCGTTTTCTATTCAGAATCGCGAGCCCTTTCAATCCTAGTAGGAGAAAAAAAGTGTCCCAATATATGTTTTCCATTTCGCCACCATAATTTCATTGATTTAGTATGGCGGTAGCGTCAATAAAAAGTTTGAAATTTGTATGGACAATTTTGGACACATTTTTTCTCCTACTAGGATTGAAAGAGCTCGCGATTCTGAATAGAAAACAATTAACAAATTTAAAATTTTCCAAAAATGGTTTTTGTACAACAAAAAATAAAAACGCCCTTATAATGTTTTATATTGTTTTTTGTATGTTGTTTTGTATTTTATAACGAATAAAATACTAACTGTGCGGACCAATCGCACATGGAATATTTGCAAAGCTAGTATTTCAGTCAGTACATTTATTTTTTGTAGGTAAGGTTAGTATGTTTTCAGAGGCTTTATTACTATTCCTTAAAAAACATAAATTAGGTGTTGTCAGCGCCTTAATATCTACTCTCGTACTAAATACCCCATGTTGAATTTCCGGGTACAAAGTATTTCTTGCCTTTTTCGGGGTAATAAACTATAGGAGCGCCAAATCTCATTTAAATCATTCAGATATTCTAGTGTGAAAGACCCTTTATCATACATACATATCTATTTAATGTAAGACAACATTTTTAGCTAGCTCATTTCACAAGTACGGGAGGATATGAAACCTACTGGCATGTCCTGAAATAAACAAGGCCTGTATATCGAGTTCATTGGACTCGGGAAGAATGTATTGTATATACAACACCTACATAATATTTATACGGGTAAAGGTAAACCAATATACAATACCTACAAAAGGGTAAAGGTAAGGGTAATCCAATATTATAGTTATGTGAGATGGAACGTGTACTGTGTATTTGTCGTTTACTTTTTACTTCACGTCCCAATTTTGCGTTATTTATTGTGTCATTGGCAAATAAACTTTTCATTTCACAGACGCGTTTTTTCCGGAATCAAGTATTTTTTGTATGATTGTGAGTCTGGTACGAACAGGTGTCCGAAGAGCTAAAGAAGGTGTCAAATGTTGATGTCACAGGCTCTTTATCAAGATGAAGATAACAGCAAATGGAGAAGTCTATTGCAAACATTTCAGTCGTAGCCACGATCCTCAGCAGTGAGAATGAATGAGTAAATTCAAATAAAAAAATCCTAATCTTTTGATTGCATTATAATATAAAATAAAGTAAATAAATCGTTTCCAGAATAAATACTACCAACTGTACCGTACACAGCACAGCGTATTTCGACACAGGACACACTTAATTAAGGGTAGTCACAGATCTCAGGCGCACTTAAGGCGGAATGAGCAAAAGGCGGGCCCGGCCGCGCAGAGTGACAACCCTACACGGCGCAATTAGACGGTAGCTGGGTATTAGGGCTGTCTATTCAAGGTGTAGTGATTTTATTATTGTTCAAAAATTTCAAAATTTTGTCGAAAGGAAGCTTAAAGTCAGTGTTAAACAGATTTGCACTGATAGTCGTGTCGAGTCGTATTGGTATGACCAATAACAAATTGTTATTAAGATATTTTACAATAATGAATTTTCTCATCCCCTTTCCTGCGTAAGTATCGTAAAAGTGGACTGTGGAATATGAGTTCAAGTGTACATTATTTAGGTATCTTGTATTATTTCCAGAAATTGTCTCGCGCCTTATTGAGGCTTTTGGTGACCTAGGGCTGGCCATTATTTTGCCCAATGGCATAGAATTGCTATCCAACGGGGCAACACAACCAGCCTCCTGGGAACCCCCTAGGCCAATTTTTTATTTGTAGGTAATGTTTTTATGTTTATGTTTGCTTGTTTGTTTGTTTCGGGAATATTAAATAGGTAAACTCTTGTAGGTATAATTTGTCTTTTATATAAGTCTTATTTTGCCTCATAATACTATTTTCATGAAATAGGTGGCAAACGGGCAGATGAATTGCTTGATGAAAAGCGATACTCTGACTACTACTACTCCTCAGTACGATAAAACTTATAATTAAATTATCTAACGTTATAAGTAGTAGTAGTAAAACACTTTATTGCACAAAAACAGGGGAAAAAAAACAAGATAAATAACACAAATATTTGTACAAAGGCGAACTTATCCCATTTAGGGATCTCTTCCAGTTAACCTTTGAGCAATTAAAGGAGAACTGGAGATGGTAGACATGTGTATGTGTATTGTATAAATTACATTTAAAAAAAAAAGAAGAAACCCAGTTAGTTCCTACTATACTATATAGGTAGCCCAAAAACTATTAAATATAAATACATAAACACATACATACATAAATATATAAATACACAATACATAATACATAAACTACATACATCAATAATAAATACACACATACATACATACATATACAAGTATATAAAACCGCATATATCTTACGTTTCGTCCGAAAGCCACAACTTCTTTAAATTCGCCTTCAGCGATGCGACCGACTGACACTGACGGAGAGAAGGCGGTAAAGAATTCCAGAGTTTAACCGAATAAACTGTAAAAGATTTGTCATAAGACCGATGCGCATGAGGTGGAATTGACAGAGAGAGATCCGCACTGGAACGTAGCCGGTGCCCACTGCCGTCTGCTAAAAAGTTGAACCTCTCCGATAGATAGGAGGGAGAAGGATAAAAAAGGACACTAAAAAGAAGAGAGAGTACATGGGTGTCTCTACGGCGCCTTATAGGCAGCCACTTAAGTTTGGCGCGGAAAGACGAAATATGGTCAAACTTGCGGAGGCCAAAAATGTATCTTATGCACACATTTTGCAAACGCTCCAGATAAGTTTATGGCTAAGTATTTGGGTGAATTAATTTTTCTGAACAATTTATCAACATGTACGAGTACTTAATGCCACATCAATTCAGTGAAAATAAATTTGTTTATTTTCGAATTTCAACAATACCTAGTGGTATGGTTGTAAAGATGACTCACATTAGAACGGGACGGGACGCGACGATCTGTCAATTTCTATAGAAATAATCGTTTTTAAGACGTTTTCTATAGAACATGACAGATCGGCTAGGTGAGTCATCCTTTACTTGAATTTTATGTTGTGAAATAATTGTGAATAAATGAAATCAGTTTATTCCATATGATTGTTTGTTAATATAAATACCAAACGTTGTTTGTCTTCTCGATTGATTTTTTTCCATACTGATCTGAAGGCTTTTAGTACAATTGGATGCAAAGGGTCATTATTTTTGTTTCGCTAACAAGGGTTCCCTAATGAATTCAAGGGTTCAATTAGACAGCTTATAAAGGGAATGGGAATTGACGCTAATGTAAAAGAATTAATGAGTTTCAGAAAAATTTACAGAAATCCAGAAACAACTTAAGCATAGGAAGAAGTATAGGGTATCATTTAATCGGACGGCAAGATATTCGAGGTGTGGCAAGCAGAAATATGTATCTGATTAGCAAAAATTGCTATTTGGGCGGCAACTTATGGTTAGCAAACATTTATAAATTAGTTTGCAATTAATGTCATACTGAACTGCTCTTAATTAATTCGGTCAGCAAATGAATTAAGTAAGTATTGGTAAGGAATCAGAGGGTAAGCAGAGGGCAAGTAATTTGGGTATGATTTATAATTTGGTCTGCAAATAATTATTAGCCGCCCGTTTTGATATTGCTCAACTCAAGAAAAGGCAACTCAATGATTGGTGACACTGTAATCAGTGTACATCATGGACGCGGCTGTTTGGTCGTAGTTCGTTTCGCTTATCGTTGTACCTATCGGTGAGTTGGCGAACTTGTTTTCAGTCAAATAAGTCGGCCTCTGGCGCTTCGCCGGTCACATTTACTTCACTCGCTCGGCCCGCGCACTGTTTGGGCGCAGTTCAACACTCCTTTTTACACTCCTCCTTGCTTCGCTCGTCGTCAAATTAATCGTGGTCCACTTATTTATATAGACAACCATAATATTACATTGCATACCTCTCAATTAAACTACTTTGCACATGTTATTTCTGCTGACTGACTATAATATCTTGCCGCCCAAAAAATAATTTTGTAGCTCAACTATTTATTCGGCTCACAAAGTGATAATACAGGCGGATCTAAATTAGTTAACTTGTTGACTATTTGTAAATTATTTGCGGAACGAGGGTTGTACCCCGATTTGATTGATAAACTTCGAGGCCTATTCAAACATCCTAGGAATAAAACATGCATACTAACTACCTGCATACTTTGTGCTTGCTTTTAGTGAAAGATCTCCCTTTTGTTGATCGTTGATAAAGTTTATTTCTATATGAATCTCTATGGAATTACCGCCGTATTGGCATGCTACAAAGTGATATATTTTACTAAAAACTGTCACTTTTTTTTCTTTTCTTCTATATATATCTTAGAAATATCTGGCTGAAAAAAATTAAAAAGGCTGATGAAAACTTTAACTTAAAATACTACGATACCTACAATAAAAAGAAACAAATGCCAAAGCAATAAAAAACCAACACGATAAAAAAGAGTCATGAAAACGATCATAAAGTTGATGTAAGAAGTCTTTCAATTTGGATTTTATTGATACTAACAATTGAGAAGTTTTATTAAACTCGAAAATAAAAGTCTACTTACCAAAGTTACCTAAAACAGGTCATCTTAACGTAAACTTATTTTTTTCTGATAAAAAAATATTTTTTATAAAAAAAAATTAACATTCGGATAAATGTATAAAGCTGGGTTCACACATGTATCGTTTTGCCGTATCGTATCTCCGTCGCGTATCACGGACGCGTATCATGATCCTTAGTGTGGGCGCAAAAAGATCGCGATCCATGTTGATATGCGTTTATTAAATACCGCACACACTCGCCATGGGATACGAGTATCAAGATCGGTAAGACGTATTGACGTGTTTAGATACTTTATATTGATACGAAGATATGATTTGATACGTGATACGCCGTGATCCGAAAGGTAGGTACACTAGGTACGCATGATCGTCATCGGTAAAATGATACAAGTGTAGACCCAGCTTTACCTACAGCTTTATTTTCTTTTGTTCGTCAAATAAAAAATAACGAGGGGTTACTTCGTCAATTGGTAAGATAACACCAATTGAAAAAGGAAAAAATACTTAACTGACGGACTAAATAGAATGATAATTTATCAGTATATTCGTAATACTTATCCTCGCTCGCTCCTATAGCACATAACTATGCCTTTATCATCATCATCAGCATCTATTGTAGATGTTTGTTACGTACAGCACTTGTTGGTTTCCGGAGACTTGCATCGCCGTAGATACCATTTCTTGCCACAACGATCACAAAAAAAACATGAGTCCACAGGAGGTGGTAGAACACAACGAAACCTTTTCTGCTTAAGATTTTCCAGCCAGTTATCGTCATACCTTGATGATCCGAGTTAAGACTCGGATCATCAAGGCCTATTTCTTGACATAAGTGTCATGACGCCATTCAGGGGCCTTACCATGACGTCTTAACGCGATTCAGTTGACGACCTAAACTCAGTCACTTCCATATTATAACTGAGCCTTAACCAAACCTAAACTGAATCGCGTTAAGCCATCACGGCAAGGCCCGAGGTCTCATCTCTGCACGTTTCTCCCAACCATGCCTTTATTAATACAACAAAAACTCAACTGAAACAATTATTATGTCAATGATAACAGTAATTTCAGGATCCAATTCAAAATGATAAATCCGAAAACGATTATTCAGAAACCAGCTAAGAACAATAATGTCCAACTTAATCAATCAAAGTTTGAAGAAACCAATGGTAGAGACTTGAGTTTGTTCAACGAAATAAGTGTTTAATTTAAATCAGTATTTACTAAGGCTGTACTAACGTTTGAGTTGAGATTCAGGAGCTCATTGTAGAAATTATTACGGATTGTTTTATGTATTTTCGAATAAGATAAATATAATTGAGACGCTGTTCAGATATAATGAGGATTTTATTTAAAGGTATAAGAAAACGAACGACTAGAACGATTTACATTAAAAAGCAATAAAATTGAGCATTTGTTATGTAATACTACCTACTACTACTACTACCTAATAAAAAAATATGAAAAATTTGTTGAATAAACCTGAGACAGATACATTTGCGGCAAAAATATCAATGAGTATCATAGTCATTTATTTGCGTAAAACAAGGTAGATTACAATGTTGTTCCAGTAATATTAGCATTTGCATCATTGCATTCTATTTAGCCGCTTGTACAGCATGCGAAATTTAAAATTATAAAAATTATATATCTAACTTAACCTAAACTTTTTACATTTTTTTATTATTTATACATATATACTACAAATTAATAGACGTTACGTACTGTCAATAAAGAAATTTATATTTAATAATTACTTGTATAAATCCTCACAAACATCTTGGTGCTGAGCTACAGCATGCAAAACGTGCGCTGTGAGCTAACAACCTCAAGATACCTCGGACGTGTCAAGCAGTCCCCTCGTGTGAAGATACCGACAGTTGAGCTTAGGCCTACTGTTTTACCTTTTTTCAGAGGACTAACGGACAGGATCAGCCACATCTTGAGGCGTGCTTCAATCTAGAGCTATTTCAATCCAATTCAAGTAGGATCTGCGTGCGTAGCTAAGACGCCATTCGCTAACGCTCAGTCACGAACGAAACGCAAGAGATATAGAAAGAGATACTGCGATACGCTACAGAGCGTGAGTGATTGCCTGATTAGCATCTAGGCTTATCTTTTCGTCACCTACATAATTATGTCCCGACCTTTTAACATTTCCTCAGAATTCGCTGTGTGTGGCTTTCCACGCCTTATAAAACCCTTATAGATCTATAATCCATATTTCCAGCTACACCTTTCATCCCCTCACCACTCTTTGTCGTCTATTCGCAATGTCTCTATTTAATACCTAATATTGGTTTAATACGGCCCGTATATCAGTGGGCGAGGCCATAAAGAAGTAAGGATGGGATATGGTATTGGTATAAAAAGTTTTTCATGGCCCGGTACCTGTTGCATTATTATAAGTTAATTATAATAGAGAGTAAAGAGTTGTTTGATATGATTTGTGCCAATAGGAACATGACATTATTTATTTTGAGTTCGAGTCTTGCGTTCTTTCAACTTTCCTTCTTTTTCTAAGAAATTCAGTATCGTTCGCAGACATTTCTGCTTAAAAATATAAATTATTTAGTACTTACAGGGAAGCGCATTGTTAATGATGAAGGTCTGAGGTCCGCTTTGGCAACTAATTCCAAGTTTGGCGTAGGCAATCGTTTTGCGAAACAAACTGCCATCTGATCTTCCAACCCAGGCGGTACTGGGCCCTATTGGGATTAGTCCAGTTTCCTCATGATGTTTTCTGTAACCGAAAGGCGATTGGTGAATATCAAATGATATTTCGTACGTTATAAGTTTCGAATAACTCATTGGTATGAGCCGGGGTTTGAACCCACGACCTTACCGCAGTCGTACGCTCTTACCGCTGGGCCACTAAAGAACACTAGAACGGGACAGGACAGGGTGGCACGGGACGATCTGTCAATCCCTATACCGGGTGTTTCATGTAATATGAGCAATAAATTTAATCATAGGTAGATAGTACTCCTCAAACCTAACCACTTTTATTCAATGACTTTTAAAAATGATATATTCACCTTTTCATTAGTATTTTTATTTTCAATGTACGTTAACATTGGTTCAAAAGTGGAAAAATTCGGAATACATTGCGTCTTCTAACAAACTTAAAAGTGTAATAAAAATCAAAACACGTTATTTTTAAAAGTCGCTGAACAAACGTTGCTAAGTTTGGGGAGACCTACGATTAAATGAATTGCTCCTATTACAGGAAACACCCGGTAGAAAGAATCACGTGATAGCTCTGAGAAAACGTAACGTTTTCTATATAAACTGACGATCTGCCCTGCCAAAAAGTACGAATTCACTTATTTCAACTTTCACCATTTTCACATATTATAAATTTACTAAAACGGGGCTTAATCGTGTACAAACGTTGAAAACAAACCTCCGACGTTTCAAAGGCGACATTGACCCCGTGGTCCCGGAGTGAGTTATTCTCAGGGACCACGGAGACAATGTCGCCTTTGAAACGTTGGAGGTTTGTTTTCAAAGTTTGTACACGATTAAGCCCCGTTTTAGTAAATTTATAAAGTACGACTTCTTTATTTTATCTCCATATTTTCCCCACTCTCGCCTCCCAGCAGGCCCGACCCTAAAAGAAAAGCCTGCTCGATAATAGGTTATCGATAGGGGCCATTTTCATGTTATCGCTGCAATAATGGTCCATTTCGGCTTGGACTCGTGTGTATCAATCAATTTACCTGATTATTTACGCTGATATTGCTTTAAGGGAAACTGAGGGGTAAGTTATGAAATAATTTTGTGTATTTCAAAAAGTTGAACTAATACATATATATATACAGGGTGGAAAAGCACGACGATCCTTTCCGCAAAAGGGGGATTGTTTAGATTTAGTACTGTATTTCCTCTAAAGAAACTAGGCTGATAATCGTAAGCGTTTTTAAGTTATAGGCAGTTAACTTTTAATGCAAAATACTGCAAGTGACCACCCTCATTAGGTTCAGTAACATTTAACAATAACACAAGGGTCAGTGACATTTACCAAAACAACATTTCTACCCATAATATTTCATAGTAAATATTTTTGTAAACATAAAGTGTCACATTACACTTACATGTAGGTAGATAGTACGTAGTAATACCAGGGTTGTCACTAAGAAGAACATTAATTAATTGTAATATTTTTACTGATTGTTCGTAACAAAAATCTAAACATTGCGAATCGATTCTCCATCACTTAAACTAACCCCCTTTGCGAGAAGGATCGTCGTGTCATTTTCTGTACAAAAACAGTCTGCAGATTTTTTGAGAGGGAGCTTAGGGGCCGTCAAATGTGCTATGTTAGATAAACGTCAGTCCATATAATGGACATGCATGACAATTGAAGCATTAAGTAACGGCTTGAAAAAAAAATAGGGGCTGTTTTAAAATTTAGTCCTTGCTTTTGTTTCTGTCGTGTCATAAAATCTATTTATAAGAAGTATCACAAATATTCACTATATAAAAAAAAGTTCACTGTATAAAACTTTCGGTTTGCATGCAAGAGAACGCCGTTTTTACTTTATCGTTTTATACTAAATAAATAAACTATTAGTGGTACATGTATTGTATTTTATTTGTGTAATATTAAATTGTCTAATTAGTTCACTTTGTTTTACGCTAGCTCTATTGGTTTCCAAGCTATTTAAGGAAACTTCGTTAAATAGCTTGGAAACCAATACATCATCTGTAAAAATCTCTCGAGTGTACATCATCTGTGAAAATGTCAGCTGTCTATTTATGTCCATTTTATGAGATACAGCCTGGTGACAAACGGACGGAAGGACGGACGGACAGCGGATTCTTAGTATCCTAGTAGGGTCCTATTTTACTTTATGGATACGGAGCCTTAAAAATAGTCAGTGTGTTCGATACTTACTAATTGTTCGATAATTCTTTCAAAGCCGTAATATAATCTGACTGACAGTTACTCAACGTCATCAAGGATTCAAGCCGTGAGCATATTCTAATTGATTGCGGCCTTTATACATTTACAGCTCTGTTTACAAAGCAGCTTTTCTATTCCCACCGCATTACGAAGGACGTCTCTTGGACTAACCAGTTTATATAGGTTATTTGCTAAAACATGATAAAATTAATATTGATAAACGGTTAAAACTCACGTATTTGTATCACAGTAGGCATGACATGTTTTAACTGCATCGGGAAGTCATTGTCAGTGAAGCAGTGATGATAGTGATACACCTATGCGGCTCAGCTCAGCTCAGGGAATCAGCGGCTGTCCGATAATGACTCAAGAAAATTTAAATTGATAAAATATGATAATCTTGTTAAATGAATAGTAAATGAGCTATAGTACATTCAAGTAGATTTCGAATATCTTTATAAAGCTCGTATAGCTGTAGGTTTTTAAACAATCCTGGCGTATTTAAATATAACTGAATGGAAAAGAAATGGCACCATATAAGATTTTAAGCTAACATGGTCATTTACACTATAGTTACTATTTAAAACGAGATATTTACCATGTACATTTGTTTTCATGAGCTCCCGATATTTCGGCACTGTTACAAGTGCCATGTTCACGGTGTAACTGATTTGCTGCGAGACCAAACCACTCGATACTGTAAGTGTCGTGTGTCGTGAACGTGATCGAGTTCTAAGTGAGAAAGTAGACGCTAGTAGCGGTAGTGACACCGCGCAAATTAAACGAACCCGTAAGCGGGTAGATCGCTACGGGGTGTGGGTAGACCACAAATAAAATAAAAACTCGCAGCAAATCAGTTACACCGTGAACATGGCACTTGTAACAGTGCCGAAATATCGGGAGCTCATGAAAACAAATGTACATGGTAAATATCTCGTTTTAAATAGTAACTATAGAGAAATGGCAACGTTTGCTTTCTTACATGTTATAATAAAAAAGTCATAGTATAGGTAATAATTATATAATAACTTTATTATTATAACATGTTAAAGGTATAGGTACTGAATTACAAACTTGGACAAAAGAGCCATACTTCAAGATAAATAGCTACTAAGTAGATTTGAATCGATGTCGCTACAATTTTGTTACATTTTTTTTTCTCGTCAGATCACGAGACTCACACTTGACTCTCATTATTGACTAAATGCGTTTGATCCCAACAAACGATCGAGATACCATATCTAACATTAAATTAATTGCTAACGTGTAATTGTGTCAACAAATTTTGATGCCACGTTTGGACTACTTTGTCTAAACCGTGATTTAGTGTAGATCTGAATCTGATCTAAAGATCTGAATAATTAAGAGGTGCTAAGTGGGTATATACACGATCTAAGGCAAGGTTGTATTAAAGGTCAATGAGGCTGGAACAACTTACCAGGCCACACTCACAAGGGCTCTGGTTTGTCTAAGCCGTGATGTAAGCGGTGGTAACACAAAGCCAGGACCAAGAGGCTGAATAATTAAGCGGTGCTAAGTGGGAATATACACGCTCTAGGGTAGGTAGCATTGATTGTGCTCATGGTTACTATTGATGGATCAAACAACTTACAAGGCCACAGTGTAAGCTGGTATCAGGAGAGGGTATTTTCAGACTAAGGTACTAATAATTTTACTAGTAACCAATAAACATCTTTTTAATTCACGTTTGAAATTCAAATCTCAGTCTTAAAAATATTTGCTTTGATAATTATAACCCGCCCAACTCAAAATCATAAACATTTTTTTTTGTTAGAATTTGCCTGTCGTATTCTGTCTATATATAACTGAATATTTTAGAATCGCTCAGTGGCAGCAGCTAAACATACTCATGGTTAAGTAAAAGTCATGGTAAACACACAGGTTACATCTCTCGAGTAGGAAGCGTGACATTCGGCATCGCGATTTTGAGAACATGTAAATATCCGATGACGCGGTGTGCATTTCCACATCGATAAACATATTTTCTTGGTATCTTATCGCCAGTTCAATAGTTGTTTATCTTAAGTGGGCAGAGGCAGCCCGCACAAAAATCTTCAAAGCACCAAACAATACAAAGTTCAGTGTTTGTTTTGAGGACTGAGACAGTTTGAGAAGGCCATGTTTACAATTCACCCCAAATTAGCTCTTAAGCTCATTTGAGCTGAGGATCGAGGACGCGACATGTGAAACTTGAGTGTCACATTACTCACATGCCCGACAAGAGGCAATAAGAACCAGTTATTAAAAGTGAATATGAAATTTTAAATAAATTACGATTAATATATTCTGGTCTCGGCGTCAAGTCGTATCAGTATATATGTATCACTTGATACAATTGGATCTATGCTGGTCACGGCACCTAATTGTAACAAGATATCACTTGATACATTCGGACCAAATTATGACACTTGCGTATCACATGCAAGACAAGAGTACAACAAGAGCCAAACTACTATCTAAATGCATTTTTTCTCAAGTTTTATTGATTGCAATTTAAGATCGTTATAAAATAGATGCATTGTACGGTTTTCATCCTGATATTAATTTACGATTCTATACATGACGACATTATATCGATTTTAAGAACTAAAGTTTCTTTAAAGACTCGTACTACAAAGTCATGTTTAGATACACCTATTTTATAAATACACTTATGTTTTTCTTTCCTCGATATGAAAAGTAGAGTATTTAACTCCGGTGAAAGTTACTATTACAGTTTCGGTCTATGGGCGTACCTCGACTGACATAGATGCCTTTACCCCTTGGTTAACAATCTACTATACTGACAATAATCGATTTTAAGCTATACATTGAAAGAGATGTCTTATACTACAGAAAAAGTGACCAAAGCCCCCGGTGACCAGGGCTGGGATCGAACCATCAAAACATTTATTACATTTAATAAATGATTTGATTCGTGCTTTACAATTTGTATCGCTTTTAAGCTTTTAAAACGGTCGTTTATTTTAGTATTAACCTATTATAGGGGTCGCGAATTCAAGTTCGGGGCGAACCACTTGTTGTAAAATGAATTGTAACTTTTATAAATTTACAAAAGCCTTTGCTCTAACGAGTCCAATTACTAACAAAGACAAACCTCAACTAGAAAGAACTGCGGTTGAAGTAACAGCTGTGTTCCAAGAGCCTCCACTTTTCAACCTTTCAACTTTCAAGAGTTTAACCTTTGACGAATTCGAGTCAAACCGCAATTTTAACTCAAACTTGAAGTGTTTATTCCAAACAATATTGCTTTATAGTTTGTGGTTTTTGCACTGCAGTGCACAGTGGAACGATAAACTATGTTTGAGCCTAAATGTGTATTCAGTTTTCAACTTGACTTTGTTGTTGCCACATTAGGCATGGCTGCTGCGGGACACGGGTTATGTCATCCTGTCCACAGAACTATGTATATCGAGATGGAATAAAAATATGTATGTACTTCGTGTCAAAAGAGGCTAAAACGGTTACACCAGCTACAGTACTTCGTCCTAAAATATTATATGTATATTACACGCTCGGTCTTCTTTGAAATTGATCAACTTTTTTATTCTTACTCGATATAGTTCTGTGCATTTGTCAGTTACCATAATAATTTTAGTAATTACTAGTGACCCGCCCCGGCTTCGCACGGGTTATTATTAAACATATTATAAAAGTTCCTCTAAAATTACTCTTTCTAAAAAAAAATCGCATCAAAATCCGTTGCGTAGTTTTAAAGATTTAAACATACATACATACATACAGACAGTGACTTTGTTTTATACTATGTAGTGAAGTTCTACCTAGGGCCTTACCGTGACGTTTTAAAGCGATTCAGTTTAGGTTATTTACTGTACTCAGGGGCCTTACCATGACGTCTTAACGCGATTCAGTTTAGGACCTAAACTGAGTTGCTGCCATACAATTGAACCTAAAATGAATCGCGTTAAGACGTTGTTGTAAGGCCCCTATTCAACCAATCGCGACCACCATCAATGCGGCAACAACAGCAACCAAACAAAACAGTAACTCAAATTAAACTATCTTTATCTACAAGCTGTTATTAAAATGTTGGTAATCCGGTCAATGATATTCAGTATCTTTGATTGGGAAAAAGATAGAAACATTGTTTTACAGCTAAACTATTTAAGCTGGGGTGGTCTTCATAAATCTGCTGCGCATATGTAACTCTCATATCATGTAAGTGGTAAATAAGCTAAGACAAGTGTATGCTCAGCGATACGACCGACACGTAATAGTGGCCATGATGCGACTGCTGAAATACGACTACGTTGCCCACGGAGCGACGAAGTTTACGAGGTGAACTATTTTTACAATATATTAACCCGACAGAAAAAGAGGATTGTTATAAGTTTACGTGTGTAGCTTTGTGCCTGTTGACGGATAAAGGATGACTCACACTAGAACGGGATGGGACGGGAAAATCTGTCAATTTCCATAGAAAACGTCACATCACATGACATCCGAGGGCTCCGAGCTATCACGTGACTTTCTATAGAAATTGACAGATTTTCCCTCCCGCCCCGTCTCGTCCCGTCCCGTCCCGTGCTAGTGTAAGTCATCCTTAAAACGATGAAAGTTTTTTTTATCGAAAGCTTAGTCCAAAACCATCGTAATAGCTAGCACCTGTCATTTTCTAATTGTATGGAGTAGACAATGACAGTTGTCTTTCTCGACCGCGAGATACCGTCGTGGTACTCTTGTTCTAGGGTTATTGATGGTTCTTAGTATGTTTCAACTCATTAGATGGAAATGTTATAGTATAAAGTCTGGTATTTTAAGATAAAACCTGCAACCGGCCTTAGTCTATTAATAGTAGTTTTTAATATCGAATTTAAACTGTTGTGTGATATTAATTAATAATATATAATATAATAAAATTACGGATAACACTGAAGTATTTTGTCATCAAGGGCGCTGCGCGCTTCGTCGCACACGGTTGTCAACGCTTGATAATGGCATCCTTAGATGTTCGAAACGTGTCTCGCACAGTGACTAAAAATTCGTGAGTATTATCCGTAATTTTATTATAATGTCGTTTCTATTGTAGTTATATACTTGCAACTTACCTATACTAAGACCACGGTCAGTGACAAGCCAATTGTGATAAGAATACGTGAGTATTAACCACTTTTTCTTTTTTGGTAACGTTTTACGCTATCTCCGGTGTATCTAGCCTCCATGCCCCAAGGCGGTCACGCGCCGCCCTTATAGAGGTGCGTGTCACACCACATTGCGGCGCTTACTCAACGTCGACTCATCTATCTGTGAAACAAGTAGCTCTAAACTACAGTCACATATAGATGCTTTTTACCACATTGTCAAATGTATTCTGGTGACATTGAAAATATTGTATTGTGGCCACATAGGTTTACCTACATTTTAGGATTAATTCATTCTGCAGGCCAAGATGGTTATCCACGAATTTCATCTGATAATGCTATAAGTTGATGAACAGGCAAACTGCACGGATAGCGCGACGGAAATTTCTGTCAAAAGTAGATAATTGTCTAAAATTCAGTCAATCTGTTGTCTTATCCAGCAAGTATCACGCTATCCGCTTGGCATTTTAGCCTTGCGGAACATAAATATAATTTGTTACACATTATTGGGTCTATCTTAATAATAATAAATCTAGGTCCCACATGACCTTATATACAGGCGGACGACAGCCATTGGACATTCCCTAAAATCCGAGATAGGGCTCAATTTTCAAGGACATCTCAATTTTTTTAAATATATTTTTTGATTAGAACAAAAGATAAAAGAATTCAAACACAAGTTTATTCAATATGTCGACAGCTAAAACGTATTTATAAGTGACAGTGTTTTTGACAATTGCATTAAGTGACTTATCACGTCAGAACGTCAAATTTTTTCAATTATGACATCTGTCAACAATCAAAATGTGAGAAGTGACATAAGTAACAACGGCGCTTTTGGGATGTGGTGTTGGCGAAGACTCTTACGCATATCTTCGACGGCTATGACAAATTTCTAACAAACTATGGACTGTAATTGTCTGACAATAAATTCATTGAAATTAAACACTTTAGAACGGATTAATCGCGTTTATTAACACCATGATCCTACGTTTCGAGCCCTTTACAGCACTCGTTTTCACAGGGTTAAGATGATGACTGAGAGAATGCATTCATTCATTCATTCATTCATTGCATTCTCTCAGTCATCATCTTAACCCTGTGAAAACGAGTGCTGTAAAGGGCTCGAAACGTAGGATCATGGTGTTAATAAACGCGATTAATCCGTTCTAAAGTGTTTAATTTCAATGAATAACAATCGCGGTAACAGAAGACAATATTATGACAATAAATTATTTTTATTTTATTTTATTTATTTATTTATGAGAACAAATAAGTTCTTAGGGGAAAAGTATATTTTAGAGGAGCTGAGGATCACAACACGACTCTACACAATCTGTCAGGAACGCGCGCTCGGTTTTTTTGGCCATGTCGTGTAGACAGATTAGATTGTAGTAGATGGCAAGCGTGCGCAAAGTAGAGCACCCACGAGATGGTCTGATGCGGTTAAGAGGATAGTTGGTGGCAATATATACAGCACGTGACCCACATGGCTTATGACCGCACACTATGGAAACGGAACACAGATAGTCGCGATGCTCAGCAGCGAGGGACCGAGTGACGATGATAAAAAAGACGAAGAAGGTTTCATAGTATTCTATGAGGATTTATTACCTGATAAATATTATTATTATTTCTTTCCCATCACGGAACAATGGTGTTCCGGACCTTTGGGAGGCGTACGCGGAGCCGAAGCCAACACGCAGAGGCCCTTTCGACAATTTAATGAAATGTAAGGGGTACACCGAGCGGATGTTGCCTGCCCGAGTCATGGGACGCACGCAGAGGCAGCATCCGCGAGGGTGTAAAGACTATTGAGATTTAATGGAATCTAAGATATACTGGACTATTAGGTGAAAGTGCTGGACTAAATACTGGGTTATGGAGAATAAAATCGGACGTCTGCCTAACAAAATGGTAATCAATTTTATTTCCGGCAGACGGTGACTCGCCCACATAAGATGGGCCCCCACAAAAAGCGACATCTAAGATGGCTCGAGGGCAACACCGGTATGAGGGCTGGGGTTAGAGAGGTGTCACTGGACTTTAAACATATAGCCAACTCGCCACTTAGGTTTCCACATCTACCCTCGAGAACACAGCTCTCGCGACCCCACTCTGGACGGCCGGTTAAGGCAAGCCAGAGGCGGAGGACCTGGTCGGACGACGGAGTCCCCCAGGAGCGCTCAGGTACGTGGGGTCGCTACTCCCCAACAGCTCGCCACAAGCTGCCCTGCGTTGACTGATTGCACCGGTCGAAACCAGTGGGCGATGGGGTCGTCGCATCCCTACGCCATTTTATTTATTATTATTATTATTTTTTATTAGTCGCATACAGGCTGCTGAAAAGTTACATATAGTAATTTGATAACTTCTTCGTAACCACTGCGCCGATTGTTATGGCTTTGTCCAATAGCTAAGGACATTCTGTATTTAGGAGCATTTTTTTCACAAAATAGATTGCAATTGTTTGTCGTAGCTAAAATATAAACTCAAACTTCAGACCGCTTTTTTTTAGATCAGGAAATAAAATGATTATACGATCTTCATGTCACGGGCTGCAGTGAGCGAAGTTGCTTTTACATTACTCTGTAGTATTAAATACTTAATAGCACTTATCGTAAACTTAAGACAAGTAAGTACTTTGTGGTAATTTAATGAAACTGTTAAACCTGTCCTACTATAAGAATATAATTTACACGATATATGTTCTTAATAAAGTTGGGTTGGGTTGGGTAGAAACTAAAAAGGCCAAAAGAAAATGTAATGTAATCAGTTTTGTGATCTTATTAGGAAACAATAAGAAAATAAATGGCCGCATTTTGTTTTTGGGCTAAAAAATGTTAGTCCCGTTTTTCTTCATCAGACTACGATAATGATTACCCCCTTAAACGGATCAGCAGCTTTTTGTTTTATCCTGTATACTAAGATTCCTCAAGCCCAAATGGGTCTTGTAAGGCCGAAGTAGCAGTTGCACTTAATAACCAAAATACCTATAACTACGATCCGTTGTTCGCGAGAAAAGATTGAATTTATTTTTAAGGTTAAATTTAATGTATTTTCTACTGAGAACAACGAACTCTTTCAATCTAGGAGAAAAAAAAGTACAACATTATATAGGGTTTCAAAATTTTCAAACGTTTTACGTATTCTCCGTTTTGTAACCACTGTACAAAAGTGTTTAAAAAATGGTGACGGAATGGGAAAAAGAATGGGACCTTTTTTCTCCTAGTAGGATCGAAATAGCTCGTAATTTTGGGTAGGAAAAACATTAAATTTACCTGTATTACAAAAAAAATTTTTTTATGTCTTTTCACGAACATGCCCATTAGAGTCCGACGTAGCTAAGTTTGTGTAGATTTTTATAGCGTAAACTGTAAAAGTATTAAAAAAGCGTCATAATTTCTAATAACTTTGACGATTGAAACATCTTCTTCTTCCTAGCATTTTCCTGGTTTATGCCATTCTCAGGGAGCTTTCTAACCCAGAGGGTAAACTAAACCTAATGGAATTATTCCGGTTTCCTCACTATGTTTTTCTTCGCCGAAAAGCGATTGGTAAATATCAAATCATACTTAAATCATAAGTTCTGAAAACTTCATTGGTACTAGCCGGAGTTTGAACCCGCAACCTTCGGAAGTTCGAATTGAAAAGCGCGCGCTCCAAAGAAGTTTGACGTTTTAAATGTTTGACAGTGCTTGGAAAAGAGAGATAACGTGGTCTGACCCTAATTTCCAAAAACGATGAGCTTAGTTATACAAAACCCGAGATTCATGAAACTCCAATCCCCAATTTTATAAATCTTCGACCGTGACTATTTCATTCAGACCCGTCACATGCAAAAAAGACTTAACGAACTATCCCAAAGGGCACACCAAAAAAAGTTTATCGACGTATCCTTTTGTTCAAACTTCATTTTCAGTTTTCCCTTTACTTTTCCGCGAAAAAACTCATTTGGTCTTAATCCTTCGTATGTGGAAAGTTCCGCGCCTCTAAGCCGGTGAAACTAAAATGTTTCTGGGGAATATTTAACTAAATATTTCTGTTCAGTTATATTTTTCGTTGCGGAGTTTAATGTTTCACTTTGCATTAAAATAAAATAATGTTTGCGAGCCGGACAACACATTAAAGCATACTGGAGTTAGTATAATAATAAAATATAGTAAACTGTATTTTAACACTTATATATATATAATATTCTAAATAATGTACTACTTAGCAGTGGTTGATAATAATCCCACTCTTTAAGGATGACTCACACTAGAACGGGGCGGGACTTGACAGGGCCAGGCCTAAATGTCAGTTTCTATAGAAAACGTCATCAATTATTTGGGTTTCTATACTTATTACTCTCCCACAATTCATCACAGGGCTTGAGACTTCACATTTACATCTTTGAAATCCTTCGCGGAAATATTCTGGTTGTCCTACAATTTTTACCTTTCAAAAAACTTATGATAAATAAAACTTGTGCACAAAAAAAGTAGCTATAGTGAAATAAATTTCCACTGATACTCGATAGTTCCATGCAGTTCAAATAGTCATGAGTTTGTGAATTGATTAAGTATTCTGTTTTATGTTTGACAATCTAAAATCCAAAAACGTTTGCTTAAAAGTCGCCAATATTGAAATAACTTCAGATAACGCTAAATGCAAAAGTTATCGAACCAACAAATGTTTTATAATCTTGACAAAAATAATATCGAGCTTGCAAACCTTGCGAACGGTAAGCAAAACTCTCGACACGAGATTCACAGCTTATTATAATTTAGTTAAGAGCAATGGGAAAGCTAAATGATCCAAAATGATAAATTTAGAAAACACACCATTATAGTGATGATTGATGTACTGGTTAATACTATTGTTTAAACAAAAATCCCAAGAAGTTTCCTCATTTATAAGGAAGTGGAAATTTTTATTTTTTGTGAACACAAGGACACGTAAGGACTAAAAAAATTATCCACTTCCTAAATGATGATGTTCCAGGAAACTTCTTGGGATTTTAGTTTAAACAATAGTATTAATATACTTATATCGGGTTACTCACGTCAATAAAGCAGAAAATATAAGTATATCAATCATATTTCTAATACTCAAAGGAATTTGTAGTTTAAAATAAACAATAGTAGGTACCTAAGTAACTTTATCGTCCAGATAATCCTGTACGTTGTTCAATTGCTGACAACGTACAAATCTATTCAAACTGAAATCGGTAGCTCGTGTTTTGCTAATTAGACTGACAACATGTTTGCCAGGAGCAATGCACAGAATATGCAATCAGAAATTTAATTTTGCTCATGATTTCCATTTTACTAATTAATCTACTGTATTTCTCGGAATACGGTTATAATCTCGTTCACAATCGCTATGTGTCTAATAAAAAAGATTTTGAGCAATGAAGTGCGATGCTGGGAGTTTAATGTCCCGTCGAAACACAATTGAGAGGATCCATTGGAGAACCAGACTCGTCGATATAGCTCAGAGAGTTGGAAGACTCAAATGACCCAGTCATATTGTTTGTTGAACTGACGCTTGGACAGAAAGTTTTCGAATGGCGACCGCGTACCCGAAGACGCAACGGGGCAAGCCTCTAACTTCAAGATCGCGGGTAACCCACTATTTTAAATTGTGGTAATCTCAAATTTTGACTGAAATAATAATGAAGATGAGTTAATTATCCGCAATATAATAAATAGTGAAAACCAACATAAAAACGAATGAGTGACAAAACAATGTTACCCGTCTTTCCGGTGGACTAAACAAAAGTTAAGCTCTATAAACGTTGATTTTTCTATTTAACCCTTATCCACATTAAAGGACTGTAATATTAAAATAGACTTGAAGTATGAAGCATATTATGGAAAATGTAAATTAAATAAGTTTCAGGAGACTTTTTACTACAGTTATGACTAATATTTTCAAACGTACCTGTTGATAGTAATGCCGGTACCGTATTACCTTTCTCCTGTTTGAAGATATCATGCCTCACAGGATGGTTCTGATTATTTCAGCATTGCAGACATTGTTGACAAGCCAGTACTTATGACTGGCGAGACACTGCATTGTGTAATCAAGACAGTTAGAAAAAAAGAGTTAGAAACGAAGGTTTGTCTTTCCATCGTACTTCTAGAAATACTTATTTTGAGGGTGCGCGGACCACTATAACCGGCCATATACGTTCGGGCATCTCCGCCAAATCTGCCAATCAGTGTATAACCCAGGAAAGATACGACTTTGACAGACATTAAATTATAATAGCCTGATTTTTTTAAATTACGTTTGAATGGGAAATTTATGGATGTTATATGCAAAAATTCTACAAACTTTTTATCCGGAAGGAGGTAAATAATAAAAAAAAAAACTAAACTAAGTCAATTTTTTTAAATTAACGGTAGCAAATAGTTTTCTTGTATGTGAACATGACGACATATTTGTCTTCTATCTGTTAAAGAGAAACCGAAGAAAACTTATTCACGTAAAACCTTTTAATCTACAAAATGTACGGCACGAGTGATAGATGTGTTATTTCGCCCATTTTAAACGGCTTAAATAACATAATAATATAATACATATAAATCTTACAACAAAAACGTCGGTAACTTGTGTGTACATATTTGTGACGATTAGCATGTCACGTCACGATATTTTGTTGGATTTTGTTGCCTACTTAATACTAGACTCACGATATATCCGTTACGCTAAAAAAATGAGATATTATCAATTATAAAAGCATACAGTGCTCTGCGCGTCCAATACAATAACGCCTTCAGGGGGTTGTTGGGGCTGCCCTGGCGCTGCAGCGCGTCGGGAATGTTCGCTGCGTGGCGCACGGACGGTTTCCAAGCCGTGCTGCGCAAGCGGGTGGCGTCCCTGGCCGAGCGCGTGCGGGGCAGTTCCAACACTCTCCTGAAGGTCATCGCCGAGAGGATGGACAGCCCTATCCTCATTCACTGGATGTCGTTGCATGTGCACCCTAATTATAATTATAGTTTTGTTTAAGTTTAACATAGGTCTAAGTAGTTAAGTATTAACTAACATAATATGGATGTAAACTATCCGAAATAAATTCTTTCATTTCATTTCATTATTTCCCAAACACTCAAAATTTCCATACAAGCTGTCAGTTCAATGACTGGATTACTAATCCTCTGTATGGAGTCTGTCTGTATGGAGATCCGACAGATTGCCCGAACGTATATGACCGGCTTATATCAACTTTCCCAACTGTCCGCCGTTCTTTATGTAAATGCAAAACACGATAAACATAATATTGCTAAATATTTTAAAACAACTAGACTTTTCTCATCCCTGAACCAAAATCCTTCATTTGTTCATAAAACTATACAGTTTTTCCAACTTGTCACACGAAACAAAAACTCATCACAACAAAACAGAAACTAGAATCGAAGCCCGGGCTTAACAGTCCATCAAACTACAAACTTGGTGTCCTTTGTAACAAGTTCAACTATACGAGAACGACGTTAACATTCCTTCAACTTTAATGCGCTGTAATCTTTAAATATCTGCACGATTTTAGACATTATTCCCTGGACATAAGAAGCAGAGTGTGTAGGTGTTATTAGAGGTAGCAGGACAGGTCAGTCGAAGCCGGTTAATGTACCACGAACTTGGATAAGTTTGGTGTAAGGTCGGAGTTTTGGTTAGGGCGTGACGGGTGGGATTTTGTACTTAGTAAGATGGGTGGTTATTTAAACACAATCATTTTACTTAAGTAATAATTGTGTTTAGACTAAACAATTAGATTATACTGATCTAATGATTACATACATATGACACCATGATGGCGACGAGAAGCAATATATGAAAGAACGTGGCCTAGGATCCAGTGCTTTGATTTGGAGTCGCACCAATATGTTCTGCATCCACGATGGACGCCATACTCTCTCACCCTACGCACATGTAAACTTTATAAATGCGGAGTCGCATTGTACCATTCCTAATGTAGAACAGCAGGTAGGTTAGTCTTACAACACTTATATTCAATGCAGAATGACAAGGTCCATAAATGAACATAAATTTTACGTTCTAGTCATTGTGAGACCAACCGACGTGTTCCTTATTTAAGCAGATTATGTTTGTTCTCTCTTTGTAATACACATAGACAGTCATTATTATTACCTTTCTCTAAAATTCCATGTTATAAATGGCCAAGATGTTTAATATTAGACTAGTGTCCCCTAGCCACGTACATTATAAAGTTGCGACGACCCATACATATTGTATACAACGGGGGATAACAACACAAACTCGGAAGTTTTTGTTTAAAACTAGTCCGCTTACTGGTCTAACTCGCCGCTAGTTTTTTAAATTGCTTTTATAAAGCCAAAGTGACAAGAAAAAGACTAAGGTTATTTTGCAAATATCGATGACATTATTGAGGAATTGAGTCTGAAATAAGTTAAAGAAAGATCTAGTGTTAACATTCAATGACTGTTTATTTATACCCAGCGGTAAGAGCGTGCGACTTTCAATCCGATAGTCGCGGGTTCAAACTCCGGCTCGGACCCATGAGTTTTTCGGAACTTATCAACGAAATATTCTTTGATTTACCAATCGCTTTTCGATGAAGGAAAATATCGTAACGAAACCTGGCTAATCCCAATAAGGCCTAGTCACACTCTGAGTTGGAAGGTCAGAAGGCAATATCACTTAAAATTAAACGCGCTTTTAGGCTGTATTTGTTGTATCCCGCAATATTTATAACTGCAATCTATAACGGGATATTTACCATGTACCTATGTTTGTTTTATTGAGCACCCGATATTTTGTCACTGTCGCAAGCGCCATGTTCACGGAGTAAACTGACGTGCCGCGAGTTTTTAGGTGTGATCTACCCATACACCATAATGATCTACCCTCTTACGGGTTCGCTTATTTTGTGTGTTATCACTGGCACTACTACCGTCTACCGCTTTCTCACTTGAAACTCGATCACTTTCAAGACACACCACACTTACTGTATCAACCCGTGCATTTCTTACCGGAACAGGCTCTTTTCGATTTTTGAACTTCCGGATCAGTGGTATACCAGACCTTCGAAACATGAAAACCATATTCTCGGTTAAAGTTTTTATATTTAAGGATTTCAATTGCTTCCTTGACCATCCAAGAATACACAACCATACATAGTAAAGTAAATATCCCGTTTTAGATTGTAGTTATAATGCAAATAACCATGTTAGTTTAAAATTGTATATTATGCAATATTTATTTTGATTTTAGCTATAAATATAATTGTTTAATCTGCTAGGTAAAAACAAATTTCAATAACTTATATATATATATTAATAAATGGCTGCTTAATTAATCTTAATTCTGAAGTAGTTTAGAGTACACGGCTAGCTAGGAACTTCTAGAACGGAGAGAAAGCACGAAACACGTCTGCTTGGTAACAACCATTTATTACAAGAGAGCGATGACATGAGGGTATACCTTAATATAAGTGGCGCGAATCAATTCTACCCTCATTCTTTAATACATACATTACAAATTCATAACAAGTTCCAGCAAATAAAATCTGCAGCTGATCGTAATATATCGATATTACAAACATAGAAGGTTACGTATCTGTAACTTTTATTATCTACATTAATTAGTACACACGCGTTCAAAATTGCATGGGCTATTTATGAATGAATTCATTCATAAACTGCCCATGTAATTTTGAACGCGATAGTAGGTACGTATAACAAAAAAAACGCAATAAAGCAATCCCCGACACTCATTATAATTTTATCTTTTGATTTTCATAGCACGTCGGTATGAAAAATTAAATTCAAATATTTGAATTACGCTATTTCGTTTAAATTATTCATATTGGGCAGATACAGATCCTTGTTTAGGTAAATTTATGGTAATTAATTTTTTTCGCCGTTTCTTCTACTTATGCTTAGCTTTGGTGGAATAAATTTCGTAATACCGCGAATTATTTAACATAAAGATTGGTGAGAAGAATTCAAATGGCGATAATTTTTAATACAGTTTTATAAAATTTGCACGAATATTAAGGGTTTCTAATCATTTATTTGAAAGAAAGAAAAGAAAGAGAGAAATAAATTTATTTCCGACGATCACAATAAACACACATAAAACAAAACAATATAAAAAAGTAAGTTGTGTGTACATCACAAAATGGACCCAACTCAGCATATTTCCAGCATATTGCTCAGCATACTTGGTTTTTATTCTACATGAACATACCTGGGTTAACACGGGGCATGGTCTAGGAATTTGATATCTTTAAAAATATGTCGATATAATTAAATTAATACATCTGCTCGTTGAACATTCTCGATTACTATAGGCACTATCACGTTCAAAATAGCATGGGCAGTTTATGAATTAATTCATTTATCCCATGCACTTTTGAACGCGTGTGTACCTACATATTACGTTCGATGTCATATCTGGGCTAGTACCACGAAAATCGAACGATTGCGGATTTGTATCTCTATCTCTATCACACTTGCATATAAGAGTGACAAAGAGGTTTTTCCGTCAATGCCAATTTTCGATGTTCGTGGTAGGCATGCTGATACCTAACCTCTTCACTACATAGTATAAAACAAAGTCGCTTCCCGCTGTCTGTATGTATGTATGCTTAATCTTTAAAGCTACGCAACGGATTTTGATGCGGTTTTTTTTTATATTCAAGAGGAAGGTTTATATGTAGGTATAATAATAACCCTTGCGAAGCCGGGTGGGTCGCTAGTAAGATAATAAAATTATTATTTTGATTTTAAATACACTTTTCAATTTGTCGATAAAATATTATTTATGGATAAAATATTTTGCTACATCATTTTCGTATATATGCCCCGAGTTATCCCTAGGTATTTACATGAATGTGTTTTCATCTTTAACTTTCCTTGTTCTATGGCCAAATGTTTCATAATATGAATGTCTTTATAAGGCTTGACTATTTTGATTTTTGAAAAAAATATTGAATATTTTAATTACGCCACTCAATCAAGCTAAAAGTTTCCTGCTCAATAATAAATTTCCACTAAGAATCACTTTGCAGCAAAAATTCTCGGAGCCGACACAAATTTCACTTAACCAGGCTTACGGCTCAGTTTATGGGTCGCGCCGCGGCCATAAAAATAACAATACATCCTACACTAACGTATTGTTAGGTATATCGGTGCCATAATAAAGTTATGTTTTCGGTGTACGCAAAACCCTATATTACCTACTAAGGGAGTAAAGTCTCAATAACTCTATGCATTTCCGTCTTTTCGTTCTGCAGCGTTTAAGGCTTACAAACGAGAGGGGGAAATGGTGGGAAAAGTTCCTGGTATTTATAGGCTTTTATTATGATCGTTGGTTTTAGTAGGTTTATTGTATACCTCGGGGTAATCTTCGGACATAGATGTTTGATTAGACAATTTAGGTCGTGTCCTCACAAGCACACTTTGAAAAAGGATCTTGTATTATAATCCATCTAAATATATAAGAACATCTTCTTTTAATTATGTCAATAGAAGCCAAAAATGTTCTATGAATTTTTGTGAAATTTGGCAAAAAAATATTTTTTTTGAGTTGTTTTTTTTTCTGTTTTGAATACTTCGGTACATAAAAAGTAAATTCCATTGGTAAAACCATCACCTAAAATTAACAAAAAGGTTTTTTTTTAATTTCCGGATAGTCTCTCGATTTTTTATTTTTTATTTTGATGTCAGTCAATAGGTATGTCCAGGCTAGACACTAAAGTGGCAACACCGCATTCAAAAATCTGTTTTGTCCCAACTAATGACAAAAATATGATTTCGAAAAACATTTAATTATTTCTGAAACTAGACCTAATTCAGAAAATTTTATACGGCATTTTAGTTTCTAAATATTATTACGAATGCACCGTTAAAGTCTCTCGCAATGCTCACGAGCACCTTGTATGAATAAGGATGGAAAGGCTTATTATATTCGTCGAATGTCGATAACTTCCACAAAAGAGTTTATAGTAGGTCATTCAACCCCAAAAAGGGTATACTCGTAAAATACTAACTACTAACTAGTTAGTATCGAAGTTTAACTTATACAATGACTAGAATTAACTGGAATAGACCCTAAACTATTGCCACCAAATGGTCTCGAGTCAACATGGTGCTGATCAAAGTAGCCAATGCTAGGGCCTATTTGTCGAATGCTTATAGCTTCTATTACAAGTGAAAATTCCTGTCTAATAAAAGAAGTTACACTGAGACCTGTTTTGTATTACAAGTTACATTTTAAATTACCTACACAATTTAAATCTACATTTTCCTCCAATCTATAAAATATATAAACAGTAATACCCAGGTTCGCTAAAATAGAAATATATACATAGGTAAATTAAATAAAGTAACACTTATCTTCCTATCACTACGTCCATCTACAACCCTCACTATGAGAACAGCCTATTAAGTCAGACCTCAAATTTATGAGACAATACACCGAACAAAGACTTAGCCTTTCAGAGGCGTCACAAGATTCGTATCTACCCTTCCATTAATTAATTTAAGGTGCCTATCTGCTTCACAGTCCAGTGCCGTCTATTGTCCATGGACCTATCGTGCCCTGCAGGCTGAGAACGGGTTGCATAGATTATGGGAATACAGACGCAACAACATTATTTTTCAAAATCACGTTTGTATTTTTTTACGTGGCTTCCTCGCACAATGTATCAGCATTGCGATACAACGAGAAAATGCCGCCAACATCCTACGTACAATGCCTCAAGGACATATTTTAGATTTAAGGTAGGTACAGGTAGGTAGCTAGGTATGTTACACTTACTGTATATATTTTGAAAATAAATATTCAGTATTATTTTTTTACGGTAAAAACGTATTAAGTAAGTAGGTCAAACATATGCTATAAATTTCACGCAAGAAATATAGGTAAGTAGGTAACTATTTATATATTTTTTGCTTCTCAAGTAACCCTGAAATTCTACATGATGCTACCTATATCTTAGTTATGCTCTACTGTAAATATTTTTGTATAGAATTGAAAGTAAAAATTATATTTTTAAATAAAAGTTATTTCCAATAATCGAAAACGAAAAGAAACATACTTACTCGTACTGCATTTAATGATACGTGTTTTAGGCAGTAGCATATTGTAAATTTTCTTCAACGATGACATTTGTCAACAATCAAAATGTTATAAGTGACATAAATAAAAACGATAATCTTTGAGGATTTATTAAGTCATGATCATGACATGACTTTGGTTGTGTCTGCTAGTAATAATATGTAATTTAATTACTGTAATGTAATTTGTTAATTTTTTACTACCTAACCACTGCACCAATTGTTATGATACTTTGTGTACTAGCTCTAAACACACCTAAACGCATATACATTATAAGTTTCGGCTTTGTCCAATCTTGACACCCCTAATAGGTAGGTACTTATAGTCTTTGAAGCAATAAAAAAACTTGTGGAAATCGGTCCATCGTCAAGTACCTAATTGGTGAACATAATATGACTTACCGCAAAGCAACACGTACCTACGTATTATGGATGACTCACACTAGACCTGGCCGGGCAGATCTGTCAGTATCCATAGAAAACGTCACGTGACCTCCGGGGCTCTGAGCTTTCACGTGATTCTTTCTATAGAAACGGACAGATCGTTCCGCCCCGTCCCGTCCCGTTCTAGTGTGAGTCATCCTTTATAAGCCCCCCATCTTTGGCTCCTTTATCTTTGCCTAATATTGACCCAACGTCATAATAGGTGTGATGTATGGCTAAAGGCTACGATGGCTGACCTCACCTTCCCCCGTGAATGGCCCCATGTTTAGTTTAATTATCTAGGTGTTTAGGCATATCACTACGCTCCGTGGTGCCATCACACATGACAACATTTCCACAGTCAACACTATTTCATCAGAAAGACGTCAACTGCTAGACAGAAATCTCAAATATTCAAAATACGCTCTAGCGTCACACGCATCCAATGGTTGAATAAGTTGGTACCATTTTCAAATACAGCGAAATGCATTGGTTGATACTCAAGATGGTGACCACAGCTATTGCTTTACCGATTTGAAAGAGGATGAAATTCCCTATTTCATTAAGTATTGAAGTTAGTCTCGCATAGATTTTTATAACCAAGCGAAAAAAAAAAGGTGAAATTTAAATGTTTAAGTGTTAAAATATCTAAAGACACTCAGGATTATACATAATATTATTATGTTGGTAATTTGTCAGTCTGTTTAGAAGTAAATTAAAGCATGTACATTACCACTATAAGGCCCACTTGCACCACCCGGGGATAGCCACATAACCCGGAGTTAAGTTTTTTTGTATGGGATTTGACAGCTCAAATCCGGGTTAGCGGCTAAGTGTGACAGAAAAATTTAAAGTATCATTTATTTATTGACCTGTAAAAGAGAGAGAGGACGACCCGTCCGGCAATGGAGAGACGACATCGTGGCAGTAGCCGGGAACCTCTGGACCCGTGGGCCCAGGACAGGGAAAACTGGCACAAATGGGAGGAGGCCTTCGTCCAATAATGGACGATTCCATAGTAATATAATTTAAAAAAAATAAGTTAGTACTAAGTATATATTTATCTTTTCATCTAAACCATAAATTTTTTTAAGTTAATGGAAATTAAGGCTTTTTTTTAAAAAAACGATGACTACACTAGGATGGGACGGGACGGGACGTAGCGGGCCGTGGCAGGACGATCTGCCAGTATCTATAGAAAACGTCACGTGACATCCGAGGGCTCCGAGCTATCACGTGACTCTTTCTATAGAAATTGACAAATCGTCCTGTTCCGCCCGTCCTGTCCCGTCCTTTTTCTAATAGTTTTGTTAAAGCACTACGTCTCCGCGCTTTTTAAAGGAAACCTACCTGTAGGTACACAATACAGCTTCAGCAATGCATGTAATTACGTATTTCCATATGAGACCACAGTAAAGGAGAAGAAAAGAACGCAATGCCATTACTAGAACCATTTTGTTAATGCATTTGCAAAGACCCCGGCTGAGGGATGCGGCGAAAAGCCTATTATACATATTAAAAGCTTTGTATAGTTGGAAAGGTGAATCGCATTTTACACTCGTAGGTTGTGAAATTGTGAAGGTTTTCGTGTTGCGACTGTACTATCACAATAGAGTACTGTACAGTCAATCAATAGGAACCTAGGCCACTCTAGAACCATGTCAAAATGATAAGTAAGAGATTTCTTGCAATGTGATTTAAAGCGTCACTATGACATATACCTACACAGGCTTGGGGTTCCAATTAGTTGACTGTACATGTCATGTAAGTAAAACAAAATTATTGTCACATATCTGTTAAGTTGTTTCTTTAAAGTTTACCGTTCTAAGTTTCTATAGCGAATTTGAAACCTGACATTATAATGGATACTAAAGTTATATGGCTCTTCGAAATTGCAGTTTTGTGTGTTTTTATGTTACATTACGGTCACGACAACGCCATCAGCATTGCATCGAACCTTTTTTTCTTAGGGCCTTTACCATGACGTCGTAACGCGAGTTGATGTACTAGACTGAGTCGCTTCCATGCAACTGAAGGCCTAGTATAAAAGTTGTACGACATTAACTCCTCGACCGCGTTAGCGTATCGAGGGGTCAAAATATGAAAGTTGCCGGATGATTAAATAAACGGCAAACATAATTTGAACTCCCGATACGCTAACGCGGTCGAGGAGTTAGTGTCGTACAATTTTTATACTAGGCCTTCTGAGCCTAAACTGAATCTAATCTGAATCGCGTTAAGACGTGATGGTAAGATCCCAGAACAGATAGCGATTGTACCATAAAAGGGGCATCACTATTTTAACGCGTTATTTGCCTTTGGATGCAAAAGAAAACTCAAAGAATCGCAGCTGCATACTCTACATAAGTACCACATAAACACCGAAGAATTCTTCGCCTTTGATAGTGAGATAAAACAGAAGACGCCTTGATTTTTCACGATGCAAAACGATTTTCACGCTCCAAAAACTGCTTGCTTAAAAATAGGAGCTAAAAAACATTTTGTATAGCGCAAACGCTTTTTGCAGCGGCGGTGGTTGAGAGGTGCTTCAATATTGAATGTTGGTCGGCTCCATGTAGGTTAGTGGTACTAACATCTGATACCGCTATGTAAATAGGCTAGTGTTTTTTTAAGTATACTTGGCAGTATTTCTGTATAAAACATACAATACTTTTTTTTACTCCAGTACTTGGAGCTGTCAATTAAATGACTGACAGCGATATATTAAAAAGCTTCTTTTAACGTCCAGAATACATGGTTAAAATCTTTCGGGTTATTAACGGTCACGGTGTATACATGTGGTCGGGTTCTTTACAAAATAGTACATTACTGCAGAGGCCGTGAAGTAAGAGATTGAAGGACGAGTTTGTGGTAGACGGCCGAGGCGTAGACGAGGCCGGATTAAACAAGTCCTGCAATCTCTCTTCCGGCCGAGGCTTGTATAGTGCTTTTCTCAAACATTGTGAGGAAATATAAACATTAAAATAACTACTAGGTTACTAGTTAATAAGCAAAAAAATTGTTTTGCCACATTTTTTTTATTTTTTAAAGATTCCATTTCAATGATCTATTCGAGCACCATGTTTAACCGCACATAAAGATACATAAAACCATAGAATTTGTTTTTTTAATGTCGAAAGTATCTAGTGGTCATTGGCTGTATGTAATTTTTCCTTTGTCAGTTTAGTGTTAGTACGCAAATTAAAAAAGTTAGAGCAGCGTACAATAATGTTTCGTTCATACTTACGCCATACATTACTTCACGGCCGCCGCGGCGCCGCCGGCCAAGAAGTAAATGGGGGGAGCCGTAAACAAGAAACTTCATGTCTTCATTTCTTGACATAAATGCATTCATTTACGATCATGTTTGGGAACAAAAATTTTTTTAACATGAATATGGTCAGCCGCACCCGTAGGTAATATAAAACGGTCTACATTTTATATTTCTTTCCAGAAATATTTTATCATATATTTTTTTTAATGCTGAGTAACTCGCTGTATACCAAGTTCTCTCCGGTATCTCAATATTGAGCGATTTAGAAGCTCTTTAAAAACTTTAAGTTTATTAAGAGCTTCAAGAACATTTAGGTCAGGTTTTTACATCCAGCTCAAAATTGGTAGCACATTTTTCGTTCTAAAATCTTATAAAAAGTGATATGTGCACGGATACAGTTTTAATGTAAAGTTTTTTCAATTTCTTCAAACAAACTGTAATTTAATTAAAATAAGCATATAATTACTATTGAGGTTAACTGGAAGAGATCCCTTAAAGGGATAAATAAATTCGCCTTGGTTATATCAAATTGTTTCAGTTACTGTATTTCTTGTGTTAATGTACAATAAAGCTTAAACATACACACTTAATTAAAAAATTTAAAACCCCGACAACAATGTCATTGAAATAACGACTAAAATCTTACATATAGCCGGTTTAGTAATATAGTTTAAGTATTAGCTGAAATCCTAAGATTAGTACCAGATTGCGATGAATACCTTGAAAACAGTTGCTCCTACAACCACCAAACATGGAAAAGAACCATTCCGATAAACAACTCAATCCAGCCTTTCATTCGATTCTTAAAAACCCGCACTCAAATGGGTTGTTGAAGACAGAGCTAAATAAATATGTTTGAGACAATCTTACATAAGTAAATCAAACTGGCCCAAACTAAGCAATGCTTGTACTATAAGTGCTGGGCGACGATACACATACTTAGATAGATAAATAAATACTTAGTATATACATAGAAACCGTCTATAACTCATGAACAAAATATTCGTGACAAGCACATAAATAAATGCCATCACCAGGATCCGGACCAGCTTCGTAGGCAGTTCACTACTAACTATAAACTTATCTTTTTTCCCCGGAGGTTAAATAATGAAAAGTGCTTAATAGTTTAGTTTTATGACGAGGACAGTTACCCTATTTTAAGACTCTAAAACATAATAGCCATTCCAGATATTGGTACTATATCACGAAATAATAATTCATTATAACGGCCCGATAGCACTTTTGAAAATGTACGTTGCCACGTTGTGTACACCTGTTTTCCTGTGAAACATGGCCATTGGAATTTTTATATGGCCGAGGATTTATTTCTATGTCCCTGGACAGAACAGAATGAATGGCTATCCTGTATCATCCATGGTTGTATGGTTTAGAACATTTAAATTTACGTTCGGACACCGGAACTGGTATAAAGCCTTGGTTAAGTACGTTTTCAAATTTCAATGCCGAGCAAAATTCGACAAAAATTTTATGATCCCGTATTAACTATTGTATAATATGAATAATATACATATGTAACAGTCTCACTAAGCTATTATACTGAGACTCAAAAATAACAAGCAATTCTTATTTGTAGTCACTTAGATATCTATGTTTTAGAGCGTTGGTGGCCCAGAAATAACAGCGTGCGACTTTCAATCCGAAGGTCACAGGTTCCAACCCCGACTCCTCCTGAGTTTTCCGGAACTTATGTACGAAATATCATTTGATATTTAAGAATCCTCCTGAGTTTTCCGGAACTTATGTACGAAATATCATTTGGTATTTGAGGTGAAGGAAAACATCGCGAGGAACCTAAACCTAATAAGGCCTAGTTTACGCTCTGGGTTTTTAGGTCAGATGGCAGTTGCTTTCGTAAATAAGGCGCCTACGTTAAAACTTGGGAATGCTAAAGCGGACCCCAGGTTCCCTGAGCCGTAGCGTAAACCAAAAAAACACTAGGAAGAAGAAGATATATCTCGGCTTTGTTTTGTATTTCTATTTAACTCTAGTGTCAAAGGTTTGAGAGTGGTGATCGTGTACTGGAAGATGCAGCGTCATAAGGCCTCCAACAACGTGGACGTACTATCTGTTCAAGATATTGGGAAACCGTTAATGGATACGGAAAGGATGAGTAATCAAACAAATCGGTTTTTAGTAGATAAGTAGGTACGAGTGTAACGGACACTTTCAGAAAAAAGTGCACATTTTTAATGGAAATGGGTCTTCAATTTTCCATACAAAAAAAAATGTCAGTTTTGTAACTCCCCATACGAAACGCATGAAAAAATGCGTTACAAAGCTGACCAAAAAAAACGGGACACTCTTTTTCTTTGTTTAAATCAATAGTGCTCGTGATACTGGTTATAAAAAACCCGAAACTTCCTATATTCTCAAAAAAAACCAAAAAGGTACCCTATTTTTGAAAATGCCCTACTAATAATTACCACGGACCACGGAGCCATTTGGACCACGGAGTATGTCCTTAAACTGCGACCAATCTTGCGGTGGTAGGTTCTGCAAGGGACCGACTGGTTTGCTACCGCCCTCCTGCCGGAGTTAGACGCCAAGTAGCCTTGCTGCGTTCCGTCTATGCGCAGGAGTACCAGTGCCTTTGGGGGATGTTTGAGTGTCAGTTGTGTTGCCTGTTGCCGGTTTTTGGATCCTTGAGTGACGTCAGACCGGGTGGCTCACGCCGGAGGGTAGCGGGATCCGAGGCACGGTCTTGCCGGTGGCCGACCGCAGGAAGTTGGGGGCCCAATTGTGCGACAGCCACGTGCATGAGGCTGCCCCGCCACCTAGCGAAAAATCCTGGAATAGCTCCACCGTGCCAGTTGGCGACTGGACGGGAGGACCCGGTGGGCTATTTCAGGGGGGCTCGGGCGTCCCCGCAGTCTCCGAGTGAGCTCCTCATTGTCCAGATTAGCTCAAGTGATCCAATTGGTGAACGCAGCACCTCGACATTCATTCTTAGCCCCTCCCACTCTATCAAACTAATGAAAACTCAAAGAAAAAGGAATAGATTTAAACACCGGCGGCACTTCCTCCCAATGAAAGTGCACCTCACCAACATCAGGGGGTTGCACTCAAATATCGATCCGGTCCACCACCATCTGGAAACCGAAAAGCCGCACCTATTCTTTTTGACGGAGACGCAAATCAAAACCCCAGCGGACGCGGCGTACCTCAACTACCCAGGCTACTCACTGGAACATAAGTTCAAAGTACATGCTGGGGTCTGTGTGTACGTCCGCGACGACATTTGCTGCAAGCGTCTCCGTTGCTTTGAGGTTGCCGGGTTTTCCACTTTGTGGATTATGGTTGACACAGGCTCAGAGAAAACTCTGTATGCCTGTGTCTACCGCTCGCACAGCGGAAACCAGGAGACAACTAGGCTCTTTGACTACCTCACTGAGATGGCAGATAAAGCCCAACAACGGTACCCTTCGGCCCAACTCGTGTTTCTCGGGGACTTTAACGCCCACCACGAGGAGTGGCTTTACCCGTACGAGAGGACTTGCCACGCTGGGAGGGAGGCGCGCAAGTTTGCCGTATCGCTAAATCTCACCCAGCTGGTAAATGTTGCGACGAGGGTACCGGATGTTGCTGACCATACACCCAATTGCCTAGACCTCCTCCTGACAACTGATCCGGACAGGCACTCGGTTTCGGTCTCAGCTCCGCTGGGGTCGTCCGACCACTGTCTAGTGAAATCCGTGTCGATCCACTCTCCTCCTGATCTCTGCCCTAGGGGCACAAGAAGAGTATGGCGATACGAGTCAGCGGACTGGGATGAGATGCGGCATTTCTTTGCATCTTTCCCATGGCAGCAGGTCTGTTTTTCATCGTGTGACCCCTCGTCTTCTGCCGAGGCTGTTGCGGATGTGATTCGGCAGGGAATGGAGTATTTTATTCCGTTCTCCGACCTATCGCTCGATCACAAGCCCCAAGCATGGTACAATTCGGATTGCGCTCGGGCCGAGGCCCTTAAACAGTCTGCATACCAGGCTTGGGTACTAGCCCGCGACACTAAAGCTGGAGCACAGAGGGTTCGCGCGAAGAAGAGAACTTTTAATTCAGCCGCCAGGTCCTGCAAACGGGTGCTTCAAAAGGCTCGATTCGACCACGTCAGTCGTATAGGGGCCGAACTCGCCTCCTACCCTCCTGGTAGTAAGCGGTTCTGGTCCCTGTCGAAGGCAGTTGAATCCAACTTCTGCCGTCCCACACTGCCACCTCTGCTGAAACCTGATGGTACGCTGGCCCACTCCGCGACGGAGAAAGCAAACTTGTTTGCTTCTCTTTTTGCGAGCAATTCGCGTCTGGACGCAGGCTCAAAGCTTCCGCCTACGCTACCTCAATGCAGTTCCTCCATGGAAGGAATTGCTATCCACCAAAAAGAGGTACGCCGAGCTCTGCAGAATCTTGACGTGAATAAGGCCAGTGGACCAGACGGTATACCTGCACGTGTACTTAAGCAATGTGCGCCTGAATTGTCTCCTGTACTGACACGCCTGTTCCGCCTCTCTCTCCAAACTAGAACGGTGCCAAAATCCTGGAAGCTTGCAAATGTACAGCCAGTTCCCAAGAAGGGTAGTCGTGCTGATCCCTGCAACTACCGACCAATCGCCATAACCTCCATGCTCTGTAAAGTCATGGAAAGGGTACTTAACGGCAAGTTGCTGGCATATCTCGAAGCGAACGATCTGCTCAGTGACCGTCAATATGGCTTTCGCCGCGGTCGGTCTACTGGAGATCTATTAACATATGTCACACACTGTTGCGGCGAGGCCATCGAGAGGAACGGTGAAGCGCTTGCTGTTTCACTGGACATCTCGAAGGCTTTTGATAGGGTTTGGCACGCAGGACTCCTTAGCAAGCTTCCTGCATACGGCATCCCTGCTGACTTTTGTATCTGGCTATCAGACTTTCTGAGTGAACGGTCGATCAGAGTAGTCATTGATGGCTGCTCCTCAGACCTCATGGCTATTGATGCCGGTGTTCCTCAGGGGTCTGTTCTCTCAGCAACCCTTTTCCTGCTCCACATTAACGACATGCTGCAACCCAGCATTGTTAGTTATGCAGACGACAGTACGGTTGTTGAGAGATATATGGCTGGTGCAGGAGACAGCAGGGATGATATACGTTCACAGAGAGAGGCCATGGTTGAGCGAGCGAACTCGACCCTTAGTCTCGTTTCCCAGTGGGGGGTTGACAACCTGGTCGAGTTCAATGCCACCAAGACGCAAGCGTGTCTGTTTTCCGCAAAACGGAGTCCTTTTATCATGACTCCTACTTTCCGAGGTGCATCTGTACCTATTACCGACAGCCTGGAACTCCTCGGCATGGAGTTGAGTTCGGTCCTCAACTTCGGCTCCTTCATTGAGTCAAAAGCACAAATTGCGGCCAAAAAGCTGGGCATCCTAAACAAGGTGAAGCGATACTTCACACCTGGACAGCTTCTAACTCTTTACAAAGCTCAAGTCCGATCGTGTATGGAGTATTGCAGCCACCTGTGGGACAGCTCAGCTAAGTATCAGCTTGCCACTTTGGACTCAGTGGATCGCAGAGCCAGGAGATTAATTGGCGACAAGATGCTAACGGCCAAGCTGCAGTCTTTGGCCCATCGGCGGAAAGTTGCCAGTCTGTCGGTATTCTACAGGTTGCACTTCGGGGAGTGTGCGCAAGAGCTTCATGAGCTTATTCCACCGTCCCCATTCTACCATCGGACTTCTAGACGCACGGCCGGACTCCACCCTTACTTGGTAGACATTCCACTAATTCGCACGAAGCGCTTTGCTTCTTCTTTTCTTATGCGCTCTGCCAAGGAGTGGAATTCTCTGCCGGCGTCTATATTTCCGTGCACATATAACCCGACAGCCTTCAAATCAAAGGTGAACAGGCACCTTCTGGGCGAGCTCGCTCCATCGTAGGCCACGTCTTTGCTTTCGGCTAGTCTGTGGCCAAGAGTAAGCCCATTTGTTATAAAAAAAAAAAAAAAAAAAAAAAAAAAGTATTAGTCAAATCAGACGGCGGAGCTTGGAATTATCAAAGTATGTGAAGTTCCACATGCCACCCCTAGTCAAATTAGTAGTATTTCGGAAGAAAATGCTTAGAGCACCTAAGAAAACAGCGAAATCACCATACATGTGCCTTAGAAAATTGAGGAGTTCCCTTGATTCCTCATGGATCCCATCATCGGATCAGTTCCACATTTCTATGGGACCAAATTGGAGATAACTCCTTTTGAACAAAAAAATCACCTATATAACAGAACTCGGAGTAGGTAATCGGTGAACATACATAAAAAAAAACATTTGAGCATATAACAGACTCCGTCGAATTCTCGAATATGATTAAAAATATGCGTATGTCTAATGATGTTACTGAACTTTGTTTGCAATTAGTTACGTTCATTAGCTTTGATACCAAAGTTTGTGAGTTTGGAAGGAATTATTAGTGCAAAATCTTTGAACCTAAGTTTGTTTTTCTGTTCGAATTCAAGTAATTCAAATATCAGTTCGAAACTAAATTAAATATATATTTACAAGTACGTCAGATTAAATATTCCAACCGAACCATAAATCACCCAAATGTAGCCTAAACCTTTCAAGTATGGTTTGAACCAAGCTTTAAAGGATGTAACAAGAATTTTTAGTCACTATGCGCGTCATGTTTGTTATTACCTACGCGGCAAGAAGAAGCTCTGTACGCACGGTTGTTGACCCTTGATGATAGCATCCTAAGATATCCGAAACATGTCGCGCATAGTGACTAAAAATACCGTGTTACCCGTAATTTTATTATGACTTAGTAAAAGGGCGTCTATGAGTCGTAAGTGCTGCGAAGATACTCCCTTTTGCTAGTTATGGTCATGGTATCTACTAAACTCCTTCTACGTTCGTTTATTGTGACGGACGGTTAGCTACGGAACCCTACACTGAGCGCGGCACGACATGCTCTTGGCTTTGTCTAACTTGGTTCTGCTCCGCTTGAATTCAACACATAGACATATTGTTGCTTACTGCAATAGTTGCAATAGTAGGTACCTATACACCGTGCTTTTGTTATTTCCGTTAAATTTGACATGTTGCTGCGTACGTTAATAGAAGGTGCTTGATATATCGCTTTTTGTCGAATTCGGAAAAAAACCTGTTTTTTGTCTTTCATACAAAATAAATGAGTTACATTGTAAAAGGTCCGTAAGAGTTACACGAAAGTGAGTGTCAAGTATGACAAAGCTGAAACTTTAGACATGACAGCACATACCAAAACACAGCGCAGTACGTACCTAGTGTATGGTTTAGTAACCCTTTACACTGATTCAGCTAATAAATTTATTTCTTGAATATCTCAGAAACTGTAATAGTTAAGACGCTAGTTTCTTAGTGAAATTGACTCGATTTAACCTGATGAATCACCCCTTAAAGTTAACGGTAATTAACAAATACAGGGTGTATATAAATAAATGCAGTTATTAAATACCTACCCAGTTTTTCTAGATGTTTCTATTTCATTATCTTATGTAGGTAGATCTGTAGAATGCCAAGTCAATCGATCAAATTTTTAAAAACACTGAACGACTTAATAACATTAACAAGATTTAGGAGAAATATTAATCCATACGCACACGACAGATAGGTTTGTGATTTCATATAAAGCAGCGTGCAAACGAGGGTTCGAAAGCCAGCAGGCAACAAAATAAATCTCCCGTGTGCATATATACTGTCAGCGTTGAAATTGAAAAGAGCGGGAACATAAAAATAATAAAAATATTGACCGGTGATGGCGCAGTTCAAATATAAACAATTATTTTTACCTGAGTTTTTACACCAATGTTTAAAGCCACAGTTAAGCAGACTGAATTTTTTAAATCCCAAATCCCAATTTAGTGTAAGTTTTTAATTTTGTGATGTATGTGATACACTCAAATCAACCCTCATACGTATAAGACAACTCGCGGTCACAAATAAACGTAGATTGCAAATGGAATAAGCAGTCGCGCTGCCATACTAAATTAGTATGGGACTGTATATCGGTGCGCGACTTCTTATTTCAGTTGCATCTACGTTTATGACCAGAGGCTTTACCATGGCGTCTTAACTCCATTCAGTTGATGACCTAAACTGATTCGCTTTCATACAACTGAGCCTAAACTGAACCCTAACTGACAAGGAAGGGTACCTACCAACTGTCCGGCTCCGATTTGATTGATTTTTATATATGTTATAAAGTAGTCAAAAATAGCTGACACGTTTTTTTTTTAGCTACCCAATTTCAACCTGTTGGGAGAAATGGTCCTTGAGGGAGAATTGGTCCATCCAATAACTTGTCCCGTACTTACTAAAACTAGCCGCCAAGAAATCTTTCTTTGGCGTTATACGAGTACAGTAACTTGGCTGGCTAACATTCCATAACTACCTTTTTTCTAGAAAATTTATATTATTTCCTTTTCTCTTTGTAACGAGCTCCTTTTGAAGTGGATGCCCCGCGTCGCCCGTGTAATACTTTTAGTAAAAGATTTCTTTTGACTGGCCAAAGAATTATGGTTAAAAATAGATTAAAATAAACCCCTTGTAAGATATTGGTCGAGAAATTCTTTGAGAGAAAGCGGGCGCTGGTAAATTTGTCAAAGAGGCTTCGCTAAGACAAGTTATCGTTTGTTCTATTGGATATGTGCGAAGTACGGAACAATATAGCAACTCGAGAGCAAAAGTTTCGGGTCACTAACATATTTTTGAATTCACCTACGGTGCGAGTTGCCGGCGGGCCAGTTCTGTGTTCTAAGTGAACGCTGCTCAGGTTGTATGGGCAACCTGAGCAGGGCCTATACCACGAAAATCGAATGATTGCAGATTTGTATCGCCCATCTTTGTCACACTTGCATATTGGAGTGACAAAGAGGTTTTCCCGTCAATGCCAATTTTCGATGTTCGTAGTAGGCGTGAGGCGTTCACTCAGTACACTCCCATACGTTTTCATTTGTTCGCCCATGCCCCGAAGGACACACCGCTCGAGTGGACACTGAATTTGCACACTAAGAAAGCCCTGAGGTCCGCTCGGCAATAGTAGTGTTTATAAAGCGACTGCCGTTCTGCCTTTCACCCCAGAAGTAACCCTAGCCTTATTGGAGTTTGGTCCGTATTCCGCGCAATGATTTTCCTTTTAATAACGTCAATAATGTTTCTTTGCTATTCAGCAAAACGTGCAAGTCAATCAGTGCCTTACGCCTTTCACCGAAAACACAATTAAGGATGACTCACGCTAGAACGGGACCGGCCGGGACGGGACGGGATGGGACGGAATGGGACGGGATGGGACGGGACGGTGTGGGACGGGAAAATCTGTCAATTTACAGGGTTCAAAACTATCTCGCGATTCTTTCTATAGAAATTGACAGATTCTCCCGTCCCGCCCCATCCCGTCCAGTGCTAGTGTGAGTCATCCTTTATTCATACTTTGCGTAATGAACATCAGCCAAAATGTATGAAATAACCAAAATTATCTTTCGATTTCTGTATTGGTCTAATAATAAAAGTTATTCGGTATCACCTTACTACTATACTATGCAGAGTATGAGCAGTGATACCTAATAGTGTCATGGTGTATAAAATTATATTTCAGACACAAGTTCCGAGAAAGTAATAAATCAAATCGCTCGCCTTTTACATTTATGCAGATCGAGAGACGTGTTAAGAGAAATCTGGGCCTTAGATTAAATTTGAAAGTAAAATACATATAATATTTGGCAACCTATGCACACATTATCACAGTGAGAGTCTGAAAATACCTGTAGGAATTCAGTAAGTCCCATGCAACTAACATTTTGTCTAGACAGTAAAAGCATAAAGTAAAGTGGAAATATCAATACGCCACTAGATGCATCACTTCTTTACTAAGACAAAGTCGTATCTGTCTATAAGCGTCATATAAGTTACGTCTTTGTTTTACCAACGGTACAGCCTCAAGGGTGCTGGCACGTCCGCATAACTCGATTAGACTGCACCTATAGGTGGAATCGATAACTGGAGATATGGCACATACGGTAGACAATACAAATGGGGCGTCAATGGAATACCTATACAGACAGTGAAGTCAAAAGGATACGTACAATAGTAGTTGATCAACGCGGATATGATGTAGTGAAATTACAATGTGATAATCAAAGGTTATTGTTAAAGAACTTACGAGTAAATCGACTTAAACACACCCAGAGTTTGAAAAAATGTAAATGAAATATTATATTCTTCCGACAGATGAAGAGATAAAATTTAATGAAGAGTTAAAAAAGTTGACAGTGCGTTTGTGAGTCCAGAGCAAGCGCCCATAAGTAGCAATGGCCGGGCCTATCAGGAGGGACGCAGGAGCGTTTGGTAACCCATTGAAGTTGCAAGTGTCCTTGACCGCTTACCAAGTGAGCTGGAAATTTGTCTGCCACCGGTATTATATTTAAAAAAAACCTAGTTTCTTCACGTGAGATTATTGCTCCTAACAAATACGACACTACGCAAGCGTTGCACAATCTGCATCCCGAAGGTTTTGACATATTTGAAAAATGAATATAGGTACATAATTACTGACAAGTTGACTGACAGTTATGTCATAAATAAAATACTGTTCCCGACTAGTATCTACAATCCGGCCATGTTCAAATGTATTTCCATTCAACGCTAATTACGACTCAAAAATAAAAGCAAAATTGAAGATATGGCGGAAAAAGACGTCAATACGATATTCCGTCAATGCAATATCGACAGCAATAGTATTTTATACAATCGTGATATAATGAAGAGTTTTTCAGTCGAGTACCGCGTTTAGGCCACGAAGCTTGCCTGAGTGGCCTAAGTAAGATACGAGATTGAAAAACTTAATTATATTACGATTGTATACAATACTTTTTCTACGAGTCATCATCATAATCATCTATGGAGGAACAATTTCATCATTCAATTTCATTGACTTAACACGGATGTAACACATAAATATGTAATGGCGCGCGGGGGGCGCGGTCAGGGCAGCCGCGGGGGGCGCGGTCGGCGCAGGCGCGGGGCGCGCGCTCGTCAAAGTCTCAGGCGGCATCGCAAATAAGTATAGAATTGTATGAAGTTCTATTATAGTTGCCTACAGCGTATCGAAATGAGATATTATAGTTGAGTTGGACTGTCGGCGAGTAGAAAAAAAAGTTTTTTTTTCTACTCGCCGACTTTAATCTGTCAACACAGACAAGATAACCTAAAGACGTAGCATAGCCGGGCGACCCCCTCTGTCAAGCATACGGTGAATTCACTCCATATTAGAGACACGCCCCCATTGCTAACTTCAGTCTGCGGCCGGCGTTCGTGCAGGTAATATTGTTGTATTACGGAGGTTTGAACGTGATTTACGACATGCAAAATGCATTATTGTTGCGTAAAATTGTGTGGCAAGAACACAAAAACATCTGGTGTGCAATAAGATGGTATTTCGTTTCACAGGTAAGCAGATTTTTCTAAATTTCAATTAAAATTAAAAATTGTTGAAGCGTGAAATCTAATGAACTCGTTGATGTCTTTTTACAAAGTCTCTTTCTAATACTTTGCTCGATGTATAACTCCTTCCTTGTCTAGCGTAACGAGCAACGTATGCCCCAATGCCGTCCGAACTAGAGATGTCCACAGTGTCTGTTTGTTTACTATCGATAAGGTAATTACGACTAAATTAAAAAGTCTCTATTCTCAATCGTAACCAGCAACATACTCCACGAGTCTATCCGAACTAGTGATATCCATAATGTCTGTTTGTTTACTTTGGATAAAATAATTACAGTAAAAATTAAATAGTCTTTATTCTTATATGAATTGAGGTTTTGTGTAAAGTGTTCTTAAGTATAATTTTAAATTTTTCCTCCGATTCTATTTTGATTGGTTTCCTGCTCCAAGCAGTGTCACATGTTATGCGTTATAGTTAGCGTTAATTTGTAACTAAAAGTTAATGACTGTACAAATAAAAGATTATTTTTTCTACTCGCCTACTTTTATCTGTCAATTACGAGTACATAGACAAAACTATAAGCTCATACTTTTCGATATTAGACAGTCCAACTCAACTATAATATCTCATTTCGATACGCTGTAGGCAACTATAATAGAACTTCATACAAATTCTATACTTATTTGCGATGCCGCCTGCGACTGTGCCGACCGCGCCCCCCGCGCGCAATTACATCTTTTTGTGTTACATCCGTGTTAAGTCAATGAAATTGAATGATGAAATTGTTCCTCCATAGATGATGATGATGATGACTCGTAGAAAAAGTATTGTATACAATCGTAACATAATTAAGTATTTCAATCTCGTACCTTAATTAGGCCACTCAGCAAGCTTCGTGGCCTAAACACGGTACTCGACTGAAAAACTCTTCATTATATCACGATTGTATAAAATACTATTTTGAAATGTGTTTTATTTATTACACCAGAAATGATATATTATGATATTTTCGTTGGTAAGTCGTTGACAATGATTTGATTGTGACAGCGATAGACGCTGTATTCATCGATACTTTTATCGATATTCCGAAGTCACTCGCGGCCAGCGGACATTTTTGGTTCACGCCTCCTTGACCTTGAAACGACTAATCACAGCACAGTAAGTGCATGTTACGCCGCCCGCACCCCTGCATTTTTGGCAGCGTCGGTTTGAATGAAATAATTGTATAAAGCTACGTCTTTAGGTTATCTTGTCTGTGTCTGTCAATTACGAGTACATAGACAAAACTATAAGCTCATACTTTTCGATATTAGACAGTCCAACTCAACTATAATATCTCATTTCGATACGCTGTAGGCAACTATAATAGAACTTCATACAAATTCTAAACTTATTTGCGATGCCGCCTGAGACTTTGCCGAGCGCGCGCCCCGCGCGCAATTACATATTTTTGTGTTACATCCGTGTTAAGTCAATGAAATTGAATGATGAAATTGTTCCTCCATAGAGGATGATGATGATGACTCGTAGAAAAAGTATTGTATACAATCGTAATATAATTAAGCTTTTCAATCTCGTACTTTACTTAGGCCACTCAGCAAGCTTCGTGGCCTAAACACGGTACTCGACTGTAAAACTCTTCATTATATCACGATTGTATAAAATACTATTTCCCAACTCGTGAAAATCCATTGCTTATAAAAACATACCTTGAAAAATATAGCTTTTACTCGTATTGCGTACTATAATTATTTATGTCGAAAGCAACTAAAAATATTAAAAATATCTATATATATAAAAGAAAGTCGTGTTAGTTACACTTCGTGTTAGTGAACCGATTTGGCTGAAAATTGGTAGGGAGGTAGCTAAGAACTCGGAGAAGGACATAGGATACTTTTTATCCCGTTCCCTTAGTTCCCGTGGGATGTGACATAAAACGTGGTATAACAAAACGCAACTGACATGGAATGGAACAAGACAACTCAGTCAAAATATAAGTCAGACTTCAACTTTTATCATCAATAAAAATACCATGCCGCGACCAAGACGATCAAATCTTTCTCGACAAAGCCGTAATGCAAGAGTAAATCGAAACATTGCGAATGAAAGCACTGAAGAAGAGCAAGAAATTGCACGTGAAGAGCGCCGCCTTAGTATGGCTCGACTTCGTGCTTCTCACTTACAAGAGCAAAGGGAAGCAGCCCGTGAAACGGCTCGGTTGGCAATGCGAAATCGTCGAGAACACCTCAGAGATCAACAGCTAGATAATTTACGAAGCACAAGAAGAAATTCATCAAATACTGATTTGAATGGGGCAGCGTTTCAATACGATTGCAGCATTGATTACTGCTTACATACTAGCGTTCGCATTGGGCCAATGGACGTTGTTTGCGAGTATTGTGGCGCATTAAAGTTTTCCGGAGAACCGCCAGGACTATGCTGCCTTAGTGGCAAAGTGAAATTGCCATTATTGACTCCGCCACCTGAGCCATTAAATTCATTGCTTCCCGACACTTGCCGACTTTGCTTAAACACCTGAATCCCGTCATTTTCTTGGAAACACCCAAAAATACAATAGTTGTTTTCAAATGACCTCATTTGGGGCAGACATTATTGAAGAACGAGGATTTAATCCGACATTCAAGGTATTTATATTTATTTAAATTTATTTATATTTATTTATTTATACTCATGATTATCACCTCAGATTGATTTTAGTATTACAGGACTTAATCGCGTGTAATTTATACAATACAGTAGCATAATAACATATTATATTTATTCCTGAAGTGTTTGTAAATCAGTAATAATGACTGTTTTTGATTTTGTAGATACAAGGACAGATTCACCATCGAATTGGATCATTGCAACCTCTCGATGATGGACAGCATACATTTTTACAAATATATTTCATGGGCAACACGGAGGAACAACTTGATCGACGTCAATAGATCAATACAGCACCGAAAAGAGCAATTCTTCAAGATCTTCAGCAACTGCTTCATGAACATCATGCGTTGGTCAGGCTGTTCAAGAGTGCATTGGAGCGCATGCCAAACGATGACTACAAAGTCGTGATCAGAGCGGATAAACGACCATCTGGAACACACGAGCGCAGATTTAACGCTCCAACAATAGATGAAGTTGCCATTCTGATTGTTGGTGAAAATTTAGAATCACGAGATATTGTGCTTACACGTCGCGATACTGGGCAACTGCAACAAATATCTGAAACACATCGTTCATATGACACATTACAATACCCGCTGATGTTTTGGAAAGGAGAAGATGGATATTATTTTAATATCAAAATGATAAACCCATTGAATGGTGAGTATCAATATCATCGTTTTCATTTCAGCATGAGGTTTTACAGTGTTTAGTTTTGGTTTCCAATATAAGGCACTTCTTACTACCACGGAATAGAAATCGTAAGAACAGAGTTAAAGATGGGTTGTTTGTTTAGAGAAAAACATTTTTCTTCATCGTTTTCTAATATTTATGCTAAAAATATGTAAGTTTTACATACAAAATATTAATTCTAATGTTTTAATTTCAGGTGAAGAAACTACCAAGAAGGTTAGCTCTATGAATTATTACGCATATCGTTTGATGATTCGTCAAAATTCTGACAACTACTTACTGCGGTTTCGTCGATTGCTTCAACAGTATTGCGTGGACATGTACGTCAAGATAGAAACGGAGCGCTTAACTTTCATTCGGTTAAACCAAGCCAAATTGCGTTCTGATGAGTATATCCATCTACGTGATGCAATTAGTACTGAATCAAATGCAGATAATGTTGGTCGATTAACTATCCTGCCGGCAACGTACATAGGTAGTCCGCGTCATATGCATGAATATGCGACCAAAATATAAGACCAGCGTGAGTTCCGTGAGAGTCATTGAATAATTATATTTTTTAAATTTACAATTATCTTGATTTAATAAGTAAAAAATGTGATCATGTGATATTGCCTTTAAGGCGGAACAAAGTTCGCCGGGTCAGCTAGTATATTATAATAATGACATTAAAAAAACAATTTTATTTAACAATAATCTGACTTCTGAACATTAGTTTTTTTTTTCAAACGACTGTTTCAATATTTTCTATTCCAGTAAATTTGCGTTTTCCGTAAGTACATAGGTACTTGAAAATTTCGTTTCAGGAAACACCGCGTTAAAATCTAGTTTTATTTAGCACTCATTTTCACTAGGTTTTCGAAATTGGATCTCGGTCGCATTATTTTAAATTTAAAACTAAATATTTTGAATAGTATCCACAAACGTTAAAACTCAACGCCAGCCGGCATGTATACTGCATCAGTTTCATGCCGAGTCGATATTGAGTTCGAAACTCAATAAGACAAAGCAGATGTTACTTGTTTATGACACAAAGTTGGAAGGCGAGACTGGGAATGCTTGGGGACCTGGAGTAGACAGAAACTGTGGCTTGCTTGTTAACATTTTACGTATAAGGTTTCGACGTGAGTAGGTAATCGGTTTTTTAATTTTAAAATAATGTACCTTGATTTTTCCATGTACTTAGTAACGATCTCGCGCTAATGTTTAAGCCAATTTGTAGTAACCAAAAGTAAAAACCATTATCTTATGTAAATATCAGTGACGTGTAGTGTCGCCACACAACAAAGTCAAAAGCGCGAACACTTTTGACTGTTTGTAACCACCAATGATTTTTTTTAATTTTATTTGATGGATATGGTCATGAGGCTGGAAAATACGAAAAGCCAAATTCAGGAAATGTGTGTGTGTGTGGATACACCTTGGAATCTAAACTGAACGTGTCGACGTACCACATCTAGTGTTATTTCCCTCATCCGATTCGTTACTGCTCGAAGATGTAACATTGAGAAATGGAACATCTACATTGTGCCATATACGCTATAAAACTTCAACACAGTCATACAATGCAATTGGAGGCCAAAGCCAAATACCAAGCATATTAAGCAATTTAAATTTTACAAGCAAATTTCGAAGTTAAGTCCCAAACGTTTCAGTGGAACTCGTGTAGGTATGTATGGCGTTCAACAGTGAACGGGTAATTTTTGAATGAATTATTTCATAAATTGCTTACTTATGCACTTTTTAATGCGATAGTACAACTTCAAACTACATAAGTACGTATCTCCCTTACACTCACGCAATAAAATGTCAACAAAGTTGATATATACAATGCAACTGTGAAATGTTCACTAGCCAAGCGATTTGGTATCAAAAGTCCCTAACGTTGTACTCAAACATAATACCGAATCGTTTTAACCTCCTGACGACTGGGTATCAAAATTTGCCAATTGAAATGTAACTCTGTCAAATTGACAAAGAGTTAAAATTCCATTGGGGCGTATGTACTACGTATAGGACGCGGGAAGTCAGGAGGTTAAATCACCGAAACCAAACGTTATAGTGGTTATCATAGATGTGCCACAACTTCAAACCACATAAATATCTCACCCTCACGTCAACACTGCACACACTTTACCACGCAATAAAACGTGAAAACAGTTATACAGCGCAAATGGAGGCCGATACGTCGAAATGTGCACTCGGCGCATTGCGTCGCGCTATCTCACCGGCGCGGTGAATTACTGCCTACGATGTTACAGTTTAATCAGAAGGATTCATATTTAAAACAAGTGCAGACAAAGTAAATAAATAAAAATTGTAAAGATCATGGATTTACCCTTTTGCGAAAAATATCCTAAATAAAAACACAGAAAGTGACCTAATTCGAAAGTGATGATATACGGTTGGAGGTATAAAGTGACGTCCTCAGGAACTAACCTACCCCAAAAGTGACGATCAAAATGGCTTTTTCATTGTCCGAGGATACAAAAATCTAAAAAATAAAAAAATAGATTTCAAGCTCCAAGATTCCATTTCACTAATGCTGTGAGACTTCTATTTCTTCACATTTTACGTAACTCGACCAAATAATAACGTACCCTTGCCATAAGTAATTATCCTACATTTTTAGTGGTTATCGTGGATGCACCACAACTTCAAACCACATAAATATCACCCGTCAACACTGCACATACCTTACCATGCAATAAAACGTCAACACAGTTATACAGCGCAAATGGAGGCCGATACGTCGAAATGTGCACTCCACACATTGCGCTCCGCTATCTCACCGGCACTCCTTGATTTACTGGCTACGGTGCTGATTTAAACAGAAGAATTCATATTTAAAACGAATGCAGACAACGCAAATAAATCAAAAATTGTTACGATCATGGATTACCCTTTTGCGAAGAGAAAAAAAAGCTTCACCAATCATAATTGCCAATACCTGTAAGAAAATCACCTTTGAAAGTGACAAACTTTGAAAGTGACGTTATCAAAACGTGACCTTCCCCTTAAAGTGATGAAGAGAATAGATTTTTATGTTGTTCCGGAATAGTCAAGAATCCTTAAATTAAAATCTATTAGTGTAGCACAAAGCTATCAAAACCTACGCGGGTGTGACTTCTATTTCTTCACATTTTGCGTGATACGATCCAATAGTAACAATCCTTAGCATACAGTAACTATCCTACATCCATCACGGCGGAAATCGCCTTGTCAGGCCGAAACTGATGGCAGTGATGCGACAGTCACGCCCTCTCACGGTGAGATTCGATGAAGTGTACTACGACTTTTTCTAGTCGGGAGAGGTCTCTTCATTTTATTACTCGTGGTACACCTACGAATACAATCAACGTCAATGATATATGTTCACACTTTTGCACCTTACTCTTTTAATAAGGTGCAAAGGGTTATTATGTTTAAAGATGTCCAGCATAAAAATAATATCTTGGGTATTTTTTATGTGTTTTTATTTTTATTTTTCTATCATGGATCAATCTCACATAACTCGGCTTAGTCCCACGGCGAGCTCAATAAGGCTTGTGTTGTGGGTACTAGACGACGATATATGCAAAAATTATGAAAAAAGATAACGGAATTGGAAGAAAGGACTCTTTTTTGCTCCTGTTAGAACCGAAAAAGCTCGCAATTCTGAGTAGAAATCACGTAAAAATTTAAAGATAAAAAAGTGAGGCGACAATGTTTAATAAAATGGCTCAGAAATGGAATCAATATATAAATAGAAAGAATACCTAAGTAGAAAACTTCCAGCAGTCTTTAGAAATAAAGCAAAAGTGTTCGACCTCGGGCGAGACATTGTACTCGCTACTCTGCGACGCCAATCGCTCTACCAACTGAACTACCGAGCCTTTGTTTCGTATGTACCTTTTGGCGAGATTACCGAAGTTTGAACTTTTTACGACGATCCCATCGCGATGCAGTGGCGATATCCAATTTCCATAAGTGATGCAGTCCCTATCACTCAGTTTATGAAGAACTTTGGATCTCACTATTTTTATTAAAAAATACCTCCTTTTATTCTCTAAAGGGCATAATATTTATAATCGACAGGTTTACCAATATTTGTAGAAATCCCTCTTTGATTGAATTTCTGTTTACTCAAGATCAATATAACTCTTAGTCAGCATTCACTCAGATCTAATACCTGTATTTTATTAAACTTTCGAGAAACAATAACAATATATTTATTCACCAAACATAAGTATAAATTCGCATGTACAGTCAGCTGTAGCGTTAAGTGAACCCCTGCATAGAAAGTTTGTATGCAGGGGAGGTCACTGACCGTCCAAATTGACGACAGACCTATTTTAACATTAAGTGATATTGTAATATTATATAATAACCAACAGGTTATTAGAATTTCGAACACGATCAATTTAGGATCTAGGTAAATTATTATCTTCCTCCTGGATTCATGATGTTTGGCTTCAGCAATATGCGATTTGAAAATATCAAATCCAGGAGGTACTATCGCGTTCAGAATTCCATGCGCAGTTTATGAATGAATTCATTTGTAAATTGCACATGCACTAATGAACGCGTGTGTACATAAGTTCTGAAAAAAATATTGGTACGAGACGGGTATTGAACCCGCGACATTCGGATTGAAATTCTACCGCAGAATCACCAGCGCTCTTTAAACCAACAACATACCTACAAAAAATCTAGGTGCATGATTATTTTGCCAAAATTAATTCTTTAATCTTTCCCATCCATCATCGGTTCTTTTATGAGTAGAAAAATACAGAGACAAACAGCGTAAGCTTAGTAAAGGTGTTCCGACTTTCACGCTTCAGATACAGAACCCTTCATAAGTTTCAACAGAAAAAAGTCGTAAATACAGGATGTTATTTGTACAACCGGCAATATTTTCAATATTTAAGGGGGTGATTATGTAGACCACGCGTAACAACTTTTGCAATGGGACCAAATCCGAGACCGCGAAATATTTTTCCCGTGCCAAAAGTTGTTACGGATGACCTACATAACCACCTTAAATTTTGCCAGGTAAACAAAAATCCTCTATACAACCTACTTTGGTTCAGTTACTACTGCTGGGCAAAGACCTAACCTCTTTCCCTTAATATTATATTATTGTATGGATTTAATCGTCGTGTTAAGATTAATATTAGAAGGAAAAATTTATGGTAAAAGGGGAAGGGGAAGAAGGAGGATAAACTGGCTTGACAACATTAAAAAATGGACTAATATAAATAACGCAGCCACACTGGCAAGAATGGCTAAGAGTCGAAAAGACATGGCAATGGTGGTCGCCGACGTCCGTTAGGACATGGTAACTGAAGAAGAAGAATCGTCTGAAATCAAATAAAGTACTTATTCATTCATTCATCGACTCTGTCTAGTGCATACTCCCTCCACAACTCTGCTTTTCAAAACTGAAACTCAGGAATAAAATATTGTTAACAATTACTACAAGCTGCCACTTAACACCGTGAAATTGTCTATTTTTCTAAGTCCAAAAATAAATCCGCTGAACTCAGGCTGTTGAAAGCCGAAACGTTCTCAAAGGATTTGTGTTAACGCCTAGCGTATGTGTGCTATGCATAGACTGCACCGCACACACACACACACGGCGACAAGTACAGCAGCGCGGCCGCGACACCCACCACTCGTCGTTTAACTACAATCGCATACGTACATATACCTACTCGGTACTCGATATGTAACCTTTTTATTCTAATTAAACTTTGAGTCACATTTTTAAAAACTCCTACGTTATTTCTTCACCTCGTCCACCGTCCAAAAACTAGAAGTCGCTCCTGTTTCTACATATGGTCCAGCGAGCCGAATACTGAAGAACCGTTAGACGCCACGTCAATCACAGGAACAAAGGATCGCGCATAGTTGGCGGACCGTTACGTGGATTTGGCGAGATAAGGAGTTTATCTTAATATTCTACAACCTGTTGTACACATCAAGGAGCAGAAGATTTTCTTGTAATTGGAGATAAAGGAGGAAATCATAGTCACCCCGTATACAGGAATTACAGTGAAAGTGGAAAGTGAGAATCTGGGGAGTCGTGTCAATCAATGTGAGTTTGTTCCGATCCTTCCTTTTTTTGAAAATCCCTCTTTACAAGTGTACAATATAATTGTGTACCTACTTATCTTTATATCGCACCTTATACGCGAACTCTTACCTAATGATTGCATACTAATTGCTTACTTATTTTCATTACTATACACATACTTAACTTACCTACTTCAGTTGGCACATTAAATGCTAATTATTAAGATAGGTATGTATTTCTGCAGAAATCTAACTGCATAGCAACCACTAAAACTTATCCAACTTATTCCCTAAACAATAAACGCTAACCTATACCTACCTAATTGGTTCATAATCAATCAAAGTCAATTGTAATTTAGCAAAAACCTAAATTTAGGTAATAATCAAATAAAATATCTCGCAACTTAAATTTCATCGCTTGAAATAGCTAATCGGGTGTTAATCGAAGCATTTTTTGCATATTCCAGTTGGCGCACCTTGACTTTGAGTGCGCTCGGCGCCCGGCAACTGATAATTACCTACCTACTGGGCTTATCTCGATCTGCTGGCTACTTAGCTGTTTTTTTGCACTGCGCTTGCCTAACTGCACTCTCACGACGCTTTGTTATAAACATTTAAGTATCCCAATCATTTATTTAGCACTTGCAACTAATTTTCATTTAGCATTTATTATTGCAGAGTTACATAATCATCATTAAATCTTGTAAGTACCTATAGTAATTACGTAGGTACATAAATCATGGACAAAGCTGATTTTAAAATGTTAATTAAGCAGCGAGCTACATTCAAAACTAAAGTTACCCAATTCTTAACTTATTTAAATCCTCTTAGCAGTTCTACCTTAAATAGACTTCAGATCAGCGAACTTAATATTCGTTTGACAAAAATTGAAGAGATTTACTCCGATTATGATTCTGTGCAGTCTGACATAGAAAATTTATGTGAAATTCCAGACGAGCAGTACGCGGAACGTGAAACTTTTGAGTCGAGATACTTCGGTGCAGTCGCGCTCGCTCGGGAGGTACTAGCAAGAAGCGGGAGCATCGAAAGCCCCGCCCTGGAGTCCAGGTCAGTCTCAGGTTCATGTGTGCATCATGGAAAACCTAACATTAAGCTTCCTACTATCCATCTACCTACCTTCTCGGGACAATATCAAGACTGGCTGGAATTTCACGACACGTTTAGCTCACTTATACACTTAGACGAATCAATACCTAAAATAAATAAATTTCACTACTTACGCGCGGCTTTAAAGGATAGTGCTGCCTTAATTGTACGATCGCTTGATTTCTCCGCTGACAATTATGACGTTGCTTGGGACTTACTTTGCGAAAGATTTAATAATTCAAGACTTCTTGTTAATAATCATTTGCAAGCCATTTTTAATATCGAACATTTAGTCAAGGAAAGTCCTAAGGCGTTACGTAATCTTATAGACACTGTTAACAGGAATTTACGTGCTTTAAAAACCCTTAAATTGCCCACCGAACATTGGGACATTCTTATAATATATATAATTACACAAAAACTCGACACCGTCACTTCGCGCGAATGGGAAGAACACCGTAGCAGTTTGACGGCATTGCCGACGCTAGCAATATTTTTAGAGTTTATCAAAGGTCGTGCTGATCTATTAGAAACAATGGAGGATACTAACAGCAAGCGCCGACATAGTGACATATCACATAATCGTCAAAAGGTGCTAGTAGCTACCTCTCATTTGCCCCCAGCCGAACGACAGTACGTGTGTCCGTTATGCAAAAATAATCACGCGCTTTATCGCTGCCTCAAATTCAAATCCTTTTCATTTGACGTACGAATGCAAAAGGCAAAATCATTAAAATTATGCCTTAATTGCTTACGTCAAGGGCACAGCTCAAACGCGTGTAGAATTGGTCCCTGTCGTTTGTGTAACAAGCCCCTAAATAGCCTACTGCATTCTCATGATGCGGCGTCATCTGCTTTGCCCGCGCCGCACAGCAGCGTCGCTCTCTGCACCGCGCCGGCGGTGTCGCAGGATGAGGTCACACCTCCTGAAACGGACGAATATCATAGCGAGAGAGAAAGCGATGACAATGACGAATTTCAAAATAATGTTGCCTTATCAGGCATTCAAAGTAATTGCGCACTTTTGTGTACCGCGTACATTCACGTCACAGATGAGAATGGAGAAAAACATAAGGTCCGTGCATTATTAGATAATGGGAGTACATCGTGTTACATTACCGAAAGTTTGGTAAAAATGTTGAACTTACCAACCGCTTCTGCCATGTCATCAGTTGACGGTTTAGGAGAACAAACTTCTCGCCTCACAAAAAAATGTAATATCACTATATCATCTCTCTCAGAAGCATATGAAGTGCAACTAAACAATTGTTTTATCCTTTCACGCGTTACACGACAAATACCTATAGTACGTATAAATAAAGCACTGTTAAATATTCCTTCTAATATCACTCTAGCCGATCCTACATTTGATATTCCTTCTGATGTTGATGTGCTTCTTGGAGCTCAATTCTTCTGGAAACTCTTGATTGGCGCTCAGATTGTTTCATTAGGAGAAAATATGCCAGTACTATGTAAGACCAAGTTAGGATGGTTGGTTGGTGGCGGTTCAGAAACATTTTACCAAACACATCAATGCTACCACGCCATAGTTTCACATGATGATCAACTGCAACAAAAATTAACACAATTCTTTGAACATGAGTCTGTACCTCAACACAAGCAAATGTCAATGGAAGAGCAGCAATGCGAGGAACATTTTTTAGAGAACTTTCGTCGAGATTCTGATGGAAGATTCATAGTTACTATTCCATTGAGGGAATCTCCAGATAAGCTAGGAGATTCATATGAGCGAGCATTAGCCAGATTTCAGGCATTGGAACGTAGATTTAGCAAAGACCCAACATTCAAAAGACAATATTGCGATTTTATGAAGGAATATATTGACTTGGGACATATGGAGGAAAATACAACACCTGAAACAGACATACATACGTATATATTACCGCATCATGGCGTCGTTCGCGAAACAAGTCTTACAACAAAGCTACGCGTTGTGTTTGACGGGTCAGCTGTAACTACGTCAGGATTATCATTCAATCATATTCAGATGGTTGGCCCGACAGTGCAGGATGACCTTATTAGCATTTTAATAAGAATGCGGCAGCATAATTTCTTAGCAACCGCAGACGTTGCCAAAATGTATAGAATGGTACACGTTTGTCAGGACCAACAGTCACTGCAACAAATTCTATGGCGTTTCGAGCCTCAAGAAAAACTTAAGCTCTATAAACTGAAAACAGTTACTTACGGCACATCAAGCGCCCCATATTTAGCAACGAGGTGTCTTAAGCAACTGGGTGTAGAAGGCACTGACAAAACCGTTTCTGAAATTATACAACACGATTTCTACGTTGATGACCTTATAACCGGAGCGTCAACGTCAGAAGAATTAATAAATATTTGTCAAGGTATCATAGAACAACTTCAACAGGGTCAATTCTATCTGCGCAAATGGTACTCAAACCACCCAAACATAATTAACAAGATAATAAGTGAAAATACCAGTGATGGGTTATTTAATCTTAGCCACAACGAATACTCGAAAACTCTAGGGCTAATATGGGCCTGTAAAGAAGACAATTTGCTGTACTCGGTTAATATCAAACCTAATAATCACGTCAGCAAGAGAACTATATTGTCCGTTATTTCCCAGGTGTTTGATCCGTTAGGGTTGATCAATCCATGTGTGCTTACAGCCAAAATTATTCTTCAAAATTTATGGGCATCCCAAATTTCTTGGGACGAAGTAGTTCCCTCAGATATTCATGACGCCTGGCGCAAATTTGTTAACTCACTGAGTGCAATAAATAACATTTGCATCCCGAGATGCGTGTTATGCGAAGGTCCCACATTTATAGAAATAATTGCATTTGGTGACGCATCTATCCATGCTTATTCGGCGTGCGTTTATCTCAAGTCAGTTGACAGGGATGGTTGTGTTACAGTACGTTTAGTAATGGCAAAAAGCCGTGTAGCTCCACTAAAACCTATAACTATTCCCAGGATGGAGTTAAACGGCTCCCTTCTCGCCGCTCGTTTGGTGGAGAAGGTCAAAGCATCGTTTAGGTTGCACACACATCGCTGTACTTATTGGTGCGATTCAACAATCGTTCTAGGCTGGATAAAATCGTCAAAAGCTCATTTACTTAAACCTTATGTCAACAACAGGATTCAAGAAATTTTACAAAAATCTGCACCGTCAGAATGGTATTATGTTCCCACCAATCTAAACCCATCAGACATAGGATCACGAGGCGCAACCCCTGCACAGTTAGAATCCTGTTCTTTATGGTGGAATGGACCTTCATTCCTAGTAAAAGACGATTCGTCATGGCCTGCCCAACCAAATTACGCTAGACAAACTGATCTGCCCGAATTTAAAGTGCAATGCACCTTAACTGTACAAGAAACAACCGAGAATCCCATCTATATTTCTGATTTTATTAAACGCTTTTCAAATTGGAACAAATTGCAACGTATCGTAGCGTACATTCAGCGTTTCATACACAATTGCCTTTATCCAAATAAGAAAAACACTGGTCATCTAAAAATACAGGAACTTCATTCCTCACTAAACGCTTTATGCAGATTTGCTCAACGTGAAACGTTCTTAAAAGAATACAATATTTTAAAACGTGACGATAGTTTGCCTGTTAAACACCATCTTAAAAAACTGAATCCCTTTTTCCACTCCGAAGACGCGCTTTTAAGAGTGGGAGGTCGATTGTCAAATTCTTTTTACGATTTCGACACAAAACACCCGATACTACTTCACTCATCACATCACGTCGCAGTGTTGCTGTTCAGACATTACCACATTTTATTGATGCATGGTGGACCGCAACTACTGTTAGCTACTTCCCGTCATAAAATATGGGTAATCGGTGGTAGGAACTTGGCACGAAAAACTGTACACCAATGCATCAAATGTTGTCGTTTTTCTGGTAAAACTAGACAGCCAATAATGGGGGACCTCCCGGAATCTCGGGTTCACTCTGAATATCCCTTCTTCAGCACGGCTGTTGATTATGCCGGTCCAGTGATGATATTGAACCGAAAAGGTAGAGGTAGTAACTTAATTAAGGCTTATCTATGCATCTTCGTTTGCCAGGCCATAAAGGCTATTCATCTTGAACTTGTGACTGACCTGAGTAGTGAAACCTTTATGGCTGCTTTGCACAGATTTATAGCTCGCAGAGGGAGACCTGTGCATATTTACTCTGATAATGGTCGTTGCTTTGTGGGGGCCTGCACTGAAATATCTCGATTCCTTAAACAAAATGCTAACCAAATAAGTTCTAATGCATCAAAAATGTCAATCAACTTTCATTTTTCGCCGGCATATAGCCCGCATTTTAATGGTTTAGCTGAGAGTGCTGTTCGGTCAGTCAAACATCATTTAAAGCGAATAATTTCTGGTACCAACTTAACTTATGAAGAGCTAAACACAGTTTTGACACAAACCGAAGCAATTTTAAATGCGAGACCCCTCACTCCCTTATCTTCAGATCCATCAGATCTTTCAGCCCTCACTCCATCACATTTCTTGATCGGACGAACAGACACGTTGCTGCCGTCTTCCCAGGTCACCGAATCTACCCCTATCCACACTTTGTCACGTTATTTGCGAACTCAGCGACTGAAGGCCCATTTCTGGACTCGATTCTTCAATGAATACGTTTCAGAGCTTCAAAAACGTCACAAATGGACCAAGGATGGAGAACAGCTTAAGTTAGGAGAAATGGTGCTTGTAAAGGACGATCGACTGCCTCCAAACCAATGGTTACTGGGTCGAGTGACGAAACTGTTTCCCGGCGCTGATGGAATAGCACGAGTGGCCGACATACTCACCACATGCGGAACTGTACGACGCGCTTTCAACCGTCTATGTCCACTGCCAGTAGAAGATCAAAGTTCCGTTCCCGGGGGGGCAGCATGTTAACGCCTAGCGTATGTGTGCTATGCATAGACTGCACCGCACACACACACACACGGCGACAAGTACAGCAGCGCGGCCGCGACACCCACCACTCGTCGTTTAACTACAATCGCATACGTACATATACCTACTCGGTACTCGATATGTAACCTTTTTATTCTAATTAAACTTTGAGTCACATTTTTAAAAACTCCTACGTTATTTCTTCACCTCGTCCACCGTCCAAAAACTAGAAGTCGCTCCTGTTTCTACAATTTGCATACAAAATGAGATGGATAAGTATAATATTAAATGTGGTAATTGTGACGTATCCAGGCTAAAGATATCACATTTTCAGTTACGGTTAAGGTTCATTTCTACAATAAACTTTATGGTGGCTCTATCGTCAAACGACAATATAGTACCTTTAGTTTGTGAACGCCACAATTTAGCCTCAACGGCGTAGGGTTCCCTTAAAAGTGAAGGAAACTTTGCAATAATAATTCATTAGTTAATGCCGTTACGTTGGGAAAGTTAAATGAGTTTTAATGAGTTATTTTATGGTTAAGGGATTGGTAATGAGTTTACATTTTAATGTCGTTAAAAAACTCAAGCTTTGATCTAAAAATATAGTTCTCGGGTAAACTCTTACGACGGCCTTTTAGAACATTTGATATTTAAATGGTTTAATTTTGAAATACGAATTAATTTAAATATTACTTTTTAAAACTTTATTTACAATACCCCTCGGTTATCAGATACCTATGACAAGAAAGTAAAACTTATATATTTTTTTCATCACCCGGAGTGGACAAAAGGGAGTGCAAATGCTTTAATGAAGGTAATTCTTATTGCCTTAGAACAAAACAATATATAAATACATACAAATATATATACATATATACATCCGAGGACTCCGAGCTAGCACAGGATTCTTTCTATAGAAATTGACAGATAGTCCCGTCGCGCCCCGTCCCGGCCCGTCCTAGTGTAAGTCATCCTTTACTCCAGTTTCGATCTCCTCGAACGTATTTCTCAAACTTAGAAGAATAATACCTAAGTATGGAAAAAGTAATTGCCGCTCAAACTGTACCCAAACCTGTACCCAAAAAAAACTGTGTTACACATTTTTTTGAGATTTTTTGTCACGAACTGATTTTAACCATTCGAAACAAGTAAACTGTTAAGTTTACTTGTTTCGAATGGTTAAAATCAGTTCATGTTAATGTTACTAGGTAGTATACTTCAGTATATAGGTCACAGTTCACAGTTTAGTACACACGTCCTAATAAATTAATTGTGTATATTTGACAGTTTACTAGTAGAAATAATGGATTTAAGAGCGCACAACAGTGGAACACATTTTTAAACGAATTTTGTTTGGCGTTAAGGATTACTCAGACTAGGACGGGATGGAACGGGACGAGACGGGACAATTTCTATAGAAAGAATCACGTGATATCTCAAACCCTCGGATGTCACGTGACGTTGTCTATAGAAACTGACAGATCGTCCCGTCCCGTTCTAGTGTAAGTCATACCTTATCAGTCTATTTATTTATATGTCGATGACCCCACGAACATCCAAGCTCTCAGTCTTCAACGTTGTTTGACGTGCACCTTTTAGTTTATCCACAATCTTGCCCACTGGTTCCCACAAAGCCAATAAAGAATCGAGTACCCCTACATACTCGGACGTAACGTTATCTGTATAGGTTTTTTCATCAAAGTTTATTACAAAATATCGGTACGCTTGAAACCTATCCTGAGGGAGCGCTTTTGTTTCACCCTGTAGATTTTCCACGGGGGAGGTAGTTACAGTAGACGTGTTAGAACAGTACTCAGTTTTTCGGATGTAGTTTTAATTACAGGTCTTAGGCGGTCTGGTCTTTTCATTTTGGATAGTGGTAACTGGTACTCTGAAGGCTTAGTACCTATACATAAATGTTTACTTGTCATATTTCAAATTTACTTCTCAATCGCGTTAGCGTATAGCCGATAAATGTCAAATACAACAAGTAAATATTTATACTAGGCCTTCTTAACTAACAAAAACATTTAAAAAAAACATTATATTAACTATTTGGAAGGTGTTATTATAAATTTATACACAGTCATAACGATTGATGTTATTTACCCCCCGACAGAAATAGTTAGACCAAGCTAACTTTGCATCGATTTTGATAGTAGAGACTGCGCAAGTGTAATTTTAAACGTCATAATTATATGAAAATATGACGTTTACTTAACACTTTCAGAGTATGTGCCATCAAAATCTACGCAAACTTAGCTAAGTCGGACTCTTTAAGTTCACGTATATATCTGTATGTGTGTGTGTGGGTGTGTCTCTGGTATCGTAACCTCAATCAATCGAATGCCTTGTTTGTCGGGATGATGCTTACCTTAGAGTCAGTCTATTCTAAGTTTCCTAGATTTTAATAGAAGTTTGACGTTTAAAATAACACTTTCAAGTTTGACAGTTCATTTTCTGAGAAAAGATAACGTGGTTTGACTCTAGCTCTGTTTGGAGGACATATTTATAGCAGCAATCATCTCAAAGATATTCAGCACAAACTGGAGTTACAGTATTTCAGCTAACTGGAACTCAATGTCGAAAAGTTTTGTTATTCGTTTAGTATTATGTCACACTGGATACGATTCGCAAGTATTACTGTACAAGGGGGATAGCGCTATACACCAGCATAGCGTTGTCTCAGTCACACGCCGGAGTACGGTGCGAGTCGCATCTAGTGTGACTTCCCCATTAGTAGCATTTTCTTTGCCACTGTTGTCGAGGGGTTTTAAAAATGTTCATTTATCTGTCCATACCACTAGGTACCATACTGTTCTCAATCTGTGTATTTCCCCTGATGGCTACCAAGGGATGGGTCTAAATTACAACAACCGTTTATCTGTTATGAGCCATGCAATCTGCCCGTAAGACTTTTATGCACGTGAGCTATGGCCCCCTTAAATTGGGGGGCTTGAGGGGCATTTTTATTTATGGTGCATGGAAGTGCAGTATTTTGCAGAAAATCTGGTAGGGTTCTTTTTAATGGCTTAAATTCTTGATAACGAGGTTTTTTTTGGAGTGATGAATAGATGTGACTGTATCTGCGAGCGGCGCGCGGCGGGGAGAACCCAAGCGCGCGAGTACGGATTTACAATTAAACCTTATATTTTCCTTACAATCGAAGTGAAAAATAGAGTGTATACCTCGTGCATAAATACCCATTTTATCCTCGACTACTATTATTGGTCCTCATCGCACTCGGACAAATAAATAGCCTCGTCTAAAATGAGGTTACTTTATGCCCTTGATATACAATCTACTATTCTTTATCTGCCTAAAAAGTTTATTTATTTCCTCGCAAATGTGTTGAAAAACCTTGTATGTATCACGGGCGGTACAAAAATTACGAACACCTGCTAAAATTAAACCTGAATCGAAGAGGAGGGCTTAATTTTAGCTTTAAATTCACACTCGCTCTTAATTTCTTGTTTACCGCCCTTAATACACAATGTACTAATACATAATAATACTGGTGCTGGCAGGTGCTCTAGAGTTTTCTGGCAGACCGTTAATAATTTCAATTTCTTCGGAGACCCAAGACAAAAGACAACCGGTTCAAGTTCGCACGGAATATTCCATATACCATCAGTTCCATTACAAATTACAATGACAGTCGCTAGCGCCTGACCCTTCCTCAAGTATTTGCATCTCATTTCAACCAATGAGAAAGAACAGGATGCAAAATACTCAGCAATCGTGCAGGCTAGAGAAACTGGTGCTAACAAAAACCAGATACTAATTAATTATGAAACAACTCGGCAGCCATTTACTGGTAAGAGCCAAGTAGAGGTTTACGGGTAAGTAACGACAAAACTTCGGTTCCGCATACGGCGTCTGCGTTGCAATAACACTCAAAGTAATGCTTCGTTAAGAATATCCCTCTCCGTGTGTGCAGGCTGCCATACAATGTAAACGGTTAAATCTGTAGGTGTAAAAAAAAGGTATCATTAAGAATTTCCTACCGCTCATAAAATACACTACTTACCTTCTTCTGAACAATAGTGTTCTTCCTCCTTCTTAAAACTTTCCTTTAAGGATGACTCACTTTAGAACGGGACGGGACGAGGCGGGACGGGAAAATCTGTCAAAAACGTCACGTGACATCCGAGGGCTCCCAGCTATCACGTGATTCTATCTATAGAAATTTACAGATTTTCCCGTCCCAACACGTCCAGTCCCGTCCCGTGCTAGTGTGAGTCATCCTTTATTGACCCAATCTCGTTTTATTTATTATTTTGCATAAAAGGGTCTTAGAGGGAAACACTGTGCTCATGCCAGTACACACGCATATTAATATATGTTGAATTATTAGTAATATTTGAACTGTTATGGTTCCATTCTTGTTATCAAAATATACGAAAGGCATTAAAGTACTGCTTAATTATTTTAACAGAAAACTACCCTTAACTCTCTTAAAAACACTTAACTTTAAGGTATGATTACCCCTGCTCTGAAAGAGGTGATTTGTCCATAAATCGATTCCAGCCGGCTTCCCTTGCGTGAGTGTACATTTTTTATCAACGACTCAAAGAAAAAGTCCATAAATAAATATGACGCTGCGCCACTGGTAGGCAAGCAATTAACTGCCAGTTTATTAAAAACCAATCAAGCAATAGCCAAGCAATACTGTCAAACCAAAGGTCATAACAATCGATAAATTTCAAGGACAACCATGTCAGACGATAGTTGCCAACCACTCTGCTAGTTATTTATTTTTCATTTCCCAATAAAGCGTTAAGTGACAGAGTAATAATAGTAAGAACCATATTTATTCGACATTTATTTAGGCTAGACTAGACCACTCAATCAATATTATTTTAAGGTTGCGGAGTTTCGAGGTTTCAGATTATTGTACAATGATTGACTAGGAATCCATCGCAAGGTTGACTAGAATGCTACTAGTAGATACATGATGAACGAGCCTTATTTTTTTGCGGGCGTGTTTTTAGATAAGAATATTTTTTCTCAATTGAAGTAAATACTCTGCGATAAACGATTTATACTCGTACACACATAATTTGATTCTACGCGTAGCATAATAACTGATAATTTTTAAAACTTCCATACACAAATTACGTAATCTTTTATAGGGTACAGTGTATAACATTGAACTGATATTTTGTTTCTTCAACTTCCATATAGATACACTAAACAGACAGATGTGACCATGTTACACATTAGCACTTTAATATTAAATTTTTTACTTGGTTTTAATGCTCCGGGCAATGACGTTTCACCTACACGTTTCACATACATACAAGCTAACGGCCAAGCTGCAGTCTTTGGCCCATCGGCGGAAAGTTGCCAGTCTGTCGGTATTCTACAGGTTGCACTTCGGGGAGTGTGCGCAAGAGCTTCATGAGCTTATTCCACCGTCCCCATTCTACCATCGGACTTCTAGACGCACGGCCGGACTCCACCCTTACTTGGTAGACATTCCACTAATTCGCACGAAGCGCTTTGCTTCTTCTTTTCTTATGCGCTCTGCCAAGGAGTGGAATTCTCTGCCGGCGTGCCCATATAATTTCCGTGCACATATAACCCGACAGCCTTCAAATAAAGGGTGAACAGGCACCTTCTGGGCGAGCTCGCTCCATCGTAGGCCACGTCTTTGCTTTCGGCTAGTCTGTGGCCAAGAGTAAGCCCATTTGTTATAAAAAAAAAAAATGTAATAAACAACATCACAATACAATACAACCCAAAAAAACATCATCCTAATGGCCAACATGGAATACCATCCGAATAGGTACCATTACATATAACGTAAACCCAGAGACCGGAAAACACGCTATAGGGCTTACCCGTTCATATGGGGAACCCTTTCACATGGTAAGCTAATTGTTTGGGTAACCCGTTCACCGGGTTACCCGACAATAAAGATAACCTGTATTATTCCGATTAACCTAATCGTAACAAAAGGCTAACGCTTAAATGAGCTGATTTGGTTTGTGTTTTGTATATACTAACCGGTAACCTTTCGATTTAAGGTAAGCTTTACCCCTCTCCCGCGCCTTACCGCTACCGCCTCAGTTTGGTTCGCGTTGCAAACTTGCCACTGCCTTTCGTGACTCGTGACATTAGTTGCTTGTTTTGTTGTTTTGTTTGTTTGATTTTATTTTATATTGCTTGTTTAAGGGCAAAAAAATTTAACAGTTTTAAACGACTTTTGATCTTATTAGTCACTTTATTTATATTTCGATGATTTCAGACCTACCTAGAGCTTTGTATGTTACGATCGCGTTCTTAAAATGACTGCCATAAATAAAACTTATATCATAGTGTTTCCCTCGAGTACCAATCGTTCGGAATCGTTAGTTCAGAGAACATTATCCACATGTTCCCGTAATGACCAGAGGGAGAGTGGGAAATCATTTCTAAAATGTTGGCGCGATTTATGAATACTTCAATAATTATGACTAGCTAAATGTTCAATGGACATGTACTACGTTTTGTACATAAATGTTGTATGTACACATACAACATGTGAGTACACTATTGGCATTGTATGAAAATTAGAAAATCATAGCATTTTTTAAATATATATTCATGTTTTTGGTGAAAGGTACCACATTGTGGCTTGTTGATATGGTTCACCTCTAAATTAATCTATATGGCATTAGCGCCTTTTCGCAAGCGACAAAATGGTACCTTTACACACCCTACCTATTTGCGTATTATTATTTCTTCCCCCAATTAATTAACATTAATTGCATGGAAAAAAATTAGCAAATAGGTTTAACAGGTTGGCATGGCACTAATTGCCTAGCACGTTTGGCGGAATAGCAAAGTAACATTACTATCGTTGACTTACGAAATGTGTAAACATCATTGACTTATTAGATACTCCATCCCAAAGATCTTTCAGCAGCAGTCAGTTGAAGCGTCGGCCTTGTAAGTCTCTTATGTTATCTAAGCTACATTTTTTTGACTCATTGACCGAACTAAATTCCCTTCCTTTTTCCGATTATAAATTTATCGATAACTGAATACTTACTTCGAAATTACATTTCATCATGAGCTATTAAGTTCACCGAATAAAACAGATGTTAACTAAAATATGCTTACTACTACCCATGTTATCAATGTATACACTTTGTAGAAATTTTAAAATTCAAATAAAAAGTAACTTTAACAAGTAAACATATTATTTTTCCTTAATCGACTTATACGAATTTCATACTATGCAATAGGTATGCAAGTTGCATAGGTATTCGTAATATACGATATCTCATGATCGTAACGTAATATAACTACTGTCATAAGAAAGTAGGTACAATTTATCGATAAAATAAAATCGTGTGGAAGTCCTCAGCTAAATTTAATTAGAGTCACCAAAACTTCTGTCTGCTTAGTTTAAATAAAGTGTAAAAACACCCATATTTGTTCTCTATACTCTAGACATTAACAATTTGGAATGATTACTCTAAAATAGGTAAAGAGAATTAGGTGGAAACCTCTAAAACAATAAACAAGCGGGCCCTCGAAAATCTTTCGTATTCTCTCAAGGACACGCAAAGCCTGCAAATAGTGGGGTATCAAGCAAGAGGTGCTGTTCGAAATTTTAAAATCGTACCATGATTTGAGATTTATATGATACGTAAAAACTTGATACCACGGTGTGCACTTGTACGAGACAAAAGCCAGTTAGAAATAACATAAAATTGTTCTTTATTTCAGGCCAAAAATAAATTAACAATTATATACATTGGCCTTACACCACCAAAGTATATGCACGATCACGGAAACAACGATTAACACGTTTACAAAAGTTATGAGAGATTTGATATTTGATCAACTTCAGTTAAGTATCGTAGTAAAAATTAGACAATGCGCACGTACGTAGTTAATGGTGCGCATAAGATGCACTGCGATTCATGACAATTATTATCATATCGATAACAAAGGATGATATCTTCCTCGCTCAACGAATAAGTATTGCGATTCAGCGAGGAAACGCTGCCAGCGTCCTCGGCACTATGCTACAGGGGCTAGATTTATAGTTTTATATATTTTCTAATTAAGATAATTTTTTATAACAAAGTGAGCTTTTAAAACTTCGAACAAGCCTTCGGAGCGTTGTTTCGAAACAAAATGGCGGCAGTGGGAGTGCACTTAGCGACATTACGCATGCAAATCCCGATCGTTTGCCGTCATCTGCGCTTGTAATCTGATTCGCAAGCCCGCCGGGTTCCACTCATTTTAAGGATCTAAAATATTTAAATAAAGTAAGTATTATGTTTAAGAAATGCTGGTTATGGTAAAGACATGAAGGTTTTAATTTTACTGTTCGGCTTTTCTGGTTGATTTAACCATACGAAAACTTTAAAATTCTTAAGTATATTTGTTCTTTAAATATTTTAATACAGTTCTACTATACACCGTTTTTATTTAATGTATAGTGAACATAGCTGTGTTGCTGACTGTTGCCTTAAAAACATTGGGGTTAGATTTACCGCCACGCCAACGTCAATAATTGGGTTGACCAATAGATTGTGCAGTCATCTTTACGATTCCAATATCGCCTTCAGTGGGGCAATTTTGCCAGTGTCAAGGTATATTGCCACATGGGCTACAATGTACGGTGAGTTACAAAAATAGAGCGACGCTGTACGGTGAGAGACTTGGTAAGGATATATGTAGCTTCTTTACAAAGGCACGGCACGAGGCAGCTTGTCCTCGGACCTATCGGGTAATGACTAAGCAATGGTAAGACGCGTCTCAAGAGTAATTCTTCTTTAGTTGCACACTTTTTCCTACCTTCCCTTAGTTCACTAACTCTCTTCCGGACTAGAGTTGCAAACTGACCGTCACGTTCAAAATGTCCGTCCGTCATTTATCAAGTTGTCGGTCATAATCGTCATTTACCGGTCATTAATGGTCATTTAAAGTCACTAACGACATTTATAAACCATCGCAGCAACGAGGCATAGTTGTCATAGTTGATAAATAAAACATGGTTTAATATGAATGAAATTTAAAATGTATTGCAATAATACGACAAAAAACTAAAAGTCATTCATCTATAATCATAAAACCTAAAATTCCTCGTCTTCTGATTCAACTAGCATCGATGTATTGTTAAATTCTAAGGAATCAAAATACTCGTAGCCGTCGTCAGAGCGGTCAGCACTGTCAGCAGGATCGGACGATGCCCCGATTTCCATTTCGTCACAATAACACAAATTCTGTCTAATTGTTATAAGCATGTTCAGGCGGTCTTTAGTTAGTCTATTTCGCAACTTTGTGTGGGTTATTGAAAACAAACTCCAATTGCGTTCTGCTCGCAGCAGCCAAGCTTGGAGGGATACCTAAAATCCTATGAACTATGGGATAAGCATCTTCTTTTAACGCAAACCTCAGTCACCATAGTTGAGGTGCAATGGCTTTAACTGTTAACCATGCGGAGTAGCATTTACCAAAAAATCCTGTTTTGGTACGAAATTCTGTGACATTGACCATAACCTTTGTACTGTTCAAAGAAAGGTATTTCTGCTTGTGAATGCACAAAGTTGGAAGCTTCAGCCATTTCATCGCTTGTAAAACCTGAGCCAAGGTACCTTGGATCCAACAAATTGGCTGCCAAATGAAATTATTGAATACAAAAGTTACGGCGATTTGAAACAGCTGCCCGAACTTAGTCATTTTCCGACTCTGAAAAAACATCATTTACGTAGAGACCACCTTCAAAAACAGCTCTTGCAAAGCTTGCATCTGCGGTTTCCTTATCTGTGGCTGGTTTTGGTTGTTCAGATGCATCTACTAGAGATATTTAATTAACAGAGTGATTATTCAAATCACTCTCGTAATCTCGTATATCAAATGAACACGAAGGTTTTGTACCAATGGAATATGCAAGCTCGGCGTCATTTTTATGAGTATCTTCAATAAATATTTTATTTGTAACTCCCACATTACTCGTCATCTTTTCGGAAAATAACGTTTTATATCACTCCGGGCATTTTTGCATATGTAAAAGCATTCGAGTTGCATGAGCATTTTTATACTCAGTATTGCAATAAATGCAAACTACGTGTTTTTTGTTTGCTGAAGCACCAATTATTTGATAATGCGCCCAAATATCTCCAACCATCCGCGGCATGTTATTTATTCATACGCAAATGTAGACACTTGAAAATAAAATTAAACAGAAGCCAGCATTCATAAGCTAAGTTAGAACTTTATAAATGGAGTTTAGATAGGTTAGTGGGTAATACGTAAAATGCGTTCACCTTACCAACATACGTTTGCAAATCTAAACATTGCTAACACATACTTAACTTAACCTACTTTCGTTATTTAAGCGTGTCTTATATCATGACAATGATAGATAGATTTATAAATGATGTATATAATTATATTTCATAAATTTACTTATCGAATACCGGCCATAGGTATTTTTGAAAAGTAACTTATACTATTCAGAATAAATGTCCAATGTGACAATAAATGTCGAAAATGACCAGACATTTATCATAAATGACGGTCAGGTATTGAAAGTGACGGTCAGTTTGCAACTCTATTCCGGACACATCTTCGCCATCTTGAGTATCAACCAGAAGTCCGATATTGCTTTCGATTAAGTAAAACATTAACGATATTGACATACTTATACTGTCTATCCGTCCGTTCAGTATGTCTGTTACGACGGACTGTTAAGATGAATCGTGCCGTGAATGGGGGCTTAACCCTGGGTGGCGCAAGTGGTGCTAAGTTAGGTATTTTTTTTGCGGCTATACGGTAGGAACGTAGGAACATTAGGTATTTGCATTAAAGTTTGCAAGTTAGTACAACAAGTTGGTGCTGGCTGAGCGTTGGTGGCCCAGCGATAAGAACGTGCGACATATAATCCGAAGCCTCCGAGTTCAAGTTCAAACCCCGGGTCGCACCAATGAGTTTTTGGAACATTTACCAACCACTTTTCGGTGAAGGAAAACATTGTGAGGAAACCGGACTAGACTAATTACAATAAGGCCTCTTGTTTACCTTTGGGTTGGAAGGTCAGATGGCACTGATGGCAGTCGCTTTCGTAACAGCGCCTACGCTAAATCTTGGGATTCGTTGCTAAAGCGGAGTCGTTAGGAAGACGACAACGTGTTGTCACTAATTGACTAGTAGCTATTTTGTCGTAATATCATAAACTATTCACATGACTTGATTCCTATTAGTCAACTACAGTACCCCTAACCGTGCCACTGTGCCATAAAGAGCGCCCAACACTAAAACTTTAAAGCAATTTACACTAACTTCACCGAAATCTCGTAAATTCGCCGAAAGACTTCACCGACAGCCTCATATTATTGAGTCGCGTCACGAGTGGGCACTCTCGCAAACTGGACCCGTACCTATTCCCCGACGCCTCACTACACTTACTCACAAAGCGTTTTGTACCCGACTGTACGATTATCCAAAAGAGGTCCATTTCTTGCCGGGTATTAGACTAATATCGCATGGGTATCTATGACGGCACAAACTGAATATATTTTTGTATTATTTATTCAATAAAAAACAATTGACGAGAACTCAAAAATAAGTAACTATAACGTCCCACGAAATGGTAAATACAGGGCTTATTGAAGAAATACAGATTTAAATATTGTTGCTATACGTGGATAGGTATTAGGACTATTATATAGGTACTGTTGAGGTATTATAATATTGGAATAAATATCGCCAAAAATGGGTCCCAGCCAGTAATCCAATCAATTCTAAAAGTTAAGTTGAAACTATATGAAACCAAATAGGTACTTCAAACCTGACTAAGTGGCTTACAGGTTTTGAATCCTTTACATCACTTGATATCACAAGGAAGAATGGACGTGCTGCCTTCAGTCGGTCTATGACGGTCAGCTGTCGTTAGGTCAATCTTATGCTGGCCGTGGCAAATCTGGTGTGCTTTGTGCATAGCCCCGAAGCCTCACTTGCCTCTTGACGCCTGACTCGTTCACTGCCGACGCATCGAGTGTAGATAACAAATAACAGATGTCTCATATAAGAGCGGTTAGCCCGTGCTGCTCTTCGGCTGCGAAACGTAGAGGCAAAAGGGCTGAAACACAAGCTACAAGTGCTTGTCAATAAGTCGTTTCGGTCGATCCTCTACATCTGGCCATAGACAAGGATTAAGGTTAAATGGAGTAGGTATATAACGACAGTCTCCAATCGGCCAAGAAGTAGCGCCACGGAAGTAGAGATGGATCAGCAACGAACAGCACCATTAACGTTTTTGAGTAGAGGCCTCAAGTGGAAAGCGAACTTGGGGAGTTGTAGGACTAAGCTGGAGCGAAGCCAAGAAGGTTGATCAAGATAGAAAGGCGCAAAATTATCTTGTGGAGGCCCTATGCACCTCCGGGGTGCCCCTAGAATCTACAACAAATCGTTTTGATCATTGTGCTGAAATTACTCGTAGCACATCTCGCTCGCTTGAGCGAGCCGAAACTCCGAAAGTTACCGCTAAAAAAAATATGCCGAAAAATGGAACAAGTCCTTAACGAAATTAAAGGTGCACACAATTGCAATAAATAGATACAACCAGTTGCACTGTACTGTTAGTAGTAAGCTGTGTTAGATGGAGCTCGAGGTTGTCTTATTGCCTCACTCGTCACTTGAATCACCCTCGTCCAGCGGCTCTCAAACTGTGCTGAAGGTACAAGTATGTAGTAAGTAGCTGTAGGTATGTTAGACCGCCTAAGCTAACTTTTGATTTTAAAAACACTTATCGCTCTCAGTCGTATCGTAAGGGTTCTACGCAGTGGCTAATATTTGAAGTTTAAAAAGTCCCAAATTCTTCAACATGTCATATTAATAAACTCGTAGTTACTTTATGAGAGTTGTGAGATTCGCGGGATGCAGGCAATGGATCTGAGTTGCTGCTATTCGGCCAATATAAAAGTCTATTGAATGAACCGAGTTACATATGACCTCTGTTACAACTAAATGGAAACTTGACTTGCAAAGTTGTAATACATTTTGTGCGCACCAATAAGCGCGACAGATTTATTAACACATTTTATACACATATCTAAAAAACCATAAAGTCATATTTCTCAAATAGTCCATTGTTTTATTTTATGTTTTTTTTTAATAAACATCGGCTGGTGATAGTGCGATCTCGTTTAGGGACTTACTCCGATACAAATAAACGATCACGATCACGCACAGAAAGAACAACAGACACATTTTCGTGATAAATAAAAAAAAATATCGATTGTGATGGGACGAGTCACGTCTGGGACGCTACCTGCGTAGACACTCTCGTACCGTCCCACCTCCACGGTACTACACACAAGGCCGGTGCGGCGGCGGAGGCGGCAGAAACGCTCAAAAGGCGAAAATACAGTGGTCTCGACGCCAATTACAATTTTACTCCATTTGGCGTGGCGTGGTCCGTGGGACCCAGCGGCACAAACCCTGTACCGGCAAATGGCCAAACGGCTGGTCGACGCAACCGGGGACAAAAGAGCTGGTAGCTACCTCACTCAACGCATAAGCATTGCGATTCAGCGAGGAAACGCTGCCAGGCAGCATCCTCGGCACTATGCCACAGGGAAAATCTTTAGATTTCGATTTCGATTTATAGTTTTAAGTATATTTTTTCTAATTAAGTTAATTTTTATTTTATTTCTTTGTAGTGTAGCTTTATGTTTAGTTTTGTAATATTTTAATTAAGTTAATTTTTCGTTCATCTAAGTCTTTTTAGTTAAGTTTTAGTTTATTAAGTTTTTGTATGTACCTTTCTAGTACCGAATAAATAGATTTATGAAAAATTTACGATATTAATACTAAATAAATTATTCTAATAGTTTTACAATCTCAGACCCACTCGTGCCAATCAAAGACCAACAGAACACCCCGACGTTTTTATTCACCTAAAGTGCATTTTAACACGAAGGGTGAATTAAGGAGTTCATTTAACATCTGAATTAGAAGCTACGGGCCCCGTCACGGCCTATTGTAGGACGCGTTCGATGCAAAGGCGATTTAAGGTGCTTTGCCCGTGTTTTGTATTATTAAGTACCTAGAACTCCTAATAAGCCTCTCCCTCCCTGATTCCTCTCCCTGATAGTTGTTTATCTTAATTCCTTATTCTACTGTTGGCCGTTTTGATTTTTCTCTGTGTGTATAATATAATATTTTTATACTTATTTAGTTACGAGCTGATGCCCGCGACTTCGTCCGCGGATATTTTTTTTTAGCCTATAACCTTCCAAGTGAAGGTTGCATCTAAATTCATTCAACCGTTTCCACGTGATGCTCGAACAAATAAACAGGCAGACAGACAATCACAAACAGACTTAAAGTCTAAAAGTAATTGAAATGTGTTCTGTTATAAATTCTAAAAGCTCTTAACTATTTTATTTTTTCGAATATCTTCAATGAAGGTAGAAGATAGGGATAAGGTAGATATAGATTATAAATTGAAAGAGATGTCATATACTAAAGAAAAAGTGACCAAGGTCCCCGGTGAGCAGGGCTGGGATCGAACCAGCGACCTCCTGCTTTCGCGGCAGACGCCCTAACCACTGGGCTACCCGATCACGGCGACCAGAGTCCGAAATTTCCTAAGTATATGCAATCCTTTCTTATTTTAAACGTTTAAGGTACGTTCCGCCAATCCTACAGCTCAGACTTACGTCTAGTGCTGCCTTCTAGATAATCTTTACAGATTATTTTCAACTAGAAGCGAGGGGTTAGATTAAAAATTGTATAGATATAGATTTATGATTTCATTCTTATTTTTACTTTTTATTTATTTTGTTTGCCACGTTTAATTTTTTTGCTATCTCCATTTTTCACAGGTTGTCTGGACGAGATCGCTCTTTAGCGATAAGACCTATTGTGTACCCAACTTTTTTTAGTGTGCAATAATGGTAAATTGTGTATTAAGGGCGGTAAACAAGAAATTATTCTTGTACCGCTCCGTGATACATACCTAAAATGTTTTTCATTTCATTTGCGAGGAAATAAATAAACTTTCTAGGCAGATAATAGTAGTTTAAAATGCAACAGTGATATAATAAGAGTTCTTAAAACTTGAGGGTCGCCATTACAAAACGAGGCGAAAACAAGTTTTGTAATAATAGACCCGAGAATTTTAAGAACCAATTATGAGCTGTTGCATATGCTAGTTTTCTACGACAGCTAAAATAGCGTAAAAAGCAAAATCTAGAAAAGTGGCAGAATAGGGAAGATGTTGTTGCCCACTATATAAATGAAAAAAAAGAGAGAGCTCATAATATTGTATGAAAATTCATAGGAGCAGTGTTTTTATGGAAAACCATAGACAACGTTATAATGTATACTTTTTAATATCGCTGTCAGTCATCTAATTGGCAGATAGAAGTGCTGGAGTAAAAAAATAATATTATAAACCCTTTGCAGTTTTTGTAGAATACATATTTAGGACTAGGCCTTATCGGGATTGGTCCTGTTTTTTTCACGATGTTTTCTTTCAGCGAAAAGCGAGTGGTAAATATCAAATAACATTTCGTACAAATTCCGAAAAACTCATTGGTACGAGCCGGGGTTTGAACCCACAACCCTCGGCTTGAAAGACGCACGCTCTTACCGTTGGGCCGCCAACGCTCCAAATAAACGCTTCAACTAGACGATGATATACATAATATATAATAGATATATTAAATATGAATACTTAAAATAAACCATCCATAAATCAGGAAAAAAAAATATTCGTGATAAAACATACAAGTAAATGACCAGGATTCGAACCCGGGGTCTCCTCCTTCGTAGGCAAGGTCGCTACCAACTCGGCTAAGAAGCCGTCAAAACGAGGAAGTTAAAACGCGGTAGGTATGTTCCCCTAAAAGAGAGTTTAAATGTGAAAAAAGCTATTCTTTTTCAAGTTCTTGTATTAAAAAAACACGTAGGTAAACGTACTTCGGACAAAAGAAGCACTGTGGGTAAATGCAGCTAACATTAAGGAACCTTTCATGCATTATTTACCTATTCTTATTGCTTTTTAGAGAAACCTGCACCAAAATCCACTTCTTTAAAAATGTAAATAACTTTTGCATTGAAAAATCTAGGTCCGCTCGAGTACTAAGCCATTTTCTAAAGTACTAAGCTATTTTCTAAAGAGGTCCTTTCTTATTCTCAACGAGTATCGCAAATATAAAGTCATTTGAAAAGCGGTACATAGACGCTGAATAGGTAAAGACGCCGATTACGTACGTAACGTCCCTGTCGAGTGCAGCCACCGAGCTAGAAGCTTAGATTTGCCCACACCATACTATGACCGCGCGGAAATGAGTCAAGTGTCAACTCTGTACTGGGTGAACTCATACAACTGGAATCAGTGCTCAATGTGCTCATACTGCTCATCTGTGTGCTTACCATGAGTTTTACTTAGCCATGAATCGGTAGCAACTGTGCGGTTTCGAAATTATTTGCAAATACTTTCAGTCCCACCAATTACGAACAAGCAAGATGCAAATACTTTCGAATCGCGAAATCGCTTGCGACTGTTATTCCACAGCAACTCATGGTGCCGATACTGAACATTGTGATAGTAGGATGCTACACGCTACACCATTATCATAAATTTATAAATGTCACGGGGAAAAGGTGTCGAAATGCCGTCTTGTGCTTTTTGAAAATGCGGTTTTTATCTTAGGAACACATACAAAGGCAACGTGGTAACATTTAATTCGTAACTACTAAGATTTCATTAAACCATCAAAATATTTTTTCCTCTCGTCATAAAAACATTATCCTAAACAACCAAAATTAAAATTACAAGTCGGAATAAATAATGTATGCAATTACCGTGAGACAGAAAGAGATTGCACTATTTTATCGGTAGCGCTTCGTGGCGCGCAAGTTTGCGTGGATCGCCTTTTGTTGTCCAAAATGTTGGTATACTCTTTTCCCATGAATGCGTCTCTATCAACTTCTACCTCGATGAGTGCAGTCGGTTTATTTTTCTTTTATAACGTTTCTGAAACACGGATGCGTGATGCAACAATGTATGCAAGCAAGTATTTGAGATCGGAGTGCTGGGTTTCATTGTTGGCTTCTTTTTTAAACGTTTTAGCTATTATTCTGTTACAATGTTCTGTTTCAGTATATAGAGTATATTTGTATATTGTATTTAGTATATTTGTTAGGAAGTAAAATGTAAATCTGTAAGAGAATCCGGAGGTAATAAATACATCTTTTAAAATTATTTACAATTTGTCGTAGGTAAATTGATACGTTCAGTCTCTAAACAAGAGTTCAGTCTCGAGTCTATTTTGCGGAGCGTTGCGCTTAAAGTATTGAGGATATTTTGACTTCAAAGACTAGATTTTATTACAAACATTATCATTTAACAGATACATTGACACAGATAGATTGGTTGGTTTAATCTTAAACTACAGTTGTATCTATTTCAAATACCTTGCCGCGTCTAAGAAAGACAATTTATTTGGCTAGAGGATTTTTAGCTATCCATTTGTAACCCGTACTCCAACGCAATGAGCCATACCTCTTCATAATGATTATCTTACTCTAGTCCCATTTACTTAAGGTCGGCGGAGCAGATATTTTTCTTACATACGTCTCTATCGCCCGTCGTCTCATCATTCACATCCTTTCTTTTCATATAATCTCTTTCACAGTCCATACATCTTTAAATATCAAATCTTCCTCTTCTTTCTTCTTCTTTGCATCTTTGGGCAATGAGTCCTACCTAGTAACTATGATCAAATTGATCAATTAAGTGTGTCCCTGATGGAACTGCGTGTGCTTCAATTTATTTACGATAGCTAGTTATCCTTTCCATCTGTGTGTCACCTTATTGTCCCAAGTAAAGGCGACTCGAGTTAAAAACTTGCCAGCTTTCTTTGCGAAGCCAATCCTCGCCGAAGCGGACTCGAGCCAAACAATCAGCGCCACTTCCACTTTTATAGTTTGTTGAGACTCTTTTTAATTTGCCGTGTGTGAGTTAGGGTTTGTAAAGTGTTTTGTTTTGAAGATAGGATATGATTCTTTTAGTGCAAAAGTTTGAGAATAACAGTTAAAAGTAGTTTTGAGAAATAAATATGTTTGCGAGATGTATGGTGCACTTTTGTCTAAATGCTTTTCTGCGGCATTCTTGTCACTGCGCTTATTATTTCAGCTGCGACGTAAGAAGACTTGTCTTGTTATCTAAATATGTGCTCTAAGGGTTAATCTATCTATCTTTTATAAGTTATATTTATAAATATTCTTTTAAAAGTTTGATGGTTCACAGTGCTTTAGTATGTGCAGATCGATTAATTACTGACAGTTTTAGACATTTTCCGCGCCAGCTTTCGTGAATCGATCTGTACTGTTATGATGTGTACTGTTTTTGAAATAAATAAATCACGTGACGCTTTCTATAGAAATTGACACATCGTCCCATGCCCGGCCCGGTCCAGCCTGAGTCATATTCTAATCAGTGCTCTTTCTTGAGCATCTATCCATGGTGTGTTTTTCTATGAGTGATAAATCAACTGATTGTCTGCGTTTTTCCGGCGTATGCCACGGGTTAGGGAGCTTGAGGTCCACTTTGGCAACCAATCCCAAGATTTGACGTGGCAATATTTTACGAAATAGAAGGTAAATATAAAGTAAAAAATAGAAGAGTTTGTCACAATAAATGAAAAAAGGTAATTAAAAAACAAGAGAAGGTAAACTAGATTCTATTGGGATTAGTATGGTTTTCTCGCGGTGTTTTTCTTCACCGAAAAGCGATTGGTAGATATCAAATGATATGTCGTACAAAGGTTCCGATAAACTTATTGGTACGAGCCGGGATTTGAACAAACAATCTTCGGATTGAAAGTCGCACGCTCTTACCGCTGGGCCACTAACGCTCCAACTAAACTAGGATTCGAACCCGGGACCTCCTGCTTCGCAGTCATGGCAGCCGGGGTTTGAACCCACATCCTTCGGATTTAAATTCTACGCTCTTACCGCTGGGCCACTAACGCTCCAACTAAACTAGGATTCGAACCCGGGACCTCCTGCTTCGCAGTCATGGCAGCCGGGGTTTGAACCCACATCCTTCGGATTTAAATTCTACGCTCTTACCGCTGGGCCACTAACGCTCCAACTAAACTAGGATTCGAACCCGGGACCTCCTGCTTCGCAGTCATGGCAGCCGGGGTTTGAACCCACATCCTTCGGATTTAAATTCTACGCTCTTACCGCTGGGCCACTAACGCTCCAACTAAACTAGGATTCGAACCCGGGACCTCCTGCTTCGCAGTCATGGCAGCCGGGGTTTGAACCCACATCCTTCGGATTTAAATTCTACGCTCTTACCGCTGGGCCACTAACGCTCCAACTAAACTAGGATTCGAACCCGGGACCTCCTGCTTCGTAGTCATGGCAGCCGGGGTTTGAACCCACATCCTTCGGATTTAAATTCTACGCTCTTACCGCTGGTCCATCAAAACGATCCTGAGACAACGATCCATTTTTACCTATCACAATAGTACAGCCAAAACAGTACCCGCGTGCGACGCAGCCCTATAAAAAAAATAGAAAAATCTTCGACACCGCGCTACGCATACCTATTTACATTGGTCGAATTTTCCCGAAATACTTTTTGTCTCCAGTTTTGGTCTTCCTTTGTTTTCGAAATGCCGCTACTGTATTCATATTTGGAATCCAGTCACGTGAAACTGGCTTTGGCATAGGTGCATTAGAAGGTGGGTGAAGTATTTTAAGGTTCCATGCCGAGGTTTTCACATTTTCTGTTGCGAAATATGGCACTCTGATTACTAAACCACAGATATAGAATAAAAGAACGGGAGACCTAATTACAACGTGTCCCAACCTCTATTAAAAAGAAAACTGTAAACCATGTTGCTTAAGCGGCAAATTGACCATTAACATATCAATAATTTTTAAACATAATAATTAAACGGGTCTAACGCGAATTAATTTGTTTACCTTATTTACCGACGTTTAATTATTATGTTTAAATATGTGTTTAAATCGCGAAAGTTTTAAATGTTATATATCAATAATTACTATATTCACTGTACCTCTTACTTTTTGTTTTGTTACACCTACTTGAATGAAGTTGTCTGCCTTTCTTCGTTTTTTTTTTTAATTTTATTAATTGTAAATTTATGTTTTTACTTTTTATTTTTTATCTTAATTGTTTTGTAAAATGGGTAAAGTAACGCGACGTGTACTTTTGCAGCCGCTCTAGTCGCCGCCACAGTTTCGGGCAGGCTGAAAACCAGCGCTGGAACCACGCCGTAGAGGCGAGGTTTCCAGCACATAGCTGAGACTGTCCTATTGTCACACTGTCCTTTTTTAAATAAAATAAATAATGTTTAAGTTTAGCCTAGAGTGTATAAGTCTTTGTTAATATTAATGTAATATGTTTTTTTCTTGTGACAATAAATTATTTTTCTTTTCTTTCTTTTTTTCTTCCTTTCTAATTAGCGAAAAAAATTATGCCATACAAGTGCTGCAGTTGCATTAAAATACCAGTGCTGTTCAAAATTGCAATTGCAAAATTGTTCGCTTATGTCATTGTGACTCACATTTTTCTGCTTTGTGTCTATTTTTTTAATTAAGTAGCATATAACATTTAAAACTTTCGCGATTTAAACACATATTTAAACATAATTATTAAACGGGTCTAACGCGAATTAATTTGTTTACCTTATTTACCGACGTTTCGACACAGGTTTCACTGGTCAGGTTGAGTCAGCCGCGACCATGACCAGTGAAACCTGTGTCGAAACGTCGGTAAATAAGGTAAACAAATTAATTCGCGTTAGACCCGTTTAATAATTATGTTTAAATATAAGTAGCATATGTCATACGTTCGGGCATATCCGCCAGATCTGCCAATAAATGTATGGGAAATTTGTCTGGCGGATGTCCGGTGGACATACTCACTATGGAAATCTAACGGATTGCCCGAACGTTATGGACTGCAAATGACTAAAAAATTCATTTAACATCAGTTATTATTTGGAGGTATACATTTGGGGATCGCCCAAATATTCCGAAACATTGTTTTCCGATTTTCATAATCCCGATTTTAAAATTCCGAAGTTTAATAAATTCTGTTTGTCAAAATTCCGAATTTTATAACCCTGACCTATCGAGACTCCGATCATTAAAATTCAGCATTTTCAAAATCGGGTAAATAAAATTCGATATTTTAAAATTCGGCATATGGTTTCTCGAAATTATCTAGTATACTAAGTGTGTTGAGTTGATTAATAAGGTTTGGTTTCAATTCAGAATGCTGACAACTTTAATTCTGCAGGATGACTCACACTAGGACGGGACGGGACAGGATGGGGCAGGGCGGAGCAGGGTGGGACGGGACGTTCTGTCAATTTCTATAGAAATAATCACGTGATAGGTCGGAGCCCTCGGATGTCAGGTGACGTTTTCTATGGAAACTGACAGACCGTACCGTCCCGCCCTTTTTGCTTGTGTTTTAGTTCGTTTGCCATTCTGCCAGATTTTATTATTAATTAGGTACCTAACAGGGAGAATTTTGATTGTTTTTAGTAAAAAGTTACAACTTTGTACAAAAAGGTAGTAATTATCTTTAATTTGTACAATATGCTTTTTATATTACCCTACACTACACCTACATCGACAGGTGGGTTTAAAAAGAATATAGGTAAGGCAGCATCCGAAATTAAACCTTTGGTCCTCATTAAAAGCGCTCTAGTATTTTAAAGCTACTTGGTTAAATGCAAATGCCAAACTAATTCTCAATATATCCTCGTAATGCAATGTATGCATTGATTATGGATATGCAATAAGCGAACTACCCGGACTGAGTTGTGACTACTTGTTTGGCTAAGATTTGTATTATATATGTATTATGGTTAAATTAAAACTGAATCCTTGTTCGTATCAATATTGCTATTTGCTGCTTAATATAGACGTATTTATTTCATCATACTTTCTACCTTTGCAAACTAAAATAAACCTTAAAGGTATCAGAATAGATGAATTTAAAAAATAGACTTACGGAATCCCATCACAAAACTTCATCCATGTTTCATGTTCATCAATGCACAAGATAAGAAGTACAAAAAACATGCATTTCCCATCGACGTGAAGGATTTATGTACATCAAGATACGTCGGTTCGGGATGAAAATGTTTTGTTTCGCGTTTTCGACGGCCATTGTAGTGCGTCTGACTGCTGCACTTGTGGAGATTTAGGACATTCAAAATTCAAAAGCGTGTACGCTGCTGTGTACGGGCTAGAGATTGCAAAGGTAAAACAATTTATTAGGTATAAACTACATTTTTCCATACGAAATTATCCATTTGTTTTCCCTAGTACCAGTACACCGAACTGTACCGTGTAGTCCATCTTCGTACAAAAAAACATTTTAAATTTTAAATTTCGAACGAGAATTAATAAAATGTTCTAAATCGAACTAATGGGTAAAGAAACATGTCCTTACACTGTGCTAGTAGGTTTTTGTTACTTTAACTGAGTGTTATAATTCATTTCATTGTAAAAGTACCCTTGAAACAGTCAGATGGGGTCTATTCGACCACATGCTGTAAGGCTGTGTTGCGCTATTAAATAACGCCGTTGCGAACGTTTTAAGGACACTTATTTTGAAATATTACGATCATTTGGAAGAGTTTATCTAGTTGCGTAATTTGACATTTGCTGTTGCAGTCATTAAGTTATGCGTTATGTGGACTTCCGGTTGATACTGAAGATGGCGAGGACGCCTCAGGCATAGTTTTTGTTTTTTTTTCCTGTTTAAAGTTGATTAAGGTTTGATATTGACATTATGCATTGAACTATCGAAGAAATGTGCAGCAAATAGAAAATTACTCTTGAAACGCGTGTAACCGGCATCGGTAGTTCAGGGTCAAGCTGCCTCGTGCTTCGTAAAGAGAGCTTCTTTGCCATGCTAGGCCTCCACCGAAAAACGTCGCTCTAAGAAACTACTTTTTACTCACCGTACACTTACACCGTATACTGTATGCGTAATGTAATGAATTTTCCATTGGCAGTTGCGAATAGTAGATTGTTATCTAAGGGAGGAAAGGTGCCCTCTTGTTATTTGCGTTGTATAACCTATCACTTTTACAATGTTGCGGGGAAATAGCCTATAATATATTATTATAAACTTATGTACAACGGGTCTATCGTGGATTTAGTTAATTTACCTTAATAGACCTACCGACATTTTAACACAGTTTCATTGACCAGCGGGCCTAAGATGGTTATCCACGAATGCTATAAGTTAATAAACTGACAAGTTGCACGGATAGCGCGACGGTGACAGCTGCCAAATACATTTGACAGAACTGTTACAGAAATTATCAGAAATTGTCAGAACGTGCCGACAAACTATCGTCTTATTCAGCAATTATCAGGATATCAGCTTGGCATCTTAGCCCCGCAGAAGACCCTTCGTCGTACGTTTATAATAATATGTACAAAACGCGAGAGTTGAAAGTGTTATAATATCTTATATGTCATATATCCAACGAAGCAACTAAACCTCTAGTTATTGTCCCTCTTGTCTTTACGCGTTCTATTCCTTACATTTAGTTTTTAGCTGCAAAGTACCTTGCGTTCCTCATCATCAACCATCAATTTAAAGAAAAACCGAATCTAACACTCGTTAGTGCCTAAACCTCTTCTTTACAACCAATAGTATTCTAAAGATAGTAAATTACGGTAACGACGTACTTTAGATAAAAGTTTACCGCGATTCGTTTTTTAACCCCATTCTTTTACAATTTATTTAAAGTGATCATTAGAGGCACCATGCCTTTTCGTCATAGATAATGTAAGCGAGCTTTGATGATGAGTCTTTGCGGATTTTCTCTTAAATACTTAATTCAGGAGTAGTAGGTATTCCAAATGTTGCGGTGTTTCTGGTACCAAATAAAACATGCAACGGCGCCTTCGAGCAACACAGGCTTTCAACACGTTGCAAACAACGTCAAAGCAACATCTTACCGTAGGTACTAATTGTTCTGTCACTGTTTGCTGAGGGAAACGGGCACACAGACGCACTTCTCACACATTACATACAAAAACCAAACGGCATACAACTACAATAAAAAATCATGCACACTTCGATATATTTTTGTGTACAAGTCACAACACAACATAGACCCGCGTTTGCCCATTTGGGCTGGTACATCGGCAAGGGGTACGTATGCTGACTCCCCTCGAACCGACCGCTGAGTCATTATTAATGATTCGTTCAGCATTTTATATGCATACAATAATCTACCTACATGGCGAATCACTTGCAATCCGACATCTCGACACTGCTGAAAGGACAAAATACGAAAAAATCTAAATAACGCATAGGAAGTTTTTGCCATGTAAAAATCTGCACTAGGCGAATAAACACCGGCCCAAGCAGGCTGTGTGATCTCACGCTGTACCTACTGAGCGCTGTTGGCACGAACGTTAGGCGAATGGTGAACCAGTGTCACTGAAACCTCCAGGCCAAGTATCTTGTATTAATATTTTTTTAGCAGAAACGTCTGCAAACGATACCAAATTTCTTAGAGCTAGAGAAGTTCATGACCTCAGGCGGGACATGAACCCGCGACTCTGGGACACATGCCCATCGCTCTGCCAACTTCGCCACTGACGCCACACTCGTGGCCCCGAATAAAATAAATGGACGGCACCCGAAGGAACGCGCATAGGGATATGGTGGAGAAATTCGGGGATGTTCATGTTCACAAGCTGTTAACTAGTGGCCACAGGAAAGATTGCCTCTACAGCTCAGTTGAACACACACTTTTTCTTTCCTGTGGTCAATAATTAACAGCCTGTCATGTGAACATGTAGATTTCATGTGGAATTTTATCATAAAATGCTATAGACTCTTCATCAAATCAAGCTTAACAGCCTTTTTAACTTTTGAATAGTCTACCGGAAAAATTCCGAACATCGTTTAGTGTTTGACCCATTAAATCTACAAATACAATAAGTTCCTAACTGTCAGGAACCAATTCAAAATCTATACTTGTTATCTATTGTCTGGGATTTGGTGGATATATTTATACCTACTAAAGAGAACTTCTATAAAGAGAGCAGCGCCGTCGGCGCGTCACGTTGCGCGTTTGGTAAAGTGAAAGAAAAGAAGATAAGATAAACATTTTGAAGATGTCCTTAATAGTTCAACTGTATTACAATAGTGTTATGGAAATAATAAAAAACTTTTAAATTCGCTCTTTTTTTTTGCGATCTGTATTGAAAAACGTCGTTCGATACACATGCGGATATCTCATTTTTCACTCGTCCCGAGTAGATCCCTCGGGACTCCTGTGGCAACGAGACGTTTGGTATTTTCGCGAGAAGAGATTCAGAAACATTTTTTTTCTAAACTACTAGGAGAAAAAAAATAGTTCTAATTTTTTGCCATGCGTTTGTCATTTTCAAACACCGTACAGCGGTTACAAAATGGAGAGTACAGAACAGAGTAAAACGTTTGCAAATTTTGACACCTATTTTTTCTCGTTGTATTTTTGTCCTAGATTTAAATAGCTCGTTATTCTGAGTAGGGAAAACACTTAATTAACAGTTTTTTTTCTAAAACACGTCAATTTACTACTAGGAGAGAAAAAACAGTCCCAATTTTTTTCCATTCATTTACCATTTTCAAACACTGTACAGCGGTTACAAAATGGAGAGTACAGAACAGAGTAAAACGTTTGCAAATTTTGACACCTATTTTTTTTCGTTGTATTTTTGTCCTAGATTTAAAGAGCTCATTATTCTGAGTAGGAAAAACATTTAATTTACCTACGTAAAAACCTGCGCGTACCTGCGCGTTTAGTAGTAGGTACCACTAAGCTAAGGTTGCATCGACTTTGATATCACAAAGTGTGAAAGTGTTAAGTAAACGCCATAATTTCATAGAAGTTTAAAATAAAACTTTCGCAGCGTCTAATATCAAAATCGAAGAAAACTTAGTTTGCTCTATTTAACTCTAGACTCATTCTTATCCCAATTATTTTGTTACCTATTCATGTTCTCAATTTCAGTTACTCATAATTTGTATTATTCACTTTTTAAACTGCGTTAGGCAAGGGATTGGAATAACAGCTCTGGATCGATTTAATCCTTTTTCCTGCCGCGTTTGTTTGTATACCGGCTACGTGGACAGAGCGGGGCAAAAAATGGAGCATAGAGGTCTTTAGCCTTTACTACGTGCTCACACGTTATATGGGTGCAAAAAGTGCTATGGAAATTACGGGATTTGGTAAGTGAATCTCACCTTTATCATCAGTTCAGCCTTTTGAATGAGTAAACTAAGCTGGGCCCGCGACTTCGTACGCTTTAAGCCCAGTTCTGTAATACAAAATGTTAAGGGGCTACCCGGCTGTTTCACTGATATTTCACTGTTTTTAAAGTGAATAGGCTTTGTTCAGCTCCAAGCACAACGCTTGAAGAAAAAATATAATGTAGCTAGGTATTTGGTCCACATTTGGTTCTACTAAATTGTCGAAAAACATAATACATCAAGAGAAAAAAAAAACCGTAAACCCTTTTTTCTACCTTAAATCTGTATCTACTCCCTTATTATGCGTCGTAAGTACAAGAAACTAAGACAAGCAGCATATATTTATGTTAACTTTAAACGCATCTACTGATTTTTGGATAGGTTTTGTACTTTTCGAGAAAAAGCTATTACTCGCATTTTTCCGAAAACGCTGGCTCGAGATGCCTGCGCGGGCGACGGGGGCCAGTCGTGTAAGATGGCACTAGTAGTTTATAGGGTTGCGTCCTAGTACAAGCAGCTCTTCCTAGGTGGCAACTTATGCTTATTGACGTATTGTATAACCGGTGAGGAATGGAAGCGGGAGGGAAAGAAAGCTCAAATCGCCGAGGTCATTGGCATAGGGGACGGCCTTAAACGGAGATACGATTATTATTTTTGGTTTAGTGTTTAGCCTTTTATTAATCTAATATTAACGATTTTGTGAGTTATAGTGAGTGTTTTAAAGGGCGCAGAGTATCCAGCGACAATAAACTATTTCACTTTGTTTACCCCACTATATTATCGTTGTAGTCTTACAAATTCTCCAACTTTTGGTCTTTGGTACGTAGTTTAATATTGCATAGTTTTGCTTTAGTACCTAGATGGCAAAAAGAGGTCACTTTTTTCCATTTAAGTGATAAAGCTAAAAGTAAGTAGTATAAAATAAAACTGTATCTATCGTACAAATCAAAAGTTGGGGAATAAGTAGAACTACAACACTCACGCCAGAGGGCGTCTATTTTCCCTCTTAATTGCTCTCACATACTTGAGCGATAAAGAGGCAAATAGACGAACGATCGAACGAAGTGGTTCATGGTAGACCCTCAGAGCGCCATACTCTAGCCAGTAGATGCATTCTTATTACTTTAGCTGACTGTTGACATCAGTCCAATCGCCTGATCATATCATCCTCTAAAACATTGCTAATGCTGACGTGGGCTACACATGTACCTAATCTCACAAAAAAGAACATTCGTGTATGAGCCGAGAAACGGTAGTTACACCACAGCGAGTGTGAAGATGCATTTCTTAATGAAAAATCTTATTGAGAACGTGCACTTTTTTGCTCACTACATCTTGCTAACCTAGTAGCAACTCAAGCATACTTCCTCTCGTTGTTAACCGGCTTCAAAAAGGAAGAAGTTTTTTGTTTGTTTCTTACGCGATTACTTCGTCAATTACAGACATATAGTGTTGATTATAATTCGCCTGTTCGTAGTGTTTATATTATTTTAATTTGATAGGAGGTCCCATTGAATTATTGCTTCCGATCTCTATGACTCTATGAGGAACATACCTACCCCGGTATACATTTTTTTATAAACAGGTGCGTGGTGATTTTGATGATGTCTTACTTAAGTAATTGAAAATATTTACTTTCAGAAACATTAATACCTGATGGTACATGCTTTCTATTAACTTGTTGAGGTATGTAAGAAGTACTCTGATTTGACTATAAATTAGAACATTGCAGCAATAATGCTATAAAAGCGATGCTGCTTCAGCCGCATTCGTAATGTATTCACAATTTTATAAAATGTAGGTACCAAGTACCAATGTATGGTGATATACATGGCGATCCATTCGACGTTCCGAATGACGTCTAGTTCTGTTGTCACTTGGATGGGAAAGCTGCGCGGGTATCCAAAAAGATCGGTGCGGTCAATATAGCTAGGGGATACATTACTCCGAGCAAATACTCCTTGTTATATTATAAGTCGCAAGCCAGAGCCCATATGTAATACTGCTGTCACCTTCAGACAGGAGCACTTGAATACCAGCTTGGACCCTTTGACTCTGTCTAGAAGCGCGCTGTGTGCCCAAACTCACAGGCAGTATTAAATCCATAAGCCTAGAGAGAGAATTTGCCTCCTTATGTGTGTTCTATCGCCTGTACAATGGGTTGTGCTCTGAAGAATAGTTTGACATAATGCCAACGTCCACTCTTCTCCATTGTACCATGCAACTTAAATAATTGTGCACTGTGCGTTTGTAGAGAAATTTTATTATGAATTTACCGACTGTATAATGAGCTCCCTGCCGAGGTTCTCCCGAAAGAACCTTTAAAACAGGAGTGTGCAAGTTTTTAACGGATCCGCAAGGCGCATGTGTCACCCAGGAGTTGCAGACTTAGGTTACAGTGATTGTTTTCCATCAGGTAAGCCGTATGTTTGTTTGCCACCGACGTGGTATAAAAAATGAATCAAAAAGGAAATGAAAAGTAGGTATGCTAAAATGAATACCATCTCGAAGTTCCCACCCGCTAAGTATTTTAATTGGCTTAAAAATTAAACTTTTCAATTAAGACTTTATAACGGAATTAATTGCGGCGCAGGTGATAGGTATTAAGGCAACTTCACGTCGTTAAAGCGGTACAACTTCACTCGGGAACTTTTAAGTCTTCAAGTATTGATGGGGGACTTTGCCGTATAATTTGTTTTATGTGGAGCTATTTAAAATTTTAGAAGTAATGTTGTTCATTCAACGGGTTCCTGTTTATGAAGATATATTTGTATTTGCATAGGGCCACGGCCGGAAATCTTCATAGTAAATTTCAAGGCCCTTAAAGACTTTGGTGTTATCTGTGACATTAGCTTTATAAGACCAACCTTTGTTTTTGTTTTTAATTATTTTTATATTTTTGTATATAGGTAGTTTGCACAAGTAACTTTTTTCATTGACGGGGCGAATTCGCATTCTCTCAGTCATCATCTTAACCCTGTTAAGTCAATTTTCATAAGCACAAGTTTAAATTTATAAGTATGTGTTGTAACAACAATGTAAGAATGGGACCGGTCGTATATATGACCGTTCCCATTCTTACATTTCTCCGATTTGCATTTTCAGCTGTTGTTTCAAAGCCCAGGACTTTTCCGATTTTTCCCCACCACTTTGTTCCTATATCTTATCGCCATCTCAGCCGAAACTGGTGACCAAGGATTTCCAGAAGCTGCGCTACCGACAACCACTTCCTCCGCGATCATGACCCAGATCGTCGGTTCACTTTCTTGTAGGCATTCCGTCGTTGTGTCTTTCGGCACCGAATCGCCGCTTCCCCTCCCCCCTCCTCCACGATCTTGACCCAGATCATCTGTTCACTTTGTTGCAGATATTCCGTCATTTCCGTCTCTGTGTCTCCCGGTACCAAATCGCTCCTTCCCCTCTCTTCCACGATCTTGACCCAGATCATCGGTTCACTTTGTTGCAGATATTCCGTCATTTCCGTCTTTGTGTCTCCCGGTACCAAATCGCTCCTTCCCCTCTCTTCAGCGATCTTGACCCAGATCATCGGTTCCCTTTGTTGCAGATATTCCGTCATTTGCGTCTCTGTGTCTCCCGGTACCAAATCGCTCCTTCCCCTCTCTTCCACGATCTTGACCCAGATCATCGGTTCACTTTGTTGCAGATATTCCGTCATTTCCGTCTTTGTGTCTCCCGGTACCAAATCGCTCCTTCCCCTCTCTTCAGCGATCTTGACCCAGATCATCGGTTCCCTTTGTTGCAGATATTCCGTCATTTGCGTCTCTGTGTCTCCCGGTACCAAATCGTTACTTCCCCTCTCTTCCGCGATCTTGACCCAGATCGTCGGTTCGCTTTGTTGCAGGCATTCCGTCACAGTGTCTTCCGGTACCGAATCGCCACTTTCCCCTTCCTCCGTGATCTTGACTAAGATCGTTGGTCCAGTTTGTTGCAGGTATTCCGTCGCTGTGTTTTCTGGTACCAAATCGCCTTCATCAGTCAATCAGCCTACTGTTCTACAAGCAACGCGTACGTTATTATAACTATTATAAGGCCGTTTACTACGTGAGCGTGTGCACGCTATGGCGAAGCGGCGTAGAGCGGTGATATTTCAATGCGATGCCAGTTCACTGCTTTGCGTTGAAATTTCACAGAAACAAACCTTTGATTCCTATGGAAATGTCCTATATGAGCGCCGCGTCGCGCCGCTTCGCCTTCGCTTAACGATCATCCACGTAGAACACTTCCATACATAGCAAACATTTGTTTTTTTAGGACGCACAGCACCGCGTCGGCATTCGTTTAACTACGCGCACTGCGTAACTCTCATAAATCACGGTTGCAAAAAGAGATTTTAAATATTCAGACGCATCGGCGTCAAAAAAGTACGACTCACAAAACACGAACAAAAATATTCCATCTCACTGTTTCATATCCGGTATCGATCCATTAATTTAATTCTGCGAATTGTACGCATTGACAATAGTGTCCCCGCGGGGTGATCTGGGACATGTTTCATTTTATATCGCTGTTGCGATATTAAGTTTTTGCCGTGTAACTATGAATATGGATGCGTTATGCAAATTAAATTAAATTAATTGTTAATGTTGCCCAACAATTGTTATTCAGGTAATAATAATAGAAATTTAAGATAATACCTATGCCAATAAAACTGCGTCCTATTTATTTATTTATTCATGTACATTCCACGACTTTCAAGTTAAGAAAATCATAGTCTCCTGCCGCATTGTTAAAACAAAATGGTGACTTTATGTTCTCTAAAATTAAATGCAGGCAATTACGAGGCAAGTTTAGTGATAGGTAAACCTTTCCGATTCATCCATCCCATCGTTTTCCACTGTAGGGCAAATGCTTACGCCAATACTCCATTTATCGGTCTAGTGTTGTTTCCGTCCATTTTTTAAGAAACATTACAGTTCTGGCACTGCGGACTAGGTACCTAAATTATGAAGGCCGTTAAAACCAACACATCATATCATGATTGCTTGAAGACCTTGTGATACTGTCTAGAGAAATTGTCATTACGTCTCGGCTCCGCCCGGCCCGCCCTGTTACTATTGAGAACAAAATTTCTTCTTCGTCATCACACTCTTGGCAGTTTGGTCATGGTCGTGACATCAAGGGTGGCAGCAAGCTTAACAATCCGTCACCATTCTTCCCGCACTGTCTTCTTGTTCATTCGTGGAGTGGGCCGTTGAGTGCAGTCTTGACTTAGTCGGTCCATTGAATCGGTAAACTGCCGCGCGCTCTAGTGCCTTCGACTTTCCCCTGCACGATAACACAATACTCCTTCCTAATATAGTCCTTGTTAAAGCTCTAACTCGCCGCGAGCGCACCACTTATCCCCGCGCATTCTACAGTACGTGCTCGTTCTAAAATATAAGCTATTCAAAGCTTTTCCTGTAGTGTTAAAATGTGGCCTACACGCCAATATCTCGATTAGTGAATATCGAATATAATAAACCCTTATCTGTCAGCAGGACAGTTACTTTGAGAGCGTCCACCATGACACATTTAGATGTCGTTGGCGTGGTAGGCACGGCAGCATGCACTGCCCGGTCCGGTCCTGGACCGGTGCAAGGTGCCATGGCACCTATAAGTGTTCTTGGCGTTGAAAAAGTTAAAAAAATACTTAACCAATTACCTTTTAGTTCGCGACTGGCACTGTCAAAATTCATCTCAATTTTTGTGTTCCATTAAAAGGAAAACTAGCGGCGAATATTAAATCCACCCGCGAACACGAGGCTTTGACACTGTTCATAATGAATTTCGTGCTAACGGACAAGTTTTTAATTTAAATGTATGACGATCCGTGGTTATAGAGACACTAGAAGGCTTCACATTCGTAGGTAATACAGCTACAGTCCGGCAGAAAATAGTTCTCTAGTCGTACACAAAGCTTCTCGCACTTATGCAACAGAATAAGACACACAATATCAATGTTGCATGCTAAAGCTCGGTGACGCCATCGTAAACGTCTGCTTTTTTCTGTCTCTCTTTAAAGTAAAGAAGATTTTCTCGCTTATCGTGGACGTTGGGCAGCTAATGGTACATGACTCACAGTAGACCAGACCGATATCGAGTCACGTAATAGCTCGACCACGTGACATTTTCTTTAGAAATTGACACAGCCCGGTCCTGACACGGCCCAGCACATCACGGACATCAGTCATATTCTATTATCCTCCAAAGTTCACAAGATAGTCGATTCAGCTTGTGATTCTTGTACGCTTTGCAAGCTTTTTAACTTTAGCATTTGCTTCAGTGCCCCACTGTTTATGAGTGATACGTGTATGTCCAGGAGAATCAAACTATGACAAGCCTGCAGATTTCATAATTTTAAAATAAATAATTAGATATTTTCGGACAATCTTGCACATATTAGCCGAGCCCCAAACAAGCAAAGCTTGTTATCGACAGATACTGAGCGGCAATAAACCTACTAAAATAGCTTATAAAATATTAGGATTCAGAAACAAAATATTCGTGAGAAACCCAAATAAATACCCTTATCAGGGGCCTAGTCGACCTAAACTGAGTCGGTTACATACAATGAGCCTAAACTGGGTCGTGTTAAGACGTCATGGTACGGCCCCGGTTTCAAACCCAGGACCTCCAGCTTCGCAGGCAAAGTCGCAACCAACTAAGCTAAGCAGGCCGTTAAATGAATTTACTAAATAAGAATACTAAAATATTGATAAGGTAAACATGCAAGCTCCATTCCACGTTGATGGGCTAAAATGAATGAATGAATAAAGTTATTTATTTAAGACAACATGAGGTCCACATATTGTTAGTTCAGTGTCTATGTCTATGTTAGTAAATTAATAATAGATACACAATAAAGATTTTGTCCTCTGACCCATTTTCCACATTAGATGCTTTCATAATTCTATCTCCGTTATGCCAGTGGCCGGCTCTTATCCAAAAATTTGTGAGTAGGTTTGGTAGAGCTACTACAGCTCAAACAGCCTGAAGTATAAAACATTTCTATTGAAACCACTCACACGGCAGCCTCACAGCTAAACAAGCACCACTTTCATCATCTATCGTTCAACTAACCCGGAGTTAAGTATAGAATTTGGCAGCTAATCCCGGGTTAGTTGGCTAACCCCGGATGGTGCAAGTGGTGCTAAGATTGTTACAACAACACATAATAAAAATAACAAATTGTCATTTTTAGTTGCTATTTTATACTCCCGGATAACAGATGGCACCACTAAACATAGATATTCAGAACTCGCACTAAAACTCCTAGATAATAGTCAATCCGCGTTATCTGTTATTTCTTCCAAGCAAATGAACTGTCATACTTTTAAATGTTATTTTAAACGTGAAACTTCTATGAAATTATGACATTTACTTAACACTTTCACAGTGTGTGCTATCAAAATCTATGAAACTTAGCGTAGACAAACTCTGCCCCTATGTGACGCTTCCACTATTCGTTATCTACGCTTCAGCCCGGACGAGAGATTCGGTTTGAATTTTAGATATAACACAACACAACGAGCGAGCAAAAACGACGCACTCAAATTTCCTAACAAGTTCCTGCTTCTCGCGCCAATGAAATGGAAGATCAAAGAAATTCAGATCAAAACGGAATAATATACCCACGTATGCCTAATACTTTGTGGAATATTGGTATTAATATTGAATTTTATTCACCTGTATGACTAAGGTGAAGCACCGCGTGAGAAGAAATAAGTATTTAGGTTAAGTTTTGATCTCCCAGTTTTAATATCATTCGAAACACGTGTTTTAATAAGCTTACTTACGCTTATTAAGTATGTCGTTGAAATTAATACTACATACACAAGTCTGTTGTCTCTTGAAACTGAAAAAACCAAACCTCTACGTCAACGCAATCAAAAGCTCCGGCCGTTTGTGTTGCATTTCCCATACATTTGTAATAGGAATCAAAATGTACAGGGTATTACCTAGAATCACGAAATTTGCAAGCAAAACCTTGCAGCACTTGTACAGGAAATAATCTGAAAACGTTCTAATGCCGCGCACTGAGAGTTCCGTGCCATCAGTATGTTAAGTACTACTAGGTACCTACGTAATCAATCATCAAGGTTAAGCAACGGTATGCGCGGTCATGACTGCATGCCTGACTTTCTTCAAAGTATCAGAAAATAAATGTTTGTATTCATTAGGCATAATTTCCATCATTGCAAGTGACCGATCAACGCGAAGACACTATTGTAATTCGACTCTTTACGTATCCAGTTTACGCATGTCAGTGGTGTCGCTTTCTCTCTTATTTCCGATGCGCGTAAGCGAGATAGCACTCTCCGCGGACATAATATCCTCATTATCTGCTGCTGTTTTGGCGAACTAGTTGCGAAATAGGCCGTTCTCCTTTTTTTAACGACAACGAAACGTGATTATCACTATTTTCCGGATTTTTGTGTGTGGGTGTGAGGCAGCATCCACAATGCGGAACCCTCGGTGGGCGATTCGGACTCGCACTTGGCCAGTATTTTTACTACCCAATGGCTGTCCAAAAGAGCCCTTTAGCAATGACACGATAGTTACTAATATTGTTTTCATTTCTGTATTAGGTATGTTCATTAAAATAAAAACTTAAAAACGGCCATCATTTAACCCTGCGAAAACGAGTATTGTAAAGGGCTCGAAACGTAGTCATGGTGTTAATAAACGCGATTAATCCGTGTTTTTAAGAGTTTCATACCATTGTTATTATTATTTGGATATTGTTATTGCTATTCAGCGCTAATCAAGACACGTTGTCGTTAGCCTCTACGAGCCATTTTCGCTATAAAGCGGAAAAGCCCTGTTATCGGCTACGGCTATGTTCTATGTAAGTTTTCATTGTTAGTTTGTGTGCCATATAAAACTGTACTTACTAGCGTCTCGCTTCACCAGTTTACATAAGACAAGTTCTTATTTAGTAGGTAGAACAAAACTGTAATTACCTAAACAACTCCGAGACTCCTCCAAAACCATTGCACTGTATCTCCTTGATCAATCCTTACAACTCTGGACCTACGTCTCAAGAAAATACTGTAACACTTCACTATTTCACCTCCCAACATTACCGTAATCAACTCGTCTATACAACAACAAACTTAACTTACTCTACCCAAATGAAAAAGTATTCAAAATTCAACTTTAAACTTACGTACATAGAGTTAATCAGTTTCAAAGTTGGTGATATAGTAAGTTGGCACGATCGGGCAACGCGAAGGCTTGCCGTTGGTGGGTGTGTAAAAACTGCCATAAAAGTCAACGAGCGCCTAAACTCACGGCGAAGTTGGGCAGAGCAGTAAACCTAAATTGCGAAAACTGTTCGGGTGTAATCATAATATGAAACGGTTGCCATCGATTGAATGTGGATTTAGATACGTATAGGCGTGATTGATAGCCTGGATTTCGGTGAATTCCCTATGATCGAAAATCAAACTTTTGTCATAATGTAATAAGGGTAGGTAGCGTAATAAGGGTATCTTGCGTTCGAATTAAAGTGAAATACGAAAATTATATTTTCTCAAACAAGCTCGGAAACGTATGTGTAAATGTCACGAAATGAAGACAAGATCTTCCCCAGCCCGCAAAGCCCGAAAGCAGGAGGTCGCCGGTTCGATTCCAGCCCTGCTCACCTGGGCCTTGGTCACTTTTTCTGTAGTATATGACATCTCTTTCAATTTATGGCAAGATCTTGTTTACGGCTCCCTACATCTACGACACCTACGATACTAAGTTACGTACACAGACAATGAGACAATGCAAATTTTGTCAGGTTAGATTTTTTTTTTAAACAACGTACCTACACTGTTTTTAGGGTTTGGGTGGAGGATACCAAATTCCTAATAGGTTCAATCCTGATGTTTCCAGTTTCCTATTGGTCAGATTCTGGGTAGATCATGTTTTTATTAGGTTGGATTCGGAGTAAGTCTGTTTCTAAATATGGCTTATACTATATTCAGCAAAATCTTATTTATTGTTTTTCCAGGGAGGTCAGATTCCTAATAGGTTAGAGAGATTTTTCTTAGTAGGTCAGATTGGAACATGGACAGATTCTGCCGAGAAACGATTCTTTAGAAATCAAATTCTTATCAAGTATGTTTCTTTATTATGGCTGAATCTAATTAGAGAGAATTCTTAATAATTGCGAGTGTTAATTGGTTATTTTTTAAATTAGCCGGCTTCTGTGAAGGTCGAGTACAGTTGGCTAGAAAGCAAGATAACACTTGATAATATGTATTGATAATTTATTTATGAAGATATTGAATATTAAAAAACACACAAACATAAGGTCAGCGGCCCAGTAGATGACACTTTAGGAAGTAAAATCAAATTTCTTCGTAGAAAACATACTTACTATAAGTATATTATAGAAATTATAGAAATTTATAAACTGGTTCTTCCTCAAGGTTATAGGAGATATCAATTGTAGGTATATTTCTTAACCAATTCATAAATAATTCCAATTTTCCGTGACATCTCAAATTGTACCAGTGGATGACATGCAAAATATCAAATGGCCCAGTGGATGCCAAAAAAGCTCACAATCATTAAGTTCCATAAAATCATAAAATATGCAAAATCATATCACGGGTTTCATTCATTACTACACGCTATAACTATGTCAATGTGTATGACATACCTCCAAAATACTAACGTACTTATACAAATTAATTTAAATAATTAAATTGTTTTATAATTAAACATCAGTTTTAATAAACACTTATGAATAACGAATTACATCCAGTTTTTCTCTTCACTTTTATAATGCACAGTCTTAACAGATTTGCTAAGCGCGCTGGCGCAAAATCTACCGAAGCACCTGATCACAAAAACTATCTCACAAATAATCAACGAATCAATGATAGTTTCAATACAAAACAAACAATCAAAAATGGCATTAACAGTCAAATTGACGCTGTTTTGGGATTATACTAACAACCGTTTTCTTATATTTTTTTAATAAACTGTGTAAATGTCATCCGCTGGGTCAGTGTCATCCACTGGGCCGTCTACCTTAAACCTATTGGGTGGGGGTGCCAAAATTTTGAGAAATGGGCAATAGTTATCCTTGTACCTGTCGCTCTGATTTTGCAAGACCAATCGAGATGGATACATGCAATTTTCAAAGGTGATAATGGGTGATTGTGGAATGAGCGCCATCTGTGATTAAAATGTGAAAACATATGTATTATATTGTAAAGAAGATTTGTTGGTGACGACCGGTTGACGTAGTTGGTAGGGACCCTGCCTGCTAAGAGGATGGTCCTGGGTTCGAATCCCGGTAAGGGCATTTATTTGTGTGATGAACACAGATACTAGTTCCTGAGTCATGGTTGTTTTCGGTGTATGTATGTATTTGAATATTATATATATCGTTGTCTGAGTACCCATAACACAAGCCTTCTTGAGCTTACTGCGGGACTTAGGTCAATTTGTGTAAGAATGTCCTATAAAAAAGAAAGATTCCTTATAAAAGGAATTAATTCATAAAATGTTCATGTAGTTTTGTATCACACTGTACTTAACTGTTAATTCATTTCTCGTTGAAACAGGCTACAAATAATTGTGGTTGACTGTGTTTCCGCATGACGTACCATTAAATTGACTGACACTAGAAATGTCACTTACAAGAATGTAACGTTATCAAAATCTAGCTAAACTAGAAAAAGACTATCAAGGAATAAAATGTATAGGGAAACTGATCTCATCAGAAAAGGGTTCTTATTGAATTTGACGCATTCATAATTTGCTTTCGTTATAATTGAATTAACTTAGAATCTGACCTTATCAGAATTTAATCTTTAGCGAATTAGACGTACTCAGTATTAAACTTATTACTAATATGACCTCATGTTACTTAGACGATTTTAGAATCTGACTAAATAGGAAACTGGAAACATCAGGATTGAACCTATTAGGAATTTGGTATCCTCCACCCAAACCGTTTTTAGCCGCGTAATAATTTATCTCCATATTTACTTAGTTGAATACATGAATTAATACCTACTTTCTGAATTATTTTACTACTTAAGATAATACTATACTTTAAGATAATTGGAAGTTAAATATAACAATAAAATATGTGGATTGGGTTCCTCTGGACATACAACTTGAACAACAAAACGCGTTACCATGAAAATCTAATTACTTATTTTTGACATTTCGGTCCCAGGTGGATTTATTCGTTGAAAATGTAACGTACATCAACCGATGTCGAAAAGGCATCGCAAAAACTTCAAGTAGTCAATAAAGGTCAGTCCAGATCCAGATCAAAAAGAAGATGGCGGGGTGACCTGGACTCATTTTGTAGCGACTGCTCTAAGCCGTGTCGAGCGGCGGAGACCGTTGCCCAGCAGCGGGACAAAACATAAACTGCCATTCAAAAAAGTCATTTTGAATTTATGCGCATGCCTTTTGTTTTCATATTTGATGCTAAGCATGTTGCCCGAGACGCGCGGGTGATATCCTTTTGACAAAATGCAAGTTAAAATTATTATTTATTTATTTAAACTTTATTTCACACAATACAAAAACAAATGTACAAATGGCGGACTTAATGCCCAATGGCATTCTCTACCAGTCAACCATAGGGCCAAACAGAGACTTGAATAAAATGGTGCAAAGGGAGAATTAATTAATTATCAAAATTATAAATAATTTCATATAATTTAAAAAAAAAAAATATTTATTTCGGAAGACCAAGTTCCATAGAAATATTATCATTAAATCTATATTACAATTAAAATTACAATTAACATGATAAAAATTAAAATTTATATTAAAATAAAATAAAAATTTATTTCCTAAGATTAAAATTAAATGTCATGCGAATTAAAATTTGAAAATTTAAGACAATATAAAATACCAAAATAAGTTAAATTAAAAATTAAATTAAAAAATTAAATTAAATTAAATTAATTAATAAATATAATTAATTAATTATTAAAATGGAATTAATTAATTATCTCCTGTAGACATTTAAAAGCTTTCTATACTGTTAAAATATATATTTCCAAGGTTCCAAGGTATCCAAGGTTGTCTTTTAAGGCCTGTTTAAACGTTAGCTAGTATCTAATTAGTGCGTCTTTGCAAGTACTTTGTAGTAGTACTTTGGTTTGTAACTAAGTATTATTATAAGGTTTTGTGGTTAGTAATCTATTTCCATGTATGAAGATAATTAATAACATTACCAAACTAATCCTAGGCATCATCCGTTTATCCAATATATGCTAGATTATTCCTAGTTATCCGTCACCAATAATCATAATCAAACCGGTTTAGTAAGGACAAACAAGTAAAGCCGGATAATAACTTAACCCTTTTTTTTTAATGCTATAGGTGGCAAACGACATTATCATACAAAAACTCGAACCGAGCTGCTGCGTTTACGCATCGTATGGTATAAATTATACTATTGAGTATTTTTTTAGATTTAGCCCTTTGAGAGTGTTACATAAGAAGTGAACACATATTTTTTAAAACTAAGTATAATTTTAAGTTGATACATTGTTTGTATCGGTGACATGTTCTCATTTTATTTTATGTATCTATAAATGCACACCGCCAGCTTCTCTACCAACAAAGTCTTTTTAGATATGATGTTTAAAGATACACCGCCAGCTTTTATACTAACAACTATACGCTTTTTAATGTATCTTTAAACTTTCAAGAAACACTGCTAGTTTTACTATGGTGAGATTTGACTTGATACGTATCTATAAAGATCCATTGCCAGGTTGAGGTTCACTAACAACTGTCTTACTAAGAAATTTTATGGCATCAACAATATCAACATTGCCGGCGACTACATCAAGTACCTCCGTTTTTCTAATGATATTGTGGTTATGTCTGAGACCCTGAAAGACCTTAATATAATTCTCAAAGACCTATGTCGAGTCTCTCAGTCTCAACTAGTGAATGTTAAGACTAACTACACATACACAGACTAACATAGAGTAGAGACGACGAAAATAATGATGAGCTCCTATAAAATTCTACCTACCTCTTTGAAATACCCACTCGTATGAAAGTTGGAGATACTACACGAAGTTGTTGAAGACTATGTACCTACAAGTCTTACAACCCTGGGACAAACAGTTCAGTTAGCTAGGACCAAATTTGAGGAAGGGGCCGCTCGAATCCAATTGGGGCTGGGTAGCATTCTGGAAGCTTGGTAACAGTCATCTACTCGTTCAAAATACTGCAGTTTCTTAAGTCCGTGTGTATTACCAGTACGGCACTGTAATATGTAGTCGTTCAGATTGGACTTCGTCAGAAAGCTCAAAGCTGCTCAAAGGTCAATTTATTATGCTCCGAGTTTTCCTGTGAGATCTAATTCAAAATGAGGAAATCTGTATGAGCTCGAAGACTAAATTTGTGGGACAGGCTCATTGCTCACAAAACTTAAGGCTGCTGGGGCAGAAAGGTTCTCGAGGTGCGACCGCGTACCAGAAAACGCAGCATGAGAAGGCCTCCGACAAGGCGGGCCGACAATGTGTTCAAGATAATAGTTTGGATGCGAGTAACCCAAAAAACCGTATATTATGGAATTCATTGCGGGAGGCCTTTTTTCACCAGTCCAAGCTGGCAGTGTCTCTTCTAGGATACATACCAGATTGTATGTTAATTGGTGCATCCTTGGCGGATGGCATTTATAGATACGGTATATAAATAAATAAATGGAAGACAATTTTTTTTCACTATTTTTCTATCCTTTCCTAAACTCTTGATATCCCACTATTTAATAAATAAACACTAAATTAGAAGGAAAAATATTCTGTTAAGTTTAGGGTTAAACCAAAACCATACACATCTATTTTTGCATGAACAATTTGTAGCATAAGCCATACAAATATTATTCCTTAGAATAAAACGCCATCTGTTGGTTATGCATTGAACGAACTGCTGCCGACGTATCCAAGAGCGGTTGTTCTCCCGCTGGAAACCCTAGAAAATATGCTTGGAGTGTAGCCCCTTTTTAATAGATGGCGTTGCTACACGTTTATTTAAAGTTATAAACAAGAGCCGACAAAACAAGAACTAACCATGCCAACAACGTTTGTAAGGGCTTAAGCCGGAGTTAGTCAAACCCAGTTGTTGTCTAGCTTACTGTTAGTTGGCTAACCCAGCTTGGCCCTACACGCCTGGGAGGGGGTTCCGAGCGTTGCGGTTCCCCCTCTCCTTTGATGCAGGAGCCCCGGCTCAAGACGAGCCGGTACAGTCGGGGGCAAGTGGTGGCAACGCCGCAGAGGTTTTAGTGGGTAGGCTCCTCCCCTCCCTCCGACTAGCGGAGGGGTTGCTGGAGGAGAGAGTCCCACATACCCCCCACTAATGGGCCATCCCCAGGTCCCGGGGGGATGCGTAATGCATTTCCTCTGCGACAAAAAAAAAACAGGATGGTGGAAGTGGCATTTATACTTCTTAACTTTAAAGACAAAGCACTTCTGACATCTTGCACAATTCGGATTTCGGAAGGCATATTCTAATACAATTAGATAATAGGAAATTTATTTTTTCAATGTGCGTGGCCATGTTTTTTATTTATAAATTCGGTTAGAAAAATGTAACTCTCTTTTATGAATTTATTCGAATAAAAATTACTCAGAGACTTTTTATTATATTCCTGCAAACACTGTGTAAATAAATAATATTCTAATTTATGTTCCCACAGGATGTTACTTGTACATATTCGGTGAAATATGCCATGCAAACAGTTTTGATACTATTGATTATTGCCTATACAGTGTGTAAATCTAATACGGGCGAACCTCTTAACGGTGATTAGTATAGGACATAAGAAATGTAATTAGGTAACTTTTAAATGAGATTGCAATTAAAATTTTATCCATAGAAAATAATTCGGCCCGCAATGTAATGCAAACACACTCGCGTTAAACATTCGTTGACAACTGTCAGCGTCAAATATTTTATAATACATTGCTGCTGATAATTGTATTAAAAAATTAATTGTGGGGTCATAATCATTAAAAATATGTTTGAATTATTGATAACACTAATGAAATGTTTGGTTAAATTTATCGCCCGTATTAGACTTACACACTGTATAAAGGGGAAACGGGGGGAAAAGGTGAAGGATAGTTTAAAGATGTAGTTATGAGGTAATATACGTACTAGTGATCGACGCTCTAATGTAATGACCAATAGATGACACCCTGCTGCCGGCTTATATATATATATATAGGGCGGTGTCGAGCACTCGAACGTTTACCAGGTACAGTCGCCATCAGATATATCGGAGCGTCCGAGGTGTTCAAAATATCTGAACAAGTATTCTACCGCCTTGACAGTAGAGGCGTGGTTCAGATATTTGTGAATGCCTTGGCTGCGACACCCCTGGTGGTGGTGGTGGACTGGTGGTGGCTGGTTGATCTGATGGCGACAAGACAAGTTCTTAATAAAAATAACTCAATATATTTTACTTACTTTATTATTTAACATACTTTATACCTTACGACTTAAGTTTAATGAATAAATATCTATTATTAAATACATTTCAAAACGTAGGTACCTACATTTATTTAATGCATGATATTCAATCAGGTTCTGTACTGTACATTATCCTGCCAACATGATTGCAGCAGATCACCATTTGCAGCTCCCACAAAACCAAGAAATAAGACGAAGAAAGAATAATAAAGTTTTATAATAGGTATAAAGGTACAGGTACGCACATTTGTGAAGAGCGTTTTTGTAGGAACTGTAGATGGTGGCGGGCTGGATATGCAAGCAGTGTGGCATAGCCATACACACATACCTGTTAACAGTTTATAGATCCATCACAAAAGAGTAAACATTAAAAACAAAACACAACACAACTCGGTAATATTTTCTAAAGATGTCAAGTGTGGCTGACGAAGTTATGACTATAGAGGGATGCATGTCAGGACCGCCACTATTAGCGTCTTTAGTGGCGTTGCGTGTCTTGCAATCCGAAATTCGTTATTACCTAATCTTGTCTTAGGAATGTATGAGTCATGGTATGATCAATAAAAACAAAAGACAAATCAGTAATATCTCCTAAAGAGGGCAAGCGTAGCTGCCGAAGTTATAACTATAGAGGGATGCATGTCAGGACCGCCACTGCAAGTGTCTTCAGTGGCGTTAAAGTTGACGAACTGTGTGTCTTGCAGATTGTAGTTCGTTATTGCCTTGCTGATCTTGTCGGCGTCTTGGTCTTTCAGGTGCGGACTTCTGCTAAGCTTCCAAAGTTCATCTGTAATTTAAATGCCAGATTTTTTTTTTTTTATACTACGACGGTGACAAACAAGCATACGGCCCGCCTGATGGTAAGCGGTCACCGTAGCCTATGGACGCCTGCAACTCCAGGGGTGTTACATGCGCGTTGCCGACCCTTTAAAAACTTTAACACTCCTTTTAAATAGATAGATTAGAAATAGATTAGTAAATCAATAGTAGTTTATGTGATTGTACGTAATGAAAGGCATTAAAACTCGAGTGTGGGTTTATGAAACGAGGCGGTAGCCGAGTTTTTATATACACACATGTGGGTAAATAAAATATTATACTCATAAATATAACTAACAAAATATCTACAGTTAAGTGACAATAAAAACAACAATGCATTTTTGGTTGAATTAATGTAGGTACCTATTAGGCAATAAATTGCTATGTTAGTCAATGATGCTATAGTAAATATTTTGTTAAAGTGTAAAAGGGTTAATAAGCATATTTTTATTTTGTTGTCGTTTTTTTTTCGCATCATATTTGTATAAAATTTGGTGGGTGGTAGAGTTCCTTATTCTACGCTAGATAGATACCAAATCCCAATTTGCGACAAAAGAATTGTACTAAATTTCCCACTGAGGTACGAAAATATACGATTTCGTAACTCAGTGGAAAAAATTGTAGGGCATACTGGGAAATTGGGTCTATCTTGAAGAGAATAAGGAACTATTCCTACACACCAAATTTCATTAAAATCTGACGCGAAAAAAAAGACGAAAACAAAATAAAAATCCACCCTAATAGATAACCGCAAATAATATCGAATGCAAATATTAGTAGTTGCAACTAAAACTATAAGTTAACTTTACTCTAAAGCTATAAGTTAACTTTTAAAACTTTTAAAAATAAATAATTAAATAAATATTGTGGGACAATCTCAATAAGGCTTGTAAAACCTGAAATAACGTTTTATACAAATACATACAGCTATAAAGGATGACTCACTCTAACCCGGCACGGGACGGTCCTGGGGCAGTGCCCGATCTGCCAATTTCTATAGAAAGAGTCATGTGACCTCCGAGGCCTCCGAGCTATCACGTGACGTTTTGTATAGAAATTGGCACATCGGGCACGACCCGTCCCGTCCCGTCCCATCCCAGGCTAGCATGAGTCATCCTTTAAGGAAAAAAGACCATTAAAAATTTACTATTTCAGAGCGGAAAAATTATAATGATAATTTTTCTTAGTCGGATATTCACTGAAAACTCCGTCCGAAAAATGGAGGATACTCTTTAACATCCCTATCAAAGTTGTTAAAACACTTTTATATACCCACATGTCATTAGCCCTCAATATTGCGTTCAAAAATCGCATATAAAGGCCCCCATAATAATAAACTTTTTTGTTACAACAAATTTCTTATCTGTGAAAATGTAATAATAGCTACATTATGTTATCGTTTTCGATAATATTATATTTGTTCAAATTTCGAACACATCTGACACAAGAAAATTTGATTTGACCTCTATTCTAATATCAGTCGATATGACGTTTAGTTTGAAACGAATTGTCAATTGGATACAATGACGCACGCAAGTCGCTCGTTATTTTGATATCGAACGATATGAAAATTGGCGCCAACTCTAGTTTGTCTCTGAATTTAAAAAATATAAATGTCAAATGATAAATGATAAATGATAAATGATAAATATCTTTATTTTTCAATTTAGGCACATTACAATGCACTTATGAACGTCAAAAAAAAAAGCTACTACCGGTTCTATCCCTACACCACAGCCCGAGAAGATTATTACCGGCAAGAAACTCGGCGGGACTTATTTTTTCAAAAGAAATTACAAAAGTAGTAAAACTATTTACAATATGTGGTTCTACAAGAAACCATCTCAAAAGAAAATAGTGAAACAGAAAGACAAAAAAAAAGAATAACTCAAAACTTGAATGTCAGAAAAGTTTTAATTCCTGAAAGTCGCAATGGCGGTCGATATATATGCGCTTTGAATGCATCATGGAGAGTCATGATATGTGTGTATATAAAGCAGTGTATGTAATTGTAAATAATTAGGCATTAAAACACTCGTGTGATGTTATTATGAACCCACCCTCGAGTTTTTAATGCCTTTCATTATATACAATCACATAAACTACTATTATGAGTCAAACATGTGATAACGGGTTGCTGTAACGGACTCCAAAAGTTAATAATGTACAACCTAGTTAATTTATGCGAATTAATTCATTTTAAAGTTCATTTCATTTAAGAATCTAGTTCATTCTAGAATTTTATAATGAAATGTTTACTTTATTTGGTCGCATAAGGCGGCAGTACAACCCAATTTTCCGCATGACCGGGGGCCGTGCTCTTTCGGACGGAAAGCCGCGTGATGCCGACTCAATTATTTGTTTAATTAGTATATTTCATTAGTTTTTTGCTGATTAGAGGTCAATGAACGTGAACATGATTATTAACTCGTACTATGCTATTGTCAAGAGTCCTTATTCCTTAAAACAGTACTTTTTCGTATTGTATGTATTTAGTCAACGTTAATAGTCAAAATCGAGAACATTTTAAGAAAAAAAACGTTATTTTTCCACATACTTATTATTTTACGAGATTAATTCAAGTTTTGGCTCTTATACTACCTAAAATTTATATCAGAGTATATTTAGCAGTTGGGTTAACCCACGTAAAAGTAACGTGAATCACGACTTGATTGCGTGTTTATTTGAATTACAGTTGTAAATGTATGTTATCTAGTAATGTATTTAGGGAAAGTAACACTTATTTAGAGATAAGTTATCACTTGAAATTGCATAATGAAAAAGGGAATATGCGAAAAAATGCTGACTCACGTTACTCTTGCCTCGGTTTGTCCCAGTTGGTTAAAATTACCTATAGTTTCATCATAATTTGAGTTGAAATATTTTTCGAAGGCATAGGGACTCTTAGGGTCACTTGCACCACCCGCTTAACTAGAGGTTAGTGGACTGTCAACTATCAAATTTAATATAAAAATGGTGGGTTAACCTCAGGTAAACCCTCCATTTTCGGTGGTGCAAGTGACCCTTAATAACCGACTTCAATATTTCTAAAGGAGGAGGTTCTCAATTCGTCTGAATTTTTATTATTCTATCCCTAGTCGGTAGTGAACCTGTCTACGAAGCAGGAGATCCTGGGTTCAAATCCTGGTCAGGGCATTTATTTGTGTGTTTATCACGCATATTTGTCCCTATGTTATGGATATTAAGTATTTATATATATCGTCATCTAGTACCCACATCACAAGCCTTTTTGAGCTTACCGTGGTACTAGGTCGATTTGTGTAAGATTTGTCCCACAATATTATATTTGTATTTATTTATAAAGAGGTGTTTGAATATTGAAAGTTCAAGATGCCAAAGTGCTATGAGTCATATTTTCGCTTGCATTGTTGTTTATAATACTTACATGTGCTACTGTTGCTACCGTCAGTATTGTTGAGACACGAAAACACCACCGCATAGTGGTCATAGTTTACATCCAGGAAGTAGTATAACTGGCTTTGTTTATCTGCAATCAAACAAGTGACTGTCGGTGTAATTTATACCGTAGTAATAGGGATTACTCAAATGGTCTATTCGATGCTTTAATAGCCTATTACTGTTAGATAAAAGTTAGTAACGTTTGAAACAATGAGGTAATAATGGAATAAAACTCGATAACTCGCCAACAGATATATCGGAACGTTCGAGGTGTTCAAAATATCTGAACAAACGCCTTGACAATAGACACGTGTTCAGATATTTGTGAGCGCCTTGGCTGCTCCAAATCTGATGACGACTGCACAACATATTTTTAGAGAACCTAATTAGGTTTCAAAACAGATTATTTATTTATTTATTTTAACTATACTGCACAAAATACAAAAAACAAATGTACAAATGGCGGACTTAATGCCCAATGGCATACTCTACCAGTCAACCATAGGGCCAAACAGAGACTTGAATAAAATGGTGCAAAGGGAGAATGGGAGAAAATGAATGGAAAATGGATGGGAGAAAGGAAGAAAGGGTGAATGGTGAAAGGGATTATTCCCCTTATTCATTAAAAAGTTAACAGGCGTTTTAGCTTAATTATGTTTTCTCTCTTTCTAACAAAGGCAAATGTCAAATTGACAGATGTGTAAATTAGTCCGGTTTCCGCACGATGTTTTCCTTCACCGAAAAGCGAAAAAATCATTGGTACGAGCCGGCAGGATTTAAACATGAGATCTTCGGATTCATACCGCTGGGCCACCATCACTAATATGTGATAGCAAAAAATAAGACAATTACCCGTATAAGTAATTTGCAGCACATCTCCCGTATTGTTATAAGGATCCATCATCAAAGCCACTGAGCCATTGTAGAAGCTAATTGTATTGTTGTTAATCCAGCTGATGGACACGTCTGTGGTGTTGTCGGTTTTGTGGTTGAAGACTACCATAGCGCAGTCACCTTGAAGAGGCAAGTTGGTCGCAGCTCCCGCTAGGTACCATTTCCCGTCTAGCTAAAAGACAGACACATTTATAAACAATAGATTTCATGAAGAAAGAAATAGTGACAGTGATCCTGGCAACACCATTTGGTATTCTATAGTATTGAATAGACACACATTAACATACATAGTTCTATACACTACATCTGCACTGCCCAAAGCAGGACAAAAAATCATCTACGTACATTCGGGCCTGGCATCATTCTAAAGTTCACTTTACTCGTAAGTTATAGACTACGCGCAGTGAGTACGCACAGCGAGTGGGAGGCAGAAATACCTGTAGTGCTTTTACTCACAAGTAAAGCCAAGGGGGTTAGTTGCGGACGGTCTAGAACTGAAAAAAACTAGTGTTATATTTTGTCCACTTCGCAAACGGTCTAAAACGCAAAACTGCATAATATTTTTTCCCTGCTGATTGATTTGTTGAAACGCAGGGACCGTTCGGATTACGTGCGTAACCAAGATGCCAATCGCTAACGCTCAGTCGCGAACGAAACACAACTGTCTTTGTCGACCTAATAAGGAAGAGTGATAGAAAGAAAACTACGCTACCAACTGGCATCTTAGTGGGAGGCACTTTTTATTTACCCATAGGTATTTATTTTAAGTGATATGTTTTAATGTTTTGTAAGATTATCTTTAAGATTTGTTAATGATAAAGTGTTATGACTTTTATTTGTAATTACAATCTCACAAAATGTAACCATAATCAGTTTAGTAGACAATAATCTTTTTAAATATGTATATGAGCTGATTAGCTACTAAAAACTATTCATTTGTAGATAATCGAATTTATAGCAATCATTGCAGAAAATGGAACTAGTTATAAAAGATAATTTTTAGCAGTTTATCACCTCGGTATACATTTTTAATAGGTATATGTATATGGGTATATATCATTTATGGAACCGGAAATAAGAGAACGGAATGGGAATTACGTGTATCAATATAAATCAAATTATATTCGGATGTTTTTCTTGGAAAACTCCCACATGTCACTTTAAGATATTTGGAAACTTTTCAAGCCTCGGGCCTCGGCGATAATTAATAATCAATTTTTAAATTATTAATCATTGCATATAGGTACTATAGCGTTCAAAATTCATTCATAAATTGCCCATGCACTTATGAACGTGTGTGTACATTGCGTAGCTCTGAAGCGTGCCGGAAGTTCGGTTTAGCGCTCTAATGCATTTTACTTTTTCAGTATATTAAGTGATTATGATTATACAATAAAAATGAGATATAATTAGATAAATCCTATATTTTTTTAAGTGAACATAATGCCACTCAATAGGTTTAATTTTACAAAATTTCCAATCGATAAGTTTAAGTAAAAAGAATCTTTGACCAGTAAGGTTAACAAACAACTTAGTACTTGAATATTTTTGATAAAATAACTTTTATTAAGATCAATTTAATCTCCTAAGATAAAAAAAAATCAAAAACCCTGAAGTTACAGTTTTAAATTACCATATAAAAAGTCCTCTGGAATATCTTATGTAAATATTTTTCTACAATACACGGTGGGCTGCGCGCCTAAGTAAGGCGCTCATAATTAATTATTTACTCAATTACTTGTTTTTTTTATTGGAAATATTTTTATAATTTAGGGATTTAACGATTATTAAAAAAAAACTCAATTTGGGGAATGCTACACATAAATGTATTATATAAAAAATAGCAAAAAATAAGTATACAATTATTAAAACTAAACAGCAAACTTAGGGTATATAGATTGTTAGTTACAGGTGTTCTATTGTATTAAAATCTAACAATAATTGTTCTATAAGCTATATTAGTAAGTACAAATAATAAAATAAATAAATAAATTAAGTAATATTACATGGACATGACATGTAATATTATTTAATTTTTAATTTTTAATTGAACAAAAATCTAACAAACTTATAACGTTTACAGACAGTAAAGTCTTCTTTTTCTGGGCAATTGCCTCATGGATGTGATCAATGGGTCTGTGTTCAGTAGAAGTCTGTTTAAAAGGTCTGTATTTGTTAAGACTCGTGACATTTTCCTGGCATGATTGAGCCTAAACGCCTTTATATTTTTATTATTTTTATTAGTTGATTCTGCAGCCTCTTCGGACAGCTCACCAATAGAAACTAATGCGTTTTCTATTACTATAGCACCGTGTAAGAGCATTTTATGCACAGATGAAGGTAAGGGATACCATGGGTATGCTGTCACGAGTTGCTTGGCCGTCTCTTTTGCGTATTCATCAAACTTATTTATAATTATATTGTAGCCAGATGACATACACTCCAAAAGAACTCCACACCTTTCGATAAGGCATTGTTAGATACCTGTCATTTCAGCAGGTACAGCCGGATTTTTAAAAAACTAGCGTGCCGTATTTCCGTCATTTGACGTACCACTACCGCCGCTCCGCGGTTTGTGCGGAATATCACGTGGCGTATTTTTGTTTAATATGGATAATTTCGGTAGATTTACACTTTCTTTCTCACTCAGCCATTAAGAATGTTTATTCAGAACAGTACTTTTTTTCTGAGAAGTAGATTTCCATAAAACGGAAAGTCGTTGGCAAACATACTTGATAATTGGATCCAAATTGGCAGTATCTATGTTGTCTACATTCGGCACCATGTCCATGAACTGCTGTAACACTTGAAGGTATCTTTCTGTGTCTGAACCACTCGTAGACAGCCATAGTTCAAATATAAAATCCCTTAAAAAGGATCCAATGTACTGCCCATCTGAAAAAATAAAACAAAGTCAATAAGCATATTTGAAACATTGTCGTAGCGTTGTTACGCTTCGGCCTACGCAGGCGTAGCAGGCTTCTAACTAGACAATCCGCAAATTTCCGCAGACAAAAGTTTATGGCCGTTAATCTAGACACATTTAAGTTCTTCATTAAGAAAAAAACATCGTTATATTAGATTAAGAACATAGTTAAAAGTTTAAGTGAATTATAATTTTGAACTTTTTTTATAGAAAATAGCTCGTGTCGTAGACCCGTTGTTATATCTATATTTTCAATGAACATGACAAACAAGTAAGATAAAATGAAACAACATACCTGATTCTTGAAAGTCCACTATTATAAATGGTCACTTTTATTATTAACTTCTAAAGATAACCGCTAATGAACGGTCACTTAATGAGTCACTGATAAGAATGCGCGTGCAAACGTAAGTTGTGTTCACTTTCGAGTTTCCTTAAGGAATGAAAACGATTAGCTATCCATGATCTATTTGTAGTTAATTACAGTATATTTATCGGCCAATGACATGACAGCATTCGATATTTAAAATTAAACCTTCATTTTTTTGAATTATGAGTACTAGCCAGACCACCGTGCAATAGTAGGTATTGTATCAAAACATTATTTAAATTGATGATCGTTTTATTTATACTGTGGAACCTTGATTATCTGAATTTAATTCGATGTTCGTTTTATTTATGCAGTAGAATAGAACTTCGATTATCCGAACCCCTTAATTATCCGTGTCTTGGTTCATCCGAACACTTATTTATCCGAAGAGTTCTCCCTCGACATCCCTAATATTGTTTGTCCTAAAGTCACTTGCCCTAACTGTTTTGGCCTAATGATCATAATCCCTAACGATCTATTGTCCTAACGATTATTTGCCAATAATCGAATGATTGCCCAAAAACGACTTCACATAGAACCGAATCGCTGTTAGAAAAGTCGGTTCGGTTAGGTTAGAATTGTGACCTCACACAATGTCGAATCGCGGCTAGAAAAGTAAGTTAAAACGATGTTAGGTTAAACAATATTAGGACATATGAGTTTAGGATAAATTATCATTATGTCAAAAAGTATTAGAGAATGCAAAAATAGGATAAAAAAACTATAAGGATTCCGATATAGCCTCCTGACGACTGTGTACCAAAATTTTCCAATTGAAATGTAACTCTGTCAAATTGCCAAAGAGTCAAAATTCTATTATGACTTATGTACTACGTATAGGACGCGGGAAGTCAGGAGGATAGGCCGATACTTACTGTGTATTTTTTTCATGTACCCAAATTTCAAACTGAATTTTTTTTAAACAAAATACTCGACATTTTTTTTACTGCTTTTTAATTCAATGTTAATAAGTGCGTCCAATTTTAATATACGTACTGAACTGGTTTTTCTAATGCATAGTTGTTGTTCGTAGATGTCGTCCTAAAAAACTTAGATCGATTATCTAAACTTTTGTTTATCCGAACTGGCTTCGGTCCCAATCAGTTCGGATTATCGAGGTTCTACTGTATTGAATTTGCTAAAATCGAATACTACTTTATGTTATTTGCACTTGCTTTAGATTAAGGATAATTTACAAGTATTAAGACTAATTGACTAATTATGTGAATGTGTGTTCAGTGTTGTCATATGCCGATTTAACAATTTAAAATCTGACCGGTGTTCAGAGAGGTCGTGGGTTCAAATCCCGCTCGACGCGGAAATTTTTTCCATCTTTCTTTCAACTATAAAATTATAAATTTCGTTCACAGACGTCTCTGCTTAAATACAAAATTAATTAAAAATATAAATATATATATATATATAAATAAAATAAATAAATAAGGCTTATGTACGTATAATGTTACAATAGACAGACTCTAACTGTTACCGGTAATACTTTCCGCTTTTGTAATAGATATTAGTATCAATAATTTATAAAAATATACCTAGCTATCCATAACTATCAAAATCCTTTTGAACCAACATACTACTTACTTCTTTCAAATCCAACTCTCTAGAGCTCACATGGGGGCAGGTCACATTCTGCACTGCTGCATCGACATTAAACACACAAAGTACTACAAGTAAACTAATCGCGAGCATTTTAGAACCTTGTCACAATACGCCGCCCACGAATCTTGGATGCTGGTAGGGTACTGAGCGCCGGTATAAAAAGCAACGTCCTTTATAGTGATTCATTTTTTGTGGGTGAGAGGTTAAGTGATGGACAAATAGTGAATTACTTAATTGACTAATATATCTGGGCTTTGGAATGCTCAATGACGCAAGGAAAAGACTATCGATTTTTGGTTATAAGCGTATATCTGCGTTATTTGTACAACATTTTAGAGATACGGCAGGTACGTAAACCATGTTCACGAAAAAGTATAGTCAATGCTTTATTCCACTTTTCAAAATGAAACCATACTTTTACATCAATGCCATTAAAAAGAAGGACTCTACGCCTTTCGTTTTAAGGATGATTCCCGCTAGACTGATCCGTGACCAATCTGTCAATTTCTATAGAAAATGTCACGTGACGTGATTTCCGAGCTGTCCGAGCCGATCATGTATGAGGCTTTCCATAGAAATTGACACATCGGTCATGGTCCGACCCGTCCCGGCTAGGGAATGCATCTCGAACCGAGATTGACGATTCGAGGTGTAGTGCAAAAATTCTGATTCGAGATTGGGTGTCTCGAGATCTCGTCAGATTTACACTCGAGATTGAGATTAATCTCAACGAGATCGAGATTTAGCAATATTAGCTAAAATATTGCGTAATTTTGCCAATAAATGCCTAAATTCAGTACCTATATAGCTACTTAGGGCACATACTTGGTATTCTTTTTAAGGGTAAGTTTTCAAAATTTGCACTAAGCAGAGACCTTATTTCCCATTCCGTGGGCGATGCAGGTGAGCAGCTTGTCTCTTCCCTTACTAAATTAATAAATTTTATGTTTTCAGGCAAAATTAATACTGAAATTGTCCCAATTTTATACGGCGCAAACCTGATCGCCCTTACCAAAAAGGACGGAGGGGTGAGACCCATTGCGGTGGGGTCTACAATAAGACGTCTTGCTTCCAAAATTGCGGTTAGACACATTCGATCAAAATTGCAGGGCCTTTTTGAACCTGTACAGCTGGGTTTTGGCACGAAAGGTGGGTGCGAGGCAGCCGTCCATGCCCTAAGGACCTACCTTTCCTCTGATGATTGCGAAATTGTAGTCAAAATTGACGTTAAAAATGCTTTCAACTCGGTTAATAGGGACACTTTGCTGACAGAAATTAGGGACAAAATTCCTGAACTGTACAATTACCTTTTCTTTTGCTATTCGGAATCTTCTAAATTAATGTACAAGTCAAATGAATTATCTTCTGAGGTTGGATGTCAGCAGGGTGACCCTTTCGGCCCAGCAATTTTTAGTTTGGCTATAAATCCAATCATCCAAAAATTGAAATCAAAATTCAATGTCTGGTACCTAGATGACGGGACCCTAGGAGGCAACGTAAATACTGTGCTCTCTGACTTGTCTCTCATTAAGAGTAATTTCAAAAATATTGGTTTAGAACTGAATTTTGCAAAATGCGAACTCTTCATTCAAAATTCATCTTGTATTTTTGCCGATTTAAAACACAAATTTGACGATCTGGCTCCTAATATCAAGTTAGTAGACAAACGTTCTCTTTGCCTCTTAGGCTCCCCTATATTTGAAGAATCTTTTCCCGACTATATTTCTAACTCGATATCAAAATTCAAAAGTCACACGAATCGTTTACTCGAAGTTAGCCCTCGTTATGCTCTTGTGATTCTTAAATTCTGTCTTTTTGTCCCTAAATTTACATATGTGCTCCGATGCTGTCCTTTTTGGAAATATCTAAATTTACTATCACCCATAGATGATTTGATCAAAATTAGTTTAGAGATGATTCTAAACATTCAGCTCAATGAGCCTTCCTGGTCTCAGGCGTCCCTCCCTATTCGGTTCGGGGGTTTAGGAATTCGCAAAATTTCCAGTGTGGCATCCCCAGCCTTTTTAGCATCCACTCATAGCACAGCCGGTCTCATAGGAAATATTTTAAGGGCTTTGCCCACAAACTATGAGATCGCAAGCTTTGAGGATGCTAAAAATGCTTTTAAAATTGCCTGCCCGGGCAAAGACTTTCCAGACAACCCAAAATCACAAAGGAGTTGGGATAATGTTTACTGCGATTTAACTTACAATACTCTTTTAAATAACTACAGGTCCAGATCACGCGAGGCTTTTGGCGGTCGGATCCCGGGAAGCTGGTTACTGGCTTCACGCCCATCCTTCGCCCAATACTGGTACTTTCTTGGATCCGGCCTCCCTTAGACTGGCGACTGGTTTGCGACTGGGGGTTTCGGTGTGTGCGCCACACTCATGTCCTTGTGGCACAGACGTGGACCGACTGGGACACCATGGATTGTGTTGTAAAAAAAGTGCAGGCCGTTTTTCGAGACATGCATCTCTTAATGACACAATCCGTCGGTCTCTTGCCACCATCAACGTGCCTGCTCTCCTTGCGCCGACTGGCATTTTCAGGGATGATGGCAAGAGACCTGATGGGGTGTCCTTGGTTCCTTGGAGTTTGGGACGGATGCTAGTGTGGGATGCTACCTGTGTAGACACGCTGGCGCCGTCCCATCTCCAACGAACTAATGTAAAACCGGGCGGAGCGGCTGAATGCGCCGAAATTTTAAAACGTAATAAATATAAGAGCCTGGGCAGAGAGTACCTTTTTGTACCATTCGGGGTCGAAACTCTTGGTCCATGGGGTCCCAGCGCACGCAAATTTTTCGTAGAAATCGCGAAACGTCTGGTTGATGTTACTGGTGACCGAAGAGCTGGTGGCTTCCTCGCACAACGTATCAGCATTGCGATACAACGAGGAAATGCCGCCAGCATCCTAGGTACAATGCCTCAAGGGCCTACTTTAGATTTAAGGTAGGTAGAGGTAGGTAGTTAGGTAAGTTACACTTACTGTATATATTTCGAGAATAACTGATATGAAATACCTCATTTAAACTGGTAACTTACTATAAACGTTCACGTACCACTCACTTGAGTTTCATTTTAATTAACATCAAGTTGCTTTTAGAAATTTCACAAAATGGATGCTAGTACAAAATTAAAAACTCTTCTCAACCCCACCAATGAATTACCCCCAAGTATACAGTACAAGGAATCCAACAGAAAAGTGCAATGCAAGTTAGATTAAAAATTGCGTAAGTGCGCAAAAATCTACGTGTAAGCTACTGGACGTTCTAGCATCACCCGTCAAAACTGTTTACCATGAATAAACACCAACTAATTTACGAGTACATGCATTCGGTCCTGCAATCTCGTTCGAGATCTTGACCGAGATTAGAAGAATCAAGATTCCCTGGCATCGAGATGGGATCTCGATTATTCGCGTGACATCTCGCTATTTCGAGATCTCACGAGATCGAGATTGCATTACCTAGTCCCGGCCCGGTCAACCATGAGTCCTTCAGATAGCGTTATTGATATTTTTATCAATTGCTCTATATTTATGGGTCTTATTTTGAATTTAAGGTTGTAGATTGTTTAACTTTCTTATAGCTCTTAACTAAATAAACAATATCGATACTATAATTTGTGTTAAATAAATTCAACCCTGCTATAATATCCCTGGATACCTACTTTAACGGAAACAAACAAACGGAACTACTTTTTATCTAATCACGCGCCGGTACTATTGTAGATTTCAACAATGAACAAAGTTAGAGGCCATCCTTTCTTGTTTATTTAGAAACAAGAAAAAAAACTTATTGTAAGACTTTTTTGGTTGTTTAGAAAAAGTTGAAAAATATCGTAAAATGCTTTACAGGAATAAGAATGTTGATAGGACTCGTATTTTGCATAGAACAAACTCTATGCTTAAGACTCAATTTAGGCTAAGTGTAGGTACTAAATCTGCAGTGGCATTCTTTATTGTTTCCAGCATTTTCATAAATGAATGATAAGAGATAACTATCACCTTGGCTTTCTCAGATATCTGCAAGAGAGATGCACGATAGGCTAGAATATAAAATGACAATCATCTTATCCATACTGAAGTTTCCGTAATCGATGATATGACACTTTAATCTTAGTTTATCAAGAAACAGATAAACAGAGATAAAAGCTCTTTCACACAACGAGATGAAATACAGCACCCGTTGGTAGATCTAGTATTCATCAGCATCAAATAAAATGGATAAAATTATTGGTGTTGTGTTAGTTTTCATTTATTTCAACCAGTGTTTGTGTGGCGCGCAAATATTGAAGTTTGGAACATGTCCTGAAGTGACAACTATGAAGTATTTTGAGTTGGAAAAGGTATGTTGTAACTTGTACCGTATCATAAACTTCGGTATTACGAATATGTAGTAATAGCTATTGCCCGCGACTTTGTCTGCGTAGAATAACAACAATAACTACCACCACCACTGCCCCGCTCGCAGTCAGCAGGGTGTTCACCCGCATACCCTGGAGCCTAGATGGTCTTGTACCGTGCGGTTTAAGAGGAACTTCCTCCTGTGGTCGCTCCGGCTGTGGAATGAGCTCCCTGCTGCTGTTTTGCCAAAGTACTACAGTATGGGGTTCTTCAAAAAAGGAGTGTTAAAGTTTTTAAAGGGTCGGCAACACGCATGTAATACCCCTGGAGTTGCAGGCTACGGTGACCGCTTACCATCAGGCGGGCCGTATGCGTATTTGTCACCTTCGTAGTATAAAAAAAACTATTCCCAGGAATCAACTATCCCCATACCAACTTCCAAATTGATCGCCTCAGGGGTTTTAGCGTGAAGAGGTAACAGATAGACAGAGCTACTTTCGTATTTATCTCCCAATCTACTTGGACCCTCTGTCGTTTGTATGTGTTTGTATATATGTTTGTTTATATGTTCGTTTGAAGATAATTCGAGTATCGTTGATCGGATCGTCGTGCAATTTGGCAGGTATTTAGATGAAATAAATATTAGGGGTCGCGAGTTCACGCTCGGAGCGAACCACTAGTAATATGCATAGAAACCCTGCATAGAAAGTTTGTTTGCAGGGGGTTACTTAACTCTGCAGCTGAATGAGCCTATAAGGGAACAAAATACTAATTAGAGAAAGGCGAGATGAGTACAGCAAAGCGAGGTATTCTAGCAAACACTTTTCTCAAACATGCTCAGAAGTGGTCGCATTTTGTTTGCAAATAAAAGACGTAGAGTATCCAATTCTTTGTCCACTTTCAGCAGGGCGTGGACGCAGCAGACAATAATGGGATTTTTATGGTTCATTTTACTCCTAGAGAAAAAAAGGGCTACTGGCCTCGGGAACCTCGCCCCACAAGCCGGTCGCCGGTGGCCGCGCATGTTTGAGAAAAGCACTATATCTGCCTCGGCGGAAACAGGGCTTGCCTGAGCACGGCTATGCCGGGCCTCGGCAAGCTTCGCCCCGGGAACCAACTCATCAGTTAATCCCTTACATTCCGTCCCTCACCAATATTGTACTGTTAATTGTCACCAATTACTTTTCCAGTTCCTCGGAGTATGGTACGAAATCGAGCGTTTTCCGACCTGGTATGAAGACTATGGCAACTGCGCATATAAACGTATAAGCGCTTGTGGGCGGCACATAGAAATCGAACACGTGTATATCAAGGATGGCATAGAGTTCGTGCTGCATGTCAACACTACTTACTCAGCGGGAGACGAAGCAGTCTTTATTATACAAGAAAGTAACATTGGTAAGATAAATTTTAAACACTTTAGAACGGATTAATAATCTCTCAGTCATCATCCCTGTTATCCCAGTTATCATCTCAGTTATCCCTGTGAAAACGAGTGCTGTAAAGGACTCGAAACGTAGAGTCATGGAACACCAAATAAACGCGATTAATCCGTTGTAAAGTGTTTAATTTCAATGAATAACAATCGCGGTAACAGAAGACAATATTAAGATTAATTTTAAAAAACAAAAACAAAACCTGATGAGCAGGACTGGCACCAAACTAGCGCCCTCTTGCTTTCACAGCAGACGCCCTAACCACTAGGCCACCCGACCACGGCGGCCAGAGTCCAAAAGTTCCTAAGTATATTATGCAATCCTTTCATATTATTTAAACGTTAAAGGTGCGTGGTGCGTTCCTATGGCTAGGGCTTTTGCCGCGAAAGCAGATTGTCGCTGGTTCGATTCCAGCCCTGCTCACTGGGAGCCTTTTGTGTTTGTATTGCGTTTAAACATGCGCGTTATGAATTTATTGTGACCACAGTGCAAAACTGTTATTATAAACATGGAGCATTGTTGGTATAACCATCGAGCTTAACGGTCAAGATGTCTAGTTTGCAACATTATGACATATCTTTTAATTTATAATTTATACATAGTAGTGTGACTACTTAAAAAAATACAATACCTACATTTAACGAATAATAAATGATTTGATTCTTGCTTTACAATTGTATACTAGGTATCTATTTTTTTTTTACTATCTACTTATGCCGTTTCTATGACTTCAGATCCCATGGGCATACCAATAACAGTGTTAACGACGGACTACACAAACTACGCTGTTATTTATGGGTGCAGAGAAAGTGAAGAGATGGGCCTTATGTATAGTAAGTGTCTTATTATACTATTTAAGCTAACACGGTCATTTATTTTGGTCATGGTATTTGGTGATCGAGTTCTAATTGAGACAGTTGACGGTACCTAGTAGCGGCAGTGACCTTGTGCAAAATAAAACGAACCCGTAAGAAGGTAGATCGCTACGGTGTGTAGGTAGATCAGGGTGCGTAGCCAAGATGCCAATCGCTCACGCTCAGTCGCTAACGAAACGCAACTGTCATTGTTACACTAATAAGGAAGAGTGATAGAGAGAGGTAGCTACGATACGTTATTAAGCGTGAGCGATTGGCATCTTGGCTACGCACGCAGTAACAATGTGAACTTGGCATTTGTAACAGTGTTAAAATATCGGGTTCGGGAGCTCACAAAAACAATATTTCGTTTCAAAAGTAAGTATCTTGCATACACAGATAAGTTAAGTATAATAGATACCTACATATTTTCATACAAACAGCAGCATATTTCAAGAGCATTCGATAGTATTTCGACTTCGAATGTGGAGGTCACAGGATAAAATCCCTTTAGGACATTCAATTGCGTTTCTAAAATTTATGAATATTTTCTATGTAGATAGCCATAGGTGTATATTGTTACGTTTGAGGGGTGGGTACTTTGTAAAAAATGCACTAATTAACCGCTAATTAAAACTGAGGCTTTATTGCTACTCACAAGACACTGAACACAGTACTTGAACACAATTAACACACACTAATTTAACGCACTCGTCACTTTTACTTCACTCCGATTCGCTCTTGATCCGCACTGTATCGCATTCAGAATTGAACTACTCTGTGGCTGCAGGCTGCCGCTATATATACCCGTCGGCGGTACTCCTGATGGTTCCAGAATGTTCCAGCCAAATCTCGCCTCGACAGGTCGGGTTCGATTCTAGTAAGTTCGCGAGTAGGTACCTAAGTACTTCTCGCGATGCTTCTAGACGCGGCTGGGTACTAGGCAGGTGTGTCCGCGAGTATTCGAGAACATTCTCGACTCTTGCCGTCTCTTTCTATACTTCTCTTTCACACCCTTCTCGAATGTTCCGTATAGCTATCTCTTTCTAAGAGTGGTCTCTATCACACACTTCTCGAATGTTCCGTATAGCTACTAGGTAGGTGTGTTCGCGAGTACTCCAGAACATTCTCGATTGTTGCCGTCTCTTTCTATCCTTCTCTTTCACACACTTCTGGAATGTTCCGTATAGCTAGCTCTTTCTAAGAGTGCTATCTCTTTCACTCCTTCGAGAAATTTCGCCATATACTGAATTGTACTTCAGGGGCCCATAAGGGATCCTGAAAACGCCTGAAAACGGGTTTTCAGGTTATTGTGCCATCTGGTAGAGGGTGGCCTGAAACGAACTGAAAACATGTTTCAGGCGCCTGAAAACAACGGTAACTGGGGTAAATTTTGAATCTTCTAGTATGTGAAAGAGGCATCTCTAAAACGGCCTGAAATCACATTTCAGCCTGCTGAAAACGCTTCTAAGGCATGAAAAATCACATTTGAAGTTTTGTTCACATGACCGGCGTAACACTACCCCCTCCTAAGACATGCTCGTCCCGAGCATCATCATTATTGCCGTGGTATCTCGCCAGCCGATCAACATGAACAATCTTACATGGGCTTCGTGAATTTCGCTGTATCCGATACGTGACGTCGTTGATTTTTGTGACCACTTTATATGGCCCTTCCCAATTTGGAGACAGTTTCGGGGACTTCCCTTTCCTTCGCATCGGGTTATGTAGCCACACCAACGAACCTTCCTCGTACCCCATTTGGTTAGACTTCCTGTCATATCGAGTCTTCATTTTTGTGCTAGCTTGAAGCCCCTGTTCACGAACTAGGCTGTGAACGTCATCAATCCGATCCCTTAAATTGCATGCATATTCTGAGATGCACCTTGGAGTATCCGGGGGTCGACCAGTTAGGAGATCAGCAGGTAACCGAAGCTCTCTTCCAAAATTCGCATACGCTGGAGTAACTGCCGTACTTTCATGGGTTGCTGACCTGTATGACATCAAAAAGAGAGGAATATGCCGGTCCCAATCTTTTTGGTGAGTCTCGACAACTTTGGCCAGGTGTCTCTCCAACGTCTGATTGAATCTTTCGACCATTCCATCCGATTGTGGGTGATATGCAGTAGTCCTAGTCTTATGCAATCCCATGATTCGACAAGTCTCCTGAAACACCGCAGATTCAAAATTTCTGCCTTGGTCACTGTGTATTTCCAGGGGTACTCCAAAGCGGCAACAAACTTCATTCACTAACTTTTCCGCAACGGTGACTGCTTCCTGATTAGGAATGGCAAATGCCTCGGGCCATTTGGTGAAGTAGTCCATCACGACAAGTATGTACTTGTTGCCGGAGTCTGTTGTTGGGAATGGCCCTGCCACATCTAACGCAACCCTTTCCCAGGGCGCACCGACGTTGTACAACTTGAGTGCTCCTCTGCTTCGGGTCTGCGGTCCTTTGACCGAAGCACAGTTTACACACTTTTTGCACCAATTCTCAACATCTTCACGGCAGTGAATCCAATAAAAGCGCTGTCGAATTTTCATTAAGGTCCTTTTCACTCCAAGGTGTCCACCAGAAATACCGTTGTGGAAACTTTCTAAAACATCTTTCACTCTTTTTCTCGGGACGACAACTTGTAGGTGAGCATCTTTCCCATTAGCCGATTCCCATTTCCTGCATAATACACCGTTATGCATAAGCAAGCTGTCCCATTGTGCCCAGTAGCTTTTTGTTGTCGTACTCATTGGAGCTACTTCACACCATTTTGGTTTGACTACACCCGCATTAATCCACTCAAAAATGGGTTTCACGTCGGGGTCCTCTTTTTGTGCTTGTTGCATGACTTCATCGCTCCATTCCTCACTAACTGTGTCAGTCCTCAACATCCTCAAACATTCCTTGCCCTCTTGTTTAAGACAATGCTTACAGTCATCTGGGCAAGGTCTTCGAGATAGAGCGTCCGCGTTTCCATGCGATTTCCCACTGCGATGTTCGATGACAAAGTCATATTCCTGAAGCTGTTCAATCCACCGGGCCACCTGTCCTTCGGGATTCTTAAATTCCTACAACCATTTCAGGGCAGCATGATCAGTCCTAATTCTAAATCCTCGCCCTAGCAGGTATTTACTGAAATGCTGTAAAGTCTTAACAACTGCCAGTAGTTCCCTCCGTGTGACGCAGTAATTTCTCTCAGGCTTTGACAACGACTTACTAAAGTAGGCGATTACGACTTCGTTATCTCCCTTCTTTTGTGACAGAACTCCTCCAATACCTGTATTACTCGCATCCGTATCAACAATAAAATCAACTTCTGGATCTGGATAACCCAGTATTGGAGTTTGGCAGAGTCTTTGCTTCAGATTGTTGAAACTTTCCGTACACCGTTCGGTCCAATCAAATTGTCGCTTTTCTTCAGTCAGTTCATGCAATGGTTTTGCGATATCTGAAAAGTTCTTCACAAACCGCCTGTAGTATGAACATAGTCCTAAGAAGGCACGTACAGCAGTTTTGTCCTTTGGTATCGGCCAATCCTTCACGGCGCTAACCTTTTCAGGGTCTGTCTGAATGCCATCCTTCGAAATCACATGTCCCAAATAATTGACTTTTCGTTTGAAGAGTAAACATTTCTTTGGACTCAGTTTAAGGTTTGCCTCTCGTAACTTAGATAATACTTGCTCCAATTTGTTGAGGTGATCATCGAAGTCTCTTCCAACGATGATTATGTCATCCAAATAGACCAAGCAAGTGTCACCTAATAGACCAGCTAGTATCTGTTCCATCAACCTCTCAAATGTTGCTGGTGCGTTACATAATCCAAACGGCATGACATTAAACTGCCAAAGTCCCTTTCCGGTCGAAAAAGCAGACTTCTCTTTATCTTTATCCTTGATTTCGACTTGCCAATAGCCACTTTTTAAATCCAACGTTGAAAACCATTTCATTCCATACAAAGTGTCTAAAGTGTCATCGATTCGGGGCAATGGATAGCTGTCTTTCTTAGTTACATCGTTCAGGCGGCGGTAGTCGACGCAGAACCTCATAGTCCCGTCCTTCTTCTTCACTAAAACTACGGGTGAACACCACGGGCTGGTTGAGGGTTCGATAACGCCGCTCTTCCTCATTTCTTCAATCATGTCCTCTACTTCCTTCTCTCGAGCTACTGGAACTCGCCGAGGTCGTTGTCTGATAGGTGTAACTTCACCAGTGTCGATCTCGTGTTGTACTACTCCAGTCCTTCCGATGTCACTGTCGTGCGCAGAAAAAACATTGCTGTATCGCAACAATAATTTCCGTGCCTTAGTCTGCTCTTCCTTGGTAAGGTCGTTACTTGACCCATCCAATAACCTTTCTATGTCGATTGAAGACAGAGTATCTCGAGATTCCTTAGCCTCTATAGGGTTCTGACAGCTTCGTATCCATGAAATTTCCTCGCATGATCCAACCAGAGCTCCTTTATTAAGGACGCACTCAGTGTCACTAAGGTTAAGAACTCTCACAAATGCTTTAGATGATGTAGTTACCACCGTGCGGGCTGCCATCCATGGTTTATCATTGCTGAGTTTTTCCACAATTACGCATCGACGACATCCTTGTTTTGTGTCACATGGCAATCGTACAGGAACTAGCACCTGTGCCTTCGGCTGGAGGATGGTCCTTCTACTACAGTAAACATTTCCACTTACTCCACCCTCCATGGGCACCTCATCAGATCCGCATTTCAAGACTCCAACTTTTAAGTCAATTTTACAACCATGGCCTCTCATAAAATCCAGTCCAATAATGCAGTCATCAATTATGTTAGCAACGATAACTTTATGCCAGTAGCTTTTCTCACCAATTTTTAAAGCTACTCCTCTCTCCCCCTGGATGGGAATGTACTGGCCGGTAGCGGTTTGCAGCTGGAGATGCCTAGGTCGGACTAGATGACCTCTGGTCAGGTGTTTCAGTAGCCGAGAACTGATCACCGTCCGAGAAGCTCCGGTGTCGATGGTGAGGTGACATGGTATTCCACCAATTTCTCCCATGACGATCAGACTATTCCCGTCGTTAACCTGTGAGATCACTATTGGGACATTTCGACCACCAGCCAGCACTCGTCCCTTAGTCCTGGCTTTTATTCGTTTCCCTGCTGCGGCTCTGAGACAATAGAGCCAGTTGTCCTTGGCACCAGGGTTTGCCCTCGTTCGTTCCCACTGCGATTTTTCGGGCAGCTGGTTTGGATGTGGCCGCGCTCTCCACAACGGTAACATCGTGGCCCAAACTCACGACGGGGTGCAGTCGGCTCTTCTGAAACTTGCTGAAACTTCACGCACCCTGAAAGGCCTTGATGGATCCTGGCGCACAGCTTCCACTTCTAGAGCGTGGGCCATCGCGTCCTTCAGAGTCCCATGGTGCCCTAATCGAACTGCCGCTCGTACTTCCAGGTCCCGTATTCCGTCAACGAAGGCCTGCACAAGCGTGGTGTCTACGAAAGAGGCCGATGTACGTTGGTACGCCTTTCTGACCAACTTCTCAATTTCCAGGGCCCACTGTTGCAAGGTCTCATTACGGCCCTGTGTTCTATCCTTCAGCTGAGCTCTGTAGACGTGTTCAAGGTGGCTATCACCATAACGGGCCTCCAACGCTTCTAGAAGCCGGTCGTACGATTTCTCTTCTCCTAAGGCTTCGAGTATTGTAAGAGCCTCGTCACGAAGCGCTAGGGTTAGAGCTGTCCTGGCTTGCTCCTTACTCCAGCCGTTAGCCTGCGACACGGACTCGAACTGCAGCTTATATGCTGTCCACGAAGATGTGCCGTCAAAAGGAGGTACCTTAAACCTTCCACTTCCTGACATGGGTGCATCTGATACACAGGTACCCGTACCACTGGCCACTTTTATTTCCAGTTTCTGGAGGCGGTTCTTGTATGTTTCAACTTTGTCCTTGACGTCATTAACGGTTTCCTTGACGTCATTAACGGTTTCCTTGACGTCCGTCAATTGTGTTGCGTGCTGAGAAACTTGAACGTCTAAGTCCATTAGTTTCCCCTGGACTTCACTCATCTCCCGCTTCCATTCAGTCGTGGTCTCATGTACCTCCATGAGCATACGCGCCTGTTCTTCTTGTTTCGCGAGTTGACCACGTAGCTCCTCCTTCAGCTCTCTCCGGAGAATTTCCGATTGTTCTTGTTGTTGTCTCGCTTGTTCACGTTGTTCTCTCGCTTGTTGCTCTTGTCTTATAGCTTGTTGCTTCAAGAGCAGAAATATCGCGTTGATGTCTACGTCTTGCTTGGCGGGGGCGGTTGAGTCCGATGAACCGGCTTCTGGTGCCGGATTCTGACTTGCTGCAGCTTGGCTCCGGGTCTGAACTCCCATCGGCACGTCCTCACTAGCTGCATCATGACTCCGGGTCTTGTCTCCCGTAGGCACGTCCTCACGTGGCGTAAATGGCATTTTCTATCCCACTTCTGACACCAAATGTTACGTTTGAGGGGTGGGTACTTTGTAAAAAATGCACTAATTAACCGCTAATTAAAACTGAGGCTTTATTGCTACTCACAAGACACTGAACACAGTACTTGAACACAATTAACACACACTAATTTAACGCACTCGTCACTTTTACTTCACTCCGATTCGCTCTTGATCCGCACTGTATCGCATTCAGAATTGAACTACTCTGTGGCTGCAGGCTGCCGCTATATATACCCGTCGGCGGTACTCCTGATGGTTCCAGAATGTTCCAGCCAAATCTCGCCTCGACAGGTCGGGTTCGATTCTAGTAAGTTCGCGAGTAGGTACCTAAGTACTTCTCGCGATGCTTCTAGACGCGGCTGGGTACTAGGCAGGTGTGTCCGCGAGTATTCGAGAACATTCTCGACTCTTGCCGTCTCTTTCTATACTTCTCTTTCACACCCTTCTCGAATGTTCCGTATAGCTATCTCTTTCTAAGAGTGGTCTCTATCACACACTTCTCGAATGTTCCGTATAGCTACTAGGTAGGTGTGTTCGCGAGTACTCCAGAACATTCTCGATTGTTGCCGTCTCTTTCTATCCTTCTCTTTCACACACTTCTGGAATGTTCCGTATAGCTAGCTCTTTCTAAGAGTGCTATCTCTTTCACTCCTTCGAGAAATTTCGCCATATACTGAATTGTACTTCAGGGGCCCATAAGGGGTCCTGAAAACGCCTGAAAACGGGTTTTCAGGTTATTGTGCCATCTGGTAGAGGGTGGCCTGAAACGAACTGAAAACATGTTTCAGGCGCCTGAAAACAACGGTAACTGGGGTAAATTTTGAATCTTCTAGTATGTGAAAGAGGCATCTCTAAAACGGCCTGAAATCACATTTCAGCCTGCTGAAAACGCTTCTAAGGCATGAAAAATCACATTTGAAGTTTTGTTCACATGACCGGCGTAACAATATTTTACCTAAAATTTGGTATATACCTAATATGCATCGCCGTTTAGTACCTAAAACACAAGCGATATTGAGCTATAAAACTTATCAAACTAAGAATTTAATAAGATTCGTTTTTTTACGTAGGCAATGGCCCCTTAGGCTAAAGTAACCCGGCTTTACGATATGACATTGCCAGGTGAAGAATGTTGGGGGAATAGAAAAGCCCAGGATGGCTTCCGATCACTAATTATCCCAACAGAAATCTAAATCATTCAATCATTTTTCAACCAGTTTCAGCGTGGATCGCCTCCCGTTCTCCCACCCTCGACCCCTCCACCCTCGACCAGGCGCGCCGGGAGCTCAGTTCCGTGCCCTTCGCCAGCGCAGCGTACCTGGAGAAGGTTGAACAGGATAAATGCAACTATCACTGGACGGCCCATATCGACGCTGTTACTATTCATGTTGATGAAGATATTGCAGAGTTGTAGAATTTTGGAAGAAAATTACATTATTTATTCTCATTGAAATTAAACACTTTAGAACGGATTGAGCACAGGACAGGATCACTTCTCCATACAAAATAATAAAAATGTTGTAAACGGTCATTGTGGAAATCTTTGGGGGAGGCCTATGTCCAGCAGTGGACGTCTTTCGGCTGAAATGATGATGATGATGATGAAACGTACTCGACAGTTTCCTCCTTGGTTTTTGAAGCTAGAGCAATTACTTTTTCAAAACAGAATAATATTGTTGTTATCTGTGTCGGACTATTTGCTTTTTTGATATTTTGATACAAGTATATCAAAAAAAGGAAAACAGTTCGATACAAATATTGATAACATTAGTACTGGTTTGAAAAAATCATGTGTCTAGCTTGAATAACTAAGGAGAAAACTGTCGAAAATCGTTTCGTCGTTTATATGGAGAACTGATGTATCCTGTGCCCTCTTAATCGCATTTAATAACACCATGACCCTAGGTTTCGAGTTCTTTACAACACTCGTTTTCACAGGGTTAAAGATGACTGAGAGTATGCCAATACTCCCCGTCAATTAAAAAAGATACTGTGCAAACTACTAAGTACTAATAAACTTTTTTGATTGACAGGGAAAACGAAAGCGAAAACGAGTGCTGTAAAGGGCTCGAAACGTAGGGTCATGGTGTTAATAAACGCGATTAATCCGTTCTAAAGTGTTTAATTTCAATGAACAACAATCGCGGAAACAGGAGACAATATTATTTATTCTCAGCCAACACATTACTTTTGCGATGTGATAAGGAACGAAGTGGTAAGAAGTAAATGATATTGATAATCATATTCCTGGAATGTTTTTGTATTGGCTATATAGACTTTGGTGTAAATGTTAACGTGTTTAACTGAATTCATGTTGAGGTAGAGAGTGACTTCTAGGGGAGAAGTCACTACCTAATTAATCTTGAATATTGAATTCGCTCTGTGTGACTATCGCGACATCCTCGCGGGAAGATGATGTCCTACCTACCTATCTAAGGGTGAAGCCTGACAGGCATAAAAGTTTCTGTTGTGAGCGGAAAAAAAATCCTGCGACAAACAACCTGTTTCGACAGACAACTCATTTAGCTTCTGTGTGAATCAAAAGGGTGTTTTACAAAATGCAACAGAAATTATGCGTCCGAAATTCTGCCGCTCATAATAGGCAGTTTTACGCTTGTCTGGCGTCACCCTAGTGGTATTAAATTATATTTTCCTAAACCGCTGTAAGCTGTCGTAGATCCTATTTGGGTCAAAAGCTTTCCGATGTTCTTCCTGTGGACAACCGAAAAGGACTATAAAATATTGATTTTCTTATTTAACTCTTTCGAACATGTATGCCTGTATGATAAGAATCATTACTACACACCCACAAGCTGTTAACTATTACCCACAGGAGAGAAACCTTGAGTGTTCAGCTATACTGTATAGTTTCCTTTCCTGTGTTCCTGTTTCATCGTACAGGTCAATAGAGAAGGCTTACCCTTTTCCATGTGGATAAGGGTTGAATGAGAAAATTCACCTATATAGCCCTTAACTTTTGGGTAGTCCATAGGAAATACATGGGCCCTTACCATGACGTCTTAACGCGATTCAGTTTAGGACCTAAACTGAGCCGCTGCCATACATCTGGGACCTTACTATGACGTCTAAGTTCCGACCGAGACTACTTTTTTTATTTCGGCCGAGACCGAGGCCGAGACTAAATTGAATTCTCGGCCGAGACCGAGACCGAGACCGAGATTTTGTAATATATACAAAAAAACACGTATTTACCATAAAAAAATATATACCTAATAAATAAAATTAACCTATTGTTTAATATAGCCAATACTGAAACAGTACATTTACAGCCAAAGTTTGAGAAAAATAGTCATAACTTGCATTACGATGACACGATACACTATAATTGGCTTAAAATACTAGTGAGTACCCACCGAAATCGCATAAAGTGTCAAACGGACGTCATTGACGTCTTAACCTGAATCAGTTTAGGGCATAAGCTGAGTCGCTGTCATACAACTGAGCATAGTTAAGAAACTAAACTAAATCGCGTTAAGACCTCATGGTAAGGGCCCTGAACATTGGATAGTTTTTGACTCATTTCCCCACCACGTGCTTCCCACAGTAGGTTATGCCAATATAGATTACATCGCTTGTCGTCTCGGTTACTTGATTACGTGACAGCGCAAAAAAGTATCGTAGTATCATCTAACTTGCGTGATACATGGAATTGAATACATATTGTAGCTAGAAAAATTAAAACACGCAACTTTTTTATTGATGATTCCATTGCCAAATTCCGATTCACCAGTATTTCTATGTCTCCTGAGATAGTTCAATGTGAGACATAAAACGAGTCAAGTTTTGTAATATTGATATAGGGAGAGTCAAACCATGTTACAGAAAAGAAAAGAAGAAAATGAAAAAAAAAGTCATTATGCACTATACATAATTACTTTTCTTCGTATTTTCTCGTAAAATACGAATTCGTATTTACTCGTATTTGTCATGCTGCGTCAATCGACCTCGGTACTTTAGTACTTTTAGTACCGACACTGAACCGACTGAAAGGTTTGGCATGACACGTTCGGGTGTTTCCCTGAAAATACGAAGGTAAATAATTATGCACATGACTGTCTCTTCAAAGCAAATGGACTGTAAAATTTTAAAGTGTACCTTTAAACGTCAAAATTAATTGAAATTATGATATGAGTCTGTGCTATCAAGATTTAGGCAACTTAGCATAACTATAATTTACATATAAGCATAAACGTCTGCGAGCGATACCAACATTTTTTAGAAGAAAAGAAAAGTGGAAAATATCATCGCTCTACCGACTGAGCTACCGAGACCACACACTGGTGGCCAAAGTGGTTTATTTCCAATTTTTATTTCTTAAAACTTAGTATAGTCGTAAACTCTAGTTTTACTAGGTATAACGTAAATTTCAGAGTGCTCGACACGCTAGTGCCCAATAGATGGCACCCGTCTGTCACTTCTATTGGCATTGACATAAGTTGAAGATGACATGTGTTGGGACAGCGTCGAGTTTTAGTACGTTTACCTTATTTGCATGCTTATTTTTCTATAGGTTTAGTACCTACGTAGGTACTATAAGATTCGTAATTAGCACGTTTAACATTTTTCAGAAAAGCGAAATAATATTAATTCAGACACAGAAGTTAATTAAGTTAATTAATTAATTAGACATAAAGTAAATGCAGTTATCGCAAGATAATGAAATGACAAGATAAAACATACGTGATATTATGAAACAGCTAACTTATAAATAGGTAAGTTGAAGGTAACCAGTGGATATCAAAATTGTATGTTCTTATCAATTTAATATGTTTTTGACAAGAAATGATATTATGTTATTATAAATATATGTTTGTGTTTAGCTTCACCATAATATATTTTATAATTGCGATCGTTATAAAAGTATTGTAAATAATTATATTTAATAAGTACGAGTACCTATATATTGGTATACCTTACATATTAAGAATATTCTTGAATTTATAAATATATTATACAATACACAACTTAAGTAGCCTGTAAATAATTCTACTAACATGTTTATACAAATATAATTATTAGTTACATAATAACATCCGATTAATTCCTTTTCGTCTTCTATTTTTACTTATTAAGTTATTAATAATAATAAGATTAGAATTGTCAAATATTTTAATTTCATCCATGTTTTTATTTAAATCGGTACAGGATAGCTAAAAGTCGTAGGCTCCGTAGCCTGGTCCTCATAATATTTGGGTTCACATGTCGACCAATCATCCTTCACCAACTTGGCAGGATCTACTCCGATCTGCTGCAGCGGCTTCGTAGCCAAGGCTAGAGACACCTCGTTGAGGAGATGGGATCTAGATAGAACCCAGACGTAAACTGCAAAAAAAGTTTTAGTATTAAAGTACTAAGTAATGGTAATAGTCACACAAACAAGCATTTGAATAACTGGAATCCGATTACTGTTTTCTCCTAAAAACTGCGTTTTTTTTACTTTAAATTTAACAAACTAGGGCTTTCAATACCGGGATCCCGGTATTTTTATAAACTAAGAAAATATACAAAAATAAATAAATAAATAAATTCCCATCGAAATTTTAACTTTCGGCATCACCACGGAGCTTCGCTCGCGTATATCTTGCGACTCACAATTCCTATACTATTCTACAGCTTTTGCTGTCTTCAAGCTGTACTTGGTGCGGCAAGTGATGTAGGCAATTGGTTCTCGGTGCTCAACGAATAATGTTGACTGTGTTTATGCTACAATTATGATGTAGTTTAAATCATTCCTGATTGGAACCAATACAATCATTCCTCGATTACAAACCTACTTTGCATTGCAACTAAGAACAACATGTCATACGTGGTCGTGCGCTGTTTAAAGCTTAGAAAGGCTGCAACGACTTTGTACTTATTTATTTATGGCCCACTTGCACCACCCAGGGTCGCCGCCCAAAGTGCCCATGTCGAATACTAGTGCAACGTCGAGCACTAGTAATACTTCTACCTTAATATGTGAAAATTTGTGTGGTTAGAAGTTGCTTTGCTGCCTCTATTCTAATGTGTTGAAAGTCCGTGTTGCTCGAAGGTTATAAACAAGATTATAGTAGTACTTACTGAAATGTTTGTCGATCAAAGGGCTATACTCGCAGGTGTACACGGTTGCGTAGTAGTTGTAGTTAGTTGCAAGCACTCGGAACGGATATCTCCTGGTTTTTACTGAAATGGAAACAAAATGCTTAAAGTAAAGTGAGTAGAGTAAAGTAAAATAGTTGTTGTTTAAGAGATTTTCTGCTTAATAACAATGATGCTAGCGACACTCTTTTAATGAAATAAGGATTAAAAATACAGATCATTTTTAATTTTTCCAACATTTCCGATATTAAGGGGTTTTACAATGATGTCTTAACGCGATTCAATTTAGGTTCTTAACTGTGCTCAGTTGTATGGCAGCCACTCAGTTTAGGTCCTAAACTGAATCGCGTTAAGATATCATGGCAAAGGCTCAAGGTATTTATTGTGGACCACCTAAAAGTTAAATGCTATACCTAAAGGTTGACTTTCTTTTCCATCATTAACAGACATTAAATGGGTATTACTTTTCTACAAAATCATTGCTACACATTCACAAGCCGTTAACTATTGCCCACAGGTGAGAAAACTTCAGTGTTCAGATTAATTGAAATGAATATCTGAACTGCAGAGTTTTCCACAAGGCTTTTTTATTTTAAATTCCAACACTTACGTCTCCGTGGTGCATTTTCAAACTGAAATTCAATATCTAAATACGCTGGCTTCTCAATGTCGGAGGGTATCACCATTCTCCCGATGCTGTACCTATGAAACAAGCCTCGGTCTACTCTGGACTGGTTCAGATAAATGCCAGTGGGTTTGGTGATCAGGTTGAGCACAGAGCAGTTGTTGTGGCGGTGCCCATCGCTGGAGTAGGAGTAGGTTTGGTACCAGTTGTTGTAGAACTGAAAACATGTTTTTGATAATCAATGCCTAGGCAATAAAATTATTTGGTTAATTATAATAGATTGAATGAGATGGAGCGACCAGATCAAAGCTAATGTGTCTGCCACAATAAGCTAGTGCTCACTAAGAACAGCTTTACGGGAAGAGCGGCTACTTATCGTTAAACAAGTCGCTCAAAAGACTACATAATGTCCACGACCACTCTGAAAAAGAGTGTAAAAAAGAAGAAGTGATCAAATCCTAAAAACTACAAATAAATAACAAATAGAGAGCACTTAAACTAATATTTGCTAAGTTTGAAATGATCGTGAAATATACGTTGTTAGTAGCCAGAATTTTGCCAGCCCTATGGAAATACGGGGAAAAATCTAGAAGGCCAAAGCCAGGGTGTGCCTTACAAAATATAAGAAATATTATATCTGGAAGTTACTTACTTCTGCCAGTCTGAAATCCTCCTTCAAATTCACATTTTCAGGACATTCTCCAGGCAGTGTGAAATATCCAAATACATAACAAAATAGCGAAACAAATATAATAATCCTAAACATAATTAAAGTGTTTGTCTGACAATATCTCGTAATAAAGTAAACAAAATGGAATGAACTCGTCTCGAATCGAACGTCTCTTTAACGCTGTATAATAAGAAAAAGTTAAAGGTTATCTTTATGATATAATAATCATAATAAAGTGTTGTAAATATTTATATACACAGTAACTTATTGGAATTTAGATTGCAGTTAAACTTTGTTGTTCTATTATTTTCCTTAAGGAAAATTTTAACGTCTATAACTTTAAACAAAAAAAAGTATAGATAGGCTAATTTCTCGGAAATTATTTAGGTACTCTATAAGTACCTTATGCCTTTGAAAAATACTTCAAGTCAAATTATGACTAAAGTATAGGTATTTAATTTTAACAAAATAATAAACAGTAAATAGTTTATAAATTTTTAAAATCATTTATTCTCGAAATATATACAGTAAGTGTAAATTACCTAACTACCTACCTCTACCTACCTTAAATCTAAAGTAGGTCCTTGAGGCATTGTACCTAGGATGCTGGCGGCATTTCCTCGTTGTGCTGGCGGCATTTCCTCGTTGATAAATTGTATATAGTACTCTGACTACTTAAGACATCAATCAAAATATTTAATATAAATATTAAATGATTTGATTCGTACTTTAAAATTGTACAGTGGTGGCGCCACCCTCGCTTCGAGTTAAAAAATAATCTGTAAAGATTATGTGAAATATGTAATCTGTAAAAGTTATAAGCAAATAGTAGTTTATGCAACAATAATATAATAAGGGTTCTTAAAAGTTCAGGGTCGCCGTTACAAAACGAGACGAAGTCGAGTTTTGTAATAATAGACCGGAGAGTAATGTCGGTATGACTCACGAAAGTTTAAATTTTACGTTGTTAATTGTTTATAACAACATCCCTAGAACATGTTTGTACATATTATCTATTGACGAATTTGATTAATTGGTTTGACCTTTACCTAAAGACGCGTTCACAATGCGATCAAAGTTTTAATAAAGAGTTGAAACGCTCAAAATTGATATTATTAAAACTCATTAGACTAAGTTGGCCGAAATTAAAACCCTGTAATAACTAAGTGTCAATAACCTACCTTAAGATTTCAGATTTCTTATGAACATGGCGGTTGCAATACCGCCGAAATATCGGGAGCTCAAAATAATGCAAACCGCGATAAGAACCCATGTACCATGTATGTGTGAACCACTTACTTAATTGAATACGCTCAGCTAGGACTTAATGTACTAGGCTGGATTTGACCAAACTTTTTAACCAAGAGTAACGCTTACTCTTGGATACTAATGTCAAAATCCCATAGTAATTTGACGTTACCATCTGAAAGTAAGCGTTATTCTCGGAATAAAAATTTGGTAAAACGCAGTCTTAATGTAGTATGTAACGCGCTATGTATATTAAAAGTTTAGTTTAACTAGAGGCTCTTGTCCACATCCAATATTGAGTTTTATGGGGCTATGTTTAAAACCTATCTAAACTTTAGGTAAACTCCGATTTATAACTCACCTCATTTTCTCGCTTTTCCTTTGTATTTATGCAGGTTTTTTAAACACGAAACGACGATGTGATAATTTATTTGTCAGTATTTTCAAAGTTATTAATCGTTATTTATTTATGTACACCTACATATAAAGTCACCCAAAGGGCGATGGAGAGAGCTATGCTAGGAGTCTCTCTGCGAGATCGTATCAGAAATGAGACCATCCGCAGCAGAACCAAAGTAACCGATATAGCTCTCCGAATCGCTAAACTTAAGTGGCAGTGGGCGGGGCACATTGCACGTAGAACCGATGGCCGTTGGGGCGGAAAGGTTCTCGAGTGGCGACCGCGTACCGGAAGGCGCAGCGTGGGTAGGCCCCCCGCAAGGTGGACTGATGACCTGGTGAAGGTCGCAGGAGTCCGCTGGATGCGGGTGGCGCAGGACCGGTCATTGTGGAAATCTTTGGGGGAGGCCTATGTCCAGCAGTGGACGTCTTTCGGCTGAAATGATGATGATATAAAATAAAAAGGAAATAGTAACGTTAGTTTTTTCGGGTCTTGAAATACAAATCGGAGTAAAGATAAACTATAAATTAAACCTTTAGGCGGAGTATAAATGCAGTAATAATGCAGTTTTTCCAGTTTTAATGCTGTAAAAACAAACGACACATTCAAACAGTCTCAAATATCAGTTTGATAGTCTCAAAATCATTACATTTCACATAGTCGGGTATAAATGGTCAACCAGTGCATCAGACCTTGAAAGCTGACCCATGCGGCGCACTATAAATATCCAGAGGAAACATTATAGGGAACTCCATACATTTGTTCAATTTAGCAGCAATTTCAATATAAAACGACTTTACTCAGGGGTCATATCATTGGATAATTATCGCGTGGGATGCGACGCGCAAGCATTCGATATCATACCTTCGACTCGGATACTTGTTTAAAAAATAAAAATGTTGTTTATATTATGTTGCCTGCTTGGAGTTTTTGGAGTATGGGCGGAGAATATACAGGGAGAATGCCCGACCATCAAGATTCAAGAGAATCTGGATTACACTAAGGTACGTCAGTCATCATTGTGTCTACTCTTAAAATGTAAAAAAACTCTTTAAATTTCACGGCTATTTCCCATTAATTAAAATTTAATAACATAACAATGCAATGAGATAACATGGTAACCTAGACCTTATGATGCAAAATCACCCGCAATCTGCAAGTTTATCACCATAACGAATTGGCAGAGTTATTTCTGGTCTTATGACACATGTTTCTGTAATAATTTAGTAGTAATTTCTTTCCGCCAAAAGATTTAATTAATATTTTTCTAGGTACATAATTATATCTACAAAATTAGGATTCATCTCATATTCATAAATTTCATAATTCAATATCGCTATAGCATAATACGAAGCTTCATGTTCTTTATAATTTCATTTATCTAACTTTGTAAGTAGGTGTTTGCATAAGTATTTAGACAAACAATCTATTGTAAAATTAGCGGCAATTTACGGGAACATCTATTTAAGTTTTGGGTCACATTTTTCGGAAAAAATAGCTGTTGCACTACTGCAAAGATTGCCTTCCTATCTACCTACGTAATCGGATTACTATAATTGGAATACCATAATCGGAGTCGGATTACCTACGTAAAGCCTAAAGTATTTGGATGCCTCATAACTAGGTTTTTTCTTAAAAATCATAACCGGTTTTGCCTTTGAGTTCTAAACCAGACGGAGTAGCAATTGACAGGTATTCCCCTCTGCCAAATGGGTATGACAATGGTGTCATACTCATTCTATAGAATGGACTGACGTATATTTGACGCTATTTGTACGTCACATACAAATAGCCCTACTTTGACGTGCTCCCCCTCCGCAAAAAATGGCAGACTTTTTTGTAAAGGAAATGACAGACGTTGCTACTCCGTCTGGTTTGAAACTCAAAGGCATTACCTACTCATAACCGACGATATTGTAATCAGAATTCCGTTTACTTAATTGTATTGCACAATGTTAAAAATATACAAATTGTCGACTGAATACACACCTTACCTTATCCATTCTTAGTCATCAGTAGGTATGTCATAATTTATGTGAAAGGCATTCCTTAATATCAGCTGATTAATGTAGCTTAACTAATATTATTTGTCATTGCTATTCTCAAGTAAATAATTAGATTTTTATCTTTTTCATTAATTTTGACATTGATAATAATCAATTGGATCTTCCTACACACTATTGATTGATATTTTATCAATATAGACATTATCATACGAGTACTTACTCGTAGCTCTCCATATGGGAATTCCGAAAAAGATATAGAAGCCTTAGTTTTTTAAGTAAGTAATTTCACACGACTCCGCATTTAGTGTCCGCTATGAAAGTCGTAAAAATATATGACATGACACAACCTTATATTTACAGCCATATAACCCAGGAAAGATACGGTTTGGAATAACTTTTATTTTCGAAATATATAGGTATACAGTAAGGGTAACTTATCTACCTTAAATGTAATAGGTCCTTAATACGGTTTTGACAGACATTAAATTATAACAGCTTGATTTTCTCAAATTACATTCGAATGGGATATTTATAGATAATACTTATGCGAAAATCCTACAAACTTTTTTTTCTGTTTTTTAACTAACGATATTAAATATTTTTCTTCCAATGAATTATCGTCTGAGGTTGGATGTCAGCAGAGTGATGGCCCAGCAATTTTTAGTTTGGATATATATCCAATCATCCAAAAATTTAAATCAAAATTCAATGTCTGGTACCTAGACTAGGTACGCAGCTAAGTCTCATTGAAGGACCACGACTGCATCGTCATGGTTTTTTCCTAGTGCAGTTTTTGATATACTAGTATTTTGTATAATTTGCAGTCCGCCGAAAGATAAAAAGGGTCAACTTTAGTTTTCAGGCAGTTGGTACAACGTGGCCAGCTACGCCAGCGATGGTAGACCGATCTACGACTGCGCAACCCTGGAGTTCCAGGAAGACAACCTGGGGTATACCATGAAAGAGACATACGTGGTGGCGGAGCTTGGGAACAGGACCCAGAAGTCTTATCTGGCGAGGGTGGATCCGACTTTCGATGCTGGGAACAGGGCGCAGTTTATTGTCAGTTACGAGAATGCTGGTAAGATGTTATGATATGTTATGGACAGACGCTCGGCCGACATTGGGCTGTCGAACACCTAATGCGCTCATTCACCCCATTTCCCTGTTACTCAAGGTGCATCATAGCCCTGGCGGTATTGCCCCATTGCTTCCTTCTAGCCTCCCAGTTTTCTTAGAACCACAGGACGTCTCTAAAGTCAACATCCTTGAGCCCTTTTCCCCTACCCTTGCCAAACACATTATACCGCAGTGCTGGATACATAATGCGTTCCACCAGAATATGCTTACGGAATATGCTGAACGGCGACAGTAGTAACCCTGCCTACGAAGCAGGAGGTCCCGGATTCTAATCCTGGTAAGGGCATTTGTTAGTATTTGTTTGTAAGCACTTTATTGTACACAAATGCATTAGGCATTTATTTGTGTGTTTATCACGAATATTTGTTCCTGAGTTATGGATGTTTTTATTAAAGTACTCTATTATATATATCGTCGTCTAGTATCCACAACACAAGCTTTATTGAGCTTACCGTGGGACTAGGTTGATTTGTGTAAGATTGTCCCACAATATTTATTCATATTTATTTATTTATATTTATGCTTGCTGGTTTCCTCTCGCCCATAATGTGGACAGAAGGCTGCTGGTACGTTAAATATTCTGTGTTAGAGTTGTGCCATTCTACTATAAGTGACATTACCGTACCTAGAATTGTAAAGTCACCAGCAATAGTATTTTCCGCTAAGGAAGCCGCAAAATATGTGACTCGCTCTTGGACTGTACAAATAACATTGTACCAGAAGATACTATTGCAGGGTGACTGTACCAATCTTTGAGAATATTCACCGTTGTGTATGGAAAACATAATAATTTTACTTAGTAGGTGAATGGAGAATGTAACAGAACGCTAACCATTCTGCATTATCAAGGAAATTAGTAACGGGAAATCTGGCTCGTAATAAAAAAAATAGCCCCGGCGCTTTTAATTAAAAACAAATAATAAATAGGATTAAACTCGGATTTCAGTGTAAAAAAACCGGTAAATAACTATAACCAGTGATCCAGTGATCATAGTAACAAATTAAGCATAGAACATCAAGTTTTTAGTGTTTTAGCATTGCTTCTATGCAAAAAAAACATAGTGGTTATCTGCTTACCCTCGTCAGACTCGACTCAAACATTATCAATATGCCGCCCAGCAATACGGCCTCCAATACCTGCGCTGGATGTTAACTAGTGATCAAAACAAGGCTATATTTATGTTGTTCGAACTCAAAATGAGATAAAACCGTGAGTGTTAACTTTTTTTTTCAATATTATTTTCTGCTTATTTCAGATAAAGTGCTCCAGTTCCCCTTCTTCGTCTTGTCCACTGACTACGATAACTATGCCATCGCTTACACTTGCAAAACCTACAAGAAGAAGCCAAGAACCCATTATGGTAACTAAGAACCTACAAATACTCTTGATTGTTCACCAACGAGGAAATAAAAACAATATAAATTAAGCACTCAAATATAATCACCGGTAGATAGCAGGCAGGCTGGCAATCATAAATCACGTGTAATTTTTGACCAAAATGCTCATACACTACGCGAACAAACTTATGCCCTCGATAATGATACTGGTCCAAAAAGCATACTATTTTGGCGTGCAGTGGTCAACATTGCGTGCAATCGTGCATGGATTTAGCTTGATATTTTAGTCCGAAAAAGTACACGTCGTCAGTCGAAGGGGACGAACCCTAGATAAATCCCTATAGATATAGGTAGGATAAAAGAACTGGATACCCAATCAGCCGAAAATATTACGCCGTAAAAGTGCAGCAGTTGCGACTCTTTTTCATATAGTCTTGTTTAGAACGTGACCTATCGTTAAGTGAAAAACAGCCTTTATACTTTTAAAGTGAATGAATTTGACACTTAATGCTTACTTCAGTAAGCTCTTTTTCGTAGGTACGAATCATTTCATGTTTGTATCATTATCAATGCAAGTTCGCTAATGTCATTCTGACCCATATTTTTGGACGTTTTTGTTCTGCTTCGTGTGTCTATTTCTTTTAATAAGTCAATGTAAATCCCTCAGTTTTGGTTTTACGTATAGTTCTATTATAATCTTATATTCCACTGTTTTCGAAGTTATTTAATGTTTAATTTACACTTGTGTAATATTTTTTTCCTTACAGTGTTCTCCTGGGTTTTATCAAGGAACAAGCAAAAGTTGGATGGAGAATCGCTGAAGAAAGTAGAGGATGCTCTGTCGAAATACGCAGATTTGACAGCGCACAGACCGTCATTTGTTTTCAAAGAATTCTCTAATGCGGAATGCCAGTTCTCGACAAAGTTCGAGACTGATTTCTTTACTAGTAATTTTTGGTGATCTTACTCGGAATCCATCATATCATATTACGAAACTTTCATATTTCAACATTGTGGAAGAAAAAGAATTGTCGGCTTAAGTGAATTTTCCAAACTTTAATTTTACAATTATTACAAAAAGCTGTGATTATATATTTTGATTAAACATTTATATGAGTTTTTATTTCATTTACTAAGAATAAAGAACATTTTCTTCTTCATAAAACCATAATCAAAAATAGCTGTGAATGAGTAGATAGATATAGGTAATGTTTGATACATAGTGATATTAATATTGTCTTCTGTTACCGCGATTGTTATTCATTGAAATTAAACACTTTAGAACGGATTAATCGCTTTTATTAACACCATGATCCTATGTTTCGAGCCCTTTACAGCACTCGTTTTCACAGGGTTAAGACTTAAGATGATGACACTCATCATCATGAGTAGGATCATGGTGTTAATGAACGCGATTAATCCGTTCTAAAGTGTTTAATTTCATAGTGATATTTGTCAATAACTGGCATTGAGGTTCTTATAAGTAAATTAGATGAGACAATGAAAACAAAATATGTAGGCCATGGTGCTGATGGTGCCAATGTTTGACGGTCGGTGTTTCAAAGAATGTTGCTTCGCTAACTTTACCAAGAGGCTTCAACGCGCTGCTGAAAGATGTTCTTTGGAATGACTTCTTTAGTAAGCCAATTAGGAGTAGCAAAGTTGTCCGCGCTACGAAAATAGCACTGTGTTTAAATAAAGAGTTATAAATTGGAAAAAATACACGTAGTAAGAAAAGAATCTTTTATTTTACAATATTCCAACTAAATTCTGCAATTTGTGACTTACTTTAATAATCACACATAAAGTAAGGTGGTTAAAGCTGTAGTAACACACACAGGCTACCAAAGTACATAATTACGTCGATGCGTTCATTTTTATCAAAAAAATAAAGAATTACACGTAGAAAAATGTGTTAATAATTACCAGAATTAAATGAAATCTATTCATCAGTATCCAATACACGAAACTTTCTTGATATAGTATCTCTTAAAAAATCTAAATCTAAAATAATAAAATATAAGAGACAACCATACTGCTGTGTTTCATAGACATAACCCTATAGTAGAAGAACGTACAGTGCGACAAAAAAAGTAGACATTTACGGAGGGCGCCACCGAGCTTTAGCAGGCAACATTTATATTGTTTATCCCATTCTGTCGCATAAGTGCGAGCAGTAAGTGGCTCTTTGACAGATGTTTTAATGACATATTTGACAAGAGAACTGGGTTTGTCACTGTGGTTTGCGTCTAGATTATTTCTACCTTTAATTGTCGAATTGTACTAACAGTCTCTTTAGTTGACCGTAAACTGAAGTTATCTTGTTAGAAAAAGGTTCATCATGTCAACAAATCAATTCCGTTTAATTTTTCTTTGTTACTCATATATTTTAGATACTAACTTAACTACTCCCAAACGGTCATAGCTATAGCAATGGGTCATCAATGGTGCTTGGTGACTTCAGTGATGGGCTTGGAGCTGGTGAACTTGCAGGCAGCCTCCGAGAAGTCGGTCTGCACGAACTTAGTGGCTTCCAGTTCATTGGCATTGGCCTTCAGGTAGTTATCCACGGCGGTTTTAGCCTCACCCTCCAGTTTCTTGCTTCGGGAGAGGACCCAAGCGGAATCTGGAAAAAAGTGGTTGTGGTTCAAGTACTGTGCGGTACTGTACAGTCGAGTTCATAAATATATGAGCATTTCCGAGTCTTCAAAAATATCTCTACACCCTTAGGACATTGACAACACTTACACCTTATAAGTGTTTACACATTATGCATTCATCTGCACAGATATTTATGAACTCGTCTGTACTCTTATCTTCCAATAATATGAAACGAAAATCTGTTTAAGATGGAGGAATGTCGTGGAATGCGTGTGGCATAGGATAGAATATCGTGGAAACTATCGGGGGAGGCTGTATTGCATTGAACTTTTAGTTTAATATTATGGAGGCGTCATCGTACTATTTCCCGTTTGCCAAAACCATATTATTATGCAGAAATAGTGCATTATTGGCGAAGGATGGAAAGTAAGGGACTGACGAGGTGGTTGCCGGGGCGAGGCTTGCCGAGGCAGATATAGTGCCTTTCTCAAACATAGGCGGCGTGCAGCTGCTGGGCAGGCGCGGCGTGTGAGGCGAGGTCCCCGTGGCCGGTAGGCCATTTTTTCCCTAGGAGTAAAATGAACCATACAAATTCCATTATTGTCCGCTGCGTCCGCGCTCTGCTGGGTGGTTAAAGAATAGGATACTTTACGTCTTCTATTTGCGAACAAAATGCGACCATTTCTGAGCATCATCATCATCATTTCAGCTGAAAGACGTCCACTGCTGGACATAGGCCTCCCCCAAATATTTCCACAATGACCGGTCCTGCGCCACCCGCATCCAGCGGACTCCTGCGACCTTCACCAGGTCATCCGCGTACCGGAAAGCGCAGCGTGGGCAGGCAAGCAAGGTGGATGACTGATTTCTGAGCATGTTTGAGAAAATCATATCATTGTACCTATATGCTGACAAGTCTAGTCGTAACAGGAAGAAAAGGCATTGAACGTCTTTTAGAAAATTTCGATTTTGATAAATATTTATTTTCGAGAATTTCCTTTAATCTCATTGCGGTTACAGCCCAAGATTCAGATTTTTCTATCAAACAATCTCCAAATATTACCTTGGACAGACGCTACAGGGGCGGACCAATGCTGTTTGTTAAGAATCTATAGGTAGGTAATTTATAAAATAGAACGTAAAGTACATAATAGCTACGATTAACACGGTTTGTAATGAACACAATCCAATTAGATACAACAAAACACAATTGGCGTTAGTCATAAACGCAGATCAAACACAGTTTAGCTAAATGATTCTTTGTTATTATCTGTCAGTTTGACGTTTGCGTTTTTTAGAAAGGGGATCCCCATAATTTAACTAAAATGTCTGTTAACTTTTTAAGAATAAGGCGGAATATTGAAATTAAACACTTTAGAACGGATTAATCGCGTTTATTAACACCATGATCCTACGTTTCGAGCCCTTTACAGCACTCGTTTTCACAGGGTTAACCCTGTGAAAACGAGTGCTGTAAAGGGTTAAGATGGCAGAGTTAAGATGATGACTGAGAGAATTCGCATTCTCTCAGTCATCATCTTAACCCTGTGAAAACGAGTGCTGTAAAGGGCTCGAAACGTGGGATCATGGTGTTGATAAACGCGATTAATCCGTTCTAAAGTGTTTAATGTCAATGAATAACAATCGCGGTAACAGAAGACAATATTAAGGCGGAATATGTTTTTCATGTACGGGGATTACCCGAATATTATAGAAAGCATAATGACAAGACCTAACCCATATTTTATCGATTCTAGGTAGTCAGTGGACGCAGATTGCGTTATCATGTTAATCATGTCAATATAATCTACGAGTGATTAAGGTTTCTGTGAAACATAAACATTTGGCACAAAAGGGATAGCACACGTTAACAACCCAGTTAAATAGTCACAAAATGGTACATGGTCATGGTATGGTTATGTTTCATGGTAGGTATGTCCTATGTGGGAAAAATATGATGTATGAAAAATCTGAAAAAAGTAAAATAAAACAGTAATAGGTAATGTACCACGCAATTTCTTTCTTTTCGCGCACCGAGTTTTCCGTACTAACTTTTAGTTACCTATCGCATTCATCCATAAACATGATGCAATAAACTGCATTAAGAAGTAAAAATTATTGTTCCCAAAATTTTTTTTTAATAATTTGACGTCAGCGCCATGTATCGATAAATTGGGTCACTAAAGCATATTTTGGGGCACAGAGTTAGTATGTGAGTTTGTTTTTCGTTGATTTTTTATTTTATTTTATTTTTAAACCTATTTCTTTTTCAACTTTATTACAAGAAGATATTTACAGCTTGATATCATATATTTAGGCAAAGTAAAGATTTTAAAAACCCTACAACAATAATACTTTTATATAATGCATATGTAAGGTCATACTTGGAATATGCATCTACAGCTTGGAGCCCCCACTTCTTGGTGCACATTAATTCATTAGAAAGTATCCAGAAAAAATTTCTTAATCGTTTGAAATATAAATTTAAATCATTTACACATGACAATTTTGAGTCCTTGCAAGTAAGAAGAGAAAAGCGGGATGTAATATTTTTATATAAATTATTAAATAATTTAATTGATTCCGAAGACCTCCTGAGTAAGGTATCATTTAGATGTCCTTCATATCGTACAAGAACCACCGCTTTGCTAGCTGTTCCTTTTAGCCGCAAAAAATATGTAAATAATAAATTTTTAGCACGAGCGTGCAATACTTACAATAAGAAATATTTACATACTGATTTGTTCCAACCGAATTATAACAGATTTGTTTCTGCCATTAAACAAAAAAAAATCGAAAAATAATAATAATAATAACATGAAACACTAACTTTACCATACTATGGTTATTTCGTTATTGTTATTACTTTTAATTAAAATTATATCGAGTTGTCACTTATTGTACTTGTTTGTATCTTGTATTGTATTTTAAATTCAATTTTGTCTGTTCTAAATTGTAATTGTTGTATTTTCATGTCGTATAATCATGAATGTTAAATATGTTTTTCAATATCTACTAAATTAAACAAAAAATGTTTCGGAGCAAAGGAATTGTGTATTAGCTATTAGTGGAAACTGTTTTGGCTTATGTTTTAACTCTGTTTTTTACCTTATTGTAAAATTATGTGCTGTATGTTTCCCAAATAAATAAAATTAATTAAAAAAAATATAAATTTTAAGAAAAAAATACATTTTAATCCGGTTCATTTATTTAATTAAATTCAGAAATGTTCAGAGATAACCGGGAAATATTTTTTTAATTCAGTTTCCTTCATATCAAAAATAAAAATAAAAAATTTTAGAATGTGCAAATATAGCCCTATAAAATGATACCTCACATGATCTAGTTACTAAACTTTTAATTTTTGCAAAACTTTTAATTTTAAACTAATAAATTCGGCAGAGGCTTTATGGCAGAGGTAACGTTTGGCAGAATCCCAAAACCTTCCGCATACTATTGATTTGCAGAATTAATCTTTTCGCAGAATTTTTGCAGAAAACCCTAACCTAACCCACTTTCTGTATCAAATAACTATTATGGCAAGTATATATTTCTGCGAAAGTATTTTCTTCTAAAAGTTTTGCTGCGATACGTGTTATGCGAAGTGTATTTCTGCCAATATATATTCTGGCAGATGAGGGTAAACTAACCCGAATGAAACATTAGAGTCAATCATGACTTTTGTATTTCGTGTCCTGCGTTTGTTACAATGTATAGGTAGACATTTAGACATGTAAACATCCACACAACAAACCGTATTAACGGATACAATTCATTTCAATATAAAAAATTAAATTTCACATCACTATGTACGTAGACATGATTTCGTGGATGCCCGGATATCAGTTTATCTTTAGTGTGATTAAAATTAATAAATAATGGTTACCACCAAATTAAATTGATTAATACGATTGTGTTTGAGAAAAATCTACAGATTAAAAGTATTGTTTAAGTACAATGTTGACGAGTTCCATAAATTTATGGCATACTGTCAAGTTAGCAAAATCGGCCTCAGACACTGCTGATTGGAATAAGCACGCTATATACTCTGCGTTGGGGTTGACGAACGACTTTGTGCCTATTGCCATCAAAACCGCCGGACCCAGTCATGAGTTCTGGGGGGTTTTCAGGGAACTGGTTGAGGCTGGTTGAGGCCGGTTGGGGGCTCCATATATGTTCGGGCATATCTACCGGATCTGCTGATAAATGTAGAGGATTTTTTTCTGGCCCTCGGACATTGCCACTATGGTGATCTGACGGACTGCCTGAACGTATGTGGCCGGCATATGACCCCCGTTCTAGGTCTTGGGTGATCCAACAGCCATTGCTGTGCAGCATGGTAACGCAGCGAGCGTGATGGGGACATTTGGATCAGGGCCTATACCCGAAAATCGAACGGTTGCGGATTTGTATCTCCATCTCTGTCACACTTGCATATTGGAGTGACAAAGAGGTTTTCCCGTCAATGGCAATTTTCGATGTTCGTGGTGAGTACCACGAAAATTTATATCTCTCCCTCCGTCACACTTGCTTATTGGAGTTAAAAAGAGGTTTCTCCGTCAATGCCAATTTTCGATATTTGCGGCAGGCGGGCATGGCACAGAATGGTTTTTAGTTTAGTTTTTATTTGTTGTTTTAAGTTAATATTTCATTCTTTTGTTATTCTGTAATGTTATTTTATTCAATGTATTTTAAGTGTAAGTATTTATTTTACTGTAATGACTAAATAAATATTTAACTGTTTAAAAAAAACCGTAAGTAAATCACAGACAAAACTAACCTTGGTGGTTCTTGTTCTTCTCGTCGTATTTGCAATTGTAGGCAATGGCGTAGTGGACGTAGTCAGTAGCCAGAATGCTCAGCGGTGTATCCTTAAGCGTATCTGTAACCAAACATTATAGTCTATACTTGAAATTATAGAGTTTAAGGGATGTTTCTTGGTCTATGCGCATAATTAATTTAAATTAAGTATGCGCGCAGACCAAGAAACATAGAAAAATAGAGTGAGAGCCGGAGGTAGGTACCTACTAGAAAATATAACCATCACTCAAATACCTACGCAACCTGTTTTATTTTCATTTGCAATAACATGATAATATTCCTGATAAGACACACCGAAGTTTACTGTATTGATACATCAATACAGTAAACTTCGGTGTGTCCTAATGTGACCTTTATTGTGATATCGGTAAAGCCTATATCTGAACGATTACAAGTAGATAAGCTATATATCCAGTGCCAGCTCATGTGGACGCACCCTCGTTGTGCAAAGAGTGGTATTGTCAACTTTGATTATCTACCTAAGCCTGCAATTATCGAGCCTACTCATTACTTGGTCATGTTGAAGACCGATAATTAGTTTTTCTAGTCCAGCATTTCTGTGTCAATTACATGACTGACAGCGATATTAAAAAAGTATACATGGTAACGTTGTCTATGGTATTCCATAAGAACACGCTCATATAGATTTTCATACAATATATTAGCACTGTTGTTTTTTTTCTACAGTGGGCATACGACATGTTCCACATTCTGCCACCTTTCGAGATTTAGCTTTTTTCGCTATTTTAGCTGTTGATGTCGTAGAAAAACTAGCGTATGCAACAGCTCATAATTATTAAATCACTGTTGCGTAAACTACTATTTTGAAGAAATTCAGATTAGGTTCTTAACTATGCTCAGTTGTATGGTATCGACTCAGTTTAGGTCGTCAATTGAATCGCATTAAGACGTCATGGTAAGGCCCTTGTTGTATGGCAGCAGCTCTGTTAAGATCGTCAACTAAATCGCGTTAAGACGTCATGGTAGGCCCCTGTTGTATGGCAGCGACTCAGTTTAGGTCGTCAACTGAATAGCATTAAAACGTCATGGTTAGGCCCCAGACTTCATTCGTCATGTTAAGTAGGCAAGTACAATGTACATTCGATTAGGTAATCAACTATATAGAGGAATTCCGTTACACTCAAGGATATTGATAAGAATGATAAGACAGTAGTGGATTGTATATCAAGGGCATAAAGTAACCCCTTTTGATCGAAGCTATTTATTAGACCGAGTGCAAGCCGGAAATGCAACGTGCAAATATTTGACGTTTTGTACCTTTTGAGGTCTGTTTTTTGTTACATTGTACCTACTGTTCCTATTTCCCAAACATCGTCAAGAGAAATTGTTTCCTAACAAAAATACCGATTGTTGTAGACCGAAGTCCATACTTTTCTCGTTACGGTGAAAAGTCCGGACCTATTATACTATAATAGGTCCGGAATTTTGGGGTACGGTATGGACACGTCTTCGCTTAATTTTTCTACGGGCGTACACCCTTTCCATGTAGTAGTACCTTTCATAACTATGTGTCCATTTCTTCACCTTAATCCCTCATAATAAGGCGCACGGATGTGAATGAATTCGACTGTACACGCGCCAGTACTCCGTGTATGACAAAAAAGTTTAGTGTTTGTATTGTACTCACCTCCAGTCTTAAGCGAGACAATCAGCTTGCCAGCCTTATTGGCATCAGCAGCTAGCTTAGCGGTACCCTCGACGTAAATCTGCACTCCGTCCACAACGTGCATGTTCTTCACCTTCACCACTTCTCCGTCCAGTTTGTACTCTGCCGATGCGCACTTGCCATTCTTCTCTGCTACATTGGGGATCTTGGAGATCTCGTACCATGTGCCTAGGTACTGGAAATTAAATTGAATATTTATTTAGTACAGAAACTTTCTACACAAATAGTACCTACTGCGCTAGAGATTTCTGTTACAGAACCTGAAGTATAAAACCAATTAAAAATGTTTCATTTGGGCTTTGGGCTCTGAGTTATAAATAGCAAGCGATATAAATATGAACGGTAAACCTATGTTATTCTGTTAAACATACCTACAGCAGAACTAAAATACTCTTTAACTCCATTCTTGTAGAAAAACACATTTGTAAAGAATAAAAGAGTACATGGTCCAACAATGAGTTCTTTTGAGCGAATCCTTCACGCTCGGTGAGTTCAACTGATGACTCATTCGATTTATCCCATTCATTCAATTGATTGATTCGAAGGTAATTGACGGAACAACGATTGTTACCTTTTGATAGGAAAATTTGCTAAATGCACGGAAAATTACTGCAATTGGTTGATTGGAATTAGATTAGACATTTTATTACTTGTTAATGAATAGGTTGATTTCATTAGCCAATGGTCCGTTTAAATGGCAAATTCGTGTCCATACATTAGTTCTAACTACGTGAGTAGCTTTACTTTTTTCATCAGGTTTGAACTAACAGATAAATAATAGTAAATTTTATTAATGGATTAAATTGCATGATACGCTTTTAGTCCATTATTAATAGTTATTAAGGTTGAACGATTTCTTCATCAATACCCTTTAGGCCTTTACTCGATGTCTATTCCCCAGGTAACCTTCTGACTGCATCATGCGATCAGCTTCACGTGAGCATATCATATTATTGCATTGATATCAAATTAAATAACGAATGTGAATCTTTGAGCTCAATCAGACATCGGGAAGTGGTTGGAATTTTACTCAAGTTATAGGATTCGCAATTTTAAATAGAAAGCTCCCATGAGTATTAGCCTTATTACACTGATTTCTGTGCGCAGAGCAATCGCTGCTAGCGCATCTCACTCATGGTTATGGGACGCGAAACGAAACATTCCGAAACATTTCAAGCTATTTATGACTTTATTGACGTGAGTAACCCAATATAAGTATATTAACAAGTCATAGGATCAAAAACAAATAAGCGGAGTGATCCTCAATTCCCTTTCTATGTTATATTTAGGTGCCTACACTTTTTTTTTTTTTTTTTTATGCTATAGGGGGCAAACGAGCAAACGAATCACCTGATGGTAAGCGATTAACGTCGTCCATGGACACCCGCAACACCAGAGGTGTCGCAAGTGCGTTGCCGGCCTTTAAGGTGGGAGTACGCTCTTTTCTTGAAGGTTTGAAGGTCGTATCGGTCCGGAAACACCGCTGGCGACAGTTCGTTCCACAGTTTAGCTGTGCGAGGCAGGAAGTTTCGGGAAAAGCGCACAGTTGAGGACTGCCAACCATCTAAATGGTGAGAGTGGAAATATTGTCGCGTAGGGCGATGGCGGAAAGAAGCGGCAGGGATTAATCCGAACAATTCCTCGGAACACTCCCCATAATACATGCGATAGAAAATACAGAGTGAGGCCACATCTCTACGCAGCGCCAAGGGATCAAGCCGATCAGAAATACGTTGGCAGTTGACAATTCGAGCTGCTCTCCGTTGGATGCGGTCTAGAGGAAGAAGCTGGTACTTAGGTGCCCCTGCCCAAAGATGAGAGCAGTATTCCATATGCGGGCGAACCTGCGCCTTATAAAGCTGTAGGCGATGGGCCGGCGTGAAATACTGCCTCGATCTATTGAGCACACCGAGCTTCTTCGAGGCCAATTTGGCCTTACCCTCTAGGTGGCCGCGGAACTGGACTTCACTCGAGATGTCAACGCCAAGGATTCCAATACTGGCTGTGGCAGATAGGGGAGTGCTCTCAAAACGAGGTGACGCGACGAACGGAAGTTTTTTAAGCAAATGTTTGTTAAGTTTTTGTTTTTTAACACTTATTTAGCTCCTCGTCGTTAGTCGTGTTAAATAGATACTGACAGATAACTTAGCATCTGTTGCAGTTAGCAGAAGTTGGCACAAAATCGGAACCAGCGGCGTACAAGAAGCCTATGCTTATTTGGCCATAACCGGCTGAAATGATGATTAATAATGATGATGACCTTAGAATAGGCTGTACCATAGACATTTTGAAGAAGAAAAGTTAAAGGGTCATTTTTTTTAAGTTGTCCCCTCCCCAACTTTTTTATATTTTGAAGTTTTTATATGATTTCTACTCAGAATCGTGAAGGAAAGAAGTGACGTGAAGGATCTTTAAAAAATATGGCCCAAAAGTAAAGTTTTTTATAATTTTGAATAGATACTCCTTAGTATGTAAAACCTGGTTTAGTTTTTTTTTTTAAACAGTATTTTATTGAAAACATAATCAGACAGGTTTCGTATACACGATGAGATCTAAAAAAGAATAAATACTCATAAATCTTACATATAAAGGAAAAGCGTAAGAATTCACGGCCTCGGGCGAGACTCGAACTCGCGACTAGGAATACACGCCCAACACTCTACCAACTGAGCTATCGAAACACACCCAGTTTATGGCATCATGCGCAGATGATTCTTATCTAACAGAGTCACAATGAATAGCCCATTGTGACTCTCTTAGCCATGAAGGCAAAATTTTCTTCCATTCCTTAATTTCTAAGATTTTTTTGTATCACTCGCAGACATTTGCTTAAAATCTAAATTAATAAAACCCACCACCACAAAATCAGTCAAATCAGTTTTTTTTTTTTAAATAGCAAATGAGTTGACGATGCCTGATGAGAAGCGGTCATGGTCGGCCATCGACATAAGCAAAGTTTTGATGACTTTTTCGCGGACGATGTCACGGGCATAGTTGACATACATAATTTTCACATGTTCCAAAGGAGATTGCCGCGCTTTATTACGCGATATACGCGAAAACGGTTCTATTAAATTTGATATATTTTTAAACCCAATTTGGTACAATGCCTCAAGGACATATTTTATAGATTTAAGGTAGGTAGAGGTAAGTAGTTAGGTAAGTTACACTTACTGTATATATTTTATAAATTAATATGATAAATATTTTGTTTATTTGTTTTTTTTTACAGTCATTTAATTTGAACTATATTAAAAATTAACAATTATAGGAACACAAATAATAGAATTTGTATACTTAGTGAAAATCCTACGTGGGAAATGTACAATCAATTAAAATAGTATTTTTGATGGAATTGAACATATTATTTTGTTACAACATTTTGTTGAAACAAATCAAATTATTTAATTAAATATTTTGACTTGTTATTAAAGTAGTAACACTACCAGTGGCGGGGCGTTCGTAGAACTAGATTCCTGCCGGCTTCCCTTGCGTGAGCCAATTTAGCATATTTTTTCCTTAAAGACTCAAAGATAAAGCAGACCAAATCAGTTCCGGCTTGCCCTAAAGATATTTCGACGCTCCGCCATTGAACACTACGCTATATAAATTATAAATTGAAAATAGATGTCATATACTAAAGAAAAATACCAACACCGACGAAGGCCAATCCGAGGATCGAACTCGGGTCTTCGCTAACGCGGCTAACGCCATTATTTTGATATTTTACTCAATTCATTGAAAAGTGTCCCCCTCCACAGAAATATAGGTACTTAGGACAATGCGTATTTTTCCCCGCTATTCAAATGAAGTTGGTATTGGTATAAATAAAAAACTTTTCATTTGTGAAAATAGGTCAAACCAATATATAATATAATAATAAAAATCACGATTTAAATCTCAATTTGCTACGTATTACCGCGTACGATTTATAAAATATTAAGGATAGGTATGTGATGTGCAGTTGATGCCTATGATTTGCAAAAGATTTCATCAGGGGATATCGATTTTCGTTAGGGTACGGGCCTCCATACATGAAATGGCAATCTCCTTTGTGTGTGTAAAATATTAGAAAATTTTATTTTAATATTTAACGATAAGTAACTTAAAGTATTTACACTAATTTGAGATATTCTATCAATTTCCGCTATATTTTTTTTGTTTCGTATTTCTTTGGTCACGGAGGTTAAAAAGGCATAAATTTACATTTATTTTGACGACCGGTTGGCGTAGTTGGTAGTGACCCTGCCTGCTTAGCCGATGGTTCTGGGTTCGAATCCCGGTAAGGGCATTTATTTGTGTGATGAACACAGATATTTGTTCTTGAGTCATGGATGTTTTCTATGTAGGTATTTCTGTATGCATGTATTACTGCGGTACTTAGTCAATTTGTGTAAGAATGTCCAATAATATTTTTTTATTTTTTTATATGGGCCGCTTGCGCCAACCAAGGTTAGCCTTAACCCGGAGTTATTTCAACTGAAACTAAGTCATGAAACAATAAATGAGTCGCTTAACTTCAAACTCGGGTATATCCATTTGTCATATTATACGATTTTGGTATTAAGAATGGTATTAAGATAAAAGGTAAGGTAGATAGTAACATAAGGTAGATATTTGCTGAGAGGGTCGATTTACCCGAGTTTGAAGTTAAACGACACAAATGTGGTAAGTACGTAGGTACACAGTTTTATAGTACAATGTACTATAGCGTTCAGAATTGCATGGGCAATTTATGAATAAATTCATTCATAAACTGCCCATGCAATTCTGTACGCGTGTGTACAGTCGTTTACAGGAGTGCATGGACCAATTATGACTGAATTCAGTTATAAATTTTCCATGCACTTTCGGACGCGACTGTACATTTAAAGCAGATCTTATTTTAAAAATCCTTAGTGATCCCTACATTTTCCGTCGTTGCCTAGTTTTTTGCCAAACATCTATACGCGCCACTTACGCCAACCATCAGGGTTACCCGCTAACCCGGTGTTAACTGAGTAATTCCATGAAATAAACGCTTAACCACGGGTTAGTTGGCTAACTCCGATTGATGCAAGTGGCCCTAAATGTTCCCTTTTTAATGTATTTCCGTAGTTTCATTAGAAATAAGATGTTGAATTAACAAATTTATTAAAAAAATATAACCTACTTGGTCTGAACAGGTAATTTTATGTACCTACATCAAATACCTATGATGAAATATCATACATATTTATTCACACGTGATAACAAAGATGTGATAAGTTAAGATAAAGAGAAGAGTAAAATATCAAAACAAAAAATACTTACAGCTGTCAAATTGAAGTTTTCGACCGGCTTCATGGCGGGGCAATTGTGTTCATGGACGACATTCGCTGAAGCGGCGCCCGCGGCCACCAGAAGGATGACTAAACGCAGCATTTTAAGGTTAGTTTTACTTTAGTATTAAGTCTCTAGCAGCGGTCCCAACCGAGATCAAGCAATGTACTAGCCCGGTCGGGATGCAAACGCATCCTTATATACGCTCGGCCACAAGGTCATGGGCATCAATTTTTTGATCGCAAGATTATTTAATTGACAAAATGGTGGAGAGGTCGAAGCGGACGCGGGGATCGAGAAGTGGTTCGTTTCTATGGTAACTATTCTAGAGATGGATGTTGGATCAGAAGGTAAGCTCAGAAAGCCTGACTTTTAGTCTAGTCGCCGGGAAATTGTGCACTGCAAGTTACAGTTGTGAAATATCTACCAGAGCTAGAGGTTTTCAGGGAAAGCGTTTTCTGCTATTAACGGATGACAGTTCATATTGAAGCTGGCTACTTAACGAAAAACACGTTGACGAAATGTAGAGATAAAAATGCTCAGATGGGCTGGAGGACTAATACTGACAGTTTCCATGTCATAGGCAGTTTTAAAGTGAGTCCAATTCATAAAAAAATATAAGAAATCGACTTCAATGGTATGGCCACCAAACCACACGAAATGAAAGGGATTGGTGACGAGTGAAAAGCCCAGGGGACACGGAATTCCAAAGACAACATGGACACTACTTGTCCAATAGAACCTTTAACCTCAAATATGATCCGAGATAACCCACGACATACGCGCCTGGCGACATCATATAAGGAAGCCGATCCCCACGTAAATGGTATAACGCTAGGAAGAAGATGACGAGAGCAACCGGAGCAATCCTGATTCAACCATCGACAAATAAATAAATAGAGTCTGATAACGCCAAACATAAGTCGTGTAAAAATGTGTTCTACTTTAAAAACTATTATAACATAACCTTCTAGTTAGCCAGTCCAATACACACATTGTACTTATTGAGACCTGGGTACTAAAATATACTATCTAAAATCATAATAAAATAAGAAAAGGTTAGTCTTTTTGAATGGTTAAAATCAGTTCAGCACCACCAAGGCACCAACTTTTGGGTACACGTTTTCAGCTATAATTATATTTCAATACTTGTTGTTCTTACTTACTACTGTGTGTTTTTGGATCATGTAGAAGTGAACGGGGTGCTGGGGAGGGTCACAGTGAACAATTTTCACTTTGGGGACACCCACGAAATCGAGAAAAAAATGACCTAATAAGTTAGATGATAGTTTAGTGCTTGTTGTTCTTACTTACTACTGGGTGTCTTTAGACCATGTAGGAGTGAACGGGGTGCTGGGGACGGTCACACTGAGCAATTTTCACTATGGGGACAACAACGAAATCGCGAAAAAAATGGCCTAATTAGTTAGATGATAGTTAACACGTTAAACGCCATGGGGGGCACCAGTTGAGCGACAGTCAAATAGCATCGTGGGCCGGTTTATTCGACAAAAATTAGATTTCACTATTTATAGATAAATGGTCTCTAAAATGCATAAAAACTATAGTACAAGTTGAGATATATGTTTATTACTGTTTATTTAACAAATATCCAAGTGTCGCTCAACTGGTGTCCCCCACGGCCTCAGCGGAATGAAAACTGCTATTCCGTCGGCGGGGGCCGCGGGGGTCTTACCGTCGCTCACCCGCGCCCGCACCCGCTTGCCCAAAAAAAAACCATTTTTATAGTTTTTGCTCGAGCACTTTGTCAGCGTGTTCAAAACACATACTCATACCAAAATTTCAGCTTTCTAGTACTAACGGTTACTTAGCTAACCGCGGACAGACAGACGGACGGACATGGCGAAACTATAAGGGTTCCTACTTGACTACGGAACCCTAAAAATCAAAGTAGGTAATTAAAAAAAAACTTATTTTTCGTTCTGATGTAATTCCAAACTTTTAAAATATGTATGTAAATAAATTGTATATTATTAGTATAGGATTTATATAACTTTCTAAATTCTACCATCAATTGTGGAAAATCACTCATAATTTTCTAAGTCTTTATTGAATTTAAAAACCAACAACTCTTGGCTCATCAACAGGGGTCACCTCAGGTACAAATAACCATGATATATTTGAGCGACGGCCCAGCAAAGGAGTTTGAAATTAGACCCAACTCGCGGTCATACGGTGTCCCCCACGTCGCGAACGGAAATTGTATGTGTCGCTCAACAGGTGACCCCCATGGCCTAAACGAAAATGCACCGTATTTTTTATGGCGCTTAACGTGTTAAGTGAAGGTGAAGTTAAGTTAAGTAAAGGTTGACTTTACCGAGAATGCTTCATAGTCCGCCATTTGTCCAATTGTAATTTTCTTTTAGTGCAATAAAGATTTAATAAATAAATATATAAGTACCTATCAGTTTACTCGTAATTAGGTTATTTTGCGATTTCGTCGTTGTCTACATAGAGAAAGTTGCTTAGTGCGATCCTCCCCAGTACCCTGTTTACTTCTTCTACATGACTCAAAAAACAGCCTGTATAGTTAGCAATGAATATCTAAAACGAGCATGTCATAATCTAATCTGAATCTATACTCGTATATCTCCAACTAGACTATAGATTATATACCTTGTCATTTGAAGGTATGGGCTCGTATGCGTCAAATCCGGCAGTTTTTATTATTTGCAGATTTGATTATGATGTTGGCTCAATGAATAATCGAAACATGTGACCTCGACCGCCGAACGCAACTATGCCAACATTTAAAAAAAACGTGAACATTTCGCGATTTTAACTGTTAAGGACAAGTTTTTGACAGTATCCTTTCAAAACATTTATAAACTAGACTAAATTCGCTACAATATGGGACTAAAGCGGTCTTTTTAGACGCAATATATTCTAAAATAATCTTTTTCAAATTCACCATGTTTCGCACTTCGCAACTTTTTGTAATTCTTTTATTTTTTAAGTTACGATGTTTTTATGCAATTACCTTTCACTATTAATACGTATAGTCATATAATTAATATAAAATAACTTCACAATATTAACGCCCAGTAGTCTCAAAAAGCAAAATTTATGCTTTCGGCGCATAGGTATGTGAAACTTCTAGTTTTTGAATTTTTGTGTTTTTATTACAATTTACTAATTTACAAGGTTTACTAATCTTATTTTGCATTTAAATGAAAGGGTAATAAATATATTTGTACGTTTACATAGCAAGAATAGTTGTGCCGACATTTCGCTGCAAACTATAGATAACCCCAATATTTGATTTTTATTAGAATCAGAGGCATTTTTTGAAGCCTTGAAAACTTATAGTATTTAGACTCAAACGCATGTACACTCAAATTGTTACTAATATAATAAACTTATTCTTAATTGATAAATTTATTTATCATAAAGAGGAGATACATTTCAAGTCGTACAAGACCAACATCTAAACAAACACACAAAAATTACTTAAGACTAAGCTTAAGCCTAGTCAAAAAGTCCCCCGCGAGTCGTCCCTGGCACAAAAGTGCCCATCACACTAGCCGCGTTACCACGCTGAATGGCGACGGACAACCTTTGCACCAGGTACGAACCCGCGCGGGCGTCAGCCGTCCTCTGACTAATCCGACGTCCCACCTCCCTTACAAAGGCAATCGCCTCAGACCCCAAGCATCCAGAAGACTCGACCGCGATTGGTACAAAATAATACGTAGTACCTAAGGCCGCATATTTGTCCCGTTTTTTAGCGGCAGCAAAATCCGCAGCAGCACCAGCTGTCCGCACTGTCCGACTGAGATGTGAGGCGGCGAAAGTGCTGACGCACGTGGCATCCCAGAGTAAGCACTTGCCTTTCTGCCACGGCACCAAAGTCAAACCATCCGGCCTTTTGCCGTCGGAACGACAAAGTCCCGGAGGCTCCAGTACACAGGGGATGTTGGCCGATACCAAAGCCCTTCGCACAATGTCATTTAGGGCGTGGTGACGAGGAAACCTTCCCGAACAACGACAACAACTCAACGCGTGATGGCCATTGGCCTCCACCATGGAGCCACAGATGCATTTATGAGGTACACAAACATCGCAGCCCAGGCGGAGAGCAACTGCCACCCGCAATGAGTTGTTGTCCAGGAGTGTTCCCAGGTGAGGAGCAGGTAAAGCCTGCAACCACGCTCCCGCTTCGACACATGACACCGACTTTAGCCTGGCCAAATCAACCCCCGTGGCCGCACTCATAAGCCGTGCCAGCGCGTCCTTAGCCCCCACATCGTCCCAACCACGCTGTACTGGTGGGGCGTCGGGCAGTTGTGCGGTTGGGTAACGAGCGGTCCACCCAGCAAGGGCATCCTCCACAAATGGAATGGTAACCCTGTCTCCATGATAATTTAAAATTTTAGAGACTAGGCCACCAACTCCGTGTGCCGACGCTAGAAAGGCCGGCAAACCAACATCCCCCGCACAACGCAAACCAAGGCCACCATGACGTATTGGCAAAAACGCTTGTATCCATTGGTATTCCGACATAGAAACATTTAAAATAGTCTCTGCCGTATCCCTTAACGCGGCATCAAACAAGGACACGTCAACCGGACACAACCATGTAGGAGCGGTTCGTAAAAGGTAAGTAATTTTAGGAACCGCAAAACACATGCGCAGTAGAGTTAAAGCGACATGAGCGTTAATGTTCCTAAGGCGTTCCTGGGCGAGCAAAAGAAGACGCTTCCTGACCTCTATCGAGCCGGAAATAGCTTCTTGAAATATAGGAGACCCCAACAGGGTAAACGAATCGTGAGAAAACTCTTTGAGACCAGGAAGCAAAGACGTTAAAGAAGACAAAGAAGACACAGAGTTAGGCCCGCAACAGAAAACCTCACACTTCCCCGCATTCACCTCCAGTCCCATGTCCCTAAGACGGGGGATCAGAACAGCCAAGTCCTGCTTCACGACTTCAGGCTCCCCCCCTAAGGTGCCGTCATCCAAATACCAAATATTCAGGGGAGATTTCAGGGACGACACCGCTTCATGGATTGCGAGACTGAAGGCAAGCGGTCCGAGGGGATCCCCCTGCTGCGCACCCACCTGCGAAAGAATTAAGGAATCCTCATAGACAAGGTTAGTTGGAGAATGATAGACTTGGTGTAAAAAAGGATACAAGCTAGGAATATGCTTCGCAACTTCGCCCAGCAGAACATCCCTCTCCACCGTATTAAACGCGTTCTTGAGATCTAATTTCAGAACAATGCAGTCGGCATTCCACTCCACTTCCACTTATTCTTTAGTTTTGCATTTTTTTGCAACTTTAGATCACGCCTTGCGTTTTCTATGTAAAACTTGGATTGCGTAACTTCTAATTTTGCAATTTCGTGTTTTTTTGCAACTAGAAGTTTTACTGACCACATTGTGCACTTAGACGAGACGTTATTAAATGCGCTCTTACGTCATTATTAATTTTAGGGTTTTAATTGTGGGGTTGACAAAAAAAGATGTAGCTCATGAATGGCAGCAAGTTTCTACTGACTTCTGACTACTGATTCGAAACAGTAGGTATGGCTGTAAAACGATAAAAAAGTTATTAGGTAAATTGAAATTTTGCGGCATAACATTTTGTATTACATTCATTAGCATAATCAAATAAAAATTAATAATGGTATCCTTGATTAGTAACTATACTTATATAATTTTAATACAAAAAGTACTTAAGTATATAATTTTAATACAAAAAGTACCTGATAAAAATAAGGTATTGAGTATAACCTTGAAAGGGCGGATGAGGTGGAACAAATCAGTTGTAAATAAATAGAGCGTAAAATCACGACGGTAACTAATCAGAATGAATGGATTAGGTACTCTGTTCACACTTTTGTGCATGTTGGCTACTCTGTGAAATATTTTAATTAATACAGAAAAGTCGTTAAATGTTTCTTAAAGTTTATTTACGAACATAATAATGTAGTAGGTAAACTAAAACAATTAGAGTCGTACCTGGTTCAACAGGTTTCCATTGCTGTGCAGCGGGGGAATGCTGCAGGCAGGGAACATTTGAGTCAGGTACTATGCAGTGTGGGTTTTTTCAGAAGAAATTTAATTGTATTTTAAGTATTTTTATTGTTTATTTAAGTTTATTTTTAGTCATTATTTTCTTGTTATTTAGGTTATACCAATTAGAATCATATGTCACTCTAGAACTATGTCAAAATGACAAGAAATAAGATATTTCTTACAATCTGATTTATAGCGTCACTATGAGATAGTCCTACAAGTACAAGTTCCGATTGGTTAACTGAACCACTTTGGCAGTTGTCGATAAGGCGCTTAATAAAACTTATCAACAATGGACAAATGGTACCTTTTACTCGATCGTTTCAACACGATACAGCGTACCAATGTGTTGGATAAATACGAAATCGTGCAAAGCTTTCAATACCTCAGCTACGTTTTCGCCGACAGGGGAGGCTGTGAGGTCGAAATCTGTCGACGCATCGGCATGGCATGGCTAACTGGACAAGATTTGGAAAGACCACAACATCCGAAGAAATATGAAAGTTAACATAATCCGCACGATAGTGTTTCCAATATTCCTGTACGGCTCTAAAGGCTGAACTTTAAAGGCGGTGGATAGGAAGAGTTTAAACGCGTTCGGGATGTGGTGCTGGTGTAGAATGCCTCGCCTCCCCTGGACAGCACGCCGCATCTCTCTCAATCCTGAAGGAGTGGATAAACAGCAGCGCCTCTCTACCGTATGTCTCCACCGGACCCGCAGTACTTTGGCCACATAGCACGCCGAAAAGTGCTGATAACTTAGAGAATGGCAAGGTGGATGGCAAGCGGCCGAGAGGTCGTAGTCCCAGACGCTGGGCCGACCAGGTGTCCGAAGAGTTGCAGATGCCGATGTCGCAAGTTCTTTATCAAGCTGAAGATCGGAGCAAACGGAGAAGCCTATTGCAATATTTCCGTCATAGCCACAATCCTCAGCAGTGAGGGGCAGACTTAAGGAGGAGGGACAGTCGACGCCAAAGATATGTTTACACTTTTGCAATTTATTACGAGGGATTAAGGTGCATAAGTTTACAGGTTGTTACATCAGCCACTGAAAACCTCAGACACCAATATGTATAATATGTCATACTGAGCAACTTTTATTATGGGACCAAGCTGATTTCGCGAAAAAAAAACTCTCATGAAAAATGTAATGAATTCATGATCACGCAAGCTAAATAAACGAAAAATTAAAATTAAAATTGGTTGGTATTTTTTTATATTGCACAACTTTGCCGTCCACTGTACAAAGTTCTTTATACTTCTTTCAAATTCAAATTCAAAATTATTAATTTGTTCACTCCCTGCGATACGTAGATAACCAGATTGAGTGACAGACCTGCGATTGTAGATTTTCAATTACATTTTTCGCAAAATGTAGCATATTGAATATGACTATTACAATATCATTAGCTTTCTAATGTCATCTTACCTATTTGTCACTCTTTGCTTGTAAAAGTGGATTTTTCAATCGAATCCAGTCAATGAACTGACAGCTGGTACGCACAAATACTGTCACGACCACCGCACTTGATTGCGGTTGCTTGTGAAAACCACATTATTATGGCGCACGCAGTAAATCACGTAATATTTTGTATTGTCTAGCATCGTAAATTGCGTACACAAAATAGCATAAACTGAACTCACTAGCATGCATGCATTTAAACTTTTACAATGACCATCTGTCTGTCCGTTCCGCGGACCGACCATCTACTTATATGGCCGCATGGGGTCTTTAAAAGGCCACAGACCTCAATATTGATAACAACTAGGTACCTGATATTTACATACATAAAACCTTTTTTACATATTTTTGGTCAGAACGTCGTGACCATTGAATGTATTAAACATGATTTCAAGTTAAATAAATAGTTGAGTAATAACTAGTTCTTAAATCTGGTACTTAAAAGCTTTTATCTACAAGAATTGTATTTTAGTTGTAAACAGCAATTATCTGATTAAGTACGCGGTTTATTTTGACGCGACTACCTACTATCGACTTTTCATTTTCCGCGTGCTCTTGCAATTAGATCTATCCCGCTCTGTTTTGCTTGAGCGTGTGGATTCAAGCCACCCGAAAATTCAATAAGTTTTTGACCACGCAAATCTACATATAGATGTTTCAACAAAAAGAGCTTTTACGCAGTCATAGCACTGCAAAAGCTCTATTTCCTAAGCTCTTTTTTTTTGTAGCTGGGCTACATTGTTTTATACAGGGTGACTTCAAAATCGTAATACAAAACACTTGGTTGTGGCTCAGTTAATGCCAAACTATATAATACATGCACCCCGTTGTTAAAATTAGCTGTATTTAATTATCGCTAATTTTCTAACAAAACAAATATTTAAAGTCCCGAAGTGTTGTTACACTACATTCAATACCTGACTGTCATACCTGTCACTCGATGTTATCATCAAAGCAAGTTATTATCGATATCACTATGAGTGACAGTCGTATAACTAACTTGTTTGTTCATTGAAATTAAACACTTTAGAACGGATTAATCGTGTTTATTAACACCATGATCCTACGTTTAGAGCCCTTTACAGCACTCGTTTTCACAAGGTTAAGGCACATGTCGTGTTAAGCTGCTCAGTCATCATCTTAACCCTGTGAAAACGAGTGCTGTAAAGGGCTCGAAACGTAGGATCATGGTGTTAATAAACGCGATTATTCCGTTCTAAAGTGTTAAATTTCAATGAATAACAATCGCGATAACAGAAGACAATATTAACTTGTTTGTTGTTTAGTTTTAAGTACCCTGATAAATTTGTGAAAATAATAAACGGAGCTAGTTTAAATAAAATAATTTATTAATGTACCTAAACTACCGTAAATTACAAGCTTAAAATATCTACGTTTAAGTAGATAAGTGTGAACCTACTTTTCCTAAACGTATTTTAAGATGTGTTCAAAATGACCACCGCCTTCCCGGACACATAAGTCCGCCCGCCGTCTATGGTTGATCTTAAGTCTGCCTAGAATAAATTCATTGGCTTTTACTGAATCAAACGCCTGAATTATCTTTTGGCGAAGTTCATGGACGGTATTAGATTCCCGTGTGTACACTCTCCTTTTGATTTCGCCCCACAAAAAGAAGTCGAGTGGCGTCAGATCGGGACTTCGAGGCGGCCATGCGACTGGACCATTGCGTCCAATCCATCTCTCAGGGAATTGTCTGTCCAAATAATTTCGCACACTTAGAGCAAAATGTGCTGGTGCACCATCTTGCTGGAAATAAAGATTATCCAAATTTTGCTCCGGCACATCTTGTAGCAAAATCGGTAACACGTTTCTCAGGAAATCTTCATATTTCGGTCCATTTAAGTTCCCGTCAATAAAATATGGGCCAATTACACAATTGTTCAGAATGCCTGCCCAAACGTTTACAGAGAAACGAGTCTGGTAAGAGTCTCGGCGAGTTACATGAGGATTTGCATCACGATCAGCCCACCAGTGTTCAGTTCAGTGTTGTGGACGTTAAACATGCCGACTCTTGTAAAAGTTGCCTCGTCGGTCCATAAGATATTTAGGTGTAAGTTTTGCTGCAGCCAACGACCAAAAATAACTCTTCTAGGGTAATCTGCTAATACGATATCCTGAACCCTTTGAAATTTAAACGGATGTTTTGCTTCAGCTTTCATTAGCCGCCAAATAAACAATTGGCTCGTGCCGAATCTCGCAGCAGCGTCCCTTGTGCTAGCCTCTGGGTTGCGGTTAAAATACTCGAGCACTCGTCTCCGAAAAGCTTGTGAATACCGCGGCCGTCGGCCTCGAGCTTGAGCATGCACCGGAACTGCAAACTGACCATAGTCTCGTAAATTCTGGATGGTACTGTTTATTAACACACGTGTAGGTGTTGGACAATCAGGGTAACGTTCGTTAAATAATACCTGAGCTCGCACAGTACTTCGCGATGTTAAATAAAAATCAAGCATATCCATCTTTTGAATATTAGTATAAGGATAAGGTCGAGGCATTTTATTTAATAGTGAAATCAAAATATTACGGTAAATCTTATTTTCTTTGACAAGTGTCACTTAATAATCAAAACACGTTTTCTTCATAAATACCATGGTAGGTGATTGACAACTAAAGAGGAAAGTGATTTTTTAAACTTCTTTGTTAATTATTATGGTAGGTTAACCATGTTAAGTCAAACAAAATAGGATAAATTAAAAATTTAAAAAAATATTCTTACGATTATTTTAAATGCATGATACTTAATTGAGAGGCTTAGTTTAGGGGAAATGTGTGTAAAACATTGATTTTGTATTACCATTTTGAAGTCACCCTGTATATGGCCAGCGTTTAAACAAACCAAACTCACGGCCGTGACTTTCTCCATTTATTTTTTATTTATATTCATTACAATCCGTTAGCAGACGTTTTGCGGCACGACTGCACTACAGAAAAACATACGAAGAAGACATATAAATTATACTACCATAGGTAGCGTCATTTATAGTTTTGAGCATGAAATATATATTTAAATTGACTGATTGACGCTAAGCAACCGAGATGCAAATAGATCGGCCGATAAACAGTGGAAAGCTTAGAGGACGCGGGTGATTTAGCAAATTACGCCATTCCAATTGAATAATTGTGTTCCCGACCACTAGCGGAGACGGTCTCGATATTGTGTATTGCTATAGGTACAGACCACTTATTTAGTAGATGGAGCGTTACACGTAAGATCATTCGCGATGACTATTTTATAATGAGAATGACCGATACTAGGTGACTGACAATGTCCACTCTTGTAACTTCGAAGGGATCGTTTGTTTCGGGCTATCCCTGCATGTTTTACTTGCGAGGCGCCACCTATTGACGGTAAGCAAGGCAAGATCCAATTGGTTTGCAACCAATTGGATCTTTTACACCTTAATAGATGTAAAAGTCACATTTTCCGTTGGGATAAAAAAAATGGTGTTGTCTACATTGGTACAACCAGTAGCGTAGGTAATATTTCACAAGATACGAGTATATAGATATTATAAATGATAGTAGGGTTTATATCAACGTTTTATAAGGTGGAGTCTGTGAGTGGTAGTCAATGGTTAAAGCAAAACGTTTCGAGAAGATTGCTCGAGAAGCTCAGAAGACCTACCGCGAACATCGAAAAATCGAAAGTTTGTTACTCTCTCTCTCTCTCTTTCTCTCTATTGCACTCGCTTAATTCGAACGAAAGAGATGTAGTTACTTACTTTTGTATTTGTATGTCGCGTTAAGTGTGGTCAGAGTTAAAACGCTGAACGTGCAGCGATTCTACTCTGGGATGTCAAAGCATTTTGTTAATGAACTATGTGCTAACCATGAATTCACGTGACTGTACTCATAGACGTTAGCGGTAGGTACAAAATAAGTACACTGATAATACAACCCTTGGGGAACGTAGCATTAGCATCTTAAAACTTTTTTGCAGCATAAAGGCTGCGGAATGAGGCTTTTGTCTTTTCACATTTAATGTTTTTGATGGGATCTGATGTCTTTGTAGGTAGACGTAATTTTTTTTATACATGCATCCGATATTCATACTAACATCGAAGTATGCCTATTGTTCCTACCTGTAGGTAATATATTTACACGAACTACATAAGTAACTTTGTTATCGTATGTACTTATATGGAATTACATTGGAGTTTTGCAACTAAATAAATAAATAAAATATTATAGGACATTCTTACATAAATTGACTAAGTCCCGCAGTAAGCTCAAGAAGGTTTGTGTTACGGGTACTTAGACAACGATATATATATAATACACAAATACATAGAAAAAATCCATCAGAACCATCGGCTTAGCAGGCAGGGTCACTACCAACTACGCCAACCGGTGTCGTCACTAACTAACTAACTAAGTCCAAACTAAGGAACTTTGACGACGTTCGATAGTTATTAAAAAGTTTAAATTAAATCTTATTTAGAATATATCTGTGTCCTGTTGTATATTGTATAAAATCGCCTGAACTGCTACCAGAAAAGGATGGTACGGCCGTGTGTTTGTTTTGGTCGACTTGTTGCCGGCTCTGCCGTGCCCCCAGATATATTTCTCTTTTAGAGTAAATACATAATAACATTAAAATAAAACAAATATTTAAGGGGAGGCCCCTCCCAGACAACAAACGTGATTTTTTGCTCGTCTCTATAGATAAGTCCGGAGTCCGGTTTAAAGTAAGTTTAAGTATAGATTCCGATACCGACCACATTAATCTCACCTATCATCTGATTAGCGAATAATTATAACCGACGATAAAACCGATAAGCTATTGTATAAAACCGACAAAGAAGAGATAAAAACTCATTGTAGTGTTAGATCTCGTGGAGTGAGTGATGTTGACATGATGCACAAAATTACATTACTTGTGGTCGGAGTTCTAGGGTTGGCGAGTGTGGGGAGTGCGCAAATAGTGCAACCAGGACAATGCAATACCATACAATTGATGACTAACTTTGTTTTGGACTCGGTAAGTGCGTGCCGTGCCGGTCATGCAGTTTCACGTCATCGCGATGATGCGCTTGTTTCGATTCCTAGCTTCTTCTTCATCCTAGCGTTTTCACTTATGCCACGGCTCATGCAGGGACCCTGGGGAGAGAGAGGGGTGTTAGTTTTATGAAAGCGACCCAACCCAGAGGGTAAACGAGGCCTTTTCAGGATTAGGCACCGGGCTAATCCCAACATGGCCTAATTAACCCTTTGGGTTTCGAAGGAAGCGGGTTTGGAAGGAACGGTTTCCTCACGATATTTTCCTTCAACGAAAAGCGATTGGTGCAAATATCAAATGATATTTCGTACATTATAAATAAATAAATAAATAAATATTACAGGACATTCTTACACAAGTTGACTAAGTCCCGCAGTAAGCTCTAGAAGGCTTGTGTTACGGGTACTCAGGCACCGATATATATAATATACAAATACATAGAAGACATCCATGACTCAGGAACAAATACCTATCTGTGTTCATCACACAAATAAATGCCCTTACCGGGATTCGAACCGAGGACCATCGGCATAGCAGGCAGGGTTACTACCAACTACGCCAACCGGTCGTCTCCATAAGTTCCGAAAACTCACTGGCACGAGCTGGCAGGATTTGAACCCGCTTCCTTCGGATTGAAAGTCGCACGCTCTTACACCAACGCTTCCTTTCCATTCCTAGTTACAAGGGAAGTAAGAGTGTTCAAATCAAAACCAATGATTTCATTATATTCCCATTTTTCTTAGTAGTGTTTGATAACTTGCATCAAACATTTACCAAGATTACCTCTCGGGGGATAGGAGACTACAGGTTTTGTAGTAATTACAAATAAACAAGTTGGACAACTACGGTGAAGTATGAAGCTTAATTAACTAAACGAGATAACAAGGAAGAATAGTGGCCGGTCCAGGTCCCAAATTTCGGCAATTTACGACAAATGATGAACAAGGAAATGCCTTATGTATGGTTGGTTCTTTTGGCTTAAGTACAGATTGATTTAGAAAAGGGAGCCACTCGCCCTTAATAAATATGAAAGAAAAGTTTTGCTTTATTGCCAACTTTGATATTATTTTCGTTCAAATTGAGGATACTTGAGCCATTTTTAATATTTAATCCTTTACATTTCCGTATAAAAAAGTATAAAAACATCAATGAACGCAAGAATTCGAAAAAAAATTCTCGAAAAAATTAAATTTTATTAAGTTTTAAAATGTAGGCAAACATTTATAAATTGAAGGCTTAGTTTTGACCACAACCAAACTGAACAAGAAACAACGATGTGAGTTATGCCAATGCGATTTACAGCGTTTGAGTATCTTTGCATAATGAGTCCTTACGACCCTTAGATCATTTTGTTTGAGTTTTGCTATGGTAGAGGTGAAAAAAGGAGGTTTGTACCATACAAATAATATCCGTATTTATGTAAGTATTTTAAATCGAGGCCCAATTCGACTCGTGAACTAACAAAAAATTTAATTTTGAAACCATATATAGACTGGTGTTGATGTCACGGGTGTCTCACAAGCAACCATATAATATATAGAATTATTTCAAAAACAGTAGGTCTAAGACGACATGGGCAACCTATTTTTTATTCAATCCTATTTCAAGTTATCTCACAGAGCGTTATAGTTGGTCCACGCTAAGTCTTCCTGCCAAATTTTACGTACAGTATGGCATTTTCATACAACGTCACATTCAAATGTGCAAAATCAGTGCAAAGTTAACGTGGTTGCACTCTATCCACACCATAACTGATTTTTTTTTAAAACTAAAAACAAAAAAAATTGAAAGAGATCTCATATAACAGAAAATGTGACCAAGGCCCCCAGTGCTCAGGGGCATTGGTCACTTTTTCTGTAGTATTATGACATCTCTTTCAATTTATAATTTATATATAGTAGTGTGACTAATTAAAAACATGAATCAAAACATTTATTATAAATAATAAACCGTTTATTATAAATAATTAATGATTTAATTCATGCTTTACAATTATAAAAAAACTATTTTTCCGATATGAATATAATATCATTAAGCTCTACGAGTATTTTCTTGCTCATATTTTTTGGACATACGGTTCAAAGGTTAGAGAGGGGGGAACCTATTTATTTTAACTTCTGGAGCAATAAATAAAATAACCCCCCCACTTCACGCATTTGGGGTACCCTAAAAATAAAAGTTTTTCGTCTTTTTATTTTACCACTTTGTCGGCATGATTGATATAAGTACATACATATACAGCATTCTAGTACTAACGGTTACTGAGCGAAATCGCAGATGGACGGACGCACAGACAGACATGACTCTGAAGTACTTAGTTGCGTACAGGCTGCTCCAAAGTAACAAATAGTCATTTGTTAATTTCATCTTAACCACTGTACTCATTGTTATAATACTTTCAATACTGGTTCTAAACACCATATCGCATATGTACTCGTACGTTTCAGCTTTGTCCAATGGCTAAGGACAGCCTGTATGTACCAAATGAAATACTTTATAAAATATGTAAATGTGTGTTGTTTAAGTAGTAACAAGACTACATCATTTTATATTAAAATCAATGAATAAATTATAAACTGAAATAGATGCCATAAGTAAAAGGAAAAGTAACCAAGCCGTCCAGTGATTCCTTTTTTAAACCAGACGGAGTAGCAACGTCTGTCATTTCCTATACAAAAAAGTCTTGCCTGTCGTACGTGAAGTACAAATAGCTATGTCAAATAAATGCCAGTCTATACAGTGAGTATGACACTATGTCTTACCCATTTGGCAGAGGGGAAAGCCAGTCAATTGCTACTCCGTCCGGTTTAAAATTGTGATGGTGATACACGCTAATGAAGTCAATTTACTCCATGATTTCGAAAATAATCGTAAGTTAGTTAGTTAGTTATCCTGGGCCTTTTCCGCAAATCGACATCCAAAGTGCCTGTTATGCGTGATTACGAGGTAGCCCTACTCTAACGACCCTAGTTCCTCCACGAAAGCTATCATCGTTTTAAGGTTGCAAACTGCTTCCTTTAGTGTGTTTGGAGTCCCTAAGTATTTACTCCGGTATGCTTCTATAATCGTAAGTTACATTTAATAAGTTCCATGCTGTAATAATTTTATATTATGTTTCAACCTACACTGTTATACCTATTAAAAAATATTATTTCCAATATAACTACAAGCAGACTTTAACTAACGGCGTTAACCAGAATGTCGTAATTATCTGCACTGATAAGTTATCATTATCGCATAAATGAAACTGTGCTTCAATATAATCAAACACAGTTTATCTTGAGTATTTTTTTGATGAAAATATAATCTGTGATATGGACCGTGGGCATAGTTGGTTAAAGATATAGATAAATCCTAGCGTTTCACAGATTGTCAGTTTAGGAAGGTGACCTTGGTGATCTTAACATAAGTAGGTTGAGTACGAGCAGTATCATAAAACGAGTAATTCAATTCAATTCTTGGTCATTATGGCTCCATCGATGTAATCGATGATTCCGCCAATGTCTAAGTAGCAGGATTTCCAAAGCTGTAGAGTTTTAGCCGGTGTTCTCCAATAGCAGGGTCACTTAAAAGAGGATGTCCGGTAACGGAAAAAACAAAGTACTATAGGAACAAGTTATTAATTTTAATAAATTGACTAAGCACAAGCACAAATGGAGTGTAAACCAAAGATAAAAGATATGAAATATTTATAGGACGGGGGATGTTAGGGGGCAGAATATCATACAAGGGAGAGACTAAGCGGCTGCATTCGAAGAACATATGCTCAAGAGTACCCTCAGCCAGCCCACACTCGCAAAGAGAGTGATCACGGACACGGATTTTCTTCAAAAATACCGGGGAACAAACATGGCCAAGACGAAGGCGGATGATTACCGAGGTTATATTTTTAGGAATTGATCTTTTGTAGAAGAACCAAGGTTTAGTTGGAAGGAATGGCTGAATATTTCCATAATATTTGCCTACAGTCAAACGGGAGGACTGCCAACGATTGTTCCAAGAATCCCGCAAATGTTGAAAAGCAAGGGACTTGATGTCTCGAGGGAAACACCGGTTATATTCATGGCCACCCAGGGTGATGGCTTCCTTTGCACAGAGATCAGCTGTCTCGTTTCCAGAGATTCCCGAGTGACCCGGGATCCATGCCAAGACCACATCTATATTTTCTAATTGACACTTGAGGAGAACCTCCTTGATTTTCAATGTTATAAAGAAATTGTCCTTAGCATGAAATGGACGTTTAACTATGTCTTGTAGACAGCTGAGGGAATCGGTCAGTACGAGAGATTTGTTTAACTTATGAGAGTAAATAAATGTGACTGCTTCCAGTATGGCGATAGCCTCCCCAGTAAACACAGAATTACCTGAAGGAAGATTATAGCTGAGAATTATTTTGAATTTTGGGATCCACACCGCGGCACCCACCGGGCCGAGTTCGCTAAGTTTTGATGCATCAGTAAAAATGGAAGTATAATCCAACCAGTTCTCTTTAATTGTCATATTGAATAAAAAGTCAGCGCCTATTTGAGATTTTGAAATACCTAAGCTAAATAGAACATTAGGTTGGAAGATTAGAGAATCATAATTAAATTCAAACAGGGGGTTTATATAGTTTTGGAAAACTTGAGTAGGCAGGTCTAAAAATTTTTTAAGGCTATTAATCAAGGGAGGGGGATCTTTATGAGTCCAGTACGGGGAAGTAGAAACTTCTTGGTGAAGGGATTCCAGGATTGGAAGTAAGGGGTGTGACGATATCTGTAAGGTTTTAAAGAAGAATCTGTCAGATAAAAATTGTCTTCTTAAGAAGTATGGAGGGTCCACACACTCTACCTGGAGGGCATTTATTGGCGATGATTTCATTGCTCCAGTTATTATTCTGAGACACCTTGCTTGTATTTTGTCAAGTTTAGATAAGGCTAGCTTATTACACGGTTCTAATATGAAACAGCCATAGTCAAAGTGACTCCTTACAAGGGCATTATAAAGAAGTTTTTGAGAAAAAGGATGGGATCCCCACCTAACGCCTGACAATGCTCGTATTATATTTATATTCTTCTCTGCCTTTTGACAGATGTAACTGAGGTGATTAATACCTGATAGTTTAGAGTCTAGATAGACTCCCAGAAACTTGACTACATCCTGAACCAATACTGGTTGATCATCTATGTGAATGAAGAGGTCAGGGACAGTTCTTTTACGGGAGAAAACAACAACACTACTTTTCTCTGCAGAAAGAGAGAGACCATGCTCATTTAACCAATAATTGAGGTGATACAAGGCAGAATTAAGAGCTCGGGAGCATTCTAAGAAGACTTTGGAACAGGAATACAAAACTATGTCGTCAGCATATTGTAAAATTTTGCAAAAACAATTGACAGAGAGGTCGAGATCGGAGGTATATAAACTATAAAGGAGAGGACTGAGGACTGAGCCTTGTGGGAGGCCCTTCCAGACAAAATTAGGGGGTGATAACCTACCATTTAAGCGAACAATAATTGAACGGCCCATAAACATATTACAAACGATATTCGTTAACCTAACAGGTAAACCTAAATTAAGCATTTTCTGTCTGAGAAGGGAAAGATCGACGTTGTCGTAGGCTGCAGTAACATCCAGAAAGGCACCTACCACATGTTCACCGCGAGAGAAAGCTAGCCGGACGTCGGAGGTGAAAATGCTCAAGCTATCCATGGTTCCCATTCCTTTTCTGAAGCCAAATTGAGTTCTAGAAAGTAAGTTCTTATTTTCCAAAATCCATTCCAGTCTATTTTTGATTAGATGTTCCAGAGTTTTAGCCATGACAGATGATAAGGCAATAGGTCTGTAAGAATTTGGACTTGATGGGTCTTTACCCGGCTTCAAGATCGGTACAATAATTTGACATTTCCAACTTTCAGGGAGATTACCTGTCAAAAATATTTTATTTAAGATTCCCAAAAAATATTTTTTAGAAGCCTCTGAACCTTTCAACAAAAACGAGTAGGGGATTCCATCCACACCAGGAGTAGAATCTCTGACATGATCAAGAGCACAGCAAAATTCATCATAGCTGAAGGGTTCATTCATTCGCTCAGCAGGGGCATCCATTGAGTTATATCCTCCAAGACCTTCAGAGGAAGGAACAAATGGGGGAGCAAGTTTAGATACAAATTCCTCGAGCCAAGATGAGTCATTAGAGTTGACATTGTTATTGATCTGTGAGCAGCGAAATGACTTAATTTTTTTCCAAACCAATGTGGATGGAGTTCTAGGGGACAAGGATTCACAAAAAGACCGCCAACCCTGAGATTTCTTTTTGCTTAGTAACCTTTTACATCGGGCTGAAATGTGCTGAAAATTTAAATAGTTGTCTAATGTTAAATTTGAAGCAAAAATAGACTCAGCCAAGGTGCGCTCCTTGACCATAGCAGTGCACTCAGCGTCCCACCAAGCTGGAGAGGGGGTTTTTTTGCGAGCAGAATTTTTTAACGGGATAGAATCATCAGCTGCTGACATCAAGGCTTCAGTAAACATTTTATATATTTCCAAGAAATTTGTGTCTGACAAATTAGGCAAGTTATCAGTAGAGAGATTTAAGTTAGTTCTAAACTTATGCCAGTCGGCTTGACCAAGTCTATATTTAAGGATTGGGGCAATAGTGGAGGGCATTATAATTGGAGAGTTGGATAATGAAGTAACAATAGGAAAGTGATCACTGCCTTGACAATTAGAAGTGACTACCCATGACAGGGATTGGACTAGATTTGGAGAAACTAAGGTCAGATCAGGCACACTAGGGTTTTGAAAGGGAGGCGTTCTACGAGTTGGTGAACCATCGTTTAATATGCATAGGTTAACATCATCTATGAGCTTCAGTAAGAACGTTGAATTTGCATCACAACAATGAGACCCCCATAAAATATGACGACAATTAAAATCCCCCTGAACAATAATAGGTGAAGGTAAGGGTAATAATAATGAACAGAGCTCTTGAATAATAGCAGGATTTGGATGAGGAATGTAGACAGAGACAAAAGAGATATTCAGGCAACGAACAGCGACCACATTCAGCTCAGGAGAGTGTGGAGGAAGAGGAAGCTGTGAAAATATTAAATTACGGTTAACGAAGAGAGCACTACCAGCCCATCCATCGTCCCTGTCATCCCTGACACATGAGTACCCAGACACCCTAAAATGGAAGCCTGGCTTAAACCATGTTTCAGAGATGGCAAGAACGACAGGGTTATATTTATTGATTAAGTGAATAAGTTCATGCTTCTTATTTTTTAGATTTCTAGCATTCCATTGGATGCTGGACGATGCCGTCTTGGAAGATCTTATTTATAAGAGTTGAAATGTGTCCCTTGAGGGATTCAAGAACATTGTACGGTATTAAGTTTGTATAATTAGACAGTGCTTTTATTATTACGTGGGAGATTATTTCCCCAAAGCTGTCATTTAGAGACGGCTGTTCTGTCCCACCAAGAGCACAGCCATTGGGGAGGGAGGATCTTGGATTTGAGGTGATATTTGTGTGGGCTTGAATATCATATGACTTGCCAAGAGCAGGCCTAGGGCGCCTTTCCAAGAAGATTGTCTTGCGGTAAGAGTGTGATGAAGACGGAGGTTGTTGAGGAGCAGGGGAGGATTGTGGGGGTGGGTGTTGAGATGTTGAAGGGGATTGGACATGTATATTATCATTATTGTTCTTGGCTACACCTGCATAAGAGTTTCGAACTGGACGGAATCTACGGGCTGCCTCAACATAACCGATGTTTTCCTCTGCCATGACTGACTTTATTGCCCTTTGCCGGGAGAATTCAGGACAATTTTGATCTGTGGCTGAGTGAGGGCCGGAGCAGAAAAGGCAAGACACTTTGTGTTCAGGGACCGAACAGGAGGAGGCATCATGGTCTTCAGAACAGCGAGAACAACGTGGGTTAGAACGGCATTGATCTTTAATGTGACCAAAACGGCAACACTGATTACACTGGATAATAGGGAGCTTATATAGGTCAACCGGAATTGCCATACTGAAACAAAACACCTTTTCAGGGAGGGTTTGTCCTAGGAAAGTCAGAACAATGGTTCCAGTGGGTTCCCATATTTTTTGCCCATCCACAATTTTTTTGGCATTAAGTCTACGTGCTTTGATTACGATACCTGCTCCTGAGGACACCTGTATGTTTTCTACTAGCTCCTCTAAAGTCCAATCTAGGGGGATTTGACGGATTACTCCCATGCGAGAAATCTGATATTTTGGGATGACTGCAGTTAGGTTGCTTGATGTAATGGTAGAATTGTTTAAGAAATTATTAGCTTCCAATGCCGTGTTGAAGAAGACACTCAGTTTATCTCTGCCTATGCTTTTAATTTCTTTAATTCCTGCCACATTGCTGTTGTATATAAGTTGCGCCATTTTTAAGGCTCGCATACGAATTGGAGAGCTATTTTGAATGACCTCGCCGCGGGATACATGAACCACAAACGGCCCTATACTCGAGTCGGAATATTTGATGAGATCGTCACTTTCGTAACCTGTACGAGTATAGGTGTGCTGAATCGAGGCATTTGGAGGGCTTGATTTTTTTCCATGATGACCACTATCATTCGAGTCAGACGACCGTTTTATACCACCAGTTGGGGTTATATCACCGGCGTTACCTCCGCCCCCATCAGGGGGCTCAGCGTCTCCCATCACCTTTATAACGGCAAGATTGCAACACAAATCACTAAATCACACAACTAAGCAGTGTTTCAGCCACAATTAGAGCACGAAATCCCGAAAGAAGATTATTAAAAGCCGCACAACGAGAAACCACAACCGCACGCGGTGAAGACAAGATGGCGACGTTATAAAACGAGTAAAATTTCTCTCCTACATTTAACGTTTAGCTTGTCAAGAAATCACATGTCAAATATCTATAAACAATAGGGTTGTCAACATGCTGCCACGTGCTGTGTCCTTTGAGTATGAAACCAGACGGTGTAGAAATTGACAGGCTTACCCCTCCGCCAAGTATGACATATTGTCATACTCATTGTTTAGACTAACGTTTATTTGACATAGCTATTTATACGTCACGTACGAATAGCTGTACATTTACCGTGCCTCTTTAATATCACCATAAAACGTAAACAAACACTCAAATAATGTACTATCGTATTCACATCCGTTCCCAGTGTTTACGTCACAACACTAATCGAAACTACACAATTCAATTACCTATAACAGTGTGGGAAGGGGTGGAGCGACCTTGTGATCTATGGCGGGCCGTATTACGGTCCGGAATCCGCAAGGAATCGAAATAAATATCAATGAGTGCGTTTTCAGGCCGGAAAACCTTAGCGCGATTTTAATACTTTATTCCTAAATTCAAACCTATACCTGTCTCTTTCGTACATTCATAAATACTCTTGATACAGCCACCGCACCAGGGGAAGTTCACCGTTTTCGCCTCCACACAGAGTGGAAGTACATGCATCGGGCTATTAGACCTTATATCGTAGCGAGCATGTTAAGTATGTAAAGAATAAGATGGTGGTTATTTCTAACTTGCATTTTAATGTCAGAATATTTAACTATAGGCACTATGAAGGCGAAAAAAAAGGTAACCTTGCTTCCCCTAAGCTTGGTTTTGATGGAAGTACAAAGCGATAATACACGTACTAATAATTTTTCGTTTATAATTTCTATATAGTGGTGTTACTACTTTAATGACCAATCAAAATATTTAAGTACAGAATTTGATTGTTGCAACAAAAAGTTGTATAATATTGATGAAAGCACCATCTCTCTCGCCATACCGGAACCCCTAAACTTGGTTTGGATGGAAGTACAAAGCGATAATGCCCGTACTTAGAATATGGCCACAGGCGGTTTTGCCTGTTACAAAGATAGCATATAACGGCCTCCTAGCATAGGTGGTAGTGACCAGAGATGTTAAAAATAGGTAGTGAAATGTATTTAAATACAAAATGCAAATACTTTGATATTCTACCTATTTCAAATAAAAATACAAAATAGTTTCACAAAAAGGTATTTGAAATACAAAATGCAAAATAGGTATTTCTAAAATACTTTTATTCAAATAAAATACTTTTTTGACATTAGTTATTTAAGAGTCACACAACACCTAAGTCATGTTCTTTAGGCAGTTTTTTAAGAAAAACTAATTATTTGAATACTGCTAAAAAGACACATAGTTTCATTATATTTCAAAAACTGAAGATGGAGAAATTTTTAATTTAGCGAAATCTTCTTAAAAGAAAATCGTTGAATAGATTAGTCTTAAATTCATCATTTAAACGATTATATACCTATGCTATAATATTTTTTTTTATTTGGGTGATGTGTTGAACCGCCAATGTGTTACATTTCACAAATAGTCCACAGTTTTTTTTTTTTTTTAATTGTTTTCGGGTTTTTTTTTCTAAAACCAGGCCGGCCCGCTTAAAAGTTATGTTTGGGTATAAAATAAAGTCATATGTTGAAAAAGGATGGCTTTCCTTTAGCTTTCAGCTCGCTCAAACGAGGTAAAAATTTGCCAAGTTCATACAAAATACGTAACTGTAATATTTGGCATAGGATTCCTTTAATTTCATAAGTGTCACGTTTCAACATATGTGTAATTATGTTAATGTAATATATACCGCTGAGCGAGCTGAAAGCGACCTCTAAAAACCTCTGATTTTGAATACAGATCGTAATAATACCCCCTTGCATTTTCAAAAGTTTAACTTTTTGTTAACTTTAATGACGCTGTTTGAATAATTAGTGGAATTTAGACGTCTTTGACGTGTTCAGTACCACTAATGCGAACCCTGGCGCATTTAATCGATCGATTAATTAATTTCGTTTGACCCTATGTAGGTACATCCGGTAAAAATCCATTTACGTTAAATAATGGCAAAAAGCATTTTGTATTTTAAAGGTTAAAAAAATACAAAATACGTGAACTTTTTAGTATTTTAAATAAAATACAAAATGGTTTACGATAAAAGTATTTAAAATACTAAATACAAAATAGGTATTTTGTATTTGCATTTTAAATGCTTTTATTTCAAATAGTTAACATCTCTGGTAGTGACCCTACCTACGAAGCAGGAGGTCCCGGGTTCGAATCCTGGCCAGGGCATTTATTTGTGTGTTTATCACGATTTTTTGTTCCTGAGTTATGGATGTTTTCTATGTATTTACGTATTTAAATGTATCTATTTATTACATATATATCGTCGTCTAGTACCCACAACACTTATTGAGCTTACCGCAGGAACTAGGTCGATTTGTGTAAGATTGTCCAACATTAAAAAAAAGTACATACTCGAGAAATTCGCCAGCATTCGTTGAGAACAGGTGGCCTAGTGGTTATGGCATTAACCGCTTAAGCTGAAGACCCGAGTTCGATCCTCGGCTTGGCCTCCGATGGTGTTAATCTTTTTTTTTAGTATATGACATCTATTTCCATGTATAATTTATATAGTGTTACTACTTTAATAACAAATCAAATTATGACGTTTATTTAAAACTTCCACAGTCTGTGCTATCAAAATCTATGTAAACTTAATCGGACTCTACAAATACGTATACGTAATTAACGTATTTTAATAAAAAAAACCTAATTTCTAGTTCATCAACCAATGGTATGAGGTCGGCAAGTCATCAGCCTCTAACGCGGACTGCTCCAGCCTGACATTCACCAGCAACACCGATGGCACCATCTCCGTGTCTAACCCCTCGATGGTCAACAACTTCCTGCAAACCTCCACTGGCAACGCCACTCATATCAATGGCACAGCACAGCTCTCTTTGACGCTGTCTCCATCAACCACTCGTAAGTTACACCAAAAAACAAGATGTCCATAAACGAGATCACCCAAATATTCCGAAATATTATTTTCCGACTTGCCTAATCCTGATTTTTTTAATCCAGAACTTTTAATAAATCCTGTATATCAAAATCCCGAATTTTATAATCCCGACCTATTAAAACTCCAAAGCACGAATATTAAAAATCTAAAAATTATTTAGAAGAGTATCGTAGACCTCAATATAGGTATATTGGAACAAGGAGTGTCATATATAACACTTGCTTTGCTAAGAAATTCTATAATTTCATTGGGCCATTCATTTATAACAGATTAAATAAAACCTTAAATATTTACCCTAAGACAAAAAATGAATGTAAGAAGACTATCACTAATTGGCTACTCACTAAAAACTATCATGACACCGAAGAGTTATTAAGCATAATTTCTTGAAAATAATAATAATATTAAAAAAAAAATTGTTAATAATTCTTGATACACAACACACACATACATACACACACATACACACACACGCACCCTCAAGATTGTTATAATCTAGTAATATTAATTAAATTGTATAAACTGTTTTCATCAAAACATCAAACATTGTAAGGGGAGGAGCACTGCTTATCCTGAAGTACAAGGCTTGCCTATTCAGGGAGTAGAATCCTAGTTTTAAGGATATTGTACTAAAGGATGTTTTACTAAATAAATATTTGTATTTGTGTATTTGTATTTGTATTCAAAATTCCGACTAGTATAATCCCGAATCTAATACTGATTCGGCATTATGTTATTCGGAATTTTAAAAATCTTTTTTTTTTCTATTTCGAATTTTAAATATTCGTGCTTTCATCGGCGGGATTTTCAAAATCGGTATTATAAAATCGAGATTTAAAATTAGGCATATGGTTTTTCGGAATTATATATCCATCTGGAATTGATGAGGATTCGGCGCGAAATGCCAGAGGGAGCTTCGTCAGACACCCGTCTCAATAAAACTATCCGCAAATCGGTGAGACGCGACCTCCGAAACTTCAATACACAACTCATACGAGAAGCTATTGAGCAAAATCGGGGGTCCAAAGTCTTTGGCAAAAGACAGGGTAAGGCGAATCTGATGAAGCTGAAAACCTCGGAAGGTAGAACCGTCACTTCAGTTCCAGAAATACTAGCCGAAGTGGAGAACTTCTACGGCCGTCTATACGCCTCTCACGCCCAGAGGCCTCCATCCGACGGGAAAGACCCAAGAGCCATATTGGTGCGCCACTTCACCGATGACCTTCCACCTGTGGATGTAGACGAAATCGAGGGGGCTCTCAAACAGCTTAGTAATGGGAAGGCTCCCGGCGAAGATGGTATTACCTCTGAGCTTCTTAAAGCTGGGGGAGCCCCAGTTCTTGAGAGGCTCAGAGACTTATTCAATTCCATCATAGCCAATGGGACTACTCCGGAGGCGTGGAGTGGAAGCGTAGTGGCCTTGTTCTTCAAAAAAGGAGACAAGTCGCTTTTAAAGAATTACAGGCCTATCGCGCTCCTAAGCCACACCTACAAGCTGTTCTCGAGAGTCCTTGCGAATCGTCTCTCCACAAGATTTGACGCCTTCCAGCCACCGGAACAGGCCGGATTTCGAAAAGGCTACAGTACAGTAGACCACATCCACACAGTGCGGCAGGTTATACAGAAGTCTCACGAGTATAATCAGCCGCTGTGTCTAGCATTTGTGGACTACGAGAAAGCCTTCGACTCCATTGAAATCTGGGCTGTTCTGGAATCTTTGCAGCGATGCCAAGTCGATTGGCGGTATGTGCAGGTGTTGAGGAGCCTGTATAGCATGGCAACGATGTCTGTTCAAGTCCAAAACCGTAAGACAAACCCTATACAGCTGCTAAGAGGAGTGAGACAGGGAGATGTTATTTCTCCGAAACTGTTCTCGAACGCACTGGAGGACGTCTTTAAGACCCTGGATTGGACTGGGATGGGCATCAACGTCAACGGCAAATACCTCACACACCTTCGCTTTGCTGACGACATAGTCATAATGACAGAATCGCTGCAGGATCTGCAGAGAATGCTGCACAGTCTTAACGCTGCCTCACTTTCGGTCGGTCTCCGGATGAACTTGGACAAGACCAAGGTCATGTTCAATGAACGGATAATTCCGGAGCCGATATCGATCAGCGGCGAGACGCTTGAAGTTGTCCAAGAATATGTCTACCTAGGGCAAACCTTGCAGCTGGGTAGAGACAACTTCAAGCGAGAAATCTCTAGGCGAGTGCAGCTGGGCTGGGCAGCGTTCGGGAAGCTGCGTCATATCTTTTCGTCGCCACTACCGCAGTGCCTAAAAAGCAGGGTTTTCAACCAGTGCGTCCTACCTGTGATGACATACGGAGCCGAGACGTGGAACATGACGGTCGGGCTGGCTCACCAACTACATGTCGCTCAGCGTGCAATGGAAAGAGCAATGCTGGGTATCTCGTTAAGAGACAGAGTCCGGAACGAGACTATCCGGCACAATACCAAAGTAATGGACATAGTCCATAGGTGTTGCAAGCTGAAGTGGCAGTGGGCCGGTCACGTCTGCCGCAGAACCGATGAGCGTTGGAGCAAAAGGGTTCTCGAATGGGCACACCTCGGCAAACGTAGTGTGGGACGCCCTCCTGCCAGGTGGACCGATGACTTGAGAAAGGTAGCTGGTAGTGGTTGGATGAGGGTCACGAAAGACCGTACTTTGTGGCGCACCCTTGGGGAGGCCTACGTCCAGCAGTGGACTGCAATAGGCTGATTGATGATATATCCATCCTTTATTACCATATTATCATAAGAAATAAAAAACTTTATATTTGATTTTTCAGCAACCGACTTCTGGATTCTTGGAACCGATTATAATAACTACGCCATTGCCATTAACTGCGTTGATACGAGCACAACTCAAAGGCAGTGTAAGTACCTAAAGATATAATTCATGCATTATTTTATTAGCAATGTTACCGGATACCTTTGCGGATACACTTCAACCCATGGGGAGCTTGATCGACCATCTCCAAGTGACGGATGATGGAGCTCAGGGGTAGTTTTCTGAATTCTTTTGGCTCCAAGCATCCGGCACCAGTCTTAATTTTTAGGGGTCCCTACATCTAAAGGAAAAAACGGAACCCTTATAGTACCTATCACTTTGTTGTCCGTCCGTCCGTCCGTCCGTCTGTCTGTCAAGACCCGTTTTCTCAGGAAGCGTAGAGGTCACAAGTTGAAATTAATATCACATAAACAGGTCTGCGGTCCCTTGAAGCTGTGAAGAAACCTTACCATTACGTCAAGGCAATCAAAAGATACGGCTGTTTATGTCGCATTTCCCATACATTTGCAATTGGAATAAAAATGTATAGGGTAGGTACGTCCCGTTGACCTAGAATCACAAAATTTGGCAAAAAAGCAAGAGCTTGTACAGCACAAGTACAGGAAAAAAATCCGAAAACCGTATAATTGCTGTACACTGCGAGTTCCGTACCACCAGTATTTTTATGTACTTACCTAAGGTCATAAATGACGGGGGAACATCCTTTGTGCCCTTGGTGTGCGAGTCTAATACGCACTTGGCCGGTATTTATTTATTAAGTTCCAAAATAAGTACGTTTTGCAGAATTTCATGTACTAAACTGCAAAAAAAAATTAGTGGCTTAACTAACAGCTAGAGCTCAGCTTTTTCTGACGAGACAAAGTACTTTACTTTATACCTATATTGTCAAAATTTTCAGTAAATGTCTGGCAACTGGGCAGATCCGACAACTCGTACGACACCCAAGCCGTCCTGACTGAGGCCAACTCGGTGCTATCAGCCATCAGCCTGAACGTTAGCGATCTGACAGCCATCGACCATTCTGCATCAGCCTGTACCCAGCTTCCTGTGATCGGAGCAGGACAGCCTGTGGTTCTGGATGGACAGTGCAACACCGCTTCCATTTCTGTCGTGCAGAACTTCGATGTAGCGGCCGTAAGTACAATTTATTTTCATACAACGTTGGTGGTAACAAGCATATGACCCGCCTGATGGAAAGCGGTCACCGTTGCCTATGGATACCTGCAACTCTAGGTGTACACATTCCCGTTGCCGATACATTAAAAACTTGTACACTCCTTTTTTGGAGAACCCCATACTGTATTCCTTCGGGAAAACCTCGGAAGGGAGCTCATTCACAACCAGAGCGTCCGCGAGAGGTAATTCCTCTGAAACCGCAAACCGCGCCATATATGTGCCTTTATAAATTGAGGAGTTCCCTCAATTCCTAATGGATCCCATCATCAGATCAGCATCCCATTTCTATGGGACCAAATTGGAGATAACTCCCTGTGACCAAAAAAAATATCACCTAAATCGGACGACGGAACTCGCAGTAATCGGTGAACATACATACAAAAATACAAATAGACGAGTATATAACCGCCACTGTCGAATTCTCGAAGTCGATTAAAAAATATATACATTCGGGTCATTCATTTAGGAACTACGCTTACACAAACACACTCGCTGCAATTAAATACTTATATAAGTAAGATAATGTAACAAAATCGAAAGTATATATGTCACTGCTGTTTTATTTTGCACTATCGCGACTAAGTCATCTATTGATTATACTGAGCTGGCCTATGGTAAAGAATGATTAGCATAGTTCTCTAATGACTCTATATATAAAAGTTTTCATTTCCTATTTCAATGGAAACCAATATTTTCAGTTCGGAGGGCCATGGCACGAAGTTGAAAGTTACTACTCCGCAAATTCTGTGGGTACCTGCGCAAGGGCAGACTACACGCTCGTAGGGTCCACAGTCAATGTACTTAACAGTCAAGTTCTCAACCAACGGCTGGATACAATCTCTGGAACTGCTACGCTGATTGGTAACACCGGAGAAGGTCGATTAAGCGTTAATTTGGAAGGAGGTAAATTGCTATTGATTAAAACTGTCCTAAACCTGTATAAGACTTTCTCTCGACCCCATCTCACGTACTTTTCCTCTTTGTTAGAAGTCGAGTTTTTATCGACTATCACCGTGGCTGTCACGTTTTAACAAAGTAAGTGTGAAAGTGATGCATGGCGTGATAGTAAATTAAATGGCGACCATGCCAGCCTTCCGCATTTTCTGAAGGGGCTGACAACACTGAATTCATGTTTCTTAAGCAAAACTATTTATTTGAATACTAAAAAAAAAAATATAGGATGAGTTGTGGGCCAAGATCGCCACCGAATGGCAACCTGACAGCTCAAATCGACAGACCCCGCCGGCGATGGCGAGACGAGCTTGACTTCTTTTTACAACAATGGCCAGAGACTGCTCAGGAGTGGAAAAGGTGGGGGTAGGCCTTTGCCCAGCAAAGGCGGCAGTGGGACAGTATAGGCTCGCAATAATAACAATAATTCATAATATTTCAAAGACCGGAGACGGAGCTGAATTTTAATTAGACGAAATTTATAAAAAATTATTGCTAAGATTGGCTCTGGACTCATATCTAAAGCGTCAGCGAGTCACATTTCACAAATAGTCCACGGTTTTTTTTTTAATAGTTTACTAGTTTTTTCCTTCTAAAACAGCCGGTGACAGTGCGAACTCGTTTACTCCGATACAGATACACACTGTGCGCTGACATGACTGGTTGTCAGCCCCTTCACGCCCTACCTCGTATAAACCCAAAAAGTGTAGTCTATCGCTAAGGTAAAAGTACTAGTGTTCGATGCTGCACTAGTATTCGACACGGGCACTTAATGTCAAAGTGACAAGGTATAAATTCGGATATAGAAAAATCTTCGTTGTTCAAATTTAACCTTTATCAATTTGACATAAAGTGCCCACCATGTCGAAAGCTTACGAACACAATAGCACTTTTACCTTATTTAGATTTTTCTGTTTTTGTTGAAAAATTTTTGAGCAGATTTCTTAAGTCATAAGTATTTTGTGGCTCATTGTATACGTCTCTGTTACGAACTTCATTAAACACTGTCCAACCCATCCAATATTTTTATTAATGCTTAAATTGCAGATATTTACAATTAAATTGTCATATAACAATATTCTTTCCAGTGCCCTTCGCCCAAGAACTTCTGGTCATTGGCACAAACTACAACGGTTACGCTGTATCATACTCTTGTGTTAACATATCAACAACTCAAAGACAAGGTAAGAAACAGATTTTAAATACTAATCATTATCATTGTCATCAAATAATGGGTTTGGTTCACTCCGCGTTTTACTAATCCCAATAAGGCCTAGTTTCCTCTATGCTTTCGTAAAAACTAGCGTCTAGCGTGTAATCTTAGGATTTTTGAGGAGAAACGGAGTTAAGGCTCTCTGAACCCTGGTCTAAGAAGGGCAAACGTATAATGAAAGTTAAATTAGATTTTTGAGGATTCCATGGACATACCACCGCACGAACATCTCAGTCCTAAAACAGCTGAACATAGAAAACGTGAAAGCTTATCCACCTCGCACATCGCATAATGCGTTACTTTTCGGCCACATCGCCCGCAGAGGTGCGGATAACTTGAAACTCCTGATGGTCACCGGAAAAGTCAATGGAAAACGTCATAGAGGCCAGGGCCCGAAACGCTGATCTGACCAGATCTGAAAGTAGACCAACGGGCCAGTCAGCGCCGTACTACGCCAGGTAAGCAGTTGTCAAGCTCCCCTTTTAGCTTGACAACTGCTCAAGTCACGATCCTGAACAACAAGGGAGCGATCAAGAAGAAGAAAAATAAATCGAAGAAAAATAATTACTTAATGTAACACATATTAACACTAATAAACACGAAAGTTTTAATGATTTATTCCATATTCGTTACAGTGAACGCTTGGATTTTAAGCAGAGATAAGCAACTGTCAGCCACATCACGGACCGAAGTCGACAGAGTGATCGCCTCTCTTCTCGACTTGAACGACGCTTATTTCCAATCCACCGATCAGAGTGACACTGGGTGTTTTTATTTCCCCGTGCACCAGACAGGAGTCCCCGTAGTCTTTCCTGGCACATGTGATGACAATATAGCTGCTATTCCCAACTTTAACTTGACTGAGGTAAGTGACCACGATATAGTAAAAAATTCACCTAACAACGGCTATAGTTAAGGGCAATTTCATCACACTTGCTCGGTAATGGTGTTCTAACGCGCAGGCGTATAGAGAGGTTTGAGCCGATTTAGTCCCCTCGGGAGTTATGGATTTTAGTACAATATAACTCCCTAAGGAAGTTATGAGTTTAGTTTTAAAATATCGTACGTCATTTCACTTCAGACTAAGGAGGTTTTGCATCAGCTAAGGTTTATTCCAAATCTTCAAACTTGGCTATAAACCAACTTTACTGTGTAATTGTACTATAACATTCAACTTTAATAAATATATTCATTTGTATATTTGTTTTTTCCCTTACAAGTGTGATGAAAAACATTGTATGCATCACGGTCGGTAAGAGGATTACAAACTCGAGTCATTAAAAGCCCTCCGCCTGCTGCGTCGGGCTTCTAACAGACTCTCGTTAGTAATCCTGTACTTACCTCCCTAGATGCACAATGTACTATTATTGTATAGATGTAGTGCATAATTATTTTCCCTAGTATTTTCACGGACACGTCCGAACGTGTCATGCTGTTTCAGTCAGTGTCAGTACTAAAAGTACTGAGGTCGATTGAAGTAGCATGACAAAAACGAGTGTTTCCGTGAAAATACGAAGGTAAATCATTATTCACTTCATCTGTAACGCTTTGATATACAGCCGTACGTTATTAACAAAATGACCCATACCCGAAAACGGATCGAAATATGATTCTCAAAAGGGAACAAATTATAATGATCATCAAAAAAAGTTTGATAAAAAAAACTTGCACCAAATAAGGAACACCAAAATATTCAATGTTACCACCTATTCTAGTCATAACTACACCAAAAATAGCAAATGATCACCAAATTTTTATGACCAAGTTAAACTATAGGTGTCGCTCTACCACATTGAACCAGGTTTAGGTAGGTACCTACCTAAACCTGATTCGATAGGTGATTTTTTCATTCATTTAGTTAATTTGGATAGGGAATTCAGTGTCTCATACAATATTAATTGTCAACATTTCATGCTCATTTACTAATTGTGATGGTTAACTAGAATTAATTTATTGAATCAAGCGTTACTTTGCGGTATTCCATATAAACAACGAAAATAATGTTACTTTGCTATTCCGCCAAACGTGCTAGTCAATTAGTACCAGCCCGTTATACCTACTTGAGTATTTTTTGCATGCAATTAACGTTCCCACCCTCCCACCGCAAAAAATAAATACCCTTTTTAACTTTAACTTTATTTGTTTCCAATGGTGGAAATCTTTCTGAATTTGTATTTCTTGCTAATATTATGTGACAATGTATGATTAGTACAAATAAATATATCTATCTATCTATCTATCTACCCAAATAAATACAGGGCGTCCCCCCTATGCCACATAGAGGGAAAATACCTTGAATATTGTAGATGGAACATTTTACCGAAAGAAGACATTATTTTAATTTAAAACACAACTTAAACTGCACTTTTATTTCTGACACAAGGTTATTTAGCAAAAAATATAATCCTTGTGATGAAGCCTTTCGATGAGAGTGATAAAGCTTACAGGGTAAATTATTTTTCTCGCGTAGCGGGTAAGATTCCCGGTTTAACCATGTAATTATTTAAAAATTTATTAATGCCGTTTAAATTGTTTTTTAAACTAATATAATCTATTTTTCAGTAAAATTTTCCATTTACAATATTCATGGTACTTTCCCTCCATGTGACAGCCGTGGGACGCCCTGTATAAGAAACCACCACCAATAATATAATTTTTTGGTGATCGATTTGACAGTATTTGGTGATTGATTAAACAAGCCATTGAACCAATTTTCTGTCGTCAGTTTACCGGCACATGGCATGAAATAGAAGCATATCCCAAAGAGCAGCAGGCAGGAACATGCGTCTACCACGAGTTCAGCACCGGCATTGCCGACTCCCTGAACCTGGTGTCCAATCAGGTTGTCAACCAATCGCCAACGACGGCTAACGGCACAGTTACCCTGACGTCTACTGATGGAAGTGGACGAATGAGCCTCAGATTAACTACCAACGGCCAAGGTAACATTTTCGAATTAGGGTATGTTCAGAATTGCACCTACAATTCTGAACATACTTACATGGCAACAGTTTTAATCTCTTACACATGCTGTAACACCAGCCACTAAAAATCGCAGACACCCCTCGTATATAAATCATACTGAGTACCTATAAATATAGGGTGACTTAAGATTTTCGTGGCAGGTGTTACACCCTATATTTAGACCTATTAAATGTAAGATTATGAACGGAGAACATTCTCGTATCTCAACTCGCCAAAAATGTTTAAGCTATTTATCAATCAATTACATCAATTTTCTAACTACAGCACTTTCGTGAGACTCCAATATATTAAATATTAACGGGTCACGTAATTAAGTCGATTTTCGCTTGACAATCATCAATTTTCAATTTTTTTTCCTGTTCATGGAATTTTTTTTCCTGTTATGGGGAGTGTTCCGAGGAATTGTTCGGATTAATCCCTGCCGCTTCTTTCCGCCATCGCCCTACGCGACAATATTTCCACTCTCACCATTTAGATGGTTGGCAGTCCTCAACTGTGCGCTTTTCCCGAAACTTCCTGCCTCGCACAGCTAAACTGTGGAACGAACTGTCGCCAGCGGTGTTTCCGGACCGATACGACCTTCAAACCTTCAAGAAAAGAGCGTACTCCCACCTTAAAGGCCGGCAACGCACTTGCGACACCTCTGGTGTTGCGGGTGTCCATGGACGACGTTAATCGCTTACCATCAGGTGATTCGTTTGCTCGTTTGCCCCCTATAGCATAAAAAAAAAAAATGTATAGTGCAGAAAATTTTGATTAAGTACATAGCATAATTTAAGCCTGGTGATGTGTAACAAGAGCCATCTTTCAATAGATTAACATTTTATGACAGCATTTTAACAAGAAAACTCCCGTGAGTATCAGACATATTAAAATTCTCATAGCGGGTTACTCACGTCAATAAAGTCGAAAATAGCTCGACATGTTTCGGAACAGTCCGTGTCCCTTATTCATGAGTCATGCGTGTAGCCGCGGCGACTGCTCTACGCACACTGCGAGCCCCAGCGCGGTCAGCTCTCGACTCCCTCGTTATTTTCGACTTTATTGACGTGAGTAACCCGCTATGAGAATTTTAATAAGCATTTTAACAATTTGTAATGAGCTTTTTTAAAAATGAGATATTGTTTTCAGATATCCAAATTCCTTACTGGATCATCACTACAGATTACGATACCTACGCTTTGGTCTACAGCTGTGTTCAACTGTCTACTGGCGACAGAGCAGAGAGGGCAGGTATGCGTCAGACGTTCAATTTAACCATATTTTTGTGTTCGTCATTTAAACATGTTTTTTTGCCGAAACCGATACCAAAAGCGAAGGTTCGATTGATCCTTGTTTCGGCCGAAACCGAAACCAAACGAACCTTTAATAAATTTGATTAAAACGCTGAACAAAATGTCAGTGAGCCGTTTTTTTTTTCAAATATATGAATAACGAAACATCTCCATGTTCCGATTTCACTTTTCTAGGATTTAAATTTTAGCATTATCATATGATCTCATATAGCCGGGCCGAGCTCATCCTGACGTCAGTCGAATGCGACCCGAAAGTACGATATTGTATGTTTCGGCGTGGCCGAAAGGTTCGGCTGGTTTTTGGCCGAAACCGAATCTTTGGCCGAAACCGGCGGAACCCGAAGCCAACACTTCGGTCAGACACTTATTTTTATCCAACTAGCAGTTCTAGTAATTTTAAATTCCTGTGATGTGGCAGAAAATAACGGAGAGACGCCTGACGCTGGTGTTGTTGAAGATGGGACGGTCCACACGACGGACGGATACACTCATTGGAAGTGAAGATTTTTCATTTAGATTTTACAAGAAAGCTACCGCTAAGGTGCAAGTATGTACCAACCGGGGTTAGCTAACAAACCCGGAGTTTAGCGTTTACAAAGTATGGAGTTTAGCGGCCAATTCGTGGTTAGTTGGCCCCATAAGCCGGACTTAAGGGTTTTTTTTGTATGGAATTTGACAGCTTAACTCCGGGCGAGCAGCTAACTCTGGGTGGTGCAAGTGGTCTTAATAAAGTTACAACACTATCAAAATGAACCTTCACAAATACCAAATAGGGGACAATGTTTTCAAGATAGAATTACAATTTCAGTGTACAGTTGGAAACTGAGCAGAGACCAAACCATGCCAGCGACCGCGACCACCCCGATCAACACAGCCATGGCAGCAGTACAAGTCCTGGACCAACAGTACTTCGAAAACGTTAACCAATCCGCGGCTGGATGTTTCTCCTACTCTGTCATTCCAGCTGGTGATCCTATCATTTACGAAGGGCAGTGTGGAACTGTTACGCCGGTTGCCAACTTTCAAGCTTCTGAAGTAAGCGGAATAACATGTATTGATAGTTTTTGTAGCAATAAGCTATGCGCTGATTTTGCCCTACCATTGCAATTTTGGTTAAAAATATCTGCTTAAACAAAAGTCTGCTTACAATAGATAAAAAATTCAACTACTTATGTTCTTTGCGTTATTTCTTTGTTTAGCTTTTGCGTTGTCACCACAACCAGAAGACTATGTGAGACTTGAACTATAGAGCCACCTACTTCAGCCAAGTCTTTATTTTGTGCTATTTTCACAAAGGTATTGTTTGTTTAAGTTCAACGGCACATGGCATGAAATCGCTCGGTTTGCCTCCGCCCGCCAATCAGGCAACTGCGCCGCCAACCAGTTCACAGCCACCGGTCAGAACACCTTCACACTGACTCAGACCATAGTCTACAACGAGCGACTGACTATAGTAACAGGCAACGCCACTTTAGATACTGGTGGTAGTGGGACTCTCACAGTCACTATGACTGATGGGGCTAACCGTAAGTTCAGTTTTTAAGCACATTAATAAGTAAACATCAGAATCGCTGATTAGTACGTATCCTAAACTGAAATATTTATTTACAATGCATATGCTCGAAAAGTGCGGTTTCTAATGGAGCCAAATCAAGTGGAAAGTAGTACTTTTCCGCACTAGTGTGAGAATAGATTTTCATAGTATTTTTCCACACACTTCACCTGCGCCGGCCGCCGCTCGGTGATCGTGTTTCTTTACCCAGTTGTCCGACATCGAACATTTTTAGGGTTCCGTACCAAAATGGTAAAAAAGGAACCCTTATAGTGTGACATAAACTCTTCGGAAATCGCTTACGTTTACGTTACCGCATTTTTTGCATAAATAGATTTTCACCATTCCCATTTACTTGAGGTCGGCGCAGCATGTAATTTTTTTCCATCCGTCATCTCATCATTCACGTCCTTTTTTTTCATATCATCTCACACACAGTCCATCCATATTTTCCTTAGCTTACCTTTCCTTTTACTTCCCTCAACAGTCATTCCAATCAAAATGCGATGACAAAACGATTCACGTAATATTTGATGAATTGTAATTTTTTTTCAGTTACATACACAATGACCTGGCATATCATGGATACCGACTACACCCAATTTGCAGTACTTTATGCCTGCGAGAACATTGAAGGCACAAACAACAGGCAAGGTATGTACATAAACTAATTCATTTGTATCTATTGCAAAATATACTTGATTATAACTAGTGGCCATGTGAACTGTGGAGCTCACAAGCATAACTAAAACTGATTGGTGGAATTTGGCACGAATGATTTAAGTGTCACAAAATGTATGGTCTCTGTGTCATTCCACCATTTGCACCTTTCCTAAAAAAGTAAATGACGAAAAAATTCTACGTAACTATACAGGATGTAACAAAACACCCGTCAACAGCTGATGATGTCAATGACCCTGAATGCGATGCAAGTTGAAAAAACCAGCCAAGTGCGAGTCAGACGCGCCCACCTAGGATTCCGCACAAGGGATACTCCCTTGATCCCACTGAGCTTTAGCAGAAAAGTGTCACATTGATCCCTCCTAGCAGGGAAGCAAAGTCCCTTGTTCGAATAGGTAGTATGAAAATAATATTTTTTTTGCAGTCTACAGCTGGAAGCTCAGCAGATCGCAATCAGGGTTCACGCAGGACGCCAATGATAGGATAGCTCAGGTGGTCGCCAACACTCTCGATCTTTATGAGCCGTATTACCAGACGACTATTCAAACTAACGCTGCCTGCTTCTACTATCCAGTCTTTGCAGTGACCCCTGAAGTTATAGTTCTGCCTGGCTCCTGCCCTGCCGTCAGTGGTGTGTCAAATTTTAACCCGATTAGTGTAAGTATTTGTAAGAAAACACATCACACCTCTACAGTCGCGATCTATTTAGTCATGCACATCGCATCCAAGATGTATGTAGGTACAAAATAATACAATAACACCAGGGAGATTGCGGATATTCGCATCCGCATCTGCAACCGCGGATCCTCCGCATTATTTTCAAAATCCGCATCCGCACCCGCATCCCCCTCCGGCCTCCGCATGAAATCGATGTGGAGCTTATGCGGATGCGGATGTAGAACAAGTTGGTACAGGAACGTCTCGGCAACGGCGCACGTGCACATAATTTCACCATTACCCAATAGGAATATTGTGAGTTCGAATAAATGCTACACATTTTTATATCAAGGGTTTTTATGTACTTAACCTTATATCCGCATCCGCATCCGTATCCGCGGATGTGAGTCTTTTAATGCGAATTTTGTCAGTTTTGTTTTTGAACTATGACAAGAGACGTCAATTAGGCTGATGTTATTGAAAATACTATTTAGTTTGTATGAAAAATTTAAAACCTACAGAGAACAGTATTTTTAAAAGTTGTTAAAAAACAAAAGTTGTAAGGTGTGAGGAGCACTACCTACGATTCAGTTTATTGCTCCTATTACAGGAAACACCCGGTATATAAACATTGTCACATACAGAAATTCCTATACTTAGCCACATTTTTGATCAAACCGGTGCACGTTTTCCAATAATAAGTTCATTTGTTTCAGTATCTCGGCGACTGGTATGAAGTAGGTAGATATCCCGTCGCCTCTCAGTTTGGAACATGCCCGCGCGCAAACTATTCTATCGTTGACGGCGTAATCAGTATACTGAACACAATGGTAGTAAACGAAACGCAGAGGGTCCAGCATGGTATTGCTCGCCTTTCATCTGGGGGCACTGGACTCCTTACAGTCACTGTTGTTTTGGAAAGTGGAGGTTTGTATTACTCTATTCCTCTACATGTACATACTAATTGTTTTGACCAAAACGTTCCAATAATTTTTTTTAGTTCTGTTATCCTCTGTTTGATAGTGATATTATATTATGCTTGATATTTCTACAACAATGTATCTTTTAGTCCCGTTTGTAATGTCTTGCAAACTAATTTGGCAATAGAGTGCGTCTTTGCTTATGTTTTCATGGATTTTGATAGCATGGGCTGTAAAAGTGTTTAGTAAATCTCATAATTCTCTCTAAATAGGTCTCTAATATCAAAATCGAGGTAAACTTAGCTTGGTCTGACTCTAGTAGGTATAGTAGACTTCACTAACTAACGGTGTCGTTACTATCATGCACTAACCACCTCTATGAAATGACGTCGTCATTAAAAATTTCATAATATATTTCAACCCCCGGAAACGCTTGAATGAAACATTATTTTTCCGTTTTCAGCGGAATTCGTGCAGCAACTCTTTATCCTTGGCACTGACTACAGTAGTTACTCGCTAGTTTACGGCTGTCGTAATCGAGCTGATGGTGACAGAGAAGGTAAGTTCATATTATTTTTTCTATTAACTTTTTTCGACAGAATATTCTAGTGCATTTTTGCCGGCGACGGAGGGAAAACTTATATTACTTAATTAAACTATACTTACACAATTTTAAGCTAACATGGTCATTTACGTTATAATTACTTTTTAAACGAGATATTTACCATGTAGGTATATTTGTTTTTGTAAGCATTGTATACTACCTGCCCTCCACCATACAGTAAAGTCCGACATCACTGCGAATGGTACCCGGTCGCTTACAGACTACATTTTCCCCCGCTTCATTTGCTAGATGCATTAGGTATGTGCAAGCGGTGCGTCATACATTTGAGCTGTTTAGCTGGTCTCGATAAAATAATGTGTTAGATCGCAGGCGGGAACGTCATGCAACTTAAATTGGCAAGCGAGCGGACCACCAACCGTACATATCATCACCGAGTGTTGCCTGTGTTCAATAAGTACGAAATGTGTTAGATAATCATTTGTTATTCTTTCTCAGTATTCAGTTGGAAACTCAGCAGATCACCAACCCTGGATGCTGATGCGATTACTAGCATCAACAATATAATCAACAACACCCAAGGTCTGCTAGAAGAGTATTACCAGCCTCAAAACCACACAGACCAGGACTGCTTCTATGTACCAGAACCAGTACCTGGACAATCTGTGTTGTTCCCTGGTAGCTGCGAACAAGTTTCCGGCATGCAAGGATTTGTACCCTCACAGGTACCTTTGATTTTATCTGTTTATATCATAAAGTCCTTTATTAATTGTAAATACACAAACGTCAAAAACAATACACAAAAATCAACTTAAGAGTACCTACTCTTTACCTAAACCTTCTTATTTGTAAGTATCACAGATACTAACAAATATTATTTATAGAAAAATTGCTAAATATTATTTATAGACATTAACAGATCGTCCCGTCCCGTCACGTCTTACTTCAGTGTGAATCATCCTTAAAACTTCCCTCTCTATATTTTCCATCAGGTTTTATAAGTTCACAAATTTTAATTGTTGCCCTTTGATATCACTTAGTGATATCAAAGGGCAACTCAAAGGAACTTTAAGGGAACACTTGTGTATTTTATGACTTGTGCTTGCTTTCCAAGGTTTATTTTATTTTAAGAAACGTCCATTTTGGTGTATTTAAATTGTTTGCAAAAAACTTTGAACGCCAAATTTACATTAAATTCTTAATCTCCAACAGTATCTAGGTTGGTGGCACGAAATCGAACGCTACCCCTCCGACGACTACCCCGGCCAGTGCGCCAGTGCTGACTTCGTGCAGTCTGGCAACGCAATCAACGTCATCGAAACCCGCGTATACAACGGTGCAGCCAATGAGACCACGAGCACAGCAACCATCAGCAATGCTGGTGTTATCACGATTACCGGGGACGGCGAAAGCAAACGTAAGCCTGTATTGAAAATGTTTTTAGAGTTGCATTTCGAACGAATATGGTAATAAATATGGGTGTAAAAGCAAAATCCATGCAGAATTGCGTTAAGAAGCAAGGATCGACAAAAGAAACTGAATAAAAACAACTAAGATTTGGCAAAATTCTCGAATAAGATTGAAGATATCTGATATAGATAATGAATATAGAACCAAAAGCATCAAATGTTATTATTAGCCTTGCCACAAATGATTAAATCTATTGCCTTTTCCAGAAAACGTGCATACTGTCATATTTACTGTTTATTTTCGTTACAGAATGGACAGTAATCGACACAGACTACAACACATATTCGCTTCTTTACTCATGCGAGAGTGTGACCACATCATCGGGAACATACCGACGTGGTAAGTAAATTTTGTTACAAATATATGTTTTGCATGTAACTTGATGAATACACATCCGCTATACATACACTCCTCACTTACTATTTTGTGTTTGTTAACATGGTTTTTATTTTCAGTATGGAGCGCAAAACACAGTAAAGCTAGCTCCTTGTCTGCTGCCGCCATAAACGCAATGGCGCCTTTAATTGAAGCCAACCCAGTCTTACACGACCATCTCTATGAATCCGTAGACCAGACCAGCTCGGCTTGCTTCCATTATAGGGAGGACGTCAGTGAGCAAGTCATACTACGTGGCCAATGTGATACCAATATCCCTGTTCAAGAAAACTTCGATTTATCGCAAGTAAGGATCACACATAGATGTTTAGAACTTTAATATACTAGATTAGTTTTTCTTTTGATTTTGTTATTTTCAGTCAATAGCAAAAAAGCTTCAGTTTTCCCTACGCGACGGTTATGTAGCTTATTTATAAAATTTATAGCTTAATTATGAAAATGACTACACCATTCCGGCAATCCATCATATTTTAACAATCTAAAACAAGCATCAACCGTTTGGAATCACGCTACTTGAAATACGTATTAAAATAATAAGTCTTCATTTTTCAAAGGACGTCTGGAAACAATTTTAAGAACAGCGATTTACTATGTAAATCGCTTAAAAGTCTATTTTTAAACCAATTTTCGAACTTTAAAACAGTCCATTGTTTAGTCACATTTACACAATCCGCTTGATTACAATTTTGCTTTCACAGTTCGCGGACACGTGGTATCACATCGAAAGATACCCATACACAGCTAACAACGAAGGTACATGCATCGGAAGCAGTTTGACAGTTGACGGGGAGACCAATACAGTGAAGCACTGGGAAGTTCATGACAACACTCTTGTCCTTACCGAAGGAACCGCTACTGTTAGTGGAGCCACGATCTCTATCACATTACCTGTTGAAGGCAGCGAAGGTAAGCTACTGGCGGATATATCTGAAGATTTTAATATCGTACGAAATGACAACGGCACGTGCATCGGCATCAGATTAACAGTTAATGGAGACACCAACACAGAGATGGGATTAGGAAGTTGATGGCGAAACTCTCCTCGTTGCAGAAGGCACAACAACTGTTAATAGAGCTACAATCACTGTCACATTACCTATTGAAGACGGTTAAGGTAAGTTACTGGCAAAGATAGCCGATTTTAATATTGCACGAAATAACAACAGCATATACATCGGTATCAGCTTGCCTATTGACGGACACACAAAATACTGTGAAGCACTATTAGGAGCTACAATCACTGTCACATGACCTGTTGAAGGTAGTGAAGGTAAGTTACTAGCTGATATAGCTAACTTTAATATTCTTCGAAATAACAGCGGCACAATGCATCGGTACCAGCTTGACTGTTGACGGAAAGACCAACACAGTGAAGGACTGGGAAATCCACGGCGAAACTGTAGTCGTTACAGAAGGTACAGTCAATGTTAATGGAGCTACCGTCACTGTCACAATGTCATTACCTATTGAATGCAGTAAAGGTATGCTGTTTCAAGTGGCATTTTCACGAAGTAATGTAAGACCTGAGTGAGGCGCGCGGTGAGGCTGGCAGCCTGGTTTTCATCATAAACACAAGCAATTGAATGTGAGAATCCTGAGTGGACGCTGCAGAAAGCTAAAAGACGCAGCACGCTACAAGTTCCCGCCCCGCCGCTCGCTCACTGATTGCGGTAGGTACTGTGCATACATTTTAAGTGTTGGTGTACACACTATAGCCATCTCGCCCTCTTACAGGTTTGCTATTTTGCGCGATGCCACTGCCATTACTACCGTCCACTTTCTTACTTGATACTTCGCGCGATAATTTTAACTTCTAACCAATGTATACGAATCTCTAAAAAAAACATTATTATTATTATTTCAGGATCGAGGTCTGTGAGTGTCCAGATTCTAACCACGGACTATGCAAATTACGCCTTGGCATACACTTGCGCTAATATGAATTCGTTCCAGAGAGTAGGTAAGAGACTTTAATTTGATTTTTTTACGATATTGATAGGTAAAACATTTGTTTTCGAAATATATACAGTAAATGTAACTTACCTAACCTCCACCTACCTTAAATCTAAAAGAGGTCCTTGAGGCATTGTACCTAGGATGCTGGCGGCATTTCCTCGTTGTATTGCAATGCTGATACGTTGTGCGAGGAAGCCATCAGCTCTTCAGTCACCAGTAACATCAACCAGACGTTTCGAATTAAAAATATAGTGGAAGAAATCATCGATGACAAACATAATATTAGGTTAATTATTTGGAATAAATTAAGTTCGCCATTCGTCCTTTTTTTGCATTTTGTGCAATAATGTTTAAATAAATAAATCAATCAATTATTAACTAACTAACTTGATTAGCGCAACGATCCAAAATTAGTACAACACAAGAGTATGCCATTTTTATCGGTCCTGCGCAGTTTCTTGCGAGATCGAAGATTATTCTCAACTGTATCCATCGACCGAAACTTATAAAAATAATAAATATGGTCCTTTAACTGCTAGATTTTCTTCCATGATTTTGAGAATCTCGAAGCTTTTGATGCAATTATTACCTACTTATAAATCAAAATGTGAATCTAATTTCTATTTTTTTACTATTCCAGTCGGCGCGTTCAAGCTAAGTCGCACCCGAACTCTGAACAACGCAGCCCAACACGCTATCGAGACCTACATGGCCACCAGGGAAGAGCTTCACCAACCTTACTTTAACAGCATCACACAATCCGACGACTGCCTACAGCCCAGCTCGGCTTTCCTCGCCAAGAGCAGTATTATTATTATACTAGTCTCCGTATTCCTAAATTTAGTCAAGTGAACTTGCTAAAGCGAGTTAAAGTCTAGTCTTTAAATTTTATATAACTTCACGTTTTTATACGAATTAGTTCAGTATTTCAAATATTTATTACAATTTAATTTACTTTTAGTTCATTAACAGTGCGGTTTGTCCTGTTAAATAAAACTTTGTGTTTTTAAGAGTAATTTTTATTTTGTGGAAACACATCCCTTTTTTACCCGACAGCTCAGGGTGCGTAGCCAAGATGCCAATCGAATCGCCCACGCTTGGTATCGTATTGTAGATATCTCTCTCTATCACTCTTCCTTATTAGTGCGACAAAGACAATTACGTTTCGTTCGCTACTGAAAGTTAGTAAGTGTGTATGTTTGTCTACGTTCGCGTTCTCCAAATGTCGCTGAAGATGTGGCTGTCACTAACTATTCGCTTATGACTACACTCCGTTACTAGTACCATTGCCTAAAAATTAAAAATTGAAACAATAAAATATTAAGTCTACTAAAGAATATAAAGTAAAACGAATTCAAGAACAGAATAATAGTTATTTATTATACAAGGGGGCAAAGTTGTTGTTGTTTAACTCTCGGGCTTATATTGAGACCCGAGCAAGCGAAAGATTCCAAAATTGAGCCACGAGCGTAGGGAGTGGTTCAATAACTGGAATCTTGAGCTTTACGAGGGTCTCAAGGCACGAGAGTTGAACAAACTTTGCTGCCGAGTGTAATACAACATTTTTCCCCTCACTATTGCGAGGAAAATATAGACTAAATACGATTATAAATCTTATCCACATGTAAGTTATCTTGAAGAAACCATCAAAAATCAATTTTAAAATTTGTCATAGAGTAGGTACGCTCCTGGTACTTAGATATTGCCAACAGCTTACCAAATGCGAGAAAAGACATGATCACATGACCAATTTAAGGTGTGACCTCCGATTGCGCATATTTACTATGGGCGTATAGGACTCACTTATACTGGACGTGTGGTAAGTGATAGGAATTAGATTACTTTGCCCCACATGTGGATAAAATGCGTTTTTCCAGGCTAGTTTTAAAGGACAAAACAGCGCTTTCCGAGCTAGTGAGGGGAAAATTAAATTATGCGAGTGCGAGCTCTAATATGAAATCGCCATGTTTAGGGTTCCATAGTCAACTAGGAAACCTTATAGTTTCGCCATATCTATCTGTCCGTCTGTCTGCGGCTTAGCTTAGTGATCATTAGTACTAGAAAGCTGTAATTTGGTATGAATATACATATTACCTAATCATGCAGACAAAGTGGTAACTACATATATTATAAAAAGTAGGAAAATAATTTACGGTATCTTAGTATCTCCCATACGCGTAAAGTGGGGGGTGTTTTTTTTTGGTTAAGGGTATTTTCAAAAATAGGGTAAGTTCACCGGTCACCCGGGATAATTGCCACTATGGGATTATTGCATCTATTCGAATTCTTTCTTAAACAACGTTAGTTACTATATACAGTTCCCGCCATCTAGGGATAAAGGCCTGAACAACTTCGAGGGCAAAAAGTAACATAGAGGGCGTTTTGACGAATCGTATTATAATGATCGACCATTATGAAATCTAGTGCCTCGCTAGACCTGCAGTGTGCAGGAGGTAACCTAACAAATCCGCTTAAATCCATGTTTTTCTTTAGATGTTTGATAATAATTAGTAGTCAATGTTATCAATATTACTTTACTGAAACGTACATACCATTATTTTGGTTTATAGCTTTAGTTTATAGGTATATATTAGTTTTGGAAAAAAATTAATAACATTACAATACATTAACATTTACACGTTATTTAAATAGGCATACCAAAGGATCACAACTATACAAGGGGCTACTCAGCCACACAATATCTCGATATCCACTACTTACACGTTCCTCTGTACTCTCAGTTTCTCAACTTTGTAAATATTGTCAGAGCGCGGAGCGACATGACCTCTCTCTGCGAGCTCCTAAGAGCATAATACCAATGTCATAACGTCGCATATTTTATAGCGATATTCAGATCGATTTGAAGTGCTGTTTAAGAAAAAAACACAAGAGATAAGTATACTTACACTATTTATAATTTTTAGATAGACTATGATTTAAACTTTAGAATAACATATTCATTTGTGTAAAGTTATTGTTTAGCCATAAAACTTGGCTAATGTTCCTGTACTTCTACCTAAACTTACCAATTTTTTTTTTACTCACTAGTTTTGGTGTGAAAATATTCAAAATTGTTTAATTTATTCCGTAGAAGACTATATACTGAACAAAAAAAAATATGTTTTATTAAGATTCAATAGAAATAAGGTCGAAAACCAGGTAGATGTTTGAAGTTCGCTCATCAAAAAATGGTAAAACAGGTGTTAGAAAATGGTGTATTTTTCAAAAACTGACAACAATTTTGAAAAAGTTTTTCATTTATTCCATTTACTTAAAACGAAATGATCTTTCAATTTTTTTATTATAATATTATGTAAAAATGTTTTTGTAACTATGAAAACTCATGGCAAAAAGTTCAGCTGAATCGGCCTTCATATACCTGGCTCTTAATCTGTAAAGATTATCTATAAGGACAGTACTAGACGTAAGTCTGAACTGTAGGATTGGCGGAACGCACCTTAAGCGTTTCAATAATAAGAAAGGATTGCATATCAGCCTCTATGGGATTCAGTTGATTATTGTATAATAAGTAGGTATGACTGTATCACCATGCAGGTGATCAAAGACAGTATAAAAATAGTAATAGAATACCTAGTTTGAATTTATGACACAAAATAAAATATCATGGTATACCTAAACAGACTTCTGGCATGCGAATATTGATTCATTCACTGCGAACCTTTTTCTTTACCCACTTCGTTAGTTTAGAAGTTATACGGACATGAACAATTACCAAAAAACTATACTTACATTTAGATACGTGATCCGCACTGCTAACGATTATACTCGTTTATATACCCACATATCATTAGCCCTCAATAATGCGTTCAAAAATTGCACATAAAGGCCCCCATAATAATAAACTTTTTTGATACAACACATTTCTTTTCTATTTAAATGTTATTATAGCTAAATAATATTATCGATTTCAATAATATTATTTTTGTTCAAATTTCGAACACACCTGACTATCTGACACAAGAAAATTTGATTTGACCTCTATTCTAATATCAGTCGAGATGACGTTTAGTTTGAAACGAATTGTCAATTGCATACAATGCAAGTCGCACGTTATTTTGATATCGAACGATATGAAAATTGGGGCCAACTCTAGTTTGTCTCTGAATTTTAAAAACATTTGACATTTATGTCAAAACTTAAATGTCAGAAAAGTTTTTATTCCTGAAAGTCGCAATGGCGGTCGATATATTATATGCGCTTTGAACGCATCATGGATAGCTCATGATATGTGTGTATATATAAAGCAGTGTATGTCATTATAAATAATTAGGCATTATATATACAATCATATACTACTACACAGATAGTACGTACTACACAGATGATTTTAAGGTAAAACAGATAAGCAAACGTTTAACTCGATCTTCTAAAATAGTAAAACTAAATCAACCTGTAGCCAAAAACTACTATGGACGGAGAACCCAAGAATATTTAATCCCCAAAGTATATAATGAATATCCAATATTGCTAGATAACCCCAAATTTAAAATAGGTAGTTTGAAAGAAAAATTCAAACAAATATTATTTGATAAAATCGATAACTCCATACAAGAACAGCAGTAAGTGCCTGATAACTGTTAGTATCAAATTGTAACAAATATTACTCTTTAAAAAATGCTAGTTATGTATAGCGTAACGTTGTATTAGAATTAAGAACAAAGTAGTTTACTTATAAAAATCGCTGTGCTCCTGTTCCGCGCCCGCGTCACCAGCGATTGCTCAATTATATAATGTTCGGAATGGCCCATGCACTTTTGAACGTGTGTGTGCCTATACAAAAAGTAGCTACAACGACGGGGCGGAACGGTAGGACAGTGCAAGTTCATGTACCTGCTTTATGCAGTATAAAACGAGCGAGCTCATCGCCAACAAACTGCCCCGCAGTTTGGCGTAACATTGTTATATGGTACATATATGTATATTTTCATGTTATTAAAAAATAAAATAAAAAAAACTACTATTACTACGTCAGAGCAACTACTGACAGCAACTATCGGTATTGCCAAACTTGAAAAAAAAACACGTGTTCGTAAACGTGGATATTCGCGTTTAAAAATAAAACGAAGTTCTTATCAATGTAACCCCAAGAATCAAAGTAACCCTAGTTTACGGTAGGTACTTAGGAAATTCCGGACTCTGGCCGCTGTGGTAGGGTAGCCTAGTGGTAAGGGCGTCTGCCGAAAAAGCAGGAGATCGCTGGTTCGAGCCCAGCCCTGGGTACTGGGGGCCTTGGTCACTTTTTCTGTTGTATATGACATCTCTTCCAATCTATAAATATTTACTCCTAAAATAGGCTATGTCAGCCACCTAAGACCTCATGAAGTCATGACCGTCGCTCTCACCAACCACCAACTATTTATTCAGTTGCAATGACCATAGCCGCTCAGGATAGGATGATGCTGTTTTGCTAGAGAGTAAAGATTTGCTCAAAACACTGTGCACCGTGACAGAGTGGCGAATCAAAAGGCTGTCTCTGCGGAAAAAGGCCACTCTGTCACGATATTTTCTAAAAATGAAAAATACGCTACCGGCATGAATTAACTATCGAATAGTTGGTCTATTATTTACATAAAAACAAAATAACAAATAAATAATGGCTATAAAATAAACTTAAATAAACAATAAAGATAAAATTCAATTAAATTTAAACATATTATAGATCATCAATCTACTTCAAACATAGATTTTTATAACATTTTCTGATATAATTTTAAATATGATTCAGAATCGGAAAAATAGCCAAAATTTTATTTCATGATCATGAATTAAGGCCGAGTTGGTAATGACCCGAAGAAGGAGGTCCCGGATTCGAATCATGTTCAGGGCGTTTATTTGTGTGGAATACGTTGGAGAAATTCTTGGCCACGTGGTGTGGTCTCGCATATTCCAGGGTCTCGTGGGGTTCGTAGGGAGTTCGGGGTAGGGTTCGTATCCCGCCCGAGGTCATGATTTTTAATTTTTTCCACTTATCCTCTCTCTTCTTTCTAAGAAATATATTTTGTGTCTTAATCACGAATATTTGTTTCTGAGTTATGGATGTTTTCGACGTATTTAAGTGTTTAAAATTATACATATGTCTAGTATCCACAGCACAACCCTTATTAAGCTTACGACAGGTCTAGGTGGATTTGTGTAACATTGCCCCATAATTTGTATTAATTCACAAAATGTAGGTACGCCACATGGTACCTAAAACATGTGACTTTAATCATGATATCTTAAGTACGCATAATCAATATAGCTTATCTGCCTGCTATGTATGATTAAAACTGACACACTTGCATATTTAAAAATTATGCCTCATGAGCTTATCATTGCTGGTGACAAATTGCACATATTATTTAAAGCAAGTACAGTCACTGTCACAAGGTACGAAATGGTACATACATTACTTTTCTTTCGCGAAACATAAAAATTCTAAATTGTAAAACAACCCTATACAGGGTAAGTGGTAGTAATCTTGCCCCCCCCCCCCCCCCAATCATTGGCCCCCTGAACTTAAAATCGATTTATTAAGATATACGTTTGAGTAGAATGTAGAAAAAAATATTTATATTTTTCTTTGTTGACAACAGTATATAGTGTAATTGATAGTTTTCCAGCATAGCATTTCCAGCAGCGTGTTCTATTAAGCAAATCATAAGAATTTAGTGCTTTTAAACTATTATACGCTTTTTATTGGTATTCAAAATGTAATATTTGTGTTGTTTTATATTAGTTATAGTTTCTATTCACTATCGTCAATAAAAATAAACAAATCTAGTGATTTGTGTGCCGTGTGTACCATGAGTGTACCATGGTATAATCATTGGCAGATTTGGCAGGGCCAATAAACACAAAGTACAGTTATTGGCATGCCAATCATTGTACTCTTGATATGCCAATATTTTTACCCTGGGGGCCAATGATTGTACTTTTGTCCCATTTTTTGGTTTTTGCATTATATTTCACAATTGGTTGTAAATATATTTATGGTTGTGATGTATTCAAATTCTCAACATTTCTAGGGATAACTTGTCATCAAAAGTTTTACCATTTAGCATCTTATTTGGGAAGGAAAAATGTTGAAACTCGAGGTTCACCTTAAAGGGCCAATGATTGTTCTGCTTACCCTAAGTTTGTTTATTTTTATCATTCATGCCATTACTTGACGTAAATCAAATACATTTTATACGTGTAATTAAAGACAGTAAATTTTCTATGTATGTTTGTATATATGTTTGTATGTAAGTATGTTTGTATATAAGTATGTTGGAATGTTATACTCGAGTATTGTTGATCGGGCTAATCGTTCACTAGCCCCTACGCCACCCCTACGCCATATCTTGGGATCAGTTGCCAGGCTCCCTGAGCCGTGGCATAAGCCGGGAAAAAATGCTAGGAATAAGAAAATTAGTAGTAATACGACTCTGTTATCCGATTAGTAGAGTTATAATTCAAGAATTATGAAAATTAGTGTTGTACACAATAATACGGGGTTTCACTACGGAGGTCATTTCTCACGCCAGTCGCGACCACGATTTTAGTTTTTCATCGATTCATGCCGTAGATTTATGAGGGGAGTGAGATGATGACTGGTAGCACCTGGTAGATAAGACCCACCGAATTATTTTTCAGCTTTAAGTCGGTACGTTATCTATATTATGATATGATCTATGTTTTCAAAACCGTCTAACTTAAAGCGTTTTTTTATACATTAATTAATATCACTATGGCCCATTGTAGATATAGAAAAAACAAGTTGCATAGTACGTACTGCGCCTTAATTTTTTACTAGCTTCTGCCCGCGACTTCGTCTGCGTAGAATCAGAACAATAACTATCCTATGTCCTTGCTCAGGGATCAAACTATCTCCATTCAAAGTTTCATCCCAATCCATTCCAGCGGTTTTAGCCTGAGGAGGTAAGAGAGAAGAGACAGAAAGCGCTACTTTCGCATTTATAATATTAGTATGGAAGTTTTTTATTACGACGATCCTAACGATCTTCTCTTTGTGAGTCAAAGCTGGTTTTCCATTTCTCTTTTGAATTTACACTGTTTGCGACTTAGTGAGGTGGTAACGGTAGCACTATTTAGCAGGCCGTTACTTATCACTTATCAGTATTAACTTCCTAACCTATGTTCTGATTATAACAATCAGTAAATAATACTTTTAAATCGAGTGATTAAAAAATTCTCGAGCAGTGATCAATTATATGTTTTTTTTTTTGTTTTCAATTCAATTACGCTTTATACTGTGGGTTTGCTTCTTTAAAATGAATGTAGCATAGAAATAATAAGGAAAATTTGATTTTTAGGTTAAGAAGTAAATTATTGTTGATGGTTTTAAATTGGGATCAGTGTATGTCCGTCCAATGAAACAACGGGTGGCCTGCGAACGAAGCCATTATCCCTACGATAATGGCCAAAACATATACGAAATTTGTATTTCAATTTTAAATAAGAAAGTTCGAAGATAATACAAATCAGTATTAAAGACCTTAATTTGAAAGAGATGCTATAATCCCACCTTTTTACGTTTTATAAGTATTGTCCTACTTATAACGTTCCCATAAAATGATCAATGCAGACTTCATTACTTATAAGAGCATTTATAAAGCTTAAACATACTTAAGACCATTTTGTTTTATATTTATTTTGCACATGCACCCAAAACTGGTAAAAGGTACTTTTACGTATTTTACAATCGCAAATACTCTCATGATCATTTGTTCTTATAGGAAAGCCTAGAAGGCTGGAACATTATATTTTAAGATACTTATAAGAACAAGTGTCCTATAACTGTATGCATTAATAGTCTTGACTCATTTATCTTAAAGAACAACCTTCTAGTTAGCTATAATATTACATTGTAAGATACACATAAGTATAAGTGTCCTATACCTGTATGCATTAAGAGTAAATAATATTGACCAGTAACAAATCTCACAGTAGTATTTTATAAAAGAAAAAGATATTATAATATAATATGCTGAGATTGTTATAAGTCTGCATCGTTATTAGTCTTGATCAAGATTCTTTTAAAATCAATTGTACATGATCAAGTACTTTACAAATAAAGACTTAACGTACGTTCATGACCGTCGAAAATATGGCGGTCGAATTACTGGATCAAAACTTCGTTAAGTGCATATTTACATATATTTGTCCTGTAACATACCCGACGTAGATTATTTCCAAAACATGGCGAATGCTCGTAGTAATCATTGTTGGAATATTATTTTAACAATACATATTATATGAGCAGTTTTTTAAAGGGCATTGTGAAATTAAACCATTTTAAAATGCCTTGCCCGATGAGCTCACACTGACACACCATATATATAATAATTTACAATACTAAAATATGTCCTTTATAAAAAAAATAGACAAAATTTACATTTAAAGGAAAAAATATATTTTTAGGTAGATATGTTTATGACACATAAATTAACCTCATCAACCGGCCGATACAATGAAGATATGTTAATAAAACGTACTTACATAAGAACATTAGTAGTGCATTATAAACAAGATTGTTCTAGTAAGATACTCATGTCAAATTTTATTATATTTGTCTTTAAAGGGGTATGGTCTCAGAACAATATAGAACTTATTGGTATTCAGTGAGATCATTATAAATGCGTTATAAGGAATGATTGGACACCGGTAGCATTTTTCCGATGAAAATATTCCATGGATATGATTTTATTAATTTTTTTACAGGATTTATATACCTTTTTTATCTAGGTTTATTATCTGGGTTTTAATATTTCTATTATAATTATGAAGTACAGACCACTTATAAATTATCTATCAAACGAATGTGTCTACGTCAACTCTTGTCTTGCGCTTGTCTCATTGATGTTCCCGTCATTATTTTATCCATCAATTAAACACGTACAACGGAATAACTGAATTGATTATTTCATTAGGTTCTCGAAATATTATTTTGTGTAACGTAAAATATACCTAACGAATTTACCATTCGTAAATGGTAACAAGAACAACAGGATCTTAAATACGACAAACGAAATGATAATAATAATTATTATTTATTATTATTTATTTCAAAAATTTAATACAGCATTACAGTTTAATACCAATGCACTGATAATTTACTGATAATGATAATTTACTATCATAAATTAAATTCAATTAATCCATAACATGTGGTTTTATTTTGATTAAAATAGGCTTATCCATATTAGTCATTACGTTGGACGTCAAAATGACATAAAATGCTACCTTAGTTATAACCATTAGTTATAAGACAACATAATCTTATTACTGCGCCCAACCCTCAGGCTTGTAAGTATCTTATAAGTACAAAAAAATTGTCTTGTAGAATACTTCAAATACAGATTTTGCTAGTTGGAAGAGTGCATTAGCGGCAGACGAGGCACCCGATCACGTCAGCTAAGGTCCGATTTCCTGTATTTGCAATCCTTTCTTATTAATTATTGTTAAACGCTTAAAATTCGTTCCGCCAATCATACAGCCCAAACCTACATCTAGTGCTGTCCTCTAGAATAATATTTACAGATTATTTTAAAACTAGAAGTGAAAGATGGTGCCACCATACTGTACCATTTTAAACCACGAATCAAATGATTGTTTATAAAATCACTGTCAATGGAACTTCCTAACAATGTAAACAAAAGGCGTCACATGTTTTGTCACTGTTTCTCCTTGTATTTTCACACTACCTCATCAAACACCACTGAAATCATTCACTACTGAAACGGTCGTATTATCGTGACATACAAAACATAAGATAAATAAGTTAATTTTGGAGATTTCATTAAAAACTTAAAAGTTAGGTTATTACGATTAATATGGCGGTTTGTTTACATTGTTAGCAAGTTCCATTGACAGCGATTTTAAAAAAGAGGCCTTGATCACTTTTTCTGTAGTAGGTATCTCTTTCAATTTAAAATTATATACTTATACTCATTGTAGTAGTATAACGAATCTGAATATCAATACTAATCAAAAAAATTGTGATAAATAATAAATTATTTAATTCGTAAACGAGCGACCGAAGCGAGTGGGGTCTCCCAATCTACTTGAACCCTCCGTCGTTTGTATGTAAGTACTAGCTTTCCGCCCGCGACTTCGTCCGCGTATAATAGGGTTCTTCCTACAGATTTTCATACCTTGTTTTATCTTTTTAAAATGTGACTTGATATACCCTACACATATATAATACAAATATTTTCTATTGCGTTTACGTTTAAGTTTTTATTAGGTAGATGTTGGCAACAGGCGGTATTATCGCTAAAAGGCAACATTTGTCTCTTACAGACAACCATCCGGTTAAATAGCATAAATGATTACCTACATACTTGAATAACAAAATCGAGTTGAAGTCTATGGATACAAAAGAAAACTTTCAACACTCTTTTCACCTCTTTATGGGTGGAATTTCCAAAAAAACCATGAAACCAGTTTTCTTTTATTTTAATAAGGAATCGATGCATAAAGTTTCAAATCTCTAGCTCAAAAAAATCTTTATATCCCCGCTTCATCAATTTTCAACCCCGTTTTTACCCCCTTAGGAGTACAATTTTCCAAAACTATGAAAACACTTTTCTTTGGTTCTAATAAAGAGTCTTTTCACAAAGTTTCAAGCCTCTAGCTCAAAAAGAATCTCCTTTTCCATACAAACGTTTAACCCCTTAGCAAACAACTTTTTTATATTTTAATAATGAACAGTCTTTGCACAAAGTTTCAAGTCTCTAGCTCAAAAAATACACCATTTTCAAACAAACTTTCAACCCCCTTTCTAACCCTTTAGAAGTTGAATTTTCCAAAACTATGAAAACACTTTTCTTTAAATTGCAACGGTTAACACTCACGTATTTTTATCACCATAGGCGTCAGGACGTAAGGCATTCGGCAGTAGCGGAACATACTTTCGGTACGGACGCGACGCATTTCATTCGGTTCGATAGAGTGAAGTTGTTGGCACGGGAAAAATGTTACGTGCCACGCAAGATCCGTGAGGCCATTGAAATCGGACGTCGCCCTAATTTCAACCGCGACAGAGGTTGGACTCTGCCACCGGCTTGGAAACCAGTGCTTCCTAGAGGGAACGTGAATTTGTGTGGTGACGATTTGGTGGACACGGTTAGTTCGGTGTGCTTGTCGTTGATCCCGTCAGACGATCCGACAATTCAGACTCCCGCAACGACGGCGCCGGATTGCGCGAATCACCCCGCTTCCGCTTCCTCCCGCGCGAACCGTTACCTACGCCGGGCTCGGGCAGCGAAGGTGACAACAACACTCTGTCTGTCCGACGATGTCTGCCCGACGCAGACGAATCATGTCACGCCTATTGTGATAAAAATACGTGAGTTGCAATTTAATATCAGTATGACTCACGAAAGTTTAAATTATACACTTTTCTTTGATTTAAATAAAAAGTTTTTACAAAAACATTCAAGCTCAAAAATAATCTCCATTTTTATACAAAGGTTTTACCCCATTTTCACCCCCTTAATTTCCAAAAACCATGAAAACACGTTTCTTAATTTGTAATAAAGAGTCTTTACACAAAGTTTCAAGACTTTAGCTAAAAAAACCATTCTCAAACAAACTTTCAACCCCCTTTTTAGTTTTTACCCCTTTAGGAGTAGAATTTCCAAAAACCATTAAATCATTTTTCTTTAATTGTAATAAAGAGTCTTTACACAAAGTTTCAAGTCTCTAGCTCAAAATAAATTCCATTCTCATACAAACTTTCTACCCCTTTTTTACCCCCATAAGGGTTGAATTTTCCAAAACTATGAAAACACTTTTCTTTAATTCTAATAAGGAGTCTTTACACAAAGTTTCAAGTATCTAGCTCAAAACAAAATTCTATTCCTATACAAACTTTCAACCCCCTTTGTATCCCTTTAGAGGTAGAATTTCCAAAAACCATGAAAACGATTTTTTTCATTTGTAATTAAAAGTCTTAACACAAAGTTTCAAGTCTCTAGCTCAAAACAAAATTCCATTCCTATAAAAACTTTCAACCCCTTTTTTACCCCTTTTTAGGTAAAATTTTCAAAAACCATGAAAACACTTTTCTTCAATTGTAATACAGAGTTTTAAAACAAAGTTTCAAGTCTCTAGCTCAAAAATAAATCCCATTCTCATACAAACTTTCTACCCTTTTTTTACCCCCATAGGGGTTGAATTTTCCAAAACTATGAAAATTATTTTCTTTAATTCTAATAAGGAGTCTTTTAACAAAGTTTCAAGTCTCTAGTTCAAAAATAAAAAACTTTTAACCCCCTTTTTACCCCTTTATAGGTGGAATTTTCAAAAACCATGAAAACACTTTTCTTCAATTGTAATACAGAGTTTTAAAACAAAGTTTCAAGTCTCTAGCTCAAAACAAAATTCTATTCCTATACAAACTTTCAACCCCCTTTTTACCTCTTTAGAGGTAGAATTTCCAAAAACCATGAAAACAGTTTTCTTAAATTGTAATTAAAAGTCTCTACACAAAGTTTCAAGTCTCTAGCTCAAAAATAAATCCCATTCTCATACAAACTTTCTACCCCTTTTTTACCCCCATTGGGGTTGAATTTCCAAAAACCATGAAAACATTTTTCTTTAATTATAATAAGGAGTCTTAACACAAAGTTTCAAGTCTGTAGCTCAAAACAAAATTACATTCTTATAAAAACTTTCAACCCCCTTTTTACCCCTTTATAGATGGAATTTCCAAAAACCATGAAAACACTCTTCTTCAATTGTAATACAGAGTTTTAAAACAAAGTTTCAAGTCTCTAGCTCAAAACAAAATTCTATTCCTATACAAACTTTCAACCCCCTTTTTACCTCTTTAGAGGTAGAATTTCCAAAAACCATGAAAACAGTTTTCTTAAATTGTAATTAAAAGTCTCTACACAAAGTTTCAAGTCTCTAGCTCAAAAATAAATCCCATTCTCATACAAACTTTCTACCCCTTTTTTACCCCCATTGGGGTTGAATTTCCAAAAACCATGAAAACATTTTTCTTTAATTATAATAAGGAGTCTTAACACAAAGTTTCAAGTCTGTAGCTCAAAACAAAATTACATTCTTATAAAAACTTTCAACCCCCTTTTTACCCCTTTATAGATGGAATTTCCAAAAACCATGAAAACACTCTTCTTCAATTGTAATACAGAGTTTTAAAACAAAGTTGCAAGTCTCTAGCTCAAAACAAAATTCTATTCCTATACAAACTTTCAACCCCCTTTTTACCCCTTTAGAGGTGGAATTTCCAAAAACCTCGAAAACAGTTTTCTTCAATTGTAATTAAAAGTCTTTACACAAAGTTTCAACTCTCTAGCTCAAAAAAAAATTCCATTTCTATACAAACTTTCAACCCCCTTTTCACCCCCTTAGGGGTAGAATTTCCAAAAATCCGTCCTTATCTCTCGCCTACGTACTAAAAGGAAGCTTTGGTAAAAATTTCAAGTTTCTAGTCCTAGCCGTTTCGGCTGTGCGTTGATCGTAGATGAGGACAACCTCTTTTATATACAGGGTGTAACGAAAATGTAGGTGATCCGTTTAAGGGCATATCCGGTATCAAATCGTGATTATGAAAAACACTTCCTTTTTTATTTTCAAGTCCATAAAAAAACATAAAGTAAAAAATAAAGAAATAATTAAGTCGTTTAAAAAAATGTTGCTTACCCCTGAGTTGCTAAGTACCTAACGTCAGCGCAAGAGCGAAGTTAGCCGCCCCGTCCTTTGAAGTTTGGCGCCGCGCGCCGCCTACCGCGCACACAAGGTCGAATGTCGCGTGACTCTAGCTAGCTTGCATTTCTTCCTCTGTGTTGCACTGTGTACGAAACATCTGCTCCTTAATCGCACCCCAGAGATAAAAATCCAGAGGCACAAGTCGACCGATCGCGGGGGCCAAGCCCAGGGCCCTGGGGCCTCCACGTCCGATCCAGCGAGCGCCGAACTCCGCATTCAGAAGCTGTCAACTCCATTTTCACCACAAGTACCACAACACAACACAACTCAACACATCACAACGTACCTAACACTACACTAGTAGCAACCAGAAGAACTAGCTAACATGCAAACTGTTCCGTCCGACGTTTACGTGCGACTAAACAAAATTTTAAACAATTTTGCTATTGCAAATTGCCGACAGAAACGCTGCCAGAATCCAAAAGAGCGTATGTCATTTTGAATCTCGAATGAACATACGACCTTTTGGTTTGACATGTTGCTAATACTACGAATTCTACGAACACTGCGTTCTGTAAAGCTACGTTCACGCTAGACCATCATAAAATTAAAAAATAATCAAATTCAAGATACGTTAAATTACGGCCACTACAAACAAATAACCTTTACTAAGGATTGTTTTTGCGATAAAAAAAACAAATTTCAGAGCATTGAACTGAATTACAAATTTCCTTAAAAATCATTTTAAGAGTTTTAACTTTTATGGTGGTTGAAAAGTATTATTAATAAGCACGAAATTTCAAGTGTTTTTCAGTCCAATACTAAAACCAGTCCAGTACTAAAAGTTTTAAAAGACAGAAAGTAGCTAACACCATGAATTAGTGTAGGCACTAGTTTTCTAAAGAATGCGAATTTGACTTCTCTGACGCACATAACTAGAAATAATGGTTGTTTTAGAGTTCAGGTGATTTACTTAAGGAACATTTGTCACGTAATCATCAAAAAAGTTAAAGATAAACATTACTTCTGTTAAATTTCGTATTAGGTATTAATGGGTGCAATAATTAAAACCCGCAAATTCCGTTTGAATAAAGTATTTGAGAACTACTCTGACCCTAACACTTACTAAAAAACTTGATAATAATTGCTTAATGTAACAAAATTTAGCTCATAATTTCAAGCAATCAACCCCATGTGAAAGACGCTTTACTTTGTAGTAGTGTAGTGTTGTGTTCAGGGCTGCTACCACGAAAATCGAACGATTGCGGATTTGCATCTTCATCTCTGTCACACTTGCATACTGGAGTGACAAAGAGGTTTTCCCGTCAATGCCAATTTTCGAAGTTCGTGGTAGGCATGCTGAGAAAGCGCGCGGCGGCCTTTGTGCGCGTACCGGCCTTTGTGCGCGTGCCGCCGCTGGGGCACGTGCGGGTTAAGGGCGACTACAAATGATATTATTTTTGCTTGTTTGGTGTTGAAAATAACTAAGTGTAAATTCGGCCAGTTAGTTCTTAACGCGTTCTTCGTATCAATGTGACAAATAAGTAGTTGAAGTGTGCAGATGACGACATTAAATGCAATGTAACTGTTAAAATGTACGGCCCGTGGTCTCGCAGCAGTTGGTAATTTGGAAACTAAAAACTAAATGTGCAAGTGCAGGTGGAACAAGCTGAAGCGTGAATAAAAAAGGATATTACTTATTACCAGTGCAAAATGATTGATGGTGTTAAAAACCACATGAAAGTTCGTGATGAAGAGCGTCTTGCAAAATGTTTAGGGATATTTCTGTCAAGTTACCATTTTTAGTATTTCTTAGAAAGACTTTTAAATACTTGCAAAAGATTGAAAAGGAATTTCGAAGACAACGCAAAGAGTGCAAAAACCCGAGTGCGGCCAGCCTATTGGGGAGTAGGGCCAGTGAATGAGCTAATTACCAGTAGTAGTAGTACTGAGATCGTAAACCTTTTCGTGAATTAGTAAGTTTTAAAGGAAAAAAAGAAACCTTCATAACTTTTTATCTATGGCGAATTTTATTTTTTTGATATTTTTTGTGGATACTACCCACGTATATATATACGCCCTTAAACGGATCACCTACATTTTTGTTACACCCTGTATATAGATGTATGTTAAAATGTATTTTTTGATGTATCTTTGTATGTATGTTTGTATGTTTTTTCGACTGTAACTTGAGTATCGTTGATCGGATCGTCGTGAAATTTGGCAGGTAATTAGATGAGATAAATAAAATAAAAAATTTCGAATATGAGCCGAATCGGTCAAGGGGTTGCCGAGATATAGGGGTCCCGAGTTCACGTTCGCGGCGTTAAATACAATTCATGCACATTCCCAATTGGTCAGCGGACACTTAATAAATATCACTCTTATCTAGTATCTATTTCCGTTTAGTATATATGCCAACTAATACATAAACAATAGTGCCACTGACGCACCTACAACTAATTATTATATCAACAAAATCACGGCACACACGATTAGCGTGAAACAACAAATATCTACAGATAAAGTTTTAATATATAATTGATAAATTAAGATTAAACACGGCATTTGAATAGTCGGTGTGGCCGGATATAATGATCTCAAAATGTTGACAATAGTAATAGTTTTTAGTCTTTTAGGACTTTTTGGAACAAGTGCTCAAATTATACAGGATGGACAGTGTAACCCGGATATATCTTTGCAGGCGAACTTCAATATTGACAATGTAAGTTTTTTTTAAGTCATGTATTTATTTAATGAAATAAGTGCGCTATAAGGCGCGGTAAAGTTGTTTTAAGTTTTTCATTAGCCTAAATATATATAGTTTTCGCACTCAAGCGTTTAAGACCAGAGTAATGATAAAAAAGAGACAGATAGATATATTCTAAAAAATAAAAAGTGATTTAAGTACAAAGAAAACTTACTATTCAGTTTATCTTACAAATATGTCTTAGACCGTGTACTAAGCGGGCCAACGAACGCGATGGCGAAGCGGTGACATTTCAATGCGACGCTCCCCGCTTCCCGTTGAAATGTCATACAATGTCAAGGAACAAACTGTTGATACCTACGGATGTGTCCTAGGTGAGCGACGCGCAGCGCCCGCGCGTAATAATAGCTCACGTAGACCACCTCCATCTACATCAAACGTTTGTTTTTTGGCTTTTCTGCGCCCACGTAATCCACTGCGTTATCGATTGGTCTCAATTTTTGTCAGTTTTGTAAAATTGATGTTTTCATATGTTTCATATGGACCATGACAAAATTGACTCACTGATTTTTGGCGAAAGATTAAAAATATAAACTTTTTATAACTCAAAATGCCTCGTGATAGTTGTGATTCAATCAAAAAAATAATTACTCAGCGGATCGGCATTTATCCCTATTCCATCATTATTCCATTTACATGATATTCTCCTATCTTCCTACTATACTGGTCATACCATGTAAGTTTAAATGTTTTACAGATAAATACATATTCGGTAATATAGGTGTTTTACTTTTAATTAATATTGGAAAACAGAAAATTGTTAAGAATGTACCAAATTAGCGAATAGCAAAAAAAGTAAAGCAGAGAAGTAACAGGCAAGGCGGATTGGCTCAATTTACTAAAATGGTGAATTGGGGTGAAAGTCCGCTCTTTCGATAATAAGGTGGTACAGTCGCGGAATGAAAAGGTTGACCAGTTATCAAATAAATTCATTTACGCGTTGCAAGCACATGTTACCTTTTTAAATTTTCAAAGTGGACCTATTTGTAGGCCACGTAGTGACTTACTTGACATTAATTATAACGTTATATGTCATACTCGTTCGATAAAGCAGATACTGAGAATTTATACTGAACAAGCAAAAACAGATCTTCATTCCGCGGTCAACCTTTTCATTCCGCGACTGTACCTACTTATCTCGACTGATATTAGAATAGAGGTCAAATCAAATTTTCTTGGGTCAGATGTGTTCGAAATTTGAAACAAATTAATAATATCGAAATCGATACTATTATTTAGCTATAATAACATTTTCAAACAAAAGTTTATTATTGTGGGGGGCTAAATGCGGTTTTCAAACGCAATATTGAGGTCTAATGATATATGTGGGTATATAATTTTTTTTATTTCAAGTTTAAAAAGGGTCAGTACCAGTTTCCACCTATTACCATTTGTTTCTAACAAAAAAATACATCTATCAACCGCGCCGTGCATTTTGTATATTTAACGGTTTTACGTGAATAAGTTTGATTCGGTTTTGCTTTTAACAGATAGAAGACAAATACGTAATCATGTTCACAAAGAAGAAAAATATTTATTACCATAATTTTTTTAACTATTTACCTATTTTCGAAAGAAAAGTTTGTAGGACTTTTGCATTATCTATAAATATCCCATCCGAACGTAATTTGAGAAAATCAGGCTGTTATAATTTAATATTATAAATTGACTAAAAAACGGGGCGTTAAACGTATAAAACGTAAATATTAATTTGTAAAATTTTTGTAAATTTAGAATGTGTGAAAATCATGAAAGTTTAAATAAGTATTATTATAATTTAATGTGTGTCAAAACCGCATCTTTCCTGGGTTACTTAGAGAGTTGCAGAATAGCATTACGAAATCTTGTTCGACAGGATACAATCCTACTAATCCTACAATACAATCCTACGAACACAATATACGAGTATATATATATATATTTATATAAAAGGCGACGGGGTTTAATCTTACTAATACCTACTATAAACGCGAAAGTTTGTAAGTATGGATGTTTGTTACTCTTTCACGTAAAAACGACTGAATGGAATTTAATGAAACTTCACAAGAATATAGCTTATACAGCAGAATAACACATAGGTTATAATTTATAAAGATAATGCGTAGTCACGGGCACCACTACTACTTAAGCTAGCAATTTGAAATTTGAGAGAGGATTTTAATATATTTTCAATGAAAATGCTTGAAAAAGAGGGGACAAAAACGGTTTACTTAGGGGGCCATATATGATATCATTTTTGTATCAATTTTCTAGATCCCCAATTTTTGATTATCATTTTTTTATAATAAAAATTATAATATTGTCTTCTGTTACCGCGATTGTTTAATCGCGTTTATTAACACCATGATCCTACGTTTCGAGCCCTTTACAGCACTCGTTTTCACAGGGTTAAGATGATGACTGAGAGAATGCGAATTCTCCCCGTCAATCAAAAAAGTTACTTGTGCAAAAATTATAAATTTTGATTTAAAAACGAAAATGTAAAAAGAACATCTTTAAAAAATATCAAATTTACTCGTGTTCTAGGTATAAAACTCATAGTATTAAGGTTTACATTAATTTATTTCGCAAATACCTACTCTAGATAACGTTTTTTAGAATGTAGGTCCTGATCGAGTTATCTACAATATAAGCCTATATGGGCAGGTATTTAAGATTAGGCTGTAAATTGCATCAGTGACATTGAATTAAGAATTCTAGAAGTTGGAACAAATGCGATAATAACCGGATAATCGTTGCCGTCCTGGTGCCAATGATTAGATAAACATTGTTATACACAGGGTTAGGTATTTAAAATACGTAGTTAAACATGCATAAAAATAAAAAAACCGGCCAAGAGCATGTTGGGCCACGCTGTAAATTAGGGGTTTAATATGTATATCCCGTCTAGGTGTAACCTCTATTATAGCAGAAAAGGTTAATAAAACTTAATACCTACAAGAAAAATAAATAGTTACAAAATTAGTGTCGAATTGAAAATAGTATCTTGTATGCTATGGTATGTGTCCTTGTATGAAGATCTGACTCTTGTCTTCCGACACCAAAAGCTGTGTGAAAGCTTATGGGACATCTACTATAAGTTCTACTTGGAAATTCACACAAATATACCTAAACTAATGTCTGTTTCTAAAAGGTTAGTGCCTAGTTATATATCAGGGATGCCTTACTCAATCTAAAGGGTTGGTTCTCGAATGAGACCTACTTTATCATTAATGTCATTATACAGGGACAAAAATGCCTTTTAACTAATTTCATGGGGTAAGTCAACCTCGGGATGAGAGACTTCGCCGATACCAGATCTTGTCCCTGGCAGCATCAAGGAACCAGACATAGGCTCAGTCCATAACTGAATGGACAATTAGATGGACAGCAACTGGCTGGTCACATCCCTAAGCAAATTGATTTTGAATTTGTTTAGAATCCCGTCTCCGGAGATATAAAAAATCCTGGCATCTCTCCCGGAGCACTTCCACCACGTCGACGTATTTCGGAGCCTATAACAAATCAAAATTGTGCTCATAATCGAACGTGTTTCGCGCCACGTCGTTAATAACCCAATATGGATTTACTTACAATTAATTTGCAGATATCCGAAACTGCCACCACAAAATAATTCTCAAAAACCACCACTGTTAGTTGAATTTATATTTAATTTTAACTTTATAAAAGTACTACGTTACAACGCTCAGTGTCCGGTTTCGTAGTTACCCGTCCCTAACCGTATGTCGTTAGGGGCGGGTAACTACGGAACTAGAAGGGGTTGTAGTAGATACCACGACCATAACTACCACAAAGGAGTATCTTTGCAGCACTTACGATCCATATACGCCGTTTTACTCACAGGATAATAAATATAAATATGACATTTTGCAAAAAAAAAATGGCTTAACAGATCATGCACAAAAAAATGTTTGCAACTGTTTGTATGGAGCAAGCGCAATGTGAGCCCGTGCTCCTGTTTCGTCTAAAATATGTCTCGTTAGGACTGAAGGCAAAAGAACAAAATTTTAAGTTTAACAAACTCTTATCCAGTTCCTCGGCTCCTGGTACGAAGTCTCCAGAACGGACAACGCCCAGCAAGTGGGCGAGTGTTCCCGCCTCAGCCTGACCAGCGAGGGCGGCGTCATCTACGAAGCCGTCACCCGGAACTTCTATGAGGAAATCAATGGCACCGTCAGCCAGGAGGCGGAGACAGCTAAACTGTCTCTCAATTTGAACGGATTCTCCGAACGTAAGTGTCATTTGTTTTGGAAACTGTTTGTCTCAACTTGATCAGTGGAGGCGTCATCAGCATAAACTGCAAAGCCGTCAGCCGAAAGTTTTATAAGAATGTCACTGACACCGTTAGCTAGGAGGCGGGGACGGTTAAACAGTCGTTTCACTTAAATAGATTCTCTAAACAAAAACATCGGTACAATTTCTGAGCCCTACACGAGAACAACATTAAATTGTTAAGATTCTTGACTCAAATCGCTAAAACAATCGTTTGTTTCTCTTTAGAAATATAACCCTTGTTCTGTTTTCCAATTTTGCATATAGATTATATTTTCTTGACTCTAACCACATGTCAATTAGTGATATATTTTCTTTGTTTCAGCTATCAATTTCTGGGTCCTTATGACGGATCATAATACGTACGCCCTAACTTATCACTGTGTCAACATCAATGCGAATCAAAGAGCTGGTAAGTAAATTTTGTGTAAAAATACACATGTAAGTACAAAATGTTGTGTCTGTTGGTGTGTTACACACAAAATGTTTACCTTCCATAGAGTTCCAATTTAGATATGATCATCACTCCTAGATACGAAATGTTATTATCAATTTATCATACATTCAAAATAAGTCTGTTCCTCATAGACAATTAGCAAGACTCAAATTAAAAAAAATACGACCGTGGGGTAAAACCCTTGCCTTTCACGTAAACCACTCTGTTGTCGAGAACCCTAACAAAATCGGTTTAGCCGTTTCGGAAATAACATCTTAGCTAATCGCACATACTTACGAGTAGGTTTGTTTCTTCGGGAGGAAATACGAGTAGAATTGGGGTAGGAATAGTTACCTTAATAGTACGGTAGTATGATACGCAAAGATAAACTACACTTTAAAATGGATACATTTTAAACTAGTTAACAGTTTACAATTTTATAATTGAAAAAAATGGAAAAATTCCCCGCATCGAGCGGTATTCGAACCCACGACCTCTCTGAACACCGGTCAGATCGCTTTGAACCCCGCTCGACGCGGGGAATTTTTCCAATTTTCATTCAATTATAAAATTGTAAATTCGTTCGCAGCCTTCTCTGCTTAATACAAAATTAATTTAGTTAACAGTTCTATCTGTCACTTACAGTATACGTCTGGCAACTGGGCCGAGGCCAAACCTTCACCGAGCTATTCCTCGCCCTGATGAACACCAGTCTGAACAATCTCCTTGGCATCACCTTGAACGACTTGCGAGGCACAGACTTCTCCGATGGTGCTTGTTACCAGCTCCCGGTTATTGAAGAGAACCAGCCAATTGTGCTGCCTGGACAGTGTGATGCGAATATACCCGTTGTAGAATCGTTAGATGTTGAAAGAGTGAGTATTTGTAGGATACGCCTTCGTTCACCATAGCAGTTGGATTCCATGAAAGTGAGGTGGAACTTTTTTGCATGATCTCCAAACGGAAGGCGTAATTGATATAGGTTTTTCTAGGCCTAATTAATCTCTTCAACAGTAACTGGGCTGAACAGTCGATTTCTAGACACATTATCGCGTGATAAACACTCGTTTCAAAGATCGATCCTCATCTATATGATTATGACCAAATACTAAAGATTTATGTTTATAATTTCACCCCTCCTAGTTCACTGGACTCTGGCATGAAATATCAAGCTACTACTCTGAGAGTGCACTAGGAACCTGCGCCAGAGCAGAATACACCCTAGCGGGTGGCGTCGTCAACGTGGTGAACAGCCAGGTTGTCAACCAAGGCCTTGAAACTATCACTGGGAACGCGACCGTTATAGATGCAGATGGTGGTGGAAAATTGTCGGTTACATTGGAGGTGGCTCCTGGTGGTGAGTACGGGCTAATTTCAAAATATGTTGACAATAATTTGGTAGAAAAAAAACTTCGCGTGTAAAGGGTTCAAAATACTTAAATTAATGCCAAATGTATGTCCAAGTTGATCGTGATCTCTGCAAATTATCAATAATTGAAAATGGCGATGTTATAGCGCTGTTATCATATCACACTGATGCGGATCCGCACGCCTTTTTGATCGACCAGGACAGCGCTATGCTTGTGTATAGCGATGTTTTGCTCGCACACTGGAGCGAAATGCGGATCCACACCGAATGTACCACTTTTTGGTAATTTTTGACAATATTCAGCAATAGAAGTGGAGTTCAATTTTTTTTTTACTTAAGTCTAAGATAACCAAAAGCTCCAACACACCTATCTAATTGTTAGGAACGAGTAAATCTTCTTCCTAGCGTTTTCCCGGCTTATGCCACGGCTCGAGGAGCCTGGGGTCCGCTTTGGGTTGTTAATCAATTCCAATTAAAAAATTCGGATTGAAAGTCGCACACTCTAACCGCTGAGCCACCAACGCTTGAACGAGGTACGAGTAAGTATGTGAACTTATGTGTTTTTGTTTTTTCAGTGTTTGGCGACCAAGAACTTTGGGTATTAGCAACGGACTACACCGACTATGCGGTCCTGTACAGTTGCATTAATCAACCTAATGATCAGAAACGAGGTTTGTAGCTTTTATATCATGAAGGTAGATATTAACTTAAGCATCCTATCGTAGTGTTTCTTACTTACTTTTACGGTAATATATATCTTTCCCCTTCACTCTTAGAAAACGATGACTGGTTTTTCACCAACACCATATGTTCTACTGACTACTGTCTCTCTCTCTACTTATTCTATTTAACTACATATATTTTTGTGACAACCAATTGTAGCTGAATTGAGATGAGCAGAGCACTAACCGATTCTTTTTATATCTCGAATTAAGTCTTAACAGCCGCCGCTCACCACGCTGTCAAGCGCTAGGGATGGGACCCACGCTAGTGTTGTGACACGTCGCCACATTTCCGGTTAACACTACCTATAAAAACAAAGTAGTATCTTTATAGCTATGTTGATGAATATTTTAATAAATAAAATGTATCGTAATATACATTTTTCAATACAAATGTTTTGTTTTTCTATAGTATACAGTTGGATAACCAGCAGAAGTAGAGTGCAAACCGACGAAGCCAGAACTGCAGTCACAGCAGTAGTTGATTCAATAATGGACCTTAACACCATGTACTACGAGCCCACGGACCAGTCTGACGACGGGTGCTTCTACTACCCCGAACACGTCACCGACCAACCCGTAGTGTTCAGAGGCGGCTGCGATATGAGCATACCGGCTATGGCTAATTTTGACGCAGCAAGAGTAAGTTATGTTATTTAAAAAAAATGAAATATTTATGACCTCGGGCGGGACTCGAATCCGTGACTCTGGGATACACGCCCATCACTCTGCCAACTGAGTAACCGAGACCACACCCGTGACCGCGAATTACTCCACCATATACCTCGTATCTCGTCTCGTATGTGGGTTCGAGTCCCGCCCGAGGTCATGAATTTTACCACTTTTCCGTTCTTTCTAAGAAGTTTGGTGTCGTTCGCAGACGTTTCTGCTTTAAAATAATAAGTTATGTTCTGTCTAATTCCGTTGGCTCTGTGACCTAAAATGAGAGTTATCCACGGGACTGCGCCACTTCTCACGATTTTGCACTAAATTTCAGCATTTTCAATTGTGCGGTGTTGTTGAACCCTCCGTGCGTGAGTTTGACTCGCAGTTATCTAGTTTTTTGTAATAGATTTCATGTATATTCCAAATTAGATTCTAAAATTGAGGGTGACATGTTCCCATCTTTAAAGCCCGTTTTATTTTTCAGTATATGGGACTTTGGCACGAAATCGAATCATATCCCTCCATCTTCCAAACCGGCACTTGCAATAACGCCCACTACACATTGGACGCAGAACTCGGAATCGTCGATGTGTTCAACACACAGGTTATCGATCAAAGATTGGACACCATCCGCGGTATCGCCACTATCGCTGAGAATGCGAATGGAACTGGGAAGCTGGTTGTTTCGTTTCCGATTGAAGGCACTGAGTGTAAGTAAAGGCAACGACGAATTTATTTCAGATGTATTAGTGATAGAACGCAGTACACACTACACGCAGAACTCGGAATCATCGATGTGTTCAACACACATGTTATTGACAAAAGATTGATCACCAACCGAGGGAACGCTATTTACTATGGCTGAGCATGCGAATTTAACAGGGAAGTTGGTTGTAACGTTATTATCAATGAGGATTACCGCGAGTCAATTTTCCTTTAGGGGCGCTAGTGGAACGTGGGTCCTGCGCAAACGTTTCAAACGTCACTTTGACAATTATCTCATACTGACACAGGACCTTGAGTGGCGTCGCCTGGTGAGCGACAATACGGTAGCTCCCATTGAGGTGTAAGTAAAGACAAAACTCAACTTTACACTTGGGCATTATTTTATGTACAATCGCGAACCGAGATTGTTGAGCCACTTAACTATATCTCTAACTTTGCCAGGTAATGCAAATCTTCTTCTTCTTCTTCTGCCTAGCCTTTATCCCATCTACTTGGGGTCGGCTCTCCTAGTATGGCGTCGCCAGGATATTCTATCCTGGGTCGTCTGCGTAGAAATTTGGGCGTTTTTCATGTCGCTGTTTATAAGCCCCATCCATGTTCGTTTGGGTCTGCCACGACCTCTGGGCTGCGTACTCATCTCTAGGACTTGTCTGGTCATGTGGTCTAATGGTCGCCGCATGACATGGCCGTACCATCTGAGTCTGGTTTCCGTGAGTTTTTCTTGGATCGGTCTGACTTTGAAAGTGCCTCGTATGTGGGTATTTTTGACGCGGTCCAGCATTGTCACTCCGCCGGCCCATCTGAGCATCCGCATCTCGGCAACATGTAATTTATTTTCTTGGGTCTTTATTAGTGGCCAGCATTCAGATCCGTACAACATGGCAGAACGCACTGCTGCCTTATAGACTTTTCCCTTAATAGGGATCGGCATTCTTTTGTCACAGAGAACTCCGGATAACTCGCGCCATTTAAGCCACCCTGTGTTGATGCGGTTTGTGACGTCTGCGTCAACGGTTCCGCAGGTAATGCAAATCGGTATGGCAAATGTCAACTGTCATCTATTCCTTGATAGTAAAATATTTTTTTTAGTAGATCCTTTTTAGTAAAAAGTATCACTAGCCAATAAGGCGTGAAGGTCATAAAGATTTATTTAGAAATTAACCTTATCAACAAAGTGGTACTTTTTACTAAAAACAAGCAGATATCACAGAAAAATTAAGACATTACACACCAATAAGAACAACAACAGTTAAATACCAAAATTTAAAATCAAAACTAGCAATAGCACCTTGCGGTATCCATTAAACAAAATGCCTTAAAGCCCTTGAAAACGCATTTTATCAAATTGGCCTCTAAAAGTGTGTTAGTCCAATTAATTACTAACAAATCATAGAGATAATCAGTCTGATATGAACGCGGAATTCAGATAATATATGATATCAATTCCTATACCTATAACATGTAGTAAAGGCACCGATAATGGACGGCGTATGTGTAATGAGACGCTACATTTAAAAAATGTACATTAAGTCGTGTATACTTTTTGGAACCATTTTAACATTGTCATTCAGCTGCTAAAGATTGCCGTTTTTTGTAATTTCTCGGTTGTTGGTTCAAAATGGTGGTAGGATAGGAGAATGGACCGATATCAGCGCATTAAGCTTAAAATTACCGTCACAATACTCACAATTTCTTATTCCTATGTTAAACCAGCATGTGTTTCCTCATTGAGTTTACCATGAATCAAGGTCAACCAGTTGTTAGTGCAGAAATGTTTATATTTAGTGATATTGGACTAGTTTTCACTGGACAATCTCATTATCGGTCCAAAAAGATGCGTTTTCATTTGGCCACTATTTTGAAACCGATGAAGATATCTTACATGAAACACTTTATAAATATAAAATAAGAGTAGGAACTTTAATTAAACCCACTTAACAGTACAATTTTTACAGGTATCAGAGAAATATCAAAAATAATCCGAATTCATGTTCATATATTAATATTTATCTTTTATTGCATTTCATGTGTACAATCTGATCTTATGGCTAAGTAAAGCAAGTAAAGTAAGTAAGTAATTCGCTCTTAAATGTTCCATGATCGGTACAGTTCATTTAAATACCTATACTATTTTAGCCTCTGCCTGCGACTTTGACCGAGGAGAGATCTTAAAATTTGATAAAACCGTTTTTGCCTTCTAGTTTGAATATTTTTTTGTTTTGAGAATGATACAATATTTCATGGAAAGAAAAGAAATAGTGGAATGAATCATAAGCTTGGGTGAGACTTGAACTCGCGAATCTGGGATACACGGCCATAGCTCCACTATCTGAGCCATCAAGAGTCACCCGGTAGCCCCCAATTTCTCCACCATATGTATGTACGCCACACAGATTTGAGGTTCACGTAATATGAATTTAAATATTTCATTATTGTTTCAGTTACCACTTCGACCGACTACTGGGTGTTAGACACCGACTATGACAACTACGCCATCGTATATACTTGCTTTAATAACATTGATGGCGACACCAGAGGAGGTAATCTTTCTACTCAACTGACAGGAGATCAGAATCGATTTGGTGGCATTGTTTTGTTAAATTTTGTTTTGAATAGCTGCCTATTAAAAATTACAAATAAAAGAAAGTAGAAAAAATCACTACAGGCCAAATTTAATTAAATTTCATATATATAACATAACATACAATTGTAATTTAATTTTTTTATTATTTGTAATGAATGTTTTGATTCATGTTTATTTGGTCATGATCGGGTAGCCCAGTGGTTAGGGCGTCTGCGGCGGGGGCGGTGGTTCGATTCCAGCGCTGCTCAACGGGGGCCTTGGTCACTTTTTATGTAGTATATGACATCTCTTTCAATGTATAATTCACATATACGAGTATAAATTGATGTTTAGTTCAAAGTTATGCGAGTAAGAAGTCGCATTTTCAGCATATCAATTTCCTATTTCTTTATTACACCAGTTTGGAGTTGGAAGCTCAGCAGAACCAAGCAACTATCAGCCGAGCAGAACGCAGCAATCAATACAGTTATTGCACCAATACCTGTTCTGGATGCTCGTTACTATCAGACGAGAAACCAAAGCGCCGATGGTTGCTTCTACTACCCCGTTCCTGAGACTGGAGTTCCTGTGGTGTTCCCAGGGCAATGTGATGATGAGATCGCCGCTGTTCCTAACTTTAATTTGACCCAAGTACGTTCCCTTTTTATAACCATCGCGGCAAATAGGGGTATGTCGCCCGCGTACCACCTGCAGGCGCACAGTTGAGAAGACTGCATCAACTGGCCTTGGCTGGACGGAGCTGGAGGAAGCAGCACAGGGCCGTGAGCAGTGGAGATCCTCTCTATGAGCCCTATGTCTGATGAAGGATAATAGGATGTCATCATCATCATCATCGTCGCTGTTATTATACATTATAACTAACATACGGGATATTCGCGGTTTTTATTATTTTGACCACACGAAATTTTGGTAATCTCCTTAACGTGGAATAATTAAAAGCTAAGCACATATTCTGTGTGAGTGAATGCAAAGATAGGTCTCTCTCATAAGTTACCTCGACAAAATACACTCACAGAGAGTGTGTCGAGGTAACTTTCGAGTTAGTGATGAAAACAAAAGAATGAGAAAGAGGACATATTTATCAGGGTACCGTGTTAAAACCGCGTGTATATTAGGTAGCTACGGATAGAGTTGCAAACAATTTCATGAGATGATGTGTCATTCTTACTTATGTACGGTAACACCATCCGGGCAGCGCACTCGTGACTCTCATTAGTCATTATATTCTTTGACATCCATTTCATATACTTAGGCAGTTATTGTCGCGATTGTTTCATATTAATGTTTCCCTTTACCGCCATCTATAGCCAAGTATGTAAGTAGTGAGCATGTTTACGAAACTGGAGGACCTGGGTTCGAAACCCGGTAAAACATTTATTTGCAAATTTATAACGGATATTTCGGAGAGTTATAAATGTTCATTTATATAAGTAGGGCGTTACAACGATTAGTAACCTGGGTATGCTTAGTTTGAGGTTAGGTCAATCTTTATGTAAGTAGAAGTTGTTCCCAATTATGATTCTGATGTGTTTATGTTATTTAGTTCCAAGGAGTGTGGCATGAAATCGAAAGTTACCCGAAAATGGAACAAACTGGAGAATGTATCAACCATGACTTTACGCAAGGCATAGGCAACAGTTTGAATCTCCAATCTTCGCAAATTGTTGACCAGTTCCTGACAGTTTCTACGGGGACTGTCGCTTTTACTTCTACCGATGGAAGTGCCAGATTAGTAATAACTATTGTCTCAGGGGGTCAAGGTATGTAATGTATTTAATTAGTCTCTCTCTCTTCCTTTTCTCTCTCTATTTTTTATCTCTTTTTAATTTTCACAGCCAGGTGCAATCCTGTCGGTCAATATTGAATTATATTTTTTCTTTACAGTTATCCAAATTCCTTATTGGATCGTTGACACTGATTACACCGGTCATGCTTTGGTGTACGCATGCGTTAACCTCAGTAGCGATTACAGAGGAAGTAAGTATTACTATTTTTTTTATTTTTTTTTATTCAATAAAACAATTGACAAAAACTTAAAAATAAATACAACGTCCCACAAAACTGTTTACACAGTTGGACTGTGGGATCCACTAATCTTACTGTCTACTCCTGGGGCTTTACCATGGCGTCTTAACGCGATTCAGTTTAGGTTCTTGACTGTGCTCAGGCGCCTTAGCCCCTGTACATATGCCTCTTCATTTTGGATATAATAACATTAATAACCAATCACGTTCTTCTCTTCCAGTATGGAGCTGGAAGCTCAGCAGAACCAAGCAACTTTCCCAAGACGCTAGCACGGCTATCGACGCAGCTATATCCAACATCAATGTACTCAGCAACGAGTACTACGACCCTGTTGCTCAGTCAGACCCAGCCTGCTTCTTTTTGCCGGACTTGGAGGCCGGAGAGCCTGTAGTAATCATCGGACAATGCCAGTCTGATATATCAGTTGTACAAAACTTCGACGTTGAGAGGGTAAGACTTACGTTGAGTTGCATTCAATCTCAATGTATTTAGCATGGAGCACCAGACCGTTGACGTAGGCTGCCCTATGCCTGACTTTGAATCTGGAGAGACTGGTGATAGTCGGGTACTACCAGTCTAATATTTCTTTAGTACAGAATTTCAACGTTGAGAGGGTATGATTTAAACTTTCGTAAGTCATACTGACATTAAAGTGCAACGGGTAACACTCACGTATTTTTATCACAATAGACGTGGCATATTTCGACTGCATCGGGCAGTCATCGTCGGACAAAGTGATGTTGTCACCTTCGCGGCTCGGGCATCACTCACATACCAATAACAACAACAACATGTCACGCCTATTGTGATAAAAACACGTGAGTGTTAACCGTTGCAATTTAATGTTGAGAGGGTAATTATAGAAATCAATATAGTCGGCAACGACTTTTTCCATGTTTGTTCAAGTAAAACGTTTTCAAGTTGAATCTGTTGATATTCAACAATTATCAGCAAAAGTGGTGTTTTACTCTAAAGTTTATTCAAAAGATCTAATAAAATACTATTATTGAGCAAGTACCTATTAATCCACATATCTTTATGCTGAGGATTCAAATTCCTTACTTACAGGAAACCTTAGTACCAAGTAATTTTGGTGAAATAAATCAAATTATTTAAATAAATAGTTTGACTTGTTATCAAAGTAGTAACAGTACTATATATGAATTATAAATTTAAAATATGTAGATGTCATATACTAAAAACAGCCTTGGTTTTTTCTTTAGTATATAACATCTATTTTCAATTTTTAAACCTCAGCAATTCAATGGATAGTTTTTTTTTTAAATTAAGACTAAAATGAAACAATAAGTAAAATTTTATTTTATTAGTTCTCAGGCCCCTGGCGCCTTATAGAGAGCTACCCGACCGATTCCCAAGACGGAACATGCAACGACAAAACGTTCACCGTAGCCAATGGAACCCTGACGGTGGACAATACTCAGGTCATCAACGAACGTCTGAACGCCAGCCAAGGGTCCGCTGATCTAGTGTTGATGGGCAATGAGGGGAAAATCCTGGTCGACTATCCTGGGGGTAAGATTACAAATTCATTTTAAGCTTAAGTATTTATGTCTGAAGTAAATAATAAATCCTAAATATTATTTTAGCTGACCCGGTGGAATATTGGGTTCTGGATACAGACTACGACTCGTTTGCGATAATGTACGCGTGTGTCAACTTAGACAGCGAGTGGAGACGAGGTATGGACTAATTTACTTATCAAGTTATCATATACGTACTATATGCCGGTTGGCGTACTATATCACGCACTATTAGTTAAATTACGTCACTAGCTAAAGTATCACCATTGAAAGTGAATTGTTTAAAATGAAATGAATGTTTTTTGTTTAGGTATTTATTAATTAGTTAATCTCCTACCGCCCAATAAAAAGGCATTCTCCACTTCAATGAAAGTAAACTCTGTTCCATTGGAATAGAATTGCATTTCTGTTGTTTCATAACAATTAAAATAGTCAATATTATAATTGAAATAAAAACGGAAAATTCCCCCGCCTCGAGCAAGATTCGAACCTGCGACCTCTCTTTTAAATGTCTGTAGATGTCGCTACGCGTCTCCAGAACGCGTAAATGAATAAAAGAATTAGTGGAAGCATTCGCCCGCTTCCGTTCCCACACGTACTCGTATGTCTCTGCTTAATACAAAATTAATTGAAATCGTATTATATTTACTAAGAGAGAAAAAAAATTCAAAATTCATTGGTACTTTTTATTTGTTGTTCCATGGAACCGGTGGCGGAAGGTTATTCTGACCTCGTAATAGTATACTGAACTCGGGTCTTCATTATCAGATAATCCTGATGCGATGATGGCAAATTTTCGTGAGAATAGATCCGAAAAACTTTTTTTTCACTTCTCTTGCTCGAAAAGTTTGCCTTTAAGTCGTGGTTAGTCGACACAAAATCATTTTTCATGCACTAGGGCATAAAGTAACATCGCAGGTGGAGCGCGCTCGCCTTCTGAGGAGAAAAATATCAAATTTACCTGTTTTAGAAAAAAAGTCCTCAAAAAAAAATCTCCTCTCACAAAAATGTTCATTTGCATTTAGAATAGAATAGAATAAAATAGAATAGAAAATTATTTATTGTCACAAACACAAGAATACAAAAAAAGGAAAGAAAAACAAGCACACATTCTTCTTAAATATTAAACACTAAACAACACAACTATGTGACAAAAGGACTGCACTCAGCGTTAGCTGTGGCAGCAACCTCAGCGCTGCATTTGGTATTTTATAAGTCACTCAACCGAGTTTCAAGTAGGGAATGCAATCAGTTAACCATTGCATTGAATTTACATTACAAAATTTCAGTATGGAGTTGGAAAATGAGTCGCACTACGGAACTGACGGCGGAAGCCGTAGCCACCATCGACCGGGTTATCGAAAGCATCGACGTTTTGAACAACCGCTTTTTCGAAGTGGTCGACAATTCCGCCGCTGGTTGCTTCTACTACCCTGACCCTGATGGCAGTCCGGTCGAGTTCAGGGGCCAGTGTGACGAGAGTATCGCGGTTGTTGAAAATTTCGATGTTAATAGGGTAAGTAAGCAACGAGAGCGTTGAGAGAAGTTTGTTGAAAAATGTCATATTCTTAAAGTTCCACAGTTCTTCAGATAACTTGGCGAATTTCTCCACCGTATCCCTCGTATCGTATACGCCTTAGGGGGGATATAGTGTAGAAAGTCGGTGCTACCGGGTGTGCCCCGGGAGCTCAGTAGGTAAAGCGATGGGCATGTACCTATCCCAGAGTCGCAAATCGAGTCTTACCCGAGGCTATGATTTCTTCCACTTTTCCTTTCTTTCTTAGAAATTTGGTAGCATTACTGGTTAAAAATAAAAAAGTTTTTGTTTATTCCACAACGAAATGTACTAATTTAACCCACGTTTTTAGTACATGGGTCTCTGGTACGACATCGAGAGCTACCCTCAAGTGTTCCAAGATGGAACCTGCGCAACTGCCACCTACACTCTGAACGCGAACGGCGTTGAGGTGTACAACACACAAGTCATCAATGAAACGTTGGACGACATCTATGGAAGCGCTGTGCTTGACAACGAGGACGGGTTAGCTAAGCTGCTTGTGACATTCCCTATCGCTGGAACAGACTGTAAGTAATTCATACCATACACGAACTATCTTCGCGCCTTAAGTAAACGTTTACCATCAAACATATCGATTTATTCATTACCTATACATATATATATAACCAACTTCAGACTGAGCATAGATACTGTGGCGTCTTCATATTCAAGTGCCGGAGGCGAGACTCGCTTTGCCAGAGTGTGATTGCGGACCCCCAAAGCAGACTATCTACGATATAAATACAGCCCTAAGATAAAGTTTAATGGCAACCATGAAGACTAGGGGGCCTTACCATGACGTCTTAACGCGATTCAGTTTAGGATCTAAACTGAGTCGCTACCATACAACGGCCTTCTAGCCTAGTTGGTAGTGACCCTGCCTACGAAGCAGGAGGTCCCGGGTTCGAATCCTGGTCAGGGCATTTATTTGTGTGTTTATCACGAATATTTGTTCCGGAGTTATGGATGTTTTCTATGTATTTAAGTATTTATATGTATCGTCGTCTAGTACCCACAATACAAGCCTTATTGAACTTACCGTGGGACTAGGTCGATTTGTGTAAGATTGTCCCAAAAATATTTATTTATGTTTATACAGCTGAGGTAAGGCCCCTGAGCTCAGTACTCGTAGGTTCAGTTTAGGCTCAGTTGTAAGGAAGCGACTCGGTTTAGTTCGTCAACTGAATCGCGTTAAGACTTTTTGGTAAGGTATTTGATTGCGCCTACTGAAGACCCAGCTCTATGGGACAAGACATTAGATTTTCTTCCTTTAATTCTTTAACTATTGTAAATTATACGACTCCAATTTTTGAAGCCGCCAGCAAAATTTCCTATTCATTTATTGGCAGATCTGGCGGATATTCAAATTCAACTGATATGCCTGAACGTATATAGCCAGCAATTAATTTAAATAAATCAGTGCCGTGTTTTAACGATACAAAACATACAACATAGGTCGATTTGTTTAAGATTATCCCATGCTGTCATGTATCAATAATATCAAATCTGATACAATTAAAGTAATTTTTATTTGTCTTTTGCAGTTACCGTTGCCTCTCCATATTGGGTGCTTGATACGGATTATGACAATTACTCCCTTGTTTACGCCTGTACCAACCTTGGTGAAGACTCTCGTAGAGGTAAATACTCATAATGATACTTTTTAATAGTATCGTAATACAGAAAAACACAAGATTTGTTTACCAAAATAGCATTTGTTGTTTAGTATCGAGTTGGAAACTAAGCAGACGCAAGACCCTGTCAACGGCTTCAGAAACTGCCATAAACGCAGGAATAAACAGAGTCCAAGTCCTCAGCCAAGAGTACTTCGTGAACAGAGACCACACTGATGACGGGTGTTTCTACTACCCAGTAGCAGAGGCAGGCAGACCTGTGGTATTCCCGGGGCAGTGCGATGACAGCATCCAGGCTGAGAGGGACTTTGATTTGGGACGAGTGAGTAAAGTTGTAGGATGTACATCCTTTTTTCGAGCACTTGAGATAGTTAGCGGTGCTGTGACGACTACTCTTATCTTCGGCCGCCCCTTTTCGGAAAAGATTATTTATTATTTATTTATTTATTATAAGGAGTACCAACAGCTTACAGAAAACATAGTAGTAATAGGAATAAATGACATAAAGCCAATTACAGGTCCTCACAAATAGTAGCATAATAACAGTTAGCGGTTAACACTTATGTACCTACATGCAACATCGTGATCCCAAAATACATGTGGTTACAATGAATACAGTAAACAAAAATTAACTAAGACTTAAAATATGAGAAACAGAAACAACCATAACCATAACCATTATTTCCATATCTCGCTCTCTCTTAAAAGATTCCTCACATAGAACCACTTGCAATACCTATTCGGGGTTAGCTACACCGTTGTAGCTCCGGATGAGCCGGGACGGGGCGGGACGTGACCGAAGTTACAATTTATGTGGAAAATGTCACGTGATCACCGAGCTTTTCGAGCCGATCACGTGACGCTGTCTATAGAAATTGACACATGGGTTACGGCCCGGTCTAGCGGTTTAATAATAAGTAAGTAGGTACACAGGATAGATAGGTACCAAAGTTATTTATCAAGCTTTTTTTATTCCCTGCTTTCAATTAAAATTATCTTAATTGTTGTCTAATGATATTTTAAAACAGTTCTCAGGACTATGGTACGAGACCGCCGCGTACCCGAAAGTAGAACAGGAGGGCCAGTGCGTCAACTACGAGTTCTCGACTGCGACCGCCGATTCTTTCAGCCTGTACACCAGTCAGGTCATTGGTCTGCTGCTGGACGAAACCAACGCGACTGTAGTAAGGACGTCTACTGACAACAGCGCTCGGTTCACTATTACTATTGTCTCGGGTGGTACCAGTGAGTATATCTATTTGGTTGTCTTTGGTGCTTGTTTCCATTTAGATTCCAAATAAAGAGACTATAAGAGTCAAAATAATTTGATGTTACTAAATGATAATTTGGAAGCTTTGTAGTTTTTAACACTACATACCTATAATGTTTATTTTTTCTACAATCGACTACAATATTTTACTTCCGTCACCAGCTTTAGTTTAAAATCTTGTGAATATTCCTATTTTCTGCACCTTAATTAACCTTATTATTTTTTCAGACATTACTATCCCATACTGGATCATACACACGGACTACGATAACCATGCGTTGGCATACAGCTGTGTTAACATCGATGAAAACTACAGAGGAGGTAATATATACTTAGTCTTACTGTTTTTTACCATTTAACCTCGTGATAAAGGGCTGCTTATGGTCATTGTGTTACCAACGCGATTAATCGATAATTAATAATGGATAATAACAGAAGGCGGTAACAGAACACAATCTTACTTATTCACTTTTTCTCTTTATTCAAAATGTATAGTATACTGTGGTTTTAATGCAAAACTAGTGAAATTGGGGACTAAGGAAGCGGAACATGTTTCTCAGCAACAGGTTTACTCCTGGGACAATTTACACAATAAATGTTTTGTATTTTGTATATGATATTCTATTTTTTCTATTTTTTTATTTTCCTTAGTTTGGAGCTGGAAGCTAAGCCGCAGTCGTCAGATGTCTGAAATCTCCGAAACCGCCATCACTGAAGCTATGTCCGCAATCAACGTGCTGAACAACCAATACTTTGAGACCACCAGCCAGTCGGACGAGTCTTGCTTCTATCTACCCGTCCTGAGTCCCGAAGACCCTGTCGTGTTCCGTGGACAATGTGACCAGAGCATCTCTGTGGTTTCCAACTTTGATCCCACCCGCGTGAGTTTTGCACCAATAGTTTAGATCATTCGCCAGTAAACCGACTTTTGCTTCTTCCTGCCAGTCCTGGGGAAGACCCTGTCGTGTTTCGCGGCCAATGTAAAACAGACCATTTTTGTGGTTTCCGACTTTGACTTTACATACACGAGTAACTTATGCACCAATATTTAAGATAGCTATTCTAGACAGCAGCTACTCGGTCGAGTTTTGCATATGTTAACACGTTCACTGTCCCAATTTGACACTAGAATCTTACGGTTTTGTAAAAGAGGCGAGCCGTGCCCCACACATGGGATACGGACAGTGAACGTGTTAAGTAGAAATGTGAGGGTCCAGGTGACCCTAGACAATTCAACCGCGATATTCAGAATGTTGTATCGGTTCGATACACATCGGTTAAATACTTAAGTAAGGTAGCAGTTATAAAATTTAATAAACAGAATCTTAAGAACTTATTTTTATTTCCAGTATCAAGGCCGATGGCGCCTAATCCAGAGCTACTACTCCGACTTCCAAACGGGCACCTGCAACGACGCCACATACACATTGCAACAAGACCTGTCCGTGCTGGTTTTTAATACGCAGGTCATTGCTGAGCGGCTGGATACTATTACTGGGTCAGCTGTACTTGCCACCACTGATGGAAGTGGAAAGCTTCTGGTTACATTCCCTGGAGGTAAACGAGTGAGATATTTAAAGCTACCACTCGAACTTTCAAACCTGTAGGTACATGCAACGATGCAAGATGGCACATATACATTGCAACAAGACCTGTCCGTGCTGGTTGTGAACTCGCAAGTCATGGCTGAGCGGCTGGATTCTGTTACTTTTTCAGCTGTAATTAATTGCTGCACCATGTCATTGAACAATGTGTTAAGTTATTTTTAGTTATAATTAAATAAGCATGACATATTAGTCACAACTAGCCTACCGTCGTGATTTTGTTAACATGGAAGTTGTTAATACTTCATACTTCTCACAAAGTTTCTCTTTCAATTACAAAATAACCTTTCTTAGTGAAGCTTTGAGACATTTGAAGATCGACGTTCTAAAACTTCAAAGTTCTGCCGTTGAAGAGTCAAATACTTTTTTGTTTGTTAACAGCTGAAGAACCAACGGAATACTGGATATTGGATACCGATTATGACTCTTACGCATTGGTTTATTCTTGTGAGAATATCAACAGCGACCAGAGAAGAGGTAATTAGAAACATTACAATTCACCTTATAATTTTCTTACGCAATGACTATAGGCTAAATTCAGGAAGCCTCATTGAATTTTGGTTGTGATTTGATGATGACATCCACGAAAAACAGCAGGAACTCCTTATTTCGAAAAACACAAAGTCACTTAAATAATATCTGAAGTAATTCCAGAATTTACTCGAAATCCACACATTTTCCCATTGAAGACAGTTTTTTGTAAACAAATAATATTTTTTATTCTTAAATACGCAACAGTAGGTACAGAAAATGTTTACTTTTTTATTTCAGTATGGAGCTGGAAGATGAGTCGGAATGCAACCTTCTCAACCGAAGCCGACACAAACATAGACCGCATAGTGAACAGCATCAACGTACTCGACCAGCAATACTACCAGTCCATCGACCAGTCTGACGCTGCATGCTTCTACTTCCCTGTGCCTGATGGCAATCCTGTGTCCTTCCGTGGACAGTGTGACGAAAGCGTCAGCGTCGTCACCAACTTTGATGTCGAAAGGGTAATTCCGCCAGATTCATAAACATTTTCCTAGCGCCTACGTGGCTCTTGCCTAGGCTAAGGCACACCAGGTACGCTGGGATTCCTTAGAAGACTATAAACTAAACGAGAAAAATTGCTGTTGAATGTTTTATTAACATTCAACAGCAATAAGGTCCATAACCAGATAGATTTTTGAAGCTCGCTGATGAGAAAATGGTAAAACATCTGATAGAAAGTGGCGCATTTTTCAAAAACTAACTAATATTGAAAAAGTTTTTCATTTATTCCATTTAAATTGAAAAATGATCCTTCAATATTTCTATTAAAACAAGTATTAATGTTATTGTTACTATAAAAACTCATGGAAAAAAGTTGAGCTAAATCGGCCGAATCTATATATTATTCTATTCAGGATTAGTTTTACAGTACTAAATGTGTACTATAAACAAGTTTTGAAAACTTCTTTGAACTTTTAGTATATGGGTCTCTGGTACGACATCGAGAGCTACCCTCAACTCTTCCAAGATGGCACCTGTTCCACGGCCACCTACACCCTGAACGCAGACGGTGTGGAGGTGTATAACACCCAGGTCATTAACGAGACCTTGGACTTCATCTATGGAAGCGCTGTCCCTGACAATGATGAGGGCCTAGCCAAGCTGATTGTGTCATTCCCTATCGCTGGAACAGACTGTAAGTAATTCATATCGTACGCCAACTTTCTTCCCGCCTTAGGATAAACGTTTACCATCAAACATATCGATTTATTAATTATACATATATATATATATATATATATAACGAACTTCAGACTGAGCATAGATACTGTGCCGACGTCATATTCAAGTGCCGGTGGCGAGACTCGCTTCGCCAGAGTGTGATTGTGGACCCCCAAAGCAGACTATCTACGATATAAATACAGCCCTAAGATAAAGTTTAATGGCAACCATGACGACCAGGGGGCCTTACCATGACGTCTATATAATTTTGTTCAAACACAATCTTATTCAAAATTTATGGCATTTTCCATTTAACTAAGAATTGACTGGTAGAGAAGAGAATGCCTAATATGCATTAAGCCCGGTTGGAACTTTCGTCACGTGCAACAAAGCTCAAATAAAGAAATTAATATGAGCTGATCTGGACAAGTTTCCAGAAGTCACATCGATAAAATGAAAACAGGCGTCGGCAAGGATTAAACCAGAATTTTTATTATTTTAGCTTGTAAGGGGATATATTATCTAAATATATTCATCGCGCTTTTTTTTTCAGTGGTAACAAATACTCCTTACTGGGTCCTGACCACTGATTATGATAACTACGCCCTAGTATATACATGCGTCAACGATGGCCCAGACAACCGACGAGGTAAAATTACAAATTTAAATAATAAATAAATTTGTTATCATACTACCAGAGAGGCCTGTTTTGCAAAGCACCCTGAATTTTCTCTCTTAGTTTTTACCATGCCATATTGTTTTCATACGTTTCCTGCTAACCAACCATTTGAACGATTTTAAAAACCTTGAAAAATTAACTGTACAAACATGTACACATCGCTCATGACCCATGTTGTTTAACAGTATCAAGCTGGAAACTCAGCAGACAGAAAACTCTAAGCCCGGCTTCGGAAACCGCCATAAATTCTACCATCAGCAACGTCCAAGTTCTCACTGAAGAATACTACACCCTCCGTGACCACACTGACGAAGGCTGCTTCTACTTCCCCGAAGTGACAGGCCAGCCTGTGCAGTTCCCAGGACAGTGTGATGATAGTATCCAAGCTGTGCCGAACTTTGACTTTGATAGGGTGATTTTTTTTATATTTATCTATCAGTATCTAGCTGGAAGTTTAGGCAGAAAACCCAAAGCCCAGCTTTGGTAACCGCCATCAATGCTGCAACCAGCAACGTGCAAGTTCTCGCCGACGAATACTACAACCACCGCGATCACACCGATAAAGGCTGCTTCTACTTCCCCTAAGTCCAGCCTCTGATATTCCGAGGACAGTGTGATAATAGTATCCAAGCTGTGCCCAACTTTGACTTGAATAGGGTAGTTATCTATCTGTCAGTAAATAGCGGGAAGCTCAGCAGGTAGAAAAGTTTCAGACCAGCTTCCAACACCGCCATCAATGCCTCAATCAGCAACGTCCAAGTCCTTGCCGATGAGTTACCTACTCCTCCTACCGCGACCACGCAGAAAGTGTGATGTGATGATAGTATATAAGCTGTGCAACTTTGACTTGAATCCGGTGAATTTTGAATTTTTTGTTCAACGTCGCCATCTTTTACAGTTCACCGGCCTCTGGCACGAAACAGCCGCCTACCCCAAGGACCAGCAAGAAGGCCAATGTGTCAACTACGACTTCGAAGCCACATCCGCCAACACGCTCGGCTTGTACACCACCCAAGTTATAGACCTGCTTCTGGATGAGACAAACGCGACTGTGGTGCAGACGGCCTCGGATAATAGTGCTCGGTTCACGATCACTATCAATACTGGAGAATCTAGTAAGTATTTTTATACACAAACATCTATTCGCAAAAGCGGCCAGGTCACCATACTCAAACGTTAGCTAACTTTGTACATGCAAATGGGTATGGTATGACTGGGTAGTTTGTAGAAAAAAATAGGATGATTAGCTTAATATGACCACTTTTAGACCTTTGGGTGACATCTCAACCCGTGCAATAATTGTTTCTGTAGATAGATGCAAGTCGTTGATATCGTTGACAGTAATCCTACTTTTAAATCAATGAGGAAAATGGTGACTTATGAAACGATTATTAAATGTTTGCATTTTTTTAATATAATTAGCCAGTAATTTCATCTTTGTTTGAACGACTGCGTCTATGTCATGCGCATGACGCATGAGTTGCCGTGCGTGACAAGACAACAAAGAAACAGAACAGGTAATGTTCATCTAGCTCTAAATATTACTAGCATAGAAAAGTGTTCATCTGCTGATCTCAAAAACATTACTTATCCACAAATAACAATGGATTTATTTTCAGTCATCGAAATTCCTTACTGGATTGTGGCAACGGACTACGACAACTATGCTGTAGCTTACAGCTGCAGGAACTTCGATAGTAACTATAGAGAAGGTAAATAATACTTCTATTTACTCCAAAGACAATACCTACACTTTTTCTAAGATAAGGTAACCGACAAGCATCGAGGGCACAGGCGAGGGACAGAAAACTATGGAGAAGTCTGATTTTTATAAGAGTGATATCACATCACAATTCTCAGCATTGAAGGAACAAGTAGGGATAATGATGATGACACTTTTTTAATCGCTGACTTTATTGTTTTAATTTACTTCAATTTTAAAATTGATTTTTTTATTGCCTACATTTGAAATTATATCGAAACACTTCGGATTTTTTATAATTTTAACATACTCTTAATAAACGAAATAATATTCCGCAGTAAATGAAAAAAATGCTCTTATATTCTAGCTTAAGATAGATACACTATGAATTTCTTATCTCTGACTATGCACGAATCAGAACATATTGAATGATTGAATTTTGTTTTTCAGTATGGAGCTGGAAACTAAGCCGCACCAAGCAAATGTCGGAAGCATCGGAAGCCGCCATTGCCGACGCCATATCTGGCATCCAGGTTCTGGACGAGCGTTACTATGAGACGACCAGCCAGAGTGACGACTCCTGCTTCTACCTGCCTGTGCTAGCCCCAGAGGACCCTGTTGTGTTCGTTGGGCAGTGCGACCCCAATATTGAAGTTGTTCGAAACTTTGATCCGACAAGGGTAAGGTTTTGATATAGTTCGAAATTCAAATGTCATAGTCATAAGCATCAGAAGCCGTCATGCCCGCCATATCTGGTATCCAAGCCCTGCTACGAGAAGACCAGCCAGTGTGACGAGTCCTGCTTCTACCTGTGCGACCCTAATATTGAAGTTGTTCGGAACTTTCTACCGACGTTAAAATAAAATCTACTTACCTTAATTTGTTTTTGATATAACCCTAAATTCAAGATTTAAAACAATGAACAATATGAGAACAGTGCAACCAGTGATTTAAAATCTAAGAACCCAGCGCGAGTAAGCGATGAGCCTCGCCCAAGAAACGAACAAAAGATAATCGCTTCCGTTTAAATAAAAGAGATGGATATTTTAACTATAAAACTCTCGTGAGACTCGAACATATTAAATAATATTTAAAACGGGTCACTCACGTAATTTAGTCGATTTTCGCTCGACATGTTTCGTTCTTTACGAAGACCGTCATCGTCGTCATCGAGCGAAAATCGACTAAATTACGTGAGTGACCCGTTTTAAATATTATTTAAAAGAGATGGATATATTTATAGTTCATCGCTGGCCGTTCACACTGCCGGCGAGTACTTTTCCTTAAGTAGAGAATCACTCGCCCGCGTAGAAAACACGCTACTCGCTGACCGCCGATCGCCGATGGGTGGGACACACGTGGGACAAGTGCCTAACACAGTTACCACCACCGTATAACAGCTTATATAAAATATCAATAAAGCCACTTGCTTACTTCATAACCTCTGATTTCCGTGATAGTCACAAAACCACACATCACAACTCATGATAGGTACTGCTCCGGGACATATTCACTGCGTAATCACAAAAACATTATCACCTTACTTCTACATTCTGATCACTTAAATTTCTCTGGAAAACATTCGCACGGTAATAAGCGACACGCTTCGCGAGATTTTTGTCTGAAACTGACATGGATAAGAAGAAAAGATATTAGGATAAAATTCGGAGCAACAGAAAAACCTAAAAAGTCGAAATTATCGATCATTCGTCAGACGTCTGCGAGCATATACCAGAGTTATACTAAATGACATAGAGTAACATACATAGACTGCTTAACACATTCACCGCTAAGGATTTCTCGTAGCGCTACGCCGTAGCCGATAACAAGCATTTCCCGCTTTGTAGCGAAAATGGCGCGTAGCGCGTAGCGCGACAACGTGTCATCATTAGCAGTGACTGGGTTAGAAGTGAAACCTGTTACAAGCTACCCTATACCTTATTTTGCTTATTACAGTACGAAGGCCGCTGGCGCCTCATCGAGAGCTACGCCTCAGAATTCCAAGACGGCACTTGCAACGACGCCACGTACACCATCCAGAGCGATGGCTCCGTCTTGGTGTACAACACTCAAGTCATCGACGAGGCACTGGATCACATCACTGGGTCAGCGGTACTGGCTACTGCTGATGGGAGTGGGAAGCTTCTTGTGACCTTCCCTGGAGGTAAAGTTAATAATAGGGCCTAAGCAAAGAGGGACATATTTAGTAATGCAATATTATATCTAACTCTAAAATGAATTAAGAGAACCTTCCTTTAGAACATGTTAACAAATGTTGTTTTATTTACAGCGCCTGAACCCGCGGAATACTGGATTTTGGATACTGACTATGACTCATACGCTTTGGTCTACAGTTGCGTAAATCTAAACAGCGTTCAAAGACGAGGTAGCGAATTTGGAAGAGCCTTATAATTTATTTACATTACTTATTATCTAAGAAAATTTGAAGACGTTATTTAAGTTGATAGGATGATCTAGATTTCTTTAGGATGACGGCACCAATTATGAACACTTTAAGCTGACAGGCACCAGTGACGGACACTTCATTCTTAATTCAAATACCATATGGTTATCAATTGATTGACATAACATAAATGCATGAACCTTATTTCCTCATAATAATAGTGAATGTACGTTACTGGTGGAATGTAAATTAGTGACCCCTTGTCCATTACTGGTGCCGCCACTAGATCATTCCAGCAATTTGCCTTACTTTAATGCCTATAAATAAATAAATATTATGAGACAATCTTACACAAATCGACCTAGTCCCATGGTAAGCTCAATAAGGCTTGTGTTGTGGGCACTAGACAACGACATATATAATATATAGATACATATTATAAATACTTAAATACATAGAAAACATCCATAACTCAGGAACAAATATTCGTGATAAACACACAAATAAATGCCCTGACCAGAATTCGAACCCGGAACCTCCTGCTTCATAGGCATACTAACTATGATTCTTACCGACGATTATTGCAGTATGGAGTTGGAAACTCAGCCGTACCACCAGCCTATCCGAAACCGACATCACCAATATTAACCGAGTCATCGACTCTGTCAACGTACTCGACGATCGCTACTACTCTATGATGAACCACTCAGCCGCTGCTTGCTTCTACTTCCCCGTGCCTGATGGCAACCCAGTGACGTTCCGTGGCCAGTGCGATGATAGCATCAGCGTTGTTGAGAACTTTGACATTGAAAGGGTAAATATTTTTGAAACCTAAGCTATAATCTTTCATCATCGGCTGATTTCTTCCTAACCGTTGACTTTGACATCGCTACCACTCTTTGATGGACCACTAAGCCGATAGTTGATATATGCTATAATGCTTAATTAATGGTTTATAATGGTGTTAATTAATGGTTAACTCAATGAGGCATCACTTGATAAAGCATTAAGAAGAAAGAAGAAGACAGTATCATGTCCTCACGAACTCGAATATTCCACAGTATATGGGCCTCTGGTACGACATCGAGAGCTACCCTCAAGCTTTCCAAGACGGCACTTGCGCTACGGCCACCTATACCCTCACAGACGATGGCGTGCTAGTCTACAATACGCAAGTCGTTGGACAACTGCTGGACAACGTGAATGCTACCGCTGTGCCCGCGGCCGACGACGGACTTGCGAAGCTTATCGTCACATTCCCAGTGTTTGGGACAGATTGTAAGTTGCACTACGGCCACGTACACTCTCACAGACGACAGTGTGTTAGTCTACACCACGCAAGTCGTTCGAGCACTGCTGCACAACGTCAAAACTACCGCTATGTCCGCGACTGAAGACGGGCTGGCAAAGTTGTTCGTCACTTCCCTGTGTTTGGGTTTTATAGTAAGTTGTGCTACGGCCTCTTACATTCTCTCAGACGACAACGTGTGCGTCTACAACACGCAAGTCGTCCAACAAGTGCAAGATAACGTGAATGCTACCGCTGTACCCGCGAATTGCGATGGACTTGCTAAGCGTATCGTCACCGTTCCTGTGTTTGGAACTGGTTGTAAGAAGGTACACTGGTTCATGAGTTTAATGACATGGTAAGTAGGCATACGTAACAGGACGGGATGGGGCGGGAAGATGTGTCCATTTCTATAGTAGGAGTCACGTGATAGCCCGGAGAGCACGTGATACTTTCTATAGAAACTGACACCTTGTCCCGTTCTAGTCTAGTCTAGATGACTAGACTAGACTAGAACGGGCCGGGCCTTTAGGGGCTTAAATAGTCAATACTGATAACTAACTTTTAATGTTTGTTTCAGTGACAGTGGACGCGCCTTACTGGGTTTTGGATACCGACTACGACAATTACGCTCTAGTTTACTCATGCACTCAACTAAATGAAGAATATAGAAGTGGTATGTCGTTTGATTTCATGCTTTACATAACTACTTAGGTACAAAATTATCAATATTAGCCGAAATGAATTTGATTTAATGTTCTTCATCGCTTATACAATAAGCAATGATCAAGCACATTAAATCAAATTCTTTTTTTACATTGCCTATGAAAGAGTTTCGAAGCTTGTCCAAAATTATTTTGGTTTCCCTATTTTCTTAAAAATAACTAAGCCAAAACCTGTTTACAGTGACCAGTTGGAAACTCAGTCGCACACCAGAACTATTAAATTCTTCTCGAACGGCGATAGACGCTGTAATAAATAGTGTTCAAGTGCTCGGAAACCAATATTACAACGAGAGAGGACATACGGAAGAAGACTGCTTCTATTACCCTGATAATTTTGGAGGCCCGGTCGTTCTGGATGGCCAGTGTGGAACACAAGATGTGGTTCAAAACTTTAATCTCAATTTGGTGAGGGCCTTTAATATTTTACTACCTATCTCGTTTTGCTCCATTGTTTTTACAGTATCTCTCTAGGTAAGGTCTTGAAGCAGCACATTACCTATATTAATATAATATGTAATTAATATATGTTTTGGCCAAAAATTTAAAACTCAGTGTTACTTGTATTTCCAGTCCTATTCTTGAATTTATTATGTTATATCATAGATATTATCTAAAATAAACAAACCAATTAATCTTTTTACGACCAGATCGCTTAACGTTTGTGAGATTGAGACACTTCCTAGATAATGGAGAAACGTAAAAGATCCGACGTTTATTATTTTATGACACTTATTGTAACAAAATTCGAATGAAGGTCATCAGCAGATATACCTAAGCTTAATCTACCACGTAGTCTCGGTCATCGATGAATCAAATGAATGTTTAGCCAATCGCATTGATTTCTTTTAATGAGCGTATGTTATGTTCCACCGCTGGGCAAAGGCCTCCCTCACCCTTTGATCTCCAAGACTCTGATTCGGTGCCTCAGTCTAGTTATCGAGGAAAGCATCTAGGTCGTCCTGCTATCTCCGTATGGGCCTGCCATCCACTTGGTGACCATATTAGCCCACTTATCCGGATGCATGCGTAACACGTGGCCAGCCCATTCTCACTTAAGCCTCGCAGTTTTCTCGCCTACGTCTGCTATGCGTGTTTTGGAGCACATCGTATCCCATTTATAAGTGTGTTTAAATTCCAGTTCTCTGGTACTTGGCACGAAACAGCTCGTTTCCCGTCGAGCCAGCAAACCGGAGAATGCGCCACCAACGAGTTCGTGATCAACCAAAACTCCTTCATATTGACACAGACCATTGTCTACAACGAAAGGTTGACCACAGTGTCGGGTCCCGCTGTTGTAGCTAGCGATGGAAGTGGAATTATTACTGCTACATTGCAGAATGATGAAGGCGGTAAGTTTCTCCACATTTAAAGACATAATAACTACGAGTAGCAATAAGTATTTACCTACCTTCAACATGCAAGAATCTGGGTATCCTTGATGAATCCGACGTGTTCATACTGACACGGATCCGCACGAAGCTCCTAATAATCCTAACCTCACTTTTTCACTTTTCCTTTGTATTTACGTATATACTATTTAATACATGGTGATTTTCGGGCTATGCAGCAGGAGTGAACAGGGTATTGGGGCGGGTCACACTGGACAACTTTCACCATGGGGACAGCCACGAAATCGCAAAAACAAAACTCCTAATGGGTGAATATCCCAAGCACTAAAATTTGATGGCAAGACTGAAAACGCTGGTGCAGAAAGTCAAAATAGTCATATACTATTTTTTTTAGGAAACATCTATTAGCTATCGACCTCGGGCAATAACTAATATTAAAATATTAAATAATTTAATAATTGAAAAAAAATAATAAAGGCCCATTTTTTCATTCAGGTGGGTTGTCCGGGACCCAGTTATTCTTGTTTAATGCCGCATAACTCGAAAACTATACAAGATATCAAATTAGTTTTTAGTTCATTATAATACCATATCAATAAAGAACCCTTTAAAATATTACTTCCTTACTAACTCTTTAATAAACCCCCTTATTATGCGTAAAGAAATTTGTCCGGCAAAATAATCCTTATTACCGCGGACAAATTTCATCGACGTTTATTGGCTAAGTTTGACTTCGTACACCCCCCTTCTCCTGAGCACTTTGAGGAGTCAGTTGTGCCGTGGCTCTCACCGCAAGAAGATGTCGACGTGATGCTGAATAGATCCGCTACACACGCGAGTCATGTCATTTCGATTAACGGGGACAAAAAAAATATCATTCCGGAGTTTGCTATATGTTTTTTGTTTCATATTTGTTATTTTTCAAATATTTACAGATCGTGTATTTTGTACTTGTGAGTTTAAATGTCGCGATAGTTAAAGAATGTGGGATTTAGTTATTTTTTTATAATTTTATTTCACCTCGGTTTATCATTCCACCAATTTCATTCCGGTGATTTCGGTGTAGTAAAATGGCTTTAATACCCACCAGAATGAAAATAACACCGGAATGATATCAAAAGTAGCTTCACTTTTGTATTTAGTTTTATTTGGGGGCACTGCCATGCCCCCGCCAAGTCCGACAAAATAAGATTCCGGCTGTATCATATTTTTCTACAAGCCATTAAACCTCATGTCGTTTTATGATGGGTAAAGCTAGACCTCTGAATTTGTGGTTAAAAAATAGGCATTGACATCCATTGGGTGTTTCTCGGTAAACTGGTAAACACCTGTATTTGGCAAATTTTGACAAAATTACTCCAAGTAGGTAATTATTAATCAAAACTATTTTTCGAAAAACACTTCAGTGATGTTTATAGTACCATTCTATTTTTTTTCAAATGTTTTTATATTTATTTTATTTATATGAGCCTAGAGTGTCCCACTGCTGGGCAAAGGCCTCCCTCCTCTCCTTCCACGTATTTCTGTCTTGTCCCATCTCCCACCAGTTTCTACTAAAAGCATCCAGGTCGTCTCGGCATCGCCGCTGAGGTTTGCCGCACTCCCGTGTTCTATTATGTGGTACCCACTTGGTTACTGTTTTAGCCCACAACTCATCGGGCATACGGCAAACATGTCCAGCCCAGTCCCATTTCAGTTTGGCGGCTGTTTCTGCTGCGTCGGCTATTCGGGCCTTGGAGCGTAGTACCGTACATCTGATGCGATCAGTTAACTTCACGCCAAGAATACTTCGCTCCATGGCTCGCTGGCAAACCTTGAGGGTGGATTTCTTAACTTTTGTCAAAGACCAAGTCTGTGCTCCGTAGGTCATGATGAGAAGAATGCATATGTCCAAGAGTTTCTTTTTTAAAGATATGGGAAGGTCACCCTTCATCTGATCATTCATAGACCAATAGCTCCTCCAGGCATTTTCCCAGGCCCAGGTATATATACTCATTGACACATAACATTGCTTCACCATCTACTGCCACTCTGTTGTTTTCGAGGAGTTAGTCATGACTTCATGAGCTTGGTCTTTGACATGTTCATCATTAATCCTACCTCAAGGATTGCCCTGCTCAGGTCTTCTAGCATGATGCCGAGCTCCGCAGGTGAGGACGAGAAGAAGACTATGTCGTCGGTGAAACGGAGATTTGTTAATCGCCTTCCACCAACGTCAATACCCTTGCTCCCCCAGCCTTCAAATGTTACTTCATTTAAACATGGTAAATAAGTGATAACTAGTAGTAGGTACTAGTTAGTAGTTGTTTGATATATTTTTTATTTGTACGCGTTATTGATTTTGTTGTTAACTGTTCTTAAATTGGGTAAATATTATAAAAATAATAAGTGACTGTTGAGTTATATTTTTTATAAGTTAAAAATATTTTTATTTGTACGCGTTGTTGATTTTGTTGTTACGGACATACAATGCTGTTTCCTAAATTGGTAAATTTCCTTTTTTTATCTCAACTCGCTTTTGTCACGGCTCTATGGGCTCTCTCATATTTAGCGTTTTTCGAGATCGATCGTCGACGTCTTTTCGGGGTCTTCAACTTACTTTAAAAAGCGTTGTGTCGCTATTGCGTCGACGTTGCATCGTGCATCGTGCATCGTACAGCCATATGGTTGAAGAAGCCAAGAAGACATCGACTTTTTTTTAAAACGCTTAATGAGAAGAAGCCCTATTTGATTGTTTTGCCTCTTAATGTTCTTATTAATGAAGCTTATTCCTGCCCTTTTTTCCTTTCATTCTGTTCCGATTCTTTTATTACAAATACATGCTTAGAGGGTGTGGAGGTGACACTTCCTGATGACGTATAGGTGGTCAACGGGCGGACGCTAGTGATTTAAAGAGTTACCCTTAAATACCAAGCTAGACTACCAACTCAAGCTTAGTATTTAAGGGTAACTCTTTAAATTACTAGCGTCCGTCAGGCTCGACGGTTAAGCTTTGATGGTAGCTCAGGCACAGCTTGTATTAATATTCTTAATAAAATTTCACTTTTATGAAATATACATTTTGGGTACATAATTTTTATGTTATGTATTTCAAATCGAAATGACGAGCTTTTTTTAATTTCTAACAAAAATGTCCTTAGTTCTTTTCTACTGTATTGCTTATTTCTATAGGCTTTGTATTGCGGTAACTCAAATGGAAATTCTAAAATTTTACCTATTAAATTTGTGGGACAATTTTTTCGTTTTTAAATTGAAAGAGCTTGTTATCTCGAGTAGAAGTACCATAAATTGTCCTTATAATTTAGTAAAAGTGGCACTTTTTAAAGAAATACTCGATATGCTAGATTGAACATGGCCATTCGAAATAAATTTTCGGTTAATTATTGAACTTGGCTGATTTTTTGGCACTTCTTAGCATTTTTCTCATTTTAGTGTATAGATATCATTCCTGCGTTTATTTTTTTCATTCCGTTGGGAAAAATGTCATTCAGGTGGAGTGTTATATCATTCCTGTGTATACTTATCATTCACGTGCGAGTCAATTTTTTTAATCTCCGATAATTCTCAAAAGGCTTAAGATATCAAGTGCTCTGTAAGAGGCTTATCAAAGAACAGTCTGAGGTGTCGATTGACATTAAAAGAAACATCGAAGAAACGTAAATAAAGAATTACACCGGAATGACACAAAAAACTAGTACTGTTGAAATTGACCCTAATCATAAGTTAATCGATACTTAACTATCAAAGGCTTTGCGTTAGCTTTACAAATTGTACTTAACTATCAATTACTCACTCTTACAGCGAGGTTAGTTTTTATATGTTAAGTATGTTAAAAAATAAATAATATGTTTCAGTTTCCGTGGAAATGAGGCTTAATGTTTTGGAGACGGACTACGATGAATATGCATTGCTGCATGCTTGCACGGAAATCGACGGCGTTAGCAAACAAAGTAAGTTAAAGGAATACTAATTTATATATCGTTGACCGTAGGTCCAACTAGGGTAAAAGACTTGGAAATTTCTGTCCATAACCCTAATTGAACCTACGGCCATATTATCTATATTAAAAAAAATTGAACGGATTAATCGCGTTTATTAACACTTTAACGTACGATCATGGTGTTAATAAACGTGATTAATCCATGATCCAGTGTTTAATTTCAATGAACTACAATCGCGGAAACAGAAGACAATATTATCTCTATTTTCATTAATAAATGATAAATAAATAATCAATACATATAATAAGAGAGTAGAAATAAAAAATCTGTACAATAAATATATTTAAAAAAAATACGTAGGGGCGTATCAGAAACGTTGATAAAATATCTTTCAATGGTTTTTAGAATTTTTGTCTGTCTGTCTGTCTGTGAATTTGTTCGCTAACTCCGCAAAAAGTACTGGACAGAATTTTATGAAATTTGGTATGGTAATAGTTTATGTACCGGAGTAACATTTAGGATACTTTTTATCCGGTTTCGTAACATTTTTTTTTTACATATGTATAGTTTGCATTGCTCATAATAGATGGCGCTAGCGGTACGGCTTTTATTGTACAAAACTTGAAAGCTGCTGCAATGTTCGAAATACCGTCGTATAGTATAGTGCCATCCTGCTCGCCCAAATATTTGATATAGGAGACCGAGAGGGATGGTACTATACGATTGTCAATTTTATAACATCTGAGTAAATTTCGTTTTTGTAACCGACCATAGGTGGCGCTAGCTGAACACAAATACCATCAAATGAACCATAAGATAGGAATTAAGTGATTTTTATGAACCCTTTCCTGTCAGGGTGTTGTAGGTAGGTTACCCATTTTCTAAAGCTTCTAATATGCTGGACCCATTACTTATTACATTACGTAAGGCCTTATCAGTTACGTTACAATACAATACGTTTTAAAGTTTTTTAGAATTTTTATCCGTCTGTCTGTGAATTTGTTCACTAACTCCGCCAAAACTACCGAACAGAATTGAATGAAATTTAAGGTGGATTACCACCTTTACGCACCGGAGTAAGGGCCTGGCCACATGTCCACGTTGCGGCGCCGTTAACGTAAAACAGCGCGTTGCCGGAGCGCAGCACGTTGCACGACGTGAAAATATACGTTGCCGCGCAACGTACAGATGCACGTTGCACGTTGCCTCGCCGCGCGCCGTGCAAACACACGTTATGCCGGATTGAGCTCTTGCTTTTTGCCAAATTTCGTGATTCTAGATTAACGGGAATTACCCTGATACATTTTGATTCCCATTGTAAATGTATGAGAAATGCGATATAATCGGCGGTATCTTGATGGCGTTGACTACAACTACAGACTTGTGTATGTGGTATTAATTTCAACTTGATACATCTACGCATTTTCGAGATAAAGGGTCTTGTCAAACAGATGGACGGACGGACGGACGGACACACGTACGGACAACAAAGTGATCCTATAAGGGTTTTCATTTTTGTGGTACGGAACACTAAAACTAAACCAAATCAACACATTCATAACAAATAATAAATGGTTTGATTCTTACTCAGGGTCATTGACCTTATCAGCTGTAGAAGTATCGTTCGGGACACTCTGTAGATAATGATTTGAACTAAATAAAAATTATGAAAACAAAGTCAATTTATTGATAAATTATAAAACTAAAGATTGTATCGTTAAGTATAAATACAAAATGAACCTGGCCTAATTGTTGACATGTGTATTATTTCGTCTGAGATTCTTTTGTTTTTGAGATTCCTGAGAATCTGAGAGTATTTTAAGCCGTATCTGATACAAAGCTTTATGTTATTATTTTTATTTTAGGATTTTTTGATGTTTTTATTGACGTCTTGTAAATATATTCTGGACAACCTATCGAGCTTAATTTAAGATTATCTCAGCCACTGCTTGATACGAAAAGAAAAAAAAGGGGTAACATGCTGCCAAAACATGTTGTGTAAGTTTCCTCTTCATGATTGCCCAATTGAGCACCCACGAAATAAATGCGGTGATTTTATATTTACGAAAAAAAAGAATAACAATTTGGATTCCCGTCAACTTTTGATGCAAGAGGGATGAGGGACGCGCTAAAAGAATCAGCCAAAACCAAAGCCTAACATTCATGGCGATGGACCGTCGCTAGAGCAGGTCGATAGGGACGATATATGATAGATATATTCGATATTAAAGTTTGACCATTCCATCTAGAATCATTCGTTGACCAGGCTAATAGCTAAATAAAACTACTGAGCCGTGCGCCGTCCGCCGATGTGGTGGCACTGGCGCCGTGCCGCGGCACCGTCACCGTTCATTCTCACGGCAACGTCAACGTTAATTTTGACGTCGACGGCAACGTAAAAAACAACGTGCCACGTCAACGTCGACGTTAATTTTCACGTCGGCGGCAACTTAAAAAACAACGTGCCACGCCACGTTGGCCGTCGTGCGTCGTGCCGTTTTACGTTGGCGGCGCCGCAACGTGGACATGTGGCCAGGCCCTAACAAATAAGATTTTATCCTGTTTCGTTAAAAAAAAATACGATCGACATCTTGATCAATTTACATCTAAACCAAGCGTTTACACAATGCCTGCAATATGTCATTCAACATGTTGTTAGTACTTCAAATATTATTAGATGGCGCTAACAGTAATCTTGGCTATTATAAAAAAAAAACACTAATATTATAAGCGAAGAAATTTTATAGGGTTTTTGAAAGTTGCAATAGAGTATTAAATTTAGTAAGTTGGAAGTTGTATTTATGCAACGTGCTTTTGAAATTTCGATATCGTGATGTAGAACATTTGTAACTTATGCAAACTTTATATGCTTCAAATACTTTAAACGTATGCTACTACATGGATTTCCCTTTCAAGAAGCATATTATGGTAAATTTCATAAGATTATTTGCAACAATAATAAAAATGTTCAAAATTCCAAGTAATATTTTAAAACACACACTACACACTGTACACTGGCGCCACCTATTTGCTTAGATATGAAGTGAGTAAATATGCCACGTTAAATCCATGGTTTTATTGCTATATGTATTTTGCTAATCGGCGGACCTTATTTTGAATAAAATTGTGCTCACATTTAATAAGTTTATCGAAAGAAATGGGCAGAGACATAAAAAGTACATTTTCCCGTTAATATTGTGTTTATTACACTGCCATCTATATATTACATGTAGAACTACTTAAGGCTCTTTAGAGCTGTATCTAACATTTTCATTCTTGGGAAAGTGGGAAACATACTATGTCGTAAAGTCTTCTAGATTTGGTAGATGGCGCTGTTAACAGTTTAGTTGGTTTTCAACCGACTTCAATATTTCTAAAGGAGGAGGTTCTCAATTCGTCTGAATTTTTATTTTGTCAAATAATATCTAAGATTATTAAATGCGTAACCGAATGATATAAATTGAGTTTAATGAAAAAATTAACCCAGTGGCTCCAGAACGGAATGAACACCCGCTGACTGAAGAGACCTCAGGACAATATCATTGAGGTCTTAGTGCCGCGGAAGCCGGAATCCTACCACTACAAAGACGGCAAGTCAATGTGTAGTATAATATGGCTGTCAACACCCACCATGCATTGTACACGCGGATGACATACCTACATCATGACAAATTTCCATGCGATGGTTATATTGTAAATTTGATGAAATCTTATCTGTTACCACTTCACACTAAATTAAAAACGCTGAACGGATTAAGGTGAAATTTGGCATGGGGATATTTTGACTCCTAGGAAAGGACAGAATAGTTTTTGTTACGAAAATCATCCTCTATAGAGGTGCAAAGGGGGACAGAAGCAAGTGAATAGTCAATTCAATCCTGTGCATTGCACTTTTTTACAGCAGTTTTGTTTTCACCTTATGTTGAGTAGGTACATGCGAATAAAGGCCTATGCCGATCCTATATCCTATCATAGGATCGTCCTTGGATAAGACATATATACTTACCTACCTAATGAAAGTTTATATGCGCGACGTAATTATTTTGGTATCTTCGCAATGTTTTTCTTCACTCTGGGAAGTAAGTTGTAATCAGGTATCGAATGACATTCCGTGGGTTAAATTCAGTGAGCTTAAGACAGTGTTTTAAACCGTGATCAAAAACACTCGGCCTTGATTACTTATTTAATAAAAAGATAATTTATGTAAACTTGGACGAACTTTCTACTATATCTACAGCGTATCTAACCACTGAAAGATTAATATGTGGTAGATACAAATATACATACAGCTGTAACAAAAATGCTGGTAATTCGATTAAATGCGTAATCAGTATCGTATTGTGATTAGGAGAAAAAATAAACAGAAAATGTTTGTCGAAAAAACATTCAGTCCAATTTTTTCCAAATCAGATTACAATATTGATCACCAGCATTTTTGGTATTTCCAGAATTATTAATGAGAAAAAAGAAAAACAGGTTACTGTAGTTGCAAGTTAGTTGTTTGTTTATACGGCCCCGGAATTTAATTAGCAATTTACAGTTCAAGTCAATTTGGTCTTTAATACTTATGCTAATAAAAATACACTACCAAACATTATAATACTACGCAGACGAAGTCGCGGGTAACAGCTAGTGACAAATAAACAAACAAAAAAATATTCGCAGAAAAGGGTTCAACTATAATTAAATATTATGGGACAATTTTACACAGATTGACCTAGTCCCACAGTAAGCTCAATGGGAGCTACCGTATTGTCGCTCACCAGGCGGCGCCACTCATGCGTGGACGAAATATCATTAGCTGAACGAGACTATCGTTAAACCAGATTAAATGTCTTAGAGAGCGAACTTTATTTATTATATAAAGCATTTCTTAGCGTTACCTTTTTTAACACCTTATTATACAAATATAACACATTCTACTGCAGCCTGCTAAAGCCAAAACACCTATTCCAGTTTACAGTTGGAAACTGAGTCGCTCCAGATCGGGCCTGTCCCAATCTGCCAACGAAAGAATAGACGAAGCCGTGACAAACAACGAGGACCTCCACGAGTTTTACTACGAATACACTGATCAGAGCAACGATGGGTGCTTCCACTATCCAGTGTTTGAGGAGCCTCCTGCTGCTATCGTGTTGCCAGGTCCTTGTGATGATAGGATCCAAGCGAAGGCCAATTTTGATGTGAACGCAGTAAGTAACATAATGAGATTAAGCCAACGTATAGATTTTTTTAGAATCGTTTTTGGTGTCGTTATACCAAAACTGAAACAACCACAAGGCTAGCTTTATTTCAGTTGCATGCAGGTCGATGATCGAACTAAAAAAGCAAACAATTGACTACACTATTATTTTCTTACTTCACCTTTTTGCATAAAAGTTGAATTATGAATTTTATAATTGAAATAAAAATTGAAAAATTCTCCGCGTCGAGCGGGCTTCGAACCCACTACCTTTCTGAACACCGGTCAGATCGCTCTGCCAATTTGAGCTATCGACGCCCGATCAACCCCGGTGAATGTTTCCACTATTTCTATAATTTGGTTGTATGCCTGAGGGAGACGCGTAGCGACATTTACCGAGAGTATTAAACACTTGTACGGCATCGATGTTCTAAGACATTTTAGAAATCATCGATAGCAATGCACTATACTAAACTAAACCCTATACTAAATTGATGAATTATCTTAATTTTCGAAACTTAGAAAGCTAGTCCAAACGTTGATTTTTCTTTGGGGAGTTCGCTTCGCCACCTTCCGACTGCGTCACGGGATAAACATTGTTTTAACATATTATTACTAACAGTTTGCCAACAATCTTAACATTCCAAATCATATTTTTCCGTACATTACCTACTAATTACCATTACTTTTATGACAGTACCTCGGAAGATGGTTCGAAATATCAAAATATCCCCAAAGGGACCAAGTGGGCGAATGTTCCCGAGCTCACTACAGCCCTGGACAAGGCGATGCCCCTGTAGACGTAAGGAACACCATCGTCTACAACCAGACACTGGAGAGCAGGGAGGGAACGGCGGTGCTGCACAGCACTGATGGAAGTGGTCTTCTGTGGGTCACCTTCGAACTTGACAACGGGGGTAAGTTGCAGCAAAACCATAGACAGAGTAATTTTACGACAATTATTTTGCGGTATAGTCTCTGGGGTAACTTTTTGGCCATTCTACTTTAGACCGTACTTAAGAAAACAGATGATATTATTTGGGTAATCGCAAAACGCTGATGACTACGTAGTAAAAACTCGTTTATACAGTAGGATAGTACATGTATAAGTTTATATAACTAAATAAGTATACTTGGTAACGTTATAGCCAATAGGGACTTACATAAATTCCTCAGAATTGAATTAGAATATAGCCTTGTACTATTATTTATTCTGTGATATAGCGTCAATTATAAACAGAGTTCATTTGTATTGTAAGTTTTTAGTAACTGGCCACCATACAGTAACTGGTCACCTAATTAAAAAATGATTTTTTTGTGTAAGGTGGTAAGGTGGCGGTGGTACTGAAGGGTGGCCAGTTACTAGCGATTTACCCTAATATTTATACGGGGTCGGATGTCAAATTTTTTACAATATTTTATATAAAAAATGCAAAAACCTTAACTTATTTTGCTTATACCTACCTACATCTCCTTTTTTTCAGTGATTGTGGAGACTAACTACTATGTCCTAGAAACTGACTACGACAACTTTGCCCTCGTTTACAGCTGCCGAGACTTAGAAAATGGGGACAGTGAAGGTACTTAAATTTAATTTTCTAGTAATCTGTAAACATTTCTGTACGCCTAGCACATCTCAGCCAGTCAATATGTCAAGTTGCGCTTGATGTATGAATTAAAGCCACTTTTGACAAAATATGCGTAATAGTGGCTGGTATTAATTATCGCGAAGTTTAAACTACTAATACATACTTCGTTATAACAGTATACAGTTGGAAGCTAAGCAGATATCCAACGCTCAGTAACGAAGCCAACAACATTATCAATGAAGTCATAAGCAACACTAGAGGCCTTCTGGAAGAATACTACGTACCGACCAGTCAGAGTGATGAGGATTGCTTCTACGTGCCTGAGTTGAACGAAGACAATGCGTTGTATTTTAGAGGGCAGTGTGAAAACGTGTCTGGCGTGGAAGGATTTGATTTGTCAAGGGTAAGTTTAATTTCTTTTTAATCTAGCTTTTTGTATGTTACACGTCTTTCCCGAGGACTAAAAAAAGTTGAAAAAGGTTAGGAATAGCCATTAATGTGAATTAGGGTTAAATACGAAAATCAACTCTTAGCTTTTGGGTAGCCCACTGGAGGTTACGAATGACCGTCTTAGGTAGTTAGCTGTAGGTATTATATAGGTAACAAAGTTTAAAGTTTATCAAATGGTAAGGGAAGACGTTACTTGGAGGTCTAAAAATGCAAAAGGAACGAAAGTTCTTTATCATCCTATGCAACCACGAGAAACCAACTTAGAAGATAGAACATTAAGTTTTTCTCCTACAACACAAGTCGATAACATACCAAATATTTCAACAGAATCAAGTAGTAGTACCGAATCTTTAACTTAATTCACAGTATGTCGGCTGGTGGCACGAGATCGAGCGGTTCCCCACAGACGGCCACCCTGGCGACTGCACCAGCTCCCAATACACCAGCGTCGGCAACACCATCCACGTAGTCGACACTGGCGTGTTCGACGTGACCGGACAGGTCACCGCCGGCACCGTCGTGGCTAGCAGCAACGGCGTGCTGACTAGGACGTTGAACAATGGACAGGTTGAAGGTAACATTGATTCACCACTCCCAGTCAAACGATATATATTGGAAACATTTTCGGCCTCTCTGATCAGTTTTCCATACTATACCTTCGTGATTAATAATAGTTTATACCTTTCTCCTTTACTCGTATTAATTTATAGACAAGTACCTACGTATATAGAAAATTTACTTTTCATGATGTATCAATTCGTCGTGTCCTCACGCATCAAACAGTTCATAACTGAGCACTAAGAGGTGATTGGCTGAAACCCGTTGGTAGTACGTAAAATTGGCAGAAAAAAATTGGCACATCATGGAGTTACAGTGACGGCAAGTACATCTACATCTGTTCCATATTATTAATTGTTTAAATTTTTTTACAGAACTGATTGTTTTGGCGACGGACTACCAGACTTATTCGCTGTTGTATTCCTGCTCTAATACTGAGCATGGAGAGTACAGAAGAGGTAATATTTTTAATATAATAATTAAACATACAAAAATCAAACCATACCAACCAACCAATTCATATACCCGGTCCAGAACACGCATGGCATACGCGGCTGATGTATAAATATTTGCCGCGCGTGTACTACTTTACTAAGATACTACCTATTGATATTACTGACGATTGGCAGGATTCTTGTATTGTTCTTTCATTAATGGACTGAATTTTGCTGCAATTACAGTATGGAGCGCCAAACACAGCAAGTCTCGGGAGCTGACAGAAGCAGCTCAAAACGCAATGGCGCCCATAATAGAAGCCAACCAAGTGCTGTACTCTCAGTTCTATCTGCCGGTGGACCAATCCGACGCCGCTTGCTTCCACTATCCTGAGCCTACGGGCGAGAAGGTCATACTCCCGGGGCAGTGTGATGACAACATACCTACTGTCCAGAACTTTGATGCACCTTCGGTATGATATAACTGTACTAAGGCTCTGGCAGAGCTGGCACTGCATAATAGGCTAGACGACAAAAAAAACTAATTAGTCCGTCTGTTAGATTATTAAAAAATATACGATACGTATTTTTTCTTTTGTTCGTCAAATAAAAATGAAGGAAATACAGGGCTTTAAAGTTTCGCGTGATCTGAGTACAATTCTTACTCTAAGGTGACGTCACCAGCCCCCACCACGGAACTTTGACGCTCTTCATATTCGTCAATTTTAGTTATATTGAAAAAGGAAAAAATACGTGTCTTATAATTTTTGATAATCTTTCTGACGTACTAATTAGAATAATAGTTTTTCAACCTAGTCATCATCCCTATTGCAAGTTAAAGACGAACTATCCGGTTCTCGATTTCTAAATACCTTTTTCCTTGTTTGTCGGGGTGGTACGTAGATATTTTTGAAGGACTTATACCTAGGTAGTCAGCGCAAATGGAACATATAGTGCAATCGCAGAACCTCAGACAATTTTTACATATGTACTTAGTTGTTAGTGTTACATATTTTTGGTGCTACTTTTAACCTACCCGTATCTTACGAACTTAAAACATCTTTATTTTCCTTTTTTTATAGTACACCGGCTACTGGTACCTCATCGAACGCTACCCCTACCCCGAAGTATCTAATGACGGCACATGCGCAGGCGCGCGCTATGGCTACAACTTCGAGACGGAGGAGATCTCCGTCACCAACTGGGAGGTGGTCGACGAAACCCTGTATACTGTTCAGGGTACCGCGAGGGCTGATGGCGCGAGGTTGACTGTCACTCTGCCAATTGCGGATACCAATGGTAAGACAGTCACTATCGGCTTCCAGAGCTCACTTCAATAATGTTATTTTTCTCATTCGAAAAAGTAGGTGATAGGAGTATAGGAAGATGGCCAATGAGATGGAGCGACCAGATCAAAGCCATTGTGTCTGCCACAATAAACGAGTGCTCACGAAGAATAGCCTAACTAATACCTACAGAAATGTTCAACTAATGTTTTATTTCTTGCAGACACTACAACGGCCGTGCTCTACATCTTGCATACTGACTACGCCTCTTACTCTTTGGCGTACACTTGCACTAATGTCAACCAGTTCCAACGCGAAGGTACGTCCAAATCATAGACTACAAAGAGCGCCAAAGAAACGTACATAGGAATACTCGTAATTTTACTTGTAAAATGTTACAATTTGAACAGCACAACTGAGCAGCAACCTATGCCTACCGTTTGTGACATGCGTAACAATTACTCAGTCGCTTTTGGTAACTCTAGTTACCAGCTAATACCACAGATTATATAATATTTCTATAAGAATTTATCTCTCATAGAAAAAGCGAATACAAACCGTTGTGAACACTACGCAGAAAACAAGTGACGCTCGGAATTTTTAAGAATTGGTAAAATATGTATCAAATCAAATAGCATTTTGTAGATAGGTACTACATACATACTCTTAGATACCTACATTAGTTCCAAAAAAATCATTAGTAGGTAAGTAGGTACCTATTTACCGAGTGCGATCCTGCGACCTTCAGATTGCCAATCTTTAATGCACATTTTACAAATATTTTCTTCATTTCCAGTGGTCGCATTCAAGCTCAGCCGGTCTCGGTCCCTACCACCCAGTGCCGTTACCGCCATCGACTCCTACATGGCGAACAGGGAAGAACTTCACCAACCCTACTTCATCACGATCGAACAAGATGAAGAGTGCCCGCAACCCAGTTCTGCTCTGTTCGTCCAAGGCAGTTTTGTTGTTTTACTAGTCTGCGCTATTTTGCAAATGTTAGTGTAATTTACTTAAGTATAGACTCAAAATGAGGCATTCCTCAGTTTGTTAGCTGTAAGGGTTTCATCTAGTATTCTAGGTGGATCAAGTTCTAAACTGTCGCGTCTTTCAACTACTAGTACCTATAGGCCTCACATCGAACGTTTTTTTATTCATGTTCTAAATTCAAATCCCGGTTGTTTTAACCCGCGGGCTTTTTTTTTAATTTCGATTAGTACACGTAGTAATAGCCTCCCGTATACGTCCGGGCATATTCGCCGGATCTGCCATTCAGTGTATGGTAAATTTATCCGGCGGATGCCTGGCGTACATACCCGCTATGAAGATCCGATGGATTGCCCGAACGTAAACTGCAAATTTAAGGTCAGCGCGCATAACTCATTGCGCGTCATGTATAACAGTACTAACTCGAGCTCCGCCCTGTTTGTTCAAGGCAGTTTCGTAGTGGTAGGTACTAAGCACACTTGCCCCACCGAGGGTTAGCCGCTAACCCGGAGCTAAGCTTTCAGATTCCATACAAAGAAGCGCTTAACGCCGGGTTATGTGTGTAACCCAGGGTGATGCAAATGGACCTTAGTCTGTTTAATTTATTATTAAGAAAGGAGACAAATAAATCATAAATTACGTGCGTAGAAGTATTATGCCTACCTACAAAGGAAAGGCGCGTTCTACATGACCTGACACGTCAGATTACTATAACTCGTAATCCTACTTATAATATAACCCATTACATTACCTATCAAATACCTTTGATCACAGATCTGTATGCCTCCCTTTCCTCCAGCCTGAGAAAAAAGGACGGCATATGTTATAGTATAATATGGGCCTTATAGTTGATGAAGCTGTAATTTAGAAAGTAGCTATGACAGACAATTTTTATGCAGATCATTTATCGTGTATTTGTCTTTGGTAGAATTTATTTATTTACTAACGTGACCTGTGCAGTTTTTAAAATAAAAATTGAACAAAGTTTCTTACATTTTTATTTCAATGTTCCATCCTCCTTTTCAGCGATAAAAACAAAATACAGTCAAGTGTAAAAATATGGTGGTGCACATCTTACTCAAAAATATGTCCCATAGCACCTTATGCCGGTGTAATAAGTGCGTAGCATAGCTGGGCATTAACTCGTTAATCCGTTAATCGTTAATTAATGAAGTTAACATTTCATTAGCGGATTAACTTTTAAGTTAACTTTAGAATATGTTAACGGAATCATTAACTTCCGTTAAGTTATCCCATGTCCGTTAATCGTTAATCCAGTTCCAAAATAATTACCAAAAAGATATCGCACATACCGCGCCAGGCGGCAAAAAACCTGTTTCCGTCCGACTACAAATTTTCAAAAAAGAAGAATTTCTCAATTCATGTGATTTTTTTATTACTAAAACTAATTAAAGTAATTAATTAATAATTCCCATCCTATTTGAGACATTCATATTTTAAATTCATCGAATTCATGAAGAAATTAAAGAACTCCTCAAATTTTAACGGCACATGCATTATGATTTGAGGGTTTCCTTATTTTTTTTTGGGGTTATCAGCATTTTGGTGGAGTGTAATACCTGATGATGAAGACCAGGGATGGCAAAGTGGAATTGATCGGTAAACACAGACATTCAACTTTTTGATTTGATTTAAGTATATTCTGATGATGGAGTTCTTAAGAAATTCAGACAATCTTCAAATTTGAACGGCACGTCCAACGTGATTGGAGGGTTTTCATAATTAGTTGGGGTATTTTCTTAATCAAGCCATCTATTTGCTGCAGTGGACCTGATTTTGAACACCAGGGATGGTATATTGAAACTGCTCGATAATTTCTAGCTCTGTCCTCCAATTTGAGACATTGTTTATTTGTCTGTGACCTCGGAGGTCTACAAGATAGTTGCATTTGATTTTACTTCAGATCAAATGATGGAAGCCAGGAGACATTAAGAAAACTCCTGAATTTTCAAAGGTACTCGGATGGTAAATTGGATGTAGATCACTAACTAAAAGATGCCGTTAACGGATTAACGATTTACGTTAACTTCCGTTAAGTCTTCCGAAAAGTAGCGCTTTAACGATTAACGAAGTTAACTTTTTTTGTAACGGATTAGCGATTAACGAAGTTAACTATTTGGTTAACGGTGCCCAGCTCTGGTGCGTAGTAGGTACCATATTTATGAGTACCATATTTTTGCACTTGACTGTACATAGGTACACTAGCTGACTTTAATTGTTCATCCGCGAGGTACTAAGGTACTAAGGCCTGTATAGTAAGAAATGGTCATTGTTCGTCCGAAGAGAGATGAGGTCGACAAACATATATGAGGCTATTTACTGGCCAAGGTCTGTAACACTATTTTCTGCTCGATGCAGTCGGTAAGCGGCAAATTTGTTTAGCGTAGCGGCCTGCAATTGGCTGTTTGCCCGTTGGAGGGTAGAAAAAATTGTCTTTTGTCATGGCGTTACTTTACTATGACAGGGTTGTATGGTGGCCCAATTAATAAAGTCCGTAATTGTATACAGAAGTATCAGAACAGACCTACTCATAATATATCTTTAAGCAAGCACCATCTCGTATCGAGTCTGGAAGTCTACGTCGAACGACTTCTTTCGTTCGTTCGTCTACTAGCCCCTTTATTACACGAATATGCAACATGCACATTATCTGTCAAAAAGTGACATTGTTGAAAGTAATGTATTGAACTGACAGGGCATTCCACGCAAAGCGGACAAGTAAAAAAGTCGATATCACCGATTTCGATAATTTTTCGTGATCTATACCTATGTATGTCCAGATACCAAATATTTTTATCATTTTTGCAGTATACAGTAAGTAAGAGTAAAATGAGAATACGAACATTTTGTACTTATTTATTTTGATACTCATCATCATCATCATCATTTCAGCCGACGTCCACTGCTGGACATAGGCCTCCCCCAAAGATTTCCACAATGACCGGTCCTGCGCCACCCGCATCCAGCGGACTCCTGCGACCTTCACCAGGTCATCAGTCCACCTTGCGGGGGGCCTACCGACGCTGCGCCTTCCGGTACGCGGTCGCCACTCGAGAACCTTTCCGCCCCAACGGCCATCGGTTCTACGTGCAATGTGCCCCGCCCACTGCCACTTAAGATACTCATGAACTATACTCCAAATGATAAAAATATCTGGGCAAACGTGGGGCAAACAGGTATAATATCACCACAAAAATCGACAGACTTTTTTGTATAGAAAATGACAGACAATGCCAGTCCGTTTGATTAAATAGTCAAAGGGCAATAACGCCAGGTGGAAGCAATTTTTGCTGTAAAACATTTTAAGAGGATTTTTATTTCCTGAAAAGATGACGCTCTACATATTTCCCGGAAGTAAAAATCCTAAATTGCGCTTCCAAGATTAACTACCAAGTTTTTTTAAAGTTTTGATGACACTTTATTGGGAATAGAACAATAACGATATAATTTGCTCACGCTCTAGCATGTATTCACTACAAGGACAGATTCAAAACACGATACCAAAATAAAATCACATTTTTATAAATTTAACAATTTATTGATTAAAATCAACACCAAACCCTATCTACATCGTCTGATATGCTCGGCAACTCAATTCATGACAAAAATAATGAACTTCCTTCGCCTCTACATCGCCATAATATAAAATATTATTAATTAGGATAAACATAATTTAATAACCTCAGAAATTCCAACGCACTGCCAGTTTGCTTTGGTGATCGAAATCAATATTTAAACTAAAAAATTGTCTATGTATTGCTACTTCCCGACGTGATTTGTTCAAAGTGCGTAAAATAAAAGTTGCAAAAAAATAAATTAAATCTATGGTTGTTGTCAACATGAGTACACCTTTACCGCAAGTAGGTATTAATATAATAGTGTAAAAAATGTTTTTGCCGGGTCACATGCTCGATATCACATATTGGATTCCATCTCTTGCGTTTTCAAATCAATCTACCCAATATTGAATTCTTTTTTTCTGTATATAAATAAAATTAATGTTCATAAATCACCAAAACAAACTTTTCTTATAAAATTCATAAGGTACGACAACATAAAATAACATTACAGAGCAGTCATAGTAGCGCGACGTCGCAATGTCCCCATAGGCTACCCAAAAGCCGCATGATAGACGTGGTTATACACGTGACAAAGCAAACATCACTATTTAACACAGGATTGAAAGAGACAGGCGATCATGTTGACAAGTGCGAGCATCATAATTATCCTAGCCCCATTAAGAGTTACAATTAAACAAACGTAAGCGGGCAACATTGATGCGTTTTACGTTTGACCAATAGCGACGGTTTGACCAGTGTTGCCAATTTTTACTTGTAAAACTGTAGCTTGTACTTTTACGAAATGGGCCCTTAATTACATTAAAATATTGTGATATATTGTACTCAAGTGTTTTATTTAGCTTTCCTAACCTATATTGACGTCACGCTACTGTTGGTACTAAAAGGTCCTTAAATAATATCGACAGTACAAATTTCAGATACAGGCTGTTTATGTATGTTTCCTTGATAAGTTTTTCGCTACGAATCAAAGGAAACCACTGTATGGCCTTCAAAGAAACAATGGTCAATTGTCTAATAAAAGCATTTATCCGATAATCAATAAGTCCAGTTTTTTTTCATGGCAAAAACAAATGTTTTACAAAATAAAACATCGATGAACCTGTTTCAAAATAATGGGTACGCGCATTCGTGCGAGGTTTAAGTCGATAAACAATATAGATGTTAAAAGGAATCAAGAAGAATGTTAAAATTTAGGGAAAGGCAGTGGATTCACAAGCTTCCTTAATTTAAAGTCCTTGACACTATACTTATGTAATAGCTTAACTTATTGGTCTTTTAACCATTATTGCATCGGGTTACACTATTTTGTTCGTAATGAGTGAATGTATGAAGAAACGCCTTGGTTGCATAGCAAGGCAAAATGCTAAAAATATCACGAATTCATACTCCAAAAAGTAAGTATTAGAAACTGTAAAAAGAAAGTCATTGAAATTGTTATAAATATTAAAATAAATGCTTTATTTACGTCTTTCATAAGATGAAAATATAAAAATAATATAATAAAATATTATAATAAAATGACGGATAGCACTCACGTATTTTAGTCACTATGCGCGACATGTTTCAGACATCCTATGATGCCATTATCAAGCGCAGAGTGCAAGTGTACAAGCGCATAGTGACTAAAAATAAGTGACTGTTATCCGTAATTTTCTTATAATATTACTATGTCTCACGATGGTTTTAATTCGATCAAATATAAAATGTAATGCCTGCAACACACTTCGCTATGATATTTGCGCAAATATGACTTTTTCTTTGTAACAAGAATATTTAGAGCGAAGTGTGTTTACGGCATCATATTGACATCTTAGGTCAGAATTGGGAAAATACATAAGTTGAATTAGTTCGAATATCGGGAGATTAACAATTGCCATATTTTTTATAAGAAAAAATAAACTAAAGAACTTCATATATTTCGCATTACACTGCGGGTGTAAATAGTAGACACAAACTATTTTTAAAGTGCATGTACCGCCCCAGAACACTCGCATCTAAAGTGATATTTTAAACAACTAATTTAGATACTTTACAGATAATGTCTTCGGAGACAAAAGAGAATCGATTCTAGTTCGCGCAGAGTTCCTTAGGGTTGGCTAGGCTTGGTTTTAGTACGCAGCGTATATACTAAATTATCACTTTAAAAGCGAGTGAGTGGGAACCTTACGCGCGATCTATAAAGAAAAATTCTTATTCACTTCTCTTGCTCGAAAAGTTCGACTTTAAAGTCGAGGCTAGGCGTCAATAATCGCTTTTTATGCTCTAGAGCATACAGTAAAATCGCAGGCGGATGAGAACGACCGCGCCCAAACATGGCCAGCATGGATGTTTAATTTTCAACGATTTAAAGTGAAATAAAACCTAATATTTTCCTCACAATCTAAGTGAAAAGCAAAGTGTTTATCTCGGGCATAAATACCCATTTTATCCTCGACTACTATAGTGTATAATAAATAGCCGAGGCTAAAACGGGTTACTTTATGCCCTTCTCACACACACTACATTTAATGTTGTATGAAACTGACCTAGAGAAATCTAGAAAACAAAGTTTAAAAAACAAAAATATGTTTTATATTAATGTAAAAGTACTTATATAAAATGAATTATGAACATTACAATTAAAATGGCTAATGAGAATAGTATCTCATATCAAAACAACATAAACTTGACTTTGCAATAAAAATTATGAATTAACATAATTGCGTCGAAACCATTTTATTTGGGAATAGTGTATTTGTGAACGTGCGATTGAATGATAGATAGATTGATGATTAAAGTATTATGAAATAGCTATATTTGTCCCCTACTCGTCGATGTGTCTAAGCTATTGGTACAGCCCAAAACACTAGAACACTAGTATTTAAGATTACAACCATTTTTAAATACAGATATCCGTTTTCTCAGCATTGTGACTTCAATGGAAACGATTTTAAACAAAAAGTATTATAAGTTTGTAGATTTTGATTTACTTATTTTGTTTGTCGGCACCATTCAAATTATTGTCATATTCAACTATCATTTTTAAGCAGAAACGGACGCTGGGATACCAGTCCATCGCTATTCCAACTGAGCTACCGAGACCATTGTCATATTGTTCTTAAAGTAAATCTATACTAATATTGGAAATGCGAAAGTAACTCGGTCTGTCTGTATGTTACCGCTTCACGCTAAAACCGCTGAACGGATTAAAATGCAATTTGGTATGGGTATAACTGAACTCCTGGGATATAGGATAACATGTTCTAATTCTACGCAGACGAAGTCGCGGGCAAATGCTAGTCTTTTTTAAGATTTAAGTTCCTTCATTTTGAGAAATTGAATTTAACTGCTTTTGTCGTTAATCAGGGGATATAAATTAATGAGATTGTAAATTAAATTATCGTCAAACTAAAAGGTACTCACGACAAAAAAGCGTCCAGATTTTTTAAAAATTGTTCAGATTTTAGTAACGTAACGTTAGAAAATAGCACCAATAATAACAGATGTATTTCCATTTCCATTGAAGGCACAACAATCACTCAATATTGTCTAATTTAGAAAAATATCTTCACAAGGCTCCTACGCAAGTAAGTAGCTATAGGTACGCACCTCGCCAATATTTTCATGTTACTTTATATGAATTGACAATCTATGTACAATATTGAGAAAGAGACAGAGTGACGCGTGAGATACTGGCATTGCTGTCGGAGCACAATGGGAGCTACCGTATTGTCGCTCACCAGGCGGCGCCACTCATGCGTGGGTCCTGTGTCAATATGAGAGTCCACTAGCGCCTCTAGCGGAAAATCGACTCGCGGTAATCCTCATTGTGCAACTCTTCTAACAACAGAGGGAGGAACATACGTCCTGTTTCCCCTCTGACGAAGTACAGTCAACAATACAGCTGTGAATACAGCCAAAGTGCCAAAAGTATGTATACAGAACTTTATTGCCAGAGAATTAAGGTCGTCTAGCTGTGTTGTTGACTGTACAAGCCGAAATGGGCATACGCGGTCGTGTCAGTACCTACGTACACAAAAATAGATCGAAGTGTGCAAGATTTGGTACTGTAGGTACTTGTCGTTTTCTGTCTGTGTGTCATCATTACAGACTACTTTTTGTATGTAATGTGTGAGAAGTGTAGCTGTGTGCACGTTTCACTTCGCATCGTGTCAGAATAATGTGTATGGTAATGGTAACATGTCGCTTTGTCTCGTCTCCCTTCCCACATGTTGGAAGCCCGCGTTTCTCGAAGGCTAGACTGGTGTCCTTACCATGAGTTATCGTAAACATACTCGCGTAAATTCATTGTCAATGCATTTCTTTCGCTCAAGTATATTAGTGTAAGCGAGTTACATAAAACTCACGGTAAGTACACAGGTTTCACTTAACTGTTTGACCAGGGATGCGGGCCAGGGTTTCAGCTCTCCTACTTCCTTTCTGTAGGCCAAATTTGATGGCACGCTTTGGAAATCCCTGGTTTAAACCATCTATTAAAGCATATTATTGTATCGAAGTGTGATTTAGGGCGAGATAGAAAAAAAGTCTTCGATCAGTGTGTGTTGCCAGTGATGACATACGGTACTGAAACGTGGTCGCTTACAATGGGCCTCATAAGAAGGCTCAAAGTCACCCAAAGGGCAATGGAGAGAGCTATGCTAGGAGTCTCTCTGCGAGATCGTATCAGAAATGAGACCATCCGCAGCAGAACCAAAGTAACCGATATAGCTCTCCGAATCGCTAAACTTAAGTGGCAGTGGGCGGGGCACATTGCACGTAGAACCGATGGCCGTTGGGGCGGAAAGGTTCTCGAGTGGCGACCGCGTACCGGAAGGCGCAGCGTGGGTAGGCCCCCCGCAAGGTGGACTGATGACCTGGTGAAGGTCGCAGGAGTCCGCTGGATGCGGGTGGCGCAGGACCGGTCATGGTGGAAATCTTTGGGGGAGGCCTATGTCCAGCAGTGGACGTCTTTCGGCTGAATGATGATGATGATGAGAAAAATTGTGGCACTAATAGCATTTCTATTGTCGAATTCAGAGCTCCTGTTCTAAAAGTCAGTGCCAAGCAACAGGTCCTCAAAAAAGGGACCCATGCGAAGCGTGATAGGCAGTCTACATAGTTATTACAGACCCAGTAAACAAACATCACTGGCTTATTCTATCAAATATTTTCGTCCTTTTTAGTTAATTTTAGCTGACAGAAGACTACAAGAAATACATCGTTATTAGAGAATGCAACAGTTAACCGATATTGTATGAAGTAACCGCGGTTTCGGTTAAAAATCGAGTTCACGTACAAAAAATAACCGAATGCATTCCCTAATCGTTATCCTTGACCGTTTAGTTCAAAATATAAATAAACATTTTAGATTAACTTAATTTACAACAGGCAGGCATTCAATAGGCATTCTTGCCTAGACAACAATTAAAATAAAAACAAACTTCATCTATCTTAAAAGTTCAATACTTTCGACCATAACACGGCAGCGTATTGTTTGACGTTTCAAAACTATGGAAATTCATTTCAATGTTCATCTTTTGTTCCCAAAAGACAGGAACCTAAATCTGTGTGTAGCGCATATGTGTATCTTTCAGCATAGAATACTACAGCAAAAATATACAAGCCTGTGAGCTTAGAATCTTCGGATTTCGGTGGTAACACGAGAATGCTATACTGCTGTTCTTAAGCCGGGTCCACATTACGCGCGGCAACAATTTACCTGAGTCTTAAGTAATTAGATTGGTGAATCAACTATTTCTTGTTATTCTGTCCCGTCAGCTAGGAGACAAATGCAGCACAGTTTGTTAGAAGAAACGTTCTAGTATGTTCTACTAACATGCTTGGTAGAAGGCCCATCATGGAAAGGGAATATAACTCCCAAAAAAATATGTTTTGTGAATTTGAGTGCCATAAAACCGTGATTTTAAAAGTGACCCACGAGACCGTAACTAGGGCAACTAGTAGTAGTAGACACATATGGTCCCCAATTCAAACATTAAGTACTGCAGTGGCTTGTGTAAATTTTACTACAGTTTAAATAATTTTTTTTTTGTAGTTCATAATAGTAGTCACTTCTAAAAACTAATTTTCTTACACTTATGCTCGAAAAGGGCGAAACTGTATTGATTTTTTTAACATTTATTGTACACAGTTTTTGACAATAAATTTATCTTTATCTTTAAACCCTCGAACATTAGGGGGACGTGTCCCTCTCGACCCGGCTGCCGCGCGGCGTGACCCAATGTTTGAGGGTTCGCCGCGCGCAATGTGGACCCGACTTTACCTTCACGTCTTACTGGCGTGACTCCAAGCATCTTTCTAACACAGTATAGGGAAGGAATCTCTACCCAGTAGTCCAACTTCGACCATTTCATAATTCTCGTTCGAAATTCAAAATCTGTTCCCTGGCGACGGTCGGACGGCTGTCTAAGTAAACATGCGTAAATATGGCGCGTCGTCACTTGTTTTTACACGAGATCCACTCATGTTTTTTGTTCGAAATTGGACTAAACATTAATCACACCACTGGTTCCAAGATCCGAAGGTTCTCGATGCCCACGAGTTGCACGTTACTGTTAATGACAGAGTTCGTTGGCGACGTGTAGCGGCTGACCAGTGTTTCATCATTGGCAGAGCATGCTCAGGAACGAGTTGGCGTACGCCATCGGTTTGACATCGGGGTGAGGCTGAAAGGAAAAACAAGTTTCTTAACTATTATTTTGCTGGGATACTAAATTTCTTAGAAAGAAGTTTAATTCTACGAATTTTGCAGCGGGTAATTCTTTATTAGCAATCTTGTATAGGGTAACTTTCAATTTTTAGTATGTCTTAGGTCAGCTGAAATGTGATTGTTTTTAGTTATAGGTACCACTTATGGGCATTTTCAGAAAAAAGTGCACCATTTTAAAGAAAATGGGTCCTCGATTTTCCATACGAAAAAGTTTGTCAGTTTTGTAACCGCCCATACGAAATGTATGAAAAAATGCGTTACAAAGCTGACCAAATAAACGGGACACTCTTTTTCTTTTTTTTAATCAATAGTACTCGTGATTCTGGTTATAAAAAACCCAAAACTTCCTATATTTTCAAAAAAAAGAAAATGGTTCCCCTTTTTTTGAAAATGCCCATGAAATAACTGTGTATAATAATATATCTGCCCTTATCCTCCATCCCCTGAGTTAGTCCGGAAACACTCGCACGACCTCGGTACCTTTTACTCAAAACAAGCACTACTAAGTAGATACAGATACAGATATTTATTGGTAAAAACACATTTTACAAGTCAAGTATTACTATATTACTTATATACAATTACCACTATGTACATTCGACATTTACCCTTTTATTGAGTGTAGGGTCAACGTTCTCATTTTGACTAGGGATTTGAAAAATCATCTATGCTGTAGTAAGCATTTTCTACAAGATAAACCTTGAGTTTTCTTTTAAATATTTTATATACTTCTTAACTACCATTCAAAATTGAATGGCGAAGGATTGTTGTTGTAAGTTGTATCCATAAACACCTTATATACGATGCCGCCTACTACGGGGGACAGGCTTACATTTAAATAATGCAAACCAGTATTTTTTTTATAGGAATTATCGGTTAACCGATAAATTACCGGTAATTCTCATACAAAATATTGACCAGTTGCAATCCCTACTTACATTTATGCGCAAAAACGAATGGGCTACGGGAACTACAGCACATTCGTTCTTGCGTTGGCCCAAACCTGGTTGAAGAGTTCACATACGCCTTAAATGTATATTTATATGTAAATTTACGCAATTTTGTTCGTACTCACCACAGCCTGGTAGGTGGTAAAGTTCGGTTTGAGGTCTTTGCCATTCATTGTGATGAAAGCACCCAAGTTACCCATTGTATCACTGAAAAAAAAACTGTCTTTTAAAATTCTGAAGAATGTCCGTTCAATGAGTCCGTTTATAAGTGATATATCGACTATACTTTTATTATGATGTCAATAAAACGTCGACCGTAGGTTGGTTCACACCTAATTGAACCTACGGTTGACGAAAATATGTTTTTTTTTAAGAACTATCAATATACTGTCGTGTTCAAAATTGTTTGAGTGAATTCATTCATAAGTTGCCCATGCATTTTTTAACGCGTGAGTGTTTACATAGTTTATTTCAGTAAAAAAAAACAGTAGATCCGTATTATATCTTAGACATACAGTGGTACTTAGGTGCGGGGAAGATAGTGGTGCGTTCTTGACCTCGTGGATGCGTATGTATTGCAGCCTTGGGCCTTACCGTGACGTCTTAACGCGATTCAGTTGACGACCTAAACTGAGTCGCTGCCATACAACTGAGCCTAAACTATACCTAAACTGAATCGCGTTAAGACGTCATGGTGATGCCCCTGTTCTTCGGGCCTAGCATTGAAAAAGTCTGGAAAAAATCCGCTATTTTTCCCAGACGACGAAATTTTCCGCTCTAATTTTCAACTCTAAATACATGTATATTAGATCTAATTTACACATAAAAAAGGGCTACCTGTATGGAATTGAGGAAGAAACAATTGAAACAGATGAAAATAGTGACAGCGCGCGTTTAAAATTCCGGAAACAACTAATTAATTTTCATGATATGAAACTTGTTATTTTCCGAAATTTTCGGGTTTTTTCAAAATAATATCAAAAGTTTCAAATCATGAAAATACATTCGTTGTTTCCGGAATTTTAAACGCTATTCGGGCTCGAACTGGCTGTCGCCTCTACTCTAAATCGCTATTTATGTCGCCGATTTTGTACCAATATGTCCCCGTTGTGTTGCTAATATGTCACTGTAAAAACCTACCAGTAGTTAGGCGCAGAGAAGACAGTAATGCACTTCCCGTCGTGCGCAAGCTCGTAGCCGTCATTCTTGACCTCGTGGCTACGAATGATGTACTGCAGCCCGTTCTTCTGCAGGAAGTTGGCGGTCACGTCGGGCCCGAACTGGCAGCCCACGCCGCGGCGGGACGGCGCGCGGCCGAGCATCGGCTGCGGGTCCGACCATAGGAGCTCGCACATTATACCTGGGATTTTAAAAAGGGTGAAATCATCGTCGGCCTAGCGTTTTACGATTAAATGTCCTCATGGTAGGTAGCCGTGTGCAGGAGTGTACATTGCGAAACACCAAAACACATTCTAGTATTTTTTTACAGATAAACTCCAATGTAACTGAATATTCTTTTTGGGAGATAATATAGTTTATTATATTTGTTTTAATTAATAAGAATAACTAAGTCACCAATGAAACTGTAATTTGTAGATTAGTAAACTACTAACATATTATTTTTATGTTATAAAATTGGACCGCTTTTTAACTAGTGTTTAATTATTGATTTAATTCATATGAAAGTTATAAGAATGTTTGTAAATATGCTTTTTATGTCTGACATGTAAAATATTGATTTTTACCAATAAACTTTCATTCATTCATTCATTCAGTAGACTGCACACAGTGGACTATAGCCATTGGGCCCCTATGTACCTTACGAAGTGGTAAGTAATCTTAAACCTGCTTTTCCTAGGGGAAAGGTGGGGTGGTTACGCTACCCTCTCTCTTTGATTGGTCCCTCATTTCTGAGGATCGTGGTCGGCGTGGGCAGGCAACAATACCTCTGGAGCGAATGATCTATCGCCATCTTGTGCGTTTCTTACGACTGAGTAGAACTGGGATGAAGACGAGTCTTTCACTTGGTCTGTCCATTGAGTGCTACCCTCATTTCACGCAAAATAGGCAAATCAGGTGTCATTTATATATTTACCATCTTCCGGTGGCTGCTTGTTCCTGTCCACCTTCCTGATATCATCGAGCGTGACGTCATCCTTAGAGAACAGCCCGCCGTGCATGACCAGCACCCTGCTGTTGATGCAGTGCGCTAGGGGCAACCAGTTGTACACCTCGGTGAAGAGATCAGCCATCTGGGAGGTGTACTTGGAGGTGACTTCGCCGCGGAAACCGTACATGCGGTTCATGTCTAATGTCTCGTGGTTTCCTGAAATAAACAAGTCACTTTGAAATAAGTGAGCTGTTAGAATCACAAAATTCATATTTAATCAGAAACCTACGAGTTCTCTTTGAGTACCAAAGTATGGAGACTGGCCCAAAAACCAACACGGATAATAGTTATGTAATTAAATAGGTCTGCTTCATTTCATTATATGGGCACCAAGTTGAATTCCACTTCAGTTCTAATATATTCCTATTTAAGTACGTTATGTAAGTAAAATTTTCCCAACCGCTCGGCGATGACGGCGGATCCTTCCGCCGCGCACATCAAGCGGGTAGGATGACAGCCTTGTTGCATGCATATACTTACCAATTACTATTACTGACAAAAATCTAAATATCTCAGCTCGGTCAACACCTATCAAAGATATAACTCTGACCTCGTTTGGTTTTCGGCCCATCTTTGCCCATGGTCCTTTGCTCTTTCGCTTAAGTGGATACTCATAACATAAAGAAAGAACTTTGATTCAAAATTCAGGTGCTTAAGTTAGTTTTAATCACTTCGGAGGGCGGAAGCTACAATAATGACAAAGTTTAGGTAGGTATACCAACTACTTTTCCACTCGTGAAAAAATTCTTACCTCTTGACATATAAAAGTGGTCAGGGAACAGCAGCTTGAAACTGAACAAAGTAAAGATACACTCCACGCTGAAAGACCCTCGGTCCACAAAATCTCCATTGAACAGATACGGATTCGTCTCGGACGGCAGGCCGTTAAGGGTGAAGATGTTCATGAGGTCGTAGTACTGTCCGTGGATGTCTCCGCAGACTGTGAACTTCTTGTCGTCGCCTACTTTGATGTCTACGAGGGATGGTTGCGTTTGTAGATAGTTCTTGACGTCGATTAGAATCTGGAACAAAGCATTTTAATAACAGTATACTAAAAATCACCGAGGGTTCCCCGCAAAGGCTGCTGAGCCATTTATGACCATAGGTACTATAGCGTTCAGAATTGCATGGGCAAATTATGAATGAATTCATTCATAAACTGCCCATGCAATTCTGAACGCGTGTGTACATAAAAATACTGGTCGCACGGAACTCTCAGTGTGCGGCAACTATACGGTTTTCGGATTTTTTTTCCTGTACTTGTGCTACAAGCTCAAGCTCGACATAAACGACCGACAAGGGACTGCAGAGCTGTGTATGTGGTATTAATTTTAACTTGCTACCACTACGTGTTCCCGAGATAAAGGGTCTTGACAGACAGACGGACGGATGGACAAAGTGATTCTATAAGGGTTCCTTTTTTTCCCTAAAAAATAATAAACTACATAACTTAAAGTTATATCTAAAGAGCCTAACTAAGCTCCCTAACCTACTTTACTACCTAAGGTTCCTCAAATCTGATCCCTGCGGTATGGTGCTCATAAGACTGGATACATTCCTTAGTTGAATAGCAATGTAGCATTATGATTACTATTTAAAATGAGGTATTTACCATGTATGTTTGTTTTGTTTTTGTGAGCTTCCGATATTTCGGTAATGTTACAAGCGCAATACTGCATTTTAAATTAAATTTTGTTTGCAACGCCGGTACTTCAAGGGTTTAGTTATAGGGTAGTAGTTAATGGTACAGTCGTGGTCATTAATGTGTGCATTTCTGCACCTTAATCCTTTGTAATAAGATGCAAAACTTTACACATTAATAACTCTACTATACTCATATTTTTTGAACGGGCGTAACTCTTATAATTTAGTCAAAAATCCATTTTTTTGTTATGAGAATTGTGTTTACCAGTCACTTGTGTTTATCAGCTTCGTGTGACGCTAACTATTTTAAAGGATATTTACTAAAAAACTGTGACAAAATGTTGTTGTGATCTACAGGCGTTTATCACAAAATGGTTATCGATTTAGGGATATCGAAAATACTGAAATGTTGTCAATAAAAAACGTTAGAATTACTTAATGTCAATTATTCGGTCCTTGTCAATTATTAGATTAGAAAGATAAAATATATAATAGGTACCTTGTAAGCATATTTCTTGTGAAGTTTCTGCTGCTTTTTGTAATGTTCCATAAGTTCTGTAACGAACTTCAGCGTCACCTTGCCATTTTCCAGAGCGGGGCCTTCATATTCATCCTCAATGGCTAAAAAAATGTATGGAATTTATTTTATTTTAAGCAGCTTTTATTACTCCATAACAGACGATAAAAGATAAACCGGCCATGTGCGAGTCAGACTCGCGCACGAAGGGTTTACAATTATCTACAAAACGCCAAAAAAGGGTTGTTGCATGGATCATCCGTGAAAATTTCAACTGTCTAACTATCACCGACATTGGGTTGGACCTTAGCCTAAAATTCCATTCAACTTTTAATATTAATTTACTTAAATTATTAGTATAGAATTTTAGGTAACCAGCGTTGGTGGCCCACGGTAAGAGCGGGTAACTTTCAATCCGAAGGTTGCGGGTTCAAACCTTGGCTCGTACTAAAGGGTTTTTCAGAACTTAAGTACAAAATATCATCTTATATTTCGCTTTTCGGTGTAGGAAAACATCATGAGAAAACCAGAGAAATACTAATAAGGTATAGTTTACCCTCTGTGTTGAAATGTCAGATGGCACTCGCTTTCGTAATCTTGGAATTAGTTGCCAAAGCAGACCTCAGGCTTCCTGGGCCGTGGCAGAAGCCCAGAAAACGTTACAAAGAAGAAGATTAGTGAATGTTAGGAGTTTTGTTAGTTTACAATTTTTTTCACATGGGTAAAAGCCTTACTTGTTATCATTACTAACCCTAAGCAAACATGTTTTAATTGGCTCAAAAATAAAAAGAACTTACTCATAGCATCGAGGTTGATGGTATCAGCAATGTTCACCTCCTTTTTATCCACAGAAATGGCTTTCTCAAATGCAATCTTTTTCACAATTTTGTTACATTCGTTATATTTCATTTTTGCATCCTGATCATTTGGCCTAACTTTGGTTACCTGCAATGAAAGACATATATTTGATTAGTACCCTTATTTTATTATCAAATGTGTCGCATCACTTCAAATTTGGTTAAAACCAATTCCGAGAACTATGTTAGTGTGGTAATTTTAAGAGATTTAATTCTTTTTTAATCATCTAACATAAGCCCATGATTTAAGTTCATAGTTGATGAAACTCTTTTTATATATTTAAAATATAAATTAGATTTTATTCAGTCAATAATTCATGATTGTCAAGGTAGCATAGCAAAGTGAATCCTAAGACTATAATGTTCCTTATTCAAATGTTAGATATTGCTGACAAACTGTATATTTGGTTTAGTAATGATGACAATAAGGATAAACATACATAGCTATGCAAAGATATAGTCTGACAAGCCAGCGAGCACAGTAACAGTAGGACAAAATAACTATATCCATCCCTTTTTTCAGGGTGGTAATACTAGCGTAAGAAAAAGTCAGTATGATGCTCTCTATCCTATTGTTACTGCGCTCGCTGGGTTGTCTTGTCAGTGTTGCAATCATTTGAATATAAAAAAAAACTTTTTCTTGGTACACAAAGAAACATACATAATACACAATGTAAGTCTTAGTCTTAGTGTTGTCTGTTGGAATATATACAATCTGTATGTCAATTAGTCATCTGGCACAAATATGTTAAATAGAGTTGTATCAGTAGAAAGAACACTTATAAATTGATTGCAGTTATTATTTTAGAAGACATTGTAAAGTAGGACAAGCCACTTTGTTTCTGATCATTGATAATGTTAGGTGATATGAACAAGATATCTGGGCGATGGTAGGTATTTATTTTCAATTGAACAAAGACGTGAATGTTTTGGATGTATGGTTGGCACACAACATGTAGATTATTACTGCCCGAAATCATCTGTCTCCATTTAAATGTTCACTCAATTTTATTACTATAGCATAGGCATTAAAATTGCCAACTGGATGGACTGACCAAGTTAGAGAAGCAACATCCTCAAGCAAATTCCATCAAGCAGTGAAGGCAATGATGGATCGAGACTGTTGGAGACAACTTAACATTTAGTTCCTAGACAGCCCACTCCAAGTGGAGTGGTCTGTCTAGGAACTTTACATCAAGCCGGTATGGTATGTATTTGTTTCATACTTGGATGATGTGGTAGCCTGGCGTTAAGTATCAAATGATACTGATTGCTCACATTCATTTGAGAAACATTATTTATGGAGTCTATTGTTAATATTGATAACATATTTGTGATTCCACCACCTAATACTTAGTAGGTAAACTGACAGCTATACTCACATATTCAAAATCTTTAAGTGCTAGTTTGTACTTCCCAAGGGACATGTGTGCGGCGGCCCTTCTGTAGTAGGCCTTAGTATAGAACTTGTCCACCTCAATCGCCCGCGTCGCATCCGTGAGGGCATACCCGAAGTTCTCCAACCGCAAGTTAGATATACTTCTATTCGCGTAGTACACAGCATTATTAGGGTTCTTCTCTATCGCCTTCGAGTACAGATCAATTGCGGTATTGTAGTTCTGCTCTGGAAATTTAAGGTTATGACAATCAACTTATATTTCATTATTGTCACGATCAATATTGGAATGTCATAAATTGGGAAGCAGAAATATGTTAGACAAATTGATCTATTTTTTTGCGTGTTACTTACTTTTAAAGTATTCATTTGCTTCGTTTTTCCATCTATCTGCCGCCTCGATATCCTCCTTGGATACGGGCCCGGTAGTTTCCTCGTTACTTGCCATTGTTTCACGTTTTATTAATAAAATTAAAGCTTGGGTGACTTAGCGCTTAATCATAAGAAAAAAAAATGTGATTTTCTCACATACATTTACATGCTTTCCGCACTTTAAGAAAAAGTGAATATACGTGAATGAATGATTTTTTATTTATGAATGAACGAAAGAGTATTACATGATCTAGGGATGGAAAAACATATGTATGTCCGGTTTATCGACCTTTAAGTAATACGCATGCACGTGATTGGGATTGATTGTTTATCTAACAAATAAAATAAGTAGGTTACGTCATGTACAGACTGACAAACCGGCGCATCGAAACTAGTGAAGGTTGAAAGGTTTTTATTAATACACATAGCTAGTTTCATGCAGCTTCTTCCTTTATGCATGTGGTAATTATGGTAAATATATCGATATATTGTAACAAAGTTGACCGATGCACATCCTTAGTTTTTACAATGTTGCCATCATTGCCGCCAAGGATATTACACCCAAAGGATGTCTTGTCTGTTGAAAACTGTTGGTTAACGGCGGCTCAATATTTCTATGATCATAGATATAGTATACGATTTTATATCTGTTAAATTATAGGATCATAATAATCATATATTACTCCTAAGGTGATATAAATCCTATCCGAGCGAATGCTGCTTTGGAATGCTGTTAATTAGGATCTCACATCTATAATCATAGACATAGAACATATGAATATTAGTCACAGGTTCGTCCTATTTTTTTGACTCAAAGATCTATAGAATCTGGGCCACATTTGATAATATAATATGGGAGATATTGTAATATGGACCTAAATATTACACTATACGTCCAGTGGTCGTTCACAGAAATCGATTCCTGCCGGCTTGCCTTGCAAAAGCCTAACTAGGACAATTTTTTTACGACTCAAAGAATAACAATGCCAAATCAGCTCAGGCTTGTAGAAAGAACATTTTGACGCTCGGCCACTGCACTATACGATATGATATGATCATAGATTTTATGCCGCCCTTTTTCTTGACGTTGGAGAAAAAGGGAGGCATATAGGTAGATCTATGAAAAAAGATATATTATGATAATAATTTATGGACCTACGATGTCTGAAATAAAGAAATTTGAATTTGAATTTGATAATGTAATATGCTAATGCTAAGTAATGCTAGTATTACAACATCATGATTTGGCCTCGCTGCGTGTTATCGCCGAACGGGAACTTGGGGAGTCGAGGAAGGAGGAGCAGAGCACCGCGAACATCGAATGACAAAAATTTTTACCTATTTCCCTTTCTATCGCAATTATTTATTCGAAGGAAGGTTCTCTGAAGAAGGGATTTTGACGTCGAAATTTACGCGATTTTCTACTGAAATATTTCTGTTAAGTACTAGCTTAGAAATAAATTTATCTTTTTTTGCTTCGACGCTTGCAACAAAATTTATTTTTTGTATAGCGCTTTAGAAAAGTCTTTTGAAGGTAGGTTAGTAAATGAAAATGAAAGAAAACACACAGCATCAACTAAAACTAATTTATTCAACTATGATACGTCTACGAAGGCACGAGCTGCGTTAGCACCTTGACGACTGTCTTCTTGTCCAGTTTGCACTTGGGGTACAGCTGCTGGCAGTCGCCGCGGGAGCGGCCCGCGCTCGCTGCTTCCAATATTGCAGTTCCATCTAGCATACGCCGGACTAACGAGTTGCTGGAACAGAATTGCAAAATGTTTAGTTGAAGGTGCTTTTACCCTACTAACTTCGTTCTCTAGGCCTCGGTCGTTCTGAACCGCCGTCCGCGTCGTGCGGCGGCCCGTCGCCCGCGACGTTTGATGGACTTGGAGCGTTGCGGCGGGTGGACGCTAGGGTTCAGTATGGAGACATTTACCAAAGAAAAAGACACACGTCACTTCGCTACACAAAACCTCGGAAACAGCCGCGTCGCCCGCGTCGTTTCGCCCGCCGCGGTCAACGCATGCGGCGCGCAGCGGCTTTTCAGAACGACCGAGGCCTTAGGTAGAATAGGTAGTACTTTTTCACCAATCCTCACTCTTTTTCAGCTTTTGCTATTTCTACTGACGGAACTAGTCAAGTTATACCTAAGCCTAAGGTTAGTGTGACGAGCTTCTAGCGGGTCCCGGCGTCATCAATCTGCAGCTCCAGCAACAGGCAAATGGGGTGAATGAACGCACTAGGTGCTCGACAGCCCACTACATTCCGCCCAGCGTCCCTCCATAATATAATATATCTTGTGATTTGTGTAGCGTGTACTCAGGACGCTCTACGTGAGCATTTGCTATGTTTATGGTGAACGCCGCCGCCCCGCTCGAGCGTACACTCGTGTCGTTCACTAAGCATGAATTTACCTGGACAAGTTAGCTAAGAGCGCGTCAAACTCCGTAGTGTAGTGTTGTGCATACTTATTCTCCAACCAACTGTACCAACGCACGCACGCATTCTAAGTATAAATTACCTGGACAAATTAGCCAAGAGCGCGTCAAACTCCGTAGCATTCCCAGCCTGCATGTTCTCATTGGCCAGCTGAACATACGAGCACGCTAACCGCTGCGTGCACGCACCGGAGTCGATGTTGTAGCGCGCCAGGGTCTCGTCTAGCCTGTTCAACGTGTCTGACAGCTGGGACGAACCTGTGTCGACACCTGAAAAATTAATGGCAAAGCTTCGGATGAAATAATTAAGTAAGCCAAGCAATCAAGTTCTATGAGTTCACTGGAACAATGCGGCGTTAACATAATGTATGCTTGCGTGTTTGTTCGACGATAACTCGAGTACTATCATAGATTTAGGTAGCCATTAAATTTATCAGATAGTTACTCGCAAATAATTACGTCGTCGTTGCGAGCTGTAAGTACTTGACCTGAGTTGACTTGATGAGTGAGAGAGAGGGACCTTTTTTTTCTCAGTGAAAATCCGTTCCGGATCCCACTCGGCCCAGGAGAAACTGAGTGGGTATTAGGGACCTAGACTCTCCTAAACATGTCCCAAGTAGTAACTATAAATAAGTGAGTAGTATCCGCACTTTATTTATAATATTTCATTTCGATGTTTAAATGATATATTTTTTAGATCGAATATGAGCTAAATCGGTCAACCGGTTGTTAAAATAACCAACCGCTGTTGCATGGTATAGCAACGTATGGTTATTGGTTGCAACGAATACTTAAAAGATTATGATTAGGTAAGGGTAACTTACTGCGACCGTATCCACCGCCGTAACCGTACGAGAGCAGGTGCATAATCTTAGGCAGGATAATCACAGCTCCGAACCCGAGAATGGATCCGATGAGCACGCCGCCCAGGTCTATCTTCACAGGGCCGTATAGACCTGGGGCTGAACCGCCGTACGGGCCCTGGTAAAAACAATAAAAAAAATTGATACCATACAATTGTAAAGCATTAGTCAAATTATTAATTAAGTAATTATAATTAATGTTTTGATTCATGTTTTTAAGTAGTCACACTACTATATTACAGTGACCAAGGTCCCCAGTGTCCAGGTCTGAGATCGAACCAGCTATCTCCTGCTTGCGCAGCAGACGCCCTAAAACCACTAGGCCATCTGGCCACTGATAACGGGTGGGGGTCTTACAAGGTTGCGTTGCTTGGTCACAGAGTTTCTTTGGCCGTATTCGGTCTCCATCATCAGATCAGCATAAAATTGCGTTATCACCGGTTTTTCATAAGTTTGAGCCTAATCAAATAATTTGGCTTCCATGATGGGAGCCATACATTTAAAGACAGGGAGACGCCTCAGCTAAACGGTAGACCTATAAAACTAAACGTATAGCCAAAGTTTGGGGGGATTAATTTCAATGACTGAGATATTGAGAGGAAAGCATTCCTACTTCCTTCGGCTAGATGTACACACACCATTTTAAAAAAATCGAACCATACTTAAACGGCTGATAAGGTCAACGATGATTTTTTTCATTTTGTATGAAGATAGGTGCATTTTCGAACAGCTGTTCCATATAAAGTGATTTTTTTTCTTATTTGGAAATCTTTCCATTTGCATCGCACTCGAGGTCATTTACGATATCAGCTGTTGAAGTATCGTTCGGGACTATAGTTACATCCTGTATGTCGGAGCAGTCAAGGTGCTCAAAAATATCGCTCGACTCTATTATCAGATATTTTTGAACACCTTAGGCGCTCCGATATTACTGATGGCGACTGTACATAAGTTCTCTTAAGTGCCACTGAATACGGTCTGTGCAGGACTGCACATTTTCTAAATAGGTAATAAGCCCAAAGGATAGGATTTATAGAGGCATACGGGGTGACTGGTATTTCGACCTATTCCTTGAAAGGGGTTATTCTAGAGCTTATTTGCAATGTTTTTGGCCAGTTAACCAGGGGTCAAAACCTCAAAACACTAACAAAAAATAAGAAATACAAGAAACGATCATCCTAATGCATGTGGCGTTTTCCCAAAAAAACTAAACTCTTAAGCCATTGTGTTTTGACCCCTGGTTGACTGAGCCAAGCAATAGGTCGAATTACCAGTCACCCTCTCTCACCTGTGCCCCTGTAGTCCCATAAGTGGAAATCCCGAACCGCTGCGTGCGGTCATTCTGCTCCCTCTCTTCTCTGCTCTTTTCGACCCTGGCCGAAGGTTCAGCGAGCTGGTCTTCTGTGCGGAAGCTGGAGCTCGGCATGAAGCCCCTGAAGTTTAAACTGAGGTAGCTTATAAAAGTGCATGCAAGAAAATGTATCAAGACAACAATTCTCTCAAATTCTACAATTTTAAAGCAATGTTTATTTAATCTAAAATATAAGGTAACTAAAAAACGCTGGTGATCCGTTTAATAGCGTATTATGTATCGTGTTCTGATCAGGAAAATTAGGAAACATATTTTTCGGGTCGCCTACAGGGACGACTTACCTCATATAAAAAACTAAAAAGAGTCATTCTTATTTATCTATTTTATTAAATTAATCAAACCACGATACTGATTACGCACTTAAACGGATCACCAGCATTTTATAACCTGCGGGGCTAAGATGCCAAGCTGATATCCTGATAATTGCTGTATAAGACGATAGTTTGTCGGCACTTTCTGACAATTTCTGATAATTTTAAACAGTTCTGTCAAATGTCTTTGCATTTGGCAGCTGTCACCGTCGCGCTATCCGCAGTTTATCAACTTATAGCATTATCCTATGACATTCGTGGATAACCATCTTAGACCCGCTGTATACCACGTACCATAAAAATAGCCGGCCAAGTTCGAGCCCGACTAGCGCACCGAGGGTTCCGTACAAAATTTTAGTTGCAACTGCATCTCGAATTAGAAATTTGACGTCAGCCCCATGTATCGATATATTTTATCACTCGTTTTCACGGCATCGAGTCAGTATACAAGTTTGTTTTTCCTTGATAATTTTTCATCGCGTACACCGATTATATTTAAGTACTTTATTTAAAAGACGGTGCATACACCATGTAGATGTAGATGTAGATCTAAGGCGGTTAAATTTCAAACTTAGTTTAGAAAAGTTTTTATTTTTATTAATTAAGGTAGAGTCAATATTATATTTTTCCTGTAGTATTTATAATATTGTTAACGTTTTGTCAAAGTTTCATATTTTCCTTCGTGAACTTCGGAGGTAAATGGGGGAGATGGCGTTTTTTGTAAACTTTCGTTTTAAATCAAAACAATTGTACCGTATATAAATAAAATGTGCAAACAAGCCCTTTCAAATGATTCCAAATAGTATATTTATTGCCCCCTCTTTCACCGGGCATTTTTTTGTGAATAAATTAAAATGTATCATAAAATCGTGACTTGGTAATTTGTCCAATGAGGTCACAATAATTCGTATCTGTCATCTAAATATCGTAGCATCGTCGTTGTCACCATATGGAATTATATCATTGGCCCAACCAAGCCCCACGGCCAATTTCAAGGCCGCTCCAAACTGGTGACATTTGACAGTTGTTGTACTACTTCCATGCTTTAAGTAGTTATTCTTCCGTGAGCCCAACACCAGTCACGTGGTATTGTTTGTTTACATGTTATTAAATAGGTCAGCTCAGCTGCAGAGTTAAGGGACCCCCCTGCATACAAACTTTCTACGCAGGGGGGTCACTTAACTCTGCAGCTAACAGCACCTGAAAGAACAAACTACGAGTTTAAGTACCTACAAGCTTCATAGCTTCGTTAGTGCCTAGGTACTCTCCATCCGAACAAACTTAGTTTTACTTTATTTCGGTTAATAATTTATTTATAGTGTTACTACTTTAATTAAATAACAAATCAAAATATTTAATTAAATAATTTGATTTGTTTCAACAAATAGCCAAGAACCACCCCACAAATTAGGCTTCCGATTTCAAAATACCGCACTAAAATCGGTGCAGCCATTCAGGATACGATGAAACGTATTACACTCCTCTATTTCATGTATTGAATGGATATTTAGTTAAAACCAATGGAATGCCAATAAAGGGTGGATTTTTAAAATGTGATTTTTGCATCATTTTCCTGGGCTATTTTTTTTTTCGATTTTGAGCAAAAAGACATTGGATTATGAAACTCCATTAAAAATGAAGTAAAATGGTACATTAGGCACCTCTTTGATCTTAATAGTTTTGAAGTAATGAGCGATTGAAATAACTTGATCCAGGAAATGACGCCCATGCCAGAAAATGACGTATACTGTATAAGAAACAGTGGCATTCTGATGAAATACAATTCTGGTTGCTTCACAAATATGTGACTGAGTTTAGTAAAACGTCCCACTTTGTCGATTCTACATATTTACGGAGTTACTGGCAGTTTAGTGAAATATGGCAAAACCTACCGAAAATCGGCCTTCAATAAAAACTGACGAAACATACTGTAATTAACCTTTTTAAGCCCCCAAGTTTAATGCCTAGCGTCTCACTTTGTCGAATACCTAAAAAATCGTCGATATCATATTTGTGACTGTTTTTAAGGAAATTATCTACTTTATCGATGTGGAGTTATGAGTAGTGAGGTGTGATTTCTCTAGGTGCTATAGTTTTTTTTTTAATTCAAATTTACAAAAGCGAAAAAGCGATAGGTAACTGAGAAAACGATGGCTGGATCTAAAAAATGCCTAGTTTTGGAAAATAACTGATAATTTTTTTGTAAAAAAAGTCTTGTATGTTTAATTACTAACATATGTTTTAAAACTTGTATTGACTTAGCTTGTCAAAGCGGATCCCAGGCTCCCTGAGCCATGGCCATGGCATAAGCCGGAAAAATGCTGGGAAGAAGAAGAGAGCTTGTGAATATGTTACGTTGCTTCTATAAGCAGCGGCTACGAATAGTCGTAGCCGCTGCTTATGCTTTATACAGCAATTTGGTTAAAATATATCAAAAAATATATTTATGACATTTTTAACCGGAATATGTTTACGACATATGATAACTGTTAGTTTGGGTAAGGTAGTTACTATTGAACATAAATTTGATTCAGCGCTCATATAATTATCAGCATTCAGGGCACGAGTCACCCAATGAAACTTATTTCAATTTGATACGACATAGTCCACGATCTCTTCCCAAATCTCCCTAGCCATGATTTAAGTCTCATTTATGAAGTACGATATTTAACGAATGTTTAACACTCTTTTCACCCCCTTGTCACACCTTTTTCGAAAACGATTAAAACACTTATTTTTGTATTTTGACCAAAAACCTTTCCGCATAAATGAATGTCTCTAGCTAAAAAAACACATTCTTCCGCCATAAAAACTTTCAACACCCTATTTACTTTTTAGAGGTGAAACTTTCCAAAACACTAACAACACTTATTATTGTCTTTTGAAAAGAAACCTTTCAACCAAAATTAAAGTCTCTAGCAAAAACAGAAAACCTTACTTAAACAAAAATACAAAAAATCATCATCCTTTTCACCACTTTAGGGGTGGAATTTTCTAAATCGTTGAAATCACTTTAATTAAATTCGGATTTATTAGTGTAAGGATTTTTTTCATAAAGTTTGAAGTTCATAACTAAAACGGAAAGCCTTCCGCATTACAAACTTTTACATATTTCACCCCTTTTGGAGTTGATTTTTCCAAAACGCAAAAATTACTTTTTTTGTATATTAATAACAAACCTTTGTAGTAAGTTTTAAGTTCTTATCTAAAAAAAAACTTTCTCCCATACAAACTTTCAACCCCATTTGTACCCCCTTAGGAGATGAAATTTTTAAAATCCCTTCTTATTCCTTATCTTCGCTAAACACTTAACGTACTGTGAAAAATTCAGGGTCTTACGTTTAGTAGTTAATCAGTCAATCAGAAGTTTTCCGTTTATATGTATAGAAGATTTTGATATCATCAGACGAAAGACGTCATTTCCTGGTAGGTTCGTCATTTTCCTGGGTCGGATACCAGGAAATGACGCCAGGAAATGACGTACAATTTATATATTTTACAATAACTACAAAATTGTAAACAAAATGAATACGTGATCTAAACATATATAAATACAAACAAACAAGCTATTCGACATTAAACAATAATAAGATTTTAATTAATTTTAAATGCTTAAATAACTTTCCAAACATATGACGTTATGGGAGGACGAAAACGGATCGTGTAAAAGACTTGCCTCGCAAGTCGCTTAACATTCGCCAATTACACGTCCAATCGCTATGATACCTACGAGCAACTATCTTACTTTATCCTAGCATCGCAAACATGGCCTCAGTACCTTCGATTAATCACTTATTAGCAGGTATTTGCGTGAAGTCGTTTTCTGGCTAAACGTGTGACACATATATCATGGCCGCCTGGCTTTCAAGTAATATGTTTTTGGCAGCATATTGTATATAATATAATGCGCAATTAATCTAGCTTTCTAATGATGTCAAAAGTTTGAATGTAGGGTGTACAGAGGTAAGGCAAAGCTACATTGTTCGAAGAAATCCGCAAGTGTGACACACCTCACAGACTTAGTGCGCCTAATAATGAGAATTTTTGATATTTTTTATTAAGGTTCTGTTTATAATAACAATAAAGATTATATTGTGCCTCGTTATGTTTTCTTGTGTTAAACACATAGAAAATAAATTTGAAGTAGATAATTTTGTAATAAATTTAGCGGTAACAGGCGTGTGACACCTAAAAATCGCTCTTTGAAAATCCACCCTAAACAGGTTGACTGGTAGACAATGCCATCAGGTTCTCCTTTCGTTACGATAATATTTTTTGTGTGCAATAATTGAAAAAAATTAATCACTACATAGTACAAAACAAAGTTATTTCCCGCTATCTGTATGTATGTATGTGTATGCTTAAATCTTTTAAACTTTTTTATAAATAGAGTGATTCAAGAGGAAGGTTTATTGTATAATAATAACCCGTGCGAAGCCAGGGCGGGCGGGTCGCTAACTCGCTAGTAAATAAATAAAAGGCTTTAAGTAATTTCACAGTGACCACTAATAATTGAAAGACAAATATAGTTTTTTTAGTTTTATATTTTTTTAATACACTTTTTAAATCTATAATCTTGTCTGTCTAGATATGTCTTATGCTTCGAGTCGCTAGATGGCATTGTTAAAAAAAAATTCGGGCTTTTATCGTTATGGCGTCATTCATAAACGAACATCAAACATAGTTTAGCTAAATGATTGTTTGATCTATCAGTTTAACGTTTGCCTTTGTTAAAGGGAGACAAATAATTTAACTAAAACGTCTGTTAACTTTTTTTATTAATAAAGGGGTTAGTCTAAAATTATACTCTATTAAAATTGACCCCGAACCTTATCGCAAAAACACATACCCATCACTGTACTCCCCCGCAACCACCACCAGAAGCACCCCAAAACACAATACTTTCTTCATCTCACCGACTGCTATCGCAAACTGCCGTCTTCCCCGTCCGTATACCATATATACTGGGCGTTCCGTACCCTGCGCCGAGACAATGACTGTTATGGGGAAACACCATTGTCAACTAAATCTTTAAGTTGCACAATATGCGCGCGTCACGCGTGGTGGACAGATGATATCGAAGGGGGAAGAATGAGGTTAGTGTTGACAACGCAACAGGTTGCAATTCGGCAATTTTTTTCAAAGGCGTCCCCCCACTTTTTTTATTGCATTTTTTTTTTGGTATTCGATTTCTACTCAGAATCGTGAGCCCTTTCAATCTTAATGCTATTGGAGAAAATAAGTGTCCCAAGTTTTTTTTCCATTCCGTTAGTTCCGAACTTCCGAATTCATTCCAATTGTTTGAAAAATCTTCCATACTGACATATTTTTTTTCTCCCATTAGAATCGTAAGGGCTCGCGATTTTGAGTATGAGTCTCATATAAAATAACCATATTAAAAAAATGGGGAACAATTTTTAAAATGAAAATAGCAAAAGAAGGTCTATACATATAGGTAACTATAGGTCGCTTGAGACAGTGAACTGTGAGACGTCTCCAAATTCGATTCCTGTTTGCCTAGTTTCAGTTTTTTTAAGCACTGGCTCCCTACATTGCAAAGAAAAAGAGCCATATCAATTCCGGCTTTTTACGAGTAAGTATGTTGACGCGCCGCCTGTATGTAATATGTATCTGTTAAAATCTACGTCTTTCCAACTTCCTAACAATGTAAATAAACCGCCATACTGATCGCAATAACCCAACCTTTATGTTTTTAATGAAATCTCTGAGATTAAGTTATTTATCTTACATTTTGTAGGTATGTTACAATAATACGGCCATATCAGTAGTGAACGTCTTCAGTGATGTTTGATGAGGTAGTGTGAAAATATAAGGAGAAACAGTGACATAACACGTAACACGACGCATTATTTGGTGATACTTCTAATTCGGTGATACTACACAGAAAAAAATACTTAAACACGTTGGAAAAAGGTTGAAATCTAAACGTATTATTATATGGATACTTGATGACTTTAAAAAACTCTACCTTTTTGCAACGTTTTAAAGTACTTATACATATGTCCTGTAATATTTATTTATTTATTTAATACCTATCCGAAAACGTACATTTGAACCAATTTACGTTAGCCCACTCTCCATCTAGGTAAATCCTTCGAGCAACACAGGCTTCCAACGCGTTCCAAAGAGGTAAATCATATGATTGTTCAATACAAACATTGTTATCGATGGTCGCGGGTTCGAACCCCGGCTCGTATTGTTCTACTACTACTAATCTGTTTTTGTGTCATATGAACGAAAGATCATCATTATCTTCATAGCACCAGTTTGACCGGCTACAATATGTACCTACAGTCAGCACCAGAAGTAGCTGATCGGGTGGGCCGTGGGGTGTTTAAAACGATCTACAAACAAACTTGTATTTCCTTCTCTGTCATACTTGCTTATTGAAGTGATAAAGAGGTTTTTCCGCCAATGCCAATTTTCGTTGCTCGTGTTAAAAGGCTTGCTTGTCGCATCAATAATGGGCCATCATGGGCCATTAATCTATTATACGGGACGTATCTATACATCAGAACGGGATGGCAGTGCGTAACCCCTCTTACTAATAAATGCCTACGTCCCTTATCATCGCCCATCATGGCCCATTGTGTGGAGCGGCCATGAGGTCGTGCTAAGACCCCGTTTGAACACCCCACCCGCTTTATCAACGGTATCAACTGTTTTTGTTAAATAAATAAATAAATGTTGTTATTTACAATATTGTATTTTCAAGCTCTAAGTAGGTATCAAGTAATCCCTATACAGGTTGTAACAAAAATGCTGGTGATCCGTTTAAGGGCATAATCAGTATCGTGGTCTAATTAGGAAAAAAATGACGTAAAAAAATGGTAAAATGTGTCACTGTTACATGAAACAACTGAATTTTAATTTTGAACTTGTTTTTTATTTGATGGAAGTTGTCCCAGTAGGTCAAGCCTGCATACAAAAAAAGATTCGCGTAAAAGTTTTTTCTCCATTTTTTTTCTACTCTGAATACCATGCCGAGTACGCCCTTAAACCGATCACCAGCATTTTTGTTCAGATTATTTATGTTAAGTTTATTAACCCAAACTCTGCTAAAGATTTAAAACTATGTAGAGCATGAAGGACCTCCATTGTTTTAGATGTGTCGCGGTCGCAACATACGTAATAAGAATATTCAAATTGGCCGGGTAGGTATTGCAAGAATTACGTAAGATGTTTTTATAATGCTTAGCTAACGTAGTAAACGCTAGTAGGTTAGCTAACGTAGGTTTAAGACATCAGGACCTTGAAGGGTTGATGTCCTAAAAAAAGCGGCCAAGTGCGAGTCGGACTCACGCATACAAAATAGCGATTTGACGCAATTTTATATTATATTATAGAGCCACGCATTCCAAAATTTCGAGAAAATATTCATGAAAATCTAGTTGTAGTGGTGATAAATATCCCTACTAATTTGTGAAGTTTGGACCATAGCTTAGGTGGATTTATTAATTAAAAATGTAAAGTATTGTCATCAACCGACGTCGAAAAGGCATCACAAGCAGCTTCAAGTAGTCCAATAAAGGTCAGTCAAACTCATATGCTAATTAACATGTAGGCATTCTGACATGATTCTGACAATTAAGTTAACGTTTTTAACAAAAGTTAATAACCTCGAATACAATTTTGATTTTTACTTACAAGTGTGTTGAAAAATGTCGTATGAAACGTATGTTCATTATACACATCGGCTTCCTTATTGCGCACTCGCTTTCAGCTCGCGCGCACAATACCGCCTCGTGTATAATGACCATCTCATAGCACACGTGTATCACAATGTACTAATAAAATAATACATTGCACCCGTGCAAAACCGGGGCGATGTCGCTAGTGCAATATATACCTAGTGATATATTATTATTATAGGACAATCTTACACGAATAGACCTAGGCCCACGGTAAGCTCAAGAAGGTTTCTGTTATGGGTGATGATATGATATACGATGATATAGGTATATAAGATGATGATATATAAATAGATAGATACAGCGCGTAGGGATACAAGGCGTAGGGATGTGACGACGACCCCATCGCCCACTGGCTTCGACCGGTGCAATCAGTCAACGCAGGGCAGCTTGTGGCAAGTTGTTGGAGAGTATATAGCGACCCTACGCACCTGAGCACTCCTGGGAGACTCCGTCATCCAACCGAGTCCTCCACCTCTGGCTTGCCTTAACCGGCCGTCCATTGTGGGGTCGCGAGAGCCGTGTTCTCGAGGGTAGATGTTGAAAACCTAAGTGGCGAGTTGGCTATATTTTTAAAGTCTAATGACACCTCTCCACCCCCAGCCCTCATACCGATGAGGCCTTTCAGCCATCTTGGATGTCGCTTTTTGTGGTGGGGCCCATCTTATGTGGGCGAGTCATCGTCTGCCGGAAATAAAATTGCATACCATTTTATTAGGCAAGCGCCCGGTTTTATACTCCATAACCCAGTAGTTAGCCCATCACTCTTACATGATAGCCAAGTGTATTTTAGATCTCATTAAGTCTCAATAGTCCTCGCACTTTGGTGGGTGCTGCCTCTACGTGAGTCCCATGACTCGGGCAGGTGGAACATCCGCTCGGTGTACCCCTTACATTTCATTAAATTGTCAAAAGGGTCTCTGCATGTTGGCTCCGGCTCCGCGTACGCCTCCCAAAAATCCGGAACACCATTGTTCCGTGATGGAAAAGATATACAAAAAAATATATATAATATAATCTGGAATAATACGTGTGCTTATCATGAGAGATATGGACCAAAATTCCCATACAAAATTTGATTTTTCATTACGTCACGCTCATAGTAAGTTCATACAAAAACGTGGTGTAATGGAAATATATTTTTGGGACAGTTTTTTTATTATGAGGATCGAATCAGCTCGTTATTCTGATTCCAATGAGCCCACGTCCAGATGTGAAAGAATCAGGAAAACGCTCATGAGTTCTACGTAATCGTAGTCTCGATAGCAAATGCGCGATTCGATAGTTTGTATCTCGCTTCCACCAGTTAAGAACGAGCAAGATGCAAATACTATCAAATCGCGCTAATAAATAAATACTCTTTCCACTATGGTTACGTAGAAGTCATGGTAAGCACACTGGAACTGAAATGACTGCAGCACCATCTACAATCTACATTGTTTCTTAGAAAGAGAGCAAAAGTTCATGGCCTCGGGCGGGACTCGGACCCGCGAGAGTGGGATACACGCCCATCGCTCCCCCAACTGAGCTACCGAGGCTACACCCGTGGCCCTGAATATCTCCACCACATCCCTCGTATGCCCCTTAGGGAGGCGCTTAGCAACATCTACCGTAAGTTAGTTCTTCTTAATCGGCAACTGGAGTCTCAAGTAATATTAAAAAATCACCACTAACAATGTGCTACAAAGAGGAAAAACTCATGACTTGATTATTCCAATTTTCCATAATTATTAAAAAAAAGGTATCGTTCGCATACGTGACTGCTTAAAAATAATAATGTACATCGTATTTCGCGCCGTACCCTCTCTTTATATATAGACGACCATCTACCACCACTATCCCCTTCGTCGCGCTCAGTCAGACTTTCACCAGATAAAGTATATATTTATAAAATATACCAAACTACTTATTTACTGATCGATGATAAACTACGATTGTGCACAAACAATAGAATAATAAGTTTAGCCGACTCTTGAATAACACATTTCTTGGGGCACGATGCGTAAAAATGTTACAAATTGGCCCTAATATTGACTGGTATAGACCTAGCAATATGTAGAATGGTCATAAGAATGCAGGTGGTAATGATTGGAAGTTGTTGTTTATTATTATTTGAAACCCGTGAAATATAATATACTCGCTTTCGGTCTAAGGACTGACCTCGAAATAAAGTGTAAAATTAATAGCGCAGTATAAGCCTCTCTGAATTGGAGACGCTTTGCTGTCTGGCTTTGGGACACTTATCATCGTGTGCCATGCTATGCTATCAGTATTGCTGGAAGATACGTTATGATATTTTTTTCTATTATATTTAATTCTTACTAAATTACTTAATTCCCGAACGATACTTCAACACTGTGCGATACAAAAAAAAATTCGAAATTCGAAAAAAACATTTTTCACTTTGTATGCAGAATTCTTGAATGATAAATGATCTTGAAAAAATTTTTTTTTACTTGAATTGTTTTTGTATTCTGCTATTAATTAACCATTCGTATTGTTACTGTTTGTTATTGAACTCTACTAATTAGTTTGTTTTCACTGCTGATTATCATTTTTATTTTTTATCCGTTCCCTTTATAAAATTGTAAACTGCTGTATTAAATTATGCATGATTAAGTATGGACCTATCCATGTATTAAAAAAAACACACATACGAAAACACACAAACGTACATTCGTACGCCTACCGGCAAAACATAGTGTTTCGCGATATGCTCTAATTTTAAGACCAATACTTACAATGTACCTATGTTTAACGAATAAATATTCTGATTCTGATTCTGAATAATAAAGAAACAAACGTTTTCATTGACACTAAAGTTTGTTTAATTGATGACAAAAACGGACAATAAGTGAAATGAGCCAACTTTGAGCCATAAAACTAAACTGGAGACTAATTTAAGCCAAAGGCACGCATTAATTACACTGACGATCTGGATCGACGATAAAGACGATACAGGATCGTCGTCTTTATTGTGTGTAAACCTAGCATATCGTCGGGCACACAGATAAAGGAAACCCAGTTTTCCTATGAGTAATTTCCTATATCTGAGGCAGAACAGCGCAACGTAATTGAGTTTAGGTTCTTCACAATTTTTTTGACAAAAGGTTGGCGAAGCCAGAATTGTCAGGACAGTGACATAAGTGACACTTTTGACAATACGTTGACATACTTCGTAGATTTTTTGGCTTGAATTACAAATGCGAGATTAGTATGTGTCGTAAGTATTCGATAAACTTACGTGACGATCGCGTTATCGTTACGTTTCTGAGGAAGTTAAAAAAGAAAAAGGTAAGTTAAGAAAGTCTATTTTATTTATTTATTTATTTACTTACGTAATAACTTGACTTAAATGCGATCGTCGCCTTAGTTTATTGAACGCGACTCATATAGAGCATCAGTTCTATTCGCACTAAACTCTACACCGTTACATCTCGAGTTATCCAACAATAGTGCGCGGAAACACATTGTCACATAATTTTAATTTCCTAGACTACTTCTGTAAAAACTCTGCAAATCGGCGCCAAACGGCTCAGCGTTTTGGCGCAAGAACCACCTGTTTAGAAAAAGCAATTGCCTGCAATTAAAAAAAAAACTTTGAAATGTGGCAAAGGAATTTGTTTTCATTTACTCTAGTTTTTGTGTATGTTGCGTGTGAAAAAGATTTGAAAATGGGATCGCGTAAATCCAGGTTATTTACTTTTAATACAAATAACGAAGATATAAGGGTAAGTTATTGTCATTAATTCAGATTAGTAGCAAACTTAGATTTTTAAATTAAATTAAATTTTTAACTAATTGGAAAATACAAATAAATACAAATACAAATACAAATCGTTTATTTCCTTGAACAAAACAACATAACATAAAATACAGAATTAGGCACTGACAAAGGAAAAAGGTATGGGCACAGCTTAGCTGGTTTTAAGCCCATCCAAGGTCAATCAAAGAGGGAGAAATTAGAATTGGAATTGGAAATTGAAATTGGAAATTAATTGGACACCTTAGGTTGCTTCCATTTCTTTGCAAATTTGACAGGCTCCCTGCATAAGCCGTGGCATAAGCCGGGAAAATGCTAGGAAGAAGGAAGATGAAGAAGTCCAAGAAACGAATGAATGAAACGAACGAATGTTTGGTGTACAGCCGGCCTTAAACTGTGACGTCACGACACTCACGTCACGACCAAGCTTGTCAAAATGGCGAGCGTTTGAAACGCCCGAATCTGTTTGAAGATTTTGAAAGATTTATATGGGTAGGGGAGAGTCGTGGATTTGCGGAGCTTCAAAAAAAAAGTGATCAACTGTTACCCACTCTCCCCTACTACATTATACTTTTATTTGCGCTGAAAATTATTTTACTGTATTGTAATTTATAATAACAAAAGCTATCATCCAACTGTATAAAAATAATGAGTGAATATTGCCAATTGGTTGCGAAGTGGGATTTAGTGTTTACTATCGCGTTCAGAATTGCATGGGTAGTTTAGAAATGAATTCATTCATAAATTGCACTTACTCGTATGAACGTGTGTGTACGTTATACTTATAATAAATACCCTTCACCTTCAGTACATTTCTTTACAGCTGGATTTGGATTTCTCAATCCCCTTCCTCTCTATACCGGTTAAACCAACTATGGATAACGTATTTGGATCTATAGTAAGTTATGCTTCAATTTATTAAAAAATATTAAATGTAAGTAATACCTAACTGCTTGTTTTTAGTGAAAGGTACCACTTTGTCGGCTGTTGATAAGGCTCATTTTTGAATGATTTTTTATAACATTCGCGCCTTTTCGGCTAGCGACAAAGTGGTAACTTTTACTATAAACGCTCACAGATGTTGCTGTACTGGTTTACGCATATCTTTGTAGACATTGTAGTCGACTGTACCCTTGTAAATCCAAGAGCATTATTTTGTGTTTTTTTGAGAATCTTTATCACTTTTATAAATGTTGAAAACTCGATTATAAATTTGTACTTGATTGTAAAGCCATTAAAGGCTACTTGCACCGAGCGGAATTTGCCTACTAACCCAGGGTTAAACGTTTATTTGTAAAATTTTCCTTTAACTCGAGCCCGGTAATTCGCGGGCTTGAGTTGGAACGGAGCGCTATTTCGCATGACGAGGGGTACTCAATTAAGGCTTACTTGCACCTCCCAGAGTTAGCCGCTAACCCGGGGTTAAGCTGCCATATTCCATACAAAAACGCTTGTAAGTGGCCCTTAAAGTTTACCTTAAACTGGACATTTCATAGGGTAAATACCTACTGAACAACCAATTAACCTATAGATAGATAGATAGATAGATAGATGCATTTATTTCTTAATGAAAATTACACGATATTTAACAATGTCACAACCTACAATGTATCTAAATAACATGAATTCACAAAAAGATCGTCAAAGAATATACAAAATAAACATATGAAAAATAATAAAAAATAATATTTGAAAACAATGCTTATGTCAATTATTAAAAGTATATATTGCTAGGGTATCCTAGATAATATAATGTCAAAATGTCAAAATATATGATTAAATTAATAACAAAAAGTAAAACAGTAAAAAGAAACACAAACAAAATAGTTAATATAGGTCACAATGTCAAATAAATCTTGTAATTGGTACTGATTATTCAAATACAAATGTCATTTAAAATTTAAATATATCTAATTCATCAGCTGTTTTCACTGTAATCTTTTACAGAATACAGGGATTGTTTTAAAAAGTATTCTTTAAGTCTGCGCTTAAAAACATCATCTGACACTTCATTTTTGAGACTGGCGGGTAGCCTTTCGTAAAGTGCAGGGCCAATAACGCGCGGTGACTTGTCGAGCAGCGCGAGTCGTCGGCGCACAGGTAGTAGCCGGCCGGTCTGGCGGGTTATTCTGCCAGGTATGTTCGCTCGCTTGAAGTTGTCTATATTAAAGCGCGTAAACATTATCACTTCATACACATAAAGAGAGTAATGTGTCATAATGTTATACTCTTTGAAAAGCTCACGGCATGGGTGTCTCCGACTTACACCTGCTAATGTACGTATGGCTCGTTTTTGTAATTTAAATACTCTATCTGAATTTGTTGAGTTGCCCCACAGAACGATACCATACGACATTAGTGAGAAGAAGTAGGCGTAGTAAATTTGGAGCAATGCGTCTCTGGAGACAACTGGCTTCAGTTTGCGCAGCGCAAATACTGCACTGCCCAGCCTTTCGCACAAGTTGTCAACGTGCTCTTTCCACTTCAGTCTTGTATCGATTGTAAATCCGAGGAACCTGCACAAGTCACAGCGCGGCATTGGGATCTGCATCATCGGGATGGTTTTAGTGCTACTGGCTGAAAACAACAGTACGTTGGATTTTTGGACATTAAGGATGAGGCCATTCGCCGAAAACCACGCGTGGAGTTGGGTACATGTATTTTCAATTTTTTGCTCCAGCTGCGCGTATGTATGCGCCTTTACTACCACGGTTGTGTCGTCGGCAAACAGTACCATCATACCTTCGACAACAGAGGAGGGGAGGTCATTAATAAACATTAAGAATAGGGTATTTCCGAGCGAGGAACCCTGCGGTATGCCAAGTTCTAACCTACCAGCTTCGGATCTGATGTTTTTACCCCCTATTTTGACCTCAACTGTCTGCTTTCTGTTTTTTAGGAACGATGTAAGTAACCTATGAGCATTATTTTTAACTCCATACTGCCCTATCTTTTTTAAGAGTAGCTCATGATTAATTACATCGAACGCTTTTGATAAATCGCAGAATACCCCTGCTGCCTTGTCTTTTTCATCCAACGCTGTTGTTATGCAGTCATATATTTTGTACGCGGCTTCTGTGGTGGATCTATTTGTTCTGTAGGCGAATTGTTTGTCGGTCAGTAGGTCATTTGTCTCTAGGTGGTTCATTAAGCAGTTTGATAAAAGGGACTCAATTATTTTTGATATATTAGGGACTATGGTAATTGGTCTATAATTGTCTACAGAACTTTTTTCTCCTTTTCCCTTATAAACTGGACATACTCGAGTGCTTTTCAGTACGTCGGGATACACGCCAGATGTAAACATGGCGTTTACGAGTTCCAGTAGTAGCCCCGCGACGACCGGCCAGACGTACTCGAGTATAGTCAGAGATATGTCATATATATCCAGGGTCCCGCGTGTTTTTTTCATGGATTTAAACGCACGATTGAGATCTGTGAGCGTAACTGTAGGCAAAACTAAGTCAGGTATGTCAGTGTTTTGTAAATGTGTATTTAGATACCGTACGGACTCAAGTTCGTTTAGATTTATAGAATACTTCGACCCCACCGTGAGGAAATGGTTATTTAGGTGTTGTGGCACTTGTTTAGACGGAACATCGTTTCCATTTTCATTCTTGAGCGATATTGTATGGTGCAATAGTTTTGTGGACGCTTGGTCGTTGACTACACGCCACATCTCTTTTGACGGGTTTTTACTATTGACTATTTTGTTATCAAAATAATTTCGGCGGGCGGCCAAGGACTCTGCTTTGATGCGATCCGCCTGATAGCTAATACATCCAGCAAGAGATTCAATGTCTGGGTGTTGGCGCTTTATTTCTGTCAAGTTATTATAATCAAAAATAAGTTTGGACAGGGTATCTGTGAGCCAAGGTATATGTTTGTTTTTCTTAAGCCGAATATTTTTAAATGGGAAATGTATGTCAATATAGTACCTTAATACATTAAATAATTTATAAAATTTATTGTCAATAGAAATTATGTTCTCAAATATAAAATTCCAATTATAATTCTCAATGTCAATATAAAATCCTAAGAATGATTGTTCCGTAAAAAGTCTCTTTTGTATGTAGGAATTTGGTTTATTAGTATGTGATTGACTAGTCAAGAATGTAAACACCTGTGCATTGTGGTCACTAATGGGGGTATCAAGCGGCCTAGCTACAACGCCTCCCCACTCACGGGGCACCAACCCGCAATCTATGCACGTTGCACTGTGTGCTGACACTCGGGTCGGAAATTCAACACAGTTTTTACACATATAAACTTGTAGGACTTCATCTACCCGCCGTCTCAATGTGTTATCAGACAAATAATCTACGTTTTGGTCACCGACCAAAATGAACCTTTTATTTTCATGAGTAAGTTTGTCTAAAAGTAATTCTAAATTATTTAAATATATGTCAAAGCAACCATTTCCCGTGCGATATAATACAATTATTATTAATCTTAAATTACAAATTTCTATTGCGGTAAATTCAAAGTGAAATTCAATGGCTAGTCTTTGTAGGTCGCTTCGCTGGCGGTACATTATATCGGCCCGCGCGTACAGCGCCACTCCGCCGTGCTCGATGTTCGAGCGACAGTAGCTACCCGCGAGTCGATAGCCACATAACCTCACTCGCTCAATTTCACGTGTTTTACACCAAGTTTCGCTGCAGGCCAGTACGTCAGGGTTTTCTGAGTGCAGTAATAACTCCAGTAACCCAGTTTTGCCGCAGATCGACCGAACGTTTTGATGGAGGATCTTAAAATTTGAGGAATCGGTTAGCGCGGCGGTTGGTGGCCGCTGCTCACAAGGAAGTTTTTTGGCTCGACCGTATTAAAGTGCCTAACAGATACACCGGATGGCCAGTGTTTACGATTTCGTACTACACCTACTTTGTCAGCCGGCACGTCGATCTTGAAGGATGAATAGTGACCTCTCGTGACCTTGAGCTGTTCACATCTGTTGACCTGTATACGCATCACGGATTTAATGTGTTTCACCACTTCATCGGGACTGGTATCTGCATTCAAATTAAAGACGTGTAGGCTAACTGGACGTGACGCTGCAACTCGCAACTCCTCTCGCTGCTCAAGTGTAACCGCTGGTGTGGGCGCGGGCGGAACGGCGCACGCAGCTGGTGCAGCTGGAGCTGGGGACTTCACGACCGCACACGGCACACCCGAAACAAAACGGTCAGCGGCTGGGGACTTAGCCAGCACGGGGGCCGCAGGCAGTTGTGATGATGCAGTGATAGATCGAATAGTTGGGACGCCGTCTGGTGATGCCAATTGCTGCACTGCAAGAGCTTCAGACTGCATCTTACGACGAGGACGGGACCGGAGCCGCTGCATTTCTATTGGCAAAGCTTCGAGAGGACGTGTAGGAGTAATTGCTTCGGGCTTTGATGGGAAGGTGGACTTTTCCCTTGGGGCTTGTGTACAAGTATTACTTGATGCGGTGATGTTGATGAAAGTGAGTGCTTCCGGGCCAGAGTCATTTAGTAGTGACGTTTTGGACTCATGGACACGAAGGTCAGTTTGCTTCTGAAGTATTAATAATATTTGCGAGCTTTGATCTCTCTGTTTTGTTATTTCTTCATGTTGATATTTTATTATATCGTATGTTTCGTCCAATTTTTGTTTCATTTCAAGTATTGTCGTTTTCAAATCCAAAATAACGGCCATTAACTTCTCATCGCCACTATTATCTGATTTCACCTTAGTTGGTCTCATTTTTGCTTCTTTTGTTGTCACTCAATTTTATTATCAGATTAAAAATAAAATAATTTAATTTAAGTATGTCACAAAATATACACTAATTAATTAATAAAAAATAAAACTTTAGGGAGCAGTTAAAATCAGCTCCTTACGGGCGACAGTGGCGCCAATTTACAACCCTAAATGGCTCAACAATCGCGGAGCATGGTGTTGGTGGCACATAATCTGCGTTTATTTTCCTTGTTTATGCTATTAGACTACATACTACAGTAATCTATAGCCCGACTGTATAAATGAGTCCTCGCCTACGCGGTACAGGGGCGCAGGAGGGGTATTAGAAATGCGCGGGAGGGGTATTAGAAACGTCATATCATACCCCGCGTCCCTGTACCGCACAGACGAGGACGCATTTAAACGGTCTGGCTACAGTCACATACCGATACATTACAGGGTATACCATCAATAAACGTCAATCTACCAGCTCTCATACTTGGGGGTGGTGCGGTCATCGCCTCTACCCTTCTGCTTCCACTCCTCTTCAAGAATTACGCTAATCAACCACCTTATGACAGATACGCTAAGAGTAAGTATTTCGTAAGTACACAGGTTAGCTTTGATTTTTCAATGAAGCGGACTGGCAACGTCTGTCATTTCCTATACAAAAAAGTCTGCCATTTTTCGCGGGGGAGGGGCACATCAAATGTATAGCTATTCTTACGTAACGTACAAATAGCTATGTCATATAAACGTCAGTACATACGTACATACAATGAGTATGTACCTAACTATGTCATACCCAGTAGGCACAGAGGTAGGTCTGTCAATTGCTACTCCGTCTGGTTTAAAACTTAAAACAGGTCAGCATGGGTAAAACGGATTTGCCACAATTCGTTGGATTTCTGTAGTGGGTACTGGGTATGCCCTCCGGGCATTCACTAGACCAATTTACCATACATTGATTAGCAGATCCGGCGGATATGTCCCTGAAACTGATAAACCGAGTTATCCATACAAAATTCACAGATTCGTGTACTTATCACGAATATTTTTCCTGAGTTGTGATCGTTTTCTATTCGAGCATCACATCAGTAATGCCCGAGCCGCGAATGTGACAACACCACTCTGTCTGTCCGACGATGACTGCCCGATGCAGTCGAAACATGTCACGCCTATTGTGATAAAAATACGTGAGTGTTAACCGTTGCAATTTAATATCAGTATGACTCACGAAAGTTTAAATTATAATTATTGGTAGGTATGGTATGGTTAGGTAGGTAGGTTTCAGGAATAATGTATAAATGTCAAGGTGCAAAATAATCCCCAGGAATCATCTTGTATACGCAGCAGGGAATCATCCTGCCCCAAGTATATTATTTTCACTCAACATTTTCTGACATAATTTATAGGGATTCCTCTTGCTTTCCATCATTAAAATATCAAAAACAAATTTATTGGAAGCCACAAAGCTAAAAATCATTGCAATTAATCATCTATTATAAAAGTGACATAAGCTCAAATTCAACCATACTAATCCTCGTCCTGCCCAATGTGATTCCTAAAGGACATATTTAACTTTTAGCAAATTACGAATAAAAGGCCTGTATAGGTTAAGGTTACATTAGATCTTCTCTGTCTTTCCTTAAAACGTGAAATAAAGGAAAATTAACTGTATTTCTCAAATAACTGGGTTTAAATTTCGATGGCTTTTTCTGAGTATGATGGGCAGGAGGATAAATCAACCGGTCAGAAATTATTTTATTTAATTACGCAAAATCCGACGCAGCGCCCACGTCGCCATGACACTTTGTTTGGCAAACTGGGTTATGAGGAGCAACGAAATGGCATACATTCGAACTAGACGGCGCTTGTGGTGTGCTCGCTATTGATAGGGATAATCTCACCTCTTGGGATCAACTTGTACAGGTTTCCCCTATTGATGAATTTAACCTCTTACAATAATACGGTTTTAGATTAGAAACTTTTAATGAAATCAATATGAGACTGGCATAGACATTACAAAAAATAACAAGTCAAAACGAACATGACAATATTTGTGATATATATCAATTTAAAACAAAACCAAACAAACAATGAAAATCAACAGCAGCCCACGCACAAGAGTGCCGCGACAGTAGGTATTTAGAGAAAGGCAACTGTAATTTTCTTCTTCTTTTATAAATAATAGCTTATGTTCAGAATTGGACAGTTTTGCCAATGTAAAAGTATAGTCTGACAACGTCCCGTGCGTCCCTTTAGCCGAGTGAAAAAAAAAGGGAGGCATATCAATTTAAAAAAAATCTACTGCGGTCTGTGTTTGTCAGACTAATATATTCTTCTTTTTCTTCTTTTAAATAATGGCTTCTGTCCGAGAGTTGGACTATTTTGCCAATATCAAGTTGATACCTATATATTAAAATAGTTGTATAATATATCATATTGTACTTATAGTATATAAATGGTTATATAATATATTAACCTACTGGGTGACGTTATTCGGTGGCGGTAGCGGTAGCTTCGCTAAATTGTAAAATTTATAGCTCAACGTTCCAATAGCGTCCGGGACTACCGAGTAATTACTAGAGAATGGTTAAACGCGTTTCAGGATTAATTCTTCATTAGCCGCACGCTTCTTCGTTAGTTCATTGCACAACAAGCTATCAACATTACACATTAAACAATGTTTAGCAGATAAAAACAAAAAACTATTCCGGAGACATCCTCGTCATCTTGACTATCAACCGGAAGTCGACTGTCATTGTCTATCCCGAACAGTTAGCAACTGACAGGTGTTTTTCTCAACCGCGTGATACTGTCGCGACACTCTTGTGCTAGGGCTACAGGTATTGATTCTTCCTAGTCTAGAAAATGATGTCAGGGTTCGATTTCGATACTCATCTAAAAGAAGCTAGCTCTTAATATGTTAAGCACACGGTTTCGTGCAACAACACCGTTTCTTTGATTGTTTCTTTCCTTTCGACGGAGCCGATGAGCACTTTGTACACTTAGATCTTGGAGGTTCAACTATACCCGCATCGGCTTTCGTGTACTGCGTCTCCACGTGGACGTAATGCTTCCTTTTCCTTGGAGCTAAGTCGAAACAACCGAAGGGCGGTGTGTACTCAATGTCCCAAGTCGCATTACTGGATAAAGAGCTCAGAGATTCCTCTTGGCAGATGCAGTCGGGTTCTTTAAAAGCTGGGCAGCTGTCTATAACTTTGTCTATGGCGCTTAAGTCATTGCAATAGACATCCATGTACGCACATTTGCAGATATCTTCTACAGCTTCAGCGAGAGCCTTCCGAATTTGCGCGTCTCTCTGTTTCTTTAGCTTGACCATTTTACGCGCTTCGACCTTGGCCTGCTCTTCGGGACTACGTTTTTTTATGATTTTGAAAATCATAGGATCGCAGTCCACGTAAGGGTCTTCGTTTGGAGAGATTTCTGTCAGGTCTTTTAATGGGTTCACCTGTTAGTTAAACCGATTATTTAAGTTTAAGGAAAAGTTCACCTAGAATTTACCATTCGACTTTAACAGATTTCAGAGATTTAAATTTAATCGCTAATTTATGACGTTAGTACTCGGAGAACAATAGCAGTGGCGGAACGTCCTCATGTTCGTAAGCACTCGGCCAGTTACTAAGGAATCTAGTTTGTTTGACGCTCTGCCACTGAATCATAGTAAATGTAAGACCTATGCTAGTATTATATAAGGCGATCCGTTAGGGCCAATCAGTCGGATCGGCTTGTGTAATCGACGAAAGGGAATTTAGGAAGTGGAGAGAGGGGCAAGGTAAGGTACTTCGATGATTGGCGCTCATTGATCGCGCCGTGTAGTACTAGCATTAGATAAAGCTAACCTGAATAGTAAAAGTGTCGCCCTTCCTCTGGACTTTCAGGGTAGGTTTTGGCTCCAATGGTTCATCAGGTTCAGAATCCCCTCCACCGACATATTTCTGGCCAGGTTTCCGCTTCTTCTTCTTCTTATCTTTTTTCCCATCCATTCCTGCTCGGGCGGTCTTGAAGACCATGAGCTTGGCTACGCTTTTGCCTATTCGACCGGGTTGCCATCCTTTTCGTGGCTAAAATTGGCGAAAAAATATTATATCACGGTAGATAGAAAAGGTATTACACGAACTCATAACCAAGAGGACATTATCGATGTTTGCCAAAAAACACTGTTTTACCATTTGCCTATTTCTGCCTAATATTCCCTTCGGATATCTAAAGATAGGTATACTTACCATTCGGAAAAATCTATCGGACCTTATAATAGAAAAGCAATAGAAAATGCGACTCATTAGCGAACCAACCGGGAAAAAAAAAGGCTACTAAAATTTAAATATAATGGGAAAACATGCGAATGGTTAAAAATGATTTCATAACATGATAAAGAAAGCTACTGAAGAAAAACATAAGTATTCATCGGTCACCAAGCCTAGCGTCTAGAGTAGGTTACCTTCAGCCCTGGCACGTCATGAGCATTCCAAAGCCACCCCATCCTTGTGGGCACCGGCAGGCCTGGCCGCCCGGCGATGCCTCCATCGCATACTTTGTGCCTTGCTGTAAACAACCAGTTATAAATATTATGATATTATTATACAAGTGCAAAAAGTAGGAAATTCGCAATGAGTGGCAATACATTAAAACATGACCGAACGGAGTACCTATTCGCACGTGTATCGTACAACGTTTTACAGTAGGTACTTACATACAGTCAGACCATGCTATGTTGGCATAGATTTTGATATTATAGACTACGCAAGTGTTATTTTAAAGATGAAAATTTTAAAGTTGAAAAAGAAATTGTCACGTTTACTTAACACTTTCACAGACTGTAATATCAAAATCGATGCAAACTAAACCGACCGAATAACAAATAGATACTTGGTAATAACATAGTAGTTAATAGGTACTTAATACATGGAAAAATTTTAAGTGCTGGTTTACTACTAATGTGCTTACATAATAATAATAAGCTGTATACACTGATTATCGCTTACAGTCTTTTTACTGCAACAATGTTTTTTAATACACATTTTAGTATTTTTATTAACACTTGCATGTTACCATTGTGCAATATTTATTTTTCGGTTTTGGACTCATCTCAAAATCTTTACAAAATGTTTATGCAATACGGCCAACATCTCTAAATACCCGTCTTAAGTGCCTTGTATCTTAAAAAATATACACGTTTTTGAATAAAGACGTGTTAATGAGAAAGATTATATCATCCCGAGTATAACAAGCTATACATATTTAAAATGCATTGGCTTAAAAAAAGAGTTAGGCCCGATACTGCCCCGAACTAAACTGCCAAAACTTTATCACGCGATTTTTCGAAAAAATGTTTTTTTGAGTTGTGCCGGTTTAGCACAACGCGACGACAAATTCCATTCTTTGCCGAACTCCCAACTTAAAAAAAAGTTGAAACTGTCATATAAAAAATGAAGGCATTAGCCCTAAACAGTCAAAACAAAAGGTCGGGAAAAAAATACAGGTGAATTTTTTATTAAAAAATAAACGGGTGGCATATCATAACGCCGCAACTGCCTCAAGTATGAAATTGAAGGTTTCGATTTTATCCGGTTTTGGTTTATTTGTACCATTTTTGAGAAAAGCACTACCTATACTTGACTCGGCTGGAAGCTGGAATGCCATTTGCAGGTTTCATATTAATTTAAATCGGACTCCTAAAGCCGTCCGTTTAAAAATAATATTCAGCCTGAAAATTTATTTTTTCCATGCCTGACAGTAGGTAATGTAAAATTATGCCACTATTGTAAGTATACATATTGTCTCCTACGAGTAACGTTTTAAACTGTCCACCACCATCACCACCACATCTACGAATATCTTCAAGCAACGCAGGGAGGGGCGTCGGCATACGTACTGTTTCTACTCTGACGAAGTACAAGCCCAAATGGGCATACGCGGCTCTGTGTTGTCATTGTCACTAGTCCGTACACTTACTTATATCGAAGTGTGGAAGATTTTCAATGTAGTTGTATCATTTTCTATGTGATAGTGTCATTATTACAGATTGTTTTTTGTATGTAGTGTGTGAGAAGTGAGAAAGTGCGTCTGTGTGCACGTTTCCCCCCGCAAAAGGTGACAAAATAATTTTCACCTCAGCAGCTCGAAAAGGCTTACTTTGATTATGCGAAACCAGTGAGCAAAATGCGATTTTGCTGCGAGCGTGAGGAAAATAAACGTCAGATTGACAATGTTCAGTTCAGTCAAGACATGCAACTTTTTTATTAAATGGCATCCTGGCCCATTCAGCCAGATGAGGCCAATTTTCTAACAATGAGGACTACCGCGAGTGAATTTGCCGCTAGGGGCGCTAGTGGAACGTGGGTCCTATGTAAAGAGGTTATATGTCATTTTCAGTACATTTCTCATTAGTTTTTAATTTAAGTCGTGCGTATTTCGAAAATATGGACTTTTAGAGGAATCATTACATAGAAATATATTAAATACTAAAAAAATATTACTTTGGCTATAAAATAAGCTTTAAATTGAAAGTGTAAAATAACACAGCCCTAATTTAACGTAAATTTAGTTATATAAAATAGTTAGAATTGAATGTACCTCTTTTAACATGGACATTAATGAAAAATAATCAATTCTAATATTGGTTTCGCGCCATACTAACTCATACTAATGGCGCTTGACAACGACCCACGCAGGAGTGGCGCCGCCTGGTGAGCAAAAATACGGTAGTCCTCATTAGATTATATCGTTCATACAATCACATCAAAGCCAATTTGATTGACCTGTCTGTACGGACATGTCTAGACGGTGCGTTTTGTCGGGCCCGTCCCGTCGTACCCTGATGCAATACAGGAATAGGCAATGTGAGAGGAAGTGCACGAAGGACGATGGCAGTGACGGCTTGCGATAAATCGCCCCGTGTAATATCATGTTTAAACAGAGCCAGAACCACGTTCAAAAACTCGTACGTTTTTATTTTTAAATATCTCTCACTTTAAAATTTTATGGTTTTTATTTTATATTTATAAGTATAATATTAACCATTTGTTGATTCACGTTTCCTCACGTGTAAATCCGTAGTAAAATAATTTCTACAATTTACCATTTACGTTGTTGTGAACGATATCTAGTATCCGAACGCGATTAAAAATAATAAAGTGTTTCGTTCGGCTGTCATCCTCAATTTGAAAATTTCCTCAATAGCTTCTCTTTTGAATTGCTTTAAAGATAAAAGTTATCTGAACTGAAAACATGAGTGATACTAGTAGTGATAGTGATGAAGCTACGGCAACACCCGAAGAATTGAAAGAAGCGGTCAAAAACGCCGAATTAAGTTTCCTCCCGGCCAAATCGCGGGTAAAGGTAATACTTTGTTGGTTGTTAATAAGGACGCAAATGCCATAAAGATTCATTTGAAATCTAACCTCATGTTCTTAAATTTAGTAAGAGGTAATATTTTGTTAATATAATATGTAATTACTTATTCAGTTTAGTAAAAGATACCACTAATTTGTTGATAAGGTACTTTACAATCATTATGGCATAAGCAACTTATCAACAATCAACAAAGTGGTATCTTTACCCGAAAAACGTCACGTATAAGCAATACTAATGTGTAGTATTCTTAAATTAATAAAGCCTTCCTGTCCGTTCATTTTGGTTTTAATTTATTTTTCTTCCTGCTGAGGTGAAAAGTTGTATGTTCAACTCGAGACCAAAGTTATTTGCATCTCGTGCCTTTGAATCCTTCACTACGCTCAAGATTCTAAATTAGAATCTTTCGCTTACTCAGGACTCAAAATTGGCACTCAGAACAAATACGAACTTTGCTCTCTTCTTGTACAAATAACTATTTCAGTCCTCCGGCCGGTAAGCGCCACTTTACGCAAAACTAAATTGCCGCCTGCCGGCTCCGTCGGACAGAAAAATAGTATACAAACCTCGGCCGGTAAATGGGAAAGCCTCGGATCACATGTTAGTCGACCTCGGCTTCGCCTCGGCCGACAATTACATGGAATCCGAGGCATTTCCCACTTAAACGGCCTTGGTATGTAATGTACTATTGTTCGGTAAGATGTCGCTTTGCCGGTTCCCGTTGGAAGCCTGGTGTTGCTCGAAGACGAAAATGGATTACAGTATTTACAGTACATGGACTTTGGGCTTAAGATTTCTGAAAATTTCTTACGTGGATAAATATCTCCGAATGAGTAGTTGTATTTCGATGCGTTTTTCTTTTTCTTCTTATCTTTGTTCTCATCTTCGTCTCCCATGTTGCTTTATGTTTCTTGTACGGCTCTAAGGGCAAATTATACGAACACGCTAGGTATACGTTTTGTTTAGTAATAATCTGATAATGAGCGATCCATACGCCATACTAAATAGCATACATACACGAAAATATAATTATGACTATATAGTTTAATATATAGTTTAAGAGCTGTAAACTTTCTATTATAATATTTACAATACCTACCAGTGCGGCCGTCAAATTTTTTGTTAGTCAGAGCTGATTTGGCCGGCTGACGGCCTGAGTCGTTAAGGAAAAATGTGCTAGATTAGCTCACGCAAGGGAAGCCGGCAGGAATCGAGCTCTATGAACGCTCCGCCAGTTCCGCCACTGATACATACATACCACTTAGTCCGCTTACCCACTATGTAGGATATGGATATAGATATGGATACGCTAACGCGATCGAGAAGTTAATGTCGTACAATTTTATACTAGCCCTTCTGTACTGATAAATTACTTTGAACACCAGGTGGTCTTGAATTGCTAATGTTGCTATCTTTACCCCAAATGCATTATTTTAGCGTAGTACAAACTGAGGTACAAATCGAGCTACTCCTTGAAAAAAAAACTAACTACGCTGGTTCAGCGATCCAAGATGTTTCTTGGCCTCCCCTCCGACACAAGAGCACGCCACTTTACCCGATCCTGCGCATTCTATCACCAGTTTGCGATTCCATCCTCACGCGGATGCGTCTCAACCAGATCTATCTAGCGATACTTTGGCCTACCGACCGGACGACGTCTAGTCGGTCGACCAAGGTATGTTCTCTTCACCTGCCAATCTTCTCCCATTCGCTCGAAGTGGCCGTGCTAGCTATTCCTTGCGCTTACCTTAATCATCATAGTCTAAAACTAAATACAAAATAAAGGAAACCCACAGCAATATATCAAAATTTATAATTTAGATGTTACTGGGTTACAAAATAAAATAGTCAATGGTAGATTATGATTATCACTTTTTGTCCTGTTTAAACTTCTCTTGTATAGCTAGCTTGTGCGAACCGCAGCAACTTTTGCCCATCTGAGACAGAAGAATTTGTTCTTTATCACAACACCGTCTCTCCGTGTCAACGTTGTACGTGTTTACACATCGCATGTCTCTCTCCTTTTCGTATTTCATGTAATCTCTTATGGCAGCCTTGATTCTCTCGAACTCCTTGGAACAACATACTTTGCCGGCGTCACTATAGCTAGGGGGCAGTGGAGGTTGCACAGCCGTCTTGTACATTCTTGCGAAACCATCGGGAACAGTGCACGGGCGGCCTATTACAGGGCAAGGGCCGAGTTTGATCGGAGGCAGGCCGTAAGGCAAAGGCTCCACTGCTTCCTCGTCTTCTTCAGCCCTCTCCTCATCCTCGATCATCCTTGTGACGGGGCATGAGGACTTATGCTTGTACAGGGGACAATAAGCTTTATGCTTCTTCCTGGCATCTATATTCAATGCCTCAGTTAAGCAGACGCAATCGAAAGTTTTGCATGACGGAGTGGGTATCGGTGGATTACACTTACAATCTTTGTCGTCTGGAATGTCCAGGCAAACTTTATCTGGATTCACATTTACGTTGTAAACGTATTGAGTATTGAATCCTATTGTGCGCGAAGATTTTCTCTCATTCACTGATTGCATGTTAGGCTCACTGGTTGAATTATAAGTGCCTTCTATAGACGACATATTACTTGTACATCCTTTACTGCAGCCACAACCGCTGCAACTTCCTTTCTTCTCTCTCACTGATTGGTCTTCTCGCATATTTAAATGTTGATAGTAAGCAAAGTCCATTCTATTATTGGCCTGTACAAACGTTGGTACACTTAACACGTAGGCAACTGCCTTTGCGTTTTTATCCTTATCCTTATCCTTATTTGCAGCTTCATTAGGTTTATTGGGTTTCATACAATCGTTAATTTTGTCTTCTAGTTCTTTACACGTGTGCCCGGGTAGAGCGGCACCACCACAACCGTTGCAAACTGCATTTTTGCCCTCAACCTTGCTAGGACACTCTTCGCGATGGTAGCGGTCATCTTTACAGTCACAGGCACCGCATACCTTCTTAGTTGTATTTGTGGTATCTTTTGGAGGTAATGAACCAGCTTTTTGCTTATAGGTATCAAGATTCCTTATATAACATCTGACTTTATGAGCAAGTGCGCAGTTAGTATTGCCACATGGACCTTTGATGTCTCCCATTTTGATCTTATCAATGGGATATTCCTTCTTCTTAGGCCGCTCTTCGTGCTCACAGCGAAGATCTGCGTCAATTTTTTGACCACAACTTTGCAATTCTGTGCAAACTTCAATCTTTTTCTGAGCATTGTTAATAACATCTGGGTCTTCTAACGTAGTAGTCTCATAGAGACTACCGATCATAGTAAAGTTGATATCATCTCCTTCAATACGTTTACATTTGAACATGCTAGGAGCTCTGTTTGTTCTAAAAACGAAACTATCAGGATCTTCCATAAGTTGCTGGAATTCTGTGGTGATTGATTCACCAAGAGCACTTATTCTAAGAATAAAGTCAATTTCGCCGACCTGCTTGCAACAGCACTCAGCCATGAGTTTCGTACGTTGTTTAATGCTTAGGGGCTCGTGAAGCTTACAAGGTTCAGAAGAGTCTTTCAGTAACTGGTAGAAATCCTTTTCCCAAAACATTGTACCAACTCCAACGAACTCTTTCACTTCACTCACGTCATCGTTCCACACTTCCATTTCAAGAGGAAACTTTTCCAGGATATTTAGTACAGTGTCAGAGTAGCTAGGGAATAAGAAAGACTTGCCAACTCTGAATATTCTGGACCATTTTCTGTGACCGTTTTCATCGCATTCAATTATATCGTCTTCGACTTTCGGATTCTTGGCCATTTGTTGTTCTTTTATGATGAACTGGTTCTTAGGGCCAAATGCTATTTTAATAATGAGTTTGCTCTCTGCTGTTTTCGACTCGTTGTCTTCAGACACGAATATCGCCACTCGGTCTATCATAAACTCAATCAGGTACAATTGCTCCATGACCTGTTGAGTTCAATGGATTTGTAAGAATACACTTCACTTTTCTTTTTTTGTATAATTTGAGATTTAGATTGATTCACGTGAATCAAAGTAGGAAACGATCATTTATTCCAATGTAACAAAATATGAAGATCTACAGCAGGTATAAGAAATAGTGCAGCAATAGTACATTTTATATTAGGAGTGGTAAACAAGAATTTACGAACTAAATGTGAACCCGAGGCCTACCATAAAATTTAAACGACGTTTTCAAATTAAAAAATATATTACAGCCTAGGCTAAATTTTAGAATTTACGGACCACATCGCTTACGAGTACTCACTCTATTTACAAGCAAGTGTGACGAAAATAGTCATTATAGAAATCTAAAGGTACTCACGGTTGTTTTTCGTCTTCTTGCTATTTAGTTAGAATGTATTCATTACTATGGACACTGATAATTTTATTTTGTAACCCCAAATTTTGATACATTTATTCAACCATGTTGTTGACAGCACATGACTGTAGCCAATTGAAATAGGAACACCATGGCCGTCACGATTGTTTTATTTTTCTTTTACATTTTGCCCAGTTTATTACTTGTCAGTCAGTACTACAACTACTACGAGTATGCATGTAATACAAGCCATACACGTTAGGGTATGCCTGTACCTACAGTCAAGACTGCGCAGGCATACCCTAACGTGTATGGACTGATTAGTAAATCGTTTTCCCTTGTTAGTTGTAAGTTTGTAAAGTGCGCGGTTGTTTTGTGCGGCAAACGCAGCGTTTAGACGCATGTGATTAACGGAATGCGTTTGCCCCGTATGTTTCACCTGCTGCGCTAACCGCGTAAAACAATGGTCTATCATTGTATTAAGTACCTGATTTGAAATGATCTGCGTCTATCGCATTGCGTGTAACGTAGCGTTTATCGCATAAAACAACCGCGCGCTTAGTGTTAGCGCGAAATATGTGGTTTTAAATGTTTGATAAATTTTAATTATATACAAGAAAACATAATTCAGTTTTGTAGGTTTTCGTACTAAGTATATTCCTACTCCTAAGTATTCCCCTTTTTTGTGTTGCGTTATAGGTATTTAAAAAAATATTTTTACGAAACATTTAAAAACATAAAGATCAGCAAAAAAAGAAAAGTCTTTTCTTAAAGACATCTTTATTGGAATAGCGCTATCCCCACGGACCTAAAGTTAAATATACATTCCTGGCTATCCCTTAATACCGCTATAGGCTAGACGACTAAAAAAATATATTTGGTCCGTCTTTTAGATTATTAAAGAATACACGTATTTTTTCCTTTGTTCGTCAAATCAAAAATGACGAAAATACAGTGCGTCAAATTTCTCGTAACGTCACTATTAGGTAGAATTCTTACCCAGTAGTGACGTCACCAGCCCCCACTCCGGAACTTTGTGCTCTTTATCTTCGTAAATTTTAGTTAAATTGAAAAAGGAAAAAAATCGTGTCTAATCGTAATCATTTTCGATAATCTAACTGACGGATTAATTGTAATGATAGTTTTTTAAACTATGTCAAACGCAAGAAACTGCATGAAAAAGGTTTTGCAACAAGCTATACGTAACCTGTGACTTGCTATAACTGCCGGAAAGACAAAATTGAATCCACATAGAATCTCATTGTTTGTAGTGTGCCAACCATGTGTAAACCATCCACGAACCTGGATAAGACGATATCCTTGTTATCACGAAATAAACTGATATTCCCTTCCATTCAATATATTTCCAATTACAGTACTGGAGCACACTCAGTTTGGTGCAGACTCGGTGTTGGACTTCACCAGCAATGTACTGAGTGGAGGCGTGCAGGGCTGCGCGCTCAGGGTAGCGTGTTGGTCCGGCCAGCGGGAACACGAAGACGGGGCTAAATTCTGGACAGGAGTCATGAGGTAACCATAGGGTAGTGTTGGATTATTCTTTGTATAGGAGTACACTCGGAGCAGAATGTGCTGGATTTCACCAGCAACGTGGTGAGTAAAGGGCTGCGCGCTCAGGGTAGCGTAGCGTATTGGTTCGGTAAGCGGGACTAAATTCTGAACAGGAGTCATGACGTAATCAAAAACATCGTCATGATCACTGTATCTCTGTAGTAGTGTATATGTAACCCAGCGGGGCGCATACCACTCACTGCTCGACACATACCTCCTCTCACTAAGGGGCTTTACCTAGGCCTTATACACCAAAAGCAATTTCGGAAATTTCTTCGTAAATGGACAGTCAGCTGCAAGGATAATGGGGCTCCCTGCATACAAATTTTCTACACAGCTGACCGTACAGTGCGAAAAACAAATACCAAATGAAGGATAGAGCCAAACGATTTTCAGTGGTAGTTTAGATTTGATGATTAGGTTATATTGAAAAGCGCCAATAATCTAAAACCAGTTGGGTACCTATTTGGAAATCCTTAAAATGTACTCATTTGTTTCAGTAACCAGCTGGTGTCGACCCTGGTAAATTCCACGGCAGTGGAAGACGCCATCTCGTCCGGCCGACGCGGCCGCGACTGCTCCGTGTTCTCACCCTGCCCTCTCACTGAACAACACTATCCTATGCTCATGAAGAATTTGATGCAGCTATCTAATAGTAGAAGTTAAATTATAGGCCGTTATATTGATAGCGCGTCCAGTGTGGTTACCATTGTGCTTACCATGAGTTGCATTCGATTGCAACTGCGGCATTCGACAGTATGTCCATCTGGCTCCTGCCAAAGTAGTGGTAGGAGCGAGACGGACATACTTTCGAATGCCGCAGTCGCAATCGAATACAACTCATGGTACGCACACTTACCATGAATTTGACGTAGTCACGAGTCGATAGCAACCGCGCGATTCGAAAGTATTTTCAATTCGCTCCCACCAGATAAGAACGAGCACGATGCAACTACCTACTTTCAAATCGCGAAGTCGCTATTCATTGTCATTCCACAACAACTCAAATCTCATGGTACCGGTAAAATCTAGCGAATTCGGTGCGAATCGCATGCGCAGTGCGCAGTGCACACACTCTTTACAACGTATTATACTATACGTTCGCGAGCTTCGTGTCGCGTTCGCGTTCTATAGATCAGAAGGCCTACCACGAACCACGAACGAAGTTTCACCTCTGTCGCACTTGAGTGAGAAATGACAAGTGCGAAAGGGAGGTATACTTTCGTTCGCGGTTCGTGGTAGGCGCTCAGGACACGCGATACAACGGTAGTAAGTTATAAATATAATCAAACATTACTTAAAATTGTTATTAAAGACTGATATTTTGAAGTTAAATATATAAAGTTTGTATGGATGTTTGTTACTCTTTCACGTAAAAACTACTGAATGTATTTTACAATAATATAAGCTATACATCAGAATAACACATAGGCTACAATTTATAAATATATTGCGCAGACGAAGTCGCGGGCACTACCTAGTAGTACTCCTAGTAGCAATATACTTTCGGTGCAATATAAATACCTAATTGTACATTTATTGTATTTACTTTATGAAGATCTTGTAATAAATATCAGTAGCAAAGTGAGTTCTCACGTATATTTATGATAAATATGCCTATTTTATATGCATTAAATACAATAACAAACGTCAAATTATTTATTTATCACGAGAACTTTGCTATATCTCAAACATTAACCATAGGCGTATTAGGACCTATTGGGAACTTGACTACAGCATGCCTACCACGAACATCGAAAATAGGCATTGACGCCATTGACGGGAAAGCATCTTTGTTAATCCAATTTGGAAGTGCGAGAGAGATGGAGATACCAATCCGCAATCGTTCGATTTTCGTGGTATATGTCCAGGAGTCGACCTGGACTTGATTATTCAAGTGAGAAGACTGAAGCGAGTTTTTTACCATGTTTGGGGTAGGGTCCTCAGATTCATACAAATAAGGCGACAAAATTGTATTGTTTTCCTACATTTTTTACAATATTGTCTACAGTGTACTTACCTACATTTTCCGTTTGGGAATTTAAGTGATGTAAGTAACTAAGTGTCGTATAATTTATCTGCATTTTCCTTACGATTGATTTGCAAGTAAAAATAGTAAACGGGTGAACCCTGTCCAATAATTCAAGTTCTAGATTTCGTATAGGTTTATTTTATTCACTTATTTTTTAAAACATCAACAATATCTTGCCGGTTCAACTTGACGGCGTAGTCAAGAGCCGTGTGGCCAAGCAGGTCTTGCATGCTCGAGTCTGCGCCGTGCTGCATCAGGTACGACACCATGACGGGGTAGTTACAGAGAACCGCCTGCCAACGAATAAATCCATCGTAAATAAATAAGAAATTTGATATAGGTAGAACAAGAAGAAGTACTCTGCCACAGACTAAATAATACTACCTACATTCAATCAATTGGAACCCTTTAGGCCACTCTAGAACTATGTCAAAATGACAAGCAGCAAATGATTTCTTACAATCTGACTCATATTAGCGTCACTACGTCATAGTCCTTAAGTTAATATTCCTTTCTTACCATGAAAACTACCCGGAGAATATATCAACATTAGAAAATGTGACTTGGGAGCTTTTAAATATTTAAATCAATGAGCCTACAACGAAGATTTCTCCAGCTCATCAGATGAGATTCTGTTTCATACAGACCCGATGATAGTTCCGCTGGCTATCTTATACTACAGGCTGCAGCTCGTAGATCGTAGAACTTATGTCGAAAACTCATGGTAAGTACACTAGCTACCATGCCAATGACAGGTAGCTCAGAAACATACTTATAGCCTACACTCGACACATTAGTTATTGATCATTACCTTATGGAGCGGCGTCTGCTTCAACTCATCCATCTCATTAAGACTCGCGCCAGCTTTCCTAAGCGCTTCAATCTTGCTGACCGCGCCACTTCTAGCCGCCAAAGACAGCAACTCCGAAACAGACTTATGGTCGACACAGGACAGATGAGCGCCGCATTGCTGCAGCAGCTCGATGAGATTCAAGTCGTCGCGGTGGATCGCTGTGATCAGCGGGGATTCCCCGCATCTGAAAAAAAGATGTTGGTTAAACAGGAATAAGCTAAAAACGAGCTCAAATGTGTTTATTATCTAAGATGGCGGACGTGCACCGAATTAACAGAGAACATCGTCGTGCCTGCATCTGTCGTTGATCTGCCCCGTGTAAATCCAAACTGTTCGTTATAAAGTATTTTATTAACATTAAAATGTGATAGTAATTGATCAAGGATAATTCTTTCAAATATTTTACTTATCGCAGGTTGAATAGATACGGGTCTAACATTGGCAGGGTCTGTTTTTGATCCGGATTTAAACAATGGAACGATTGCGACTGTGTTTCATTAAGTCGGGAAATATTCCCATATCAACACATCTATTAAACATTAAGGCCAAATGAGGTGCAACAAAATTTACTATAGACGTAAAACTGCTACTGATAGACCCCAAACATCTTCGGTCTTTTTTAAATGTATGGTCCTAAACGCTTTCACAACCGTTTGCGGGAGACGTATGTAAAGCAAAAAATCGTTGAACATGCAAGCACATTTTCTTTTAGCATATCGCCGCCGCATCGTCGCCGTATCGTGCCGAACGTCAGACGGACGGCAAAATAATCATATAACGGTTCCGTTTTTTTCTTTTGAGATTACGGAACCCTAATGAATTACCTTGTTTTTAAATGAACATTAGCACCGTTCCGTAAAAGGTATTCTACTATAGTATGTTTTCCTTTTAGAATAGCCTCGTGGAGCGGACTCCTTCCTTCCGAGTTTTGTGCGTTCACTTCTGCCCCCATATCTGAAAGGAAATCATATTTTGTTTTATACGCGAAATTTAGGTTTCTCGAAAAGCAAAATCTTGAAAGGTGGCAGAGTGTGGAAGATGTCGTATGCCCAGTAAAGAAACTTAAAAAAATCAAAAGTGCGCATATAATTGTATGAAAATCCATATGAGCATCGTTTAGCAGTGCTCTTATGGAATGCCATGGACAACGTTATAATTATAATGTATAAGTTTTTTTTAAATATCGCTGTCAGTCATCTAATTGACAGATAGAAGTGCTCTTATTATATCACTACTATTATCACTGTTACAGCGGCAAAATAAATAAATCATGTGTGAAAATTTTAACTATCTAACGGTTCATCAGATACAGCCAGACACACAGATGGTTACAGACAAACGGACGGACGGACGGGCAGCATAGTCTTAGTAATAGGGTGCCATGTTGCCCTTTGGGTACGGAACCCTAAAAACCGGAAATTCCATGGTGTTTTTACGGTAGGTACCTATATTCTACTCACCCAACATCTTCTTAACCGCTACAAGATCATCGTGTTCTATCGCGTACAGGAGAAGAGAATTGAATACTTTCTCCGTCACTTCTATTAACTTCTTCGGTGACTGGATATTGAGACTTGAAGCCAGAGCGTCCACTAGAATGCTGTCCTAAAATAGTTATTTATTATACAAGGGGGCAAAGTTGTTGTTTAACTCTCGGGCTTATCTTGAGATTCGAGCATGCGAAAGATTCCAAAATTCAAATACTGGAATCTTGAGCTTTACGAGGGTCTCAAGGCACGAGAGTTGAACAAACTTTGCCGCCGAGTGTAATACATTTTTTTCCCACACTATCGCGAGGAAAATAAATTCTACATACAATTACAAATCTTATCTACATGTAAGTAAAGTTATCTTAAAGAAACCATTCTAAACTCAATTTCAAAACTTGGCAATTGGCGTAGCGCTCCTGGTACTTAGATAAGTATACGTATTGCCAACAGCTTTCCAAGTGCGGGATTAGTCGTGACCAATTTAAGGCATGACCTCCGATTGCGCATATATATGGCCATATAGGACTCGCTTATACTGGTCAAATTAATTTCCCTACTAGTGGATAAAATGCGTTTATCTACGATAGTTTTAATGGATAAAACAGCTTTTTCCGACCTAGTGAGAGAAAAACATTTCTTTTTCTCTTTTTCAGTTTTCATTCTCGTGAACATGGTGGTTGCAACATCGCCAAAAAATCGGGAGCTCAATTTAAATAAAAAACCTTGGTAAGGACCCATGTTCAGTCGTTACAAAAAATATGAATTAAAAAAGCTTGATACCTGGGTCGTTTTTCTTTTTGAAATATTATTTACTTACTCGATTGTTTGAAATAGCGATAGAAAATATTATCAAAGCTAGATCTAAGCAATGATCCCATGTGTAATATGTGTAGATAACGGTAGAGAGGGGTAACGCTGCAGGGGATGTTAGTGGGTATTCTTCTCCCCTTCCTCTGGCTAGCAGAGGGAGTTACGGGAGGAGCGAGTCTCACTCACATACTACCCCATCCCCAACGGGCTTTCGTAGCCCCCGGGTCACCCCCGGGTGATGATGCGTAGAATCATTTACAACAAAAAATAATCTAACAAGCAATGATTTAAAATGTTATAATAAATGATGGATAACACTCAGGTATTTTTAGTTACTATACACGCGACGTGTTAGGAAGAGCTTCGGACTCCGTTATCAAGAGTTGAGTACCGTTCGCCGAGCCGCGTATATAATCTAAATATGTTTCACGATTAATTTAAATTCGGTGATTTAAAATGTGTCAGAACACGTAGTTTTTATTCAAATCGGGGTGTGTCCATATAATTATAAACCGAAAGTACCTACTGTGAACGCCGCGCGACGTCAACGAAAATATTATGATTGATAAGCATGACTTCGCGTGGATAGATGCTACAAAGGTTATCTCTCATTAGATAATAAAAATAGCAACTAGTAGTTATTTTTACATAATATAGTGCAATAATAACGTAACAAAACGTGCGACTAATTTTACGATGAATGTAATAATGACCATGGGGGGGACATCAGTTCCACAACTTCCACATTTATTTGTTCAACTTTGGAAATTTTTGTTGTAGTCTAACAAAGCATTTCGAGCAAATACGTAGTAAATAGGGTACCTAGACATGACGTCACAGCCACACCTCCTTTGAGAATAACAAAGTTAACAAACGTGACCGTGAGACGTATGTGTATGTATACTTTTCATTAGAGGGTTGTCCGCGCTAACAAACATGTGTTCACGTGTCAGAATAACAAACACTACACTTGTTGTCGTTTTAGTAAAAGGTCACTTGCCACTTTGGCGATTGTTAATAAGGCTCATTACTAAATATACTTACTTAAATAGTGTTTTATTACCTCAATGGCAATTGATGACGTGTTGGTCAGCTCCCCCCGTATATTGGTTGACATCAGCTGAAGTGAATACAAATTAATAAGAGCATTAAACAAATTGGTTAGAATGTGCATTTAGGTATAACAGTTTTATCACCATCATTATCATTTCAGCCATAGAACGTCCACTGCCTGCCCTAGCACAAGAGCGCTGCGACACCGGTCGAGAAAAACACCTGTCATTTTCAAACTTTACGGATTAGACTTGGTAAGTTCCGGTTGATACGATAACTACCTTACATGTAGAAAACAAAGGGTAAAACTTTCACAACACACTAGTAAGGATGAAGATGTCTCCTATGGCGTACCCCAAGGGAGCGTTCTAGGGCCTACATTATTCCTGGTGTACATCAATGACTTGTGTAACATAACAATACCAAACGCGAAACTTATTTCTTACGCTGATGACACCGCAGTTGTTTTCACTGGGACATCGTGGAACGAAGTCAAAGCTAGCACAGAACTTGGAATGGCACAAATATCCAAATGGCTACGAATAAACCTTTTGACACTGAACACCAGTAAAACAAAATATATGTGCTTTAGCATCACAAACAGAACAAAACCCACACAGAGCATGGATGTCAAAATACATAGTGATCAACCCTGTGACGGCGCTAGATGTAGCTGCCCATCTATCGAAAAAGTTGCTCAAACCAAGTATCTGGGAGTTATGTTATGATAGATGAGCATCTTAATTGGTATGCTCACATTGACCAGGTTACAAATAGAGTTAGAAAATTACTCTGGATATTCAAGACGCTGAGACACATTGTCCCAGGATTTATAACAACACAACATAAAAAAACCCGTAACATACTAAACGAAATATATATATCCCTGGCACAATCAGTCTTAGTATATTGCATTTCAATATGGGGGGTGCTGCAAAAAGTCGCTTTATAGACCTTGAACGGGCACAACGTGCACTAATAAAGGTGATGTACTACAAAAAGAAACAATTTTCGACTGAACTCCTATACCAACTAAGTGGCCTATTGTCCGTTAGAAAACTATATGTTCTGCAAACCGTTCTAAATAAAGATAAAACACTGCCATACAACCCTGAATATAAAAAGAAAAGACGTATAGTGAACACAGTTAAAACAACTAAAACTAGAACCATGTTTGCAAGCTCACAATACTTCGTAAAATCTGCCCAACTGTATAACAAAATAAATAAATTACTGGACATTCACTCAAAACCGTATCATGAATGTAAAAAGGTCCTAGTAAATTGGTTAACGCCAAAAACCTATGATGAAACAGAGAACTTGATCCGATGACAATACAAACAAACGTGCGCGCGCACGCACACATCAAACACACACACACGCACACACACACACACACACACAGAATATTTCTTGTCTATTGCTAAAATTGTTCGTTTAGTTAAGTTAAGCTAGTTACTTTAATAGTGTTAATCATTAGTTTTCCCAACTGTAATAATATTTAATGTTTAATGGTTTTATGCATGATAGTTGTAGCAATTACAAATTATTTTTTTAGTTTATATTATATGCAACCGAAGGAAGAGCGGTGTCTCCCAACACAAGCAATTTTTTGCTTAAAGGGCGGCTCCATCCCCTGGTTTATATTTTATGTGTATTTCATGAAAATAAAGAATTTTTGAATTTTTTTTTTGAATTTTTTTTTGAATACGATTCTCATGATGGCGAGGATGTTTCTGCAATAGATTTTTGTTTTTTGTCTGCTAGATAAATGACAGTTTTAAACGTGACAGCTTATTTAATAGGCGAAATTGTTGCTATTTAAAAAGTTTTAAATAGATCTCAGTCTCATCTTTCATTACCCAGAGTCTAAAACAGATTAAATAAAATTCTTCAAACTCAATGTAGGCAATTAAGCATATGCAAATTCTTGCAAATGCAGTGTAACGTATGCCGCCGTTTATTCCAGTATTCACGCGTCTTCCGGTCTGTGGTCAAAGCAATATAGTTTGGAGTTATACGAATACAATACACGTAGGTTGAGGAATTCTTATTACAAACACAACTTCTTATTTTTCCTTGGATGGAAAGTAAGCTCACAGAAAATCAATAAATTCAAGTAAGCTGATACATAAACTTAACCATATCGACAGTGGAAATTTCAAATGTCGCAAGGAACATGTTAACCCGTGGAGCGACCTCCCGCTTAAATATAAAATGGCCGCAACTGCCCGGCGAATTTGAGTAGAAAGATTTGAGGTTACCTTTTGATACTTCATTTGAAATTGTGCTTTTGTTTTATAATTATATAACATATGTTAGACATCGTTAGAAAGCTGAATAAATATGCTATACATGACAATTAGAAAAATGTAACTGACCTGTGGTTATCAATCCAAAAACAAACATTCCTTTTCGAGTTTCATTTGTTTTTGTCACTCATTTGAACACTTTGCCTTTTTACACACAACTTGTTCACATATTTCACACTTGTTATATATATCATTTTGATCGTTATAACATTCCGCGTCGATAGATACCATTGGTTTTCACCAAGACGCGCTATGCACTACACAAGAACTATTTATTTACGCAATGTTTACGCGCGCGCTACGCGGGTCCGTGCCGCCTTTAAAACTGTCAAACTTTGGAGGCTTTTATCATCAAGTTATGCTGCGATTTTTCAAAAACCAATACATAAAACAAAATCTTTATCTAATTTCCAGTAATTTGATATATAATTTATATAAGTAACACTTAACTTTTCATTTTAAAACTCACAACAAACGAAACACAACTTTCCGCAAACGGGGTGTAATGACGGCTCGTTCAAATTTTTTCACACGTCTCAGAAATTTATTCTTTTTGGTGCCTTGGATTCGAGTAAATTGCCGAATATCCACGTTTTTATGTTGGTAGAACTGTCACGCACTGATTTTTAATCCAATTTGGAGTGACAACATAACCGAATCTGACAAAGAAGCCCACCAATAGCAGCACTTCTCTTATAGACACGGTGTGTCTATAGGGCGCTACCCGCCAACAAAAGTTATGGACACACGGTGTCTATAGGACGCTCCACGGGTTAAAGGTTTGGACTTACATTTGAAATTTGTGATTGTTTTTAGTAAAAAGTACCATTATGTCGGTTGCCGATAAGGCGCTTATGCCAAAAAGTTTCGTTTAGAAATGAACCTTATTAACAATCGACAGACTGGTACCTTTTACAAAAAACAAGCACATAATAAACCTCACGTTATAACCAGCAAAACTTATTTTAGCTTAAACTGGATCAAATTTAGAACTAAATGTAACAATTGTCTTTGAAAGACACGAATTTGTAAAAGATCATCCAGTAAGCAAACATATCATAAAACGTAACAACCGAGTTACGGGTGCCGATAGAATAAACAATCTTCCTGATAAAGAAAATAATTGCATGTTTGCGGAAGTTACTTTTGTAAACAAGTTATCAAAAGATAAGTTTACCTTCTACTAAGTATAATTGTTCATAAACATGCAAGATAAGAAACATAATAGGATGTTAACTGTATACTATTAATAAAGGAAAGTGGCATGAGGAAATTAATCTTACTTTTATATGTTTTTAAATGCTTTCATTAAAGAAAACTGAATTGAAATCAGTTAGGATTAAGCCATCTCTAATTTGAATTCTGCTCTAGAGAATTTGTCATAAAATTCCAACTCTAATAATAAGATAAAGTACCTAGTTACCTATCTGTCGAAAAGGAGGCAGTTGGGCCAATTTTTTTCAGAGTTGTCCCCCAATTATTGTTATATTTGGAAATTTTAATGTGATTTCTACTCAGAATCGCGGTGGCTCAAGATTTTTTCCTATTACCATTTTTTCATAGACTTTGTATGGCGGTAATGGAATAGAAAATTTTAAAAATGTAAATATTGAAATTTTGAGACAAACAGCTCGAGCGTTTTTGAGGAACTTTAAATCAAATGGCCCAGTTTTACAAATTTGTGTTAAGTACCTACCTCAATTTTCTGTTCATAAGTCAGTTCAGTCTTGGATAGCACGTAGGATAACTTTGTGAGGGCTGCTTCAGGTGTCATGTCGTAGCCGGAAACAACTCCACAAGACGCTAAATACTGAAATAAAAAAACAAATGTGTAGGTAAGTACTTAATTTTGCGATAACCAGATATTTTTTTTGGAAAGAACTATAGTCTCTTTCTAGGTATGCCAGCATGTGGTCGCTTTATTCCATACAAGATGATATACATATTAAATATTAAGAGCTTACATAAACTGGTTAGATGGGTAAATGTTAGATGATGCGTATGAAAATCAAGTCAAATTTTATCCTCCATATTTCTATGTCTAATGTCGAAATGTGAGAATCCATAATCACACAGTGGTATGGTTGTATGCACTGGCATACAACTATTTTCAGTGTAGTACATACCTACCATACAACCACTTCTGTGTTGAAAGCCTATTGGTTTTAATGTTTGAGGCAGCTATGTCTACTTTTCGGCAGTGACTAAATGACCAATAATGAATGAGAGACAAGTCACAAATGACTCCTTCCAAGGATACCTAAGGAAAGCAGAAGACCGACCTGCCTGGAGTGAACGCAAAGCAACTTATGACGATCCTCAGTCATGAGGTTGCGACGTACTTAGAATAAGAGAACCTCGTAGATGGGCACAAAAACCTCCAAACCCGTAATGACGAGGATTTCGCAGCTTCCTCTATCTCAGAAGATACCTAAATATATGGTATCATACGTTGCTACCACAGTACCTACTAAAGATGGCACTCGCTAATTTAGTCAGATTATCTACTCGCTTTATCTCCTGGAAGAGGTCTAAATTATTTGTATAATACTTTGCCCCTCTTGTAGAGGGGTGAAGCCGAGGCCGCCTAGTCTTCGGTGTATTGGGTGATATTAAGACATAGGTACTATAGGTAAGATTTAGCAAATCCTATTTAAGAAGGAGTCTACGAGCAAATGATGTGAAATGAATACCTTGCCAGTCTCATAGATTGGTGAAGCCACCGATCCCGTGGTACACTGAGTGATGTTGACGAAGATAACACCGCGTTTGACGGCAGCCCCTATCTCCTTGAACAAGTCTTCTCGGTTCGACGGGATATTTCCAGCACCGTAGCTTTCAATCACTACGCCTGGGAAGTGCAAATTTTATTTTAGTTTACGACCACAAGCTGGTGGTGACATATGGTCAAGAGTATAAGTACTTTGATATGAGGTATTCATTTATATACTCGTACCTATGTAATTTTGAGGGTGCACTGAAGTGTACATAGCTAACAAAAGTTTGTATTTAAAATGACAAAGAGACTTCAAACAACATAGGGAGGGGAGTCGGCATAGGTACATGCCGTTTTTCCTTCTGGCAAAGTTTATGCCCAAATGTGCATACACGAGTCTGTCTTGTGACTAGTCTGTACAGTCGCCATCAGATACATTGGAGATGCCGAGGTACTCACAAATATCTGAACACGCCTCTATTTTCCAAACAATGTCAATGTGTTGTGATGGCATCTGTACACAAAAATAGATCGATATGTGCCAGATTTGTTAGTGTAGTATGTATCATTTTCTATGTGTTAGTGGTCGTCATTATTACAGATTGGTTTTTGTATGTAATGTATGAGAAGCGCGCCTGTGTGCACGTTTCCCCCCGGAAAAAGGGACAGACATTTTTTACGGTAAGATATCGCTTTGACGTCTCCATTCTAATGTGTTAGAAGCCAGTGTTTCTAGAAGCAAAGAGGTAATAAACGAGAGAATGTAGTGATAAACTAACAGACAGGTTCGGCTCAGAAAATCTTAGCATATAGGACAGGCTTCATTTTTTTTTACTTACCCTCGATAGGAGGCTGACAGAAAGCCTTAATAACCGATGAGCTGATACTGGGAAATATTCTCAGTAGTCCCACATTCTTGCACATCTTGGCGTGCAACTGGCATTTCTCTATGGTAGTCGGCTTGAACACGGCCTTTTTGTTGAATTCCATGTCTATGCCAACCTCGACCAGCGGCAAGCAGTTGGGGGAGTCAAATGCGAAGAGATTGAACGCCGAGATCTTTCGGACCCTACAAAGAATTTGAAAATGTTCTAAGCAGTTTTAAAGAGGAAAGCCAATTTAGCTAGTGGCAGGAGAAAAAACTGCTCGTGCTGATTTGTTTAGAAATTGAACAATACTTATGCTGGCATATACATACTATAAAACTGCCAAAGCATTTTGTTATGACCGTTGCTTATCTTAATACTATCTGCTAGTCTTAAGACTTACGAGTATAACATCTCACAGACAATCGAATATCGTAAACTATCTAGTGATATAGATTAACATAGATTAATAATAGAGCACTACGTGGCGTCAGCATTTCAAGTCGAATTTTTTGGAAAAGTTAATGATTTATGACTTAAAGGTAGTGGAAACCTGTCAGTTTGGCATAATTATTATAATCTATCATGTGCGTCTCTTAACATCAAACTCGGGTAAATCCGTCTGTCAGATTACGTGATTTTAGTATTAAGAAAAGGTATTTGCTGAGAGGGTCGAATGGATTTACCCGAGTATTTTAGTTAAGCGACTGTAAATATTAAAATTTAAGTATCATCTAAAATAGTCGGTAGACCGAGTAGTAATAGTAACCGGAGACCTAAATCATTAAACGTAGAAGCATTCATCAAAAAGCTCATTGCGGACATAAGATATAGTGATTTATTAAAATTCAACCCTTAAGGGGGTGAAAAGACGCTTGAAACTATCGACGACTTCTGCGCAGGCGAAGTCGCGGGCAGTAATTAGTTTACAATAGTAGACAAACCTGTTCCCCCTGAAGAGTTTGCTTCCGAAGAAGACAGTGACCTCCGGTATGTTGAAGCTGCCAGCGATGAGCAGTGACGAGACAAAGTTGTCAGATCCATCGCTACGAGGCTCGAAGATCGGTATCTGTTTATATCATTAATGTATTTTCCTTAGATGAAATTAACTTTTTGAGTCAAATTCATGTGATTATTTTATTAGTTTAATTACATAATTTTACTTTAAATACATGATCGCGCAAACAAACACAATAGGTAGGTATTATTTATAATATGTACCTATGTAGTTCAACAACACATTAATAATATAGGTTTATTCTGTTTAAATGTTTGTTTAACATCTCAGAGTATAAATATTGATTTGAGTTGGTCTTGTTACTCCATTAATTGCAGAATAGATCGCTCTTATAACATAACAGAGCATAACATACTACACCACACATAGACCACAACAGAACATATCTTTAGCATAACAGAACTTGTTTGCTCCAGACTTATCTTTACGTACTATCGTGTTCAAAATTAAATGGGCTGTTTATGAATTATGAGAATTGCCCATGCACTTTAGAACGCAATTAATGACTAAATTCATTCATAAAATGCCCATGCAATTTTGAAAGCGATAGTTAGTACATATAAGTAGGTAGGTATTCGTATTGTTTCACGCACTAAGTTTTCTTCATCTTCTTGTGTATGCCACGGCTCTTTGAGCTAGGTCCGTTGGCTAAGCATTCAGTATAAGTATATTTTTATTGAATACATTATAATATAAAAATCATTAGTTTTACCTGGGAGCCAGTAATGACGACGCATTTGCCTATATTCTCGAACATGAATGACAAAGCCGATGCAGTATACGACATAGTATCCGTGCCGTGCAACACTATGAATCCATCATACTCTTCATAGTATTTCTGTAATAGGAAACCATTTGTAAATAAAATAATCTATAAATATTGTGGGACAATCTTACACAAATTGACCTAGTCCCACGCCACGGTAAGCTCAATAGGGCTTGTGTACTAGAACTAGATGACGATATATATATATATATATATTATAGGTAAGTATATGTAATCCATACTAATATTATAAATATTTAAAAATATGTGTGTCTGTTTGTTTGTCCGTCTTTCATGGCAAAACGGCGCGCTGAATTTATTATGTGTGATTTTTTAAGTGGAGATAGTTGAAGGGATGGAGAGTGACACAGCCTAATTGTTGTCGTTAGAAACGCGAGCGAAGCCGCGGGGAAAAGCTAGTCTAGTAGATCATATACATACTTAAACACATAGAAAACATCCATAATTCGTGATAAACACAAAAATAAATCCCCTGCCTAGGGTTCGAACCCGGGACCTCCTGCTTCGTAGGCAGGGTCACTAACGACAAGGCTGGGAGACCGTAATATCCGGTGAATGCGTCGCTGATTCTCTACTTCCTGGCGTTTCCACGGCTAATGCCACGGTTCAGGGAGCCTGGGGCAACTGATTTTTCGTAGGCGCTAGTTTTACAAAAGTGACCTGAGTGAGGGTAAACTAGGTCTTATTGGGAGTTCGTACATAAGTTCCGAATGCCAATCGTTAACCCTCAGTAGCGAACGGAACGCTAAGTACTGTCTTTGTGGCACTAAGTTATTGGAATTAGTCCGGTTGCCTAAGGATGTTTTCTTTAACCGAATAGCGATTCACAAATAACATGCAACTGTCTTTGTCACACTAATGAGAAAGAGTGATAGAGTGAGGTAACTACTACGTTACGCTACAGAGCGTGAACGAGTGGCATCTTCTCTACGCACCCAGGATTCCAGGATTAATTTGTATGAGCTTAGTGTGGGATTCGATGATCACAAACTGTTCGCAGATGTTATCTTAAGATCAATTTGTATATGATTCGGTAAAACTGTAGGTAGGTACTTTTTTGGAAAAATTAAAAAGAAACACTTACCATAACAGATTCGGCTATTTGTATCCATTGTGATTCTGTCATATTCGATGAATCTAGGAGCGTGTCGTATTCCAGTATTTTATAGAATATCCTGGAGTCCTGATCTTTGACCTCTGTTTGTAAACAAAAAAAAGATAGTGTCGCTCATCAAACCTCCGTTACCTAAATTATTGTTTGCTTATCTGCCAGTTTAACATTTGCGTTTGTTAAAAAGGGACAAAACATATTTTCAACTTTTTTTTATTGATATCGAGATTTGACGTAGGCGCTAGTTTTACGAAAGCGACAGCCATGTGACCTTCCAACCCAAAGGGTAAACTAGGCCTTGTTGGTATTAGTCCGGTTTCCTCATGATATTTTTCCTTCATCGAAAAGCGATTGGTAAATATCAAAGGATACTTCGTAAGTTCGTATATAAGCTCCGAAAAACTGATTTTAAAGCCGAGTCCTTTGAAAGTATCGCGGCATACCTAGGGCATGCACCCGGTTCTACCCGGTTCTGAAATACCCGGGTATACCCGGTTCTTTAAACGTATGCGTAGAACCGGTTCCAAAATCAATAAACCCGGTTCCCCCGGTTTTCAAAAATAAGTTAAAGTGGTTTAATTTCCCAGAATTTCTTTTACTAAAACCGTCATAGAATGTATTAGTAATAATATTACATTCTTGCGAACTTGCGATGGCGTGCGGCGGCATGGCATATAAACGAGGAAATTCCGCAACAAGGAGAAGACGAAGTCGTTCTCGACCTAGCCCCAGCCCCGCTATTGACAAAAAAAGAAGAATTAGATCTCGAAATCCTTAAAGCCACAACCGCACAGTGCAAAAATAGGCAGCAAGATGACGAAGATTTTTTCACAACAGTGAAAATAGAAATGACACTATTCGAAAACGGTGGTAGTCGTGGTAGCAATCTTTCCCTGGCGTACGATTACTTGAAAGCAATACCACCGACAAGCGTGGAGCCTGAACGTATATTCTACCTACGCAGCTCATTAAGTGATGTCACAGTCTAGATGTTATTATTTATTTAAGGTCGTATTATCAAGAAAAAAATCTTTTGAAGAAGACTAAAAAAACTGTTTAAGGGATAAGGGCCATGGAAGAAGAAAAGCTGATTATTTTATTTAGATTATATTAAGCAGGTTATTTACTTATTTTATTCACATAGAAGATTTTAGTTTTTTTTTATTTTCAGATTTTATTAACGTTTTTGTTTTGAGTTTTAAATTTGATTGAAGAGTTGAAGACTGCTTGGGTTTGTTTTTGAATAACTACTAATATTTAACAAATAAATAAAAAAAGATAAGCACATAAGTTAATATCGTTCATTAAGACTGATTTGTTGTGTTCTTTTGTGATATTTATTATTATTACCTATGATGATAGAACTGATTTGTTGTGTTCGTTTGTGATATTACGATGATAAAACTGACTTGTAGTGTTGTTTTTTTTACTTTTGTGATATTACGATTACGATGATAATGATTCGTTGTGTTCTTTGTTACTTATTCATATTTCTTTAAAAAGAAATAGATATTTTAAGCAAATAAATGTTGATTATATAATTTATAAACTTTTTCATTTCATTTTTCTCACAATAGTGCTTCAACCTGTTAAATACTCTATAATTAAGTTACTTACTTATTTTATTACTCTAAAAAAAAATTATCTAAATTAATCACCCAGAACCGGTGGAACCGGTTCCCCCGGTTCTTTATGCATCCCAGAACCGGGTATCAAAAATCGGGAACCGGGACCGGTTCTGCATGCCCTAGGCATACCTCACGTCTCTCTCAACCTCTTACGAAACATCATAACAAAATTAAAAACTAAGTGCCCTTCACGCAAATTGGGCTCGTTTTGGTGACCTTCTTTGCGACTGTAATTTTTACACATAAATCAGTTAATATATCTTTTCTCAATTTTCCCATTATGGAATCAAAAGAAGGATTCGATCTTACACAAAATCGAAATCGAATTGATTAACGTAAATGGGTGCTTCATTGGAATCAGAATCATGAGCTGATTCGAACCTTAAAATAAAAAAATGTCCCAAAAAATAATTTACAATACAGTTTTTTATTATCTCTTTCTAATGTACCTGGTAAGACAAGGAAAGACGTATCAAACCCTGGCTCCGACAGCCTGCTTCTCCAGAAGGCATTATCATGGAGCTGCGGATATCCTCGGATCAGATTCTCAAATGCCCCCTTTTGCGGTATTAGAACTGTTAACAAAGAGATTATCTTTTAAGTTTAAAGCGGATGCATTGTATGATTTCTTCCCTGATATTTGTTTCTCGAAACCATAGATTAAATCTGACGACATTCAATCTGATTTTAAAAATAAAATTTTCAACTAGACTCTCGTTGTAAGGTTATATTTAAAGAGAATTATCTACAAATGCAAATGTAATACCCGATGAAATAGTCGGTAGACGAACTATAGACGATAGACGGCCTTATCCACATTGACAGTTAATACCTAAATACAAAATAAATACTTTTTTTTTACTGACGCCACATTATTCTCTACAAATGTTATCACTTCTATAACCTTCTTCCCAACTTCAGATAAACTACATTATATGCCAAAATCTTAGTATTCTGTCGAATCTTGACGGCATCAGTTGATTTAACAATGCTACGTACATCTCTAATATTGTGTGCCCTAGAATTTGCATTTTCTGCCTTCGCATGTGAAAGTCAATATAATCTGAAGCTAGCAAACTTCACGACAGTAAGTTTTTGATTCGGAAATATTCGTATTTATTGAAATTAATCATATCAGACATTTGTTTTATTGATATCAAGTTTATTGATATCGGCTTTGATTGTATGCAAAGTTTGGCCTTATAAATTAAAAATGAACCCAAGTGTTTAATCGACAATAATGTTGAGAACATTTATACGACTGTCCATAATGAAGGGCATTACAACCCAAGGGTGGGAGAACGAGAAAAAAAACTACTTCGGCCTGTGGTTGTCAGACTGTAGTAACAATGCCGGTTATTTCCCTACGGTTGCTGATCCCGTTTAGGCTGCGTTTTACCAAACTTTTATTCAGAGAATAACGCTTACTCTCAGATAGTAACGTCAAATTACTATGGGATTTTGACATTAGTATCCAAGAGTAAGCGCTACTCTTGGTTAAAAAGTTTGGTCAAATCCAGCCTTAGAGCTCTTATGATATGTGTGTAGATAAAGTAGTATATGCAACTGTACATAATTAGGCGTTAAAACACTGGTGTTGTAATGCCCTTCATTATGTACAGTCGCATAAACTACTATTTCAGCATAAAGTTTAAAAGCCAAAATAGTAATTTATTTTGGTAAATTTAAAATGGATAGTGGACTTACCAATTCTAAAAACAAAACAAATCCCCTAACCAGTGAGATAAAAAATTTGGAGAAATGAGCTGTTCTAATTGGAGCTTAATATCTTGAAGAAAACTGCATTTATGGCCACCATCGTATTGTTGTATGGTGGGTGGCAGGGGGCTGTAGCTACTTATGTAACTACTTATACGTCAAAAATTTAATGACGACTGGGTAAAATATAAAGCAGCTAAAGATTCCCAACAGTAGGTCATTATATTCAAGGCCCCTTGATAATGTTTACCTATAGGTAATGATACTTTTTTGGTATAATTATGTTCAAAAACTGGTTCGACCTAGTGGAACCAGCTTCGACTGGATCGTGGACACTTGTTTAACGAGACGCCTAGTTAAAATCATTAATGCCATTTTGTATGAATATTAAAAAGAGGCAATGTCGCCCTCGAAACGTCGGAAGTACCTATACATTTTCAAATCCCGCCCCGTTAAGAGTAAGACCCGTCTATAGTTAATATTGAATAACCTTAACAATATCTAAATAGTATTATGTTAGTCAAGCTCTAGTTTTAATATAAGATTTAAAGTAAAACTTACCGCCCTCCCTGTTTTTTACCATCCCAATGGTACCACCTGTGTAAATAACTAAAACTCGTCTATCATTCCTTCTCAGGCTTTTAACAGAATTGGTTGTTAAAGACAACTCCATAAAACTCCTTGCTCTTTTAACTTTAGCCGCAATTTTTGGACTACAACCGGTAGTTTCTGAATCACCATTTTGATTTACACTTTTTGGCGCGTTTTCTACACCCCCGTTTTCTGGATAGCCATTGATCGGCTGCATTTTACTTTGTAAAATTGCCAAGTACGGTTTTATTATTTTAACGATTTTTTTAAGGACACACGCATGTGTGTTGGGCACACGACGCTGAAACGCGGACTGAAGTCTTGGCATGAGCTATTCAAGGCGCTTGACCTATTATTACGACTTATTTATATCTATGAAACGGTTTCACATACATTGCACTGTTATGATGCTGCTTGTAACGTAGTGCTGCTATAATAGCTGCAACGGAAGCAGATTAAATGTGAATAAGCGTTAAATCAACTTTGGTATGAATTTATCCACGAAATTAAACCCTGTTTGTAAATAAACTATCATTAATTGATGATCTTGTCATTAAGTTCAACGGAACAATTAATCCCATAATAACGTGTCGGTTAAAATCGATAAAGTATTAAATATAATGAATACATCGTTATATAGATAACAAACAACGTGTTATGTGTTATGTCAATGAAAAGCGTTGACAGTTTGAATAATATGATAGAGCCAAAAAGTTTTTAAGTACCTATATCCTAACTGGAACTGGAGACCTGACTCCGAAAATTGAACTTATTATATTATATTATACTAATATCTTCTTCTTCTTCCTAGCGTGTTCCCGGCTATGCCACGGGTCGGGGAGCCTAAGCCAGTTGAACTGCACAATCAAAACTGTGCAGGCATACCCTAAAGTGTATGGCGTGCTTTACTAAATTGGCTTTAGGTACTATTGCTTTATTACTTTTTAAAATTATATGCCCCCCTTATTTCGGAGTGAAAAGAAAAGGAGACATATAAAATGTAAAAAAATCGACTGTCAGACTTTTTTTGCGATTATGAAGATGGGCCATAACAAAGCGAATATAACCATAGACCATATTAGGTATTAGGTAGGTATGTGTCGTCAAACCATTTGATCTTATATGCAACATATGCAACAGAGGTCACATAGAAAATGTATTATAGGTAATTAAAGAATATAATATTTGAACAGTATCCGATTACACCGATACCGATAATCTTCAGATTGTAACATAATATTCTAGACAAAAGGGAAAATAATTATCAATCAATAAAAATCAAAAGATGCCACCTACGAGTACGACATACGTCACAAAAATATAGAAGGTATTTATACATATAGTCCAGTATAAAACCCCGTATACCGAATAAAATGCGTTATTGTTCCAGCTAACTAAGCTAAAAACTATTAACAAAAAAAAATCTATTAATTTTTATTTTCTGTAAGGTTCGGAAAGGATGAGTACTTAATCAAAAAAATGGAGGTGCCACATACCACATAGCGCTACCAACTTATACTTACGCTTGAACTTGGTGCGCCTTTCGTACAGCTAGCGCCCTACGCCGAGTCATGTGTTTAGGTAGCCAAAGCGGATCCCAGGAGCTATAAACACAAACGTTGCTCCCACAAACGTTAATACTCTTTTATTCGTGTCCAAATATCCGGATATAATTTTAGAACCTGCTTGCCTAGGTGCTACATAGTTGTACAACATTTCGAAATAATTAATTGTCTCATTAATTAACTAATTTCTGGACATTACATCCATAGCGCTACCGGTCGTTAGTGAAAGCCATTTAAAGCAAACCGCAGGGTTGACAGTGTTGACACCCTCTAGAAATTTATTAAACGGCAACGATTTTTACTTATTTTGAGTTCAGATACAATTTTTATACAAACCTAAGTGATACATACATACTCGTATACAAGAGTAACAAAAATTAAACCTACAAAATAGAAAATCAGCGATAAAGGGAAAGAAGTACGTACAAGTTTGTGTAACTAGGTAAAAAAACACCATAACAAATTACTTGACCTAAACTTTTCAGTACTAAGGATAATCCAGCAACTGCTTGATTATTTCAAGATTTAGGTATTATAAAGAGATAGAACAAATACCGGATTAAAGCTGGGTTCAACTTTTTGTTGAAACAAATTAAATTTTCAATATTAGATGAATTGTAAATGTTTACAATCCCTCTAATATTTAAAATTTGTACTCGAAATATGGTACTCGAGAAATTAGCCGGGTTTCATTGAGACCTGGAGGCATAGTGGTTATGGCGTTAGACACGACCCCGGGTTCAATCCCCAGCTTGGCCTTCGATGGAGTTGGTCGTTTTCTTATGACATCTATTTCAGTTTATAATAGCTATTGTTCTTGTGCCATCATATATAGCACCACCAAGTTAGCAAGATAAAACTTTATCATTACCAGTTACCTACCTACTCGTACTTAATGAATTTTATCATTATTAAATGTTGGCAACCCTGACCTGACCGTATCAAGTTTAAACTATCGCAATATAAATACAGTGTGGGTCAATATAATTTTCACTAGTTTTCTCTCGGCATTGTGTTAGATCAGTTCAGTTGTGCCATAATTATTTAGAATTTGAGTTTTGTTTAAATAAAATGGTAAGTTTTTATTTTTAAGTTTTTAATGGTAACAGGCGTAGTACTTTTGTATCTTTTTTATACATTGTGTAATGTGTGTGTTTAAGTAAATATTGTAGTCTAATTAAGTAAAAAAAAATATACTCTTCCAAAACCAATTTTTGTTACAACCCTTTTCTTTTTCACTAAACAATATATACTTAGGAATTTTCATTTGCGTCCACATTCAAGCGAATGTGTCGCTTAGCATCTCGAGTTAAAAATCTAACAAAATGCAAAAACTATTGAATTGCTCAGTTCCTATCAATTACGGTAACTACTCGTAGTAAGCGCATTGTACTTCACGCACGTCGCACATACATTCAGCATAAAATATGTATAATATGACGGAGAAAGAGGAAGGTGGGGAGAGAGATGAGAGAGAGACGATGATGGAAAGCATGGGGGCGTTCGTCACGCCACACTGCTTGTGGGTAGTTAAGTGCATCATCTTACCTTCTGATCACAATGGAGGGCACGGGGGCCTGGGCCCCTTTTAATTTATACAAACCCCATCCCAATCCCACTTGTTTATGTGTCAACATACAGACCGATACGGAATGGAATGGCAGGGGCAGAGCGGTAACAGCATCAGCAGGGATGGGGTCAGGATGAGGTTAAGATACTTACTCACACCATACATACACCTCAGCATACCTACCACGAAAATCGAACGATTGCGGATTCGTATCCCCATCTTTGTCACACTTGCATATTGGAGTGACAAAGAGGCTTTCCCGTCAATGCCAATTTTCGATGTTCGTGGTAGGTATGCTGGATAGCAACACTTAACCTCAAAAATACATACTACGGATACACCACAACAATCAAATGAAACAACAACTAGGGGACCATGGACCATTCTATATCTTATCTTACCTTATTGTGCAGGTTTCCTTCGACATCAAAGGAGTCATAGCGCCAGTGTTCACTCCGATAGATGATACTGGATGCGTCAACTTCTCAATCATACCGGAATACTTCAACTACTTACATAAGAATGGAGTGGAAGGGATATTGGGTATGCAAATTTATTTAAACGTTTATAGATTAAGTCTTATCATATCATATCATTTATTCAGTAATAATCATACATTGTCAGGGCTATACAATTCACTTAAATATGTAAAATTTAATTAAATAGGCATATACAAAGGATTCATACCAATTCATCAGTGAAATTAAAGACCTGATTTTAACTGATGATGAAACCATGGTCAGTTTTGATGTTCAGTCACTTTTTACCTGCCTACCGGTGCAAGACTGCATTAAAATTGTTAAGAAGAGGTTAGCTGAGCACAACATGCCTCTGGAATATGCTGAACTACTGGAACATTGCCTGACGTCGGGTTACTTGCTATGGAACAATGAATTCTACAAGCAGGTTGACAGTGTAGCAATGGGGTCCCCTGTGTCTCCTGTCGTGGCGGATATCTTCATGGAGGACTTCGAGGAGAAGGCGCTTGCTGTGGCTCCTGTCCAGCCGAAGATATTTAAAAGATACGTAGATGACACTTTTACTATATTACCTAGAAGTAGTGTATCAGCTTTTCTGGAGCATCTTAATTCAATTCATAGTAAAATTATATTTACTATGGAGTTGGAAAAAGATTGTTCACTTCCTTTCTTAGATACTCTCATTGTACGGAATCCTGATAACTCCTTAGGCCAAACCGTGTACAGGAAAGCTACACATACAGATAGGTATTTAAATGGTAAATCGCACCACCATCCCTCACAGCTTGCTACAGTTGGCAAATCTTTGTTTACGAGAGCCCAAAGGATCTGCGATGACAAACATCTTGGTGCTGAGCTACAGCGTGCAAAATGTGCGCTGTGGGCTAACAACCTCAAGATACCTCGTGTCAAGCAGTCCCCTCGTGTGAAGATACCAACAGTTGAGCGTAGGCCTGCTGTTTTGCCTTTTGTCAGAGGAGTTACGGACAGGATCAGCCACATCTTGAGGCGTGCTTCAATCAAGACTTATTTCAAGCCGTTGAAGAAGATGTCACAATTCCTGAGGCCTGTAAAGTGTAACTTGCCTCTACAAGATGCTGGGGTCTACAGGCTTGACTGTGAATGTGGTCTATCATACGTTGGGCAAACAAAGCGTAGCATATCAACCAGGGTGAAGGAACATATAGCCGATGTCAAGCATCGTCGACCAAGGTCTGCAGTCTGGGAACATGTCTCTGATAAGCCTAATCATTCAATTAAATTTGACAAACCTCTGGTCCTCGCCAAGGAGAAGCGTTACATTCCCAGGATGCTGCGCGAGGCTATTGAAATCAAGAAGGTCCCTAATTTCAATAGAGAGGATGGCTTTTCGGTACCACCAGCTTGGGATCCTGTTTTACATCTCATCAAGGATCAAGCACGACACAGAACTGGAAGACCTTAGTGTGGACTTTGTTTGAAAAGATTGAAAACGGATAAAAGAGGCAAAATGGGGTAGTTTTCTTGTCGCTTCTTTCTGCTCCATAAGCCAGTTAGGGAAGCGTTCGTAAGTTGTATGTATGTTAATCCTCACAGGGTTTAAACATTTTTTATTTTAATTATAGAATGCCCTTCAGGCTATGTATTACTAGCTTTATAAGCCCCTCTGGGCATTGTAGACCAACCTTTGTTTTTATTTTTAAATTATTTTTATATTTTTGTATGTACGTAGTTTGCACAAGTAACTTTTTTGATTGACGGGGATAATTCGCATTCTCTCAGTCATCATCTTAACCCTGTGAAAACGAGTTCTGTAAAGGGCTCGAAACGTAGGATCATGGTGTTAATAAACGCGATTAATCCGTTCTAAAGTGTTTAATTTCAATGAATAACAATCGCGGTAACAGAAGACAATATTAAATTTAATTAAATTAAATAGCAGTTACAATATAAAACTGAAAAATATTTTGTATAATTACATAATGTCAAGATTCATTAATAAATTCATTTACAGAGTAATAGGCCTTCTGAATCAAAAAATATTTTAAACGCGACGAAAAACCAGAGATAGTATTCATATTTTAAGGTCAGGCGGAATTTTATTATAAATTTTAGATCCAACTATATGTATACAATTGCCAGTTTGACTAAGGCGATGTGTAGGCTGTTCCAAGTCATGTAGACGGATGTCCGGGAATCTTTTGCTGGTCCACTGTTTTTTAGGGAATGAAGACAAGTTCGCTCGGACATACTTTGCCACCTCGAGTAGATATAAACATTGAGGGTAGCGTAAGGATGTGGAAATTTATGAAAAGTATGGGTAACTTAATTATGGGTAACAGAGTGTGGCAACACAGTATAAAGGACGACTCACACCAATCTGTCAGTTTCTATAGAAAACGTCACGTGACCTCCGAGGACTCCGAGCTCTGAAGGCCTACCACGAACCACGAACGAAGTTTCACCTCTCTGTCGCACTTGAGTGAGTAATCACAAGTGCGAAAGGGAGGTATACTTTCGTTCGCGGTTCGTGGTAGGCGCTCAGGGAAGAATAACTAAAGCATGGAACAAAAACTGAAAATTGGCCGTGGATTTCGCAAATGTCGTATGTCTAACCTAATAGATAGATAGATAGAATAATTTATTAACTCAAGGTATTACAACGGTAGTTATAAAACAGTTTCCTGCAAAACTTAATACAAAGTTTGACTGCAAGGGTCATTTGAAAAATCCACTATCAAAATATGCGACTAAGTTAAGTTGTAATGCATTGATACCGACTACCAAATTACAACGATGTATTTAAATTGGCTGCTTGGGAGAATTGCATCAGAAGAGATCAGCGAAACTGTTGTCAACCTACAGAATAGGAGAAATAGCAAACATATATATATGTACATCTCTTTTTGAAACGTCCTTTACTTGGTGAGGAAGTGAAGGACGGGTTTATGACTTGATGTTCTTAGTTTTGACGGGGGGCTTGTCCGAGCCCCCCGAATTTGTTGTGCCGAATGGGTATATTAACATAGTATCATACTCATTTTACGAAATGACATTTCTATGACATAGCTATTTGTACGCTACGCAACAATTGCTGTACCTACCTACATTTGACGTGCCCCTCTCCCGCACAATTGGACAGAATTTTTTGTACTTATAGAAAATGACAGACTTTTGCCAGTCCGGCTGATTGAAACGTCTAAGATTCCTGCATCCCACCGTAGCTCCGTAAAAACTAAACATTTGCATCACAATTTGTAACGCTATTAAAATTCTTTGCCCTGTGTCATTATCATTAGCATAAGTACATTTAGGAGCCAAAGAAAGGTAAAACCATAGAGCTATCTATACCACGTAAACATTCATATAGCTATTTATGCAACAAGGTCGGAAAAAATAGCCATAAGTATATCAGAAATATATAATCTTTACGCATGTGTTTCATACAAAGTTTTACTATGCATTTGTGCAAGTAAGTAAACAATAATTATTAGAGATAGTATTACTCGTAGTAAGTAGTCCACAGCACATCGGGGTGAGCGGCGGCTGAGCGCAGCGTGCGGCGCGGCGGGGCCACCCGGCCCAGTCGTGCGGAAAAGTACTACTTTTCCCACGATTTGGCTCCATTAGAAAACGCGCTTTTTGCGCACATGCATTGTAAAGCCTTTTGTGACGATGATACCTACGGTTTAGGCGACGACGACGTTAAACGTGTTTTCTATCGTCCCTCTTCAATTAAGCTCTCTATCCTCACCAGTGGGCGGTACCACCGGCGAATCCATCACACTGAGCTTGGAGGAGCGTCGTGCCCTCCTAGAAGCCTGGGTGAAAGCCCGCCCAGAAGGCATGAAGATCATCATGCAAGTTGGAGGGGTGCCTATGCCTGATGTCATAAAGATGGTAAGAACTGTTCATATAAAAATCCGCCCTGTTTCCCACGCGAATTTTCAGTAGTTTGTGGTATTTAGTTTTTGACATGAGACTCTTCTTCTTTTAAACAATGGCTTCTATCTGAGATTCGAACAGAATCCGAGTCCGAATTCGAGAATTCAGTACTTATTATGAATTTCAGCCACTCATTTGTAATAGAAACAATTATTTTATTTACGCTTTCAGGCTGAATACGCCGAGGAGCTAAAAGCTGACGCTATTATGACTCTCCCGGAGATATACTACAAGCCGAAGACCGTAGATCACCTGGTGGACTACCTACAAGCAGTCTCCAACGCTGCTCCATCGCTACCCCTGCTGTACTACCACTTCCCAATGATGAGCGGAGTCGACGGTAAGTCACAATTAGATTCCAGACACTGCAAGTAAAGAAGAGATATAAAGTAGAAGATAATTGAATACTTCGTGGACTATCCCTTCTATGCTATCTTCTATGCCTTATATGTCTCAAGTTCTGCTCCATCGCTGCCCCTTCTACGCTAACATTTCCCAATGATGAGCGGAGTCGACGTTAAGTCACAATTAGATTACAGACGTATAAAGTTGTAGATCATGGAATACCTTGTGAACTACATACATGCTGTCTCTAGTACTGCTCTATTATTGTCCCTTCTATGCTACCCTTTCCAAAGACGAGCGGAGTCGACGGTAAGTCACAGTTAGATTACAGATACTGGAAGTATAAGAGAGGTATAAAGTAGAAGACTTTCTACTACATCTGTGTTATCTTAAATGCCTTATATTATATGTCTTAAGTTCTGCTCCATCGCTGCCCCTTCTATGCTCCCACTTCCCAATGATGAGCGGAGTCGACGGTGAGTCACAATTAGATTACAGACACTGCAAGTACCTGTAAGAGAGGTATAAAGTTGGAGATCATGGAATAGCTAGTGAACTACATACATGGTGTCTCAAGTACATACTTCTCTGTGCTACCACTTCCCAATGATGAGCGGAGTCGACGGTAAGACAGAGTTATACTAAAACACTCCCGGTGCAAATTCACCTTTATAACAATCATTACGCCTGTCATTGAAGTGACGGTGTCTCTACTGTCACCTGTTTTCTTGGGAGAAAAATAATAACACTGTCCTTAAATATCTCGCCCTCACGGCGCCGACCATCTTCTTTAAAGTATTAATAATGTATTAATTAGAGTCAGTCTATGCTAAGTTTCCTAGATTTTGATAGCATATACTGTGAAAGTGTTAAGTAAACGTCATAATTTCATAGAAGTTTGACGTTTAAAATAACACTTTCAAGTCTGACAGTTCATTTGCTGAGAAAAGTTAACGTGGTTTGACTCTATTTATTTTTCTTACAGTGAACATGCCAGAATTTTTCAAAATGGCTTCTTCAAGAATCCCCAACTTTAAAGGAATGAAAGCAGATTTAGGTGTGGCGCTCCAAGTTTCTGATCAACTTGGGGAAGACCAGCGAATATTCAATGGAAATCATGTAAGATAATATAAGATACCTACTCAAATTGAAATAGATATATGTCATACACCAAAGAAGAAAACCAACACCGACAGAGGCCAATCGGAGGAACGAACTTGGGTCTGCAGCTTACGCGGCTAACGCCATAACCACTAGGCAAATTGGTCTCACCGAATGCCGGCGAATTTCTCGAGTATATGCAATCTTAGTAACAGGCAAGACGCCCGCGATTGGCATTTTAGCTACGCACGCAGTAGGCCTAGCACAGAAGTGTTGTAACAGTAATCTCGCGCTTGAGAGAGACACCGCGTCATTGGCTAATTTCTAATAAAATAAGTAGCAGGTGACAGCTGTCTATCTCGACCGCGAGATATAATCGCGACACTCTTGTGCTAGGGCTACTGCCCACATAAGAGAAAACCTACACGGACATGGGTAATTCCACGGCATTTTTTTTGACGCCGGAATTTAAAATATCTGTTTATGGCCCAAGTTTTTTGACTATAGACGTTACTTAACCGGTATTTATTTTGAGAAATTACTTATTCGGAAAGACGCCTGTGGTCGTACTCTAAATACAAGCTTCATCGCATAGTGCGATGTGCGATAGAGTTGGTCTTTTCTAGTATATGACATCTATTTCAATTTATAAACAATGCATTTATTTTTTCTTAGCTCGTAGCACCACCAGTTCTCCTCGGCCACGATTCAAGCATCGCAACGGTGACCAACATGTTTCCAAAACTGATGAGGGGTTTGATCGACGCAGTAAAAGGTGGTGAGGTGGTCAAAGCAAGGGCTCTGCAGGAGAAACTGAATGCTCTGGTCACCGCTATATCTTCTCAAGGTAAGATTTCACCTATTTTACTAAGGTACTATTTGAGATGTCGATATAGATATCAATATCTTAACAATTTTTCCAAATTATTACGTTATTTGGATGGCCAGCCAACTACATACTAACGTATTTTTTATCAGGGGAGTTTCTTCCGACCATGAAGGCCGCGATGCCGATGGTAACTGGGCTGAAAGTCGGGCCACCTCGCCGACCACTGGCCAGTATTGACGACCAAAAGAAGAGCCAGCTTTTAGAGAACCTCAAGAGACTGAATTTTGGCCGAATGGATTAAGAATGAGAAACATGTGCACAATCCTGCCGTATATTCAATTTAATTAACATTTCATATCCTTGATAGATAGAATTATCCAGTTAACCATCTCAGTCGTCTGTGATGATCATCACAGACGACTGAGATGGTTAACTGGTACTAGGTACCATAAGGTGGTAAACGAGGTAACAATACTGCCTACATTTAAATGTATAAGAATTGTTATAAAAACACCTCGACAGCTTTTTTGTTTCTCACACTCGGGCACCTAAGTACGACTACCAAGTATCAAACATTAAAAACTTATTTGTATAAGTACCTTCTTATTAATTAAGTACATATGACAAGATGTATTGAGTTTTAGTAACGTGCGTGTTCCATTTTTAATCAAGATTTAATCGTGAAATTTAGTCGATTAACATGACGATAGACCAATCGATAATCGAATACTCCGTCGATTAATTTAGTCACGATAAAATTTATCGTGAATAATTTTATGACGATTGATTGTTAATCGATTAATTAGTTGACTAAAAAATGTATCGATTAATGCCTATCTCTGATGTCATGATCCCAAACCCCAAGGGGTCTCTACGTATCCCACTACTAGCTGAAACCAGAGTAATTATCCACTCTCTAGCTCTACCATCAGATCAGCAGTTCATAAAATATCTTGTAGCGTGTCGTGTTTTTCATGGAATGGACCTGGATAGATGAATGGAGGAATGTGAGTACCTATTGTACCTAGAAATATATATTACTATGTAAAAGTAGTATATAAAAGGAATAAACTTTTTTTTACTGTTTTCATTCACTTGTTTTTTTTTCTTATTAAATTCTTAATTCGACTTGACTAGTTTAAGGCTCCTGAGTTTGCCCTCAATCCTCTTCCTCGCGTCGGCAGAGATGGGTCTCTGGGGCAGCGATGGCGGCCCGACCTTGATGCCAGTTACGATCTCCATGCCAGCTTTCATTATTGGGACCCATTCACCTAAACAAAAAGATGGTTGGTTAAATCTGCCGTCTGAAAGATATAATATAACATTAACTGCTGTTGCTGCATATTGGTAAGATATCCAGAGCCAATTGAACAATGTAAGTACCTACAATCTACATTCAAACACCAACAAGATATCCTAGGCACTGGCCTATACTGTACTCGAACGTTATTGCAACCAACAACTGGAAGTACCTATAACTTACCCGCCACAAGTCCACAGTGCCAACAGTGTGTGCTTTTCAATAGCAAGACTGAGAGTTTCCTACATATAATATTTGCGACGTCAGAATATCACTGGTATTTACAGAAGCAAAGATATCCTGAGCCAGTAGAATTATATGCATCAGACTTTTACTTACCCTCAACAGTATGGGCCTCAATACCAAGACTTAGTGTTTCCTGCAGTGCCCTCGCCTTGACAATATCATTAGCTTCCACGGCAGCCAGGATATCCTGAGCCAATTTCGGAAACAGGTTGAAGGAAGTTCCGATGCTGGACTTAATGCCGAGCAGCGCTGCAGGGGCCAAAAGCTGGAAGTAAAGAAATTATTTAAGAGGACTTAGGTACGACGATGCTAATAGACACATGATTTTACTTCAATTCGCTATTAATTGAGGAATTCGTCCTCAATTGATATTGAAGAGAATTGCCGCTTCAGAAACATCTAATTTGGTAGAATTCCGGCCAAATTATAAAACCCAAATGGTCAATGTGCGGTTTCAGACAATTTTCCAACTATGTACCTACTATGGAATGAAACTACTGCTGAGGTTTCATTTTCAAAATACCATTTCATAAAAACGAACAGTTATTTACGGATGTTTCACAACCCACACGTGACAAGTCCATGCTTACCACGAATAATTATATTTTTTTCCGATATAAGACTTACGGTATCTGCTCCTAGGAACATCTCCTGGCCTTCCTTAAGAGTCCTCAAGACCTGCGCGCCCTCACTCAAGTCGTTCGACGTAAACTTGATGCCCTTGAAGTTGGGGATGCGAGCTGTCGCCTTCGCTACGAATGCTGGCATGTTTACTGCAAACAGTTGTATTGTTGGCTGCAGAACTATATGTACTGATATGCCTACGCATCATGCGTAATTATCCACTCCCTAGCTCTACCATCAGATTAGCAGTTCATAAAATATCTTGTAGCGTGTTATGTTTTTCATGGAATGGACCTGGATATATGGATGGAGGAATGTGATTATGTGACCGAGGAAGAATTGTTTGACTATTGATATATTTTGTACCTAGAAATGTATGAAATGTGTTTGTACCATCGCGTATTAGTGACTAGTATGCGACGGTAAATACGCGATGGTAAATCAGGACAGCAGTACCTTCGCGTGTTTTCTTCATAATCCCAAGGTTCTTCTTAACGCTTACTAGCTTTACTTACCCTCCACTTTGTTCATAGAAGGAATGTGATAGTACAACACGGGCAGTTTCGGAGCAGCCTGGGCGACTAGCTCCACATTAGCGACCAACTCGTCCACATTCTTGGGCCTGAAGTACAGCTCCGGAAGGGTCAGGAGTGAGTCTACGCCGACTGACTGGCAGTATCTAGCCTGAAATTTCAAAAGTTTGGTAGAGCTGTAAAAAAACCAAACCACTAAGTCTCTACGTCAACGCAATCAAAAGATACGGCGTTTGCAATGGGAATCAAAATGTATAGGGTTCTTCCCGTTGACCTAATAATCACGAAAATTGGCAAAAGGCAAGAGCTTGTAGCACAAGGAAGGACAAGAAAAAATCTAAAAACCGTTTAATTGCCGCACACTGCGAGTTCCGTGCCACCAGTATTTTTAAGTAGGCACCTAAGGTAATTAGGGGGAGCATCTTTTGTGCGGAACCCTCTCGGTGGGCGAGTTTCGCACTTGGCCGGTTTTATTTGCATAAAGTATATTCATCCAGCATATAGCAATATGATATATTGCTACGTATATATGCTGGATGAATATACTTTATGCAAATAGATATAGCAAGTGGACAAATTATCTCCCCTGTGAAATGTATACCTACTAGATAATGGTTACGTCAGCGATAAGGTGACAAGTTAATCTGCTTATTTTGTTTTTGTTAATCAGCGGCAAGTTTTCCATTTCTTTACAATTTATTTACTTAGTTGGAAAATTTGTAGGCAAGTACTTAAGACTTATCAACTTTCTTACCAGTTACCTACAATATTTTCTAACCACTATTAGTAAGATTAATTTTTAATAGGTAGTGATATTGTAATTATTTTCTTTCGGTCTAAATCTTTTTTCTGAGGCCGCCTCTTCCATTCAAAAGTCGCAGACAAAATTCCAGCATACCTATTTGTTAAAAATACATACCTACATTACATGTCACGCCAGGTAACATTATGGTATCATACAGTAGAATCCGATTGGTACGACTCCGCATAAAATAACCAACCGTTTTTAGCGACGTAAATATAGGCAGATGGTTGGTTTTCATTTATAGGAATGAGATTGCATCCGTCCGACCGGTTTACCCGGCCCTTACGTTACGGTAAACGGTAAAGAGCAAAACGTTCTTAATTTCGATTGTAGGTAGGTACCACAAAACAGAGAGAGAGTTTTGTGGTAGGTACGGTGAGTTACAAGAACCATTATGAATTATAAATATTATATTATAACGCATTTGTGACTATTGCAATAGGTGAACTACTTGAAAATTTACAGTCGACGTCGTTATAATCGGATTATACTGTAGATACTTTATATTATTATTTTATTTTCATTACTTATATTTTCACCACTCTCAGCAGTAATGTTTGTTACATAAAAGTAATGAATGTCATTAAAATGAAACACTTTAGAACGGATTAATCGCGTTTATTAACACCATGATCCTAAACTAAAGTAAAGTAAAGGGCTCGAAACGTAGGATCATGGTGTTAATAAACGCGATTAATCCGTTCTAAAGTGTTTCATTTCAATGAATAACAATCGCGGTAACAGAAGACAATAAAAGTAATGTGTTACTGTTTTTTTTTACTTGTTACTGATTATAATACATAGTGTCTATACATTTTTATATATTATATTATAATCCCCATTATACGGCGGCCAGAAAACAGTCGGTTAAATTCAATTTTGCTGCGTTCGTGAGCAAAAGTAGCCCGTATAAATAAGACAATAAAATATAGGAATACCAGTCGAATTAAAATCTCTTTTAAGTACCTATGTAACTGCTATATAAACATTGTTGCTGTTACAGTAGCAAGTAGGAGACGCTACGCGGCTAAATTGGTAGTAACTCGAGCGTCGAATATTGTAATTAGTTGATAGGAAGAATAAAACATTAAGTACATGATGTTTTCTTTTAGTGGTGCGTAAGCATCTACAACTTTTTCAATTGTAAAAAAAAAAACATTATGTAGAAATAATCGCTTCAGATATTGTAGTAAAAGACGTACAAGTAGCGCAACGTTTCCTACAAAATAAAAAGTCTGCTGCGCTCCAGTAAGTCAAGGTAACGTCTTTTTATTAACTTTGTGACCCTGATTTCATTGAAATGTAAGGAAGTGGCATCAGATTTTTGAAATTTACAGTTTTCAATAAGTAATTAATCCACTATTCCTTAATCTGACGCGTGCGAGTATTTTTTACTATGGAATCTGTTTTGAATGTATGCATACACTATTTACTATGTATACAGTGTATGCTTAGTTGGGTACAAGGTATCCCCTTAGGTACCTTAATCTGACGGACCGGAGTTGCTCCTACCTTGGCCTACCTACCCTACACATATATAGGTAGTTGTTTATGACTGCTACTTACCAAATCCTGAACATCAGCCAAAGGCGCGCCGCCGACTTGCACTTGTATGTGCAGGCCGGTGGTTTTAGCGACGGCCACCCACGCGTCCACGACCTTCTTCCTCTCCGCGACGCTGAGGGACATGTGCTCGCCGGTTGTTCCGCCGACTGGAAGAGGAAATGGAAGCCTAGTTATACAGTCTTAAACCAGACGGCGCGTTTCCTCGGGCCTAATCCGTCGTGTACCTGTGCCCTTTTCCCTCTCTCGACTCCCGAAGTGCCCTTTCTTGTATTACACTTTGAGCGATGAAACGCGCCGTAAAATACCGCTTCGTAGTCCACTCCGTCGCCGGGTCGTAAAATAATACCGGTAAATACAGATGGGACTCGTGCTGACATGCTAACTTAGATATCGTCATAATCGTGATTACAAGTATATTGTAAGGGTTGGCAGCTTATAAATTGAAATACATGTCATGTACTAAAGGAAAACCAACACCATCAGAGTCCAAGCCAAGGATCGAACTCGATCTTCGATCGATGGTGTTGGTTGGTAATTTTCTTAAGTACTTATATAGTAGTGTTACCTACTAAGTAGTAACAAGTCAAAATATTTAATAAAATAATTTGTTTAGTTTCAACAAAAAGTTGGTTAGCAGCTTACCACCGGCAAACACAATAAGGACGTTTCTTATCGTCGTCGTCGAAGTCGACAACAAAAGACAAAAAAGGCCGATCCCAATGCGCTGGACTGAGCAAGCTTGCTCCGCTATATTGAGGATACCAAAGTGATTCAAGCTGCCAGAACAGTTGCAGACGTCGAAACATCTTATTCAAATCGTGCATCGTGCAGCAGTATTCCCCAGTATCGCGGAGTATCGACGCAAGGAGAAATAATAAAGACTGCACTTACCTAGCACCGACTTGATGCCAGACTTCTGAAGAAACTGCGCGTACGGCGGTATCGCAGCATAGTTGACGGTGAGATCATCGTTGAGGGGTGTGAAGACAGGCGGCATAAGTCCACGAGCGTTGAACACAACCTGCCAAAATAATCATAGGTACTAATAGTATCGTATTGTATTTCATTGGTTTGTACACAAACACTCTTTATTATCAACTTCTGACTATAGCAACAATAAAGTCAACAGATACAATTTATACAAACTTCTGTTTCTTGTTTACTGAGGTACCTACCTACTTTCTTCAAAATTAAATGTAGGTATAAACATACATATATGAAATACAGATACTTACACTAAAAACAGATAGCTTAATAAATTGGAGCAAGTATGTAGTGTAAATCAAAGTTATCTTACCATTATTATTCTGGATTATATGATGTTTTCCGGTAAAATAAACAAACCGTCGCCAACCTCTGTCTCGACTCGACTGAAGATCTCAACACAACAGTCACATAAATATATTCATGGGTTTGCCTCTTATCGGAGCGTTCATTCTTATCGAGACGAACAGGTTACATAATATTATTTAGATAATAAGTACTCACTCATAAATAAAGTGGTGTTTTAGATAGGTAGCTATATTATTCAGGTGATAAAATAATGCCTACCTACTGTTTTTTTTTTAATTATTTTATTAATAATTCACAATATAAAACTTATAGCTAATTCAGTTCCCCGCAAAACTGTATGTACAGTTTGTGTGCGGTTTAGTTATACCTGTCCTACTACCAAGTTAAACTCGGCTTATTCATGATAGTGCAATACAAAATATAATAACTACCTATTCGTACGTAGGCAATCAGTAGTCATTTATTGATGTCATATCATAAGTATATACGGTGTACATAAGGTGGTACATTAGAATTCCGATCAGCTATAATCACCGTAATCATTATTAGTATAATAAATACATTAATTGAAAAAAAAACCTAATTGTTTTGACTTCCTGTAGCCTGATTTAAACATATTATGGGTTTATAACGTATAATAAATTATGAAAATTTTACACGATAACACACGAAACGTATAAACGAAACGTATACATACTGCGCACTATCTTATTCAAAGTTTTAAATATATCCGCGTAAATTAATTTGACATGTATGTCAACGTTGCCATAATATGTTAGGGCCGCTCCACACAATGGGCCATTAATATTGTGGGACAAATAAATAAATAATAAATAAAATATTGCATAACCCCTTTTACTCATAACTGCGTCCCTTATCATGGCCCATTGTGTAGTACGTACGTCTTCACTATTATCAGATTGAAATATCGATATCAACATCTCTTTTCCTCAAAGCCTGCGGGCTTTGTTGATTGTTCGTCAAAGTGCGATAGAGATGGAGCTTACACAATTTCAATAAAATGGTCGTGATTACTTGACGAGTACTCCCGCGCGAAGAAGAGAAGTTAGGAAGAGAGGGACATCCCTACATCTGTCACTGTCAATACAATTTTAAAATTACAATGCAATGCATTCATTTCATTTCATTCTCTTTCATTCGTTCGTTCGTTCATTTCAATTTCATCAGCCCATTGGGTGCCACTAATCCGCATCCCGCGAAAAGGCAGCCCAATAATCGGCGACCCAATAATTGGCGACCACGATGTACATGGATTATTGGGTCGCCGATTATTGGGCTGCCTTTTCTTGGGTCGAGCAATCTCGAAGCGGGCCAATAATCGGCAGCCCAATAATCCATGTACATCGTGGTCGCCAATTATTGGGTCGCCGATTATTGGGCTGCCTTTTATCGGGTCGGACAAGCTCGGTAGCGGGCCAATAATCCGAAGCCACAGTTTTAGCAGTACAATAATCAGCAACCCAATAATCCGCAACCAAAAAAATGGACACGAATTATTGGGCTGCCGATTATTTGGCTGCTTTTTATACAAACTCCTTAGATCGAATGTTAAGGCAGGTCGGTTTAGGTACGACGACGAGCGAAGCGAGGAGGAGTGTTAGGTAGAACTGCGACCTAACAGCCAGAACCGACTTTTTTCGCATCCCGCGAAAAGGCAGCCCAATAATCGGCGCCCCAATAATTGGCGACCACGATGTACATGGATTATTGGGTCGCCGATTATTGGGCTGCCTTTTCTTGGGTCGAGCAATCTCGAAGCGGGCCAATAATCGGCAGCCCAATAATCCATGTACATCGTGGTCGCCAATTATTGGGTCGCCGATTATTGGGCTGCCTTTTATCGGGTCGGACAAGCTCGGTAGCGGGCCAATAATCCGAAGCCACAGTTTTAGCAGTACAATAATCAGCAACCCAATAATCCGCAACCAAAAAAATGGACACGAATTATTGGGCTGCCGATTATTTGGCTGCCTTTTATACGGACTCAGCCCATTCATGGTCTTTATTTTACTAAGTTATATTTATTAATTTAGTTTTTTATATTACGGTGTAAATAATACCAATCACAATGAATACAATCGTAAGTGAATTAAGTATGAACGATTTAAACAGTAAATTCTTTGAAATAATGCAAAGTGAGAGCACTGCCGAAGAGGCATCCAATTTTATCTACGACAGTGTACTCGACGATGTCGCGATAGGATTTGTTTTTGAGTTTCACCACGGTCTGAAAACTGGTTTGACGGATTTAATAGAAGGAGAGAAAGAAGATGAAGAGCCCTACAAAATTATAAACTCGCCAGAATGCGACGTGTTTGGATTTTCCGTGTTAAAAAAGACTCCAGATAGCAACTGTTCTTGCCCAAATTGTGAGCGGCCAGTGTCGGCGACCCGGTTCGCTCCGCATTTAGAAAAATGCATGGGTAAGTTCTGAGAATGCTAATCATCCATTATAAGATGCAATTTCTAGCTGCTAACAATGCTAAGCATCCATTTTGACACCCTATTCATGTGTTGTTTATAGACTGTAAATACCATAGACGAATATTTTGTTTTAGGGATGGGTCGCAACAGTTCCCGTATCGCGTCCCGCCGTATAGCCTCCAACAGCCGCGAGCCAACTTCATATGCTGGACTCCTCAGTGATGATGAAGATGATGCTGACTGGGCTGGGGGCTCCTTGCAGAATGAGCGGAGGAAGAGGAGGATCAAGAACAATAACAACAGGAAACCTAGTAAACTTCATAAGTAGGTTTCATGAAATAATTGTACCTACTTATTTATGCAATTGGTGCCATGATAGTAGCAAAGAGAGCACACCTGTTAAATGATCATGGCTCTTTTCATTTACATCTTTCAACAATACATTTTTCATTATGAATTGAAAGAGATGTCATAATTATACTACAGAAAAAGTGACCAGGCCCCCAGCGAGCAAGGCTGGGCGGCAGACACCCTAACCACTGGGCTACCCACTCAGTATAGTTTTTTGTAGTATATGACATCTCTTTCAATTTATAATTCATATATATTGACTACTTAAAAAACAAAGAAATATGAATCAAAACATTTTATTACATTTAATAAATGATTTGATTCCTGCTTTACAATTGAATTTTGGCTACAGCCTCTAATGTTTTGATAACTATAATAATGTGCCAGTCTCATTATTATGGCTTGCTTAGTCAATACAATTTTGTTCAGTGAATTTAATATAAATTTGTCCTGTTTATTTGTTTTATCAATCTGTTTTAACAATTATTGCCCTTGCAGTGGAAACAACAGGAATAACGGAACACAGAACTCGGACTCTAATGATGGTGTATCTTATGACACAATGACAGCCAATGACAAGAAAACTTTGCTGCTGCAGATTTGTGGAGTTGTGTCAGAACACACAAAGAAACTATGCACCAGGTATGTAATTTATTAAAAAAATGGTATCAAACAAATATTAAAACTTTGTAAAACAAAAAATATAACCATAACCCATAACTGAAACTGAAATACTAAATCATATTAAGAAGTTCAAATCAGATAAGAGCCCTGGACCAGATGGAATCAGTTATGAAGCATTGAAAATCGGTGCATCTCTTCTGTTACCTTACCTTGCACAACTATATAACTTGGTTCTGAACTGTGAAGAGGTTCCCAAACAGTGGTGTAGCTCAGATATTGTACTCCTATTCCTATATAAAAAGGGTGATGCACTAGATATAGGAAACTATCGTCCAATCAGTCTGCTACCTAGCATCTATAAGCTCTTTACATCCATACTGCAGACCAGATTAACACCGAAGATAGATAACAACCAACCCATCGAACAAGCTGGCTTTAGGTCCGGATACTCCACTATAGATCATATACACACCTTGGATCAAGTTATAGCTAAACACAGAGAATACAATTACCCAATTTATATAGCCTTCATCGATTACTCCAAAGCTTTTGATAGCATAACTCACTACTCCATCTGGGAAGCTCTTATGTCATGCAAAATAAACAAAACCTACATAAATATTCTGAAAAACATTTACAGTCAAAGCATAAGCAGAGTCAAAATGGAAAAAAGAGGTGAAGAATTAATAATAGGAAAAGGAGTCAGACAAGGGGATTCTCTTTCACCAAAATCATTTATAGCTGTGCTGGAAGAAGTTTTTAAGAGAATTAACTGGAGAGGAAAGGGAATTCAGATTCTAGGACGCCACCTGAGCCATCTACGCTTCGCAGATGACATCATACTTTTTGCAAATTCAGCTATAGAAATGCAAAATATGATGAACACTCTAGACAAAGAAAGCAACAAAGTAGGACTATACATGAACACAGGTAAAACTAAGATGATGACAAACAACCGAAGAAGAGCCATATATGTATCAGGAAATGAGATTGAATATGTAGAAGAATATATATACCTTGGCAAACAAGTATCATTCTGCCCTTCTAACAACCAAGATGAAGTAGACAGACGCATCAACAATGCTTGGAGAAAGTTTTGGGCGCATAAAGAAATATTGAAAGGTGAATATTCTCTGCCATTAAAGAAAATTGTAATGGATACCAACATACTACCTAGTTTAACATATGGATGCCAAACATGGATCTATACTAATAAAATAAAAAACGCAATTACAACATGCCAACACGCAATGGAGAGAAGTCTTCTAAAAGTAAGGAAAATTCAAAAAATCAGAAGTGAAATCATAAGGAGGAGAACTAAACTCACAGATGCCCTAGAACAAAGCCTACGTCTAAAATGGAAATGGGCAGGACACATATCCAGATATAAAGACAGGAGATGGACGATAGAAACTACAAAGTGGAAAGGACCTGCAGGAAAACGACGACGGGGAAGACCAAACAAAAAATGGATTGATGAAATCACCACATTAGCTGGCAAATTGGAAAAAGTGTGAGGAGGCTTTTACCCAAAAGGGATCCGCGTTAAGTTAAATATAAAGTGTATAACTTTAAAAATATAAAATGTAATATGTACAAAACGTGGAAATAAAAAAGCTATTTTATTATTATTTTTTATTAAAACAAAAAATAACAAAAAATGAAAATTTTTATGATAAATATAAACTGGCCAAGAGCATGTCATGCTATGCTCAGTAATTCAGTATAGGGTTCCATAGTTTACTGTCTGTCACAATAGGCGAACTTAAAAAAGGTTTCAATAAATGCTATGCTCACAGTCATAACAATAAACAAAGAGTATCTTTGCAGCTGTTACGACTTATTCAATAATACACCCTTTTAACCAAGAAGATACATTTTATCAAAAATGGCTTAAAATCTTAATTGAAAGTCTTGATAAAGCTCTATTTTCATGTTTATATTGTACTTGCGGTTCAAAAGTTAGAGGCGCGATTATTTCCGAAAATATTTGCTTTATCAAAAATGTTTATAGCAAACCCCTGTTCTTTTTGAAATACCTATCCAACTATACATACCTCACACGTTGTGAGCGATAAAAAAATAACCCCCCACTTTTTATTTTACCACTTTGTCAGCGTGATTGATATGTATATTCATACCAAATTAGAGATTTCTAGTACTAACGGTTACTTTGCTAAGCCGCAGACGGACTAACGGACAAACAGACATGGTGAAACTATAAGGATTCCTCTTCGACTATGGAACCCTAAAAAACGGCTCAAGCTTTGGAAGGCGCAATCTGGATGTTTGGTATTGTTGATTTCAAAGTTTAACTGCACTTCAGCTGATATTGAGTTGATGGTTAAATTTAGTACATAATTATCTATTATATCTGTTTAGATACACCCGCCATTCTGACTCTCACCTAGAGTGGCCTAGGGTTCCAATGGGAGCTACCGTATTGTCGCTCACCAGGCGGCGCCACTCATGCGTGGGTCCTGTGTTAGTATGAGAGAAATGTCAAAGTGACGTTTGAAATGTTCCTGCAGGACCCGCGTTCCATTAGCGCCCCTAGCGGAAAATCGACTCGCGGTAATCCTCATTGGTTGACTGACTATATTATGATTATTTTTCAACTTCAGATCAACCAGATGCCCGCAACACACCGAAGAACAACGCCGGGCGCTCCGCAACACTGTCTTGGAACCTTCAACACCAGAGAGTGGCATAGGGCCGGACGACGCGGGCTCCCCGCCGGATTCCAGTCCCTCCTCATCTTGCTCCTCGTCGAGCCGCAAGAGAGACCGCCATCGCGCGCCGCCCAAACCTAAGAATAAGAGGGAGAGAATGTCGCCTAATGGGAGGGAGTAGAGTATGTGCTAACGTTGGGTTAGACTAATTGATAACAACAGAATTAAGCCAAAATGAGGTTTCTAGACAACTGCGGCCCCTTCTGAGCTTTTGAGCTTAAATCTTTTATGTGCTTAGGTGTATGGGAGTAAACCTTCCAATTTCCATGTACAGCGGAGTCCACATCACTCGCGAGCTTATGGGTTTGCCGCGCGTATTGTGGACCAAGCTTAAAACTTTTCAGTCACAAACTTTAACTCTTCACTAGTATCATAGTTGTGGTTCTTCTTGTTACAAAATCCCCATAAAGCAGAATAGGCCCAGACGACGCTGGCTCTTCGCCGGATTCCAGTCCCTCATCTTGCTTCTCGTCTAGCCGAAAAAGAGGCTGACATCGCGCGCCTCTTAATAAGAGGGAGAAACTGCCTAATGGGAGGGAGTAGACTGTATGTGCCAATGTTGGGTTAGACTTGCGATTCTCATGTCACATTTATAGTTAACAGCGATGAACCTTTTTGACGCCATGTCAAACAGAAGAACTGTCACTCTAGTACTACTAGTCTGTGGTCTGTTATAGATTTATTCGTCGTAGGCGTTGGCCCTTTGGTTCAGATAAATCCGTCGTTGACGTCATAAAGGAGGAAAATAGTTTACATTCCATCTGGAAAGATAAAAAAAGATGTATGCTGTAACCTTTAGCACTTACGACCGGGAACACACCAGGCGGGCTCTCTTCGAAGTCATTTTCCTTCTACAAACGGGGAAAACGCTGTGATCGGCTATGGTCGTAAGGAAAGTGTTAATGCCACCATTCACTTTATGGTTATAATCGTGTTGAATAGCTGTAACTCTGCCATATAAAGGATACAAGCCGAATATTGGAACATATACGGCCAACAGTGTGACTGCTTGAGTCAAAATGCAGAAGACGAATATGAAAAGCCTAATTTTGTTAATGTATTAATTCCTGGATATTTAATGGAACTAGTAAACTATGTATTGCTGTGGAGAATCTGTTTAGACAGGGTTATAGGATGTATTTAACACTACTAATGATTCGTAAAAATCATTGCATAATTTGTATATAAAAATTATCAAAAAATGGCTGCTGCCTGCTCTATAATAGTAGTTTGTGATTGTGTATAATGTAAGGCATTAAAAATTTTAAACTCGAGTGTGGGTTTATATATAATAATAACATCACACGAGTGTTTTAATGCCTAATTATTTACAATTACATACACTGCTTTATATACACACATATCATGAGCTCTCCATGTTGCGTTCAAAGCGCATATATGTATAATTATCGACCGCCATTACGACTTTCAGGAATGAAAACTTTTCTGACATTCATGTTTTGACATTTATATTTAATTTGTAAAATTCAGAGACAAACTAGAGTGGGCCCCAATTATTATATCGTTCGATATCAAAATAACGTGCCACTTGCGTGCGTCATTGTATGCAATTGAGAATTCATTTCAAACTAAACGCCATCTCAACTGATATGAGAATAGAGGTCAAATCTAATTTTCTTGTGTCAGATGTGTTCGAAATTTGAAAAAAAAAATTGAAATTGATAGCCTATAGGCCGAAGGACCTATTTTAGATTTAATGTAGGTAGCTAGGTAAGTTACACTTTCTGTATATATTTTGAAAATAAATGAATAACGCTATAATAACATTTTCACAGATAAGAAATTTGTTGTAACAAAAAAGTTTATTATTATGGGGGCCTTTAAATGCAGTTTTTGAATCCATTGTCGAGGGCGAATGATATGTGGCTGTATAAACCGTTTAATTTTATGATAATCGTGAAATATGTATCTGTAAACCAAATAAATGTTCCGATTAATGTAAAAAATAAAAAAGATGTATAAAAATGTCCTTTTCTTTATTTTACGTACCAACACATACATAGGTACCTACATGTATTATAGATGGATGGGATGACACACTGAAATTATTTTTTGTTTTGCCATGAAACCCTTATGATTTGACAGTTCGCAGTTCGAGAAATGGGTCCCAGCCCGACCTAATAAAGGTTGTTATGTACACGTGCTTATTACTAGCAAACTACATGCTTATAAGCAAGTGGTAGGCAGCGGGGCCTTTCCCACTTCCCCTCTACCAAAAAGCATGTTTTAAGAACCGGCCTCGAGTAATAGCGCCGTCTAATGCCGCTTTTAGATTGCTCATTTTACTCATTTAAAACGAGCACGAATCGGGTTTTGCATCTAAACAACTGCAAGTCTAAAATATCGATGTAATTTTTTGGACCAAAATATGTGTACACGACCTTAATTCAGTACCAATAAGGTCGTTAACAAATACAATACTGTATTTTCGACGTCATGTAACGCTTTCGCTTAAACGCTACGTCACGGAAATGTCAAAACGGAAGTTCCAACTTTATGAGTGTTCATTAGGGTGTATGTTGCTCTGTAGCCGATTAATCCGTATTTGGCGTTGAACATGCGGTGCCAATATTTTCTTTGGTGATGGAAAAGGTTATAAATTTAAAATGATGGAAGTTCATGGAAGGACTGACTTGGCAAGTGGATTATCATGCTTGGGTTAAAAGTGTATGTCTTCCTAACAAAAGCTAATCACATAAATACAAAACAATTGTAAAAGAATAAACCATTTATTTGATAATCATAATAGTAACTGTATTGAAATATTTACATTATAAATATGATAGATATCACATAAAAACACATCTCAAAGAATGTTAGCGAAACAACGATTTCCAAACGTATGTATCTAAATGATTCAAGATCTTTGGAATGGGCGTATAAAAGAAAGACATAAGTACATACATACCACGTTTAATAGATTCAATTAAGGCTAGTGGCTTAAATTTCCTAGTCATAATAAAAACTATTGTTAGCAAAAACACCGCCTTTCTGGCAGCATGAAAAACATAGTCCTAAATAAAGGTAGTCAAAAAACAAAATTGATCAATATTTCGTCTAACACAAATTCATAGTAAAATTCCTTTGTGCTTTTAATTTTCTGACGCATATTTATGAACAACACACATTTAAATGGCAAAATATATTTTCAATTGACTCATTTATAGCAATTCATTTTGTTTCGTAACAAATTTAAGTACTTTTTAAGATTAGATACTACAGCATAATATACTCTTGATTTTCAACTATGAAATTCAAATCATTGATAAAAATGATTTAGGTGTGTATAATAATAATATGAAAAACTGAATGATTTACTTGTATTTTTAAGCTTCTGCGCGCTTATGTCCACTAACTTATGAAATGTAAGCATTTCTCACTAGTTTTTTTTCCGAGGTCGACATTATATAATTAATAGCGTATTGCTATTGAAATGACGATAAGTTTATTATATTTAATCTAGAAAATAAGCCTTAGTATCTTATAATACTATGAATATTTTGTCTAAGATTGGTGTTCTTGAATTGCGTTAACTTATGAAGGATGTAAATGTTAATTACAAATCTATTATTTCCTATTTAATTATTGCTTCTAGGTATCCGCGTCATACGAACAGATTTGTAATCGATAACTGAACGCGGGCAAAACTGTTCAACAAACATAGTAGAAGATAAATCGATACCTACATTAAAATATGTGATTGTTTTTTGGTATAAAGATTTGTTTAGAAAAGAGGTAAAATTGTTGCCAATCAAACTTGCTAGCGATGTAAACCAAAGTCATCACATTGTTTTGTCACTGTTTCTCCTTGAATTTTCACAAACACCGCTACTGAAACGGTCGTATTATTGTAACATACAAAACCGTAAGATATAACTTAACTTGTAAATTTCATTAAAAACTTGAGATGGTTTAAAAGATCGGTTATTACAACAATATGGCAGTTTGTTTACATCGTTAGCAAGTTCGATTGTCGGCGATTTTACCTTTTACTAAAAACAAGCACATATGATCGATGTATGGTCAGCCGCAGAGTGGACCACCCTGCGTTCAACCCTTCTAAGCAGGGTAGTCTATTCATTAACTCTGCCGCTGACCCGTACAAACAGCAACCCGTAACAGGCCATCAGTAAACCTTAAGTCGTTGCAATAGGCATTACAAATGGTCAGTAAAGTAACAGCGATGGTATAGAGCCAAACGGTTCAAATGTCAAACGATTTTAGTTTCTAATGCTACGTAAATTGAACGCTTTTTGCGTGGCAAGTTATTCGCGTGACACATTTATTTGTACTAAGCACCGTTTACGCATCAATGCTGTATGCTGCAACATGCAACATAAAAGTATTAAACAATATTTCGTAAGAGAATAACATAACAACCTTAGACCATTGAACCAACCGGACTGGTATTGTCTGTCATTTTCTAGACAAAAAAGTCTGCCGATTTTTGCGGAGGACGGGACCTCAAATGTATGGGTATTCGTACCTAACGTACAAATAGCTGCCAGATAAACGTCAGTCCATACTGAACATGATCATTGGTAATTTGCCTTCGGCAGGGGTGTGTTACACCTGTCAATTGCCAGGCTGGTTGACTAATGGTCTAAGATAACAACAATATAACGATGCACTTCACTACAATACTCCCAAAATTAGAACATAATTTCACTGGTTAACAAAATACAGTCTGTGTGTTACAAGGAACTTCGGATTTTAGAACGATACACTTCGAGTATCGGAACCCCAAAGGTTATTAACGCTCACGTTAAGTCAAACATTTTCGGAATTATCGTAGTCAAGTATACCGCATGTTTCGATGGTGAAACACCAATAAAAATACTGATCCTATCTCAACTGACGAGTCGGCACCCTCCATAAGTTCCAATTTTTGGATAAGGGCTACTTATTGGTGCTAATCCGAATTGACTTGCAAAGTATTAGACCATTTTATTTGCTCAGTAAAAAACAACAAATAAAACGTAGTAAACCTTTGTCTATACCAGTTAACTATAATGAAAAATCAATGCCTCACGAATTAATCGTTTCAGCGCAGGAACAGTGTTTTATATGTGAGGGGCTTCGCCCCACGTTCCCCCTCAATACCACCCGTTGATTTACTTTCTTAATCTACAAAAGGTTACGAACGAACCCTCCACGGGCGAAACTGGCGGTCGGTTCGTGCTTGTCGGCAACGCAGTCGCTCAATATAGATAGACTAGACCTTAATATTTAAAATACAGATTTTTGCAAGTCAGTTCGGATACAACACTAATATAACATTAGAGTTAATTAATACATGCACATATTTCACCTTATAACAAGGGATTAAGGTGATGAAATTTACTTACACATATTAATGAACTCGACTGGACACAATAGTCAAAAGCAGCCCTCATTACCTTTAATAGTTTCATGAACGTCTATAGATTAAAAGAAACACTTTTTGGAACATCTAGAGAAAAACTGCCATACTAGACTAGAAGTCTTTTCAATTCTATTCAATTCTCTTTTTTCAGTAAAAAGTAACTTTCTTTCACTACATTTCCAACCACAAATTACGCACATTTCTTAACCTCTATAGACGTTACAGCCCTCCTGTGTAGTCTGAATGTAAATGACACTAAGTACTAATGAATGTTTGACACCAACGTTATTCTATCCGGATGATGCTTTCCCGTCCCTGTCCTACGCCGATGAATTGTACTGAAAAAAAAAAGTCATAATTTTACCACAATTTATGGAATTTAACGAAAAATTAGTAGGACTACAACGATGATAAAATGGAATATAGAGAAATGGAAAGTTTTATTAGAGAACATAATCCTCCCAATGAGGACGCGACTGGACGCTCTGCGCCCTATTAATCGGTTATGTTATGTAGTTAGTTACTAACCTGGTATCTGTAGGAATTCCGCGACGGTACGCACGTAGGCGCGCGCGTTCTCGGGCAGGTCGTTGAACTCCCGCACGGCTTCAATGCCGCACGCCCAGCCCGGTAGCGTTATGTACTCCACCTGAAACACCATGTTATACCTCGTCAGAATAAATGCATGGGAATGGGGGGTCACTCCGCATTTACGTTGCAGAAAATCTTCCGCCTATAGGTGGCATAAACTGTCAGGGGACGCAACGCGCGTTCGGACATATTTATATTTCAAATAACGCGTCCCCAAAGACATTTAAACTGTTAACGGGCTGCCACACAACGCTCGCCGGCGCCAGTATTATATAATAATATTTAAACTTTCACGATTTTCACACATTATAAATTTACTAAAACTGGCTTGAACTGGCATCTTTCTCCAGGACCACGGCCGCACGGGGGCAATGTCGCCTTCGAAACGTCGGGGGTTTGTTTTTAAAGTTTCTACACGCTTATCGTTTTAGTAAATCTATAACTATATAATATTTTTAATCGTAGGTAACCCTAGGGTTTGTGCGGGTGAGAAGGTGGCCGGGCGTCAATTGTTCTTTGCGTAGCGTTCAAACCGGTTTGTATTCGTTTTTTCTATGAGAGATAAAGATGTGTTCTTAAGAACTATTATATAATTTGTGGTTTTACCTCGACATTGCTCAGCTCAGTCATCGAGGACGGGAAATAGTCAATCTTCTTGCCTTTGAGCTTGTACGCTATGCCGATCTTGATCTCTTCAAGCGTGTCCAGGATATCTAGCTTCGTCAGACACAACCTGAAAGTTAATTGTTGTTTCACTTCAGTTGGTTAAAACTGATAAGACAAACTTCAAAACTTGGCAGGCAAAAGTAAATCCCTGGATTTATCTAATAAAACCAAGTGAGTAATCGTAATGAACAACATCTAACTAAATGACGAGTGAATTTTAATCAGTTAAAAGATGCGCGTTTGGTTACAGGAATAACCCAAAGATCTCCTTAATGATGGATTTCCTACGATCTAAAATAGAACATCGATCCACTGTGGGTACCTTTTCTAGCTGCTTCCTCCACTTGTGTCGGAAATCAGAGGCATACAAAGGCACTGCCTATGTTGTAATTTTGTTTGATTTGAACTAGTTTGCTGCTTTGTTAATAAGTATAATCATGGCTTAATAAAACCATGATTATAGTCTATCAAGCCAAGGCTGCAGTAGATTTTTTAATTTATTTATACAAACTGAACAGCTTTGGTGCACCCGATCCCTAAAAAAGGCGACCGCTCAAATCCATCCGACTACAGGCCGATAGCTATAACCTCCCTTTTCTCTAAGATTATGGAGTCCATCATCAATCGTCAGCTCCTCTGGTACCTAGAGGATCACCAGCTGCTGAGTGACCAACAATACGGTTTCCGTAGGGGTCGTTCGGCTGGTGATCTTTTAGTTTACCTGACACATTGCTGGGCACAGGCGATAGAGAGTAAAGGTGAGGCACTGGCAGTTAGTTTGGATGTAGCGAAGGCCTTCGATCGCGTTTGGCACAAAGCACTTCTTTCGAAACTTCCATGCTATGGGCTCCCCGGGAAATTATGCGAATGGGTCAGCAGTTTTCTAGCAGACAGAAGCATTAAGGTCCTAGTTGACGGTGAATGCTCAGACTCAATGTCTGTGAATGCTGGTGTCCCTCAAGGCTGTGTGCTATCACCCACGCTATTCCTCCTGCATATCAATGACATGTTGCAAACTAGCGGCATTCATTGTTATGCTGATGATAGTACGGGTGATGCCTCCTACACCGGCCGCGCCAATATTTCCCGGGAAAACGTCATTGAGAGCCGGAACAAACTTGTGTCCGAAATTGAGACCTCCCTAAAAGAAGTCTCAGATTGGGGTCGACTTAATTTGGTCCATTTTAACCCTACAAAGACACAGGTTTGCGCGTTCACCGCAAAAAAACTTCCGTTCGTCGCGTCGCCTCGTTTTGGGAGCACTCCCCTATCTGCCACAGCCAGTATTGGAATCCTTGGCGTTGACATCTCGAGTGAAGTCCAGTTCCGCGGCCACCTAGAGGGTAAGGCCAAATTGGCCTCGAAGAAGCTCGGTGTGCTCAATAGATCGAGGCAGTATTTCACGCCGGCCCATCGCCTACAGCTTTATAAGGCGCAGGTTCGCCCGCATATGGAATACTGCTCTCATCTTTGGGCAGGGGCACCTAAGTACCAGCTTCTTCCTCTAGACCGCATCCAACGGAGAGCAGCTCGAATTGTCAACTGCCAACGTATTTCTGATCGGCTTGATCCCTTGGCGCTGCGTAGAGATGTGGCCTCACTCTGTATTTTCTATCGCATGTATTATGGGGAGTGTTCCGAGGAATTGTTCGGATTAATCCCTGCCGCTTCTTTCCGCCATCGCCCTACGCGACAATATTTCCACTCTCACCATTTAGATGGTTGGCAGTCCTCAACTGTGCGCTTTTCCCGAAACTTCCTGCCTCGCACAGCTAAACTGTGGAACGAACTGTCGCCAGCGGTGTTTCCGGACCGATACGACCTTCAAACCTTCAAGAAAAGAGCGTACTCCCACCTTAAAGGCCGGCAACGCACTTGCGACACCTCTGGTGTTGCGGGTGTCCATGGACGACGTTAATCGCTTACCATCAGGTGATTCGTTTGCTCGTTTGCCCCCTATAGCATAAAAAAAAAAAAAAAAAAAAAACACAAACACACGATACATAAACGACGTTTGTTTTAAATTTATATGCTTCCCTATTTTTTCGTACCGAAAAAGAGACGCACATAAATAAAAATACTACTGCAGCCTTGGTTTGTCAGACTATATAAAACTCAGATTGTTGGCGAATTCTATTTGCAAAAAATGTATACATATACAGTGTGTAAAACCAGCCACTAAAAATTTCAGACACCAATATGTATAAGTCATACTGAGCAACTTTTACTATGGGATCAACCCAGAAATCGCGAAATAAAAATAACGCTCCATACAAAATATAAAGATTACACAACCAAAATGTATGAACAAGTCTATATATTTTCGCAATTTTGGGGTTGGTCCCGTAGTAAAAGTTCGTCAGTATGAGTAATATACCGGGTGTTTCCTGTAATAGGAGCAATAAATTTAACCGTAGTACTCTCCAAACTGAACAATGTTTGTTCAGCGACATTTAAAAATAACGTGTGTTTTGATTTTTATTACACTTTAAAGTTTGTTAGAAAATGCAATTTACTTTGAATTTTGTTATTTTAGACCTATGAAAAGAGACGTCAATTAGGCTGATGTTAACCAGAGGGCTTAATATAAAAGTTGTACGACATTAACTCCTCGACCGCGTTAGCGTATCGAGGGGTCAAAATATGAAAGTTGCCGGATGATTTAAATAAACGGCAAACATAATTTGAACTCCCGATACGCTAACGCGGTCGAGGAGTTAATGTCGTACAATTTTTATACTAGGCCTTCTGAAGGCCTAGTATAAAACTTGTACGACATTAACTCCTCGACCGCGTTAGCGTATCGAGGGGTCAAAATATTCATATTCATATTCATATTCATTTAATCCATTGTTATCATGTTCATTAGGTCATAAAGGTCATATGAAAGTTGCCGGATGATTTAAATAAACGGCAAACATAATTTGAACTCCCGATACGCTAACGCGGTCGAGGAGTTAATGTCGTACAATTTTTATACTAGGCCTTCTGATGTGTTGTATGAAAAAGTGAAAGCCTACAGAATACATAATTTTTAAAAAGTCGTTGAACAAAAGTTGTTAGTATTAATATACTTAGACCGGGTTACTCACGTCTATAAAGTCGAAAATAGCTCGACATTTATGGGGCGCGGACCGTCCCGAAACATGTCGAGCTATTTTCGACTTTATAGACGTGAGTAACCCGGTCTAAGTATATTAATATGTCTAATACTCACCGGAGTTTTCTATTTAAAAAAGTTGTTAGTTATGAGTAGCACTGCCTGTGATTAAATTGATTACTCCTAGGAAACACCCGGTATACGGGGTGTGTGAGGTTTTAGTGGCTGTAACACGTTGTGGTACTCACGAGGTGTACCCGTTGACCATGGCGGTGTACTGCACCACGACCAGGTCGAGCCAGCCGCAGCGGCGCACGCGCTTCGTGGTCACGCCTACCTCGTGCCCCAGCTCTTGTAACAGCTTCCCGACGTCCTGCGCAAACAATATTCATTGTAAATTGGAACTACCGTATTGTCGCTCACCAGGCGGCGCCACTCATGCGTGGGTCCTGTGTTAGTATGAGAGAACTGTCAAAGTGACGTTTGAAATGTTCCCGCAGGATCCACGTTTCACTAGCGCCCCTAGCGGAAAATCGACTCGCGGTAGTCCTCATTGAAAGAGATGTCATATACTACAGAAAAAGTGACCAAGGGCCCCGGTGAGCAGGGATCGAACCAGCGACCTCCTGCTTTCGCGGCAGACGCCCTAACCACTGGGCTACCCGATCACGGCGGCCAGAGTCCGAAATTTCCTAAGTATAAAAGAATAAAGAAATGATTGCATTCTTATTTTTAAACGTTTTAAGGTACATAATTTAAGGTTCCGCCAATCCTACACCTCAGACTTATGTCTAGTGCTGCCTTCTATATAATCTTTACAGATTATTTTCAACTAGAAGTGAGGGTGACGTCACCATTCTATACAATTGTAACGCACGAATCAAATCATTTATTAAATGTAATAAATGTTTTGATTCATGGTTTTTTGTTTTCAAAATATTGTACACATATTTTTTAAATAAAATAGCAAAATAGAGCCATTTAAAATATTATCTTGTAAGAACTTGCCGGAGGAGCAGAGAGGGAAGGAAATAGAAGATAAGAGAGCTACAGAAGGAAAGTTTCTGGATTTGATTATAGAAGAATGAGATAGAAGATGGGCGAGCTACATCATTATTGTAGCAGCCACCAAAGTTGTGACAGATATTTGAGATGTTGACTCAGGATTGATATCGAAAAATTAAGTGAATATGTAAAAAACGTAACAAACATAGCAAAAGACGGAGATAAATTAAACATATTACACGCAAAATAAGACATATTCCAACAGCAAGAAAATATATTTAAATAATCAGTAGGTACCTAATGAAAGGTCAAATAATGTAAGGCCAATGTGGGGTGTAGCGTCTATGTACTTAGTGCAGCGCGCACTCAGGACGTTCACATGAATTTGCTTGTGTTTAACGTAAACGCCGCACGCCTAGAGTTGCCATATATCAGGATTTCTCCGGACATGTCAGGATTTTTGACCTTTTGCCTGTAATGCGAGCGGGATTTTTAGAAATTACCTCATTTAAACTCGCCAGTCACTCGCTCGCGCCATTGTCACTCACACATTAACAGCCGTGTCCGCAGCGGCCGAATCTCTGTTACATGAAATGTCCGGACAAGTTTTATAGATTCAGATAGCACAGACTGTGAAAGTGTTAAGTAAACGTCATAATTGTTTGAGTTTGACATTTAATATAACACTAAACTTTGACAGTTAATTTACTTGAAAGTGACAACGTGGTTTGACTCTATCAGGAAATTCCATTTGTCCTTGTGGCAACCCTACTCCCGCCACGCACTGCACCGCTCGCGAGCGCGAACCATTTCTCGAACGGCATTAAATAGAGTAATATTATGTGTTTCCATGGAAACCCGATACGATTTGACAGTTCGCAGAATATTCGACTAATACTGTTTGAGAAATGAGCCCCTGCCACTCAGGCGGTACATTAAGAATAGGCTAGACGACTGAAAAAATCTATTTAGTCCGTCTTTTAGATTATAATAGTACATTATTGCAGAGGCCGGGAAATTCTATTTTCTATTCTCCAAACATGCAAGGAAATAAAACAATATATTTCTTCATTTCATTTTATTAGAAATAAATATATACAACAACTCAAATTTAAAAAGAGTTCAATTTGAAACAGTTTTAATTGAAATGAAATGAAACATTTTGACAGTTAGAAATATTTAAAGTGATTGTTTTACCGGGCACTGTGATATTGGTTTGTTGTATGTTTTCAGAAGTTGGAGTGTTAGTAATATTACAATTTTGATTTGTGTTTGCGTTACATGTAGTTTGTTCCGAGACCTCCGAGTGCTTAACCGCGAGTATATTTTTTGATGTAGAAGGCTGGGAATCTGACTGTTGCAGCTTGATAGTTTTGTTTATTTTATCGCATATGTTAATTTTATTTTGCACGGAGTCCTCAATATAACTTTCAGCTACAACAGTAGACTTCCACCCTCCGTGTCTTTTTAAAGTTGTTAAATTCGCTCCCGAATCGGCTAACAAAGTAGCTTAGGGTTCTTCAGAAGCAGTGCCCGGTATAACAATCACTGTTCGGTAGCCCTAAATATTTTGCAATTTGCGTCGGAATTGACGCCAACTTGTGTCTACCAATCACTTGGTTTATACACTCTCCATGTTTATAATTAATAAAAAATCTGTCAGATTTTGTCGAACACGGACGTAGCGCTTGATATTTTTTAACTAGGGGCACGAATTCTTGCCCTATAACAAACTTGCGGTCGATTTTCGTTTTTGTGTCACTTAGTGTAACCACCATTATATTGTCATGGCATGTCACATCATTTATTGTTAAATTTGTCATTTCTATCATTCGACATGCGCCATTTACGCCGAAAATAAGAGCCACCTGCAACAAATAAATTCAAATCAATTATCATAATTTAAAGTATTTAGTTATCAAATAATGTACGTACATAGGTATGTAATAAATAGAGAGATTTCAACAATATTATGTATGTACCTACCTTATTTACCAGGTGCATGTCATCTGGAGATTCGTTTAAATATCTATTTATGTCATCTTCGGTTAAAATCTTCGATTTTTTGCTTTTAAAGCCGGCCGACTGCCGCTTTAGAAATGATGTCAACTTGCTGTAACCTTTAATATTTATGTCTTGTTCGAGTTGAATAGTACTTTTTAGCATCGAATACATTGCCCACAGCGTACTTGGTTTTTTATCTTTAGACAATTCGTTAAAATAAGCTAAGAGCACATTTTCGGAGAACGAATTCGCATTTTTGTTGTTTCTCCAAACCATGAAATTTTCAAATGTCTTCCGGTACTTTTCGGCTGACTTTAGTGGTAATAAGTTATCTTTTACTAAATTGGCTTCTGCCCGTAGTTCCGGAGGTGTACCGATTAACATTTCTTCATCACTCGAACTTGAACTCATTTTTATTTAGGACTTTCGAGAAATCTGTTATGACCGATTTAAAATTTAATCTTGATTAAGATTTGAAGAGAAAAATAAGGTTCCCGCCTAAACTTTCTTTTAATGCATGGTTGTGTTCATAAAAAAAGTTGAAGTGTCTTTCATTTTATTAAGCCATATCTACACGACCTTGCACAGCGAGCCGTATGCAACTCGCGATAGAACGAGACAACCAAGGATTTGATCTCCTTCTCTCTAGAACTACTACAAAGCCAGCCCGCATTTTTAAGCACGATATGATCAGATTGACAATTTGATGTCAATCAGATTGCCCCGTCTGTGCAGACCGTTTGGTCGCGGCTAAAGTATATTTGGCTGTTTGCAATATTGATAGTCCAAATATTTATTTAAAAAGTAAAAAACAATACAGTAATGGATTTTAGTACAACTTCCTGGCCGCTAAAACGGTAAAATAATGAATTCGATTTTTTTTAATTTGAGTCGGTACATAAGGAGGTTCTTTTCGTACCAATTTTGCTACATTAATGTGAACATTTCCGAGCATATTGGAGAAAAAAAATATTGTACACGTATTTTTTCTTTTGTTCGTCAAATCAAAAATGACAAAAATACAGTGCGTTCAAGTTTCGCGTAATGTCACTCCTAGGTACAATTCTTACCTAGGAGTGACGTCACAAGCCCCCACCCCGGAACTTTGATGCTCTTTATCTTCGTCAATTTTAGTTAAATTGAAAAAGGAAAAAATACGTGTCTAATAATTTTAGATAATCTAACTGACGGACTAATTAGAATAATAGTTTTTCAACCTAGTCGTCATCCCTATTAGAATATCAACTTACATCACACAATTCAGTAGGGAAGGGCCCGTCACCCACGCGCGTGGTGTACGCCTTGACCACGCCCAGCACGTCGCCGATCACGTTGGGCGGCAGGCCCAGGCCCGTGCACACGCCGCCGATACTGCAGTTCGACGAAGTCACGTATGGGTATGTGCCTGGAATTCATTTGATGAACCAAAGTTTCATAATAAGTTGAGACTGTTTTCTGTTACCGCGATTCTTATTCAATGAAATTAAACACTTTAGAACGGATTACTCGGACTCGGAGCACTTGTTTTCACAGGGTAAAGATCATCTTTACCCTGTGAAAACGAGTGCTGTAAAGGGCTCGAAACGTAGGGTGATGGTATTAATAAACGCGATTAATCCGTTGTAAAGTTTTTTTATTTTTATTTTTATGGGACAATCTTACACAAATCGACCTAGTCCCACGGTAAGCTCAATAAGGCTTGTGTTGTGGGTACTAGGCGACGATATATATATATAATAGACGATATATACATATAAATACTTAAATACATAGAAAACATCCATAACTCAGGAACAAATATTCGTGATAAACACACAAATAAATGCCCTGACCAGGATTCGAACCCGGGACCTCCTGCTTCGTAGGCAGGGTCACTACCAACTAGGCTAGGAGGCCGTTAAAAGTGTTTAATAAGTTGAGAATTAAGGCGGATGTCACACTGTATACGGTTTGCACTCCGGTTTCTGAGTGAGATAACGCTACGCGCGTGTATACCGCTGTCCCCCTTGCACGCCGGCGTGAGCTGGGAATCGCCTACAGTGTGACATTAGCCTTAGCACAGCTGCACTTAACGCTCCATTGATGAGCAAATCTCTACTCCGACACCTTTCGAGATATTGCTTTTTTTCGCTATTTTAGCTGTCGTAGAAAAAATAGCGTATGCTAAACTACTATTTCTGTACAGAGTGCGTCACTTGTTCAATAAAAACATACATAACAGTGGAGTTCCTATATAAAATTTCTTATTTTTCACATACCTATTACTTATAATTTTACTAAAACAGGGCATAGTCGAGTAAAACTATGAAAACTGACCTCTCACCAAGTGCGGTTGCGTAAGTCTTGATTAATCAAGACCAAGTGCGGGTAGTTCGTAAAACCTGTGCGGCTAGATGTTGATATCAAGTTAGTTTCAGTAGTAGTAAGCCCCGTTTTAGTATTATACGTTAGAGTTGTCGAGCCTTAGTTTTAACCTGTCTTTTCCAAGATTTAAGGCCATTTCCATAATAATTACAGATCCACAATTTACTCTGTTGAACTCGATATCCAACATGGTGGCGTTAGCTCTCAACACCACGTGACGCGTAATCAATTAACAGACATACCGAAGTCGATATCCAAGATGGTTGCATTGGTGCCCTCGACGAGGATCCTCTGTCATGCCACGTAGGCCACGGCATCCTGCACTAGAGGCCGCACTGTAGCCGCGTAGCGTACTCTCAATACTAGACCTTATCTCGTTGCAATAAGATTCAAGATTAGTCAAATAACAGACATACCGAAGTCGATATCCAACATGGCGGGATTGGTGCCCTCGACGAGGATCTTCTATCATGCCACGTAGGCCACGGCATCCTGCACTAGAGGCCGCACTGTAGCCGCGTAGCGTACTCTCAATACTAGACCTTATCTCGTTCCAATAAGATTCAAGATTACTCAAATAAAAGACATACCGAAGTCGATATCCAACATGGCGGCATTAGCGCCCTCGACGAGGATCTTCTTTCCTTCGCGGAGCGAGCGGTGCAGGTAGGCCACGGTGTCCCGCACTAGAGGCCGAACTTTAGCCGCATATTCGCGGTATTGAGCCAGCTGCGCATTGATGTCGACTTCGAGCGCTGGGAACATCCGCTTGTATGATGCAGCTATCGTGCGGAATCTGGAATAAGAGTAACTTGTCATAAATTACACCACATACAAAACGCATATTTTAAATAGAGTTTAGCTTTAGTATACAATTTGCGTTGAATTGAGCATTGGTGGCCCAGCGGTATGACGTGAGACTTTAAATTTGAAGGTATCGGGGTTCAAATCCTGCCGCCTCGTACCAATGAAGTTTTCGGAACTTATGTACGAAATATCATATACATAGCGAATGGTTAATTTTACCATTCGCTTTTCGGTGAAGGATAACATCATGAGGAAACCGGACTAATCCCAATAAGGTCTAGTTTACCCTCTGGGTTGGAAGGTCAGATGGCAATCGCTTTCGTAAAACTAGCGCCCACCTCTAATCTTGGGATAAGTTGCCAAACCACTTTGGTTCCCTGAGCCGTGATATAAGCCGAGAAAAACGAAAACAAGAAGAGCTTTGGTAGTATAAATTACGTCTCATCTTCTTCTTACGACAATTACCAGCAATTAGTGGCAAGCCAGCGTCTTAAAAACATTCGTTTTCTCTAGGAGTTAAAGTAAATGTTTAAAAACTAAGCTAACCATCTAAGGCTGCGTTTTACCAAATTATTATTCCGAGAATAACGCTTACTCTCAGATAGTAACGTCAAATTACTATGAGATTTTGACATTAGTATCCAAGACGTTACTCTTGGTTAAAAAGTTTGATCCGATCCAGCCTAAATCTACATGCGGATAATGCCCAGCATTAATAACTAACTAAATCTACATGATATTAGTTAGTTAGTCATGCTGGGCATTCACTATCCGCAACTCGACACCCATTGTGCCATTTTTGCGTGATAACGAGATGCCCTACTCTACGAAACCTAGCAACCTTTTTTAAGTTGCTAACTGCCTCCTTTAGTGTACTTTGTTACTTACTTTTCCTCGAAAATTGCGAAGTCTCCCAACAAGTCTCCGATGCGCAGGCCGTTTCTCGACGCTTTCGACGAATACGTCGGACCGATGCCCTTCTTTGTGGTGCCGAGGGAGTTCTTGCCCTTTTCCGCTTCTTGCAGACCATCCACCTGAAACAAATAAAATATTAAGTAAAAGGTGATTTCTACGAGAACGTCCCTTACTAAACGTTTTTGCCTTGTGTGGATGGCAGCTACTTCAATCAAATCCGTAAAACTCGAGAATTAACCTACCAATTAATTAGCTAAGTCATGAAATTTCAGCAAACACAATCGCTTTCTTAACGTTTTCAGAAGTATTGGTTTTTCCTTGTTAATCGGCCGAATTCGGCTCACGGACACTCCGATTTAGCCCACAGAAATGATACTGGAGTAAAACGACATACAAGCCGGCCGCGAAATTACAAGAGCCAAAGGCCTAGAGCCTTAGCCCGTAAGTCAAAAAGTTAGGAGACTCCTGGTATACCTCTCCCATCTTGGAAGTCGATCGAAGTACGAGAATTTTCAAAATCGTTTTTTAAAATTGAAATTTTATTTGTATCTAACCAATGGACCCTTCGATTGGTTGGATTATTTATTGTCATTAGCAGGGAGCGTACAATTCATGCCGGTTTCGTCATAATGACGTGTATAAACACAGAGGATGTTTTTAAATCCGTAATGAGTTAATGACAGATAAAGTCTATCAACGTTTGATTGTAACGTCGAACTTAACAGTTTGGACACTATTCAATGACAGCAGACGTCAAGTTCGTTACTCCAGCGGATTCAAATTGAATTTTATTTCATTTTATAAGCTACTTAAAATTACAAGTACTTACAACAATGCGACTTCGTTGCATAAATTTATTCATGTCGTCTCGTATTTTTATTATCATGGCCGATCAGCCGTCAAATCCGACCTTCGCGGGTATAAATCCTACAATTGTTCGCTTTCCTGTGTAATGAGAGGAAAGCACGCACCGCGATGGATTATCGCTTTGATATGCTTTCAAGTCCTTGCCTATTTAACCAACTGTACTGGCATTCTCTGTCCTTTTCTATACGAAAAAAGTCTTCCGATTTTTGCGAGGGAGGGGCACGTTAAATGTATGGCTATTCGTACGTAACACGTAACGTACTAATAGCTATGTCAGATAAACGTCAGTCCATACAATGAACGTGATTGTTTGTCATGCGATTTCAGCAGGCCGGTCAAATGCTACTCCGACTGAAAGTTTCAAGTTTATGCAAATATAATAATATGAAATTGGGAACATACTACTACTCACTTTACATATCTGCTTTGTATTGACTTTTTAACAGGATTCAGATGTTGATTATTTTAAATAGGCAAGTAAAAGTGCGAACGGGTAATATAACTGCCAATACTGCGTCGAGGCTTGCCACGCCACTGAAGAGATGTAAATGGGTCTCGATCAGTCTCGATGATCATGATTGCCTTTGTTTTTTATTTTTTAAGTCCTTAAAGATGCCTGCTAAGTGTATTCCATAATTCTCATAAAAAACTGAACCATTTTCGAAATCGGTAACTCAAGACACTCAAGCCATACCTGTTGGTGCAAGTCCAGTACCAGATGCGCCCTGTCGGAGACGAACAACCGGCCTTCCCAGTCCCGCATGCCTTTGGACTCGTTCTTTTTTAATTCCTCGAACAGACCAGGTAAGTGTACCACCACGCCGTTCCCTGAACAAAAAGTCATTTACTTAATACAATTGTTAAGCACGAATGAAATCATTTATTAAATACATTTAATAAATGATTTCATTCGTGCTTAACAATGTTTCGATTCATGTTTTTTAAAGTAGGTTGGGGCGTCTGCCGCGAAAGCAGGAGGTCGCTGGTTCGATCCCAGGCCTGCTCGCCGGGGGCCTTGGTCACTTTTTCTGTAGTATATGACATCTCTTTCAATTTATCATTTACTTAATGTTTTTTGTCGATAAAAAAATATTATAATTTCGTAATAAGATTTCAGTCAGAATAATATTTTTTATAAACGCTTTTACCTTTGACTGTACCTACTTTTCTAACGGTCGATTAATTGTTTGATAAGAAAATTCTAAGAAACCCAAACACAATGAGGATGCGTTGTTTCATCACAGAATTCTTATGGCTACCTGCATATTCAGCAGGGCTAAGATGCCACGCAGATACCGTGATACTTGCTGGATAAGACAACAGTTTGTAGCTATTTCTGATCATTTTAACCAATTGGGTGAAATCATCTATTTCTTGTTGTTATTCTGTCCCATCAGCTAGGGGACAAATGCAGCACAGTTTTGTTAGAAGAAACGTTGTAGGATGTTCTACTGAGATGCTTGGTAGATACTAGATGGGCCATCATGGAAAGGGAATATAACCACCAAAAACAAATCACGTTTTGTGAATTTTAATGCCCTAAAACCGTGTTTTAAAAGTGACCCCGAAGACCGTAACCATAGCAGCTAGTGACAAGTAATCGTTAACCCAATTATCCACATTTGACAGCAATGACCGAAGGTTAAGATGGCTATCCGTGCATCCTGTCTGTTTATCAACTTGTAGCATTATCAGATGAGGATGAAATTCGTGGATAACCATCTTAGACCTGCTAATCAGCTTGATGGTATCATCCACCAATCCCATTGGTACAAAGTCCCAACTCAATCGAATATGTATTAAGAAATGAGTCTAACAAGCAACCGTTAAAAATATTATGCAATTTGTTGTTTTCGCAGTTATAAGATAAGGAATGTAAAAAAACAATGATGCAAATGTATATTTGTCTCATAAACATCCGCAAATAATAAATCCGCATAAAGTAACTGACTAATATATTACGTGGTACCCAGAAGTGCACAATGGATGCCATGTATAAAGGGAAAAGGGGAAGCCCCTGATAAATTTAGCACAGAATGACATGCCAATACTGAGAGTACTAAATACAATTAATGTACTACCGCTATAGTTAATAGCATGAGTAGGTACGCCTCAATAATCCAACCTATATACGTCCCATTGCTGGGCACAGGTCTCCTCACGAGCACGAGAGGGTTGGGACTATAGTACCCACGCTGGCCCAAAGCGGCTTGGCAACTTCACATGCATCTTTTAATTTCTTCGCGGACGTATGCGTATTTCCTCAAAATGGAATGGACTCCTTATTAGGTTACAAAGCGGATCGCAATCTCTTTATAGCAGATAGCCGAGACAAACGCTAATAGTAGGGGAGGCCAAGAGGGGATTTCTGTAGTAACTCCGGCGCGGCAGACTAATATATGGGAGGATACCCTGTACCCTGTGAAGACCTCCGCCGAATATGAGTCCTCAATATAGTTTCGAATATCATGTCAAAAAAAGTATAATCAAAACCACTCGTACGCATCATTATTTTTTGATTAAGGAATAGCGGATTAATTACTTGTAGAAAAGTGTCAATTTTAAAAATGCAGACAATTTCAGCGAACGGTAAACGAGCGGCAATGCCACAAAGTTGCAACAAACAAAACGCTACCTTGACTTACTGGAGTGCGCAAGATTATTTATTTTATTTTTTAGGAAAAATTGCGCGACCTGTACATCAATATGTGACACGGCACGCTCGAGTATTTCCACGTTATGTATTTTTTTAACTTTAAAAAAGTATGTACCTACCTAATCAGTCGTAAGCGCCAGCTAGATTATAAAAAGGGTTCGAGGTACACACGCGTTCATAATTGCATGGGCAATTTATGAATGAATTCATTCATAAACTGCCCATGCAATTCTGAACGCTATAGTACATTACATGCTTATTGCATTTTCAACTTTATTGTAATCACTACCCCCACCACTAAAAAAGAAAACATATAACCTTTTTTTGTTCCTAAGGACTAATCTTTCGATTCCAATAGGTAGGACCGTAGCATTGTATTAGCAGGGGGGGTTCACTCCGCCGATCCGCGTGAAATTATAAGTACATGCCGGCGGCACCCTCGAGGTTGCTTATTCAGTGGTTGTCTCGCCGTGGCCTGCGACACTCGCGTGCGTGTCTCCCGCATACCAACGTCGCAAGCGAGTATTGTATACGATGAATATAATAAGGGCAATCAAATATTGCATTGCTGCGGGTTGCAGAAACAATGACCAAAATTCGGATTGCACGTTTTTCTATGTTCCGACGCGTGAATAGGATACCGAAAGGCAAGCACTAAAATCACTAAATGCTCATTTATACCTATACTTTCATAGTAAATCGAACACAGGAATCAAGTAAATAACCCAACAGCACAGTGTTATACTCCTGTCAACGGCATATCTACATGTGTATACAATTCATCAAACGAAAATACCGAGATCGTGATTAAATCGGTACTTATTGGACTCATTTACACCTGGCATGCGACCGCGAACCGTAACGAAGATAGTAAAGTCTCAGTCGTAGTCGTATCTCCGGTCCTAAAGTCTATTTTCGGTGTTATTATTTACCTAAGTAGCTGCTAAGTGTAATAATTTATGCATGTAGATATACCACGCGTGCTATCTAATATTTATAATTCGCGTATTCGTTTCTGACATAGTCGATGCTTGCGCCACAGAATAGATAATAGTGTAAAGCTACCGTATCCGCTTACGATCAGGCGAACTGTAGATACGCTTGTTTGCCACCGACGTCGTTTAAAAAAATGACAACCCTATTTTCGGCAAGGTGCGGAGTAATATCGACCTTCGCGCCGGGCAATAGAACTCAATGAAGGCGCGACTCGCGTGCGGTCCGTGCTAATAATAATTAATAGGCACGTAAAAAGGCGGCATTCGTGAACATCAAAACAGAGGGTCTTCTGTACTTGTACTATTATTTATTCTGTGGTATTAGTTAATTAGCTCTTATCGTAAATATCTTCTAGGATATAAAGATTAAGTTACAATTAGCATTGAGAATTCATTCTTTAGTCGCAGAATCAATTAGCCAACCTTGAGATTAATTCAACTTTTCAAGGTATCCAATAATGTACCTCGCCGTGCCTGCCGTGATGCCGAGAACCAGTACAAACAGTATGTACCTTATGTACAGTCAGCATCAAATAGATAGTGACAGTGAAGGTCTCCAAATATACCGCAACATCTAAACTTACCATTAATACTAAGTCATCCAAAGTAATCAAATAATTCATGCCATCCACTGTCAACAAATATACCGATGCATACACAACGCCTGATACTTAGTAACATTCAAACCGCCATAAACACCATTACACCCACATCGCCGCCGGTAGCGTAGCACCCAAAGTGTCCAAAAATCCGGAACACTTAAGAAAAATGAACTTTATTTTTAAGGAAATAGATGTCAGTCTTACAACTTTGTATTTTGACAATCATCGAGAAGAGTGGCGACCTGTCAAATAATTTCCTCTCTTTCTTTGTGGCTATGCCTACGAGTACAATATTATTAAATTTTAAATTGATTCTTTTTCAGCCGCGTTTTTAAATGAAATGTAGTCATTTTACTTATTTAAAAGATCTACTTATATGAGTGGGTTTAGATTCCAAATCAAATCGAATGTTATCAGTAATGTTATTACTTGTACATACATACATATATACCTACTTGGTTCGAAACACAATGTGAACGAGAAACGGAGACAAATATTTAAATAAGGTACAAGAATAAAATAATGTTTTAATCAATCACACACGTTGTTGTTTCGGAAAATAATAAGCAATTTTAACAATAACATAAAGAAAACAATTTTCTTCGTTGTTTTTGAACTAAATAATAACAAAAAGAAAGCAGATTTTTTTAATAGCGTGTATATCCACCTTCAGCAGTGATTACATCCGATAGTCGTTGTCGCATGGACTGCACCGCATTAGAGCAAAAGACATTTCCCCGTAAAGACTCCCATGTCTCTACAACGTGTCTTCGTAAGGAATCTGTATCTCTCACCCTGTTGTTGTCCCAAAGTTGAATCATTTTCCCCCAAACATTCTCTATAGGGTTTAGATCCGGACTAAGAGGAGGAAAAACGATTTGCTTCAGGTGCTAAAGTGCACCTCTCAGGCTCGTTTAGATAGTTTTGGACTATTCTGCATTTGTGAACCGAACTGTTATCTTGAACAAATTGGACGGTTTCATTTGGATAGTATATCTGTGTGGTGGGCAACAAAACATCACTTAAAATCTCTTTATATTTTTGCCCATTCAATCTACCACCGACTTCTATCAGTTCACCAGGACCAGCTTTAGACATCCATCCCCAAAATCCCAATGTGATTCTACCACTCCTATTATTCGGTAAAACGTTCTGTTCTTCATATCTCGAATTGTTCATTCGCCATAATGACAGCCGCCCACGGGCAGAAGAACAAAATACCTTCTCATCCACGAATACCACATTTTCAAAATTGAAATTTAGGTATTTACGTGCAAACTCTAGTCTTTGACCTTTGTGCCTATGTGTAAGGAAAGCCTTTTTTGCTGGTATTCTGTGTCGCAAACCACCCTCCCGCAAACGTCTTCTTATGGTGGTTTGTGATACTCTATGTTCGGTTGCCAAATTACGCGAATTCACAAACCGATCGTCAAGAGCCCGCTGCACAATTTCTCTATCTTCAATAACAGTTGTTCGACGAGGACGTCCATAGGAGACGTGGTTGTTGAGATTGCCTTCCGTGGTCTCTCTCTCTATCCATCGGTAGATTGTAGATCGCTAGAAATAACAATTAATTACTAGTATTTTTAACTAAACACCATGTGAGGCAAAAAACAAACATAGTAGACAACTTACGCTTATGCCCAGTTCATTAGATATGTCTGTTATTGAAACACCCTCCTGTTTTAAATGAATAATTTTATGTTTAACATCATCACTAATACGTATTGTGTCCATTTTAAGACTTACAAGATAACAATTACTTATTAATCTTATTAGATAGCAATGACATATCATGCACTTGACAGTGTAAGTACGATTAGGTATATTGACAGTAAAACGAAGTTTTTTTTTTATTTTAAGCAAATGTAAATCAACCTCCTTTACCTAAATTGGAAACCCACTTTGAAAAAGAACACTTGTATGTAGATACATCTTGCAGTTATGTGTGTAGACCATGCCAGAACGATATTTTTTTATTAAACGGTTTTATTTAGCTTGGGTTGGCGTGGGTCAAATCTAGTAATCAAAATTGTACTACCTTCCTGTTGACCGATTGACTTGAAATTTGGAACTTAGCTTTAGTTCTGGTGAAAATTCAATAATATATGATCAATAGTATTACAAATTCAAGATGGCCGACGCCACAAATAATTTAAAATATATTTATATATATTTTAAATTTATAATGTAATTTTATAAGAAATAAAACAATGGAATGATTTTATTGGTGGAAGCGATTTGTATATTCATACACGCAGTTACAATTATAGGGTGAATGAGGACATTCAATAAAACAGGGACCGCTACATCGCTCACAGAATAAGTACATTACGTTTATTTCTTCGTCATCATAATTGTCGTCGTCTTCAAAAATAACAACGTGGCCGCAGTCGATGCATGCTCCCGTAAATGATATTTCTTCCTTATCAATGTTGATTTTCAAACGCATTTGTAACAGCACGTCTAGGAAAATGTGACATAATAGATTGGTAGGTAAAGGAAGCTGAAAAATTTCATTTTTTCTAATTTTTACCATGTCCCACGAAACTACTTTCTTCTTATCGTTTAGCTGAGATATAATTTTATTAAAACACATTGAATAAAGAGAATCCATTTTTCACTGGTTGTCGTTTTAAATAGTCTTATTTCTTCAGCGATATGCATGCAAGATACAAAATGAACATTGAAAATATGTCTAAGCATTGACAGGTCGCCAGTCGCCACTCTTCTCGATGATTGTCAAAATACAAAGTTGTAAGATTGACAACTATTTCCTTAAAAATAAAGATCATTTTTCTTAAGTGTTCCGGATTTTTGGACACTTTGGGTGCTACGCTACCGGCGGCGATGTGGGTGTAATGGTGTTTATGGCGGTTTGAATGTTACTAAGTATCAGGCGTTGTGTATGCATCGGTATATTTGTTGACAGTGGATGGCATGAATTATTTGATTACTTTGGATGACTTAGTATTAATGGTAAGTTTAGATGTTGCGGTATATTTGGAGACCTTCACTGTCACTATCTATTTGATGCTGACTGTACCTACGATTCATATTAAACTCAAGCCGGAGCGCGCCTTATCAGAGTCAAACGAGTTTGAACCTTCTGTTCAGTCGTTTACGTTCGTTATTTATGTGGAAATGCCGCACCGCATCTCGCGAGCAGCTCGGTTGCGACCGTTGGCACTGCCATTCAAATATAGAACCTAAGATATTAACAGAAGGTTCAAATTCATTTAACTAGGAAAACACGCCCCAACTCGGCGGTTTTATGTAAAATTTTACATTAGGACTTCTTTAAAAAGTAGAAATATTTGCATTTAGACGCTTTACCGATCATTCCACGTTTTGTACATGCAATTTGGCAAACGGAGTCGTTAAAGAATTCGAACGAAGTCACGATTTTGTTAATGGTCTACTTCTATTGTTTGTTTTAAGACTTAGGTTAGATATTTTTGCCATACAATTGATAGAACATTACGTAATCGAATAGAAGTCACTGCGGATAGGCAGCAGATAAAATAGTATTGAGTTTGTATATATTGCGCCTGAATAAAGAACTACATTTTTTCTAGAATTCTAATGGGTTTATTCGTACATTTCCCAGAAGCCTTAATTTGTTAATAATAGCTTTGTCCTTATCGGCCTTTTAGACTACTTGCTAGAACGAGAGAAAACATAAATTTATTTATAGAGGCTTAATACGACGTTTACGAATAAGGGGGTTAAACGTTAATTCAGAAGAAAAATTCAATCAAATTCAACCGAGCATAGATGGTGTATTTTTTGTAAATAACCTGGTTTCTGCACTCGGACGTACAGCTCCGCAGTTTATAAGAAAGCCGCATACCGTATTCCAATACGTCTAATAACAACGTTCACTTTATTGTCTGTGTCAGCCACATGTGATAATTGAGATTCAAGTTTATGGTGGAAATGCGACTGCTGAGTCCATTTAATATAGCATCTTTAAGTGGAATGCAAAGGAATTGGAGCAATGGACGCGTAACTTAAATAATCGTGCATTTTAACCGATAAACTTGAGGGACGCATATATACTCACCGATAATTGATATGCATTTTTGATTGATAATACCGCTCGGCAGTAGGTGGAAATCGAACTCCTTCCCTTCTACGACGACTGTGTGGCCTGCGTTATTGCCGCCCTGCAAAAGAACATCAAATTTAGTTTTCACACTACCTATTCGAAAAAGGGGTTTTTTCTTCCGTTCTAGGAGGGACTACACAGTTTTACATTTTCGAGCATTATCTGGTGGCTTTGTTATTTAAGGTATTATTTATTTTCCTAATAGTTCGTGTGAAAAGCAGTATGTGTCACGCGGTATCAGAAATATCGCCTTGTCGTCTTGGGCGTTAACGCCTGAATCTCTCATTGCGATTAGGATTTTACTTTAAAATCCATCCCTTGTTACTCAATCTACATACAAATTGAATCATCAATCAACCCTTTGACGAGTGCTGTAAATAACTCGAAACGAAGAAATTGGCTCATTTCAATGAAAAGACAAAGAGGTACTTTTCGCGGTAACCGATGAAAATATTAAATTGAGTGACGAATTAATTTTAATCATTATATAATGTAGGTAGATAACTTCATTTTCAATGACTGATGGATGTGTTTTAGTAAATATATAATGTGTGAAAATCGTGAAAGTTTAAATAAGTGTGATGGATGTGGGACAATCATAAGGAAAATGGAGCTGATCATATAGGCACCTATACCTACCTAAACTAACTTTAGCACTCCAAGAAAATTTTTAGCGATAAAAAGGCTATAACGATTATAATATTGACTGGACGTAAATACTGACTTTATTTAAAAATAAACCCTGGAATCAAATTTTAAGAATACTATAGGTACTTATATTACATTATAGATACCTATGTGTCAGGTAACGTTATGTAGCGCCTATAATATGTAGCTCTAAACATCTTTCTCTACGGTGATATAATCGTAAACATGACGTCAGTTGGAATTACGTATCGTACTCCGTGATGACTACATTTAGTCGTTCCATCATTTCGGTTTAAGAAACTTTATTGTTTAAAGAAATTCCACCCACGCTACATCCACTTAAAAATAGTTAACTTATCTGAAATAATTACAAGTGACGCAATAAGCAAGCATTTAGTGCAATTTACACAACAAATTTCAGTACGTATGTCACTTTAATCATTGTTTTTATCATATTCTGAGTCTTCTTCTTAAGGTTTTCCCGGATTATGCCACGACTCAGGGATTCTGGGGTCCGCTTTGTTTTCATTACTATTAATAGGTAATATTTTATTTGTTATTGTTTGACGCATTAACAAACACAACACCTGTCTGCAATATTTCAATTTCATCGTCATTTTGGCACAAAATATGTCTGTATTTTTATAGTGAAATGTAATTTGAAATGATAAAATGTTTAAGTAAGACAAAGTCATGGTTATAGAATAACTAAATAGACCCGACAAGTAAGACGATCTTAAATAAGGTCGTCGCTACGAAAGAGCTCGTGATGAGCACTTCAGAAAAGCTCGAGACTCGAGCACTTCAGAAAAGCTCGAGACTCGAGCTTTTCGAGTATGTCACAATGAACGTTTAAACTAGTGTGCTTACCGTGAGTTTTACGTAACCGTACTCTATAGCGAATGTGCGAATTTGATAGTGTTCGCATCTCGCTTCTACCAATTAAGAAGGAACAAGCATATAGAAGAGTACTCAAAAAGCATTTCATCGCCGTTGCGTCGGGTAGCCAATGCCATAGAGTTGGCCAGCGTGCTTACCAGGAGTCGCTGTAGTAAACGATGTCTCGTTTACGTCTCGTTATCTACAGTTACATCAGTACATCATCCATCAGCAAGTGCGAGCAAGATGCACTGACAGAGAGTTTACGAAGACGCTGGCGAGTATAGTATTCTACAGTACATTTCAAACTCTTGGTAAGCACACAGTTGCCGACGATTGGGAGACGCTAGTTATAATCAACACCATTATACACACCTCTTGCAGCTCGTGTACACTATTAAAGCGATTTCATTGCGATATTCGCAATTATTGACGAAAAATGGTTGCGAAATCTCAATTAGTAACATTAGCTTACCTAATTAATAGTTTTGTCGATAAGTTGCTACCAGTGGCGGGGCGTTCATAAAACTCGATTCCTGTCGGCTTTCCTTGCGTGAGCCAATCTAGCACATTTTATTTACGACTCTAAAAACAAGCTGCCCAACTCTGTTGAAAGCTGCTCCGGCTTGCCTAAAGAACATTTTGACGTTCCGACACTGGTTGCTACATACATATCATAAGCATGAATCCCCATCTACATAGAACACAGATCAGAATGAAACAAAACTATCTAAAGGCCAGACCAATAAAATCGCGCACGTGAACATTAATACTTTATTATGTAAATATTTAGATACTATACGAACAGTGATTATGTTTAAAGATAACACGTTTACGCGGTTATACTATCTATACCTACCTACTTCTCCGATCTGTGAGCGAGGCAGCCAAAGCCATCTCAACATTTTCTTTTGTTCATCAATTGCTATAACATCGAACTAGTAGTAGGTAAAAAGTATAAATTAACCTCCTTAATTATAAAAAAAAGCAGGCGTTTAGTTGAATTATGTTCTATCCCTTTCTAACAAAGACAAATGTCAATCTAACAGTTAAGGAGAAACAAGAAGCTAAACTTCCACTGCGAAGGTCGCGGGTTTAAATCCTGCCAGCTCGAACCAATACGTTTTTTCTGAACTTATGTACCATCGCGTTCATAATTGCGTGGACAGTTGAATTCATTCATGATTTAATGAATTGCCCATGCACTTTTGAACGCGTGTGTACCTACGAATTATCATTTGATATTTACCAATCGCTTTTCGGTGAAGGAAAACATCGTGAGGAAACCGGACTAATCCCAATAACGCCTAGTTTACCTTATGGATTGGAAGGTCACATGGCATGGCAGTCACTTTCGTAAAACTAGCGCCGACGTCAAATCTTGGGATTAGTTGCCAAAGCGGACCCCAGGCGTTCTGACCCGTGGCATAAGCCGGGAAAACGCCAGGAAAAAGAAAAAAAAATTACGTCACACATTTCAACATGACCGGGCATGCGACCGGGTCAGTGGACGGCGGCCTTATCAATAAAATTACTAGTATTACTACAACGAGGCGGTCCATTCTGGATAACTTGGGTATACACGAAACGTACCATGTGTCACTGGGTGTTCTTCACGTTGTTTTATTTTCGGTGCTGGCAATAAGATAAGGGAAAACTCAATTCCGGCCTAGTATCTCTCACTTGATAAAGAAGTTGTGAAAAACGAAGACTTAGTAAGGTATATAATTTAAACTTTCATGAGTCATACTGATATTAAATTGCAACGGTTAACACTCACGTATTTTTTTCACAATAGGCGTGACATGTACACAAAATACGTGAGTGTTAACCGTTGCAATTTAATATAATTTGTAAGGTACGTAGTGTCGAGATGGATATCATAGGTCTCCCCTAGAGAATGCCACATCGATCGGTCATGCGCTTCCTGCACCGCATCCAATGGGTTCCTTGTACCTCTACCAAGGTCATCAGTCCATCTTGTGGGCCTCCCCACCCTGCGTCGACCGATGCGTGGTCGCTGGCCATCAGTTCTCCGGGCAATAGGTATGTCCAGCTCTCTGCCACTTCAGTTTAGCGATTCTTTGAGCTACGCCGGCGACTATTGTTCTTCTGCGCATCTCGTCATTTCTGATTCGATCACACAGCGAAACTCCAAGCATTGCCCTTTCCATCGCTCGCTGGGCGACTTTGAGCCTTCTTATGAGGCCCTTAGTGAACGACCACGTTTCACAGCCGTAAACAATCACTGGCAGCACACACTCGTTGGAAGGACTGATAAGATCTCTTTGATTTCCCAAACAAACTGAACGTGGGATTTGCAAATTGTTTTGTATAATAAAAATGAATGAAAGTATTTCGTATGCTACATTCGTTGAACCAAAATCAAACTAGAATGCATATCATAATTTCATAATTGAAGCGATGTATTAACCTGATTTCTACTCTCGAACACCTTTAACTTACACAAATATGTCCTTGTAAACACAATGGAAACTTATTATAGATTTCTTTATTGCATCACGAATTAAACCTTGCTATCGCAAGAAACCTTGCTATACCTACGCGACTGTCAAATAAATCTTATCGCCAAGCATCGATACTGAGCGATTTTTTTTTAATTCGTCCAGAGGTTGTAGATAAAACCTTGAGTTATAAATTTACTGTAAGGATATTTTTTTGCACGAAAATATTTTTAAATATATTTTTTTTTTCCTCCAAATAATAACAACTACCTATGTAGTCTGACAAACCAAATTGCGAAGTAGATTAAAAATCTCTATATTTCGCGTGTTTCTCCCTTTGTTTCGGCGTGGCGATACAAAGAAGATAGTATACATATTATTTCTGATTATGCACGTATTAGGTTAGGACAGATCCTGTCCAAGCCTAAACTATAGTTAGGAATTAGGTTTGTAGAAATCATAAATACAGCATTTCTCATGTTTATTTTGCCACTCCGAAAACATACACATACAGTTTTTTAATCTACTGCGCAATTTGGTTAGTCAGACTATAGTTTGGTTATGAAACCAAATGCAAATCTTCACGCTAATACTAGCTTATTTAATTTTAAATGTGTTTATAAATGCATTGGATTTCGTTCCATAATGCACATGCTGAAAACAATAAAATAAAACAGATTGAATAAATAATGAGTATAATGACCTACCTACTAACATTTAGTACGACAGGTTTGAGATTTTTTTCTTGCTTTGTTGTTATTGAATGAGCGAGCGAGCGAGTGAATGAGAGAATCCGACGTTTGTATGTGTGTTTGTTCGACTAAAACTCGATTATCGTTCGTTGACCGGATTGTCGTGAAATTTGGCAGGCGGTTACAAGAGATACCTGAAAATATTTTTTAAGTTCGAATATGACCCAAATCGGTCTAGGGGCTGCCGAGATATAAGGATCGCGAGCAGTAATGTCGAGTTGCCGGGAACAAGGGAATATTCCCGTTCCCGGGAATATTCCCTTGTTCCCGGGCTGCCATCCGTCCGGGTTTCCCCGGATTTGTCCTAGTTTAGAGCCCGTCCGGGGAGCGTCCGGCCCGGATTTTTAAACATGTCGGGGATAAACCTGGACATTTTTGGGTTTAGGTCAATCCCTAGCAAAAGCTAAATTTTTAAATTAAAAATTGATTTCTTGAGTGTCCGGGGAGAGACCGCTATTTTAATGAAACGTCCGGGTTTTATAACATTTTTGCCCAATTTCGGCAATGTAGGTGTAGGATGGCAGCCCTACATACAAGCATAGGTACATATGTACATACAAAATACAAACGACGAATTGTCCAAGTAGACTGAGAGCGACAATATGTAGGTACCTAATTCAAGGATACAGCAAGGCTCGAGATAAAAGTATCTAGACGGCAAAATGTCAGTATTAACAGCGGACAAATTGCCATTTTTATCATTTCAAGTACTTAATGCAGGCGGCGACACGCATTTATCCTGTCGGCGATAAGCTGATAAGTGTAATTGACGACTATCCACGTGCCAACTAATGAGACTAAAACAGATACAAACATAAACAACATGCGTATGAAAACTATCAAACAAAAAGCCATTAGTGCCATTACCACAAATATGTGATCGTTTCTAGCAAAAGGTACCAGTAAGTCGATCGTTGATAAGGTTCATTTCTAAATGAATCTTTATGGTATAAGCGCCTTATCGGTAAGCGACAAAGTGGTACATTTTACTGTGTACCACGTAAAATGGTACGATTTCCTCTGCCCTTGACCCGAACGTTAGGACAAAAACATGTGAACACATATGAGGATTAACGCGAGGGAATTCGCCGCTAGGGGCGCTGGTGGACCGTTGGTCTGGCGCGAACATTTCAAATGTCAATTTAACAATTCTTTCATATGAAAAGAAGACACACCCATGAGTGGCGTCGCTTGGTGAGCTACCATACGGGAGACCACATTGCGGTTCATTTTTGAATGACTTGATTGTACCTACCTATTGTTTTCTATAACATTATACAGCTGAAAAACGGTTGATGATAGGTACCTAACTACTTCCATTAGGTTTATCAATATTGTACTCTAAAGAAAATAATTTATGTCCCTTACGTAGGTACCTACTATTTAGTTTGTCTCATCAAATCATCACGTGCTTTATGCTAAACTGAGGTTCATACGTAGATAGTACATAAAGATACATGAATGAATATATAGGTACGAAGTTTGTATGTAGGTACCTGTACCTATAGACTGATAACATCATAGCATGAAGGTTTTTTTTTCGTGACTCACTGCAAGGCCAGTGATGACAATTGCAAACAGCGTACGTACCTACTTAGCTACTTATACACACTAAGCGCCTAATTTACAGCATAATAGTCGAAGCATATGGTTTCTTTACTCATCAAAAAATATGAGTTTTCCTAATTACATGTCTTTATGGAAATAGGTTCTTTGCTTAGCACTACATGGTTAAGTCAAGACACCAAAGTAGTTTAGTAGATATACGAATATTACGAATATGAGATTGTATTTAGTAAAAGGTACCACTTTGTTGTTTGCCGATAACTCTCTAATGCCATACATAGATTTATTTATAAATTAACTTATCCACAAGCGACATATGTATTGGTACCTTTTACTCTAAACAAACACATATAGTCATATAGCGTTTCACCAAAATCAAATGTTTGTTAAAGCTATCCCTACATTATTTTCGCGGCGTTATCTGTTGAAAGCAAAACCAATTACGTATTTTACCTCTAACGGCTCTTACATTACCAAACTTGCTTTCAAATTTATACACATTACCGATTGTTTTAAGCACTTTTTTGCTAGTCAATAAGGAGCTAAAGCCATGAAAGTAACTTTCCTACCTTACCTTACCTTTACCTACCTTTTTCAAAATTAACCTTATCCACAAGCAACAAAGTGGTACCTTTCACTTAAAACACGCACATATTAGCAGATAAGAAAATCTTGCAGTGAAAGTAAAGAGACTAGACTGAACCAAAAGGTCAATAACCTCCCAGCCCAAACAAATAATAATCATGGAACAGACACAGCTATTTACTTATCTGCCTGTTATAGGTTAAGTTAATGACTAAATAGTCACCAGATAAATTAACTGTAACAATGAACTTTGAACTGGTTGCAATATGAACTTTAAACAAGCGTAATAGGTAAGTATGAATTAAGGAAACTGTAACTATGTGGAGTCTCTCTATACTAAGTTTGTACAATGTTTTATGTGTTTTTTTTACAGACTTTATGTATAAAAATGCTGTAAAGCAGTTGTCCCTGGCAGCAACCGAAGTGGACTATGGAATTTGTAATCAGAATTTGGAATACCTACATATTTATTTGTCATAGGTATTGTAGTATTAGATGAAGCTGTGGGCTTCGGATTGAGTTCATGGCTTGGTTTTGATTATAAAATCAGTTGTCATAACAGTTAGGTTGTTGGAGAAAACTGTGCTCCCTTAAAAATCAAACCAGCACAACCAAAGCTCTAATTTTTTTTTTTTAATTAATAGTTTGAATTTCAAAGGAAATATGGAATCTTTGTTCAATTGTTTCATGTTTATAAGAAGAGTAAAGTACTGTTAAGCATGTCAGCAATCATGATCTAATTGCAAGAGCACACTAAAAATGAAAAGGCAAGCGGGCACATCAAAATAAAATGCTTAATCAGATAATTGCTGTTTACAATTTTTTTAAAGCTTTTACCAGATTTAAGAACTAGTTTTTACTCAAATATTTAACTAAGAATTATGTTTATAAATTGAAAGGTATTGACGGTCTGACCAAAATAATGTAAAAAAAGACCTATGTTTGGAAACTAAAAGAATCATGGTATTTGTTAAAAATTGTGCGTTCATGTTTACCAGGTTGAAGAAAATATGTCGAAGTTTTATGTATATGAATATCAAGTACCTAGATTGATTGATAACATCAATATTCAGATCTAGATGTTCTAGCTAGTCTAGTGTAGATGATTTCCTCATTTAGATAAAAAAATAGTAGCTATTAACTTCACTCCCCAGAAATGTATTTAAACTATTTAATCTATTCCAACAGACAGCTTAAATTTAGGCAGAGCCCTAGATCGAGAGAATGTGTGGATTCACACATCAATAGCATAACCATGACAATAAATGTCCCAGACCTTGGCAATACTCCACAATTAGTGTGAAGCAAGGTCAGAGCATGATTTCACTGTCCGCAGACGCCGCGCTGACAGACTTCCATCCATCAAAATAATAAATAAATAAATACAAAATCATGCAATATTACGAAAGTTACGCAATATAATCCGCAGACGTATTCCCGCCATTCCCAGTACATATTTTATGCAACATTAAACAACTGCCGTCAACCAATTCCCGCCAGAACGTTTGCCAACTTCGCTAACTAGCGCGATCTCGTACAAAAACATTGTATCAAGCAGAATTGTTTTCAAACACGCTGGCGCTCTGCCAATAGTAAAAGCTTCAACAAAAAAACCGTACTTGAGCTCCGAATATTATTATAGCCCGGGTGGTTCTTATGAAACTGCAAAATCAATGGTTATGAATGATGAAATTTGCCTGTTATAACCTCAACCGTAACCTTTTTAAGTCGGAAAGGTTTTCATACATAAATACACGATGACGATCAGAAAAATCAAGAATGTGTTTGTTGTTATTCCATAGAGAAAGACTTAGGCGAAATAATAAAATATATTCCGGCAACTTCTAACCTGGCAGCGGCACACGATGTCAGAGTCTACAGCAAGCAGATCCACCAGTTTTCCTTTGCCCTCGTCTCCCCATTGAGCACCCAGTACTACAGTCACTTTGTTATGCATTTTGGATTTTTTACACGCTCCGCCAAAACAAGGCTGTGCCTCGCCGTTAACTTCTTGCTTCGCGGTCGAAGCCATTGTATTATTTTATCACTAATTTACTTTCGAAATATACACGGATTTTGGTGTGAACATGCGCGCGCAGAACTTTCCGACTAGCAAAAAGATTTTCGGGATACCATATCCTCTGAAGAAAAGTACCTTAGAATCGCAATGATATAAATTTGATCACCACTTATTTTTTATCATTGAGTCATATTGGACTCTTGTAAATAACTAACTGTAACTGAAACGACGTTAGACGATGCACGGCCTTCAAGCCACACCTCCCGCACCTCCGTGTCCGTCGGAGTGGGGAGCGTGAGGTTTTTTCGTTACGGAATTTCTGGATTCGGTCCCCGCGCTCAAGGCCCGCGATAGAAGCTATGCAATAATGTATTTTATTGGAGCAGGGAATCAAAATACAACTCTTCTTTTTCCACACAGACAATGAAACAAAATATATATTTTGTCAAGGATCAAGCATTTCGTATAATTTGTGCATAATCAGACAAAAACAACTGCATTTTTTTCTTGTTTTGCTAGTACCTCTGTTAAAAAGGCGTTCGATAGTTATTGTTTCTAATGTTACTGTTAGAACTGGTTTTGTCATTCAGGTACAGACAACAAAATCGTTTTTTTGTTAAAACGATTTACCCCTATAAAGAGGAAATTCGGAATGTATGACAACACTAACAACGACGTATTATACTACCAAATATAGTAAGTTAAAACTAAAAAGAAATTGCGCAAAGTGCAAGCAGGCGAAACATGAGTTAAAAAGAGTACAAAGATATAAGACCGGTACAACCGCAATTCATTTGGGTTATTTTATTCGTTCAGAAAGAGGGGAACCTCCTAATGAATCAGAAATGTAAATAAATAATTGAAACTACTTTGATAGCATACATAAGTAACAAAAATTGTGTTTGTTTCTTTTATTTATTACATTAAAACCAATTTTTAGAGTTATTTTAGAGATACAGGCGGAGATACGGATGCTCTATTTCTGAACTAAAATAAGTAACATTCAAATACCTATCTTCCTAGAACTTGACCTGTATTGTCAAGTTTTGTACTATTCCACAAAAATAACAGTTTTCCAGGGAAAAACATACTATTATATATTTCGTTTATCCAAAAAAATATTGTTTAATGTTCGGTTTATTCTCAACAATCATTGTATTATATTAGTACACATATATTACAATGATTGTTGAGAATAAATCATAGTTAGAGAATAAAATATAGTTCAAAAAATCATAATATTTAATGTGTGGTTTCTGAATGCCCGCAGCGCCTTCTGCGTCAAAGTGCGTCATATTTGACAGCCAATTATTGTAATAGTGACATTACTACATTAGTGACAGTGACGGATCATTGGCCACTGGGAGCAGTAGGTAGGTGGTGCTCTCTCCAGTGGTTTATTGTGTCCATTCGAACTTTAATCATCAAGATAATAATATTTCACGATAAACGAAACTGATCGTAGATAACGAAGCATAATAAACTATAGTTAAAATCAGTAACTGCTTGTCCGTGTGTCCGAGAGTGTCTAGGTCCGTTTTCAGGTAGGCACTAGGCGATATGAAAATCAGTTTGTATTTTTTGCTATTTTATGTGTGTAATACGGCATGCAATGGCGATAAAGAAGCCGAAGAGGAGGCGAACAGGAAGAGGATACTTGAGCAATTGACGAAAACACGCACAGTGATACTGGATGACTACCATTTGGTGACCAGGACGATAGCGACGGATGTATATATGTACAGAAGCTACCGCACTGTGTCTGTTGTGTTTTACCCCGTCAGAAAAGACGTTAGCGATGCACGCTTCACATTCCAGGCTGAAGAGCTTCATTTAAATAACATTGGTAGGTGTTTTGTGTGGTGTTTGCAATAATATTTATGTTAAAAGTTTAAAAATAGGCTCTATTTTTGATTCATGACATTGCGAAAGTGTTGGGTCAGTGTGAAAAGAGAGTAAAGCGCAGTGAACACGCTTGCAGAGTGTAGGGGTGATATTATGGAAAATATTTTTTATTATCTTTTTTTTTTTTTTTTTTTTTTTTTTATTGTTAAATTTAGTTACACAGCATAACAGTCAATAAACTAAGGCACTGCGAAACTACATAGTAGGTACACATATTGTAACTTATAATTTAAACATAATAGGTAATAATTTAGAAAAAGCAAATAATAGGCAAGCACTATTGAACAGTAGAAGGACGCACATCCATCTTTTCACAAAACGCCAAACATTCATCACGCACTAACTTATTCCTGCCAGCAAACAAATCACACTCCGGTGCTGATGCTAAGAGCCCATTCAGAAGTTGCAAGGAACGTACTAGAGGGGACTGTTTACGAAACTCAGTTCGAGAGTGAGGCACTGCCAGCAGGGGACGATCACGAGGTCGAAAATCAATCCTAGTCAGAGGAGGGACGTATAGTCTTACCCATTGCGTGGCAAGCTCCACACAATCAGACTCCCCGCGAAGTATGCCGCAAGAAGTAGTAAGAAGGGCAAAATTACGTCTCACTTCGAGGGAGTTAAAACCCAAAGAACCCAGTAAAAATTTGGTTGGGTACAGAAAGGGGTAGTATCCGTACATTTTTTTGTACAGAAAACGTAAAAAAGCCTTTTGAACTCGCTCCAGAAGTAAAATGTATGAGGCTTCATAGGGGTTCCAGATGACGGACGCTGACTCTAATTTACTCCTGACAAGAGCAGTATAAAGAAGTTTGATGGCACTGATATCGCTAAATTCTCTGGAATTTCTTATAACGAAGCCAAGTCTCTTATAGCAGTCACGCGTCAAGGAGTAAATATGTTCATGATAATTGAGACGGGTATCTAGGGTGACTCCTAGATCCCGTATCGAATTGACACGGACAATTTTTTCTACTCCCAGCAGATACTCGTAGTGGAGTGGGCTGCGAGCCTTACTAAAGGTAATGACCGCACACTTAGAAGTATTAAAAGCCAGTCTATTCCTGATACTCCATTGGTAAACATTTTCTACATCCCTTTGCAGAGATAGACAGTCAGATAATTCCTGCACGCCATAAATAATTTTCAGATCATCGGCATATAGCAAGCATCTAGCCGACCTGAGGACTGATGCGAGATCATCAATCATAATCCCAAACAGCAACGGACCCAGAACAGACCCCTGACTGACGCCGGAGCGAATTTGATAGGGGTTCGAGACGAAACAGCCATGTTGTACAAATTGTTGCCTGTCACTCAGATAACTGGAGAAAAATCGTAGCAGCTTTGGTGAAAATCCAAAATTGCATAACTTACTTAATAGAACATCATTATCCACACGGTCAAAGGCTTTTCTAAAGTCGTAGTACAAGACGTCGACTTGTGTGCTTTGGTCAAGATGGTCTGTGATAGAATCCACCAGAGTCAACAGATTTGTTTCAACAGAGCGCCGAGGTCTAAAGCCATGCTGGGACTCACAGAGAAAAGGCTTAATTTGCGGAGCCACCAAACCCTTCATGACAGACTCGAACAGCTTGGCTACAGCAGAGAGGATAGCGATAGGTCGATGTTCTTCGACCTGGGTAGATTTGTTCGACTTCGGTATAGGCTTAACCCTCGTGATTTTCCAATGACTAGGATATTCCCCGGTTTCTAAGGCCAAGTTAAAGATATGTACCAGGGGTGTAATAATCCACTCCTTGCACCCTTTCAAAATGAAAGCCGGGAGGTTGTCTGGGCCCGGGGAGCTCCTAGGTTTTAAGCGATTTAGCTGGGCTTCAACATCAAGCAGGGAAATCTGAGCCACGTGAATATATTGGGCATTATGGCTTTGGTCCTCAGACATTATCTTACGATAGTCCAAGTCAGGTTTATTCGGCAGGAAAACGGATGAAAAGAAATCGGCAAAAGCCTGAGCAGCATCCTTATTTTTAAATTCCTTTCCGTCGTAAGTGACCAGCGACTCGAAACCCCCTTTGGCTTTCAGATTTCCAATATGTTGCCAGAATGCACGAGGATTTGACTTAATCCTTATTTGTAACTGGCTGACATAGTTGTCATATGCAAGCGTCACACGGGTTTTAATGTTTGCCCTAGCACAGGAGAAAGCGTTATATATAGAATTTTCACCGGTACGCTTCCAGTCCCGATGTAATGCAGCTTTCCGCCTAATGTCACGAATAATATCATACGTAAACCATACCGGATACCGCCTGGAAGGTTTATTTAACCTAGTTTTCTTGGGGATGCACATATCAAAGATTTCATAAACTACTGCATAGAAGTGTTTCACCGCCGTATCAACGTGATGACATCCCAGAACTTTACTCCAAGACACCTCAGAGAACAACTGATACAAAAGCAAATAGTCGCCCTTTGTAAAATTCCAGTCCCGGCTCAGGTCAACATTACTAGGGTCTACGAATAGAGGGATGTGTCCCAAGTTTGTAAGCGGGACTAATATTTCCAGCGGGGGGTGATATGCATCCCGCCGTGGTACTAGACCACCTGCATCCATTTCAGTAACTTTTACTCCATCTGAAACACCCCGCACCAGCACCACATCTAGCATTCCTCCAAACAAATTTACCACTACATTCATCTCCTTTAGATCGCAAACAGTTGTAAAATAACAATAGTAATTTAGGATATTTGCCGAAGAATATTTTGGGTTTAAATTTAAGTCCCCAACAATTAACACAACACCTTTTATGGAGTCAATAATGGATTCCACTTTTTGGAAGAAGTTCATGTAAGTGACGTCAGAAGCTTTTGGTGGAATATACACAACGCAGACGTGGAACACATGTTGTTCAAGCGAGAAAGACGCCCACAGGTCTTCACAGTCAGACGTCTCAAGATCGGTTCTGCGGCGCATAGCAAGACCTGGCCGCGCCATCAAAAGAACTCCGCCTCCTTGACGTCCAGCTGGGCGATCACGGCGCAACACGTTCCAGTCAGTCCCGACTAATTCAGAATCTTCAACCGCATCAGACAACCAGGTTTCAGTTACACCAATGATATCGCAATCAAGTGTTAACGTAGCATTTCTAAAGGATTTCAGCTTCGTGTTAAGCCCTCGCACATTTTGATAAGAGACACTTAGGGACGGGCCATCAGGGAGACTATATCTTTTCCTCCTGCAGGGTCTTTGCACCAGGTTTTCGAAATAACCACGTTTTGACCCTAGCGTTCTCCGGCCAAGCGTCAGCAGAGAGGCATCTTTCAAGGTACACAGCTGGGACACACAGTTTGAATGACTTGTAGTCTCCTCTGGACTTTAGTTCTTCCACTGAACACTTGGCATTATTGCATAATGTTTTCAGATACTCTCTGACTTCGTCAGCACCAGACTCCATGTTCCACAGATGGATATGTCTACGTTGCTCCACTGCCCTAAGGGAGGTAATATTAGGGCCACCAGTGCAGCGTATAGAAGTCTCTCGTCTCATTTTCCGAGCTCCTGTGTTAGATTTCTGATGAGGGCCTTCTACACGTCGCTCCTCCACGCCGCACTCCATAGCCACTTGAAGCCCCCTGTCAGGCTGACGCAAGTCACGTATCTCAGTGTATATCTCCGATGCGTTGTTATTCAGGGATGTCCCATCTAAAGGCTCTACGTCTCCAATTATCTCACCTTCAGTGAAAACGTCGCCAGGTTGATCATTATTTCTCTCCTGGTTATCACTTGTATCTACAGGGGCATCGGGCGCAGAGTCACACACAGCTTTGGACAGGCCAGACTTTAGAGCCATATTATAAGGACAAGGTAGTGTCGGTCCCGCCACACTTGGTAAATAAGTAGATCGAAGTAAATGCTCAATTTCCTGCAGTCTTGCGCCCACCACTTCCACCTTGTTCGTGCAAGTGGTGAGAGCAGCGTGATACCGGTCAATTATGGAAAGTGCATCAGCCAGTCGCTCTGACAAAGAAGCTATCTGCTCCCGCAGTAGGTGGGCATCCAAACTGGAGGACAACTCAGTCGATATATTCCCCTCTGAAGCATGTTGAATCCGTAAGGCCGACTGAACCGGTGGAGATGGCTGGGTCGGCAGAGATGGTGGAGCTGAAGGCGTCTGCGGCGATGAATCCGGCGAGGCACGCCGGGGCGCGGGAGCCGGCGAGACACACAGGGACGGCAGGGACGATGGAGCAGGTGAGGCCCGCAGGGACAGCGGAAGCTGCCGGACGCGCGGGGACAGCGGTGAAAAAGAACCCTGATCCGAGGAGGGTCTGCGCAGCGTCACATTCTTCAAGCATGCTGGGGTTCCTACAGGTGTATCGCAGTTGGGGCCTGCCTTTTTGGCTGTACAGATACATTCGGGACAGACCCAGGTGGCTTTATCGGTTTCAGACAGTACTTTCCCATGACAGTCGTAATGGTAGAGCTTCCCACATGTCTCGACCATGCACTCCAGATACTGCTCCCCAACAATCAGTGCTTGTAGGCAGCAACCACATTGCAAGCTACTATTTAAGAGCGAATCCATATTTGTTTGCTTGTCCCACAGCAGTTAAAGTAGCGAGACGCAGCAACGGCCTAACAGCGCGACGCAGCTTGAGCAGTCGTAGCAGGTGTAGCGTAGCAGATGCAGCGTAGCGTTTCGTAGCCGATGCAGTGTGGGATGACGTCACCAGCGCTAAGTCGTGCAAGAGTTCGCCGCGGCGAGAACATGCATCCGTGGCTCAGCCGTAGTAACAGCGGCTGCTGCGTGGCCGGCGCGGGTTCGATCCTCGCAAAAAAATGCAAAAAGTAAGGACCGCCTCCCAAGCCACCTCAACCGACGAACTGATGAAAAAAACACTATCTCACTCTAGGACCGCCCACTAGGCGGAGTCTCTCCATATGATCACTTCAAGAGTAACAAGAAAACCAAAATCCAAAATTTAACCAATCACGAATTAATGAGAAACAATTTCGGCAAAAGCCAGTTACTCGCAAAATGCACGTCCACACAAGACGGGCGAACGGACGGAACTGATGATGATCATGAATCAACATAAAAAAGTCCTTCTCACAAGTTAGCTATCATGTACCTACTATAACTTTTAAATTGAACTCTTAATCTTACAAAAAATCATGTATCTTCAAATGTTAATAGAAAACTAGTATAACTGGGGGGCTAATATCACAGAATCCTAGGATAACCAGCTTCTTAGTATAGGGTCAATTCCAAATAAGCTAGTTTATGTCATAGATTTATTAGATTTATGTGTTTAATGTCTTGCTTCTATGAGATTATTTGAGATTAATCTAATAAATACAAAAATATGTGACTAGCCAGCAGACTTTCATTGTAAGCTGCCAAAAAGGTTTACAAGTGCTGTGGCGCTTTGAAACTTTTCTAGCTCATTGCCATAGAAAGTGGTACCTATTTATTTGAAAAACACAAAAAAACATTATTACAATAAACCTACATAAAAAGAAATCTACTAAAATCAAATCCGTATTTTTCTCTTATTGCACTATTCCTTATTTACGAAGCTTTGTTGTATTGTAATATATTGTTTGCTCTTTTCCTTAAGTTTGCAGACAAACAGCCATATCTTTTAAATGCACTGCCCTATATCATGTCAACCCTTGGCCCTTTCAACATGATATCACCTTTTTCTTATTGTGGCACATGCCCATATAATATTGATTTTATCATAGAGACACAGGAATCTATTATTAGAACTAATTGATTGATGAAGTCTGCTGTTACATCAGCATTTATTTACAGTAAGTGATTCAGAGTGGAGGGAGACATAGGGCTAGCATGTGCTTGTCATGTTGCTCTATTAAATATTATTGCTTGTGACATCAATTGATTTAAAGTGCTCGGAATTCCTTCCTGATTATGGCTTTTGAATATAACCTGTGTTGATATTATGTGAGTGCAGGGAGTGAATAATGGACTTAATGTAACTGTATGTTTTTTTCCCCGACTCTTTACATTTATAAACCATAGTTCTAATTTACTATTTAAAACGAGATATTTACCATGTACATTTGTTTTCATGAAAACAAATGTACATGGTAAATATCTCGTTTTAAATAGTAACTATAGTGTAAATGACCATGTTACCCTAAAATCTTATATAGTTCTAATTTATTAATAAGCCCTCCTTATTCTGGGTCAGAGACTATTTTATAGAATGTGTCTTAACTTGGCATGCCGGTTGGCAAAGGCCTCCTCCAACTCTTTCCATTGAGGTCTGTCCTGCGTGACCCTTCTCCAATTTGGATCTACAGTCTAATTCATACACGAGACTAAATTCACAGCGTTCATAACATTAGTTGCTATCCTGGTTTCAAGTCTTGCACAGCTCGGATGGTCGTACTTTTTCGTGTATCGTATCATGCGTGTCTCTCACACTAAGAATGTTAGACCGTGACAGCCACAGTGACAGTCGATAAATGGACTGTAGTGTATAAAGGCCATCTTGTGATGGTTACCAAAGTGTAAATGTGCAATAATCGACGTTCCCCGCACTTCTTTGTCTACGACGCGTCTATAATTTACACCCTCTGTCTCATAAATTAAGGTCCATTTTAACTCAACATGTTTTGAACAGTTGATGGGTTAAAATAAACTACACGTGTAAGCAGGTACGAGTAGTTAATTAATATAACCACCAACTCAATGTTTGCTCGAACCTGATCGATAACGTTTACATTAGAGCTATTTTAATGTAGTGCAGAATTAAACTAAAAACGGAATCATCTAGTTCTCTCATGTAAATTCTTCACGCGGGGTATTTATAGATTTTTGAAGACGTCTCGTAAAAATTTAGAGTAGAGTAGTAATGAAGGAAAAGTTAGAGAAATTATTATGATATTTATGCTACAAGTAGCAGCTATACACACTTGTACACTCAGCTACAAATAGTTAGTGACAAGACCAACAGATTTCCTTAGCAACAAGGGTGTGTACATATTTAGCCACTCTGACAGTCTTATCTTTGGTCACCGTAGGGCTAACCGCAAAAGTTGGAAATCGAAATTTCTTTATAAGCATGTGCCTATTCTATGTCGTTCGAATAAATATTCCAAGTGCGAGTTGGACTTGCCCACCGGGAACCCTCGCACAAATGATGCTCCCCCCCACACCCATAAAACGCGATGTAGGTACCTTACCTACTTAAAAACACTGGTGGCACGGAACTCTTAGTGCGCGGCAATTACACGGTTTTCTGATTTTATCCTGTACTAGGGCTACAAGTTTTTGCTTTTTGCCAAATTTCGTGATTATAGGTCAACGGGATATACCCTAATACATTTTGATTCCCATTGCCTCATTGAAAATGTATGGAAAATGCGACATAATATATCTTTGATTCCGTTGACGTTACGTACGTACGTTGAGGTTTGGTTTTTTTCACAGTTTCAAGAGACCGCAGACTTGTGTGATATGTAGTATCAATTTAAACTTGCTAGGTACCTTTATGCGTTCCCGAGGTAAAAGGTCTTGACAGACAGACGGGCGAACGGACGGACGGACGGACAACAAAGTGATCGAATAAGGGTTCCGTTTTTTTCTTTTTGAGGCACGGAACCCTAAAAATACAAAAAGAGGGTCGAAGCCGTCGAAGATCATGTCCAGTATTTTTGACGCTGTCAAATTAAGTGTTGAAACTTTCGCGTTTTTGATATTAAATATATATGTAATGAGTCTATCGTGAGTTTGTTTACTCAGTTAGTTTTGCTTGCACTTCAATTGTCCGTGACCATGACCGGTGAAGGTGAAGCCCACGTCGAAAAGTCAATATTATAGTTAAACAAAGGCATTCGTGATAGACCCGTTACGTATGTTTTATTTATAAGGCGAGCGCATTGCGCGTTCAGTGTGGACGTGCCGCGCCCAATCGCGAATGTATTTCTGTTACATTCTTATTTCTCCTGAGAGTCCTGAGTGACAGTGATAGAACACTAAATCTTCACTTGTTTTCAGGCAGGTGCGACCCTCAAGATGTCATAGTCAACATAAAGCACGGCTCGTACCCAGCCGTGAACCCTGACGGGTATCCCTTTCCTAAAGACTTCGTGGACCCAGCTGCGAGAGACACTATATATACTGTGGAACTGCTGTCTGATGGCAAGAATAAGACGTATAGTATAAAGAACCCCAAGCCCGGGCCCTGGTACGCGCTGGTGTATAGGAAATGGGAGGATCCTAGGACTCAAAAAGTTGAGCAGCAAGGTATGTATGTATTCAGCTGTTTTGTGATAGTTAAGTATTTATGATACTAGTGGAAAGTAGGCTTTTTTTAACGAGTGCCTATGATCTTTGAGTTGAAAATATGCGTACTTTCCAACACGTATTATATTATATTCATACAACATGTTACAATATGTAGCGGTAGTGTAGTAACACTGTGCAGAAAACTACATTCACAGGGCTGACCGAGGGACTACTTTTGTTAACATTGTGCGGAAATGTACTAAGCTAATCTATTCCCGCACAGTGTGATAGCGTGCGGAAAAGAATCACTTTCATATGCATTCTAATGTTTATTTTTATCACACTCGCTCGTAAATGGCGTTGTTATACGTAAGCGATGCGATCCGGTAAGTTATCCTTTGACCCATATAGGTACTTAAGCAAGACGACAAAAAAAAATGTCCGTCTATGAGATTATTCAAATATTTTAACTATAAAACTCTCGTGAGACTCGAACATATTAAATAATATTTAAAATGGGTCACTCACGTAATTTAGTCGATTTTCGCTCGACATGTTTCGTTCTTTACGAAGAACGTCATCAGGAGCGACCACCCGCGACAGAGGCAAGTCGTACACTGCGGGCTAATGCCCTATCTGCTCTGCTACTTGCAGCTGGCGGTGGTAGCGGCGCGGGGGGCGACACGGCGGACGATCTACCCTCGTTCTCATTATCGCTTTCGCGAACCGGGTTGCAAACAACACTCACTACGTACCCCGATATAGATTTTATGTGGAAGAGTAAAAGTTCATTTAAGTATGCTAATTAAAACATCTAGCGAGTGCCGCTGGGTTAAATTAGAAAGGTCATTGGGCGTTTTTGAACCGCTTTATGAAAGTTCGGTACAGACACCAAACCAGTTTTCAATTATAGAGCTTAATTCCGCTAATAAATAAAATTCAAAATATGTCAAAATTTGCAATTTATCGACCGGGAGAAAAAAGTTACACAAAAAAATAGGCTGAACATGTTACCTATAATTTTTCAAATTACGCGTTACGGAAACAGTGTTTATTTATTTATATCGGTTTATTGGAAGAAAATGAGAAAATATTCATGTCTTTCTATTAATTTCATCCCGAAACTATGTATTTATGTATATTTTTTTATGCTTGCCTTTCGTTCACCAACTCGATGGTAACTCGGTTCATCTACTAAACACAAGGTTTCGGTAGTAAACAAGATTTTGGAATATATAATGTAAAATATAATATGTAATGTTTATTATTCCCAAAATACACACGCGCACACACACACACACACACACACACACACACACACACTCCTTATAGATCATAATATGCATATGAATGTATATGTATACATATGTTTTAATGTATTCTACATATTTTACTGAAATTTAACATGTCTGCCACAAGAGAAACGTTTTCGACATACAGCAAGTAAGGGTTCATGTATAAAGGGTCTGCCTGAAAACCAGCGTTGCAGTAAATGCACTGCAACTTTATGCTGAGGCGGGATCCTGTTTAACATCAAAATGTATTCTTTGCTATTAAGCCAGGTATATTTTTAGTTTGTAACATTATTTCAATTTTGTACATTTTGCTTTTTTTTTTGGTGTTGAATAAAACTTTTCTATGTCTATGTCTATGTCTATAATATACATATTTAAGTGCGATCAATCAACAGTAAAAATTCACGAAAAATAAATTGCCTTTTTTTAGAATTCATTTTAGGTGTATACCTCGATGTTATACTTACAAAATTTACCTCAATTTTACTGGAATTTTAGTTCTAATTTACGCCGTTTGTCGTTGTTGTGGCGTGACATCAAAATGTAAAATAAAATTATTTCTCGGCACTATCGGCCTCCAGTATTATATAATAAATAAAATCTATGGTTAATACCTTGTAAATAAATTATGTTTCAATTGTCTACCATATCAAATAATATGCTAATTTTGCTACCATGGCTCCATCTAGAATTCTAGAGACAAGTAGAACAATTAAAGCGTAGTTCATTAACGCTAATCGCAATTAATTAACTAAAACCAAACACATATCCCTCAACTCTCCCATTTTCTGCAAGAATGCGACCTGAGTTGCAGATACAACCTTTTGGCCGCCGGACCCTGTTCGCCAAGACGCTCACTCACACGCCAGAGCAAATTTTAAGTAAACAACTAATAAAAAGTTTAGGGATTGCAAATAGTGATATCGATATTCATAATTAAAGGTGGAATTCTTCTCAATTTGCCTTTTTTTATTTCCAAACATAGATTTCTCTCAAAATTTCTAAACTAAACAGATTTACTATACAAGAAAATGTTGAAAATAAAGGACTTTATCATGAAAAACAACAACTAAACATTATCGAATCATGAAGTAATATCACCGCACTAGTCTGTACGAGTAGTCTTCTATACATGTCAACGGCGCGCAGGGCTCGTCTTTAGATCCGACTGACAAATACTGTTTACGCGCGAGTTAAGTAATAATAGCGTCTGAGTCAACGGCATAAGCGCTTGTCGGTACGTAAACTTTATAAACCATAAGATTAGGGACGCGCATCGTGTCTCGATAAATTTACATACTTACCGGAGGGTTTTCGGAGAAAACTAACAGGTGGATTTAATAATATATATATACAGTATATATCAGAATGAAAGGCAAAACAAGAAACCCGTTAATGTTTAAATCATAAATATGAGCATGGTACTTACCTAATTCATCAAAAATACGACAGGTTTTACGTGAGGTATAAAAATATACATTTATTATTATTGTGTTGCACCTCCCCTGTATTATTTGTTTACAATCTTATAAATGACATTTCTTAAATTACCAACTGACAGACAGGCGTCAAACCTTGTTGAAGTTTGGATTTTTACCTAGTTACAAACAAATAGTTAACAAAGCGCTTGCGCGTTGCCTATGACTACAGCCATTATTAAAATAATTACCTAGGTTACTTATAAACGGAACTCAAAGCGCATGTGTATTGACATAACAACGTTAATGTTAATTAGTTGCCCCTAGCTACATATCAACAGTACGCAATACGCATGCACTGTCAAAAATCAAAAACGTAAACAAACCCTATAGGATATTACAAAAACCATTAACCGACTGCAAAAATATGGTCTTCGAGTAATTCATTTAGTAATTTTATGCCATAAAACATGTATTTAGGCACGTGAAATGCACGTCATTACATCGTACTCGAGTTCCCCGTCAACCAGTTTTAAGGTTTGCTCTTCGTTGTAATACATACTGTATATATCGGTTATATATATATATCGAGTTAAAATGTAGACCTCCGCTGTCACTGCGGTCAATAATTTATTCGGCAAATAAACCGCAATGGACAATTTACTGAAGAAGCTGCCTAAACTTTATCCATTATTATGCCTTTTTTTCTACATATACCTACTTACTACGAGTAGTTACCAACAATGACAATAATTGGCAATTAAATGTTTGAACGCTTAAATAAAACCAGATTCGTGAAAACATATTCATTTTAAAAACTTGCACATCAATTGAACTTTCCCATCCCTAGCTGTCTTTTATACATGCCAACGGCGACAGTGACACGGAAAAATGTAGAAATTATAAGCATATTTTTTAAATCCTTTATTATGAAACAATGGATTCATATACCTGCTTAAAAAGTAAATGTATGAAAAAACAAAGGGTCAACAAGTTGATACGAGTACAAAATAATTTTTAAATTCTATTATTTTACCATTTAGTAAGCGGTTGAAACTTTGTCTTGTATACAAGACGACGGCGTTAGTGTATCGTACTATCGTTGTCTTGTATAGGTGACAACGGCGGTCAAAGGGTTAATCTACACATCTAGTAGCTCTATTTCGTTTGTGTACGCCGTGGGTCCTTTAGTTCAGAAAAGTTTAATTTTATTTAAAAAAATATTCAGTCAGGGTCAAGGGTCTATGTTATATGTTTCCTGTATTATTTAGTATAATTTTAACGTTGTGTAAAAATTCATATGTTTTCCTTCTCATACTTCGGGGACATAACATAAAGGGAGAGGGAATGGTATTTTTTTATATTTTTGTTTACAAATAAATAAAAAATCAGTGTGAAAAAGAAAATGGTTCTAGAATATGCATATCTAGTCCTTTTAAGTGATACCCCACATGACCCAGTTACTAAACTTGAAATTTTTGTTCCCTCTTTTCTCGGGCATTTTTCAGTGATTTTTTTAAATATATGATAAATCCTCTTTCAATATGTCTGGGTTAACTTTGTTTAAATTTATTACTAATTTCAAATCGGTAGCTTATGTATTTCTGGAGATATTTCATGATGTGTCAGACAAACAGACAGACTGAGTCGCACCATAAGGGTTCCGTTTTACCATTTTGGTATGGAACCCTAAAAATTACGAAAATACAGCGCGTTCAGTTTCGCGTGACGTCACAGTTAGGTGCAATTCTTACCTCATAGTGACGTCACAACCCCCGGGAGCTTTGATACGCTTTTTCTTCGTCAATTTTATATAACTTGAAAATGAAAAAAAAACGTGTCTAATATTTTTGGATAATCTAATTGAGGGACTAAATAGAATGATAGTTTTTAGTTTTAAAATCGTCATCTTCAGTTTTGAGGCAAGACCTAAGCAAAGCAAATGCGATGAAAATTGTGAGTTCTAGTGGTGGTTGATATATAGGTCTACAGAAATTACGAACACGTGTAGATAACGAAGCCAATGATTAATTAAATTCACACTATTTTAATTTTTGATTTACCGCGCTCAGTAATGAACTATTTTTTAATAGGTAGTTATTTCTAAATAGCCATTATTGCCACTCAAGACTATTTATGATCTGTTACCGCTGTAGGTATTGTAGAATAGATCTTGGCTAAACCATTAGGTAGTTGCAGCGATTTATACTTAAATTGAAAATGAGCTCTTCATGTGCTGTGCTTAAGAGGCCTTTGAAAAATACTTCAATCCAAATTATACTAATTTTAACCGACTGCTAAATGTAGGTACCTATATGATACTCGATCTGGTAGCAAGAGTAAAAACTGTTCAGGGAAGCCATGGGGCTGGGGCAGATGAGATCGAAGAAGGAAACAGCTTCTTATATTTCCAAGCACTTTTTATATTTCCGAGATCACATTTTTACCGTACAGTAATGGCGCAATTGGCGCATAGTTATAGAGAGAATAAATTAATGAGTGAAATGTAAGAGCGAATGAATAGAAACGAATGAATGAAACACATTTTTATTTATTTATTCATGAACATGGATAGAAGTCTCAGTCGAAATCATAAAAATTCATAGAATCCTTAAAATGAGTCACAATTCTGTTGGCGTTTCCAACAAAAACTTATTTCGTGGGAATACATGTATAACTAGCAGGTATAAGTAAATATTAGCGGAAAAACATATGCTATTAAACCACATTAACCCTATATATTTTAAGCTAATATGGTTGTTTGCATTATAGCTACAATGTAAAACGGGATATTTACCATGTACGAGTATGTTTGTTTTAATAAGCATCCTGTTGCACACTGTTGCAAGCACCACATTCATGAAGCCATGCACATTAGCCCTGTTTAAAATAAGTAGTAAGTAAAAGAAATAAAGTATTATGATTTAGGTACGTTAAAATCACACCGAAAATATTACTTAATTCATGAGCGTATAAAGGAATAAGGACTCAACATAAGGATGTACGGTATAGGAGAAGGAAACTAAACGCGTGCTTTTTTATATGTTAGGTGTGAGTCAGACCAAGCTAGTCAAACTTTTATGAAATTATGCTCTTCAAACTTTCACAGTCGGTGCTATCAAAGTCGGTGCAAACTTAGCTTAGTTGGACTCTATCTAGAGTCAGTCTATGCTAAGTTTCCTGCACGCCTACCACGAACATCGAAAATTAGCATTGACGGGAAAACCTCTTTGTCTCACCAATATGCAAGTGTGACAGAGATGGAGATACAAATCCGCAATCGTTCGATTTTCGTGGTATAGGCCCTGGATTTTGATAGCACATAATGTGAAAGTGTTAAACGTCATAATTTCATAGAAGTTTGACGTTTATAATAACACTTTAAAGTTTGACTGTTCATTTTCTCGGCTGAGATAACGTCGTTTGACTCTATTGTCATTATGGCAAGGTCGAAAAAGTTGTCTGTTATGTTACCTAGACAGGGAGCCGAAAAGTATTCTAACAGTTGCTTCATTGATAAATTGGTGCGTCCGAGACTTCTCATCACGTGAGGTGCATTAAACCATGTTCGTCGTGATTTGCAATTGTGCTTGTTTTTAGTAAAAGGTACCACATTGTCGGTCGTCTATAAGGTTCATCTCTAAATTAATCTTAATTGGATTAGCGCTTTATCATCAACCGACAAAAAGGGTACCTTTTACTGAAAGCAAGCCCAATTTATGATATTTTACTGTTAATTAGAGGGCGTTTTTGAGACTAGGGTGGTCCGCTAAGACCTTGACGACAAATGGTTGGTTTGATTTGGACAATTGGACACTTCTGTTTCATGATAACATTTTGTTTTTCACGGTGTATTTCTGTAGGTATGGTAATCATCTTCTGAGCCTAGACTTGATACGTAAAGGAAAGTAAAACACGAACATACCTACAGTCATTATGGCAAGTTCAAAAGTCGTTTTTCACGCTACTACTCGGAAATGTGACAATAGATGGTCTGAATTAAAGCGGGAAAGTAAGGCTTTTGTTGAACACCTGAACCACCCGACGATATTATTCTCCAACAAACAACAATATTATTCTCCAAATATTTATACTCTCCAACAATATTATTGTTGGAGTGTTGGGTTTAAAAAGGTTGTTTATATGACAAAGTTCTCCTCTCTTAGATACCCAAGGTCGATTTCGGCTTAAGGACTAGCCAGACCATAACTTTAAAAAAAGTAATTCGGTTTGGAGCAAACAACTTAAAAACGCCTCTGAACAGTGATCTTGTTTGAAGTAAACTATGTAATGCCTCGCCCGAAAGCGCTGTAGATGGACTCACATCTTAGAGGGCCTCACCTACGGGTCGGCCCTCAAACTAACTCGTCCATCTACAGCTCACTTTCTTAGCCTCTCCAACAATGTAGGTGCTATACTATACACTACAAAATTTTGTAGGCATAAAGAAATGGCAGCGGTTACTTAATTGAACGATTGTTGAAGTTTTTTCACGTGAGAAGCATTAAAGAATGTGGGTCGTGATTAAGGACTAATTAAGACTTGAGGCAGAGCAGGCCTTAGCCGCCCGGGCGCCCAGTCCGGAGTTCCGGACTGTTCCTTCAGCACTCAGAGAAGTCGATTAAATGGTATTAGTTGGCCATTTGGACACTCCTATAAAATATATAATGCCCCTATAAAATATATAATAGCTTAGCTTCATATAATTCCTGAAGGCTGCATCTATTGTTAACCGTAACTACCTCAGTTCAGAGAGAGATTACTAGAGCCCAGAGCATCTTTACTGCTGACTCTCTTGAGATATACGTGATTATTTATTGTAAAAGGGAATTTGTTGGTTTCCGATAAGGCGCTAATGCCACAAAGATAAATTTAGAAATTAACCTCATCGTTAATCACCAAAGTGGTACCTACTTTTAGTCAAAACTAGCACAATTGAAGCCTTAAAATTTTGTTTCGATCTAAAGTATGACCGATATCAGGGCCTATACCACGAAAATCTAACGATTGCGGATTTTTATCTCCATCTCTTACTTATTGGAGTGACAAAGAGGTTTACCAGTCAACGCCAATTTTCGATGTTCATGGTAGGCATGCAGTTCTCATTCGTGCATAGTCAGAGAGCGTCATACTCATATTGTATCTTTCTTACGCTTGTATTACCTTACCACTCTGTAAAAACAGGCATATAGAGTTTTTTGGCGTATGCGCTACTTTTCGAAAACGACTGGCGAGACTGCCACTTGACATTCCAACCCAGAGGGTAAACTAGGCCTTATTGGGATTAGTCAGGTTTCCTCACGATGTTTTCCTACACCGAAAGGCGTAGTGTCATTCAGTCTGATTGTTTAATTCAGTAACAGTAGTAAATGGTAGTAGGTATTCCCAACGCGCCTCGCCAGAATTTCCCAGTAACTAGGTAAAGGTCAAATCGATGGGCTATACAAATACATTGTTGATAATAATACGTCCTTGAGACGGCAAACTACAAGGCGCTCCCCAAAGGAGGGGTCGGCGTTGTTACCTACGAGTAATTGCGGTAATTCATGGCTACATGAAACTTATTCAGTAATAGGCTGGCAATAACCAAAATTGCTCACGCGTGGACGGTTTGAGCGACCGGGTGGCAATTAAAAACTATTTGTGTTAATATAGAAAAAGCCGGTTCATATGGTCTTGTGAATATCAAAAATTGACCAAATATGATCACCTGATTTTTGATTGAGCCCTAATGTTAAATTACATATTCGGTCGTTAGAATTATTATTCTTTTGTTCTGCATTTGAGACCCAGAGTCTCAAAGATGTCACATTTGGCTTTCTTTACATTTTGATAAGTAGGCAGTTTTTTTAGAAAGTTTGAAAGTTCGCCTGAGACCGAACCGAACACATAACTAGGATGACAAGAATGCTTGTCAAACATTGAAAACGTGACCAAAAACGCAAAGATGTCAATTGTCATTGAGATAATTGAAATTGAAGTTAATACGCGATTATTTAAAATATTTTCTTATGTAACATTACAATCCAAGACGTATCCAGTTATCCACACACAACATCTCCTAAACATAACTATTCATATTAAGAAGACCGATAACCCTATATTTTCGCAGCATCAAGCGGCAGATGGGTAGACTTGAAAACTCAAAAATGGTCACGTTTTTCATTTGTTGTGTGTCTCTTTCGCACTCGTCAATTATTCCATATAAATATGCCTTTATTTTGCTCACTTTTTTACTCTTAAGCTTAAACGCGATATCTTAGCGCTGTGAAACCGACACAAACATGCTAAACATACGAAAATACTGCATGTGGACATAGGTACAAATGCTAGAATCTCGTCACATTTTATTATACATAAGCCAGCTCGGCTGAACGGTAAATGGGTTGGCAGGAAGCCGGCACAATCACTGCAGTGATGGCAATCTAGCGCGAGCAGTGATTTTTATACTGTCTAGGTCCTGGCTGATCTAATTTGAACCTAATTTGTGTGTCATATGGCTTAGTTTTGACTGTGGTTTGTTTTGAGACGTGATATAATCTAAAGGGAAGTGCATTCGTAGTTTTTTAGCTTTTTTCGTAGGTATTTAGATAGATACCTGCTTACTTTACTCAAAGTTGGCAAATGTTAATGTATAGGCACCTCATTAATTTAACTGAAATTCAAATATGGCGGAACATCATTATGTTGTGTATTTTACTTCCCTTATTTTTTAAAAGAAACATAACAGCTTTTTTTTTATTCGCTTGTCTCATCCGGTAATTGAACCAGGTAAACATATATATACTATCTCATTAATCGATGAAGTCAATGTCAAAGATAAAATTTCTCTAAGAAACTAGGGTCTTACACTCGAACTCGACTATTGTTCAGGATACCAAAAAAAATGTGGGAAAAATTTAAAGGAACAAATAAAAGAAACATTAGTGGAATACAATAGCGAGGGTTTCTTTTGTAAGTTGGGTTCGTTTACCGGGTGACACAAGCAAATTAAAAAAAAATCTTTTAACACAGCTTAGTTTAATATTGTCTTTTGTTACAGCGATTGTTATTCATTGAAATAAAACACTTTAGAACGGATTAATCGCGTTGACGGGGAGAATTCGCATTCTCTCAGTCATCATCTTAACCCTGTGAAAACAAGGGCTGTAAAGGGCTCGAAACGTAGGGTCATGGTGTTAATAAACGCGATTAATCAGTTCTTAAGTGTTTCATTTCAATGGACAGTTTAGTTTATTTAAAAGAAAATAGTTTCCTTTGAGGAAAATGAGGTAACTAAAGCGTTTAAGACACTTTCCCTCAAGGTTCCATCAAAACTTTCCACACTGTCTATACGAGTAGGTACCTAGATATTATTCTTAGTACACTCTTCTCGGAGTGGACGTGTTCATTATTGTGAATCACGATGAGATGATCTTAGCAATACGGGACGTTCTCCCTGCACTACATAGTATATATATACGATACAAAATCAGATTGCCATTAAAACAAAAATATTATAATTAATTTAATTTTTGGGTGTTGTTTTTTTAGTGTTCGAAATAATGCGTGTTAATTTGTAATTTTTTGCCACACTATTAACATAATGATAATGACAATATGTTTAGGTAACAAATCTAACAATCCCACTATAAAGGTTTTCCCTAATTTTACATACAGTCAACCAATTGGAACCCTACGCCACTCTAGAATCATGTCAAGCAGTAAGATATTTCTTACAATCTGATTTATAGCGTCACTATGACATAGTCCTACAGTGGCCTAGGGTTCCAATTGGTTGACTGTACCTATGTCACAGAATACAACATATATATCTTGGTGTCTCGTTCCAGGTCTCGTTGCCGATTGCCACACTATCTTATACACAGACCTGCAAGTGCAAATAGATGAGGACATCCGACTCATAGACTGCGACCAAGGCATCATCATCTCCTACGCCAGCCTTCCCGCCACCTATAAATGTATTAACCAGGACAGCATACAACAAATCAGCATCAACCTTACTATAATAGACACGTCCACTGCGGATAGCGAACTGATCTTCCTCATACAAGCCTTATACCAACCCTCACTAGAAGATAATCTCCTGTCGTGCTTCTTCAATCCACAAGCCAACAATGTACACTCGGTCAACTTTCTACCTCAACCTAACGCATGGCACTACTTCAGACTAGAACACTACACTCCCGACAATTATACTAGAGTCAATAACTGCGAAAACCTGTACTATGCCAGAACGGAGGAAGACGAACTCAGCAACCATTCGGTTATAGACCTTATGCGCGACGACAAAGGTCGCTTTTTCACTTTCGACTACGGCTTGCCGACCACTGATTTGCAAGACGCAACCAGCTTAGTCAATCTCACCTCAGACGAAGTGAAGTCCTTACGTTTTCAAGTGACTAAAATCTTAGATATCGGAGGCACTTTAGCTTTGGAAGCTAGTTTGCTTATGAAAAGCTTGAAGTATTACATGGGATGGAAAAGAGAACGCAAAGGTGCTAAAGGAAATTTACTGGCGTTTACGGAGGATAACAAATATATGCGCGTCGTGATTTGTTTGGACATAGGCCACACGAGCTTGCCGCTGTCGTCCGGGCACTGCAAGTACAACGATCACGTGAAGCCGGCGCTATTCGTGTTGAACAGCACGGACTCGGAGTCCATAGACGATAAAGTGATAATCCCTTTTCCCGAAGACGGTCAGTGGTATTTGACTTTCCGCCTGTTCTGCGATGAAGTAGTCTGTCCTTGTCGCACGTCGGAAAATGGTACGAAGTATTACGTGAACTCCAGCGTGTTGGACAGAGACGAGGAGGACCTGCGGAACGTGTCGATGCGGGAGGGGGAGAAGGAGTGCAACGTGACGGTGGTGCTGTCGATATCGTCGTCGTCGTGCGTGGGCGGCCGCTGCGGGAACCACGGCAGCTGTCTCCTCAACACGGTCGGGGGGCTGATTATGTCTTTTTGCTCCTGCACGGCTGGTTACGGAGGTGAGTGAGATCTACGTCTATCTACCAGCCACTCAAAACCTGAGACACCTCATATCTATAAGTCATACTGAGAAACTTTTACTATGGGACCAACCAAGAAATCTCGACAAAAGAAAACTTTCCATACAAACTGTCAAGAGCACAACAATTGCCAATTTTTTTTCGAATTTTCGGGGTTGGTTCTATAGTAAAAGTTGCTCAGTATGACGTATAGTAGGTGTCTGAGGTTTTTAGTGGCTGGTTTTACACGTTGATTGTAAGGTATAGTGAGCATGTTTAGATTCTTCACACTGGCTCAAGTTTTGGGAGAAATCCCATAAGAGCTGTAAGATAAGTGGATAAATCCGAAGTTTCAATGCTGTTATCTTTAGTCTAGAATGAAGTTTTTTCCCGTTATCAGTCTAAAGGTCAACATTACTAGCGTCGATATAACGCCATGTTGTAAATATTGACCCGATAACACGAAATTTTCATTACGAGATTAACAATTTAATTAGTGGACGCCTTTTGGTAACTGAATCGTTAATTTTGCAATACATACGTATAGGTATTAAAATATGATCTAGCTGTTAAATTTGAGGCGTGTTTTTGAATGAAAAATCTTTGACCATATTTTTTTACATTTTCAGGCTGGGATTGCACTGACGACTCCAGAATGGACAGCAAGGTGTCCATGCTCGTGTCAGTACTACTCCTGACCCTCAGCAACCTGCTCTTCATGCTGTCCATCTACGTGGCCATCATCAGACTGTACTACACCGAAGCCATGATGTTCGGCTTCACCATGGTGTTCTCCACGTTCTACCACGCCTGCGATGCACCCGCGCAAGTAGCCTACTGCATAACCCGACCAAACATACTGCAATTCGGGGACTTCTACTGCGGTATCATGTGCTTCTGGGTAACGTTACTTGCTATGGCCATCATGGGCGACAAACTAAGATCCTCGCTACAACTTATCGGTGCAATAATTATAGCTTTACTCACTACATGGAACATGCATTCTATAGTCGCGTTCATTTTACCTGTGGCGGTTGGTAGCGGAGTTTTATTGCTAAGTTGGTATTTAGATTGGAGAAAAGCGCGTATACTAATGTATAAGAGATCGTATTATAAGTTCTTTTTACCGATAGGGCTTCTATTGGTCGGCGTAGGTTTGGTCTGCTTTGCGTTTCTTCAGACGGAACAGAATTATAAGATAGTACATTCGTTTTGGCATATGATCATCGCTGGAAGCGTAGTCTTCCTTTTGCCGGATATAAAACGCGGAGACGATGTTAATCTGTTCATGCCGAGCCCCAATTTCTTTAGACTTTCGTTTTGTAGCAAATTCAACAGATCTCAAACGCCAATTACTGTGAACAGATCTCAAACTCCCATACAGACTGGCCCGTTAAGAGCAGACTGAAAGCGTCAATTGCCATCCATTGTAAAACGAGCCTTACGCCGTTTTATTAAGGTGCATATACGGATAACGCGTTAGTGTTATTAGAAAATAAGATTTAAATGTTATTTCCGTTAGTTATGACATTCTCCTACTAGTCAACACTATTTGGAACAAGTACAGATATTTTAAGAGTTCGTATAACTCTTGATATTTAGATGTAACGTATTGAATTAACTTGACAATAGATAATTATAGGTAATAGTACAATCTTATATTTATTGGATACATGAGACAAATATTAGAAATACTGTGCAATTATAAAGATTAAGCAGTGCCGGACTCAGCCATTGTTACTGTGGTCAATATATTAGTAATGGGCGATTGGTGGAACTATCTTGTCAGTTGAATTTCTAACGATATTCTGAACATTAATATGTTTCTCTACGATGATAAATAAGCGATAGCTTCTATGCTTATCCCATTCTTTCCGGGATTTATCTACATAAAATGTTGAATGTGACACATCCCAGTAATAAAATTACGTACAGTCAGTACTTATTGCTCTAGTATCTTCTGTAAACAAACAAACTGTTTCGGTTTTTTACTTGGTCCAACAAATTTAGCTTGCCGTGCAGCGCGGCAACGCTGCAAGCATATTCGGCGCTTTTGGTCTGGGTGAGAAACGTAATGGGACACAGTTTATGTAGTTATTAGTAATATTTTAATATTACTACAATAAACCTTCAAACTTCAAACATTATCACCTAAATAATAATAAGTTGTAAGTACAAACAGCGTTGCAATAGCGATTACAAATTGTCAGTTAACAGTGTTGGGCATACCTTAAATATATGCTACACCAAACATCATCCGCTAATCGCCCATTTTTCTTAAACATTTGGTGCCTTCATGTTCTTGTTTGCCCCTTATTGTCCTGACTCCGGCCCTGGCAATATGAAACCAACAATTGGGATTACTGCGAGTGAATTGGCCGCTAGGGGCGCTATTGGAACGTGGGTCTGGCGGGATGCTCAAACGTCACTTGGTTTCGCGCCAAATTAAGCTTTAATTTTGACACAAGACCCACGCGTGAGTGGCACCGCCTGGTCAAATACTATAGTCCCCAATACGCCCCACAACCCGTTAGATACGGACCAATTTAGATGTGATTTTATGTGATAGAGTGTACCAGAATATAGCACATTTTTAATATTATTTTGTTTCTATGTGTATTAAATTTTAATTGGTATTGTTTTGGTAAAGAATTTATGTATAGACTATCGCGTTCTGAGGGCCGATTCTACTTGTAATACAGAATTAGTTTCATTTATGTAAATCGGTGTTGATACACTTATATATTAAATATGTCAATGTAATACGGCATTATGTTACTGCCATATAAAATTAAATTTATATTTTTATTCCATTCATGTTTGAGTATACAGTATCTCAACGATACGGCTAGTAGATAGACACAATTACAATAACTATGGAAAAGCTTTTTGCCTTTATCGTAATGTACAAGATTATGTTAGTTGGCTATGATAATATAACTAGCTATGTGTAATACGATCGTTTAATATTAAAAACGTTTGTATCAAAGAAATGTAATTTAAAAATTGTCTTCATGGCAGAACAATCTTTTGTTTAAAAAACCTTACTTAAATTGGTTTATCAATTTGGAAGCTACAATGCCACAAACACACAGGACAACATGTCAAACCTATATAACACCTCTCGTTTTGCATCGGACATTTAATGTACATACCCATTCGTTTAGATTGCACTGAATTGTTATAATAAGCTTTAAAAGTAGGTATTTATTTCGTCAAAAGTTTTAACTATTCGAGACAAAAGTAGGTATGTTAAGTAATATAGCTGTACAAAAAAATTATGATGGGTGAAGAGGTAAACAAATTTTCATTGCACTTGGTCATAATGAGTGTTTTTCCACGCAGTTGAGGGAATTTGTTTTAACCCAACGGGTTGTATGGCCTTTTTTAATGTTGCAGCAATAAATATATGGGGGTTGAATAGCTTCTGTAATTTGTTTTTTTTTTGCTAATAAACTTAATTTGTTTTCGCAAGTGCAAGTGTGATGAAATACATAGCGTGTGGTATGACACGGGCAACATTTAAATTAAGAAAAAAACCCGTTGCCTGGAGTTTTTTTCCTTATCCCCCTAATACTCAATGTACTAACTGTACTTGTATTTAAGGCTTTAGTTAATAAGAAGTTTCAGCTATTACGTCATGTGCAAAATTAAGCAGGATGTAGGTAATTGAAACGTTTGACCTCTTCAAGTAAAAATATAGGTCCCAAACCATGACGATGAATCGCGTTTAAAATCGACTTCGTTATCTTTGCGTTGTTTCAAATCTAATGCTTGTCATCAAAAGGGTAACTTTATGTAATTACCTATTCTTTACTCTAATATGTATATATGTATGTAATTGTTTTAGTTAAAGGTAGGTACCAAAAGCGGACCTCAGGCTACTAGAGTCGTGGTATAAGTCGGGCAAACACTAGGAAGAAGATTTACTCGTTTTTAGTGAAACGAACCACTTTGTCGCTAGCCGATAAGGAGCTAATGCCATAAAAAAAACATTTAGAAATCTTCTTTCATTCATTCTTAATTCTTATCAACAATTGACTATATGGTACCTTTCACTAAAAACGCGCACATAAATATTTGTATCGTTTCAGGTAACAAGTAGCACAATGTCTGTTTTCGATAAGGCGCTAATGCCATACAAAAACATTTGTCTCCATTTTTTCCATTCTTTATTTACTTAAAAATGCAGCAGTCATTAAATTTGTTACAGCAGAACGGTCAATTATTCTACCACCATTATTGTCTGGTCCTACACTATAAATAAATTAGTGATCTTTTGCTATGACTTATTTTATGACACTATAAATGCATAAATAAGCAATGTCCAATAATGTAATATAAACTGATGGTGCCTTATATTGTCCACTTTCAAATTTCGAGACCGTTTGTGACTGAATATGTATACCTACACACATATGACATACCCACATTACTTTTGCAGTGATGTGGCAAATATGTAACTAGAAATACAAGTAGATGGTAAAGTATTAGGTGATATACTTTCGATGTGTCAAAGATATACAGGGTGGCCCAGAAGTTGGTTGGCAAAGGTTTATATAGCCTGACCACCGAACGAAAGCAGTAACAGTAGGACAAATAAACTATATCCATCCCTTTTTTCGGGGTGGTAATCCCTACTAGCGTAAGAAAAAGACAGTATGATGCTCTCTAATCTACTGTTACTGCGTTCTTTCGGTAAACAGACTCTGTCATTATTTTTCTAGCGTTACACGAATTCTACTGTATATTATTAAAATTTAAACCGCAAAAACAAATCAAATCGTCTTCAAAATATCCAACGCTAATGTTTGACAAAAAATAACATTTGGCCGCAACTCTAATATTTAAATATGTCTAATTACAGCAAGTACCTATAGCTTTTAAAGTCTCGAATTGATGAGTAATAGAAACGGTAGATTTTTGAGATTGATCACAAACTGAATTATATCGAGTTTATAAATCAAGAAAAAATGTGGTTACACTGTTGATCGACATTGCGTCTCTCGCGACAAGGAGACGAGTACAGCTGAAATATCAAAGGTAGATGCAGAAATGTCCAAGTCCAATAACTACATTATTTTGATTTATTTTGACATTTTACTATGTTATGTCAACGTATTTTTGGCCACGTTGTAACATATTTTACCTACTCTTTTATAATAAGGTTCATAGACTTCGACTATACACTTGTCTTACCGGATAACCGACCGACCCCGCCCCCGTTACTTGTATTTCTAGAGTACGCACCTTGCCTACCAAAAAAATAGAAAGCTTATCTAAAGGAACTGTAAATTATTTATTTAAAATTAAGAAGAATGGTCGTTACTTCCAATAGGGTTCGTGCCATTTGTAATATTTGTATGTTAAGATTAAGCAAATTAATATCGCCGTTGAGATTATTTTTTCATGTTCGCTTGCTTAGTCTTAATCTTAGACCAACAGTGAATCTGCCAAGTTTGCTTCAAAAAAAGTCGATAGCTCTGGCAGCACAATAAATACACGAAACATAAAAAAACTTGAATATCTATTTTATATTGTGTACAAAACATCATCTCGTACAAACAGTAAATCAGCAAAGAACCATACTTAAGTCAGGTCATAAGTTCTGTCACAAGGTTTTCGCCTAATAAAATTAAAATCCATAGTTTTCAATAAAAAATATAGGTAGCCATTAGTTCAAAGCCTAGGTACTTCATGCTGGTTAACGTGTAATTATAATTTTATCCAAAATATTGATTACAATTAGTGCAATTCCTTTAAACGTAGATATAATCGTCAGATTGAGCGAGAGGGCCCTTTTTTTAAAATTTTAGTTTCACACTTTAACGCTGATTTTGACTCCCTAAGTCAAAATCAGCGTTAAAGCTGTTAAGGAGTTAAAATTGTTTATTTACACAATACCTCTATTATAAAGCGCACTTCATACTTAATAAAAATTTAGTTTTCTGACAAGCTTTGCTGTTCAAATATTACACTCCGAAAGCAAGCGTATTTTCAGGTTCGCGTACACTTGAGAAAAATGTAGCGTAGTATGTTGTTGGGGAAAATCCAGGCTATCGCAGTATGCAGTATTAAAACATCTTAATTATCTTCTAAACATCTAAATTAAGATCTACTTCAAGAGATCGCGTGTTTGTTCATGACGTTTTTTCAAATGTAACATGCAGTTGTACAAAATTACAACAGTAATATTCGTTAAATGATATCTAATGTTAATCACTTTTAAATAAGCTTCCAAGCCGTATATGTACGTGAATAACAGGGAATTGCTGCCTCTTAGTATTGTAACTGTAAAAAACCTCTGTGTCAGAACTTATGACCTGACTAAGTATATTTTAATCTTATTTAAAAATCTGCAGCTAAGCATGAAAACAAGTATAAATTGTTGTTTTGATTTATTGAGTAATTGGAATAACAGCGCTTCCAGCTGCCTATCCCTCGAATGTTGACTTTTAATGTAATTATAAAACTTGAACTTATATAAAGCTTGTTGTATTCATGTTGACATTCCTTCCATCTTTGTTTGCTCAATGTTGAAGTTTCAATTCTTTTTCTGATCTCTCGGGACAAAACAGGAACATTGTACATTTCTGGCTTTAGCATATAATGCTAATATTTTTATTGCTAACTTTATTGATGTGCCATCATATTTATTTGTGCAAACTTTTGAATAGCAAAATTGAAATTAATAATTATTTGCGTTATTTGCGTAGATTGAACACAATTTGAAAACTCATTAAATGGTATGAGTAAGTAAGTTTTCCAGTTCATATTATAGAAAAATTAATAATTTTTGTTAGTGATTTATACACAAATACTCTAGTTAATGTTGTAATTAACTGTAAATTACATGAACAAAGTTGCCAGTTACCATAGCACATAAAATATTGTACTACAATGTAAGTTAATTCAATTAAAATATATTTTATATTGTAATCGTGGATAATTATTATATTTGTTATAAAAGATTTGTAAGTAAATATAATTATTAAAACCAAAGTCAAATTTATGAAATATTGAAATATTGTGTTTTATTTTCTCAAAAAAAAAAAAAAAACATTTAGTGTTTTTCATCCCTTTATTTTGTGTTGACCTTTATAAATAAATTATAATATTAAAAATAAATAAATTAGAATAGTTATTACTATTTATCGAACACTAGCAACTCCATAAACCATTTCTTTTACTAGCTGGTCGGCATTCAGTGTGCCATCAATGCTAGCACAATCCTTATTAAAAACACTATAAGCTGACACTTCTCCCTTCCTTTTTGGTCCTGTTCTAGTATTTAAATATATACCAATCAAGATCGAAAATACAAAAAAGACAGCACCAAATTGTATTTTCAGGAAGAACACATATAGAGTAAGCCAGATTATTGCATAAATAGACCATTTGATGATGAAGTATCGCCAAGATTCTTGACTTTCTGGTGCTAAAGTTTCTACTTCACTGGTTTCCGATGCAATGTCTGTACTATCTTCAAATTGGTGCAGTGGATATTCATTAGCTGGTGGCTCTTCATTATCTATCTGCAATATAAAAAGAGAAATTATCAGTGCTTAAAGTTTATTTTCAAAAAATATTGTACTTAAAATTTCTTTTTTGTTGATAAAATCTATCACGAAAACCTTGGTACTTAGATGTTGTACTAGTAGACTAAACCTTACCTAACTGCATAGTTTTTATGTCTGGCATAAAATTCAAAATAAACTTAACTACTTGTTTCAAAAATCCATTTTATATTATCTTTAACATACAACACCTAACACAGGATTAAAATTTCAAGGATTTATTAGAACATTTCAAAAGTAATCGTTAACTGTGAGCTTATAGAGACAAACCAATCAATTCACATACCAGTAGCACTTCATCCTCTTTTGCCTTTTCCATCTCTTTAAAGAAATTTGGGGTGATGAAATCTACAAGTTTATTCTTAGATTCCTCGAGCTTACTCTTCGCGTTTTCAATGAGCTCTCTGCGACGACGAAGAGCGCGATACTCCTTTAATTTTGCCTCCATCCGTAAACTTATCGATGATGTTCCACCGATATAAAAACAATGGCTGTTAATTTTATACGCTCACTATATGCTTAAAAACGTTATCAAACTACAATAGTACTGACGGTGTTAATTAAAAACGAGAAAACATAAGATTAAATAGTAATAACGATAACAATAAGTTTGTAGCGCCCGGTGTCCAAGCGTTCACTAGTTTCATTGAAATTTTGTGTAAGTTGATGTTTTGTTCTTCTAGTTTGAACTAAACAATAGACTTAAATGTGTTTATTTTGCGACATAACCGCTGAGAAAACACAAACAAGGGATGTAATGCAAATAAAATGCAACGCCAGCTGATGCGCTGTGCTATTCCTGTCAGTGTCACTGTCATGAAATGAAATGACATTGACAATTTTCAGGTTGTTCTCGTTGCTGCAATTATAATAAATTTCACTTATTGTTGGGTAGTTTTGCTTATAGCATGATTTATGAAGACTCAAGTAATATGTTTGAGCTCATTATTAAATATATGCAATATATCTTACTGTCTCTATGTATATGTTCTACAGAAAAACACGTTTAATAGCATTACCATTTTTTTGCGCTGGTAACATTAGTAAAGGCGCGAATACCGATCAATAATTTCAATAACAAACCCATGTACAGTAGTTATATTACATTTAATAAAACAAGGTTTTGAGTTATATTTAGCTTTGAGAATTCATTTATAATAATAATGCCTTTGTAAGAATAAAATAATATCAAACCTAAATGGAACATCAATCCGATATGGGGGCTTATGGAGAGAATCCTAATGTTCAGAATTCAGGAAATTATATTACAATAATTCCAGTGGAATATTCAAGAAGGGGATACCCGATGCAAGCTGAATACCAATACAAGTAAGACATTACGTCACGAAAATAGAAATAATAAATCTCTATATTTTTTTTACCTATTTTTTTTTCTAAGACACCGGAATATGTTATTCAGACAGTTTTTACTTTCCAGCGAATTCAGGTCGCGAGAAGAATACTACAGCGTTCAAAGCCAGAAACTACAGGCTGAAGTAAACGCGCACCTTTACTCTGTATCCCAGAGGCTTCCTCACTTATCATACAGTCCTTTAGGGCGCCACAATGAGTGGGACAAACATGATCCCCACAAGCCACTTCAGCCCGATTCTAAAGAGAGCAATAGTTCGGACTCACTGGAGAAAAGTGTTATGGGTATGTAAGTAATTAATTTTACCCTTTATATAGTCTGATATCATAGTCTGACAATAGAATTGTTTTTTTTTTATTTATTTATATGCCTCCCTTGTTTTGGAGTGAAAAAAAGGAGAAGGTATATCAATCTAAAAAAAACTACTTCCAGACTGTGGTTGTCAGACTATAATTATGAAGGAAACCAAGTTCGTTTTTAGAAAAAAGGCACGAATTTTGAGTAATATGAACATTCTTCTTTTTTGTAATGTTTTTCCTAATGTTTTAGTTTTTTTACAGGATCAAACTTAAGCAGCTGCTCTAATCAGACCGGATCGAGCAGCATAGCTGCGGGCTCCTTCAGCACAACAGAACCCATAACGAGTGGCGGCAGCTCATCTAGTGCAATTTCACCTCCACTTCCAGGTACTAACAAACATAATGTAGCCAGTATGTTTTCCGGTAGAGCAGAAGATAGGGTATCTAAAACTAGGAAGTAGGACATTGTTTTATTACTAACTCAAATTTAAGAATTTCTTATTTATTACTTACCGTGTATAGTCTTCTATAGAAAAGAAATGGACGTGGCAGATATGGAAACTTATGAATCCTACCACTGCTGTCTAACAGCCACGAACACGGCCATCCTGACAAGACTGTACCTACGACTGAGAAGAAGACTCCTCCCGTCCCGCACCGACTCTATTATCCCGATAATAAAAGAAAAAAGAAAACTGGATGAACGTGCTAAGCACTAGCACTAGTGTTAGGCCTAGCGCCTATCACTTCGAATTTAACACCTAATTGTACAAAATGTCATCTGGCTCTAGGATCATCCGGCAGCACAACCTCCTCGTCTACCGTATCCTCAAACCCCGTGACGTGCGTGTACCTCATGTCCCGCATCGCCATTATGGTGGAGATGAGCTCCGAAGAAGTGCCTTCCTGCGTCACGGCCTCACGGTTCCTCAATGCCGTGCTAGCGACGGAGGAGCTGGGCATGACGCAAGCAAGCACGAGGAGTTTGGCGGCGAGTGTATTCGCGTTGTGGATGTGTAGTCCACTGTTAGGTAAGGGTCTGAATTCTATCAAAAAGAGATAGCTTAATTTCTCATACGTAATAATACGACTCTGAGAAGTGTCCCTCTCGCAGCTACCCTACCTCGCTAAGAGCCTGGTACCCGAACAGTATTCGTGATGACGAGAAGGCGAAGCTTTCTGAATCTCCCATGTCCTGCTGTTATAAAATAAACCGCTGAATATTCACCTTATGAAATTTAGATAAGGGAGGTACGTTTTCATAGCTAAAATCATATTAAACGTTTTTCCAGAAATCCAATTAAAGCCCCATCACTGCCCTTGGCGATTATGGGCCAGCTGGCAGAAGCTGCTGCAGCGCTACGGGCACGGCTCCGAATCTCGCCGCAGCAAGGACCAGCCCGTACTCCGGCTGCAGCGGAACGTGTTCTTTCCCAAGCATCTGGAGGAAGGGATCAAGTGAGTGTTGTTTCATGAACTTGAAGCCCCGTCACTACCCCTGGCGACTATGGGCCAGCTGGCAGAAGCTGCTGCAGCGCTACGCGCACGGCTTCGAGTCTCGCCGGAGCAAGGATCAGCTCGTTCTCCGGCTGCAGACAAACGTGTTCTTTCTCAAGCATTAGGAGGAAGGGATCAAGTGAATGTTTTTTCGAGGATTTGTGTACGCGAATAAACATTCTAGTAATAAATATACCTACACGTGATATGTTACAGAAATTTTATTTTTTTCGCCAGAGACTCCCGTATTCAAGAACTGCTGTACGAAGAAGCGCGCTACAACGTGGTGACCGGCCGCTACCCGCTTGAAAGTGTACAAGCTGTCATGCTGGGAGGATTACAGGCGCGTATCCAGCTCGGGCCGTACGACCCACATACACACACCGCCAACTTCTTCAGGTAATATTCATACTAAATCCGCCAGAGACTCCCGCATCCAAGAGCTGCTATACGAAGAAGCGCGCCACCATATGGTGATCGCCTGACCGGCGACCGGCCGCTACCCGCTTGAAAGCTTTCAGGCGCGCGGCTTTGAGCGGCTTACTGTAACCTAACGGGCGCGCATCCAACTCGGGCCCTACGACCTCACACCGCTCATTTCTTCCTGTACAGTACTATAGTCTGACAAGCCAAGGCTGAAGTAGATTTTTTTTTAATTTAGGTATATGCCTTTCAGGACCCGGGTATGTCCTAAAACTACGACCAGACTCGCTGAAGGATGGGCAGCAGCGTCCTTGAGCTACAGCGTACCCAACTGCGCTCGCCAACCCGCCTGCCAAGCGTGGCGAGTATTGGCAAACCCCCCCCATGAAGAACAAACGAAATACCAGGCCCCGAGTCCCCGGCAGCCCCGTTAGTCCTGACTACGGTAGCGGTCATGGTAACGGCGGGGCTAGGGGTGCTAAGAATCCCCGGCAGATGCCCGGCTAACGCAGCGTAGGACGTCCACCGACGAGGTGGACCGATGATCTGGTTAAAGCCGTGGGGTCACGGTGGATGCAGGTTGCTTCCAACCGTAACACGTGGAGATCCATGGGGGAGGCCTATGTCCAACAGTGGGCGTACTACGGCTGATATGATGATGATGATATGCCTTTCAATTTTTTTCATACCGTAAAAAAGGGACGCACATAATTTAAAAACAAAATCTAGTGCAGCCTTGGCTTGTCAGACTATAAGGACTTAAGGAGGCTATACTTACCTACTAAAAAGAGGTGATGTTAGTCCAATCCCAGACAATAGATTCCCACATTTTATACCTTTATAAGTTATAAGCTTCTAAAGTTTTACAAACCTTTTAAATTTAGCGTTAACCTATGGATGTGTATATCCACTATTGGCGTCAAAAGGTTAAAACGCCTATTTTGACTATCTTGTATATTTCTACTTTCACCGAATTTTTTGGGCAGTTAATGCTTTCCATTATGGTTACTGAATTTACTAAACCTGTAGGTATATTTTTCTATCTGTTTTTAGAGAGCACCAAGATAAATACCTGCCGAAGCACGCGCGCTCCGGCCGCTGGGCACAGCTGCTGCCTGCCGGCCGCAAGGGCAGCCCCGAGGCCAAGCTACTAGAGCAGGCTCAGCGGCCGCCAGCAGCGCCGCCAAGGAAACTGCGACACAAATATCTAGCACATTGTCGGACTACGCCAACATACGGGTAGGCTACCTCTCTAAAGAGCACCAAGATATCTGCCGAAGTACGCGTGCTCCGGCCGTTGTCGAACTAAGCCAATATAAGGGTATTTTTTTAAGCAGTTTTCTAAATGATATGAAATATGTAAATTTTAACCCCCCTAAGCTCGATGCCACGTCCATGTACAAAATAGATAACGGTTATTACGAGTATATTATTTAACCCACTGCCTGAACCATAGATAAAAGAAAGGCCTGAAGTTACAGCTACTATCTTACTATGTATTTGCAATAAGGTTTACGAATTGTCTATTACTAGCGTGTAACGGTAACGGACAGGGAGTTCCTAGTGTTCTAAAATTTTCAATCATTTTTTCACTTTCCATTACCGCCATACTAAATTTGTGAAAAAGTGGTGGTGAATTGGAAAAAAAAACATTTGGAAAACTTTTTTTCCTACTAGGATTGAAAGAGCTTGCGATTCTGAATAGAAAACACATGAAAACTTCCAATTTAACAAAACAATATTTTTAGACAGCAAAAACAAAATATGGACAGCAATTAGTCTGAAATAAATGCATTTTTTTATTTATTTATTTAAAAACAAAAATGCGTTAGTACCTAATTAAATTAAATTAAATAATTATTTATTTCAGAAAAAAAATTTTTCCATAAATTATTAGCATCTTATTATTAGTCTTAACCTATGTTAGTGTATGCGTAATTATATTTTAACTTTTATATGCATGTAGGCCACTCCAGTATTCCCAGAAAGCGCCATCTGTTCTGTCAGCTATCGTGTTTAGGAGACTGTTGGCGCTGCCGCGTACGCGCCGCACCAGCGACGCCACCCGCTTGCGCATGATGGCGTGGAAACCGTCGGTGCGCGCCTCCGCGAACATACCGCTTGCGCTGCAATAGCGCGGCAGCCCCAACAGCATCCTAAAAGCGTTATTATATTGGACGCGTAGGGCGCTGTAAGTTTTTTGAGTAAAGTTGATCCATAGGCTGCAGGTGTAAAATGACTGGCAGTACGCCTTAAAAAGGGTGATTTTAACGTTCTTAGTACACCTTGCGAACCTACGAATCAACATATTACTCCTTACTGCCAGCGCCCTACGCTCCCTTTCCACATCTACGTCATCCTTTAGCGATGCGGATACCCAGTGTCCCAAGTACTTAAATTCTCTTACTACTTTCAGAGGAGTGCCATTCAGTCTCACTGGAGGTAGCATTTGATCGTCTAATTTGACAGTTCTTCCCCTGAAAACCAGCAGCTCGCTTTTACAGACATTGTACTTGAGACCCTGGGCCTCCGCATACCGCTCACAAACATTTACAAGCGTCCTGAGGGCGTCGATCGATGGGCTCAGCAGCACCATGTCGTCCGCGTAACTGATGTTATTTACGAGCGTTCCATCTATTGAACATCCGACCATAGTGCTGCTGAGCTCCTCGATCAGCCGATTGACATATAGGCTGAAGAGTCTGGGTGACGTAAGCCCCCCCTGCCTGACCCCGCACTCCAGCCTATACTCATCGGATAACGAGCCCGCCCACTTAACGACATTAGTTTGGTGGCCGTACCAAAACCTGAATAGTTCCACCAATTCCCCGGGTAAAGTCGTCTCCTCGTACAGTTTGCTAATGTTTATCAAGTGTTTTTCACGCCATATTTTAATTCCTTCCAATAAGTATTGTTGATACTGAATTAGTGACATTATATTTTTTTCACCGGATGGGATCATCGGAAGATCAGCGCTGGAAGTGGACTCACGAAATGGACTCATCTCAGCATAATGCTGGCGATTATGCTGAGATGAGTCCATTTCGTGGCACTTCTTTAATCTTGGCAATTTTTCTGTTAATTGTAATTGTACTGTATATTGTGTGTCCACGAATAAATTATTTCTATTCTATTCTATTCTATTCTATATACACAGGGCGGCGTTTTTCCAAGGGCAGATAGAGCAGCCAGTCCGCAGCCTCACCAGTTTACTCACACATGAAGATATCCCAGTCCTGGTGGCCGTGAATTCCAACGGCGTTTACGTTATTGACGACACGGAGAGTGTAAGTATCTTTAGATAGAGCAGCTAGTCCGAAGCCTTTACGCACCCACCCAGAGCCTAAGCCCTAAAGTTGGGTTGTATGTGGGACGGGATTCTCAGTTCCCGGACCCTTTCTGACAGGACGAGACTATATCCACTAAACCCTCTGCGGTGCCAATCCGCATTGCCGTTTTGGGGTTCACGAACATTCAACTACGGTGCTCCTTCAACCACATGAATACATTCCAGTCCTGGTGGCCTTCAATGCTAACGGCGTCTACATTTTGGATGACACGCAAAATGTAAGAAAAATACAAAGCAAGCCGATTAAAAAGACAAATATTTAAATCCACCATTTTGTTTTTTAGTGTTTTAAAAGTTCCCGAAGAAGAAGTCAGAAATAAATTTTATGTCGCTTCACCAATGGAGACGAATCTTAATCATCTAATGGCTTCTTATTATATGTCTGCAGTACAGTCAACCAATTGGAATCTTAGGCCACTGTAGGACTATGTCATAGTGACGCTATAAAGTTATAAGAAATCTCTTACTGCTTGTCATTTTGACAGGGTTCTAGAATGGCCTAGGCCATTCTAGGTTCTAAGTTCCAATTTGTTGACTTACTTAGGTTCTTATGATAATGTGCGGTCTCTTTCCAGACGGTGTTACTAGGGCTCCTCTATGAGGAACTGTCCTGGGACATTGGTCTGCCTTCAGATGACAACGAGGACTGCCTCCCTTGCCTCTTCCTACAGTTTATGGTGGTGGAGAATGGACTCAGAGTTTCTAAGATATTACAGGTACCTACATAATTTGTCGACCGTAGGTTCAATTAAGGTAACGACCAGGGATTTACATGGCGCTTACCCTAATTGAACCTACGGTCGACGAATCTATCCCCATATTTTTTACACCCCATAGTCTAGTACAGTCAGCCACACAGCTTACAATACACCCAAAGTGCCAAAAATATGTATACAGGACTTTATTGTCTGAGCATTAAGGTAGTGTATACATATTTTTGGCACTTTGGGTGTATTGTTACCTGTGTGGCTGACTGTACATTTTAGATTCCTTGAGCTCGGTCTACCTATTACCAACCCCTAATGTTTTTCAATTATAGACACGTACCTACCTAAACGGACCCTCCGCACGACTTCCAAAAGCCTGGAATATCCTCGCTTAAGATATATGCCAATATCGTTTCGTTGCAACGCTACCTAGTCAAAAATTTTTTTTTTCAAATTTCTACGAACTGTTCACGTTGTATGGATTTTGACGCCGATTTTCATTTTAGGTATTTAGCTCTATATATAACGCCACTGAACTCTGATTTATAATTCCAGGTATTTTCGAAGCAAGCTATAATGATGGACACATTAATAGAGCACTTCGCTGGCGAGTACCGCAAGCGACTCGGACAAGAGACGCCTAGCGACCACGCCAACTACGAATATCATTCTGGTAAATAGATAACCTACTCTATTACCTATATTTACCAAGATGATAAGGAAGTTCCACTAACAGAAGCCCCTTGCGATCACTGCATTGGATCATTGGATCTAGTTACTTGTTAACGCGTTCGAGTCTCGCCGGAGGTCATGGGTTTTCCCACTTTTCTTTCTTTCTAAGATATTTGGTATCGTTTGCAGACGTTTCTGCTTAAAAATAAAAACAATACTAAACTGTACTGAATTGTAAATAAATAAATATATCAATGGTTGTTCCAGATTCAGGCAGCATATCCCTCCCCCCACTGTCCCGGCCGGACTCCCCCCAACGTCGCCTCGCCAACAAGCTGTCCCGCCTCGCCCTCGCCACGCACGACGGCCGCGGCAACCTGCTCGGCGGCGCCGGCGACTGGAACACCGGCTTCCACCACCCCATGCCATCCTGGATCCTGCCGAAACACTAACACCTACAAACCATCACACATATGCGAAATTTGAAGCTTAATAGTGATTTTGAGAACTGAACTAGATGGCATAAAGAAAAAGTTAAAGTAATCAAGGGTACCAGTGCCCGCAGTAATCCAACCTGCAACTTCTGCATTCGCAGCAGACGCCATTAGCCCTCCCGAGACAACCGAGTCACGGCGGTAGCAGTCGATCTTTCTTGACGCCTGTACACCAAACATTCAAGAAGCTGGAAGCGTGAGTGAACAGCTAGTTCTCGCGAGACGAGTACTCCCTGTTCATTTGCGTTCTCAGCTTCTCGAATGTTTGGTATACAGGCGCCATTTCAAGTTAAACAATTAAGTACAGTACACGCTTGGACGCGTTTCCACCAACCGAACGGACAAAGTTGTTATTTTTTAATACAGTCACGAGTGTCTTGAATACCAACTAGTGAATTCCATTATCAAAGATTCTGTATTATGTTTTTCCCATCACGGAACAATGGTGTTCCGGACCTTTGGGAGGCGTGCGCGGAGCCGAAGCCAACACGCAGAGGCCCTTTCGACAATTTAATGAAATGTAAGGGGTACACCGAGCGGATGTTGCACCTGCCCGAGTCATGGCACGCACGCAGAGGCAGCACCCGCCAGGGTGTATAGACTATTGAGATTTAATGGAATCTAAAATATGCTGGACTATTAGGTGAAAGCGGTGGACTAAATACTGGGTTATGGAGAATAGAATCGGACGTCTGCCTAACAAAACGGTAATCAATTTTATTTCCGGCAGACGGTGACTCGCCCACATAAGATGGGCCCCCACAAAAAGCGACATCTAAGATGGCTCGAGGGCAACACCGGTATGAGGGCTGGGGGTAGAGAGGTGTCACTGGACTTTAAACATATAGCCAACTCGCCACTTAGGTTTCCACATCTACCCTCGAGAACACAGCTCTCGCGACCCCACTCTGGACGGCCGGTTAAGGCAAGCCAGAGGCGGAGGACTTGGTCGGACGACGGAGTCCCCCAGGAGCGCTCAGGTACGTGGGGTCGCTACTCCCCAACAGCTCGCCACAAGCTGCCCTGCGTTGACTGATTGCACCGGTGGAAACCAGTGGGCGATGGGGTCGTCACATCCCTACGCCATTATATAATAAATAAACTTAATAATAAACATAATACCATGTATTATGTTTATTATTAAGTTTTATTGATGTTCATGCTATTGATGTGACATGTACGGGGATAATTAAAACACATAGGTAAATTAGGTAATATTAACGTGATACTTTATTAATACGAACGAATCTCAATAAAAAGTACTACAAATATTTAAGTGTTTTTTTTTAAGTGGTTATAATATAACGTAACAATTACAAGTAAATAACTAGAGAAAAGAATAACAATGGTATATAAATCCATGACAAATAATTCCAAGGGGTAATTTCATTACACGGTAATAAGAATAGGGCCCTATTACATAATACCATGTAATATCTTGTAACTCCCTGTCATACATCTTTTTATCAAACATTTGGCTAGTTACCTAATATTACATGTTACAAACATACAGGCCCCAGAAAGTAAAATGACATACTTAACATACATCTTACGACTATTCGATATTCATTGTAGACAACATTAACTTTTTATAATTTTAATGGTTCTACGTAAGTAATTGGAAGAAACGATTTTTCTAGATGGAATTCCGGTAAAAGGACCAAAGTCCCATAACATAAGTGAAGGCTTAGAAATATCAGTGCCACTTAAAGGAGGTAGGGTGTTAAATTAGAGCAAGCTGACATCAAAACCGCTCAATGATGCAATACGCGAAAATATCCCTTACAAAATGTTTTTGTTTTGTATGGCAGCTGCTTTAATTAAATTTGTAAAGCTCGAGAATATATGTATAAATATTGCAATTGGTAGTATGTACTACCAATTTATTGGCCAAATATTATCACTATCAGGCACAACATAGCTTTCTTAGCGTTTTCGCACGTATTAAAAGAATCACATTTCTTAAGATGGAACCCCTCTACTTGATTCCATAATGGTGTTTGATTCGATTGAATTCCTTGAGTAGAGGATGCTTGTCCAGATAGTCCATGAGCATTTTGTACCGCGGCGCGGACAGGTCCTTGTGTCGCGTCAGCCGCACCTCCAGGGTGTGCAGTTGGAACGCCAGCTCGGCGCTGTAGATTGGATAATGAGTTTTATGTTAGCAGAATTATGAGCGAGTTTAGAGTAAATTGCCCCAAGATGGTAAGGAACTTTTAATGATCGACGTTGTGGCAGATTTTAAATTGTTATCTAGGTTACAGTGAAGCGTCGTTATGGCCTGCTTTTTTTGGTTCACGCAACGGAAACCGGCAGGAATCGAATTCAATGAACGCCCCTGCTAGGATATTATACCTGCTTATTATGTAATTTTAATTTTACTATCCCTAAGGCTGGATTTGACCAAACTTTTTAACCAAGAGTAACGCTTTACTCTTGGATACTAATGTCAAAATCCCATAGTAATTTGACGTTTGAGTGACGTTACTATCTGAGAGTAAGCGTTATTGTCGGAATAAAAATTTGGTAAAACGCAGCCTTAGTCGGGTATTATTGAAAAAGGTCTTATTGTAAAAGTAGTTCAGCATGGCGAGTATAGGTAGGTACAAATTGAGATCAAATTATAGTAAGTAAGCACCATTTGCGCCATCCAGGGTTAACCGCTAACCCAGCGTAACTGGTAAGTTCTATATGAAATAAACGCTTAACTCGAGGTTAGCTGGCTATGGCTATACTTTTAACCCTGGATAAACTTCCTCTTTTACCTACACTTATTACTTTCGAACAGAAACTTACCTCGATGCGAAATACTTAGCTTCTTTCTCAGGAGTAAGGATGTACTGGTTCGCCAAATACCACAATCGCTTGTTCTTGTAATCCGTGTTCATCTAAATGCAAGTGAAAGGAAAGTGAATTATAGTTGATAAATAGAAATAAAAAATTGTTTATAGATTAAACCAGGGGTCGGCAACCTTTTAGCAGCCAAGGGCCACATATAGTAGTTAACAAAATTGTCGCAGGTCGCAGTTTGTTAATAGTTTATTTCATAACTTTAACATACACGTTATACAAAGCAGTCAGCAGGCTCGCGGGCCGCCTGTTGCCGACCACTGGACTAAATAAAAGCTCATATTAAATATTTAGGGTTATGACTGAACACCAAATACTAATACAGAATGTAACAAAAATAAAGTAATTATTTCGCATAAAAAAATGTTATCTACATACTACTTTCTAATGAGACCACAATGCTGGATTAGGTAGTTGATGACACCTTTAACCACCATTTAGTTACAGCGTTTCTTAAAGTAAGAAAACAAATAATAATTATACATTGGTTGACAAACAACTGTATTGATTGATCTCACCGCTTCAAACCTCTCGTGGACCAACAGCTGCCGCTGCAGCTGCTTTGCCTTGAAGTCGTTAATACACTGCTCCCGCACGAGCGTGGCTTCCTTGGTAGTCAGCGGCGCTCCGCTGCCGTGCCCGGAGCCGAACATGCGAGCCAGGTATGGAGCTAGAGGGTCGATCTCCGCCTCCTTTTCGCGTTCGGATACTTCAGCCTTTATAGCTTCCTGATGGGGAGAAGATTTTGTTAAATAAAACCAGGACGCAATTCAATTAAGTCGGTAAACTTTTTGCATTAGCAATGTATATTCTACGAAATGAGTACGGCCAAGCCAACACACATAGTTCAGCAAATACATACATTCATTATATTATATGTGGATTTTCCTGAATGATTCTTTATCCCCGAAGAAGAAGGAGTTGTAACACTTGTAAGTTGTTATACACAACTTATATGGCAGCGTAGCTTCCAAACGGATGATTGATTCGCCAACGGTTTTTAACCGAAAGTCTTGTCTTTTAGATAGATTACAACTCACTAGAGAGCTGTAATAATTTGCCCCTTTCAAATAAGTAATGTATGTATCCCACAGTCGTCAGGCGGACGCAACAGAGGCGGACGCAACGGTTGCGCACGCGGCCTATAATAAATTGTGTTCTGCAGAGGCGCAGATGAAACGACCAGACTTCGGTTGATGCACGTTTCAATCCCTTGGCTAAGTTGACCATTATTCCTTAGTAATACATACTTATTCCATCTATCCCTTACTAGCGACTTCGTTCCTCTCCGTATCGAAGAGCGCCAGAGGGCAACCAGGGTCCCTGATGCTTTTGCAAGGGCTTTTCCATGTTGTCGCAGGGCGGCTTGACAATGGCATCTGTCTGAATAAAGGGCGGAAAAATAGAAAGTGGCACATTTATCTTAAAGCAATACATACTTGTTCCATCCACCCCTTCCTAGCGACTTCATTCCTCTCCGTGTCAAAGAGTGCCACTACCAGCTCTGGCTCCGTGAGCTCTTTGTGCCGTTGCTGCAGATACGTGATGATGTCCGCCTCCCGGTCTCTGATGCCTTTGCGCGCTTTGTTCTCGTATTCCATGTTGTCGCAGAGCGTCATGTACACGTTGAGGGGGCGTGGCGGCTTGGCGATGGGATCTGCCTGAAGGGTGAAACGAGAAATTATCTGATGTCACTTATTGGTCTCCTGATTTTTAATATAACAAGCATAGGAAAAAAAAACTTTACTGACTTCCCGGCGTCAGATATTCAAAAGTACCTAGGTAAGTATTAGGAATTTATACGCACTAGTTGTTGAACGAAGAACAACCTACTTAGAGTTTATTCCATATGTATCTTTTCATCACACCTGTTCGTAAATGGTGATATTATATGCAAGCATACTTAGACTTAATGAGCTGTATTAAGCCCATGGTCTTAAAGAATTCTCATTCTCGGAGGACCTGCCCCCGACGCGTTCGCCATACGTAGTCACCGCTCTCTCTGGAAGTCTGGAGTACTGTGGACTGTGCTACCTACACTACCGCTAATGATTATTATTTATTTATCTGCCTAGAAAGTTTATTTATTTCCTCGCAAATGTAATGAAAAACATTGTATGTATCACGGGTGGTACAAGAATTACGAATTCGTGATAAAATTCAACTTACACTCGTTCGTAATTTCTTGTTTACCGCCCTTAATACACAATGTACTATTAAAGGACAAAAAACAACGTGACTCAGGCGTTGTATCTGATCGGTTGTTTTGTCGAATTTGTATTTCGTAAAACAATACTACTAAATCAACTCGTACATGCCATCTTAGAACGCCAGAAAGTTGATGATTACAGTGGCTGGAAATAAAGATTGTCAGCTTCGGATCAGAGCCCTGAAATCACACAAAACTTACTATGTATCCCGAAGTTTTATCCGGATAGAACAAGATCTTCCCCCCCGTCTCAGCCAGATTCGGCTTCAGATATCTCCTCGTATTATTCGTGACGAAGTTATACGCGTAATGATACAGTAGCTCGATAGTGTTGTCCGGGACATGGAAGATCCGCTGCCAGAAGTCCTGGTCAGCTGGAATGCTATAGTCGCGGTCGTACTCGTCCGTGATGGTTTTTAGTTGACGCTTTGGTTCAGCTTTGGTGCCTTCCGTGTATATTGTTTGACGGGATACTAGTCTGAAAGGAAAAGGGTAAAAAATAGACTGAAAAAAATAACGTTAACAGCAGCACAATAATACCAGTTTACAGTGCTCATTAGTATTTCCATTGGAAAATGAAACATGCGAAAACAACGCGAACGAAGTAGCAGGAAAAGGTAATTAGAAATACATTCTTATGTACTAAAAAGTTACTTGTCTTCTCTTTTAGTGAAGTATTCGTCGAAGGTTAGTGGTGTGCAGATAATTTTGGTGAGGTGGTCCAGGCGCGCGTAGTAGTGGAACTCCAGGGTTCGGTGGGCTTCTATGGAAGTCGGCGGGGCGTCGAACCGGTACTCGTGGTCTATGTACAAATAATAATACATACTCGTATTACGTCGGAAGGTAACCTGTTATCACTGTTTGTGTTTTTAATATAGAGAAGTAAACAATCATTACGACTTACCAGTTACAAGACTTTTATGGAACTTGACCCAAGGGATGATCTGTCTGATAGATGTTATAAGAGAATGGTCGAAAAGGGAAAAAATTTAGTGTAAAGTAATGTAAATATGTAGATGATCAGAATCTACTTACAGATCAAATGATCCTTTCTCCCAATGCCGAACTTTTCGTATGTAGTTTTTTTGACATAGTCTATCTTCACGTACTCCATCAAGTCGACTCTCTGTTCAAACCACTCGTAGCTAAACAAGAGAGCAGTGTAATTATAATTATTAAAAATTAGGTAACAGATACCATCAAATTTGGCAGACAGAAATGATGGTATGCTTTTAGCATCTATCAATTACGTATAACAAAGTCACTGCGTCTGCGGACACATTAGATACTCTATAGTGCTGCAGTACACAAAAATCGAATGAACTTATAATATAGTAATAATTACTTGACCAAAGGCTTCGTCAAGGCGTAGTCTTCATAGACGATGATCCTCTTGACGAGCCCGTCGCGCTCAAAGTACGACGCGAACTTCTCCAGCAGCACCTTCTTGTAGTGGACCACTTTGTGACTGCCTGGGTATCGCCGCTCGAATTCTGTGCATGACAAACTTTTATTGGAAAATCTGTCTAAATATCAAATTGATGAAACGGATCATAAGGTGTATCGGTAACTACCGGAAGCAGGAAGAACAGGAGAAGTGTGGCGAATAAATGACATGTGATGATCCTGAACCCCTTACCATCTGGGAAGGTATCGATCGAGCTTCTTAACCCAGCTAGGCGGCATGTCATGCTGTTTTTCGGTATCTGACTGAGGCCGTCCGCGGATCGTCTCCCTCGATCCCCGTCAACACTTGTAGATAAATAGATAATATGTTATAATATTAATAAAGTTCAACATAGACTCAGCAACTGTTACACTCGTCGGTAGGTCGGATCTCCGGCTAGCAAATCGCTGCAATAGGACAAGTTCCAGAGTTGTACAAACTATGAAACTACTAACCTACCGTCAGGGGAAACATCCAGTTTCTCAGCCAGGCTGAGTGGCATATCAAGACGCTTCTCCGCTGGTCGTCCTGGTTGAGGCCCGTTAGCAATCAGACAAGTTCCAGAGTTGTACAAGTTTTGAAACTACACACCATCAGGGGAGATATCGAGTTTCTCAACCCAGCTCTGTGGCATGTCAAGATGCTTCTCCGTTTCGCGGGCTGTCCGCGGGTCGTCCTGGTCGACCCCCGTCAACGCTCGTCGGTAGGTTGGCTCTCCGGCCAGCAGATGCTCCCAGCAGGACAGCTCGCACAAATCGTAGTTCAACGTTCCGAGACCTTCATTGCAATCTTGGAGATTTACCTTAACAAAGAAAATTTATGAACCGTTTTTAAACGATTTTAAACGATGAATAGCATCTAAATAGTTAGTTTTTATACGATATTTTGTGTACGACTTTGAAACGACGCAGCAAGTGTGTAGGTAATTTTTGCCGACTTTTGAGAACTTACTGACTCCGATTACTTGCCAGACGCTACATGTAGTAGTGTGACTATACCTGGGACAATTGCTTGTAGGTTGCGTAGTAAGTATATTTTCGACAGTAAATATACACGGTGCCCGTGAGCATTGCGAGAGATTTCAACAGCGTATTCCTGAGGCTAAAAGAAACAAAAAATGTCATATGATTTTTGGTCATTCCGACTTTCCGACCAAAAAAAAAACAAAAAAAAACTTTTTTTTTCTTTTTTTTATATGCTTTGATACACGGTAAGTAAATTTCATTTAGAAAAGGCCCACTTAAAATACAAAAAAAAAAGTTTTTTTTTTGTAGAGCCGAGTTTTGCAAAGATATCACTTTGAAGTCTGTCAAAAACCATGTCTAGATTAGACCACATAGTAGCATTATCACATTCCAAAACGCGGTTTTTACCGAGTGCCGATAAAATTATGTTTAAATAAAAATTGCAATTATCTCAGAAACTAGTCCTAATCCAGTGCACTTAATATGACATTTTTTGTTTCTTCTAGGCTCAGGAATACGCTGTTAAAATCTCTCGCAATGCTCACGGGCACCGTGTATATAGCACCACATTTAAGTCTTTAAAAATTTCTTAACATGTAGATACTCTAACGCCGAATTGTCTAGACGGCTTTGGATATTTGTGAGCACTGTAATCGATCCAGTATATATAACATAATATATATCTAATAGCGACTGTACCTTCTAACTAACAGTTCTAATGTACTTACCTATATCGATTTTCTTTTCAAAACATTACAGTTAAACTCACATAATAGTTTTCATGATTATAAACGCTGTCGAGTCCCCGATACTGCGGCGCATTGATCGGATACCCGGTACCCTCGCTGGGCTCTACGAAGAAGGGCTCCTCCACGTCCTTGAACCCTGGCAGCACCAGCACCCACGCATGCGTGCGCCAGTCGATGATGTCGTCTGGCGGTGGTTTCTCTAGTTCCTGGACAAACATTTACATAGGTAGGTACGACAAGCGTAACGTAACACACACGTGAGAAGGGGCAGGGCTAAAATGTTACTATTATATACATATATACTTACGTAGTGACGTAGGGTGGCGTCACCAGTAATAGACACGGGACTATAGTAATCTACAAACACATGGGCAATTTATGAAATTCACTCTTATTATGAAGAAATAAGGTTCGTGCATTTAAATTGTGTCAATCAATTGACAACCATATGATATTTGAATTAAGAATAAAGTGTCCATCACTGGTGCCTGTCAGCTTAAAGTGTTCATAGTTGCTGCCATTACTCCATACAGGCATAACGGTAATCGGAAAACCAGTTAGAATTTAGAATTTGTTGCGTGAGGATACCGTAAACAAGCGAATGAGTTTCCAACTAGCAGTTACGGCTGATATGCATGCCGTAGTGGCGGAGCGTTCATAGAACTCCATTCCTGCCGGATTGACATGCGTGAGTCAATGAAGCACTTTCTCCTTAACAACCTGGCCAAATCAGATCCGGCTTGCTTAAAGAAGATTTTAACGCTCCGCCACTGTGCGTGGTGGGCCAGTATTAATGCTATCAAGAATTCGTTGGAGTCAACGGATATTTCTAGACATGGCAAGGATTTAATGAGATGGTATGTATTGCCATTATATGGTACTAATTAATTCAATTTAATATAGGTGCCTTACAGCTATCTTGGCAAGCCGTTTGTTTTCGATCTTGTCCAGCTCAGCTTGCTGTCGGGCTCTCTCCTTCTCCTCCATCGCGATCACGTATTTGGAGGTCAAGTCGGGCAGCGGCACTAGTCGGTATCGTGGTACTTCGTCGGACGGTGGAGGCTCTTCTGGTTTCTGAAAATATTAACCGGGATGAGCAGAGATTACAAAATAGAAAATTTCCGTGACAATGCCCAAATCTAAATTTGTGTTCTACTCGTAAGGGTATCGAATCTATTCTTAGTGTAATTACGTCACGGCACAGCCGACGACCACGTAATGCGTCGTACCCGGCACCGATCAACCAGGATACTGTGACGTGCTTCAGCTCGAACGGGTTGATCTTCGAACGGGTTGATCTTCTAACGGATGGCCGTGTACCGGCTACTTACTGGGTTCTCGTCTGGTAGCTCCGGACACACGGTGCGGTACCGGATGGCCATGCACACGTCTCGCATGGCGCAGCCCACGACCACGTACGCGTCGTACCCGGCGCCGATCAGCCAGGACACTGTCACGTGCGCCAGCTCGAACGGATTGGCCATCCGACGGATTATCGCCGTGTACGGCGACATTATGCGTTCCGGCTGAAACAACATTTTAACTTTTATTTGTGGGTAAAAAATTGCGTATTAAATATGTGGATTATTTATATGCTTTGTGGATTTGCTTGAGCCAGCTGAGATGGGACTCTTTCTATTTATAAAATCTACTATGTGCTCACGGTGACCTTAACACATTCAGTGCCATTGACCCGATATCGGGTTCTCTGTTCGTAGTCCAGCCTTTCGCTGTCTGTTTCTTATGTCGGCTACGCTCGTAGCGTGTAGCACGAGCTGGCACAAAATGTGTTAAATAATAAAACTAGAACGGCGGGCATATCTATTAAAAAAAAAACATATGACAGCTTCTTAGTGTGGCAATACTTGCGGTTGTTGCAATAATATTTTAAAGCTTTGCTTTGTCATATGAAACGGTCTGCGCTATATCACCGAGCTCAAAGCAAACTCTCCTTATGTTTAGTAAAAAATGACCCAATTGTCCGAAACTCCGAAACGTTGAACTGTCCAGGTTAGCCAATAGAAAATGTAGTGTAGGAAACAGAATTACTAAAAATTATTCATAAACAAAAATTCAATATATTCGTTTCATAAAGTTATGCATAAATTGTCTAAGATAACGCAAAAACAGAATCAACAGATGGTGCTGTGTGGAGAAAACTGCTTTATTCTTCAGTTAGACCGTTGAACCCTGCAGTTCAAGCTGTCTCTGAAGTACGTAGTGTCACAATTAGTACTATTTTATAAATATAGTATGATTTTATGGATGTACGTCCTTTTAAATTAGTCAGACAGATAAAAATGCATCTACTTTTATATAACGTTAGTAACATTTACTAATAATATGTGCATACTGAAAAACAAATAAATAAATATGTTTTTTCATTTATATCATATCATTATGCATCTTAACACTAAAAGTAACACTTTATTGTACACAAACACAGTTGAGAAAAAAAAACAGTTAACAAACAGAGATGTTATGTACAAAGGCGAACTTATCCCTTTAAGGGATTTCTTCCAGTTAACCTTTGAATATTCAGGCAAAAATAGAAATTTAAAAAGATCAAAGTTACTTTTATGAATGGAAGTAACGATAACTCAATCTTAAATCAGCAGACATAATATAGGTATCCACGGGTACAGATGTCATCTGATAATGCTATAAGTTGATAAAAAGACAAGTTGCACGGATGGCGCGACGGTGATTGCTGTCAAATGTGGACAACTGTTTAATATTATCAGAAATTGTCATAAAATGCTGAAAAACTGTTGTTTTATCCAGCAAGTATCCGCTTGGCATCTTAGCCCTGCTGGTTAGTTTCTAAACTAGTGTTACCCTACAAGTATAAGCTATGCCATCGGCAGTGCATATATTTCTCCTCCGTTCCCAAACTTTACAACACAACTTTCTCTTCCACTCTCAAACTATCCTAAATTCATGAATGAAAGTTTGTTTATTCATAACATTTTTCAGCGTAAACGTTTAGGTCGCTCCATTGTCAGAGGCGGGTGCCCCCTCCAATAGAATCCAAAAGTTGGGAAACAAAGTCGGCCCGCCAAGTTGAACCTTTCACTCTCGTTGGAGCTTTCACTTTTTACTTTTTTTTAGTTTAGTTTTTGCACTTTGCGAGTTTTTATTACAGGTTGATATTGTCTTGAAAACTTAAGTACTATAAGTAAGCGCTCAAAAGTGCTAAGTGTCAAAGGATTTTATTACTTTTTTAGGTAAATTTGCGCAGTTACTTTCTCTTTTTTAATGAAAAACTTGCCAACGGATATTAAAATGTATGTCTTATTATTCTCTTATTTTTTTCATGAAGTGAATACTTGTAATACATTTGTACACCGTGTACACGTGCGACGTCTCCGTTTTCATTTCCGCCACTACTACCTTGCACTTTTCTCGTAGCAAACACTCGCTATACCGTAACCGTAACCGTAAAGTGGACACACCAGCCAGCCGTTCAGCTGCAAGGACTCGGAGGCGTTGGTCACACGAAGGAGGGAGGGACGGAAAGACTCGTCGAGATTACTCTAATGCACGTACTAGTACGATCCAGGTCGTCGGTCAAAGACGTATAGTACGGTGGTTTAACAACCTCCGACCTATACTAAACTCGTAGCTGATCTACGAGCCGTAGCAGTCGTAGCACTTCACACTATACTATATTTTGTACCACATTTGCGTTTTGATAGGAAGGTAACATCTAATAGGCTAACATTAATACTAACTGCAGTATAATATGTAGAATAGTATTGACTACCTACTTATCAAAACAGTGAACAAATTTAAATTACTCCAATCCTCTAATGATCAACAATTTCATTATAGCAAAACAAATACAAATATACCAAACCCACAGCCCGAAGGCAAGCCTGATCCCGAACAAACTAGAAATCGACAAATTTAGGTAGGTAACTAGAATTCGTTATGTATAATGATATCACAAGGTTCAGAATCACCGAAGATCCACCAGTCTAGGTTGGTCTCCCATGAGCGCCACGTCACGTGGATCGACCCTCGCATTAGGCTACTGCGCGACCCGCGGCCGTAAAGCGTGTACCGATCAATTATTTTCTAGAAGCTAGAAACGTATCTTTTAACCGACTTCCAAAAAAGTCGAAGGTTCTCAATTCGTCAGAATCTTTTCTTATTTTTTTTTACCGTCGAGGTCCGTCGTCCGATTTGAGTAATTCTATTCTAAAGGAGTTTGAAGTTAGCTCCATAGGAGTTTGATCTATGAGGAATCAATGGAAGTCCTCAATTTTTAAGGGCACATTTATGGTTAATTATGTTGGTGTTTTTTTCGAGTAACTTAAGCATTTTCATTCGAAAACTACCTATATATTGGTAAACATATCCAAAAACGTAAGCACAATGGTAAGCACACTGGTCGTGTCCGACTCCCACACGACGCGCGCATCGAGAATCCACCCCCACGCTCTCGCCCGAGCGCGGAGTGGAATTATTATTTCTGTTGTATGAAATAAAAAATAAATTAACGTCACTAAAATTAGCTACCTTCAACCCACGACTTCATCTGCTTAAGAAGTCGTAAAAACTTTCAACTTCCTGGTCAACCCTGGGTCTCCAAATATATTTTCGTATTGGACCTTCTCGATATTCTTTCTACTGTATATAGCCAGCCATTTAAGTTCTGGCATATCCGACGGATCTGTCAATCAGTGTATGGGAAATTTGTCTGGCGGATGCCCGGCGGACAAACCCATTATGGATATCGGACGGATTGCCCGAACGTATAATATGGCCAGCATTTAACAAATATAAATTATTTATTTACCTAGTGCTACTCGTATGTGTTTGACACTGTTTAATTGTGACTTAATTTTGTATTCTTATGATTTTGTAATTTTGAAAATAAATGTTGTTCAAAACTATTTTATTTTATTTTATTGGTTTTCCAGTAACTGTTACACTGACGCTTACCAAACATTGATTACATACTTAATAGCTAAGTGTACAATAAAATGGAGGTAAACACTACATGCAAATTTAAATGTTGTATTAACAAAAATCAACAAATAATAGCTAACTAAGTTTCATTTGAACACTATTTCGTGAAGCTTACGTCTAAGTTTCTGTAATGGAGTACAAAACATATCAATTGTGTTGTACTTGTTATGCAGCTTACATAGTCTTGGGACAGGTAGGTTCATGTGTGCTTTTTTTTTAATTTTTTTTATTTATTTAGAACATCAACAGCAATACAATAAAAATGGATAATTTAATAACATGCTAACCAACAAGCCAATAAAAGATGTCCACAAGAATACAAAGAATACCTATAATACAGGTGGAAGTTAATATAAAGCAGTGATAGTGCTTAGGAAAAAGAACTAACAATAGTCTAAAAAAAAGAAAAGAACTTAACAATAGTCTAATTTACAATTGTATGTATATATGTAAGAAGATGTAGGGATGTATGATGTATGTATGTATGTGTGAGCGTATGTGGGTGTGTGTATATGTGAGAGTGCGCGTAGAATAGATTACTATTTAATTTTTTTTTACCTATTATTATATTTTATTTTATTTTATTTGTCGACCTGCTTTGTAAAAAATGTGCAATGGTCCTTAGGCCGCAAGCCCGATAGGCGTTTGTTTTTTTCTCATTATTTGTTATATAAAAAAATAACCAAGTTTACCCTACATTTAATTGCAGTTTTCCTCATACGACAATAGGCTAGACAAAAAAGAATCTAATTAGTCCGTCTAAAGCACGTCTGAATAAGAGCAAGGCATATCAGTGAATTGCTCTCGCTTTAGAATCGATATCGACTGAAAGTATATGCATCTTGTTCGTTCTTAAGTGGTTGGAACAAGTTGCAAATACTTTCGAATGGCGCAATCGCTATCGACTCGTGGTTAAGGAAACTCATCGCACGCAGTGTCGACTGTCCGGCTACCACGTTCACCTTCGCCCCTCGCTAACGCCGCCAACACATATTAGCGGCGATGCGTAATTCTTTGTTAACCTATTATATTCACTATAATCCTGCTGATAACGGAGTAAGCTGTGGCGGGTCTTTATCCAGATTTTTTAAAGGTTGACAAATTTGAGGCCGACCGCTTTTATCATTATTATGCCTACCTACTGAAAAAGAATTTTCAGCAAAAAAAAACTAAAATTTGGTATGTAATAAATCTTTTTTCATAAACTTCAAACAGATTAGGTCGTTTTTTCAAACACGTAATTTTTATGTTTAACTAATTTGATTACAATATCAATTCGAGAATATGTTTTTTGCAATAAAATTGCTAGGCATCATAATATGTTTTTAATACGTCAACGATAAAAAGTGTGTACATTTTTCGCGGGCCGTAGGGCAGGCCACACAGACACAGTATTGAGTATCGATATTATTCGGTTCCGACTGGTAAAACTGGCTCCCAGGCGCTTTGTGGATCACCCCTCGGTAATTCTATAAACGCACGCGTTTGGGAGGGCGTTTGACGAATAATTATTTTCTTTGTATTTTATGCTTATTAGGCATGTTGTTTTGTTACCGTGATTGTAGTAATCGTGCAATGGATAACGTACCGTACAATCCATACTTATGTATGTAATTATGAGATTTTCCTATCAGGTGATTAGAGTTTATTGTTGATCCGAATAAGCATTTCTACCAGTGATTCGTAGAAGTCATTTTGTACGCCAAAAAGTAGCTAGTTGCTCAAAAATCTTATAAATATAAAATTATTTACCTCGTTTAAAAATTGTCAGTTATATTACTTCCCAAGAAGCCATTCTTAGCTACCTACAAATGGATTCGCATAAACTAATATAATTAGTTTGTACTAAAGGTGCCTAAAAAAAGTATTTCTACTTAGGTAAACGTAATATTCATCAAATAGGGTCTTAATGTAACATAACCTTTTCCTAAAAATCTAAAGTATTGAGAGTTGCGATTTTATTTCAATGATGTACTTAATGGACGTACTAACATACATGTATTTATCATCTTTGTATTTGTGCACGATATTGGGCGTAAACCACCCGAGGCATCCGTATCGTAACGCCTGAATAATTTACTACGTTTTGATTGGTCACCCGTCATTTACATAATGGCCCATTAGCCACTTTTTGTTTACGAAATCGTATAAAACCTTTTTTCACTTAATCATGAAGGTTTCAAGTATGTTTTAAATAAGAGGGCATTTAATTCCTTTTAGATTTGGTAAATTTGCGACGTCCAGACCTAATCTGCATCCAAATTATCAAACGGAAATTTTCGAGGAGATACGCTAAATTTTACCGCGTTTATGAATATGAAACTAAAGCATAGCGTACTAAGGTTTATTTTTAGTGACGTGACGTTTTTAGATACGCGCTTTTAAAAAATATTAAATTATTCGATGTCAGTTAACCTTGAAACTTGCTAACTGGGCCGAGCTTGTCGTTTTTGAATTTTGAATTAGGATAAACGTTATTAAATTCAAATTAACAGTCCCGTTAGCAATTAGCAGTCTTCGCATTAAGTGTCGATGTACGGAATCAAAAGCACTTTTGTACCTAGTGATACGCAACCCTTTTTTTTAAACTATTGTCGAGTAAATATTTAAAAGGCTTTATTCACATATGGATTGCATACACTAGATACTTGTAAAGATTTAAAGACGTAGCGTGATGAAAAACCATTTAATTACTTACCGCATATACACAACCACATGACATTATGAAGTAAAAACAGCGCCGAAAACAAAAGGAAAATTCTGTTAAAAGATGCCACGTCGTAGCTGTCAGGTTTGTGAAAACCGCAGCTTTTGCCTCAAAAGCGGTGATAAAAACTTAATACACACGTGAAAAATGAGCCAAGAGGCCATCAATAGGAAATTCCCTGAATATCATCGGGCAACGTAAACACGCAAAATCCCTCTGAAGGTACACCGCGGCCTCAGTCATGTGCGGGACATAAATTTGGCACGGAGGTATAGGGGTATACAGGCCTTATGTACCGGCAGTCCAGCTACATAAGGAGTATGTACGAAGCAACACGGGCGTCACTTATCCGCGCGGAGGATGCGGTGGCCGTCCGATCGGACCCCCAACCCACCCTCGAGCCAACCCACCCACTCGCGATTCATTAAGTCGGGCGCGGCCGGCGCGGCGGACGCGTCGCGAGTCTCCGTGAATTCAAATTAAGGGAGGCTCGGACGTCGTGTAGGCGGGTGGGGGCTAGTCGATGAACTTTTCGATAAGTTTTGTTTTTATTTTGGTTAATGAAGTTCGTCGGACTAATCAAAGTACCTACTTTATTGCTCTTTGATGGTGGCCAGTACACAAATTTATTTTGTTTCTAATCAGAGAGAACACAAATAGTATAATTACTCTACCAAGCCTTGCTTTGGTAATTCGGACAGAGAAAATCACCCAAAAACGTTTTGAAGGTATAAAAATCAATTAACGAAAGGTTAATTGGTTACCTACTTTTGGTTAATTAGTAAACAAAACAATAATTGTTTTCCGTCTAAGTGTAGGTTCGCCAAAATGTTCTCACTACCTCCGTCGGATGGCCCGATTTGCGGCTTTCACGAGGTTTTTATTCTACTACGTTAAGCTTATCTAGCAGGCTAAATGTATCAGTGACAGTCAAGAACCTGTTCTTACTTATTCATACTGCTGTAGGCATATGTAGCGACATCACTCTGCATATTCTCAAGAACCATTTTAGGCCAGTATGGCTTAGATATTCTGCCAACATCCATTCAGTTCAAACTAGTTTAGAAAGAAGTATAGTACTACAGCAAAAGTAGATCTACCTACGGATATTTGTAACATGATAAATGGCATCGCACTTGGTATGGTATCGCAATGGTAGTAAACCAAGATTAATTTACAAAAAATTTATAAATCTAATTCGAATCCTATCGATACTCCGTCAACCCACACCCCATCCCTACCGCCCCTTTGTCTCGGCAAGACACGCGGGGGCGCCGGACGGAAGTCGCGCTCGCACCGCGCTAAATGATTCAAAACTCCGGACCCGACCTGCAAGATTTACGAGCTACCTACCCCTACCCTGTACCCGGTAGATTAAGGATGTCGCGATATTGAAATACGCTCAATTCGCTTATAACTTTCGATTATTTATGACGGTCAGTTTGGTCGAGATTCTTTTCACGCCGAGGTGACGGCGTTATTTGATCGCTCGAAAGTTTCCAATAAAGTTAATAACTTATTGATGTGTGAATGTGAAATATTTACATAGAATTTAATTTTGACCACCGCAATAATTGATGGACACAATCACAACGATTTTATTTCAGTAACTTGAAAATAACTTAAAAATACTATTTCAAAAAGTTTCTCAAATTTTCACACTTGTCAGTAATACTTTAAAGAAAATACCTAGGTACTTACTTGGGATAGTCCAAGCTAGAATAGTCATTTATTGCGCCTTCAGTCAGGATTTAGAGGATAAAGAAGAGGATAAATATATATGTTAATGTTACTCGTAGGAGTCGTAGGTAAGTAAGTATAACCGCGATTTCTTGCCAAAATCGTGGTAAGCCTACATATGTTTGAAGGTGTCTTTAAATTAGAGCTATTTTCTAAACATTAACGCACAATTGTTTTTGGCGCATCATGCGAAAGCTTTTGAAATAAACCTATCACTTCATGAACTTCATGTTCTTTAGATATGTATTTGGATACGTGAATATGTACCTAGGTTTATAAATAATCGCTGGGGAAACTAAATTTTCCTTCATAAAATTTTTTGAACGTCACTTTTTTGCCTCATCAAGGTATAACCCTCAACTATAGTGGCCTGACACGTACTACACCTATATACGTTTTATTTTAAGACCTATGCCTGTTTATACGAACCATGTCTAAAATGTGCGATTAGGCTAAAGTTGGAATCCAAACATCGGTAGAGTGCTAATTATTATGGTTCACTTAGGTTCAGTCAATCAATTGGATCCTAGGCCACTCTAGAACCATGCCAAAATGACAAGCAGTAAGCAATTTCTTACAGTTTTATTTATAGCGTCACTATGATTACCACCGTTATTACCTACTACTTACAGTGGCCTAGGGAGGTTCCAACTGGTTGACTGTACCCATATGTTTTCGGTGCCTACTTTACCATCTCTATATATAGCAGTTATCGTAAGTTACGTACCTAACTCATTCAATAGGCAACTAAATGTAAGTTTTTAGATTAGCTACTCGTAATTCTCCTGTTTCAATTTGTGTTCATTTTTTAAATTATTACTATTTATACCTATTTATATCTCTAGATTGGCTAAGGAAATCTTTGGGGGAGGCCTATGTCCAGCAGTGGACGTCTTTCGGCTGAAATGATGATGATGATGATGATACCTATGCACACGTATACTCTAATACACTGATACGCTACGCGTATCAAATAGTCTACTAGGATTTACCATTGATCTTTTATTGTCATTCTTATTTTATGTATCCATAGTCAAAAACTAGCTTTAGTCATCGCGTTTTGGAAACTCGCAGTTTACATGACTTGCAGTTTGAGCTGTATCGCTCCATAATTAAGGCTCATTTGACTCCCCTGAAATTGCTTCTCAATCGCCGCGTATATTCGCCATCGCACTGACTGGCCACAAAGCGTTCAGCGACAAAGCGTGGCTGGCTGGCTGCCGTTTGGCGGGTCCCAGAAAAGTGTAATATCCTGCATAGCATTGTGAGCTGTGCATGCGACACGCGACGCCGCGATTTATCATCCGACACGATCGCCCTGCCTGCTATTCCATTTGCTCAAAAAGTCGGATTAAAGATATTAAGGTACCATTAATAAAATCTAACTTGAAAAACTTTGTTTTTAACTTGGCTGTTTGACTTAGTTTTTAACACATAATAAAAATTTTGTGTTTAGCTTCTATGCTCTGACAATTATCAAATCCTGACTTGATGGCAACAGGATTAAATGTTAATCTAATTTAAATCAGTCAAGCCTAGCCGTTTTCGAGTAATCCGAACTATACCCGACAAATTCAGTATGTAAGTCCTACTCAGTGAACTTGAACTTGTTCAAAAACTCAACTAAGGTTAAGCTTCCTAATGTCATATACTAAAATCCGTCAAACTTCGTAGGCTGCAGAACGTTACAAAGAAATAGTCAACAGAAAATATACTTACGCCTACAATCTACGAGCATATGCCTACGTAAATACACATGCTCCAAAATCAAACCCCTCTCTATGAATAATAGCGTTATACAGCAGATATTGTGGATCTCGAAGTCCTTCTTATACTGGTTTCATCGAGGCTACGCTTGTAAAGCTAAGGGAACGGAACCTCTAATCGGTTGCCTGCAAGCTACCTATTTACTAATAAAGCGCCTGAATGTGGAGTGAAGTTTAAAACCAGCAAGAGTTCTTCTAAGAATTGCGTACAAGAATATGATCTATTCGAAAAACTCATACGGGTTTTAAAACAGATGTAGACTGGATGCAAGACTGTACGATTCATAAAAATCTAAATGGCAACTCGTCCTGGGACTTGAAGATCAATAAGGTAATTGTCGTAGAAAGTTTAGGTGGACAGTTCCACCTAATTAACCTACCGATCTAACTACTTAATGGAATAAGTGATTTTTATTTTTAAGCAGAAAGCGATACCAAATTTCTTAAAAAGAGGAAAAGTGGAAAAATTTATAACCTTGGGTGAAACTCGAACTCGCGATTCTAGGATACATGCACATCGCTCTACCAAATGGAATACCTACGTATAATTTCGATGCTACAAAATAAAATTTAATGGGTGTCTCAAAACTTTATTTAAAAAAACTCCACAAGTTTCAGGCACTATTTCCACATCCAAAGCAGGTACTGGTCATTACATACGAACAGCCGGCACCACAGATACCCCTTCTAAAATATACATGGTACCAAGTAAGTTCGCAATTCGCATCATATTAACTTTTTAATAAAACATCTCAAACATCATATTCATCTTGCTCAACATCTCAAATTAAGGCGCCAAAACACAATATAACGTTCCGATAGACGCATATATATATTTATTAATACTTGCTGCCATCCCCCGGCGATTCATTCTCATTCAGCTCCCGTACGCGCCCCATTCAGGCATTGTTTGTTCGATGGGGACCTACGACTGGAGACTAGAGATTTGACCCAGCCTGTGATTAAGGTAATGGTAGCAGATTCAACTGTCATTATAGTTGAATAGTTTTCGAAGACATTGAGTCACTAAACGTGACTTCATGAGTTTTAAGCCAAGTGCTACTGGTGCTAGTAGTGGTTACTGGATGTATTTTGTGTATAGTGCAGGCAAACGTCTTAACTTATCTTTTTCATTTCATGGAGACAAGCAACGCCTCGTTTCATTTACGTGTAAATTTGTCAAATTAAGAGTACCTAGTAAAAAATGACAAGGCTTTTTATTTGTCTCCCTGGTTGTTGAGACTTCAGGTTGCTGGTACGCAGATTATAAAAAGTTTCTCAGGGTCAGGGAGCTGGGTCGCCACCTGCAGGAAAATATAAATGGAATGAATTCCAGCTCCGGTTCGTTCCTGGAGCAGAGACTGGCCATCGCGATTCAGCGCGGAACGCAGCAAACATGAGGGGCACCTTTGCGCCGGGGACCAATAGGGGTGGTTTACTCCGGTATGTCTAGGTATATTTTTTTTAAGATTTGTAATTTTTGATTTACGTTTTATTGGTTTATATGAATTTAGTTTTAGATATGATTAAGTTTTTATTTATACGAGTATGATGAATTATAAACATAAATAGATCTATTGACAAGGTAGGGGATATCTTATTTAAAAGTAAGGGAAGATAATATTACCCAAAGAGCTAAGATGTGATAGACGAAACAGACACAGTTAATAAATAATTAAATATGTATGGATAATGTACGTTAAACGGTTAAACGGCCACCACACAACATTATTGTACAATACATAAACCACACCGTACATTCAATGCACTCTGCAGCAATGTTAACCTGAAGAACTCAAAACTATGATCCCTAACGCTGAACTTCCCGCGCAAAGGCCAATATGCAAATGTAAACTTTCCCTGTTCCGCGCTGCACTTGGCCGATTTACTACCGCACCCGCCCGCCTTTAAATTGAAAACTCGGCTCTCTTTGCTACCGTACACGATCCTTTGTAATGGATCCCCCTTTTCAAGTTTTTGCGCGCGTTGTTCGAAAGGCATTGATTGCGTGTACATATATTATGCTTACGTACTAGAACTTACTGTACGGAGGATTATGTACATCATGAAGTTTTGGGTTAAACAGAGTATGTAACTAAGCGGTTTCCCGTGACTTCGTTCGTATGGAACTATAGCTCGAGCTTAGAGACATACATATATTTAATGACATTGTTAGCTGTGCTTCGCTAAACTCTAGATTTACTTGTTTAACTTATTTAAGTAACAAAAAAATAAAAAAATATCATAAGATTGAGGCATATAATTTCGAGTTAATGAACCTATGACTTGAATGACTCAAAATTTGCCTTAGAAACCTTCGTTCTTAGCCAACAAAGTTCAACTCGCACGTTCGAATAAACCTAATAGTTTATGGAGAAAGCTATATTTTCGTTTGCGATCAAATTTGGCTAAAGTTGAATATTTCTGTAGGTATATTATTGTTGAAAACTTTGCAGTATTTCCTTACCTTTGCCACGCGTTTATACAGGCAAAGTCTTGTATTTAGGAGAAACACACGTAGCCAAGACTAAGGTATCATACCCAAGAACCATCGAATTGTATCAAAGATATTACCTGACCGGCTCTTGTTCGTTACCGGCTGAGTAATTAACGTGATTGCGAGCGTGTGTGCGGAGTATTCGGGCAGTACGCCTTTAGCTCGGACTCTGGAATAGCCTATTTACGGTGCCGGCTAGGATATCAAAGCAATCTGGCCTGGCTAGGCGCAATTCGGGCTGCTCCTTGCGCATATTGCATGCACGTACCAATGAAGTTTGCTTTGTAGGCGGTAATCTGCGGGGGTGTATCGGCTGGGGTGTCGGGCGGTGGGGTTATGTACACACGGCGCCGGAGGCGTCGAGGTAGGCAAATGGCCGGCGTAGGCCGAGATCTCGGCGATATCGATCCGCGATGCCCGCGACTCGCGTCGCCACGGACACGCCACCCCGTGACAAAAACACTCCTTTGTTTGCCGAGCCCCGCGGCGGGACATGTTTACTGGGGCTTTGACACGTTCAGCAACCTGCGTTACCTAACGGGCTCCGCTCAAGGTTGTGCGGGCGAACTTCGGATTTGAAACGGGCGACCCTTTTGTCATTGCGATCCGTGCGAAATTGCGGCTGAGGATTTTGGACTTAACATGAATTTAAAGGTCTCTTTTGTGACGGCTCAGTGCTTAGGTATGTATGTGTCGATATCGATGAGATGGCCTCCCCGCCGCGGCCCTGGCGCCGCGACCGCGCGACGGGTGGCACAAATCACTCGCGCGAACTGCCGCCGCTCTTCGTCCTCGAGAACCCTCGCGCCTGGACGTTTGTTGCTTTTTATTTTTTATCGATAAACTTTCTACGATGTTGAGTTTTACTCGCTGTGCGCTTTGCAGCTTAAATAGGACTGCAATAAACTGAATACTGAAGTAAATGGAAAATCCATTTCAATTGCTAAGCAAGCAATTTATGTAAAAATCTGAAACCGTCATAGCATTTTAACGCTTTATGCTGGTAAACGTAATGTTAACATGAAAATTGCACATTATGTGACTGCATTATCACTTTTATCAGTCTGTCAAATCATAATAAATTTAACCATAATTTGTGTTGCATTTTGCATATAATTAATACACATTTTCATACGCGAGTTTTCATTGGATAGTCAAAATTTAAGAGGGGGCTGACCCTCCAGTGGCGCCCTCATTGGACCAAATGTGTTTTCTGATAAACCATTCCATTTCTCTATACCCCACCATAAGATCGTTGTAGTTCCACTAATTCCCCAACTTTTGGTCATTGGCACATATCCCTAACTAGAGAATGTCCACAAAAAGCAAAAAAAATGCATGCAAATGCATTACAAACCAGCCAACTCAGACTTTTCAAGATATCTAGAAAACAATCCCAATCGACATCGATATATTTATTTGTCACAGCGCATCTAATTAGAGCCCAGAGGGCACCAAAGAGTCGCATGAATGGCCGCGCGATTCGCGACCCCCTCAATCGATACGTGGTCTCGAGCGGGCATCGACAAGCGCCCCGCTCTAGCATCTTGCTCGAAATTCGAATAACGCTTGGTCAAGCGCAGCTCAAAGCGCGGCACGCTCTAATTTGTACTAGGGTTGCCAAAGTAGAAATGACATTATCAGTATCTTAACTTGATACTACCGAAACTCTTTTAGGAGAATGAGGTAAAGTTTTCGTGTGGTATGTGGTTGTATAGGAGTATATGCGGATTTATTGGGATCCGGCCTTTTCGTCGAATTTAATTTTGCCGAATATCACTTGCCATTGCCAACCAACTTTTTGCCGATGATTCACTTGGCATATCAACAATTATCAAATTATTATTTTCCAACTCACATTTGGCTGATATACGTTTCCGAATTAGGTTAGGTTAGGGTAAGGGTAGGAATATGATATTCGGCGAAAGATACGGTTGCGAAATGATTAAGTAGTTGGGAAATGAGTATTTGGCAAACATTTGTTTTGGGATAAATTGTTTGGAAAATGAAAATTTGGTCTAATAAATGTTTTATTAGACGTGCAGCCTTGGAACGATCAAAATTGACGGCCCGAGCAAAACCTGAGGCTATAGCAACATTTGGATTATTTCATGCTGTTAAGTATAGGTACATCATTTTTATAGTATTAGTTCTTGTCACAATACTGTCGCTAGTAATTATTCTATGTTGCGCCTTGGGTATAATAGTGGCTATAGGTAGGTAGAGCTGCCTCGTGGTACGGAAGCACGCCTTGAATATAATAGGCGTGTTGCATTGGAACGCTCAAAATTTGATGGCCCGGGATGAGACTGGGGAAACCTGAGGCTATTGCAACACGAGAATAATGTAAAGGCGCCTATTACTGTGGTAAATAGCAACATTTCAAATTACTCAAAAGATTTAAGGGTATCAAAGCTGCTTAACGTACGTTAGTGTGGCGCGACATCTTCCTGTGCGGCAATCGTGGAAACTAATGAATTGCGAGCTTTGCGTTTCATTCACGCAGCACATTAAATCGCTCACGCTTGGTAACGTATCGTAGCTACCTCTCTCTATCACTTTTCCTCATTAGTGTGACAATGACAGTTGCGTTGCGTGACTGAGCGTGAGCGATTGGCATCTTGGCTACGCACCAAGGTCCTTTAGTCAACTCAATAGGCTTCATTCATTTTTATGGGAAATCGATCGGTTTGCTTATAGATATAATTATAAAATGCATATTTTGAGGCGTCAAATTTGATATCCGCGGCGATAGGCCCCTTTACCTTAATATAATCTTAAATATGTAGAAAGTATATACACGAGCAAAGTAATTGCGCAATTTTTAATATACTTAACCACTTTTATTCTCGAGTACCTACGGTTCTGCCGACGTTATAAGTTATAATAATATCAGATACGTGTTAGCATATTATTAAATTTTCTTCTTAAGGTAATCCATTGTCATCAATATCGTGGATGTATACTGTACTTTATTCACGCTGACACTTGGCAGTGTTTGAAATTTGACTTAGAAAAGCAATAATGAGAACTAGCTAAAATTAAAATTACGAAAATAATGTTACTTTGCTATTCCGCCAAACGTGCTAGTTAATTAGTGCCAACCCGTTATATCTACTTGCGTATTTTTTGCATGCAATTAATGTTGCCACCACCAATAATATAAAGCTCGACACGTGTTTCGCCTCTCTACGAGGCATCCTCGGAAGATGAAGGAGATCATGTCGTACTGGCATCCGCCAAGTGAATAAATTACTTATAATGAAAATATAAATGAATGAAGTTAAAAAAAACGTGTAGAATCATGAAACTTTTTTATTTGAATAATCTGATTATTTGATTGGAATGGTTTTTTATTACAATTACTTACAAAATAAAAAAATCTTTGGAAAAGAAAGATTCCGTATGAAACTTATCTCCCCTTCTGATATCTGGCATGAAAATAGATCATCAAACATCCTAAGAAATTAGGAAATAAAAATATACACCTAACTACATATTGAATCATTCATTTCCAATGTTTCTAGGTTAGTCTCGTTTATCTCTGTAATCGTTAGTAATCGTAAACTGTTTGTAATCGTTAGCGTAAGCAGTTCTGGAGATAATTAAGAATGTGATAAACAAAGAGACAGACTGAGTCGCACTAACGAAGGTTCCTTTTTTACCTTTTTGGTACGGAATCCTATATAAAAAATCAGTTGAACATATGAAAAGTAATAACCACTTTCTTATCATTATTATTTTATAAGGACATTATCATTTTGGCCGTTATTATTCTGTCCATTCCCTTAGCAGAAACATTGAATAATACAATGTTACGTTGTATATTACTTAGGTTATTTCTGAAATAAATATCGAAGTCGAATGCTTATACAAGCACTGAAACGTATTAATTATTAGGCATCAACATATTATGTTCGTAGAAAGGACGGCCACTAGGGCAGAAAGATTCTCTAGTGGCAACCGCGCACGGGAAGTCGCAGCGTTGGAGTGGAGTGACGATGGCAAGATGGCAGAGAACGGTTGGATACGGATGATGCACGATTGTCTTCTTCCTAGGGTTTTTCCAGTTTATGTTACAGCTCAGGGAGCCTGGGGTCCGCTTTGGCAACTAATCTTAAGATTTGAAGTAGTCGCCAGTTTTACGAAAACACTGCCACCTGACCTTCCAACCTAAAGCGTAAACTAGGCATTTTTGGGATGGTGCACGATCGTATAGTGTGGAAACGAGTTTTGCCCAGCCGTGGACGACTTTAGCCCGGTAGTGGATAACTTTTGCCCAGCAGTAGATAATTTTTGCCCAGAAGTGGATGACTTTTGCCCAGCAGTGGACAACTTTTGCCTAGCAGCGGAAACCTTTTGCCCAACACCTTCGGTTGAAATGATAACGACAACAGTTCATAAAACGTTGCACGTTACGTTACACACTGTAAACAAACATTCCCTCTGGAACCATCACGCAACAGGTGTCATTACAAAATATTTTATGGAGTCTTCAACCCGTACAAGCGGGTATTAAGAACCTTGTCACACAAAAATTACGGTTGAAAATTGAGCTACACGCAAAGAAATAATGCGAACATTAACTTGTCTGTGACTTGACTGAATTTCGGAGCGATACAATAGTTTAATTTGTACTTAAAAGTACTGAAACACGTTTGTGAAGATTTCAACTACTTTGGTAGCTATATTATACTTATATCGGGTTACTCACGTCTATAAAGTCGAAAATAGCTCGACAAGTCGACATATTTGGAGTGTGCGAAGAGCAATCGCCGCAAGCGCTTCTTACTCATGATTATGGGACGCGGACCGTTCCGAAACATGTCGAGCTATTTTCGACTTTATAAACGTGAGTAACCCGATATACTTAAGTATATTAATTGTCATATTCTCACGGGAGTTTTCTATTTAGAGGATATGGTGGCAAGATTCGGGGCCACCAGGTGTGTCACGGGTGGGAGTTCAGTTGGCAGAGCGGCAGGCATGTATCCCAGGGTTGCGTGTTCATGTCTCACCCTTTCTTATAAAATTTGGCATCGTTCAAAGACGTTTCTGCTTAAAAATTAAAATAATTTTGTAGGATACCTATATTAAATACATTTTTTTTTTATTATCACGAACGTCATGACATTATCACACAAACTTATATCATTGCTAACACGTAGTAACTACAACCATCACTGACTGTTGTCTTGGAGAAATCATAGTCTGCGTCTATGATTTCTCTAAGACAAACAATACCTAATGCGTGACTGTTAATTCATATAAGTTAGGTAGGTATTAGTACCTAACACAAGGGAGAGAAAAATCTTATCAGTTAAGTACGAGTATTTGCGACTATTAGATTTAATGAAAAAATGCGAATGAACCGTTTTTATGAATCCAGCGGGTAATTAAAGCACGTATAAGGTTTCTTGTTACACAGGATGTATTTTACATTTTTGCGTCTTAAAGGGAATTTTTATATCAAGAAGACTTATCATTTTCATTTAAGGTTTATTATTTTTCTAAGAACGTCCTGCCAGGCTCCACTGATTGCTTTGCTCTAGCTGTTCATTCCGATGGTAAACAAAAATTTCAAATTTTTATTGATATAAATTTTTATTTATACAATATTTCCACTCTCACCATTTAGATGGTTGGCAGTCCTCAACTGTGCGCTTTTCCCGAAACTTCCTGCCTCGCACAGCTAAACTGTGGAACGAACTGTCGCCAGCGGTGTTTCCGGACCGATACGACCTTCAAACCTTCAAGAAAAGAGCGTACTCCCACCTTAAAGGCCGGCAACGCACTTGCGACACCTCTGGTGTTGCGGGTGTCCATGGACGACGTTAATCGCTTACCATCAGGTGATTCGTTTGCTCGTTTGCCCCCTATAGCATAAAAAAAAAAAAAAAAAAAAAATGTCGGAAACTTGCTTTAATAGTAGTTTATGCAACAGTGATATATTATAATACTTAAGGGTTCTTAAAACTTGAGGGTTGCCGTTACAAGACGAGACGAAGTCGAGTTTTGTACTTACAGACCCGAGAGTTTTAAGAACTAATTATGAGCTGATGCATACCCTAGTTTTTCTACGACAGCTAAAATAGCGAAAAAAGGAAAATTTCGAAAGGTGGCAGAATGTGGAAGATGCCGTAGGCCCACTATAGAAATTAAAAAAAAACAACTGTTCTAATATATTGTATGAAAATCCATAAGAGCAGTGTTCTTATGGAATACCATAGACAACGTTATAATGTATACTTATTTAATATCGCTGTCAGTGAGTCATCTAATTGAAAGATAGAAGTGCTGGAGTAGAAAAATCTAGTTGAGATTGTTCTCATACACCTAGTATAATATTGTACTTTTATATAATTAAATGGCAAATAGAGTACCTATAGTCTGTACTTTCAGGTATTTAACAAAATGTAAACAAACAAAACCACGTGGCTAGGTAATTTGGCCAATGAGGTTAAAATCGCCGTCAATGGAACTTACTAACGATATAAACAAAAGGCATCACATGTTTTGTCACTGTTTCTTCTTGTATTTTCGCACTACCTTATCCACAGAATCCATTTACTACTGAAACGGTCGTAATATCGTAACATATGTACAAAACATATAACCAAAACCAAAACATATAAACAGATAAATAACTTAATCTTGGAGATTTCATTAGAAACTTAAAAGTTAGGTTATTACAATCAATATGGCGGTTAGTTTACATTCTTTGCAAGTTGGATTGTCGGCGATTTCACAACATTTTGTATCCGTCATCATAATGAAATCATGTTATTGGCCCAACACCTGAGTCACGTGTTTTTCTTGCATATTTTTTTAAATACCTACTTCAACCCACACACACAGACTATAGTGTATATTAAAGTCATGTTAATGGTTGGCTACCTAAAATAACAGCTACAATGAAAAGACAGAACTTGACAGGACACTGATAGAATAAAATTTTCAACAGTGTTACGTTACATACGTAACACTGTTACGTTACAGTGTTAAGTTAGGTTAGTAAATATGTATGTGGGATTTTTTTTTAACCCATGATAACGTATAAGTACGTATACGTTTCCTATTTGATTTAACTTTTATCGATATGTCTTTCCTATCACGGAGCAATGGTGCTCCGGACCTTTTGGGAGGCGTACGTGGAGCCGAAGCCAACACGAAGAGTCCCTTTCGACAATTTAATGAAATGTAAGGAGTACACCAAGCGGATGTTGCACTTGTCATGCATGGGACGTACACAGAGGCAGCACCCGCCAGTTTGTATGGACTATTGAGAGTTACCCAAGTAGCACACCTCGGACCTACCACTCTTAAGAAACTGCTGTATGGTAGCATTATAGCCTGCTATAACGCTGTTATAACTCTGATTTGGGCACAAATTTCGGTCCACGCAGCTGTACAATTGCAACATAGTAGCATTATATTAGCGTTAATTAAGGTAATATGTACCCTGAGAGCTAAACAGTGGCTGATTAACAGGGCATGTGGTAAGTACTATTGTTGATATGCAGCCATACTCATACTCATATTCATTATAAGGTAAGTGAAACCTTGTTTTTTTCTCCAAATGTGTGAAATTTTATGGTGAACGTAACTTTACTGTGAAATACCATAAATTCTTAGAACAAAATTTTAACGCGTTCTCATAATAGTCATTAAATACATGAAAAATTTCCATAATATTATGGTAATTTACAACATATCTTTAAGCATGTTCATATACATATCAGCCGTTAACGTAATAATTTATTTGTTATCGTATACAATTTCTGAGAACATTACCTAAATTAAACTAATAGAATAAGAGCTAAAATATGACTACATATAATACGCCGTAAAGTACTTAAAATGGCGAATAATCGGGTGCACAGTATTAACTTCAGTATAATGCTAAATGCTATAAGAGCTATGAATCGAGATATAGCGCATTAACACGGTACATGTGTTCTTGTTAGCCAAATTATCCACCTATACAGATGAGCTTTCAGGGTTCCGCTGTTACTCAGCTAAAACCATGACATTCTTGTTTTTAGTGTTTGCTGAAGAAGCCACAACCGATGCCACTGCCACTGAGATACAATTTCCGAAAGCAAAGCAAGACTTTATAAAAAACATTAAAAATCAGAACAGAAACGAAACTGGTAAGTAACGTAATGTACGGTGAAAACTATATGATATTTCATTATGTACAGTAATAGATATTAAGATAGAATTACGTGTATTTTATTATATTATTTAGCCATTGGTTACAGGTTTAAATAAAATGTTTAGGAAGAAGTGATGACGATCATATGAGCTCAAATCGTAAATGATTTTCCAAAAACTAAGAGAAAATGTATGTAAAGACATGTTGGTGCGGATAAAGTTCGTCGAAAACCTAAATATTAAGTTTTATTTTAATTTTATTTCTTGGTAGTGCGTCTATTCTTGTGAATGTTAAATGGAAGTCTTAATAAAATTGTCCAATATCGTACCGTGTTATTGCTTCATTTTAATATATTAATCCTAGAAATGTTACAGTTACAACATTAATTTTGTTAATTCTTAATAAAAAAAAGCGATTTTGATTATTATTTACGCCATTACAAATTGAGAAGGTCACTGGCATCTGAATAGTCTGAATCTCTATGGAGGATGCTCATCGATGCATCGTCACGTCATAAGTAAAATTGTCGGATACGGAACCCTCCGCATCTAAAATTGTATGCGAACTCGACACTGGACCGTCACTCATATTTGTACCACTCACTAAGCCACGACGTCGTACAACTAATAAAGAGAAAGAAAACTCAGATTGTGGTCTATTATAATTTACCCAGCAGCTTAAACGCCCACATTCAATTCATTATTCAGCCCAAGTATGAATAAAGGAAATGGTAATGGAACCTAATATATAGTGGAATTTTACGTGAAAGTGGTGGACTAAGTATTGGCCTGGATGATAGAAGATAAAACCGGAGCCCACATAAGATGGGCAGCCACAAAAAATTAAAATTATTATTAACTAAAACGATTAATTGGCTTGTAAAATACACTTGAACTTTACCTAGCATGATTACAAAAAAAAATACACATGGGTATCTTATTTGCGATTAAGTCCCGTTTTATTCATAATTCACGGCGTTGTTACTGTTGTTAGGGTTGTGGCTTTGATCCATATCTGATTAGCGTGATGTTGGCAATATATAGTCTAGGCTCGGCGGTCAGGCGCATTGCAATGAGCGCGGCTGCGGGACGTGCGACCCAACGCGCGCGCATCCGCGTAGGGACGCCAATCGCGATGGTTCGCATGTCAACTATCGATAAAATTGTAGGTTCAAAAACTACTACAGCTGTTACACCTTATTTTCGCCTTCAAGAAAAAGAGCGTACTCCCACCTTATAGGCCGGCAACGCACTTGCGACACCTCTGGTGTTGCGGGTGTCCATGGACGACGTTAATCGCTTACCATCAGGCGATTCGTTTGCTCGTTTGCCCCCTATAGCATAGAAAAAAGAAATTGAGGAGCAGATTATTTCAGGTGGGAACTTTGTGCAACGCTACCAATTGCCGTTGTCGTACTTATCATACATTGGTCATTTTATCAGTGTATGCCGTCTCTATTCATAATATAATATTTTTTGTGACGGTGCATACCAAACTTGTTTTCTTGACTGTACTTAGATTATAGTTATCAAGAATGGACCAAAACTGTTGCCCACGAAACAATTGTAAGAAAAGTCATATATGATTCTAACGTAGTGTTGTGCTGTTCACGAAAACTTTCTCAGTCGATATAATTTCCCATTCTAAACATAGGCACTTAGTCGTCGCGCCGACATTTTTAAGGTTTTCACTCCTCATCGATAGGGCTACTACATCCCTACTCGCGTCCCCGCTATCGCGTGCGTCCCCGGGCGATGCGATCTCTCGCGAATGTGCGTGACCGCATCCTGCCCCGCGCCCCGACCCTCGCACCGCGGGCTGCGGCGCCCGCGCACGCAGAGCGCTTCCGCCGGGACCACCGACCAAGGACGAGCTTTCATTCAGCTGTTGGGCTTTATAAAGTTGCGGTCGTTGAGAAATCTACATACGCTACTGCATGGTTATGGTACTAAGTAGGTTGATACTAAGTCAATGGTAGGAACCTAATCTTCGTTTAGTCATTGCCATTTTTCCAAGTACATGCATAAATAAATGAATGATTCTGATGTCAACATTTATTTATTTGTATACATACTTTTCTCTCGTCACATATAAGACATTAAGCATGCTCTTGTAAAAAAAAAATGCCTGATGTCCGAGCTTCTTGATAGTGACTAGCGATTAGTGTAAGTTAATTTTTCCGGTCTTCTTAAGGATTGAAAAGTGATGGAATGATACCTACTCTTAAACATTCATTACCAGTCCATCACTAACATTCGACCCGGCAGCGCACCTGGTAAACGCGTTAACAGGGCTTGTCAATGCCTTTTAACACCTCGTAAATTAGGCCCTTGGAGCCCTGCGAAGGTTTTATTGCTGACACTATAAACTGCCAAACGATACACCCTGTATAAAAAGGGTCGAACTCCGTCAAAGTACTCGCAACACTTTTTAGTACAAATCAAAAATATAACTTAACTACTAAGGCGTAGAATAGGTTTTTCAACAACATGATTGAGTATTATATGAGTATGTGATGTGAAAGTCAGTTGATTTGTTGGAATCCACAGGCAGTCTATAAAAATGGTTTATAGTTAGTATTTCGTATAAACAGTACTATTGGTATTTATGCGTCTATCTATATACTTATTGGCACTCGCCGGCTACAGTCCATTTAAGAAATTAAACATTATTACACACTCATTGCATAACACAGGTCTTTTTGAACGTACTGTATACTTACTTAAGACTATTTATTTATTTATTTACTCACTCTGGTATGATCAAGTAATACCTAATGATTATTATCGAATGTACTTAATATAATATATAATAATATAATGATAATATTGACTGCTTTATAAATAAATAATTACAGAAAAAAAATTGGTATGAATAACTTTTATTATACTTTAAACACATAATTGAGCAAATATCAACGAAAACGACTACAACCTAATACGTTAAATCTCCGTCCAAGAGCTCTATACACTCTTGATGCTTCCTGTAGTAAAAATTCAGTCTTATTTATAACTAATAAGGGGAAGCGTAGCGACAAACGAACTGACGAGAAAAGCCACAGCACAGTAAAAGTTCCACCGCAAGTTAAAAACTCTCGCAGTCCCAAAGTGACCCTCTAAAACAAATTCATAATCACTCTAATCAGCCCCAAAACACCCAGAGTATCGGCCCAACAAGCTCGCTCAGACGCCGTAACTAAATTTCGAGACACGTTCCATCCCCTCTACTCCAAGACCCCCCCTCTTCAATAATTACTAGCGGCTTGCCGTCCGAATTTATTTTTAACCGAGAATTAAGTGAAGGTTGGAAGTGTTTAAAGACGAGAATAACCTCGATCGATCATGGATGGTGTCGTGGATTTGAGAAGGTGGTGTTTGTAGAGGACTGATAGGGTTAGATGTTTGAATAGTGGCTTTTTATTTAGGTGGCAATCATACGTGATGAAACGTAGAGGCGTTTTGGGATGAGAACACCTTTTCGACTTGAACTATAGCAATTCATACAGTTTTAGTTCTTGTGAATTTATTTTTTAATTGGTACAGTTAGCTCAGAGAATGTGTACATAAGTTACCAAGTAGAGGTGCATGCCGCGTTATTGCATGATAAGACCGCCTTAAAAATATCTGAAAATAAATTTGAACTATCAGCAGAAATGGTAAGTTTTTAGGAAGCATTTTAAAAACGTTCGTTGCTTGTTCATTTTTCTGTTGTGTATGAATTCTTATGAGTAATAAATTAGTCCAACTTTTGCAATACATACTTTATTTCAATCAATATAAGTGTTTAAAGACAAATTGCAGCTAGTTACCCACTAGGCAATAAGTAGGTATCTAAGATTCACCTTTGTACTCAGGTTCCCACGAACCTGGACAAACAACCAACGATCCTCGATAGAAATGTGCTCCGTGTTTTCTCCCGGCTTTAAAGCGATCATTAATAATTCCAAATCTACCCGATACCCCCGAACAGACCGATAAACGGTGTTTCCACTATAAAGGTATATTTAAATATCTAAAAATACACTTACATGCGCAAACTTAATACGTAATCACAAACAATAACATTGTCATTTTCCTTTTTTAATTTCTACCGCGATAATTGAACGAAGTTTCGCTCCGTATTGGGAAACAAATGTATAGACAATTAATTAATAAGAAACGAACATTAACCGTAAAGCTATTGTTATTTAATATATCCTGATAATTACCGCTCTTTTCGCCTCTATATTATTAGCATTACGACATAATAGCAATTTGATACCAACTTATCTTATATTATACATATATATTACATTTAGGCACTAAATTTTAAATTGATAACATTCAGTAACGGGTAGACTTTGTTGGCACTATATCGCTTTTATAAGAGGTATAGAAAGAGAGCTTTTTTCCATTTGAGAAGAGAGCATTTCCCAACCAAAATATCTTTAAAACAACAAATTTCTCCAGATCTTCTTTGTTCCCTGCTATCTAAACTCAACCCAGTAAATCGCGCTGGCAACCCGCGCACTATCGCGCCGCGCCGGCCCTGAATCCCCACATTTGTTTCAAGTGGGCAAATAAAGAAGGAAACAAGTTAGATGGAGTGGAGCTGGACCGTTCGCGACTAATTAACCCCCTACTGGGGGGTGAAAAATATGCGGCTCCTGCGACGCGAGTGCACGGTCCTTGCAAATTGAGTTTTGTTATCTGTCGGCTTGGGACGGATGGTAATAACTTCGGTGACGGGCTGTGGATTGTTTTTTTTTCGCAAAAGCCGGGTAGGTTAGGTTGTCAAGAAGGAATGTCATTTAAATAGGGGATGGTAGCATGTTGTGAATGTACCTAATAGTGTGTATGTTGGCAGGGTCACCATAAATATACCAATTTGGAGGAGAACCTAAGCAGTAGTGAGCCTGCCGAGGAAGATGAATGTCCCTGGTTCGAATCTCTGTATTATATTTATGCATTTCTGAGTTATAACTAAGTATATGTAGCCTAACTATAACTCGGAACTATCTCAGAGTTACACTATATCATTATATTTTAATTCATAATTTTATCGGCTTACCTAGGTTCAATAGTTTTTAATAAGTAGGTAGGTAAGTTAATTCATTGATAACTTTTCTTTTTGTTTATTTATTGGCAATCATTATCAGCATTGTATCGTTTGGTTATATTAGCCAGACATATTTTGGTTATTTCTGAAAGCCCCGTCTACGGCGTAGCGCAAACTGTAGCGCGTTATTATGGCATTCGTAGCCGAACTCAGCGAATAACAAGTTATCAAACTAACTTGAGGTGTATTCAAATATGAGCGTAGCGAATAAATAGGATGAGAGTTGTACGAACTGGATCATAATAAGGCAATACTTACTATAATAATGTTGCTACTTTGGAAAGTTAAGATGTTTTTAACAGGAGTAGTACATTGTGTACATTGTGGGCGGTAAACAATAAATCACGAACGAGTGTGAGCCCAAGCAGCACATTAGTGAATTTTGCAGCTTATCTTATAGCTTTATGTTCTAAATGAGTGGTTTAACAATGTTTGATAAAACTTATAGCTTTAAACACAACTCAAAATTGTATACGAGTTCATCATGTCACTTCCAGTTGTAACGTTTTTTGTTTCTACTTTATTACTTATGGTTGGGTAAAGTCGATTTCGCTACTTAAAGTTGCATGCAGATTTTAATTGTCATTGAATAAGAAGCAATAGTGCTAAGGCCCTAAAGTAACTTATAAGCAATATTTACAAATAAGTGGGAACATACCCTTATTTGGAACTTGTAATTCCAAATGACTGGTATAATAGAGTAGTATATCACCAATAGTGGCTAAAGAGATCATTTTACGGCCCTTTTGGAACCTAAAGTAATTGCAACTTTAAGGGCAACATGAACAATCACTAATACCTATTATGGCTATTATCGACTTCAACCAAAAATACCCCGTTCAAGCAGATGAATAATTCTCATTCCATCCAACAGCTATCGATCCATCGACATCTACGTGCCTTCTTACTGCATGGTCAACCCACGCCGTGCCATAAATATCCGGCACGTGTCGGACACGTGCTGTGTCCCCAATTCTCCCGAAATGAGGATTCGCAAGCACATGCCTAATAAGTTACGTTCGGTATCGCTAGGCGGAAAAGTGGGAGGCGTTATGTGACATGCTTTGTTGATCTTGCGCCGGTTATAGAGGTTGGTTTTTGCGTCTATCATTTCAAATATGATAAGTGGCCACGTTACATTGTTGTTGCTAAAAAATGGTTGTGGGTATTTTTTGGGTTCTTTAAATAAGATTGAACTATTATTTTTAAGCATAAACGTCTGCGAACGTTACCAAATTAAAGGTTGATTTTATTTTAATATGGTGGCAAGAGACCGACGGATTATGTCATTAAGAGACGCATTATGTCTCGAAAAATGGCCTGCACTTTTTTTACTACACAATTCATGGGGGAAGAGACCTGCGGGCGATGTCGTTAAGCGCAGCGTGCCTGGCCAGCGCTCCTCTGACAAGAGTGCCCGTGGTGTACGAGGACATCAACGGTAACACCGCAGAAGCACCTGTGCGGCGCACAAACCCGGACGCCAAGCCGCAGACAGGTCGCAACGCGCAGAGTGTGGGGCTCCAGGAATGTTCCCGTGTGTATAGATGGGAAGGCGTGCAGCCAACAACCGGCTTCCTTGGTCGCGGCTGCTAAGAGCCTGGCGCGTTGAGAGCCTGTACTGTGGCATAAAAGAGAATTGTACATAATTTTGCATATGATGTCGTCCCAGGTCCTTTGGGAATTTGGATTTTCGGGAAAATCCTGATCCGAACAGGTCATGTACCAGGCGTTTTTGGCCTCTGATAAGCCAGCAATCTCATAGTTTGAAAGGGATAGGATTAGGATTTTTCCTACAAGAATTGCAGAGCTATGAGCAGAAGACAAAAACGCCGGGGTAGAAACACTTAAAATTTCCCACCGTGGCGAATAGGAAGAGTGATGCTTGGGTCCAGGACTCTTCGCTACGCTCAATAGTTCAAAAATAATTCCAAATTGTGACATTTTTGAACAAAAAATCTTTCAAATCTTTGATATCAAGCTTTCATATATTTTTCCTTATTCATGACAGGACTTTATTGCCTGAACATTAAGGTCATGTGTACATATTTTTAGAAGTATTCATATCTTTGTAGTTGACTGTACATGCCTATAGAAGTACACATATTATCTGCGCTCATCGCGTCGCATTAATAACGCTAAATACGGCCGGGGGCGGTCTAATCTTTTTTCTTCACGCGACCCCTGTCTCCCCTCGCGGCAGAGGACGCGCGGAGCGGACCAACTTTTCTGTCGGGTTTTCGACCACTTTTAAAAGAATTTCTTTTCGAAAATAGTTTTTTCGGAGACTAAAAGAAACTTGTTTATAACACATTAACGCAGGCAGTCAACTTGACCAAATCCCGAGTCATCCTATAGTTGGCTTACATCTTACAAAGTGTTTAGAAAATATCTTGAGCTAGATATGTGTGTTGGAAAGAAATATCGCTACAAATTAAATCATCGTTTTACCCAAAAAAACGTCCACAGCTGTAAAATGTGTCCCCAAAAGATTTCGCTAATAATCGATCGCATTCAACGGTTCCCCGCAGTTTTGATCAAATCCTCGGTCTAGGTCGGCGGCCTGTCCTCGCTGCGTCTCCAGGTACGCATTACTACAAGTGAAATAGCGAAATCTTATTAATATTAACCTTAATTTATTCTCAGTATCTGTCATTACTTATGCACGCGGCCGCCATCGTCCCCCTGAGATCACCGCGAAAGTTGAGAAAACGCGAACGTGGCCGTGGACGCCTCCTGTTATTTGTCTTGCTGCGATAGCGCAATAAATTAGAACAATGTCTCTAACAGAAACTGTCTTTTGTCTTGGTTTTGTCGTGGCCGTCACCTATTTCTGTTCTTCTGGGGACTTATCCAAGTACCAACATACTTGTACTAACTAACTTTGGCAGATTATTCGCACCTATACGCTCATTGAGCAGAAACGCAATATCACACCGCGATGCACTTTGACGTCTAGTCGATGTCACCGTGACGTCACGGGACTGACCGAAAGGACGCATACACAATCCTTCTGTAGGTACATTGAAACCATTATGGTATTAAACAACACAAAAGTTGTTTTGATAGAACATCACGGGTGACACTCAGGTGAGATCAATATCAGTAACTATTGCCATGCCTCTGGCGACTTGTCTTAGTACACCTTCATACCAACTTTAGCTAATTGTTCGCACCTACACGATCATAGTGCAGAAACGCGATATCACACCGCCATGCACTCTACCGTCTAGACAGTGTCAGAGTGACGTCACGGGACTGAACGAGTGGACGCATCACGCACAATGCCATTATTTTGCACAAAGCGAGAGAATATGGAAACCATTATGGTGTTAAGCAACAAAAAAGTTGTCTCCATACAATATAGAAACACACTCAGGTGCAATCAATATCAGTTAACTGTATTGTCCCTTGTTTCAATAAGAATCTGCGTCACTATAGCAGTAATGTAAAATGGTTATTTTACTTGAAATGGACATTTATATGACATATTTGAAAACAATGAAATCATGTCCCTACAAAAAGAAAATTAAATATCGAGTATCCTTTTTCGTTGTTTTAATATTGTCCGATTCAGACCACATTTATGTAATATTTTTCGTTTCATTTTGATCCACATACATATTAATTATCATCTGCCATATTTATGCTGCAAATCACCAACTGTAACATTTATCTACTGAAGTATTCATCGCTCGAATTAGAGCGTTTAGTACTTCCAATTAAGTGGAATTCTCAACTCTCAACTTAATCCTTGACTTGTGACGCACGATTCGCAATGATAAGCCGGTCAGTTGCTCCGGCGATGGTCAGCCTATTCACTATTGGTTATACACAGACAGAAAATTATTGTAATTATGAATATTGCTCTTTACTACTTAAAATTAAAGGTTTTAGAGTCGGTTAAAATTAACTCTACTTCCTACATACCTATAATTTGAAGTTGAAGTATTTTTCAAAGTACTCTTAACCATTAAAATCAAAATTGTGTCGAATAACGTGGCCTATACTCTCTTTGTCTGTGGTTATTGTGTGTAAGTACATACCTTACTCATTCATGTATGTAGCAATTATTTCCAAAATTGAGTTACAATCATGCGTGGAACTCTTACTTGAAAACAACGAAAGAAAGGAATTAATGTAAGCTGAAATGAAGGAAATTACTAGCCTGATAATGGTTAACAATATGCAAGTAGTGCTCTACTATAATTTAAATTAGGAATTAGAAATCAATAAGTAACTTTAACACTGCCCATGGATTGTATTTAACTTTATCGATATTAAAAGAGTTCTATTAATGTACCTACGTATAATCGTATATTAATTAATAACACTGCACCTCTGGTTTGAAATAGATACATTAATTTATAGTATTTTCTCATATCAAATGTAAAGGAAAATGGAAACCAAGTTTGACAGCGCTTTGTAACTTACAAAGCTCTGTCAAACTTGGTTTGTAAGTAATTTGTAAAAACCGAAACTTCTAAAGCTCGTTCTACCACCAGCTACTCAGGCTATCTATCCTTAGCCGGACCGCCCTCGTCGCGGGGTTAAGCAGACTCCATTCGCTAATGAATCTTCAAAGGGGTTCATCCCTGCCCGCGGTGTTTTGAATCTCACGTCTAGAAGTTTGAGAAGCCTAAAGTTTAAACGCTCGTTTCATCACCGACAGCTTAGCCTGCTCCGTCTACCCCTTATCCGGGCCGTCCCCGCGGGGTCAAGCAAACCCCACCCGCTAATGAAGGTATCTTCAAAGGGGTCCATCCCTGCCCGCGGTGTTTTGAATCTTTAAAAGGGTCGTGGGACGGGTCGGCTGGGACTGAGTGCCCGTGAGCCGAGCTCGTAATTATTGACAGTAGATACTTGGATAGTTGATGTAATTGTGGGCCGGGGTTTTTAGACACTGGACACGTTTTGAGGTCAATACGGTGTCGTCAGATGTCTCCAACTTGACCTGACTGTTTGTGTTCATGCTGGTATGTTATCTCCATATCAAAGGATTCGACAACAATCATTAATTCATTATCAATGATGTAAGTACCTAGTGAACCGCTACGTTTGAGTAGGATATGTATATTAAAAGTGCGTGTTTAATTTATAAGTTAGAATTATTTATTGCCTACAAAATAACATTTTGAAAAGTTAATATGATATCGCTTAGCTATCTGAAGAGTCCTTTGTTTTATAAGTATATACGCTAGATGCACAACAAAGATTATCATCTTCACCTCCAACGCAATAAGGCGAAGAAAAACAAAAGCATGCAGTGAAGTGAGAAGCTTGTGACTAGAAGGCAAACTAGCATAACCAAATATCCCTGATATCTAGGTAAATACTTCCGTGCAAACTGAACACAAGTCGCAAGACCGGCCACAAAGGCCACCGGGGGATTCCCCGCCTTTGACCGCTACCGCCCTCTGGCGCCAGTGTCGTTTGATAACTCCAAAGAGGTAAACTTCGTGCCATTTAATTTGATTTGCTGTAAAATTTGAGAAATTGCGAAACGATGTTAGAACTATACGTTAGTTCTGAAATTGTGGTTAACCATGGGTAAATATTATTCTTTTGGTTCCCCTTGGGGTATTTTACTAATAGGTACCCACCGGTCTAAGGAGTCTTTAGAACACTAACCTAGTTTTGATAATTTTTTCTATCCCCGTGCAAAATTTATAATCTAGGTATTGTCAATACATTACTACTATCGTGACAATATTTTGAATTTTTATATCCTGTAAACTTACTTACTTACTTACTATTTTGGCTCAGTGACCCAAAAAGAATCTTGGCCTCCGAGACGAGAGCATGCCACCTGACCCGATCCAGCGCGGTTTCTTGCCATGAATTGGCATAGAGCTGGCGCAGATCCGCCTCCACGACATCACCCCAGCGGTACCTGGGGCGCCCCACCGGTCGACGCCCGGTTGGTCGCCCCACGTACGCTCCTCTAACTGCCTGATCCTCCCCCATTCTAAGTAAGTGACCGAGCCAGCGAAGTCTGTGAGATTTCGTTTCGCCGATGATATTGGGCTCAGCCACTAACTCTTCAATCTCGGCGTTCTTCCGGATCCTCCAGGTGCCATCGTCTCTTCTAACAGGTCCCAGGCTCTTTCTAAACACTTTCCTTTCCGCTATCAGGAGTTGGTTTTCTTCTTTTATTGTTAGAGTCCAGGCTTCACAGCCGTACATAAGGATAGGCCTAATGACGGTTTTATATATCCTTAGTTTCGTACTTTTGCTGAGAAGCCTGGACACTAAAACTTTGTGGAGGGCTGCGCTGCATCGTAGTGCGTTTTGAATGCGTATCGCAATCTCCTCATCCCGAGTGTTTGTATCGGTGACTGTGCACCCGAGATACCGAAACTTGTCAACACCCTGATAGACGGTACCTTCCACATGAAGACTATCACGACGGACTCGCGAACTTTGGCATCCCTAAAAAACTAGTTTCCATGATCGCGACAGCAACAAAGGAGAGCAAGATGAGAGTCAGAGTAGGGGGTGAACTGACGGACGAATTCGCGGTAATTACCGGTCTGAAGCAGGGTGATGCTCTATCACCTATGCTTTTCAACCTGGCTCTGGAGCACGTCGTTCGCAAGGTGTTAACCCTTGACATAGGACTTGAGCTAGGCGGGAGGCACAAGGTGATAGGGTATGCGGATGACCTTGCTTTATTAGGGGAAAACCGCGAACAGGTGGTGATGGCGGCAAAGGTCTTGGAAGAGGAAGCAAACAAGATAGGTCTCAGGATCAATCAGGCTAAAACCGAATACCTCCACATGAAACGGTATATCCTGTAAAAATTAAATAAATTTTTGAAATGATATTTTATAGGACTTATAAGAAGCTGTTTTTGACGATCATAAATACGTCGTTATCGCGGGTACAATAACCAACTAGATAAAGAGCAAATATAACAGAATGTCTATTTGGTAGAAGCGGGCATATTCTGCCTACAGCTACTAAGCATCTAAGAAGCTCTCTACACGTGGAGCTGGAGAGTTTTCGCTAGAAAAGATCTATAATAATTGAAGGCATGTTTACAAAAACAACATAACAAACGTTTTTGAGTTATACAAATAGTCCAAAAACGGTCTTTAAAAAGGAAAAATGACTAAAGAGTTTGCATTGCGACTGCATAGTTAATCTATTTAAGTATGTATTGATACTCAAGTCAAGTATGGAGGTTGGGTATTAGAAATACCTAATGTTGATAAGTTTTTAACTCGTACGAGTAGGCATAGATGTTCCTCAAAATGAGTTTCGAGTCTGTTAATGCTTGTTTTTCATAATCTTCCTGTACTGTCAAATCGTTTTTGCACCCGCGATAACGACGTGTGATTCATAATATATATGAATTCTTGCAGATTGACATGCCTACAATTTATAATGTAATCTACGGGGCTAAGATGCCAAACTGATATACTGATAATTGCTGGATAAGACGATGGTTTGTCGGCGCGTTCTGACAAATTCTGATAATTTTAAACAGTTCTGTCAAGTGTCTTTGCATTTGGCAGCTGTCACCGTCCCGTTATCCGCAGTTTATCAACTTATAGCATTATCCTATGACATTCGTGGATAACCATCTTAGGCCCGCTGTATTATGAAATAAATGTCTAATCCATAAAAACTATACTCTCACAGTTTTGTAAACTATCGCGGTTTTTTGATAACACGGTTTTTTATTAAAATAGAGCTCTCGATATTTCGGCGATGTTACAACACTTACAACCGCCATGCTCACGAGAAAACTGAAGTCTGCAGGTAGGTTGACACTTAAGCATAGCCATAATGATCAACCCTGTTTCTTGTTCGTTTATGTTCACCACTCGACAAAATACACTCACAGTATCTTCGCGATTACTCACACAAACGGGCTTAGAGGCGTTTTTAATTATTCCTGGCATCCAGTGTTGTCAATGAGATATGCGACGAGGTAGTGCTATGACGAAGAAGAAGAAGATCCTACATATATACTTCCCGGTAAAAATATAGAGCCATTTAAACGTAAATTTGCCTTAATCAATACACCATAAGGTCAGAAACTTATAGGTTGAGAATTAGCAAAATATAAAATTAAATTAACTTTGAAACTCGACCAATAAGTTCATATATACTCTTAGGTGTCCTTTCTAACGTCGATATATAAACATGCTCTATGGAGTGCCATTCTTCTACTTTTTTTATTCGGAAAACTTAGCGTCTTTTGAATGTTAGGATATTATTTTACTAGGAATAAAACTGTCTTAAACGTTAGAGTAGTATCATCTTTCTAAATATAATCACAATCAGCCTACCAATGTTTCTTGGAAAGTCTAATAGGATCTACCCTAATTATACGCAGCTTTCCATTCAACATTACAACATTTTTACTTTTCAGTTCTACTTCGAGAACTTCTCAACAATATCCATCGGTAAAGTATTATCATGCTAAATATATTCGGCAGATAGGTACTTGGAAATATCAATAAATTCCTAGTTTGCCTTTAGTCAATTTTTGATATACGATACAGGGATCAGTTTTAAGTAATGGCCGTTCTAAAGTAGATACATAAACTAAACCTAATTACCAATTTTAGCCTAATTACCATTTAAGCTAATGTGAGAATTAAGGTGTCTAAAGTAAAAGGTAATACAAAAAATCGCTACATGAAAAAAGAATATTTAAAATTATGTTCGCGATCACGATAAAACGCGATATGAGATATCGCTAACTATAAAAATAATTGCTTTTGTGAAAATCATTCATTCATTTCATCATTTTTTGAAAATTCATTCGACGAAATCCAGCGGACTTATATTAAATTAAAAGTAGGACAAACTAAACTAACAGACGTCATAGGCATAACCGGCTTGCCTAAGTTATGCCAAATCTCACCACCAGCGCTCCTTAGTGCCGCTCGACGGAGCCGAAATGTGGAGGGGGCGCAGCTGGCGTCTTAGCCATTATAGAGAACCTATATAACACGCAACATAAACGTAACGTACCAACAGGGGATGATTGATATACTTGTAATTAAACATTGGAATGTATATTGTTCAAATTTTAAAAACCGTTCGTTGCAAAGGAAAATTACACTTATGAAACAAATGTTGGGTTGGATAAAAGCTGAAATACCTGCCTTAAAACTTACGACAAAGAATAGTAACTACTACCGACCGTGCATAGCGGGTGGTGGGAGTTAGCGAAACAGTCACTGCACTCGCTGCGGATAAAACTGTTTATACTGACATGAGCTGTCAGATGTGTGGTTTAAGGTTTAGCAGTAAACAATGTAAACATTAGTCGTTTTTGAGATAAATATGATCCTAGTATTAAAATGTGTAGTCGTACATTATGATAACACTAACCAAAATAGCGAATGTACTATAGCGTTCAGAATTCCATGGGCAATTTATGAATGAATTCATTCATAAACTGCCCATGCAATTCTGAACGCGTGTGTACATTTTACCGTTTTCTAAAAGTACAGTAGAAACGAGAACAAATAAATAAGTGGATCAGTGATGTATGACCATTGAGATAAGTACCTAAGTCACATATGTACTGTGTTCTGGTAAATTTTCAATGTACAATATTTAATTAGTAAATGTTACACCAAGTTCTTGTAATAAATAAAATAAACTAAAAATAAAAATCATTTATTTCAGACCTTGCGATCCAAACGGTTGTTAATTATAAACAAGAAAAGAAAAACTTAAAAATGTAATGCCTAACCTACTTACCTATATTATTAAAAGTAAATAGATTCAGTTGTTAGACACTGAATAAGCTTTTGTCCAACAACATTGAAACATAAACATCTGCTTACAATCAAGGTTGTACTGTACGCCGCGCCGTCTCGGACTTTGATTATACACCCTGTTTCCGCTATCACTCAGAACCTCAGACACTGTACCTACCTCAGTATCTGTCGTTGTTGTCTCTGTGGCAAGTTGGCAACAGAAATACATCGTATCTGTAAAAATTCAACTGTTTAGCTATTATGGTTCATGAAATAACAACCTGGTTACAGACAAGTGGATATAAGGACGGACGGACAGACAGTGAAGTCTAAAGGTGCGTTTTCCCTTATGTCATCTACCACACGAACGAACGAATGCTCTCTCAGATTCAGAAATGCTTAGAACCGCTAGATGAAAATGCAGGTTTAGTAATAAGGTCCTATCCTTTTGAATACGGAACCCCTAAAAGATGGTAAGTTGGTGTGTTTAGGCAAGAAAATAAAAAGCAACTCTTTCAATACATAGATATTTACATGAATAACCAATTATGTACATAAAAATTATTAAAAAAATACTGGATCTCGCAAAACTCAACACGGGGCACATAATCTTGAGGGTTTAGCTCTTGACACAGGACACAGGCGATAGTGATAAGGATGTTGATGGTCGTCTCTCAACGCCATGATAATTGAAATATGAACGCAATGAACATTAAAATTAAACTGACAAACAACTGAAACAACGTCAAACTCGTAGCGGAAAAATATTGGTCCAAGTAACCAGCCATTATTACCAGAATACCCCTAAATACTGAAAAAGGTCTCTACCTCTAGCAATGCGATATGCACAATGTTGTATTACGAATTTGTAGACAGGGCACGCAAAAAATAACTAATAATACAAATAAAAAAACGTACAAAACCCCCATCAAGATATAGCTCAATCGATTCTGAACAAACGGTTTTCAGGTTTTTAGTGTTATGTGAAACACCGCGTATAGGTCATGACACCTTGGCGGATATCTTTAACCTCAAGTACATGCCCAGCAAACACCAATTTATTTTCTTTATTTGCTGTCTTCGATTGGAAAGCTATTTCATGGGTGTTGGCACGAAACCCTGTTTCAGTTACAACTAGGCTCATTACAAACTTAAATTAAAAATGTTGATGTTATTGGCAATAAATACTACCATCGTTTTGTATTGTGTATTATAATAAAGTATAATAAGATTTTATTTAAATTATTACATTGATTACTTGACATCTCGCATGACAATTATGTCAAAATATACGGATTTTGCCTATAGCTGTCACTGCCGTGTGGCGCTGTCGTCGTGCACGGTCCCAACATTATACACACTATGTTTTTCTAGAAAGGACTTTATGTCATGTTATGACTGAACATAACATGCAGCGCAATCTAATGGAGTGACCTTATAGACAAGTAACATATCTTCGAAGTAAAATTGCACGTTCGTAATTCAAATCTCGGACGCATGGTTCCAACATGATTTACAATTTCTTTCTCATGTATGATTCATGATCAAATATTGTAGGTACTATGGTACAAAGATTTACACTCCTTAGTAATTATGGCTTATGCTGGCAACTTCGGTTACGTAGTCACTTGTTTTGCCCTTTTTCAAATAATTTTGGGTTTTATGTCCAGGAAGTATTAATATGAGAAGTGGCACTTGGTAGTGGTTATAAAAGCCAAAATTATTTGACAAAGTGTGGGACTTACGACTTCATTGGCAAGAAGTGTTCTGCGATCTACGCGCCCAAGCACGAGCGTTCGCACAACAGCTGACGCCAGTACGCCATGATGCAATTGTATGTAGATTGCTCTGTCTACGTGGTGCCGTCGAATTAGATATGTGGACGGGCTAGGCTGAGCACAAGAGGATTAAGTTTAGGTAGCTATAGTCTGCAAAGGAAACTCGCAGACGAAGGTACCTACATAAAACCTTGTGTGGTCAAAAACATCAAAAAGAAACTGAGTAAAGGTATATGATCAATTGATCACATTCATTTAACTTTTTCTCAAATATTTACCCAGAACATTGGAAAATTGTGAATCACCTACATGATCTACCTACTTGTGTAGTATTGCTTGAATAGCTATCAACATCACTTACTGTATAATTACGGTTGCTTTTAGTAAAAGGTACCACTTTGTCGGTTTCCGATAAGACGCTAATGCCATAAAGATTCATATAGGATCGCCGTCAATCCAACTTTCAAATAATGTAAACAGACCGCCATATGATCGTAATAACCACACTTTTAAGTTTTTAATGAAATCTTAAAATATGTTAAGATAATACCTACGACTGTTTCAATACCTAGTGAATCGTTTCAGTGGTGTTTGATGAGATAGTGTGAAAATACAAGGAGAAACAGTGACAAAACATGTGATGCCTTTTGTTTACATCGTTAGTGAGTTCCATTGACAGCGATTTTGGAAATGAACGTTATCAACAAGCTACAAAGTGGTAGTACCTTTTACTAAAAACAAACACAATTATGAGTTAGCACTTGGTACCTACTTCCAATTCTAACCAAAAAACGCAGAGAAAAATAAAGTCCTCACAAAATAAATACAATACTTACCCGTACTATCTGGAATATGCTGAAAACAAACATGACGGAGATTGTGTGACCAATACATGAATCGCAACCGCATTTTCAATCCGATACGAGTTAAGCTCATAAGGCCATGTGATATATTTAAATGTTATAAATCACATGACCACGTGTATTTGCAATCACAAATTAACATTGCTTAAATATCTGCTTGCAATCCGACGGACCAAAAATAAATGTAGTCCGCGTTTTTTTTTTAATATTAATAATGTTATCATTGAACGCACCTCAAATACAGTTTAGCTAAATGATTGTTTGTCATATCTGTCAGTTTGACATTTGCCTTTGTTAGAAAGGGAGAAAACATAATTTAACTAAAACGTCTGTTAACATTTTATGAATAAGAAGGAAAATATGTGTATCATCATGCAGTACCTACTGTTGTTTGATTCGAACCCGTCTATTTGATGTAAATATGTGTGTTTTGTATAAATAAAGATATAAGAGTAGTCACGTGATATGTAAAATACGTATGTAGAGCTTTACATATTTTAGACATTTTGTGGAGCTCCATACATGTCATACATTTGTGAAGCGACATTTCTTGATATAAACTTTTATAGAAAGGTATAAAAACGAAGGTTTAAGGTTCTACGCGGACGAAATAAAAGGACCGGGCCATTTTTCAATTTATTTATAAAATGCTTCGTCCTTAAAATCTTTTTTCGTGCCAAAACTAAACACCTGTGACAAAATGAGGTACCTACTGGTTTAACATCAATCTTAGAACTTGATTTACGCCACGGACATACTTTGCCTAGGGCCTGGGGCCGGGCCTAAGGCAGCCTTTGTGTAGGCTGGAGGTATTGGGCAGGACACGAGGACCGCGGCGTCCGCGTTCTAATTAAAACACCCCCCGCATACCACCCTTCTCGATACTCTGTGCAGAGTAATACAGAGAGGGGTTTTTTAGATTTTATATTTATATCTGATTCTTCTATCTGAGTCGCTTCCAATCTACTTGGACGATCCGTAACATTGTTTGTATGTTGGTATGTATGTTTTTTCAACGATACGAGTATCGTTGATCGGAACCTCGTTGAAATTTGGCAGGTAGTTAGATAAGGTAAATACAATAATATTTTTTAGTTCGAATATAAGCCAAATCGACCGAGATATAGAGGGCCGCGAGTTATTTGTAAATAAATTATATTCAGAATTATTTAATTTAGTATGTATTTGGTTTTCAATTTAATCACACATAATAACTTTCTAGCTAATAGGGCAAGGACCCGTTTGTCATACAGCCTTAAAATTACAGTATACTTATTACTATTGTTATTATATTGCACATTCACGGCGTCTTGTTTAATAATATAAATGTCTAACCGTTATCTTTCGGACGCGGATCTAATTTGTACCTCAAAATGAAGTCCCATTTAAGAGGCATAAGCATAAATATAGGGTAAATCGTCAGTTACTGGCCACTTTCCAATAACTGGCAATTTTATATTAAAAATTAATTCTGTGTACCCACAAAATTGAATTCATTTTAGTATAATGAACAAAGTTCGTTTTTGGTGTATGGTGGCCAGTTATTGAAGGGTGGCCAATTACTAGCGATTAACCCTACCTACAAGTTTTGCCATAGTAAATCCCCTCGGAGACAATCCCTCTGACCGTGCGTAACCTGCGCGCCGCGGCGACCGCCGGGGGCGATGTAAAAAGAACAGCGACGCACGGCGCGAGTAAGATTGCCCTCGTTAAACGTGTCTACCTACCTATAGGTACACTTACCCCATGTGCTCACTACAAGGATACCTATCGGTATATTGCATGCCTAACATGCTTCTACTGGGGTAATGTGTTCGGGGGCCATGTTACGTTCGTGGGGGTGACAACTAAAATTATCTATAGCCACTAAGGTTATACGTTTGCTAAATTATAGACCTTAAGTAGAATAACATTAGTTTTAGAGCGATCACGCATTATAAGTTCGGAATTCTTATTCTGCATTTTCATATAACGGTGAAAGTGATTTTGTTTATTTCATTCGCCTCTTCTAAATGGTGATAGGTAGGTACTTAATGTACCATGTGTATGTATATACTGAGCGTCCGATGTCGAGTGGATAGACCTGTGATTTAACAAATATGTGTGCATACAAATGTACACTATTACATTACATTGGTACATTGTCAATACCATTGTGCGCGTACGCGAAATATCACAACAGAGGTATTGGCTTCATATTCATACCCAGACCTCAGAGGCATCGGAGTGCACAGCCGCAAAAGGCCAGAATTGCCGATAACAGACAAAGCCGCGGCCCTTCTGATAGTGCCGCTGTCCGCTGGCCTACCTACGCGAGAGGGTCCGCTCCCTCGTGTCCGAGGTAATCACTGAGTTTTGAAGAGATAAGAGCGTTGCAAATTGTTAAGTGCGGCTGTATCTATATTATCCTTTAAAATACCCACATAAAACTCAAGTTTTAAAATGGCGTGGGGTGGTATAACGAACGTCAAAATAGCTACGGAAGCTGAAGTAAAACTGGCTTAACATATTATCAATAAAATATTGGATAAAATGGACAAATATTGTCGAACATGCCAATATGGTACGAGTTCTATGCACATTTGTAGTTGGATATTTTTACGTTCGCCATACCCAAGTTAACCACAATGAAATAGATTTTAATTGGTTAGTGAATATTACATAAATTTTATAAATATTAATCAATGTTATTAACTGAAAAAAGGCAAAACACAGACACAGACACACCTTCACTGTTAGTCTTACACCTGTTTCACAAATTTAATTTTACTTTACTTTACTTTACATTCACCGCACCATTTGTGAGCAGAGTATGTTAGTGAAAAATTACACTTAGGTATCGCATAATTAGTGAGCAAAAGGTCTAAGAAATACTAACGGTACAAAATAGTAGTTTATGTGATTGTATATAATGAAAGTGAAAACGAAACACTCGTGTGATGTTATTATGAAACTCAGCTGACGCCTCGTTTCATAAGCCCACAGCCCCACACTCGAGTTTTAATGCCTAATTATTTACAATTGCATACACTGCTTTATATACACACATATCATGAAGCACTCCATGAGGCGTTCAAAGCGCATATGTATCGACTGCCATTGCGACTTTGAGGAATAAAAACTTTTTTGACATTCAAGTTTGACATTTATATTTTTAAATTTAGAGACAAACAAGAGTTGGCTCCAATTTTCATATCGTTCGATATCAAAATAACGTGCGACTTACGTGCGTCATTGTATATCACTTCGCTTTAAACTAAACATCATCTCGACTGATATAAGAATAGAGGTCAAAACTAATTTTCTTGTGTCAGATGTGTTCGTAATTTGAACAAAAATAATATTATCGAAAACGATAATATAATTTAGCTATAGAGGCAAACCACGTTATTTTTTCTCAGCAAATGAACTGTCAAACTTGAAAGTGTTATTTTAAACGTCAAACTTCTATGAAATTATGACGTTTACTTAACACTTTCACAGTCTGTGCTATCAAAAACTAGGAAACTTAGCATAGACTGCGGTAATAACATAATCACAGATAAGAAATTTGTTAAAAAAAAAAGTTTATTATTATGCGGGCCTTTATATGCGATTTTTGAACGCATTATGGAGAGCTAATGATATGTGGATATATAAACGGATTTAAAATTATGCCGATACTTAGTGTTCATAGGATGGATACGTTACGCAGGCAAACCTCCAATATTGATTAGTCAGACTCCTGTAGGAAAATATATTGGCGCGATACGTTTTATCCTTACGCAGCCCGTTAAAAGTGGCGGTCGCGAACGGGCGTGCGTACGCCGAAGAATAAAATATTCGCAGTGGTTTCGGCCCCCGCGAAAACGGATAAGAGTTATTTACGTACCCGACCCTCGAGGTGCTTGGAAAAAAGAGTGATCGATACAGAGAGCGGCGACACGCCGGCGGCCCGGAGGGCGCGTCAATTTGGCCTTCGCCTCGTCAGCACTAAATTATCCCGACATCTTTAAATGGAATTTCGCGGGTCGTGCGTCCGAGTCCCTGCACGTTCCTCCAAGGGTTGCCCCCCTCCCTCGCCACCTGGCTCCGGGCATTTACGCCGCGCCTAGTTAAAGGAAACGGGAAATATTCCGAGGCTCACGTGCGCGCGTGCGACACGCTAACAGCGCGCCTTAGCCTGTAATCCATGCCTAAGCGACGGCGAAGGTTTTGTAATCTTCACATCGAATAAAGCTTTTAATAATAAATCCTTATAAGCTGATTTTCCAATGCTCGAAGCCAAAATGAGCATTTGACCTAAGATCCGCGTCCCTAGGTACTCTTTACGCGTTGTAGACGTCCGGATTAACCTAAGTTGAATAAACTATTGCCGCCTACAGACTGAAGTTAATAGCAAGTCCACTGTAACGGCTAGCTCATATTTATGCTATAATATAAGTAATGAATTTAGCAGGCATACGCTATCGTGAATGCAAATGCGATTAGAAAAAAATTATGTAATATGCATGAAACTAGGTTGAAGTTACGCCCTTTCTTGGTTATGTGCAGCCCTCTGGCAACGTCAACGTCCACGACATGCAACCTCTATCAACCTCAACCGCGAACCGGCGGGGCGTGCGGCAAACGCTTTGATCAAACATTTGCTTCGGACGGAATCAAGCTCCGCTGTGGTGTTTCGGATGGTTGGGCTGGGCTGGGATGGCCGATATTCCCTATCAACATCGGGAGTCAACAGCGCGATTAGGCGCTGAATTACGGCACTCGCTGTGACCCGCGTCTGTGAACAGGAATATTCTCGTATTGTATACTAGATCAGGCGACGGGGGAATTCGGAAAACAACGCATAAAGTCTCGGTAATGGCCCGGCAGCTTTTGTTTACTCCCCTAAATAAAGCAGATTCAATACCTACGCGTCCGGATGTATGTCATGGGGCGCGCATCAATATTCAGTCATTGCTTTACGTATTTAGAGCGAAATCGAAAAGTAGGTAATGATACCTACCAGTACCAGTGGCGGTGCGTCAATAGTAGTTTATGCAACAGTGATATAATAAGGGTTCTTAAAACTTGAGGGTCGTCGTTACAAAACGAGGCGAAGCCGAGTTTAGTAATAATAGACCCGAGAGTTTAAGAGCCAATTATGAGCTGTTGCATACCTTAGTTTTTCTACGACAACTAAAATAGCGTAAAAAGCAAAATCTAGAAACGTGGCAGAATAGGGAAGATGTGGTGCCTATGCACTATAGAAATTAAAAAAAAACAACAACAGTGCTAATATTATATTGTATGAAAATCCATAGGAGCAGTGTTCTTATGGAATACCACAGACAACGTTATTATGTATAATTTTTAAATATCGCTGTCAGTCATCTAATTGACAGATAGAAGTGCTGGAGTAGAAAAAAATATTTGTACGCAAGTGGAGCTTATTCGGCTTTCATCTTCTCTAATGAGTTCTGGGAAACTGTGTATAAGATTCTAAAGAATAAGGATGGAGAATGGGAATCGAGTATTGCTATATATGTATTACTATCAGTGGTGGAGCGTTCGTGGCTATAGGTACATTTTTTTATTATCTTTGTGTTAAATAAGAATTAAGTATGTAATTTTTGCATTTTTTTAACTTCTTCAACTAAAAACCGGTCCTGTGTCCTCCGCTTCGATTTTCCATCGCATCACAGTTAATGACTTCGTGCTCCATTTATCATTATAATACCTAAAGATAATCCTCCAATCAACCGATCTTTAATACAAGGCAATTGCTACGTCAGCGACCGCCATCGCGGGCAGCACGTCGCTATCGCGTCGCCACCGAATCCAATATCCTCGCGTAATAACAATCGCGACCGTCTATCGTCCCCGCGTAAATTATGTACCACCCACCCAACTACCCTTTACCGTTAACTCGAGGAAAATAAGACTGTATTTCTTAGGCAGTAGAGATGTGGTGATGTGTATTTGGTTGGGAATGGACGACGCAGCGTCGGCGTCCCGTTAATGGCACCCCGGCCCCTTTAGCTTTGGATGCGCGCAAGTAGCACGCACGGAGATTATAATTAGAGTTTGAGAAAAATACGGTGATTATTTTGCCGGGGGCTGGTGTTTTGCGGTATTGTAGGGATGCATGGGGTCCTATTATTACATGGCTGTCTTATAATCCAATTTTAAAGCGTAGAATGGGCAACATGCATCTTAATTAATTGATATGTTACCAAAGAGCTGGTAGCATAATTAAGTATAAATTGGCGCTTTGACACTTTGATTACTTACAAAGTTTCAAACAGGACATCAGAAATGTTAGTTTCATAATTTATGACGTGAAATTTTCGATTTTTAGGAACCTATAAACGTTATTGTTACAAAATTTGCATTCGATTTTTACAACTATTTTACTAAACTAATAACAGACAGCGCATAACAGAGCTCAGGCCTATGCATTTCGGCGATTTACCCAAATCACTTAATTAATTATTAATCCGTTTTGACCGTCCATTGACTTTCCGACTTTCCTACTGGATGTTGTATTCCAAAAGCTCGCGGCGACAGAGGTACGTTTTCACAAGAACTAATTTAGCGGAACCTCGAGATATGTTGTTATAATTGTGGTTTGTAACACAATTTGTTACAAGATGAGTCAAAATCTCTATTACTCTTAGGCCCACTTGCACCACCCAGGGTTAGCCGCTACTCAAGCTATCAAATTCCATACCTACAAATAAACGTTTAATTCCGGGTTATGAGGCTAACTCTTGGTGATACTAGAGGCGCTTACCCGACTAGTATTCAACTATATAGATTAGATAGTTTTCTGTGCGCAGGATGTCAAATTGCGCGATTCGATAGTATTTGCATCTCGTTTGTTCTGAACTGGTGGGAGCGAAATGTAAACACTGTCGAATCGCGCAGTCGCTATCGACTACGGTTACGTAAAGCATAAAGATCCAGTGTCTATCCGTTCCCTAACACTCGACTCGCTTGTACTTGTAATGCGTTTGAAATGTCACAAATGGCCGATGGGGCTCCTGTATTATTCACATCGCCTAAACTTGTACGCGATCTTGTTGGTTATTCACGTGGGGCTGGCGGGTGACCCTGTGGGTCCTTTTGACTCAATAGTTACTAACTTCGTTGTAGGCTTTCGGTGTTTGACCGCCGCTACTATAGGTTCAAGAATAGGTAAACAGGGTCTACTTAGTACTGTAGGATAATATGGTGGTTTGATAGCCTTCGATATTTTTTTGTTGTTGGGAAAGTAAAATAGGTTAGATAATATTATGTGAAAACCCTGAAGGCCATTTGCACTAACGGCGCGGCTTTTTTTACAAGGCATTTAAGGGGCTACCCGGCATATTTCACTGTTTTTAAAGTGAATAGGCTTTGTTCAGCTCCAAGCACAACGCTTGAAAAAAAAATATAATGTAGCTAGGTATTTGGTCTACATTTTGTTCCACTAAATTGTCGAAAAACATAATACATCAAGAGAAAAAAAAATAACCGTAAACCCTTTTTTCTACCTTAAATCTGTATCTACTCCCTTATTATGCGTCGTAAGTACAAGAAACTAAGACAAGCATTTTATATTTATGTTTACTTTAAACGCATCCACCGATTTTTGGATAGGTTTTGTACTTTTCGAGAAAACAGCTATTACACGCATTTTTCCGAAAACGCCGGCTCGAGATGCCTGCGCGGGCGACGGGGGCCAGTCGTATAAGATGGCACTAGTAGTTTATATGGTTGCGTCCTAGTACAAGCAGCTCTTCCTAGGTGACGACTTATGCTTATAACCGGTATTGTATAACCGGTGAGGAAAGGAAGCGGTAGGGGAAGAAAGCTCAAATCGCCGAGGTCATTGGGATAGGGGACGGCCTTAAAGTCGGTCTTGCTGTCTGTCATACAGATCGGTCCCCGCGATCTTGACCATATGACCATTATAGTCGGTCCATGTCTGTTGAAGTTTTCCCACTTTGAGACACTTTTTCATTTTATTTTAATTAAAAAACTTCCAAAAATAAATATAATAAAATATTAATTTGCTTATGGGTCGCTAAATTAAAAGAGCGACTTGTGTAGGGCTATATGAGCATTTCGCTGGACAATGGTACGAGTAAGCACAGTGAGGGCCACGCGTCACCGCAGCTCTCCATACATAAATATAAGTAAGCACATACACTGGCACTGAACCGTACGCAACAAAGCGACACGTCTAGTAATGGGACGAATCGATTGATATCGATACTATAAAAAAACAGTGTGAAACAGTCTGAATTGAGTCGCTTAACTTCAAACTCGGGTTAATACCAAAATCGCATAATCTGTCAGATTATTCAATTTCGGTACTAAGAAAAGGTGATAAGGTAGATATTTGATGAGAGGGTCGAACGAATGGATTTACCCGAGTTTGAAGTAAAGTGACACAATTAGGAGAGGGAATTTTATCGCATCATTGACGCAATATTCCTTCTTATATATATGTATAAGATAACTTAATGTTTATAAGTATGTATAATTGTTATAATGTGTATTTTTTTGTGAAATAAAGTTTAAATAAATAAGTAGTCTCAAAAGGTATATTAAGCCTAGTCGATAAGAACATAGCACAGTAATGGCGTGTCACGACTGTCGCGTGCTAAGTGTATGCGTAGATAAGTACTGGCTATTTCCGAAGTGCTTTCTGGAGAAAGTGCACCGAGACAATGCACGTGCTATTACAAATGTGAACATTCGTGTCTGATATCTAAATACTGTTTGACAGATTTCAACTTTCATATATATAATGTGCCCATAGCCATAAACGCGGTGCTATAAGTACGTAGAAAAGTTGTGTCACGTGACCATCGCGAGCAAAGCAGAGCAGAGCTTTCGTGAGAAGATATCGATTTTTTTTTCTAAAGAAGGTACTTAATTTTTTTTCTACTCAGAATCACGAGCTCTTTTAATCCTACTAGGAGAAAAAAAGCATCCCAAATTTTATTTTTCCAATCCATTATCATTGTTCACACTTTTTGTACGGCAGTAGCAAAATGGAGCATGCGTAAAATGTCTGAAATTTTTGAATGACATTTGTTTTTCTCCTACTTTTTTGTCGTAGGTCGAATGAGCTCATTATACTAAGTAGGGAAAACATAAAATAGCTACCTTAGAAAAAGGTTAATTCGATCTCTTCTCGCGAAGATATCCTACAGCATCCTCGAGTTGCCAGCTATAATAAATTCATCGATAATAGCGAAGCGCAGCACTGGCGTGTCGCGCGCCGAGTGTGCGCGTCGATAAATTCCGCCGCGCGTCAATCGCGAGCAGCGCGGTATTAACGGTCCGCGCTGTCAAGGCGCCGCAGTCGCAGGGCTGTCCCTGTCCCGTATTTACTGTAAATATTGGTGTGTGTGTATAGCAAAAATGACAAAAACAGACTTGTCTAACGCACTGTATTAATTTTTACTTTTGATAGTTAGTTAAATAAACGGCTGGTTTTTTTACGAGACAAGTAGCGTCGACGGGTAGTAAAGGTGTATTAGCTGGAAGTTTTGTTTTTATATGACTGTCGATAATATATTTACGCTCATGCATGGGCCTACATGACTAAATATTTACACACGCGTTCAAAAGTGAATGGGCAATTTGTGAATGAATTAATTCATAAACTGCCCATGCAATTTTGTACGCGATTGGACATAGATGGGGACATACACTACTTACCTCTTGCACAGTCTAGGTGGTGCACATGTCTCCTCTTTATGAGACCTAATCTGGTACACACGCGTTCTAAATTGCATGGGAAGTTTATGAATGAATTCTTGAAAATTGGCCGTGGACTTTGGAACGCGTGTGTACTGTACGTAGATGAGGACATACAAGACCTGTCGCACAGCCTAGTGCATATGGCTCTTTTTGAGAGACGGCACAAAGCTATGTGCTCTGGGTACTTCTGTCATAGGTTTTCGCAACGGACCGATGACCTTATGAAGGTCGCCGGGAGACGCTGGATGCAGGTCGCTTCCAACGGGTACATATGGAGGTCCAAATAGGAGGCCTATGTTAAAAGTACTTAAGTACTAGTGTGTACTTTTTCTTTACAAAGATATCTCGTCGTAATCTTCGTCAACTATCTAACTTAGATAGTGAAATTTACGACTTTCTGAATCATAATCGAATGACTGGTCGATGATAGGAACATGAAAACTACTGGATAGCAAAACATACAACAAAAACCCCAAATAAAATATAACTTACAGACTGCTTTGTAATCTGACAACTTATTCGATATCCGCACCACTACATTTTCTTCACATGAAAAATTTTTAACGGGTAAACTCGGATAAAGTTAACGGGGCGTAAATCTCCTAGGACTTTTATTTGGCAGACTATATTAATATTCCTACTTTTACAGTAAGACGATTCCTTAGTAAATGTAGCGATAAAACGAAGTGGCAACGATGTGTGTAGGTACCTACATGTATATAATATTAATACTTGTTATATAATTGTTCATAAATAGCATTGAAACTGGCTACGAATGGCTACGCCGTAGACGCTCGACAACGAAAAAACACATTAAAGCTAAAGATAAATTTAACTGACGCGGTAACCCTGCGTCGCCTGACTCGAGCCTGAATTATATTAGTCCTCGGCCACATGCGAGTCCGACTACGACACTAGACTTGCCAAAATGCACTTTAAGTTTGAGCTTTAAGGTACATTACTGCATAGAAACTGTTAGAAATTTTTGGAAAGCTCATATGTATTATAAAAGGTGGCTTTAATTGCTATCTTATGTACTTCGTGTTAAGGTCTAAAATCGTATGTAGCATGTAGGAGATATATGAGGTGAGGTAGGTGATCTTGGGTAGAATCGTGGCAGTATGCGCGTCGCGTCCGCCGTACGATTGGGCAGCTAGCCGTGCCATCGCGGCGAAAGCCTGAGTGTGATCGCGAGGGACTTGGCTTGATGAGACGATAAAAATAATTTAACAAATGAACTGCGCGACTCTACACCAGCAACGGCAGCAACTGTCTCGTTGTTCTGGGAGAGTGAGAAACACATCAGTTCGACGAACTTGTGGAAGATACATCGCATTAAGGAGTATTTTACATATTATGTACAAATTGAATTGATATGAAGAACTGTAAATGTGATAAGTCGATTTGAAAAGATTAAAAATATGAATGAATTTCATTCTTAATGATTTTAACTTAAGTACCTAAATGCATGTGTTTCACGACTGTGATGACAAACGAAGTAAACGTGCCAAAGGATTATAGAACATAATCCTCCATTGGCAAAAGGGAAAAAGGCGACGCATGCATAGGAGAGAAAGGTACCTAGGTATACCTCCATATTTCATAATAGCTTACTATATACTTTAACGTGCACGGCCATTTCTTGGTAAGTATCTACAAATCCTACAATTTATCCTATTAGACACATTCCATGTAGGTAAATAGACACAACCCTCACCACGCTGTTTACCACCTTACTATTAAAAAGTTTTGAGATGTTGGCACCTATGTTAACAAGTCGGTTATTTTAGTCAGTACTGGGGGGTGTTTATAGAACTCCTTTTCCACAGACTTTCCTATTTTCAAATCACAGAGTAAGAACAAATTTTTTATATGTTACTGGAAACCTTAAGACGTAATAACAAATCGGCGTACTCAAACTATAATAATAAAGAATTAAAGCTTAATTATCTCCACGCTCATCGCAATCACTCTTGACCTCTCTCCAGAGAGGTACCGATCAAAGAAAGGGTCCTCGACAAAAATAAGAGTCCGCACAAAATGAGAAAATCGACAATCGCACGTCACGCGTTTTGATAAGGTCCCCCCCACCCCGCCCCCCGCGGGCAACAGGTGCTACGTTTCATGAAAACATTGTGTAGGTACAGCCGTTATATTATATGCCCGTCTGGAGGTCGCGCGTGGACAGTTCGTCGTTCAGCAAGGTGATTTCGCGGGTTTTTGGAAAAAAGCACTTGTTACAAAACAGACATTTGAATATTTATTATTTACTTTACTTCGACCGCTACCCTAATATGTTCTATGCATAGAGTTACTACACTCCATTTTCTTTTTCGCAGTCTAGCGTTAGTCTTTTGCTTTATGCGAATATTAGTCTAACAAAGTGTATCAAGTATGTGAACAAACGCGGTGGTTCGCGTCGCGGCGTGTCACTCACATAGGACAACGGTTTGTGTGCTTACCATAAGTTGCACGCAACTGTATTCGATAGCGACTGCGGCGCTCGAAAGTATGTCCGTCTCGCTCCGACGACGGACATATCCCCGAACGCCGCAGTCGCCATCGAATACGGCCACGTACTCAACTAATGGTAAGCACATTGGTTCTTGACATTTGTTATATTTGACAGCGAAGCGGCACAGCACAGCGTCGCATCGCAATGTCGCCAACGTGGGCGAACGCCGTCGCCTAATTGGATAGCTTAATTCGATGGTGCTTAGAAGGCGCTATTTTCAAAATCATCTAGCTTAGCCAACTCTAAGCCCGATAATTTCTTAGACTTTATCTCATCGATGGTAGGTATGGCCTGTCGTGTCGTGTCCTCAGGCCACAAAGCGTGTGTACTTCGTACTGCATTACGGCACTAGTGCGATTGCTAGGTCATGTAGTGTTAGTGTCGCAGTGTGTACTCGTATGCACCTACTTATAGCTTATTGCTTGCTTATAGGGGTACATATATGTATGTTATAGTTAGTTTGTAGTTTTATTAACATAGACATTAAAGTAGATAATAAGTTTTGTACTAAAACCCTATGGATTCTAATAGTCCGAAATAAATGATTTTATTATTTTATTATTATAGCGCCATGCGTAGACTCGGTTTCTGGGAATTAACAGTAACAATTTACATGTTCTTGACAATAAATTAACTTGTATGAGTATTTTGGTTGACTTAGTAATACTACGTTACTATAAATGGATGAATTACTTAAAGACTTACGCAATACGCATACCACTGCGGAATATGGTGATTTGTGCGGCGCATTATCATTTGATGACGGGAAGTAATGATCAGAAGTCGAATTTAAATATGTACATATTTATCTTATTCATACATGATTCAAACCCATGAGAACTATAGGTGTGATCATAATGCCTGAAAGGTTCACCCATTACTACTAAATAATACCTTTGCATCTTGTCTATCGAACTTCGTCCGCCAATAACCACCGCAGGCATCGCCCAATCGTACATGAACACTTTTTGAGGAGACTGTATCTTATCGTTGCTAATGCAAGTTCTAACCTGTATCTAAGCTGGAATTCTTAGGTTTAATAACGAACTGTCGTTGCAACATGATCCCCGCGCCTCTCGCCCGTAGCAGTGGAGCACAATCGGGGCCGCAAGACGAGCGACCGCAGCGGCCAGCTTTGTGCGCTCGCTGCTAAATTACGGCGCGGCTGCGGTGGCGAGAGGGGCGGAGAGCGGGGCTGCGAGCGGAGTCTCTTGCAAAGTCTGCAAGACGAGCGACCGCCGCGGCCAACTTGAGACTGCGAGCGGAGATGACACAACATGACAAGCGGAACTGAGACCCATGGCCACAAAAGGCTAGGTACCTTCGGATACTCTGTGTTTATTTATTGCCACCATGCAATATTGCCGTTCCTGTACAAAACCTAGACTTCAATGTCAAAGTGTTTATATGTATAACTTCCAAGTCCACTTTTAATATACCTACCTAAGTCCATTTTCTCTTACAGGGATTGCTAACGATATGGTTTACTATCATATTAAATTTCTGTTCCATCATTTACTCGTAATAAATGTTCCAATTAGTAACTGAATGTACCTATTTCGGTATATTAATAATAAAGTAAACCGCCACTGAAAGCACTAAATGCCCCGCCTAACCCGCCCCAGGCACGAGCGTCAGGTGCCCGTATTTTGGTCGCTTGGATCCGACTAGCCGTCGCCGTTGAGTTTATGTAACGAGAACACATAGCTTATAGGTACCTACCCACTATACATACCCTATGTACATAGCCTGCTTCGCTTCGCCGAGCTTCAAGCTCACCTTACTCGGAACTGAGAACATGAATACTGAATAACCGTCGATTGTAAAACAACTAGAACAAATGAACCGATGCGAGTAAAAAATCTAACCCTTTGGACGAAGGGGGTTTCGTGGATGGTGAATTCTTACGGAGGGAGGGTGGGGGAGTACGGACGGGTCTATTTCGCAGTAATCTCGAGGCAGGAGCTCGCGTGTCGACGCAGCTAAAATGCCGTATCACTGGGACACACGGCGGGCAGTCAAGCTGCTAACATTTTTTCTCTTTTTTTATACTTTAGGTACTGCACACAATAAAAAAATACTGGAGTTACTGTTGAAATGGAATTATAAACCAGCCAACCACAGAGAATAATAGGTATTCTGTTGTATGGGTACCAATGGTACCATTTTACCAGTCAATCGCAAAGAATGGGTACAATACCATCGAATATTTAGCACCCAACATTATTTTATTGTGGTTTGATATTTATTTCACATTACACCGAACTTTATCAGAGTGGGATATCGGCCTGCAAAATGCATATACCAAGGTATCTACCGGACTTATTTTATCACATTTGTAATTGAAACGGTTGTTCAAACTATACTTAACTAGCCGCGCTCGGCAGACTCATCTCGTTCTGAAGAATGACACCAAGCCTTAACAGGCGTATCAATTTAAAAAAATGCTTTATTTTAATGGCAGAAATAAAATAAATACAAAGAAAACTAGTTAACTAACTAAATAGTTTTTCAAACCCGTGAGCGCTGTGTCTTGCTGAGTCGCAGGTCGCGGCCGGCGCGCGGCGGACTCAGCTCGTTTCGAAGAATTACGCTGCGCCTTAACGGACAGGGAAATTAGATAGCGACCTTTTTACGTGCGCAGATTTTAGGTAAATAGGTGCTTCTAGTGAACCTTGATATTGTAGAATGTCACTAACTATATAAGGTGCTAACAATTTAGTCACGGATATTTTTACCGTTGATAGTACTCGGTTCTCGGAGTACATTTAGGTATGAAACATCATAAGTTTTGTTATGTTTTTTGGAGAAAACTAGGAAACAAATTTGCAACGTTAAAACACCCTGTTAGTGTGATTATTAAACGAGTACTCATTGAACATATTTTAGTACCTCTTTTACCTAACACCTAACTGGCCACTTAACGTCAAATCAAATACTCGATTGTCAACGTCATGCTAAACATCTTGTCAGTTAGATTTGCACATGGTGATTATTTTTAGACGGAATTATAATTATTATTTTTGTTCGGTAAATGAAAACAAAAAAAATATATACAAAAGTTCCTTAATTATAGTTTAAAGTTAATTGTTTTAATACAATGTATTATCTCTTAAAATATCCGTGACTAATTTGTTAGCACCTTATATATAAAGTTACTAGGATATAGGAGGGAGCATGCACTATTAATCTAATAGCCCCTCACACTTTAAACAATGATCAGTTTAATCGGTAAAGCGGATAGTCAAATAAATATATATCTACTTTAGGGTAAGTGTACCAAAATGAATGAACATTTGTAGTGAATGAAAAAAACGGGCTATTTTTTCCTAAAACAAGAATCTGCTTATTTTATGCCGACATTATTACCAATTTATTACCGACATTACTTTTACAGTAGCAGTAGCAACACTAGCAACACGGCATTGGAACATGAACAAGAAATCCATATTACTATAGTCCATTTACTGGATTTTTCATGCCTTTGTATGAACAAACAGATATATGGATTGTTCATTGACTAGATTTCTTCTAATTCTATGTATGAACATACACAATATACATGTGTACAAATATTAATAAAAAGTGTATTATTTTACTACCAACGTTTGGACCCGTTTTTTCTTTCACTCGTTGTTTCATGTTAAAAGATTTTTTTTTCTTTTTATTGCATTTATTGCTTCTATTTTGTGGCCAAAGTTTTTCTATCATAATGATTAATAATATTCATTATATTCTATTTTACTCCCTTTTAGATGGTCCCTTTTAGAATGTTTTACGTAATGATTACTAAAGAAAATTTAGTCATTTTGTTTTTAAAATGATTTATAATACTCATTTAATAAAGTTAACTAATGTTCATTCACTGGGTTTCACATTGTTCACTCATTGGATTTTCTGTTCAATCACTAGGTTTTTCGGTACTTTTTGATAAAATATTCTATAACTCTAAAAGTATAAAAATAATAGGAAATCGCTGAAATTACATTCTAGTTTATTAAATGACGATTGTGTAAAAAACATAATATTATAAATATAATTAATAAACATAATTATTAAACGGGTCTAACGTGAATTAATTTGTTTACCTTAGCCTTAGCCTCAGTCAGCCGCGACCATGACCAGTGAAACCTGTGTCGAAACGTCGGTAAATAAGGTAAACAAATTAATTCGCGTTAGACCCGTTTAATAATTATGTTTAAATATGTGTTTAAATCGCGAAAGTTTTAAATGTTATATAATTAATAAATACTGAGAAATTATTTTTTTTAAGTGAAAAAATGCTTAAGTGTTCATTTACTGGTGGTCTTACCCTACACACACCCTACTTCAGTTTAAGAAAAGGTTATAGATCTTCTATCTTCGCTGACATATTTTAAATCTCGGCAACAATTTCAATGTACTGAGTATATTTTATTTAAGTATCCCATAAAAACTAATGCTAGATTCTCCTGGAAAATATGTATGAGTATTTATGCAATATGTCGCTCTGTCCGAAATACCTAGGTTTAGAACTGAACACGCCTGATTCCACGACACAATCTTATTTGTACAGGCATAAGAGGGCGTCATATATTTCTGCAGCCTTCATAGCGGATGATTCTATTGCAGGTGACTGTACAACTTATCTACTTTTCTTTCCTGGGTTAAGCTACACGTATGTCATTCGGGCAGTACCGTTGATACTTGTTAGCATGAAATTGATTAAAAGCTCCAAATTGAGGCACAAAAGTGGGTGCGGAATAAGGGGAAACAAACTACCTGACGACTTATGTTCACTTCCATATTTTCCATGTCTATATGTGGTCTGCCAGATAAATCCAGACTGAGCTAAGGAGCCGTAATACAGGGATATTATAGCTTATTTTGCTATTTAACTTTATCCACTTGACAATATCGGGTCGGCAGTGAATAAAATCACCGATCGTCACGTACCCGCGGCTCCCGGGCGTCATTGAGTTCTCGACTCCGTAATTCACCCTTTAACAGGTTGTCACATATTGGCTATTTATGTCTGTATCCACTGGACACTATCCACTGGGGTCGGCAGTAAATAAAGTCGCCGATACTCACGTACCCGCGGCTCCAGGGACGACTCCCGTGGCGTGATTGTGTTCTCGACTCTGTTTGTAATTCACCTGGTCCGCTTTCATTACGCCGATGCTGTTTCGATCGCGATCAAAATGTCTCTTTACTAAATCGGTTCATTGCCAATTGTCCTACACGCTTTCTGCTGGATCGGTCCATACTTAGCTTTGTAAATTATTTAAACTATGAACCTGGAACCTCCTGAGGAACTAGGGAAAATCTGTAAGTAACTTTAACAACAGTCCCCGCCCAGAAAAGCCCCTGTGCAAAATGATAATCAAATAATTTGGTTTTTAGATTTAAAAGTATGGTCTTTTTTACTTGTCTGTGGATATCATTCTGAAGTTTTAAACGCTTATACAAGGATGGTAATGGTGAATTTACATGTAATGGATGTAGACCAGTCGTTCAATAAACTCGTACCACTAACATATAGCTATAAATAATGCCATTAGCTCTAATATGCACGCTTCAAGTACTAACTGACACGGTTACGAGTACCTACTGCTTAATGAACTTGGTATATGACCCGATGGCAGTGCATACGACCGGGTGTTTTACGACATCACAGCCGTATGGCTGAGCAGATGTCTAAAAGGAGTAGGTTTACTGCGAGCATGTGAACTTGAGAAGTACGGTACCTGCAGGTGGTATCACGTACATTTAAGGACACAAAATTGCATACAATACAATACAAACATACTTTTTATTGCACACCTCAATAGAAATCGGTACAGCAAACAATAAGAGTTAGTTTTCTTAAATTCTACTTTATAAGTACCTATGTATAAAATGTTTCATACAAAATAATAACCTGTTGCAACAACCACTAATATGAAACGGGCATTACGATTAAGTCTATTATACTTTGTGAGGTCTAAGAATCACCTTTTAACACATGTCAACGCCCATAGAACGTAAACGCGCATGGTCAGTTAAAGTTATAAATAATATCCTGTTATAATATTAGGTTTTGTCAAGTTTTTTTTAAAGATTTGACTTATCATAAACATAACTTGATTCATGTAATTTTTTTTAATCGCAGTTATTGAATATTTTACGATGATAATTTACTACGATAACAATTACGTACTAAGTATGTCTTTTTTTTTAGTGAAGTTTTGTGGCCAAATCTATCGTTTCGAATTTCGATTAACATGCCATTTCCGAACATACAAACGATACGTTTAAAACCGACACAAAATAACAATAAAACGAATTACGATGAGCAAAAAAGGAGAAAATTAGATTTGACAAACGATACGTATTAGTCTCATCTCAACAAACTTCAATAGGCAAATGTCAAATGTTGTTTTTAGAGCTCACAAAGTACTTATAAGTAAGTGACAACTATGACATATTATGAATGTCATGTCGAATACTTATACTCAATTTACACACTTGTAAAGGCCTTATCAGATAAAATTAAATTAGTGATTAGAGTTAAGCGTTTTTTGTATGGAATTTGAAAGCTTAACTCCGGGTTAGCGGCCAACTCTGAGTTGTGTAAATGCGCGTTAGAAATTAACTTAATTTCAAATTAATGCAATTCAATAAAAACATGGTGTACAATCTAAGTACTAAACTTAAGCAGCCGGGCTAAAATGCCAAACGGATAGCGTGATACTTGCTGTATAAAACAACAGTTTGTCAGAATTTTATGACAATTTCTGATAATTTTAAACAGTTATCCACATTTGACAGCAATCACCGTCACGCTGTCCGTGCAACTTGTCTGATTTTCAACTTATATTTATCATATGACATTTGTGGATAACCATCTTAGGCCTGCTGGTGACTATAATTTGCATACGTACGATAAGAATGCTTATAAAAAATAAATTCTTGTCTGTTTTACCGCAGCAAGCCAGACTAAAACCAGTAAAAGGTTAAGAGCTTTTCGAAGTCTTAGGGCCACTTGCGCCAACCAGGGTTTGCCAACTAACCCGGAGTTAGCTGTCAAATCCCATATTTTATAAACGCTTAACTCGCGGCTAACCCTGAGTGGACCAAGTGGCGCTTTGTGGCTTACTATAATGTTATGGCTTACTCGTACTATAAATCCGTTGGTGTATTGGGGGTCAGACGATACGTACAACACATTACCTTCCGAAATAAGAGATGCCCCCAGTGATATCCCATTCTCAAATAAAATTAAAAATATATTATTAGAATTGGCCTGCTACACTGTAGACATTTTTTTCGAAAAAGGGTCATTGATTCACACTCGTACAACATGAAAATATAAATTCGTTTATAACTTTTATATTTACGTGTACTAAGTAGATTATTTCAATTATGGCAAAATGAAAAAAAAACTTTCGGCCAAATGAAGATATGGGAAAATGTGTTTGGGAAGTGATAATTTGCCATATGTACAATTTTCGGCGATATATATATTATTAAACCATCAATATTACATCAATTATTAAAATACTTTTGACAGAGTCGTTCATAATAAGAAGTCATATCACAGTAAATTGCCTGTGTAGAACATCTGAAACGCGTTATCCAGAACTCCAGTAACACCTAATATTTTATTTACCTAATACCGAGGTATTCCTGTCGCTGTCACTATATCTGCAGAAAGCGTCCATAACCGTAACATTTCGCCGGTCCAGGCACTTTGCTTATTAAACTAGAGCGCTATAAAAATGCTCGCGACCTTACGATCGGGGCTGGCGCAGAAATGGCTAATAGCTCAATCAACTAGGATTAACTATCATTAAACTTTATGCGCTTCTTTAAGTTAAAATTGATTTCTACAATCATTGATATATGTCAAAACAGTAAATAATACGAAGGCCAATTTAAATATATGCGTCAATTCTTAATACCGGGTTTGGTTTGTAATATGAGCAATTAATTTAATCGTAGATAGTCCTTCCGAAACTGAACAGAGTTTACTCAGCGTTTTTATTTTAATACACTTTAAAGAAGACGAAATGTACTGCGAAGTTTGTAATTTTTGTACTATGACAACATTGACAACTGACAAGAGACGTCAATTAGGCTGATGTTAAATTGGCTGGATTGGCAGTTTATGAATGAATTCATTAATATATTTGCCCATGCACTTTTGAAGTACCGTACGAAGTGTGTACATTGAAAATACTATTTTATTTAGTTTATGTTGTAAAAGTGAAAAACTACAGAGTACATAATTTTTAAAAGTTGTTGAACAATAGTTGTTAGGTTTGAGGAGTAGGCACTATCTACGATTTTATTTACGATTTTATTGTTCCTATTACAGGCCAGACACCCTGTATATTTATTTATAAGTCATTTATTCCAGCATTGTAATTACACATAATACAAATACAAAAATACATGAAATGGGTTGTCCGACGGACCTCAAACTAGGCTGGGCGTGTAGCTTGGGACCCTGGAGCGCGATAGGTACATCAATAAACAAATTGGACAAGGACATGGATAGTAAACTGCGAGATAAATTATGGTAGAACTATTAGAAGTTATTTAGCTAACAAGGTAAGTGCGAGCGATGGTTAGAGACTTTGTGTGTGCCCAGAATTACATCCTAATTCTGGGCACAAGCCTACTCGCTATAAGATAACATTCGACTTTTCGACAAAGCAATTTTTTTTTATGGATCCCATCATTAGATCAGAAGATCAGAACCTAAACCCAAGGTAAACAGCGGAATCGAGATGCAAACTTTATCTGAAGCTGAAAAACTTAACTATAAAAAAAAAGGCATTTCGACAACCCCAAGCATTCTCTGTACACTCGTGTCCTTTACGCCACGGGGTCCGGCGCTGACGACGCTCGTCTACTCGCCAACGACCGCCGCACGGCGAGGGATCGTCTCGTCCCCGGTTTACGACGCAAGCTTTGATCACGCTCCTACTGCAGCCTGCAGCTGCGCGACCGTAGATTATATCCCTCTAGAATTCTAGATCCCGCACAATACGACCCGGTGTTCGTCAACTCGCCAACGACCGCCGCACGGCGCGGATGTCTCGTCCCCGGTTTACGACGCGAGCTTTGCACGCAGGCTGCATCTGCGCAACCGTAGATTGTCTACCTCCGAAACTTCTAAATCCTGCACATAAGATCATCTGCGTATCTCTTCCCTGAAACTGGTGATTCTATTTTTTCATTTTTTTCATTACGAGACTGGATAATCTTTTACTACTAATGATACCTTAATCTGAAATTTTGTATTTTTTTTAATACCACGCCGATGGCAAACAATCATACGGCCCGCCTGATGGAAAGCGTTCACCATAGCCTATGGACGCCTACAACTCCAGGGAGGGTCACATGCGCGTTGCTGACCCATTAAAATCTTGTATACTCCTTTTTTGAAGAACCCCATACTGTAATCTTTCGGGAAAACCCCGGCAGGGATGGATCACGTTTACACACGCAACATTCGGTTTTGTTGACTGACAGAGTTAATAAAACATTAATATAAACATAGCACTATGATGACTTATTTCACTAGACATTCCGACTATTTTAAGCATTCCTCTCCGTACGTCCCCATAACATTTCTAGGTCTTATACAATAGGGTAGCTACAATGAGAAACCTCCTCGAGTGCCAGGGCTTTTCTCATTCTTATAGCTCCGGCTGATCCGGGAGAAAGAGAAGGGTTTCTGGTGCTTCCTCGGGGCAACGGTGAGCGATCTCTTGAAGGACTCCGAGGATTTTTTAGTGTTGCTACAAATATTTTGTCCGGGGGGGTTCCCCATAGGGAGGACTCTCATTGAGGGAGAGAACTTCCTAGTGTTGGCTAGAGGGGGCCTTCGGGCCTGGCGCTTGCCGCCGAGGTACAGGAAGGCTGCCCTATATAAAACTCCGGTCCCATACCCTGTCTAGACAGGGAGCCTATGATGACGGGCCGGGGGTTGCCACTGCTCGCCGGTGCCGGCGTGACGGCTGCGAGGACGACCACCTCTATAAAAAATCGCAATCGACCCTGGGACGAGTGTGAAGTTAGCAGCCTAAAGTTAGCTGCCTAAGGTAACCCGACCAAATGAAGAAGTCGAAATTCGTAACATTTGTATCAAGGAAAATATGCGATTTCAAGGTCTAGAAAAGCGTAAGTATTTGCAATACATACATTACTTGAAGTTACCATACCTGTAACCATGTTAAAGTTAAATAGAAGTTGATAAATTGTCGGGCAGCTAACTTCACAAACAAGCAGCCCGAACGAATGTAAATTTCATTGATTTCCACATGAAACTGTAAAGTTAACACTTCGTGCATGGTATCAATAGAATCGCTGAAAAATAACCTTTATTTGTGGCAAGTTTCATAAAGCTGATTAGAGGACAACTCCTTCAAAGAGTCGCAGAACACTTAGCAGCCTAAGTTAAAATTGACATTTTCAAAGATTTCCACATGTAACTGAAAAGTTAACACTTTCTGCCTGGTATCATTAGAATTGCTGAAAAATAACCTTCATTTGTGGCAAGTTTCATAAAGCTGATTAGAGTACAACTACTTCAAAGAGTCGCAAAACACTTAGCAGCCTAAGTTAAAATAGACATTTTCAAAGATTTTTACATGTAACTGAAAAGTTATCACTTTCTGCCTGGTATCATTAGAATCGCTGAAAAATAACCTTTATTTGTGGCAAGTTTCATAAAGCTGATTAGAGGACAACTACTTCAAAGAGTCGCAAAACACTTAGCCTATTACCATTAATTAGCCTATTACCATTAAAGCCTATTACCATTAGCCTATTACCATTAAAAGCGTCTTGACATCGCTTGTAAACGAGGTAAGTTTGTTCAAGATTGAAAGAAAATGACTGCCCCAAAATGACAGAAAATACTTAGTAGCCTAAATAAAATTCAAGATTTTCATAATTTTTCCCTAGAAGCTATCATTCTTACACCTTGAGTCTGGTGCCATTAGAAGCGTCTTGACATCGCTTGTAAACGAAGTAAGTTTGTTCAAGATTGAAAGAAAATGACTGCCCCAAAATGACAGAAAATACTTAGCAGCCTAAATAAAATTCAAGATTTTCATAATTTTTCCCTAGAAGCTATCATTCTTACATCTTGAATCTGGTGCCATTAAAAGTGTCTTGACATCGCTTTAAAACTAGGTAAGTTTGTTCGATATTGAAAGAAAATGACTGCCCCAAAATGACTGAAAATACTTAGCAGCCTAAGTATAAATCAAGATTTTCATAATTTTTCCCTAGAAACTATCATTCTTACACCTTGAGTCTGGTGTCGTTAGAAGCGTCTTGACATCGCTTGTAAACGAAGTAAGTTTGTTCAAGATTGAAAGAAAATGACTGCCCCAAAATGACAGAAAATACTTAGTAGCCTAAGTATAAATCAAGATTTTCATAATTTTTCCCTAGAAGCTATCATTCTTACACCTTGAGTCTGGTGCCATTAGAAGTGTCTTGACATCGCTTATAAACAAGGTAAGTTTGTTCAAGATTGAAAGAAAATGGCTACCCCAAAATGACAGAAAATACTTAGCAGCCTAAGTATAAATCAAGATTTTCATAATTTTTCCCTAGAAGCTATCATTCTTACACCTTGAGTCTGGTGTCATTAGAAGCGTCTTGACATCGCTTGTAAACGAGGTAAGTTTGTTCAAGATTGAAAGAAAATGACTGCCCCAAAATGACTGAAAATACTTAGCAGCCTAATTCAAGATTTTCATAATTTTTCCCTAGTAGAAGTTGATAAATTGTCGGGCAGCTAACTTCACAAACAAGCAGCCCGAACGAATGTAAATTTCATTGATTTCCACATGAAACTGTAAAGTTAACACTTCGTGCATGGTATCAATAGAATCGCTGAAAAATAACCTTTATTTGTGGCAAGTTTCATAAAGCTGATTAGAGGACAACTCCTTCAAAGAGTCGCAGAACACTTAGCAGCCTAAGTTAAAATTGACATTTTCAAAGATTTCCACATGTAACTGAAAAGTTAACACTTTCTGCCTGGTATCATTAGAATTGCTGAAAAATAACCTTCATTTGTGGCAAGTTTCATAAAGCTGATTAGAGTACAACTACTTCAAAGAGTCGCAAAACACTTAGCAGCCTAAGTTAAAATAGACATTTTCAAAGATTTCCACATGTAACTGAAAAGTTATCACTTTCTGCCTGGTATCATTAGAATCGCTGAAAAATAACCTTTATTTGTGGCAAGTTTCATAAAGCTGATTAGAGGACAACTACTTCAAAGAGTCGCAAAACACTTAGCCTATTACCATTAAAGCCTATTACCATTAGCCTATTACCATTAAAAGCGTCTTGACATCGCTTGTAAACGAGGTAAGTTTGTTCAAGATTGAAAGAAAATGACTGCCCCAAAATGACAGAAAATACTTAGTAGCCTAAATAAAATTCAAGATTTTCATAATTTTTCCCTAGAAACTATCTTTCTTACACCTTGAGTCTGGTGCCATTAGAAGCGTCTTGACATCGCTTTAAAACTAGGTAAGTTTGTTCGATATTGAAACAAAATGACTGCCCCAAAATGACTGAAAATACTTAGCAACCTAAATAAAAGTCAAGATTTTCATAATTTTTCCCTAGAAGCTATCATTCTTACACCTTAAGTCTGGTACCATTAGAAGCGTCTTGACATCGCTTAAAAATGAGGTAAGTTTGTTCAAGATTAAAAGAAAATGACTGCCCCAAAATGACTGAAAATACTTAGCAGCCTAAATAAAATTCAAGATTTTCATAATTTTTCCCTACAAGCTATTATTCTTACACCTTGAGTCTGGTGTCGTTAGCAGCGTCTTGACATCGCTTAAAAACAAGGTAAGTTTGTTCAAGATTGAAAGAAAATGACTGCCCCAAAATGACAGAAAATACTTAGCAACCTAAATAAAAATCAAGATTTTCATATTTTTTCCCTAGAAGCTATCATTCTTACACCTTGAGTCTGGTACCATTAGAAGCGTCTTGACATCGCTTAAAAATGAGGTAAGTTTGTTCAAGATTGAAAGAAAATGACTGCCCCAAAATGACTGAAAATACTTAGCAGCCTAAATAAAATTCAAGATTTTCATAATTTTTTCCTAGAAGCTATCATTCTTACACCTTAAGTCTGGTACCATTAGAAGCGTCTTGACATCGCTTGTAAACGAGGTAAGTTTGTTCAAGATTAAAAGAAAATGACTGCCCCAAAATGACAGAAAATACTTAGCAGCCTAAATAAAAATCAAGATTTTCATAATTTTTCCCTAGAAGCTATCATTCTTACACCTTGAGTCGGGTGCCATTAGAAGCGTCTTGACATCGCTTGTAATCGAGGTAAGTTTGTTCAAGATTGAAAGAAAATGACTGCCCCAAAATGACTGAAAATACTTAGCAGCCTAAATAAAATTCAAGATTTTCATAATTTTTCCCTAGAAGCTATCATTCTTACACCTTGAATCTGGTGCCATTAAAAGTGTCCTGACATCGCTTTAAAACTAGGTAAGTTTGTTCGATATTGAAACAAAATGACTACCCCAAAATGACTGAAAATACTTAGCAACCTAAATAAAAGTCAAGATTTTCATAATTTTTCCCTAGAAGCTATCATTCTTACACCTTGAGTCTGGTACCATTAGAAGCGTCTTGACATCGCTTAAAAATGAAGTAAGTTTGTTCAAGATTAAAAGAAAATGACTGCCCCAAAATGACAGAAAATACTTAGCAGCCTAAGTATAAATCAAGATTTTCATAATTTTTCCCTAGAAGTTATCATTCTTACACCTTGAGTCTGAAGCCATTAGAAGCGTCTTGACATCGCTTAAAAATGAGGTAAGTTTGTTCAAGATTGAAAGAAAATGACTGCCCCAAAATGAATGAAAATACTTAGCAGCCTAAGTATAAATCAAGATTTTCATAATTTTTCCCTAGAAGTTATCATTCTTACACCTTGAGTCTGAAGCCATTAGAAGCGTCTTGACATCGCTTAAAAATGAGGTAAGTTTGTTCAAGATTGAAAGAAAATGACTGCCCCAAAATGAATGAAAATACTTAGCAGCCTAAATAAAAATCAAGATTTTCATATTTTTTCCCTAGAAGATATCATTCTTACACCTTGAGTCTGGTGCCATTAGAAGCGTCTTGATATCGCTTAAAAACTAGGTAAGTTTGTTCAAGATTGAAAGAAAATGACTGCCCCAAAATTACTGAAAATACTTAGCAACCTAAATAAAAATCAAGATTTTCATAATTTTTCTCTAGAAGCTATCATTCTTACACCTTAAGTCTGGTACCATTAGAAGCGTCTTGACATCGCTTGTAAATGAGGTAAGTTTGTTCAAGATTGAAAGAAAATGACTGCCCCAAAATGACTGAAAATACTTAGCAGCCTAAATAAAATTCAAGATTTTCATAATTTTTCCCTAGAAGCTATCATTCTTACACCTTAAGTCTGGTGCCATTAGAAGCGTCTTGACATCGCTTAAAAACGAGGTAAGTTTGTTCAAGATTGAAAGAAAATGACTGCCCCAAAATGACAGAAAATACTTAGCAGCCTAAATAAAATTCAAGATTTTCATAATTTTTTCCTAGAAGGTATTATTCTTACACCTTGAGTCTAGTGCCATTAGAAGCGTCTTGACATCGCTTGTAAACGAGGTAAGATTGTTCAAGATTGAAAGAAAATGACTGCCCCAAAATGACAGAAAATACTTAGCAGCCTAAATAAAATTCAAGATTTTCATAATTTTTCCCTAGAAGCTAACATTCTTACACCTTGAATCAGGTGCCATTAAAAGTGTCTTGACATCGTTTAAAATCGAGGTAAGTTTGATCAAGATTGAAAGAAAATGACTGCCCCAAAATGACTGAAAATACTTAGCAGCCTAAATAAAATTCAAGATTTTCATATTTTTTCCCTAGAAGCTATCATTCTTACACCTTGAGTCTGGTGCCATTAGAAGCGTCTTGACATCGTTTAAAATCGAGGTAAGTTTGTTCAAGATTGAAAGAAAATGACTGCCCCAAAATGACAGAAAATACTTAGCAGCCTAAGTATAAATCAAGATTTTCATAATTTTTCCTTAGAAGCTATCATTCTTACACCTTGAGTCTGGTGTCGTTAGAATTGTCTTGACATCGCTTGTAAACAAGGTAAGTTTGTTCGAGATTGAAAGAAAATGACTGCCCCAAAATGACTGAAAATACTTAGCAACCTAAATAAAAATCAAGATTTTCATAATTTTTCCCTAGAAGCTATCATTCTTACACCTTGAGTCTGGTGCCATTAGAAGCGTCTTGACATCGCTTATAAACTAGGTAAGTTTGTTCAAGATTAAAAGAAAATGACTGCCCCAAAATGACTGAAAATTCTTAGCAACCTAAATAAAAATAAAGATTTTCATAATTTTTCCCTGGAAGCTATCATTCTTACACCTTGAGTCTGGTGCCATTAGAAGCGTCTTGACATCGCTTGTAAACGAGGTAAGTTTGTTCAAGATTGAAAGAAAATGACTGCCCCAAAATGACTGAAAATACTTAGCATAACTTTTCCCTAGAAGCTACCATTCTTACACCTTGAGTCTGTTGCCATTAGAAGCGTCTTGACATTGCTTAAAAATAAGGTAAGTTTGTTCAAGATTGAAAGAAAATGACTGCCCCAAAATGACAGAAAATACTTAGCAGCCTAAATAAAATTCAAGATTTTCATAACTTTTCCCTAGAAGCTATCATTCTTACACCTGGAGTCTGGTGCCATTGAAAGCGTCTTGACATCGCTTGTAAACGAGGTAAGTTTGTTCAAGATTGAAAGAAAATGACTGCCCCAAAATGACAGAAAATACTTAGCAACCTAAATAAAAATCAAGATTTTCATAATTTTTCCCTAGAAGCTATCATTCTTACACGTTGAGTCTGGTGTCGTTAGAAGCGACTTGACATCGCTTGTAAACGAGGTAAGTTTGTTCAAGATTGAAAGAAAATGACTGCCCCAAAATGACAGAAAATACTTAGCAGCCTAAATAAAATTCAAGATTTTCATAATTTTTCCCTAGAAGCTATCATTCTTACACCTTGAATCTAGTGCCATTACAAGTGTCCTGACATCGCTTTAAAACAAGGTAAGTTTGTTCGAGATTGAAAGAAAATGACTGCCCCAAAATGACAGAAAATACTTAGCAGCCTAAGTATAAATCAAGATTTTCATAATTTTTCCCTAGAAGTTATCATTCTTACACCTTGAGTCCGGTGTCGTTAGAAGCGTCTTGACATCGCTTGTAAACGAGGTAAGTTTGTTCGAGATTGAAAGAAAATGACTGCCCCAAAATGACTGAAAATACTTAGCATCCTAAATAAAAATCAAGATTTTCATAATTTTTCCCTAGAAGCTATCATTCTTACACCTTGAATCTAGTGCCATTACAAGTGTCCTGACATCGCTTTAAAACAAGGTAAGTTTGTTCGAGATTGAAAGAAAATGACTGCCCCAAAATGACAGAAAATACTTAGCAGCCTAAGTATAAATCAAGATTTTCATAATTTTTCCCTAGAAGTTATCATTCTTACACCTTGAGTCCGGTGTCGTTAGAAGCGTCTTGACATCGCTTGTAAACGAGGTAAGTTTGTTCGAGATTGAAAGAAAATGACTGCCCCAAAATGACTGAAAATACTTAGCATCCTAAATAAAAATCAAGATTTTCATAATTTTTCCCTAGAAGCTATCATTCTTACACCTTGAGTCTGGTGCCATTAGAAGCGTCTTGACATCGCTTAAAAACTAGGTAAGTTTGTTCAAGATTGAAAGAAAATGACTGCCCCAAAAAGACTGAAAATTCTTAGCAACCTAAATAAAAATCAAGATTTTCATAATTTTTCCCTGGAAGCTATAATCTTACACCTTGAGTCTGGTGCCATTAGAAGCGTCTTGACTTCGCTTGTAAACGAGGTAAGTTTGTTCAAGATTGAAAGAAAATGACTGCCCCAAAATGACTGAAAATACTTAGCAGCCTAAATAAAATTCAAGATTTTCATAATTTTTTCCTAGAAGCTATTATTCTTACACCTTGAGTCTAGTACCATTAGAAGCGTCTTAACATCGCTTGTAAACGAGGTAAGTTTGTTCAAGATTGAAAGAAAATGACTGCCCCAAAATGACAGAAAATACTTAGCAGCCTAAGTATAAATCAAGATTTTCATAATTTTTCCCTAGAAGCTATCATTCTTACACCTTGAGTCTGGTGCCATTAGAAGCGTCTTGACATCGCTTGTAAACGAGGTAAGTTTGTTCAAGATTGAAAGAAAATAACTGCCCCAAAATGACTGAAAATACTTAGCAGCCTAAATAAAATTCTAGATTTTCATAATTTTTCCCTAGAAGCTATCATTCTTACACCTTGAGTCTGGTGCCATTAGAAGCGTCTTGACATCGCTTAAAAACTAGGTAAGTTTCTTCAAGATTGAAAGAAAATGACTGCCCCAAAAAGACTGAAAATTCTTAGCAACCTAAATAAAAATCAAGATTTTCATAATTTTTCCCTGGAAGCTATCATTCTTACACCTTGAGTCTGGTTCCATTAGAAGCGTCTTGACATCGCTTGTAAACGAGGTAAGTTTGTTAAAGATTGAAAGAAAATGACTGCCCCAAAATGACAGAAAATACTTAGCAGCCTAAGTATAAATCAAGATTTTCATAATTTTTCCCTAGAAGCTATCATTCTTACACGTTGAGTCTGGTGTCGTTAGAAGCGCCTTGACATCGCTTGTAAACGAGGTAAGTTTGTTCAAGATTGAAAGAAAATGACTGCCCCAAAATGACAGAAAATACTTAGCAGCCAAAATAAAATTCAAGATTTTCATAATTTTTCCCTAGAAGCTATCATTCTTACACCTTGAATCTGGTGCCATTACAAGTGTCCTGACTTCGCTTTAAAACAAGGTAAGTTTGTTCGAGATTGAAAGAAAATGACTGCCCCAAAATGACTGAAAAAACTTAGCAACCTAAATAAAAATCAAGATTTTCATAATTTTTCCCTAGAAGCTATTGTTACGCCGGTCATGTGAACAAAACTTCAAATGTGATTTTTCATGCCTTGGAAGCGTTTTCAGCAGGCTGAAAAGTGATTTCAGGCCGTTTTAGAGGTGCCTCTTTCACATACTAGAAGATTCAAAATTTACCCCAGTTACCGTTGTTTTCAGGCGCCTGAAACATGTTTTCAGTTCGTTTCAGGCCACCCTCTACCAGATGGCACAATAACCTGAAAACCCGTTTTCAGGCGTTTTCAGGACCCCTTATGGGCCCCTGAAGTACAATTCAGTATATGGCAAAATTTCTCGAAGGAGTGAAAGAGATAGCACTCTTAGAAAGAGCTAGCTATACGGAACATTCCAGAAGTGTGTGAAAGAGAAGGATAGAAAGAGACGGCAACAATCGAGAATGTTCTGGAGTACTCGCGAACACACCTGCCTAGTAGCTATACAGAACATTCGAGAACTGTGTGAAAGAGACCACCCTTAGAAAGAGATAGCTATACGGAACATTCGAGAAGGGTGTGAAAGAGAAGTATAGAAAGAGACGGCAAGAGTCGAGAATGTTCTCGAATACTCGCGGACACACCTGCCTAGTACCCAGCCGCGTCTAGAAGCATCGCGAGAAGTACTTAGGTACCTACTCGCGAACTTACTAGAATCGAAGCCGACCTGTCGAGGCGAGATTTGGCTGGAACATTCTGGAACCATCAGGAGTATCGCCGACGGGTATATATAGCGGCAGCCTGCAGCCACAGAGTAGTTCAATACTGAATGCGATACAGTGCGGATCAAGAGCGAATCGGAGCGAAGTAAAAGTGACAAGTGCGTTAAATTAGTGTGTGATAATTGTGTTCAAGTACTGTGTTTAGTGTCTTGTAAGTAACAATAAAGCCTCAGTTTTAATTAGTGGTTAATTAGTGCATTTTTTATAAGTACCCACCCCTAAAACGTAACATTTGGTGTCAGAAGTGGGATAGAAAATGCCATTTACGCCACGTGAGGACGTGCCTACGGGAGACAAGACCCGGGGTCATGATGCAGCGAGTGAGGACGTAGCTACGGGAGTTCAGACCCGGAGCCAAGCTGCAGCAAGTCAGAATCCTGCACCAGAAGCCAGTTCATCGGACTCAACCGCCCCCGCCAAGCAAGACGTAGACATCAACGCGATATTTCTGCTCTTGAAGCAACAAGCGATAAGACAAGAGCAACAAGCGAGAGAACAACGTGAACAAGCGAGAAAACAGGAGGAACAAGCGAGAGAGCTGAAGGAGGAGCTACGTGGTCAACTCGCGAAACAGGAGGAACAAGCGAGAGAACAAGCGAGAGAACAAGCGAGGAAACAAGAAGAACAGGCGGGTATGCTTCGGGAGGTACATGAGACCATGACAGAATGGAAGCGAGAGATGTGTGAAGTCCGGAGAAGACTAGCGGACTTGGAAATGCAAGTTTCTCGGCAAGAAACTCAACTGCATGACGTCAAGGAGACGGTTGATGACGTCAAGAAGAAAGTTGAAAACTATGAGAATCGCCTCCAGAAGTTGGAAACAAAAGTGGCCAGTGGTATGAGTACCTGCGTATCTGATGCATCCGCACTGGAAAGTAGAAGATTTAAGGTACCTCCATTTGATGGTTAATCTTCGTGGGGAGCGTATAAGCTACAGCTCGAGTCCGTGTCCGAGGCGAACGGCTGGAGTAAGGAGCAAGCTAGGACAGCTCTAATCTTAGCGCTCCGAGGCGACGCCCTTGCAATACTAGAAGCCTTAGGGGAAGACAAATCTTATGAACGACTTCTAGAAGCGCTGGAAGCCCGTTATGGTGACAGCCACTTGGAGCACGTTTACCGAGCTCAGTTAAAGAATAGGACACAGGAACGAAATGAGACCTTGCAACAGTGGGCCCTGGAAATTGAGAAGTTGGTTAGAAAGGCTTACCAACGTACATCGGCTTCATTCGTGGACACCATGCTTGTGCAGTCATTTGTTGACGGAATACGAGATTTAGAAGTACGGGCGGCAGTTCGATTAGGACACCACGAAAGGCTAAAGGATGCTATAGCCCACGCTTTGGAAGTGGAAGCTGCGCGCCAGGAACCATCAAGGCTTTACAGTATGCGTGAAGTGTCAACTAGAGCGCCGATCGATACCCGTCGTGAGTTTAGGCCGCGGTGTTACCGTTGTGGAGAACGTGGTCACATACAGTCTAGTTGCCCAAAGAAGAGTGGTGGGAACAGCAGAAGGGAGTTTCGTTTACCTGCTGATGTCCGGACTAGGTCACTCACAGGTACTCGACCTGCGTGCAATTTAAGGGATCGGATTGATGACGTTCACAGCCTAGTTCGTGAACAGGGGCTTCAATCTAGCACAAAAATGAAGAGTCGATATGACAGGAGGTCTAACCAAATGGGGTGCGAGGAAGGTTCGTTGATGTGGCTACATAACCCGATGCGAAAGCAAGGGGAGTCCCCGAAACTGTCTCCGAATTGGGAAGGGCCGTATAAAGTGGTCACAAAAATCAACGACGTCACGTATCGGATACAGCCAAATTCACGAAGCCCATGTAAGATTGTTCACGTTGATCGGCTGGCGAGATACCATGGCAATAATGATGATGCTCGGGACGAGCATGTCTTAGGAGGGGGTAGTGTTACGCCGGTCATGTGAACAAAACTTCAAATGTGATTTTTCATGCCTTGGAAGCGTTTTCAGCAGGCTGAAAAGTGATTTCAGGCCGTTTTAGAGGTGCCTCTTTCACATACTAGAAGATTCAAAATTTACCCCAGTTACCGTTGTTTTCAGGCGCCTGAAACATGTTTTCAGTTCGTTTCAGGCCACCCTCTACCAGATGGCACAATAACCTGAAAACCCGTTTTCAGGCGTTTTCAGGACCCCTTATGGGCCCCTGAAGTACAATTCAGTATATGGCAAAATTTCTCGAAGGAGTGAAAGAGATAGCACTCTTAGAAAGAGCTAGCTATACGGAACATTCCAGAAGTGTGTGAAAGAGAAGGATAGAAAGAGACGGCAACAATCGAGAATGTTCTGGAGTACTCGCGAACACACCTGCCTAGTAGCTATACAGAACATTCGAGAACTGTGTGAAAGAGACCACCCTTAGAAAGAGATAGCTATACGGAACATTCGAGAAGGGTGTGAAAGAGAAGTATAGAAAGAGACGGCAAGAGTCGAGAATGTTCTCGAATACTCGCGGACACACCTGCCTAGTACCCAGCCGCGTCTAGAAGCATCGCGAGAAGTACTTAGGTACCTACTCGCGAACTTACTAGAATCGAAGCCGACCTGTCGAGGCGAGATTTGGCTGGAACATTCTGGAACCATCAGGAGTATCGCCGACGGGTATATATAGCGGCAGCCTGCAGCCACAGAGTAGTTCAATACTGAATGCGATACAGTGCGGATCAAGAGCGAATCGGAGCGAAGTAAAAGTGACAAGTGCGTTAAATTAGTGTGTGATAATTGTGTTCAAGTACTGTGTTTAGTGTCTTGTAAGTAACAATAAAGCCTCAGTTTTAATTAGTGGTTAATTAGTGCATTTTTTATAAGTACCCACCCCTCAAACGTAACACTATCATTCTTACACCTTGAGTCTGGTGCCATTAGAAGCGTCTTGACATCGCTTATAAACTAGGTAAGTTTGTTCAAGATTGAAAGAAAATGACTGCCCCAAAATGACTGAAAATTCTTAGCAACCTAAATAAAAATCAAGATTTTCATAATTTTTCCCTGGAAGCTATCATTCTTACACCTTGAGTCTGGTGCCATTAGAAGCGTCTTGACATCGCTTGTAAACGAGGTAAGTTTGTTCAAGATTGAAAGAAAATGACTGCCCCAAAATGACTGAAAATACTTAGCATAACTTTTCCCTAGAAGCTACCATTCTTACACCTTGAGTCTAGTGCCATTAGAAGCGTCTTGACATTGCTTAAAAATGAGGTAAGTTTGTTCAAGATTGAAAGAAAATGACTGCCCCAAAATGACAGAAAATACTTAGCAGCCTAAATAAAATTCAAGATTTTCATAACTTTTCCCTAGAAGCTATCATTCTTACACCTGGAGTTTGGTGCCATTAGAAGCGTCTTGACATCGCTTGTAAACGAGGTAAGTTTGTTCAAGATTGAAAGAAAATGACTGCCCCAAAATGACAGAAAATACTTAGCAGCCGTAGTATAAATCAAGATTTTCATAATTTTTCCCTAGAAGCTATCATTCTTACACCTTGAGTCTGATGCCATTAGAAGCGTCTTGACATCGCTTAAAAACGAAGTAATTTTGTTCAAGATTGAAAGAAAATTACTGCCCCAAAATGACTGAAAATACATAGCAGCCTAAGTATAAATCAAGATTTTCATAACTTTTCCTAGAAGCTATCATTCTTGCACCTTGAGCCTAGTGCCATTAGAAGCGTCCTGACATCGCTTTAAAACCAGGTAAGTTTGTTCGAGATTGAAAGAAAATGACTGCCCCAAAATGACTGAAAATACTTAGCAGCCTAATTAAAATTCTAGAATTTCATAATTTTTCCCTAGAAGCTATCATTCTTACACCTTGAATCTGGTGCCATTAGAAGCGTCCTGACATCGCTTTAAAACGAGGTAAGTTTGTTCAAGATTGAAAGAAATTGACTGCCCCAAAATGACTGAAAATGCTTAGCAGCCTAATTAAAATTCTAGAATTTCATAATATTTCCCGAGAAGCTATCATTCTTACACCTTAAGTCTGGTGCTATTAGAAGCGTCTCAACATCGCTTAAAAACGAGGTAAGTTTGTTCAAGATTGAAAGAAAATGACTGCCCCAAAATGACTGAAAATGCTTAGCAGCCTAAATAAAAATCAAGATTTTCATAATTTTTCCCTAGAAGCTATCATTCTTACACCTTGAATCTGGTGCCATTAAAAGCGTCTTGACATCGCTTGTAAACGAGGTTAGTTTGTTCAAGATTGAAAGAAAGTGACTGCCCCAAAATGACAGAAAATACTTAGCAGCCTAAATAAAATTCAAGATTTTCATAATTTTTCCCTAGAAGCTATCATTCTTACACCTTGAATCTGGTGCCATTAGAAGCGTCTTGACATCGCTTAAAAACTTGGTAAGTTTGTTCAAGATTGAAAGAAAATGACTGCCCCAAAATGACTGAAAATACTTAGCAACCTAAATAAAAATCAAGATTTTCATAATTTTTCCCTAGAAGCTATCATTCTTACACCTTGAGTCTGGTGCCATTAGAAGCGTCCTGACATCGCTTTAAAACAAGGTAAGTTTGTTCAAGATTGAAAGAAAATGACTGCCCCAAAATGACTGAAAATACTTAGCAGCCTAATTAAAATTCTAGATTTTCATAATTTTTCCCTAGAAGCTATCATTCTTACACCTTGAATCTGGTGCCATTAGAAGCGTCCTGACATCGTTTTAAAACGAGGTAAGTTTGTTCAAGATTGAAAGAAAATGACTGCCCCAAAATGACTGAAAATGCTTAGCAGCCTAATTAAAATTCTAGAATTTCATAATTTTTCCCGAGAAGCTATCATTCTTACACCTTAAGTCTGGTGCCATTAGAAGCGTCTCAACATCGCTTAAAAACGAGGTAAGTTTGTTTAAGATTGAAAGAAAATGACTGCCCCAAAATGACAAAAATACTTAGCAGCCTAAGTACAAATCAAGATTTTCATAATTTTTCCCTAGAAGCTATCATTCTTACACCTTGAGTCTGGTGCCATTAGAAGCGTCTTGACATCGCTTAAAAACGAGGTAAGTTTGTTCAAGATTGAAAGAAAATTACTGCCCCAAAATGACTGAAAATACTTAACAGCCTAAATAAAATTCAAGATTTTCATAATTTTTCCCTAGAAGCTATCATTCTTACTATTTCTTACACCTTGAATCTGGTGCCATTAGAAGCGTCTTGACATCGCTTAAAAACGAGGTAAGTTTGTTCAAAATTGAAAGAAAATGACTGCCCCCAAATTACTGAAAATACATAGCAGCCTAAGTATAAATCAAGATTTTCATAACTTTTCCTAGAAGCTATCATTCTTACACCTTGAGCCTAGTGCCATTAGAAGCGTCCTGACATCGCTTTAAAACCAGGTAAGTTTTAAGTGCTAAGTTAGTTTAAGTGCTAAGTATTTTCTGTCATTTTGGGGTAGTCATTTTCTTTCAATCTTGAACAAACTTACCTCGTTTACAAGCGATGTCAAGACGCTTCTAATGGCACCAGACTCAAGGTGTAAGAATGATAGCTTCTAGGGAAAAATTATGAAAATCTTGATTTATACTTAGGCTGCTAAGTATTTTCTGTCATTTTGGGGCAGTCATTTTCTTTCAATCTTGAACAAACTTACCTCGTTTACAAGCGATGTCAAGACGCTTCTAATGGTACTAGACTCAAGGTGTAAGAATAGTAGCTTCTAGGAAAAAATTATGAAAATCTTGAATTTTATTTAGACTGCTAAGTATTTTCAGTCATTTTGGGGCAGTCATTTTCTTTTAATCTTGAACAAACTTACCTCGTTTACAAGCGATGTCAAGACGCTTCTAATGGCACCAGACTCAAGGTGTAAGAGTGATAGCTTCTAGGGAAAAATTATGAAAATCTTGATTTATACTTAGGCTGCTAAGAATTTTCAGTCTTTTTGGGGCAGTCATTTTCTTTCAATCTTGAACAAACTTACCTAGTTTACAAGCGATGTCAAGGCGCTTCTAACGACACCAGACTCAACGTGTAAGAATGATAGCTTCTAGGGAAAAATTATGAAAATCTTGATTTATACTTAGGCTGCTAAGTATTTTCTGTCATTTTGGGGTAGTCATTTTCTTTCAATCTTGAACAAACTTACCTCGTTTACAAGCGATGTCAAGACGCTTCTAATGGCACCAGACTCAAGGTGTAAGAATGATAGCTTCTAGGGAAAAATTATGAAAATCTTGATTTATACTTAGGCTGCTAAGTATTTTCTGTCATTTTGGGGCAGTCATTTTCTTTCAATCTTGAACAAACTTACCTCGTTTACAAGCGATGTCAAGACGCTTCTAATGGTACTAGACTTAAGAAGTAAGAATAATAGCTTCTAGGAAAAAATTATGAAAATCTAGAATTTTATTTAGGCTGCTAAGTATTTTCAGTCATTTTGGGGCAGTCATTTTCTTTCAATCTTGAACAAACTTACCTCGTTTACAAGCGATGTCAAGACGCTTCTAATGGCACCAGACTCAAGGTGTAAGAATGATAGCTTCTAGGGAAAAATTATGAAAATCTTGATTTATACTTAGGCTGCTAAGTATTTTCTGTCATTTTGGGGCAGTCATTTTCTTTCAATCTTTAACAAACTTACCTCGTTTACAAGCGATGTCAAGACGCTTCTAATGGAACCAGACTCAAGGTGTAAGAATGATAGCTTCCAGGGAAAAATTATGAAAATCTTGATTTTTATTTAGGTTGCTAAGAATTTTCAGTCTTTTTGGGGCAGTCATTTTCTTTCAATCTTGAAGAAACTTACCTAGTTTTTAAGCGATGTCAAGACGCTTCTAATGGCACCAGACTCAAGGTGTAAGAATGATAGCTTCTAGGGAAAAATTATGAAAATCTTGATTTTTATTTAGGATGCTAAGTATTTTCAGTCATTTTGGGGCAGTCATTTTCTTTCAATCTCGAACAAACTTACCTCGTTTACAAGCGATGTCAAGACGCTTCTAACGACACCGGACTCAAGGTGTAAGAATGATAACTTCTAGGGAAAAATTATGAAAATCTTGATTTATACTTAGGCTGCTAAGTATTTTCTGTCATTTTGGGGCAGTCATTTTCTTTCAATCTCGAACAAACTTACCTTGTTTTAAAGCGATGTCAGGACACTTGTAATGGCACTAGATTCAAGGTGTAAGAATGATAGCTTCTAGGGAAAAATTATGAAAATCTTGAATTTTATTTAGGCTGCTAAGTATTTTCTGTCATTTTGGGGCAGTCATTTTCTTTCAATCTTGAACAAACTTACCTCGTTTACAAGCGATGTCAAGACGCTTCTAATGGCACCAGACTCCAGGTGTAAGAATGATAGCTTCTAGGGAAAAGTTATGAAAATCTTGAATTTTATTTAGGCTGCTAAGAATTTTCTGTCATTTTGGGGCAGTCATTTTCTTTCAATCTTGAACAAACTTACCTCGTTTACAAGCGAAGTCAAGACGCTTCTAATGGCACCAGACTCAAGGTGTAAGAATGATAGCTTCCAGGGAAAAATTATGAAAATCTTGATTTTTATTTAGGTTGCTAAGAATTTTCAGTCTTTTTGGGGCAGTCATTTTCTTTCAATCTTGAAGAAACTTACCTAGTTTTTAAGCGATGTCAAGACGCTTCTAATGGCACCAGACTCAAGGTGTAAGAATGATAGCTTCTAGGGAAAAATTATGAAAATCTTGATTTTTATTTAGGATGCTAAGTATTTTCAGTCATTTTGGGGCAGTCATTTTCTTTCAATCTCGAACAAACTTACCTCGTTTACAAGCGATGTCAAGACGCTTCTAACGACACCGGACTCAAGGTGTAAGAATGATAACTTCTAGGGAAAAATTATGAAAATCTTGATTTATACTTAGGCTGCTAAGTATTTTCTGTCATTTTGGGGCAGTCATTTTCTTTCAATCTCGAACAAACTTACCTTGTTTTAAAGCGATGTCAGGACACTTGTAATGGCACTAGATTCAAGGTGTAAGAATGATAGCTTCTAGGGAAAAATTATGAAAATCTTGAATTTTATTTAGGCTGCTAAGTATTTTCTGTCATTTTGGGGCAGTCATTTTCTTTCAATCTTGAACAAACTTACCTCGTTTACAAGCGATGTCAAGACGCTTCTAATGGCACCAGACTCCAGGTGTAAGAATGATAGCTTCTAGGGAAAAGTTATGAAAATCTTGAATTTTATTTAGGCTGCTAAGTATTTTCTGTCATTTTGGGGCAGTCATTTTCTTTCAATCTTGAACAAACTTACCTCGTTTACAAGCGAAGTCAAGACGCTTCTAATGGCACCAGACTCAAGGTGTAAGAATGATAGCTTCCAGGGAAAAATTATGAAAATCTTGATTTTTATTTAGGTTGCTAAGAATTTTCAGTCTTTTTGGGGCAGTCATTTTCTTTCAATCTTGAACAAACTTACCTCGTTTTTAAGCGATGTCAAGACGCTTCTAATGGCACCAGACTTAAGGTGTAAGAATGATAGCTTCTAGGGAAAAATTATGAAAATCTTGAATTTTATTTAGGCTGCTAAGTATTTTCAGTCATTTTGGGGCAGTCATTTTCTTTTAATCTTGATCAAACTTACCTCGTTTTTAAGCGATGTCAAGACGCTTCTAATGGCACCAAACTCAAGGTGTAAGAATGATAGCTTCTAGGGAAAAATTATGAAAATCTTGAATTTTATTTAGGCTGCTAAGTATTTTCAGTCATTTTGGGGCAGTCATTTTCTTTCAATCTTGAACAAACTTACCTCATTTTTAAGCAATGTCAAGACGCTTCTAATGGCTTCAGACTCAAGGTGTAAGAATGGTAGCTTCTAGGGAAAAGTTATGAAAATCTTGAATTTTATTTAGGCTGCTAAGTATTTTCAGTCATTTTGGGTCAGTCATTTTCTTTCAATCTTGAACAAACTTACCTCGTTTACAAGCGATGTCAAGACGCTTCTAATGGCACCAGACTCAAGGTGTAAGAATGATAGCTTCCAGGGAAAAACGATGAAAATCTTGATTTTTATTTAGGTTGCTAAGTATTTTCAGTCATTTTGGGGCAGTCATTTTCTTTCAATCTTGAACAAACTTACCTAGTTTTTAAGCGATGTCAAGAAGCTTCTAATGGCACCAGACTCAAGGTGTAAGAATGACAGCTTCTAGGGAAAAATTATGAAATTCTTGAATTTTATTTAGGCTGCTAAGTATTTTCAGTCATTTTGGGGCAGTCATTTTCTTTCAATCTTGAACAAACTTACCTTGTTTACAAGCGATGTCAAGACGCTTCTAACGACACCAGACTCAACGTGTAAGAATGATAGCTTCTAGGGAAAAATTATGAAAATCTTGATTTTTATTTAGGTTGCTAAGTATTTTCTGTCATTTTGGGGCAGTCATTTTCTTTCAATCTTGAACAAACTTACCTCGTTTACAAGCGATGTCAAGACGCTTCTAATGGCACCAGACTCCAGGTGTAAGAATGATAGCTTCTAGGGAAAAGTTATGAAAATCTTGAATTTTATTTAGGCTGCTATGTATTTTCAGTCATTTTGGGGCAGTAATTTTCTTTCAATCTTGAACAAACTTACTTCGTTTTTAAGCGATGTCAAGACGCTTCTAATGGCACCAGACTCAAGGTGTAAGAATGATATCTTCTAGGGAAAAATCATGAAAATCTTGATTTTTATTTAGGCTGCTAAGTATTTTCTGTCATTTTGGGGCAGTCATTTTCTTTCAATCTTGAACAAACTTACCTCGTTTTTAAGCGATGTCAAGACGCTTCTAATGGCACCAGACTTAAGGTGTAAGAATGATAGCTTCTAGGGAAAAATTATGAAAATCTTGAATTTTATTTAGGCTGCTAAGTATTTTCAGTCATTTTGGGGCAGTCATTTTCTTTCAATCTTGAACAAACTTACCTCATTTACAAGCGATGTCAAGACGCTTCTAATGGCACCAGACTCAAGGTGTAAGAATGATAGCTTTTAGGGAAAAATTATGAAAATCTTGATTTTTATATAGGCTGCTAAGTATTTTCAGTCATTTTGGGGCAGTCATTTTCTTTCAATCTTGAACAAACTTACCTAGTTTTTAAGCGATGTCAAGACGCTTCTAATGGCACCAGACTCAAGGTGTAAGAATTATAGCTTCTAGGGAAAAATGATGAAAATCTTTATTTTTATTTAGGCTGCTATGTATTTTCAGTCATTTTGGGGCAGTCATTTTCTTTCAATCTTGAAGAAACTTACCTCGTTTTTAAGCGATGTCAAGACGCTTCCAATGGCACCAGACTCAAGGTGTAAGAATGATAGCTTCTAGGGAAAAATAATGAAAATCTTGATTTTTATTAAGGCTGTTAAGTTATATCTGTCATGTTGGGGTGGTAATTTTCTTTTCATTTTGACGAAAGTAAATCATGTTTAAAGACTACATCTAGATAATAAACCTTTCGTAGTTTTGTTTACCTATAGTGAAGTGACTTTATCTTGTGAAGTTAGCTGCCTAAACATTCATTGCTGTTCATGTTTGGTTTTAAATTGTATTTCATATATAGTTGCAGAAAAAAAGGTCAGAGGAATATTGTTTTGCATGTAGAGGCTTGTACTTCTACCTTGTAATCGATTATTTCCTTTTAAATTTTAATTTTTATTTCAACTCCTTTATTTGGTCGGGTTTCCTAGGGCTGCTAATTTTAGGCTGCTAACTTCACGCCGATGACCCTGGGTCCAAGGAGGACTTCAGCTGTCGCAGTATTCGCGGTATTCGCATTTGCATGCTTACTATGGCTAGGGCGATGAATGGTGAGTGCATATATGTCGTGTTTCATGCTCTACCTAGCGATACGTTATCTGAGCCCAGGACACCCAAAAGGCGAAATTTATAGTCAAGAGCTTAGGAAATGCTTTATTCGGGCAGTTCAGCGCAGCGAAGTATCTCCGCGTGCTTCGCTCGCGCTGTCGCTAGTTTAATTTAAATAATACTCAAGAATACTCGTGTGTGATCTTATTCCGCATACGATATATCGTTTTAGAACGCCAGGGAAACTTTAAGCCGAATTTATATTTACTGGCGAATTAGTGTTTTGTGAATTTAGTTTCATGCCTCTTTTTATGAGTCTCTTCGTAATTAGGTAAACTTATATTTTCACTATTTCAGTAAAATCCCAATGTTAGCACCTATCCTCGAAATGTTAAGGTCTAGGTAAATTAACCCGCCTGATAAGCGGTCACTGTACCATATAGACTATGTCGTACGGGTGAAATGAGCAAAACATTACTTTCGTAGTTTCTCGGTTGGTGTGGCAGGAACATTATTTTTCGGACATAGGCAGACCAACCAAATACGTTAATTACATTGGACCATTAAAAACTACAGTCGCGAGTCGGTAGGCAAAAAAAAATTGGATGGTTACCTCCGACACAATATACCTAATAAAATCAAAACAGTCCAACATAGATATAGTTAATTTAATTTAATTTTAAACAAAGGAGAAAACAGTCGAGTTGGTGATTAAAATATGTAGAGTTTTAAATCGCCTTCCGCCATGACGTCTCCAAAATCTGATTATTTTTAGCCACGTCTGTCTGTCGAAAGGTAGATGTTTACTATCGGCACTGCAATGAGCTGCGACATGTAGGTAGTTCTAAAGCGTCGTATGTTTAACACATCTCGGCGATACTTACGATATTTTAGGTTGGAACACCTGCTCCTCGCGAAATGGCGCGAGTTACGATCGTTGCATTCACGGGCCTCATTTCCTGAGGCCATAAAGAAATGCACTGGAGTTCATTCCGAAAAAGAGGTTAAGGTGATTGGCTTTCTGTTAATAATTACGCTCAATTGGTACACCTTAAGTTGCGTATCACAATTTTATGTCTCCCCCTGGCCATGAACCCTTTCAGTTTTACCGACTTTTAAATTTATTTGCAGCTGTTCAATATATATGTTTTACAAAGCACGTGCTCGAAAAGTGCATTTTTGAATGGAGCCAAATCGTGCGGAAAGTACTTCCGCACTAGTGCAGGAATGGATTTTCATTGTACTTTTCCGCTCACCCGGGCCACCCGGATTACCGCACCGTAGGCCGCCTCGCCCCGGTATACTGTGCGCAGTGCTACTACACAGTAACGCTAATCATTATTGTTTATTTCCACGCATAAATGCATAGTAAGACATTGTATAAAACGCGTAAAGATGATTTCCGACTCTTGTCGGCTTATACATTCGTCGGAAATCACCTAGTTTCCGCACTTGTTGCTTTAATAGCTATTGCTTGCATCACTTTGAAGTAGTTATAGGTAATTAGATATTGATGCATCTTTGACGATGGTTCAAAAGATTTTTCAGGAAGCACTAACCATATAGGTATATTGAGCATATAATTTACTTCATTTTCATTTCTTACAAACTTGACAAGTGGCTAGCTGCGTTACCAGTTATATAAGTATAAGTACAGGTATTATGTGATTACCAATCTTGGAGCTCATGTATCTTGTACTTACATGTAACAATAATAATGTCATGAATATCTTCTAAGTAATCAACTAAAGTAATGTAGGTATGTTATTAACGTTACAGGCACATAAAGGTAACTGAATTTAGGTCTCAGTCTACCCGACAACCGAAAGTGATTTAAGCGCAAATCTAACTTTAGGTTTGTGAGTACCCTTCGCCCACCGTTCGTCCTAAAGGGCTTCAGAATGAGATAGGTTTGTTCTTACCTCAACGGTTTCTACAATATCAATTTCGGGGCCGTACGTATCACATCGACATAGGTCCCGGGGTATGAGGGCTTACCACGATCATACGAAGAAAAACGTTCGTACGTGCATCTCTTTCACTCTAATAAGCAGGCCCCGGTACATTTCACCCCGATAACATGTGACAGACAAATTACGACAAGCTTCATACATCAGTAGGGTTAGCATGGTTACCATTTTATCGCTTATCACGCTATGCGTCACTTTCGCACATACATACTTGTTAGAACGTGACAGCAATGTCGGTAAACGATAAAAATCCGACCATTATAGACTAGCAGGTTTAGGTTTTACGTTTGAAAGAATAAAGCAGTCATTGAATAGTGTCAAAACTATTACTTTTGACGTTAGAATCGATTGTTGATAGACTTTATCTGTCATTAACTCATTTTGTAATAAAACATTCTTTAAGTATACGTATCTATATACTTATGTACGTCATTACGACGGACCCGGCATAAAAGTACGGCAGTAATAAGCAAGTGCGATACAGAGATACATAACCTAGTATAAAGTAGTACTTAATTAACAATGCTTGCATTACACAGTGCTTTGGTTTCTTTAATACTATATAATTAATTTTTTAAATAAAATAATATCAAATAGTTTCGATTTAAGAATGTTCGCAGTAGTTCACCTGGATGCCGAACGATATTTTTCGGTGAATAGGAGCGGCTGCCCTTTGTCGACGCGCACGAGTAAACTCGCCGGTAGTAAAGTGAAACTTCGAAGCGGACATTTTGGGAGATATTATAAGGTTTCCTACATGTTGTAGCTACAGCTACCAACCTATTAGAAAAAGTATAGTGACCGCATCTCACACATTTTTCTTTGAAACCACTGGTTTACACTCCGATTCAGACGTCGACTGAACCTGCGATCGTGACGAAAATTGGGTAATGGGAAATGTTATAAATTGAAAGAGTGTCATATACTTCAGAAAAAGTGACTTTCGCGGAAGTCTTTTAAAAAACATGAAATTATGAAAAATATTAACTACTTACGCCTGGTGCTGTCCTTCTAGATAATCTTTACAGATTATTTTCAACTAGAAGCCCGCAAAGAAAACAGGAGGTTGCTGGTTCGATCCCAGCCCTGGGCACTGGGGGCCTTGGTCACTTTTTCTGTAGTATATGACATCTCTTTCAATTTATAATTTATGTACTTATTTATAGTAGCGTGACAATAAAAAAAAATCAAAACATTTATTATATTTAATAAATGATTTCATTAATGCTTTCCAATTGTACAATTCTGTCACTAATTCAGTAAGGCGCACTGGGCCTTACTGGCGCAGTTGGCAGGCTCTGAAGCGACGCGATGTTGTGTGAGAACCGCATGCGGGCATTGTTGATCGAGGCCTGTTCACACCTCACATACGTGTATAGAACTTTAGAGGGTACATTCAAGATGTACATAAATACAGGTGTCACGGTTGTTTCACTGGTTACCAAGATTTGGGTATTCATATATATTTACGTCTCGATAAAATTATAACTGCGCTGTCTTGTTAAACATTTGTTCCTATATACTTAAGTAAAATAATTCAGCTTCCGGAGGCGCAAAAGGCGAATCATTGTGTATGGCGACACCTACCACGAGTATTGATAAGCGTGCACATACGTTTGTGACGCTCGTCACGCAACTCATCGCCAGCCTCTTTCAACTAAGATCATACATTAACAAAAAACATTACAGGTGTGAATAATCTAATTTTTACGAGCACATGCCATAAAGGCCGAGAGGCTGGCGGTTGCGATACGCCCACCGGCCTAGCGTTACTATCCGCGGCAAATTAGCACGAGACGGCCGCAAATGCGGACCGATAAAACAAAGGTCACAGGCGTAGGTGGCCACTGAGGCAATTATAGCCACTCGTGGCCACTGAGCTTAGAATGTTTGAGACAGGACACACCGCCGCAGCCAGTTGACTCACTAAGAAAGGCAACCAGGAAGGCAAAATGTCGTCTAGGAACGCACTTCAACATAAAGTGATATGTGGTGATCGCGACCCTCATGAGGTTTCGATTTGAAAGAAGAGTGTTGACACACGTTAGGCTGTTAGCTCAGTCATACCTACATTTAACTACTGTGTGCGCTGTGACGCGCGTGTATCGCGAAAGAGAAGCGCCAACAAGTTTGCGAGCTATAGATGTGTGCGTGCTCTATCTTGACAATTACTGTGTGGTTAAAGAACTGTGACAGGCATACTCACTAGAAAACGACCGACATCACCGATCTACTTCAATTTATAAATCTGTGGTCGTGGCCATTTATGTTAATATAATCCAGCCTATGAACGTCCTACGATCTGGAAACATTCAATTAAACTATCGTTGGGGTTTAATGTCTCACATAATAATTAGTATCTACCTAATATTATCTTCTGTCACGGCGATGATTATGTATTGAAATTAAACACTTTAAAGCAGATTTATCGCGTTTATTAACACCATGACCGAGACTACTGGGGTAGGGTGGTTTAAGACTGCGCGGTCGATAAGAATGCGCATACGTCATAACTTAAATGCAAAGTGAAGTTCGTGGCTAACTTCAGTGCTGTTTTGAAGTGTAATGGCACCTGTTGTTGCTCCGGGAATTCAATAAGTTTACTGTGAAAATATGACACTCCAGGTAAATTTGAAGTTTTTATCACATTTTGATCTTATTTTTCTTGGGTTTAAAGATCTTTATTTCTCATAAGAATACAGAACATATTCACTTACATGCGAATTTATACTATACCATGCAACTATTGAAATAATCGGTGAGCGCACATTTACAAAGAACTTATTAACTAAATACACTTATTTAAAACTTAAACATAAAAGTATTTTTTTTGTGTACGGTAGGCACACAAAAAGCAACAAATAATAGGAATGCGGGCGAGAAAAATTGTTGTATCGGTCCGAAATATAATTTAAATATGTTGTCACTAAGTAAACTTGAGTAAATTAAAAGAAGGGACCATGAGTTTGCATCGATTATGCGGCGGCCCGTTGGAACAGGCGTTGCTAATTCACGTCATTTTGCAGAGAGGGGGTTTTACCAGAATACTTTTGTGAAAATGGACGAGCGTGTAAGAATGCGCATGGAAAGACTGTGTAAAAATGCGCGCGCAATCTTATACATCCATTTGGGGCTTATAAGTTTAATTTGAATATTTTGAGTTTTTATATCTTATCGTATTTATTTTTGAGTATAGCATCGCAGAGTAAAATAACATCAGACCGTATCCATTCTTGATCTGAAGTAATCACTGTAATCAGTAGCTCACCTTACAAAACTGAACTTCAGCCACAAATCACTGAAAAAGTTAAGTCTGCGGTAAAGAAAATAAGCTCTAATATATCAAAACTGATTGATCTCATTAACAAATTGTGTTTACAATTATGTTGTCTTGTTATTAAGGGAAGAAAAAAACAGAAGTTTATTTAATTTACACAGTTTGTTTTTATTTTATCGCACCTCAAACCTTAAGTGCGCAGTCTTAGGCCACCCTACCCTACTCCTACTTTCTACTCCTACTTTTTTGCTTAATAGCAGAATACGGTCAGTCATCATTACACTCTGTGTTTTTTTATTGTATGTTTTGACGTTCAAAAGTGCTATATTTATTGAGCCAACTTAATTGCCTTTGAGTTTGAGTTTGGCTGAAACTGTGTAATGTTAACGTTAAGCATTGTTAATATTGATAAATTAAACAAAATTGTATTCTTGGAGAGTATAAAGTATAACCTTCATGAAAAACTAGACGAGACACCTATGTCCAAGTGCTTAGAAAAAGGGATAAGTTCGCCTTTGTGCTTAACATCTCTACTTGTTAACTGTATTTTTCAACGGTGTTCAAATTTTTCATAAGCTATAAGAATATCTTTATCATATTATATACGAGTTGTGTGTACAATGTAGTTTCGCTAAAATATAATAAAGTGTTACTTGCTTAATTAAAAACCATAAAAAATAAGACTATAGTAAACGCACCGGTAATGGAACGTGTATGGGTAATCAAACGCTAAATGCAAATAATCCACATTTTAGCCTTGACAGCAGTCACCAAGCTGCTAAAGATTGTCGTGTTTGGTGATTTCTGTCTTGTTGATTCGATATGGCGGTAAGACGAAAGAGGTTGGGCTGATTTCGGCGATTTAAGTATAAAATTCGCCTTTGAATTTTGTATTCCCTTAATTAATTCCATCACATGTTGGTTTAACCCAACATGTGTTTTGTTCATTGTTAACCATTAAATCGTTCTACTTGTCTCTTGTACTAGTTTTCATTGGGACGTTCCATTATTGGTCCAAAAAAGATGCGTTTTAATTTGCCTACATTATAAAACCGATTGCGATATCTTACATGAAACACGTTATAAATATGAAATAAGAGTAGTACTTTCAACCCCTTTTAACCCATTGTAGGGGTAGGTACAACTTTTACAGGTATAAGGGAATTATCCAAAATACTCCGAATTTGCTCAATTGGTGCGGTTACTGTATAGTAACCGTACGAGTATTCGTAGAAATACGAGCTCGGGGTGTTAGTATGGATTTTGTTGAAGGTGTTTCTGGATTTTCTCTTAAAAGAGAAAGTCCGGAAGAACTTTCTTTTTAAAGAACCCGCTTTCGTCTACAGTACTAATTTGGGAGAGGTTGCAACCAGGCCACGGACATTTGGCAATATTAGAAACGAAACTTTGGTACTGGAACTAAACATGCCAAAGTAATTCTGAAATTAAAGAAAATCTGCTCTAGTTCTGAAATTGTGTATACGCGGGCAGATGCGTTTATTACCAAAAGCTTAGTTTCATAAGAAAGTTTGAACCAAATTTATATAACTTCATGGACTAGAATATGTACTTAAATATAGTCAAGGATAATGTGCGTGAAAATAAATATTGAACGTTCTGATCGCTGTCCATTGATGTACACGAAACTTTTCCTCTCGAGTATAGTTAAAATATAAAAGATGAGCACCACTCGCTGTTATAAACGTGTCATGTCCTCGCGCCGTAAACATTTTGTAAACTTCCATATTAGGATTTCTGGATAATTTAATTGAAAAAATCTGGATAAGTTAAAAGTGCAGGTTTTATCGTTATATTATTTATATGTATTCTTAACATCACAGCTAGGTGCCAATGCTGTGTAAGAATAAAATATAACTAGTGATTATGATAAAATGTCCCAAAAAATTCCTTTCCGTCCAATTACGTCATGTTTTTGTATGAACTTACTAAGAGCGTGGCGTAATGGAAACTTAAATTTTATATGGAAAATTTGGGCCATTTTTTTATTATCAGGATCAAATCAGCTCGTGATTCTGAGTCGAATGAGCCCACACAAGTCCAGATCTGGAAGAATCAGGTTTTCGGGATTTATTTTGGAGAAAGGTCACCTACAATGTTTCAAACTTAAAGGTTGTCTGTTAGTTTCTGTATAAACGTAGCGACTAATATAGAGTAATAAAGATAAACTAATCCCATCAAAAATATAAATGTGAAAATGAAAGCCAAGTTCAATATGAGTATATCGTGATTGTCGACTTCGCCGACAAAAGATTTGATAGATGCGGGCCAAGTTCTGTAGAAGTCAAAGAATGTGAAGTTGAAGATTTGACATGGCTATTTTTTACCGCCGAATTAATTAATTTAACAAAAAAATTTTTTTTTGCGATTTTTGGATGCTTACGTATATCTCGATATAAGTTATACTTAAGAAATTCGGGGATCCAGTAGTCTTGCGGGTCCTAATGAATAGACCAAATTTCATGATTTTATATTGAATAGATTTTGAATAACAAAGTTGTAATATACAGACTGCAGCTGCGTTGCCTGAACTTGGCTGAACACGCTGCCACGTGTCTAGATACGGACATCCTTTCCCATAAAGAAAATTAGGTCACTCGTTGCTTACGCAGCAATAACCAAAAAAGCCGAGGTACTCTAATTAACGGTGCCCACAGCCATACTCGTTCTTCAGGATATGACGTAAATGAATCCTTCGGCGATGTGGACAGAACACTATCGAGGCAGTCATTAGACTGGGGCGCACCCACACACGCCACCGAGGGGGTTGGGGAGGCGTCCGCGGATATCTTGCTCTTTTTGCATTTCTTTCCGATGCAAATTTCTCGTCGCGAGTAACGCCAGCGCGGAAATGGAAATTGGGAATTTTCGGTAATGTTTTTTAGGGTGCGCCGCTCATTACGCTCTAAAATCTCTTGCGAATAAAAGAGAATCACAATTTCAATTTAAACATTTATTTCCCCGCTTGTTAGGTGTGATTTAGTAGATCTGGCGCCAAAGAAAGTTTTTGTACCTGCCGTTCGCAGATCGCGTAACAAAGAAAGCTTCTGTTGCATAATCGAATGTCGAGTTTTAATTAAATTTTCTTTGTTCCCGCGAAACGTTCTCGGTGAACCCGTTCGAGGATCGACGGGATCTAATTCGCGTTTGGGTTTGCGTCGATTATTCTTCGGGGTCCGGCACACGCGGCACGCGGTAGGGTAGGCGACTCGTAAATCAATATTGGCGGACCCTTATTAATTAGTGCGTTCGTTACGCGGACCCCCGCGGCCCTGCCTCCCGCCGCCCGCCCCCTGGCCGCGCTCGCCGGTCTTCCGGCTCGCGTAGAACGTTTTTAATTAGTATCCCCAAAGGGAATGGAAACTCGTAGGCAGCGCTGTGTTGACACCTTGCTCGCTGAAACTTAATAAGACTCCATGCAGCGAGTCTCTGCGCTATAATGAACACTCACACCGGCTCAGCGCTCCATGGGGCCGCTCGCTGCAGCCGTTTGTACCGGGCCCGACAATAGCGGTACAGGAATTAACGACGAATAATAGGAGATAGTGAATCCTGCTTTTGCACGTCGCCCAACGCGAGACAATGCACCGAGAGTATAAGACACGACTTTTTGAAACGTATCAGCTGGAAATTCGAACAAAGGAATGCGCTCATTTGAACACATCTCCTATTCTCGCGTCATGCCAAATAACCGATTATAAACACGGCGCGCAGTTTTATTTCTTGGCTCGTAAACGCCAGCATAACTCCGCAGAATTCAGATGCAGAAGTTAGGCAACGGCCGGATAAAGTTGGCGCTAACTGCGTAAACAATAAGTTGGCGCGTAATCCGGTGGTCGTTACGTAGGTGTGTCATCAAGAAAAGATTATCGGCCGATGTTGTAAATCGTACTCGGAGCACGGAGCCCGGAAGGCGGAGCGCGTCCCCGCGGGCGTCGTCCGTCCGGTGCGGCGTCAATCAGACGGGGGAGGCGCCGGGCGGCCGGGGCAAGAGACGCGCAAACCACGTATACGTTAGGTATATGCCCGGAAATTCGAGCCTATATATCCGAGCATATAGCGCTGCCTTGGGCACCGTAATTAATAGCGAGAGGTCGAATCGGCCGTCGTCAGCCGCCTAATCTTGAACCCTAATTATTATTCAGGGAGTTTTTCCCGCTTGTTTATGCCGCGAGGGTGCTGATGAAAGAAAATTGCCCCGCGCCGCACCAGACGCTGTTTTATGTGCTTCCGCTGTCTTCTTAATGCGAAATGTTTGCCGAATCGTAAACGTAAATTGGACGTTTGCCTCATTATGATTATTGAGTTAGCTTTATATTCTCGATTCTTTCAGAGCGGAGGCCTTTTCCCTTATAAGATCGGCCTTTTGTGTTGCTCGCGGTTTTTCTTGTATTCAGCTTGCTTTTATTGCTTTTACATCAGGCTTTGCCTTTACGGCCTTTGTTTTTATTTCTTCCATATTTTTCAGGCGAAGTATCTAATGGATTGAGGGTTGTTTTGCAGCTAGGTTCTGAAAATTGTTTCTGCATATTTAGGTACTAACAGCATGCATTCACTTGTATTGACGTAAATATAGTAGCTACATAAAATAAATTATCTCTAAAAAATTTAAATACAGAGCATAGGCTACGTATAATCTTACACTTTAATGCGTTTTCTCTCAGCTAATACTCGTAACCCATAAGCCGCATGGTTAAATATTACTTTAGTAAATAGAATATATACGGAAAATAAATAAAACAGCACCAAACAGAACAAACTTCAAGCTGAGATTTGATTTCACTATGTTGATGCGTGGTTTTCTACAAATAAAAATCCTTTCCTCCCATTAAGCTTTAATATCGCGCTGCGGAAAGTTGTGGACAATAAAAGTTACTCCCGAAAGTGGGTCAAAGTTGCCGCGTAATATGTACGTATGTAAGTAGGTCTGCGTGGCTCAGGCCTGCCGGTGCCGGGGCGGGGCGCGGGGGTAGGTTGTCTGGATAGCTTGTAGGTAGCCTGTCTGCGGGTCCCAGCCGCCGACGGCACGCGATCCGAATTCATAAAATTTAATAGATCGCCTTGTTATCTTGATGTTTTACGATATTGTTTTCGATTGGTTTGTTTTCGCGTCGCGCTTCATTTATTAATAGCGTAAATACCAATTGATGATTTGATTTTTGCGACGTGTAGCATCGAAATGTTTTTGTTATGATTTTAAGTATTAAATAAGAGTGATTAACGTAGAACTTATAGAAAGAAGTAAGTATATTTATTAACTTTACCATTTTAGTAAGTAATACATCCAGTGTGATGGGTACCTTTTCACCCGGAAGGGGAGACTGGGGCTTGTTTTGGGGGTAGGTACATATACAAGCCTATAACTATGAAACTATACATTCATTGAATTTACGTCAAAGGTTTTAATGTCATGAGACGCATGTCTCCGTTTTTGGGTGCCGATTTATTTCTGGAATGTTTTTTTTTATTTGAGTTTTAATTACTTAATAACTTATAAAATAGAATACTCGTTAAAAGCAGTCCTTATTCTTTTTTTATTATATCAGCGTGTAATTTAACGTGTAGTTATTATTTAATACACAATTAATTTTATTCGAAAACTACCTCGGGGGCTACTTTTAACTGACGGAGAGCGAAAAAATTAATAATAAAATTTGTATACCAATTAGTATGCTAGGATAAACATATCACAGCCCATCAGTCTAATATTTCTTTTTTTTTATTAGCCCGGTTTAATGCCCTTCCTTTTTTTCTCCACTCGACTCTGTTGTGAGAGTATTCTCACAACAGAGTCCGTCCATTCTGGACAGAACGCATCCAGGTCATCTCGCCATGTCCATTTCATATTTGTAATATTATTTGAAAACACAAAATAACTTTTCAATGGGCGTTTTGATTTTATTTATAAAAAGTGTTATATTTTGTGTTAACTGGGATCCTCGACACTTATTTATTTGAAAATCTGTTTATATGAATTATGTTTTTTATTTGAAATATTAATATGTTTTTTCCAAACTAATACTTATGTTAATTTTTGCCCTGACCTTGTTAATATTTATCTCCAAATTAAAAAAAATACGCTAGTGAAAACTAAAAAAAGAACGACACAAAATCAAATATTCATAGGTCTGAAACTTGTTAGTACTAGCCCCTGTCTCCCCTACAACTCGCGAAGCTTACTTGACTAGACTTAGGCAGGTCTTATGTTTATTTTGACTATTTAGTAAATAGAAGTAGTAAACATTTAAGAGTTCGTATCCAAGGAAACCGATATGCAGAGAAGCTCTATTTAAATCTTTGGCTATGAACTTTTTTAATAATTCACAAATGCTAAGTATTTTTATGCTCTTACAAAGGAAATCAATATTCCTACCGCCATAATATTCCATACAAGCGAGTTCGCTAGGAAAAGCTGCGAGAAAATAATTTCCCAACTAGGGCTTGGAATAAAAAGGAAAAATCGCGCCGGACATAGGGGGAGCCAGCTGCGGCGGGCGCCATTTTTGAAATTTTCAAGCCTTTTTTAATTCTCTTGCTTCAAAGACGCTGATTGGTGTACACGATATTTCGGCTGTATTCCTGGTCTGTAATGATTTTGCTTGTTTGTGTTTCCTAATAGGGAACAATTATTTGTTTTTGTATTTGTTTAATTTAAGTTTATTTTTTATAGATTTGGTTGCAATATTTCAGACTAGGTTCACGAACTTGTTGCAAGGATGTATTTTAGTATGATAATACTAATAGCTTTTTTAATAGTTTTTTACTTATCAGACGATTCTCGTTGGCATTACTTTAACTAGGTACGAGTAGGTAGGATGAGCAGGTAGGTAGGTGAGGAGGATTTATCAAGTCTTGGTATATTTTCAAATTGATAAAAGAATATTTTATTGAATGTGTTTTAAATTGGTTTTATTTTATATCTTTTTATTTATTTTCAAGTTTCTAGTCCCAGTAGTTTCGGCTGTGCATTGATAGGTTATCAGCACAACCTCTTTTATATATATATATATATTATCTTATTAACTGTCGTGAAAAATCAAATCTGATAATTATCAATTAGGTAAGTAGGTAGGTAGGTAGGTAAGTTACAATTACTTATATATATTATATATATATATATACAGCAATTATATATATATATATATATTTACAGTAATTGTAACTTACTTACCTACCTATCTACTTAACTAATTGATAATTATCAGATTTGATTTTTCACGACAGTTAATAAGATAATTATCCTTTGGGACTTTCATCAGGTTCAGCTTCACAAGAGAAGTGAAACGGGGTGGTAGGTAATATCGTACAATCTTATCTCCGTATTTACCCCATACATATAGCCATGTATCTGCGTACTCGTAGGTGAATCCGAATACAAATGAAGACATTAGGCGCGCGGCCGCTCGTTAGGCGACGGCATAGACTGCCTCCCTGAGATCCTGCATTATAAAGCAATTAAGTCTTATTGGTCATCATCGGTGTCTTAACAATGAAGGACTCGCCCCACATTTGTATTTTTGCGGCTTATTGCAGCTGCAGCATCCCAAGAGCGGCCTGCCAATTGGTGTCCTACTACGTGGGCGATAGTTACACAGGACATGTCCATAGGTATCAATAAATTTTCACGTTCGCCTCAAGAACGCCCACCGAAGAACGCCTATCGCCCTACCGCAGCGCATTGTATTAAAATGTCGCCAAACTGCACTAAACGAACTCAATCTTTGTTGACATTTCTAATTTACACGCACACGCACTTTAACAGAGCCCCAACTAAAATGGGTGGTTACTATCATCTTATTGGCGTTTGTCCTTGCTTTTTGCAACGGCTAGCTAAGATACTCTGGGCGTGGTTTGGCAATTCAGATTCCTGCCGTACATACCTACTAACTACGAGTATATCTAGAGTTCGTGTACTTCGTGTTGTGAACGCGATCGTCTTACATGCTCCCTGTAGCGGGTGGGTAATCTGAGCGCGACGAGGAGCGCGCACGCTGGAAGGGCCAGGGTTTACGACCACTAAACTTCTATTTTATGCAAACCTTAACATTCCCGGGGCATTAAATTCTATGGTATTTTTCCGCGTATGTCAGCGGTTGACGTTTAGCATGTGTTACAGAGAGTGAGTCGTTGCGATGTGGACTTTTGGGAAACGTATATTTTTAGTACGGCGATGGGTTGTGATTTGTTTCAGTTGATTTTAATATAAGCATAATGCCTTATAAGTTATAAGTAACAGGAAAGATAATGCTATAATAAACAAGAACATTTCTTCAGAAAGGTGGACAATAACGCGACTCGGCATAAATACATCGATGGCACTTGCCTTGACAAATAATCACAAACTTAATGTAGGCACATTCGCTTTGTCCTGTACTAGCTCCTATACGTCGGACTATTTTGTTACTCGCATTGACGCTTTCTCTCCATGAATGAATTACAGATGGATTCACAATGCGTCTAATTAATTAGTCTGAACAACTTAGGGCTTGGCGTGGCGTGATCACAATTAATAATCACTAAATTAAAAAACCTACTTAATAAAATGTATAAATAACAGTGTAAAATTGACAGTTCATTTGATAGACAAGAATTGATGTACAAAAAATATAAAAATAATGCTTATGACACGGCTCACTGGACTAAATAAGTATAAAATAGGGCAGTTTTTTTCAAACTTTTTCCTGGTGTGACCCCCCTTAGTATGTAAAACTTTGTGGCGACCCCCCTCGGTATGAAAGAAAAATATCACCCGGCTTTTGCAAGCCGTCGCGATCCCCTAACAGAAGCTTTGCGACCCACACTTTAAAAAACACTGAGATAGGGGAAGGGAAACCAAAGCGCACCTCGCTCCTTTGCCCTTCCAGAGACTATGACTCTTCATGACAGTGGCCAAGGAGCATTTGCACCGGAATGGGTATTGAATATTTGGATACGTAAGTAGTTTCATTTGCGTTGCCGGGAAATTACTCGACCGAGTTTAAGTGGCTGGAGTATCTAAGGAGTTCTCAGAGTGCGGTAATTAAAAATGGGACGATGAATTAGTCCTAGCTATACTGCTTCTAGTATGTATAGCTTACGAGAAAGATAAGTAAATATTAACCCTTATTACAAAGGAGAAAATTGTAAAAATGTTAATATACTTACTGAATACTGTGACATAAAAGTGCATACCCAGTTTATATGAATTCATTAATAATGTGCGCATGCACTTTTGTAGCCTATTGTTAGTACATAGTTAAATATATGCCGTTAAAAATAATGTGTGATCTATGGGAAAAATAGATTAGATTCGATATAATAGATTGGTTTACTTCTTCTTTTTACGCTAAGTTTCCTAGATTTTTATAGCGTTAAGTAAACGTCAGAATTTCATAGAAGTTTGACGTTTAAAAAAACACTTTAAAGTTTGACAGTTAATTTGCTTAGAAGAGATAACGTGGTTTGACTCTACCTGTGTTTTGCCACTTTACTTAGGGTGGCAGCGTCAGCAATACCGATCAAATCCTAATGCTATCGCACCACCATGATGCTCTGGCTTTTCCAGTCTTCCTCAACCTCTTTTCCCATATATTTTACCCTCAATTATACTTTTTGATATTTCATATAAGGGTACATATTTAGTAATAAAACCTAAATTAACATACAAACAACTAATAGTACATTACATACCAAGGCCGTTTAAGTGGGAAATACCTCGGATTCCATGTAATTGTCGGCCGAGGCAAAGCCGAGGTCGACTAACATGTGATCCGAGGCTTTCCCATTTACCGGCCGAGGTTTGTATACTATTTTTCAGCCCGACGGAGCCGGCAGGCGGCAATTTAGTTTTGCGTAAAGTGGCGCTTACCGGCCGGAGGACTGAAAATGTACTTACTGAAATACTAATTTTGCGTCCTGTATGATCCATTTCAAATGCATTTAATTTGCTAATTAAAGAATTATTTTACGGCCCACAATTCTAACCATACATCATGATTGGAGGTACATAACATTGTACAAGTCTCTAAATTTGAATTAACATTAGGTTTGCATGCATCGTTTATTATTCCAGTTTCACTGACGTGTGGCATGTAATTCTTGCAAGACAACAGAATATTCTGAAGCCTCTTATCGACTTACGTCATGTCTGGTCGTTTCGCCGCACAATGCTCCGGCCACAAGCCTCATCCAGCTTTGTGGGGGCGCTCCGACCCGGGGGGGAGTGGGAGGGCAGGAGGGGAGGCTGACCGGTGGCCGCCCGTCTTAATCCTCGCGCTCGCGATTACGCAGTCACGTCTCGCGTCCGATGGTACATGGTGAGATATGCGATACGATGTTAATGACAGTTTACATACTTAATGAAGGCGGTTTTCACATTGGAGACGCAAGCCGCTACGGCGTGCGATCGGAATATCGTTAACATATGATTATACAGTGTGCCCGCTCACACAGCGTAGCGGCGTACGAATCCGTATGAGCGATAACAGTGCGTAAATCCCGGATTCATAAATTCATAATATTATAGTGGCAAGACTTTTATTGTTTAAGAAACAAGTTCATTACAGTTTAATTGCTAGTACCTATATATTAAGTTAAAGGAACTAAAACTCTACACCACAGCCCCTACAAACCGCAGCCACATACTACCGACTTTGATGTCTCTATGGTCCATTCGTTTTAATTAACATACGTACTATATTTTCCTATGACTGTGCTTACTTCAGTTATTCTCAACCCTTAGAGCATATACAATGGGAGGCATATACAAAGGGTTCGGGACTATTCGTACGTTGCGTGGTAAATAGTGTCAAATATAATAATACATGTAAAAAAAACGTGAGCCCATACAAAAGTTTGAACAATTGTGCAAGTATCCTGGTATAATTGCATATTGTATTGAGACGCTCTGCTCCCGTTATCTACGCTCTAGTCTCTACTCTACACTGTCAGTGCGTATGACGTGCCAGTGCAGCACACCTGTGCTCGCGCGCGTTACACAACTTCTGCTACATCGTTCCGCAGCGTAGCACTCGCTACATATCGCGTAGTAAGCACCGGAGCACAAGCCGGGTCTCTGCTCGAAGTAATCACTTAGATAGTGGAGCTTCGAGACAAGCGGTCTGCCCGGGCTCAGGGCTCACTCCAGATGTATTCTCATCCAAATATAAACTCAAACTAATACGGTTTAATCAATCTAGGCTACATTTGGAATGTTAGCTCATAGCAAATGTAGAAATATGTATAGTTAAAAGTAGCTAAAATTAAGTAACTATTTTAAGATAAAAATGTGACTTTTCTTCTTTTATGTGTTGTAGAGTACTTATAGCGATTCCATATTTCATAATAGAAAAGTTGGTAACTAACTTAGTTGGTCACTTTAAAAGTTTTCACTTTTGCATTCTCATATAAAATAAAACCACTGCATTTTGCAAAGCAATGGAAACCTGTTTCAATTTATGAATGTTGTTGACCTAACTCCATTGCTCCTAAGTATAGACAGTGCATGTATCAAAAGCACATGAAATGTTTTGTTTATTTTACGCTCATGTCCATTTTATTTATTTCTATCATAACTGCTCTTTAAACTTCCATATATCGGGTACATAAAAGCACAAAAGTCTTTAGTAATTTGACTATCGAAAATAGCTTCACAAATAAATTAAACTAGAAGTGATGTTTACCTACACGTGTGCGAAATTCGTGAATTGAAATAAAGGAGAGCTGACGTGTGAAGGGGCGCGGGCGGCACGTGGACTACTCGAACGAATGGGTTCTTAGGGACAAAATATAGAATGAGTAGGATTGGCGACGCCTTCATTGTTGATTTCTTTTTATACCATGTCGGTGGCAAACAAGCAAACGGCCCGCCAGGTGGAAAGCGATCACCGTGCCTATGGAAGCCTGCAACTCTTAGTGGTTTCACCAAAACCGGCATCCCAGCTCATTCCGAGAGCCGGAGGAAATTCCTCGGAAAACGCATAGTTGGCGACCATTTAAATAGGTTGCAACTGTCGCAAGGTGTGCGGATGAGCGCCCTGTCGATGGCGAGAGGTGCAATGGACATGGATGGATGGTGTTATTTTCCAAGAATAACTAAGCTCTGACTTGCTTCTGACTGATGTGTTTGACTTGCCGCCACTAAACCTAAGTCTACAATTCGACGGACTAGTTTGACTAGTCAGTATGGACATATGTTGCCACAGTTTGGCCAGTGCTGTTCTTATCAATAATATACCTGCAGAGCGGGTTGAATGAAGTAGCGTAAGTGAGTAAGAAGTTTGACAGATAACAAAACGTTAAAATATTTTTCAATACAGTTGCTCAAAAAGTGCCCTTTTCTTGGCTGTTTTGCGTGCGCAAAGTTTGTTTTTGCGAACTAGTGCTTTTTACTTTTCCAATCTTTTTAAATTTAGTTGTGTTCCAATTCATGACTGCTTACCGAAGAGTATTATTGTTCGTTAACTTTACCGAGCCGTAATAAAACTAAATACCTACTATTAACGCAATAATATGTGTGTATGAAACGGAACAGAGCCTACGAAACGTCAGTCAAAGTAGAGGCGTTTTTCAATCAGGTAAATATATTTGAAGGGCCTATAAGACATGACGATACGATTTGTCACATGCGAATTATTATTTTGTTTATTATAGATTGAAAATGAGAAAGTAAAGAAGATAAGATAAACATTTGGAAGATGTTCTTAATATAATATATCAACTGTATTACAATCGTGCCACGGAAATAATAATAAAAACTTTAAAATTAGTTTTTATTAAATTTAGTTTTATTTTAGTAACTGACATTGTTTAAATTGTGTGTAATAAAAATTCTTTTATTAAAATATATTTTAATTTTTTTCGCATCTGTATTGAAAAACGTCGTTCGATTCACGTGCAGATATGTCATTTTTCACTTGTCCCGAGTATTGCCACTCGCCTACGGCTCGTGGCAATATCGTGGATACCTCGGGACTCGTGAAGTAATGACATACTTTCCGCACTAGCATCGAAATGTACTATTTCTTATGTTGTTAAAAATCACTGAAAACTGTCTTACAAATATCAGATTTAGCTAATATACTTAATAAATGATTTTGAATATTAAATCTCGCCATTTTTTTGTATTTTCCCGACAATATACCCCTGTATCCTGAGGCTAAAAGCATCATATATTACAGTCGAGTTGTTTAATAATATGTGAACTTTTCTTTACTTTGATCCCAAGTTTTTGCCTAAAATCTATTTTTAACAAAAGGCCGTAAGTGCCTTGTTATTATGAAGGCACTTACGCCTTTACGGCACATTATGAAGGCACTTATGGTACGGAACCCTCCAGTATGCGTGTTCTGACACGCACTTGACTGGTTTTTATTTTTTATTGTAGAAAAATCATTTTTTGCTAAATTGGAAATTGTTACATATATGTTCCGAACTCAGAGAATCGCGAGCTCTTTCAAAATTGTTCCAGAATTTTTTTCCATTTCACCGCCATTTTTTCATAGATTTAGTATGGCAGTAGCGCAATGCAAAGTTTGAAAAACGTATGGACCTTTTAGGAAACTTTTTTTCTCCTACTGGGATTGAAAGAGCTCGTAGATCTGAGTAGAAAAAATATACAAATTTCTAATTTAGCAAAAAATGATTTTTATAGCAAAAAAAAAGCAAAAAAAAGTCCCAAGTACCGCAGCTAAGACAGGGCTTGTGGGCTTACCACGAGTTGCAATAAATAGTCATCGATGTATTTTTCACGTCTCATTATGTATCTACATTTACGTCTCGCCTCCACCAGCAAGTGCGAGCAAGAGTTGACGTAAACGCTAGCGAGTAGGTATGAATTCTACAGTAAATTTCAAACACGTGGCTCACCACGTGTGACTTGTGAGTATTCGATAGACTTCAAAGTTGTTTGGCAATTTCGACGCTTGGTGAAAGCTATGCTATGCTATGCTATAAAGAGTAGTTAAATATGTTTACGCACAGTCCACGCGAGGCCCGTTTAAATAAATAAAATTAATAAATATTGTAGTACAATCTTACAAAAATCGATCTAGTCCCACGGTAAGCTCAATGAGGCTAGTTTTGTGGGTACTAGCCGACAATATATAATTATAATGGATCGATAGATGTAAATATGTACTTAAGTACATAGAAAACATCCCCATCGCTCAGGAAATATTCGTGATAAACGCACATTCCCTGACCAGGATTCGAACCAGGCAAGGTAGGCAGGGTCACTTACCGACTAGGAGGCCGTCAAATATAGCCCATTTAGTAATTACCACAATAAATTTTCCAATAATCGCGAATGCAGGTAGTGGTAATTGGTAGTGTGTATACCCCGAATTCTATGTATACACATAATTTACAGTACAGCCACAAACACAAAACCTTAGACCGTCGTCGCAACAGCTACATCGGTTAACGGTTTCACTGCACCAAACGCACGCACTAATGTGCTAAATGGGCAGGGAAGGGGAATCTTTGTGGTTTGTAAAGATAGGTACTTATCGATTCGATATCGAAAGATATTGAATGACTTTACTTTTTTGACTTTTGGCCACGTCTCAGGGCTTCGTCTGCACTTAAAGGCTGATTCCTAATAATAGGCGGGGTTGGAACCAACGATCTTCTAACTTCAGAGCAACATGTCTTACCACTAGCCAACCAACGCTCACCTACCAATAAAAAATCGTAACCGTACTGGAAAATACGCTTCGGTTTACTCATGTCAATATATTTGGCCGAGAACCACTGCACTTACCTGAAACAAAATTAAATATAAAGTATTATTCAGGTGTTCATAAAAAGTCGTAAGTATCATCATTACATTTATTTGGTAACAACAATCAACTTCAGTCGCCCCTGTAACCTACACACTACACATAAATTCACTCACAAAATACACGACGCCAACAACAACCAACATCAACACACATTAAAAAAGCACTAAAACACTTCAGATGTCAGTTCGAACGACGCAACAAGTAGGTATACCTATAACCATGTATTCGAACCCATAATTAAAGAAAAACACATACCTACAAATATGTTTTCGAATCCATAATAAAACAAAAACGAGTTAAAACAAAATAAAACTAATGCTGAATCGAGTACGAAGGGCGACAGAGGGGGAGGCGCAGGGGCGCTACAACTCTACTACGGCACTCTCGGTTTCATTCATAACTTTTTACAAGTTTATCTGCGGCGATACCTCCTACATATTTATGTGTTTAAGACTGCTATGCGTCAAAGATTATTAAAATATGGAGTGAATAACAGTGGTTTTCACATGCGAGCCTCTATGAGAATGTATTATTCCAGTAGAAACTAAATCTAGTAAAGTCATGTTGCCACTGCCAAGTTAGCTAACTATCCCAGAGTTAAGCATTTGTGAGGTATGGAAATTACCGGTAAATTCATTTACAGTACACATGGTGCTACTTTACCGCCCTAGGGCGATAATGAGCACTTTACGTGCCTGCGTCGAATATTCAAAAGGGTCATATGTACTGTAAAACGTCGTACGGTACACGTGCTAAGAAGTAATTCGTAACTCGTGTCGATTTATAACACTCCCTACGGTCTTAATTTATCGCAACTCGTTGCGAAATTAATCTTTGTCGCCCTACTATTCTTTTTAATTTTTGCAAAACTGAATAAGTACAAAACAATATAATATGTGGCCATGTCATTATAATGTAGGAACAGCAAAATAAGAGTTGATGGTCTTGCGCTGAAAGTGATATTTTTTATGAGGCACAAAATAAAAATAAAACTTTTTTGGAAGAGAAACCACAATTTAAGATATTAATCACTAATTCCTGTTGTTGATATAATCAACACAAAATCACAAATAAGTATTATTTTATCATATGACATAACGTAAACAAATTTTTCAAATAACAAAGAAAAACCTTATCAACAACCAACTAAAGGGTGAATTTTACCATAAACAAACACAAAATGCTGTTAGATATGAAATCAAATCAGATGGACCAATCAAAGTCTGCAGTCTGCATTTACTTTTCCAAAATATGTAACAGAACAGGCTTAATATACCTATCTAAAGGTCGCGCTTGCCTTTGCTGCCATTGATGTAGCTGGACCAAAACGTGATTCCTGGCAATACTTGGGAATAAATACCCTGCAGGCTGTAACTACCTACTTATGAAAAAAATACTATTTTATTTTTTGTATCCTGAAAAAGGGGTGATTGTTTTCCCTATTGTTACAGTAAGACTGAGTTGCCAAATTATAGCTCTCTTTAGCAAATAGGTATAAAATAAAGTCATCCTCTTACTCGCACCTTCTGTAACGCTACCTAATCTTTGGCACAAACGCACACATGCGCAATGGAACCGGCACGGAACAAACACATTTACAAATTGAAATAAAGTTTGTTTTAGTTGGGCACTGGGCATGAATGAAAGCGAAAGGGCGGGGGGAGGCTGATAGTTATCAAAACACTGGCAGATTGCCGCTGAAAATTATTTTATTTTTCTTTGTGTTGACAAGACGTTTATTCTAATTTGGCGGATAAACTTTTATTCCTTTTGCAGGATTAAAATCTTAAATAATAAATAGGTTACATTACAACTATCTTTTGTTTTAAGTTGTGTGAGAGCAATATTGGCGCGTTGTAGCTCTTAGAGCCACCGCTTTAGACGCTAAATGGTAGGAAACTAGGAAAGGAGTGCGAAGAAGCAAAAGTAAAAATATGGGCGCTTAGAAAGAAAGGAAAACGGGAAAACTCATGGCCTCGCCCCAAACCATGAGTTTTTCCATTGTTCATTTCTTTCAAAGAAATTCGGTATCGTTTGCAGACGTTCCTGCTAAAAATAAAATAATCATTTAGGATGGGATAGCGCATTGTTAGTGGTGAATTTTAAAGATAAATTAAGACTCCGCTTGTAAGAAGTACTATATTCTTTCGGTAGATGTAGTGATGATATGTTGCTAAACGCCCCTCTAATGTGTATACGAGGTTAGTGGAAAAAATCGGTGCCACCGGGTGTGCCTCGGCAGCTCAGTTGGCAGAGCGATGGGCGTGTATCTTAGAGTCGCGACTTCGTGTTTCTTCTGGGGCCATGTTTTTCGTGACCGTCAGGATGATAGGTCCAAGGTGGATTTTGGAATCACGAGTTGTGTCAATATTTAGTACCTTTTTCGTACTATTTGGTACTTACCTAATATCAAATTTTTTTTACCTCGCTATAAATCGAGAAATATTGAAAATAAAGTGGTCAGTCATTCTGACGTCAGGTTGATAGGACCACACCTTCAGTTCCCATGCTTGTACTCGTAGGCGTTGTATCGCATCCATTTTTCGCCAAGATTTAGGTAGTACATACCTATTTAGTACCTTCACAATTAATTTATAGTGTTTTATTCTGACTTTCCAAAAAATGTTACAGCAAGAATAATAACGTAAAAATTTTTTTTATTTTGGAGCTTTGGCCAAAAGCGAATCCGAATATTCGGTATTTAGCCCAAACCCCTATTCGTCACATCTTTATTATTTGGCCCCTGTGAGTTTGATAGCTAACATCGAGCGCTACCAATATATAATTTCCATTTACCTACTGAACGTCCGTTAGACAGTATATGAGCCTTTAATATTGGAAACACAAATATGTGTATCTGCCTCGTTGGCTCGCGACATAAAACGGAGACGTGACATGTCCACGCCGTCGGGGATTTCGAATCCATGGCCAAAAGGTCATATGTACCCTTAAACCTAGCATTAAGTTATGTCCTTTCGATTTGGTGAGATGACTTGATCGCCTTCGCGCAAACACCGCGTTTCTGGACGCGTGAGGCGTGAGGTCTCGAGAGGATGTTATATTACTTACTTACGGAACTTAAAAACGTATTAGATACCGCGTTTATCTTCCGGGAATATCCTTAAGTTGTGGAAATTGTGGTAAAAGTATTGGATATATCGATAAGCCGGTCAAAACTTGTATCATTAGGTACATACCTATATATTGTAGGTTATCAAGATGTACTTATGTAGCTCCACCGCGTAGGTGGGCATTTTCAGAAAAAAGTGCACCTTTTTCAACGAAGTTGGTCCTCGATTTTCCATACAAAAAAAAATGGTCAGTTTTGTAACGGCCCATACGAAATGTATGAAAAAATGCGTTACAAAGCTGACCAAAAAAAACGGGACACTCTTTTTCTTTGTTTAAATCAATAGTGCTCGTGATTCTGGTTATAAAAAACCCAAAACTTCCTATATTTTCAAAAAAAATGAAAATGGTGCCCTATTTTTGAAAATGCCCAGGTATCATGATAGTTATTGGTTGAACTAGTGTGCTTACCATAAGTTGTACGTCGCCGTATTCGATAGCGACTGCAGCATTCGAAAGTATGTCCGTCTCGCTCCTGCCAGAGTGGTGGTAGGAGCAAGACGGACATACTTTCGAACGCCGCAGTCGCTATCGAATACGGTTACGTATAACTCATGGTAAGCATACAGGCCTATGGAGCTCTCCGCCCGAACTCGAATTGATTGTCTTTTGCCTTCTGTCTGAAGACATTAAAATAATTAACGGGCTGCCACACAACTTGCGCGCGTGAGCCCGCAGCCCCAGTATTATTATAATACCAATTTGTAATCGTAGGCAACCCTAGCGTTTGTGAGACGGGATCGAGCGTCAATTGTTTTTTGCGTAGTGTTCAAAACGGTTTGTATTCGCTTTTTCTATGGATAAATATCTGTTATTAACGCGCCTAATAGAAGCTTCTGGTGGACCAGAGGACTGGCCAATATTTTGTACAAAGAATTAGAATCGCAATTCAAATACGTCCACCCTTTTGGTCACGCTGCCCGTTGACAGCGATTTGGGCCAATTTTTTTATCTTTGAAGTTTGTAGGTATTTTTTCTATGTAATATTAGGCTTATGATAATTATGTTTTTTGTGTGTCGATCAATTAAAAAAGTCACTTCCAATTCCACTTGGTATCATGATCGTTATTGGCTGAACGCTAAAAACGACAAACGGACTGCTATAACCATTTCGATGCCGTGGCAAATACAAAAGGCTCGTCTGATTTTCACCGCAGCCGCAGTGGCAAAACTAATATTGGTTGAACTTTATGTATGTGTATTACGGTCTACTCGTATGTTGTTCTGTGGTCTGAGACGTATCATCCGTCTGTGGCTTTGGTCTTATGCCGCGAATATATCCGCCGTTGGCGTCGAACAATTTAAACATTAAAGTAACGCGGTTAACTGTGTTAGTTTTAATTATCCTCCATATTTCGGTATTCTCAATGCTGAGGGTAGTGACTCCTTGTCGTCACTTTCTCTTTTATTATGTTTCGCCTGTCCAATCTGTTTTCGGCGGCATGTATGGTTTCGCAGAATTTGCTGTCCAGAGTGGTGCGGATCTGATCACTCCAACGTGTTGGGCTGCGTCCTCTTGCTCTTTTCCCCTCCATTTAACTGTCACAACAAGTCACTCCAGGTTGTTTCCGCTTTTCCTGGCAAACTCCAATATCCTCCGAAGACAGATGTTCAAGAGTCTCATCTTAATGCCCAGTTCCCTAAGTAAGTGGTAAGTTTTAATTATAACATCTAACATAATAATTTTAAACACGGCCCAACACTCATTCTAGGTACAATTCTTACTACTCTGAGGTAAAAAAAGCCTACAATGTTCTCGTCTCGTATGACTTTTATACTTTGAAGGTCGCCGTTAAGGGGTCGATGAGGGCAAGAGCGCAGCGGCCGGGATCCGGCGGCAAGAACTGCTGACAGGTTAACTCGACTAAGGACGTTTGTATATAGCGACACAATTATATAGATACAATTTTATTAGCGCATTATGTGGAAACTTACTAAGTTTGATTAAAAACTAATGGTGGCCGTCTAGGCTGTTTCCATACATTTGATAGCACAGACTGTAAGTCATAATTTCACAGAAGTTTAACGTTTAATATAACACTCAACCCACGAACCCACGAAGCCACGAGCTAGATGGTCGGACGACATTAAAAAGACGGCAGGGCCGACCTGGCACAGAATCACCGCATCAAGATCAACAGGGAAATCCATGAAAGAAGAAGAAGATAACACTTAAAAGCTTGACAGTTGATTTGCTTGTAAGAGATAACGTGGTTTGTCTATGTAAATTAAAAACTACAATAACCACACAACAGTAGAGTAGTAAAAGTTACTAAATCCACGCATAACCAAAATTACCTTTTAGCTTTAAAAAAAACTACCGCTACCGCAACGCACCGATAGTTAAAAAAGCATCTCCATCGTCATGGTATTAAGGTTGGATTAGTAGTAAGCCATAAGATAAGACGCTACTAACTACTATATACATAATGGTAATTAACCTTAACCATAACCAACAAAGTGGCTTACTGGTACATGTAGCCTGACAACGTCAAGTAATATAAAGGGTGTAACAAAAGTCCCAAGAGATACTTCAACAGCTGATAAGGTAATTGCAAGTGGAAAAAATTCGACAAAAAATAAAAAAAATCACTTTGTATGGAACAGCCGATGGAAAATGCAGTGCGATCTCTATACTTATATTTTTTTTTGTTTTCGAATTTCGTAATTTTCCACTTGCACCATACTCATCAATTTCATCATGTAATCATTGACCTTATCCGCTGTTGAATTATTGCTCGGAACTTTTGTTACGTCCTCCCTGTATGTATAGGTACTCAAGTGTTTATACAATAATACTATACGTGCATCAAGTTACTGGTACACCAACATATCTCTGATGATTGACATCAGACAATTAGTGTCAAATTTCAATAATTACGTTTAGCAGATTTGATGTGCACCTGGAATAATAATACCTATTATCTTGCATAATGAATCAAACAAAATTATGTGACACATTATTTTGTCTCCAAATAGCGGAATTTGCATCAATTTAGATTAGAGACTGCGCAAGTGTGATTTTAAACGTCAATATTCTACGAAACTATGACGTTTATTTAATACTTTCTCAGTTAATTATGAAAGTAAAGTAATAAACACAAACAGATTTAAGAAAAAAGGCAACAAATAATTAGGTTAGAGCGCTATTTCATTAAATTAAATACGAACGACGAAATACTTAGTGGAGTGGTGCCCGTGGGTACAGACAGTACAGATGACCTCAAAGTAATGAGGATTACCGCGAGACGATTTTCCGCTAGGGGCGCTAGTAGAACGTGGGTCCTGCAGGAACATTTCAAACGTCACTTTGACAATTCTCTCATATTGACACAGGACCCACGCATAAGTGACGCCGCCTGGTGAGCGACAATAGTATAGCTCCCATTGGAGGAGGCACCTGGATGCAGGTAGCACGGGACAGGAATAGGTCGAAGGCTTTAAAGAGGCCTACGTCAAGGAGGCGAGTTGTAGTTCTCGATGACAAAAGTACCTATAATGCATGTATATTTTTAAGAAAAACTCCAGCAATAAGCGGCTAAGGGCTATTTTCATTTTATTTTATTACATATTTCATAAAAGTGTAATATATATGACATGACTATAGGTAACTGGACCTACATATAGTAGGTACCATAGCTTAAGCGTAAGAATAGGTATGTTTAACAAATATCCCTGGAAATGATGAGCGAGGCTGCACTAAGCTGAGGCACCAAGTCCGTTCAAACTAGGTTAGCTAAACAACTAAACAGCAACCATCTCTTCCGAGGTCGATTATTTTAGTAGGTACGATCGCTTGATTCTGGATATGATGTCTTCGATAAGCAATAAATGCATCTCGTTAATTAATGACAATAATGAAAGTGCAAATCATAGTCTAACGATTGACATTACCGATCGCAACAAAAGTATTCGGTTTTCGATTATCGTCGGACATATCGGAGCTGCCAAGTTGCTCACAAATATCTTAACAAGCACTCCATTGCCTTGATAATAGAGGCGTGCTAAGATATTTATGATTTTATGAATGATGATTGTACAACCTGCAATAATATATATAACTGTAGATGACTGTACCTTCAGGAAGGTACGTCAACAAACCCAGAAACAAAAGACAGTCTTATCACCCAAACCATACTTTTATACACTGGTGTCCGACCGTCGTAGGCAACGTGACGCGAGCACGAGCCGGCGCGGGGGTGTACGCGGCGCGGCGCGGGCCGGGGGGGGGATGGTCGCGAGGCCGCCCTTGCGCGAAGGTGACGCGGCAATTAAGCGGGCGCGCGGTCGTTGCCGCGCGGTTGGCGCGGTGTCAACGATTCCGATCATCCGAGTGGCGGTGGCGGTCGGACGCGTCGCGGACGTAGGGTTGCCGAAGGGCGATTATATAACACGTAGGTAGGCATTGCATGGTAATGTTCAGATTTTTTGGGCCTTATCGAAACAAAAACAATCACAATATCGTCATAGGAACTATAAGTTGGACACTACTTGCAGTATATTTTGCTAGAACCAACTATTTTGTTATTCCTTCAAACCTGAAGCGAAAAATCTGAATTCACATAGATTACAGATATTGAGATATTAAGCTACAGTGTGTAATATGCTATAATGACAAATCTTGGTCCTGTCACACAGGATTTCTCGGCTTAGGACACAGGATCGTAATTTACTCTGTAATGTTTCAGTTGTTCGATAAACTTTTTTCATGTTTAAATACGCCTGCTGGTTTATGACCGACGCTAGTTAGCTGGTTTTCTGATTGGTTGTCGTGGTCTTATCTCAGTGTATACACACACGTACACAGTGGTCGTACCACAGACCCGACTACATTTAGAGGCAAATCACCAACAACATAAGGCTATTTTTGAAATATTTTAAACAGAGCTCGCAGATAAAATGCACATTCAGCAACGAGCTGACATTGTGCGACATTATTGATCCATAAATAATATTTTATTTTTTAGACAACCCTGCGCTCCCAGGTCCCAATCCGGCTGGTCCCCGTGGGACGACAGACTACTACCCTCCAGCAGTATCAACAAAATCAACAAAAACAAAATCAACAACAACAAAATATATATATAGCAACACTAAATAAATACACTTCCCCTCAGAACTGAAGACAAGTTAGAAGAGCTTGAACATGCAATAAGAAATATCAGCGAAGTCAGAAGACTAGGAGAAAAAAATAAAGGAATAAAGAAGAGAATGCTGGAGGAGGCCTATTTGTCCACAGGACACACAGACTGAGTCCCAACTACATCTTAACAACATGTAAAACATAACTGTGTCTGTATCAAGGCTATAAATAAATAAAATAAATAAATAGACAACCCTGCGCAGCGGCCATCTTGCAAATTTACGCGTTACCTTCAGACAGTGCGCTTATCGGCGGCAGCTGAAGCCTCGAAGTAAGTATTACGCGTCACTTGTCCTCCCCGACTCAAGTTTACGCAAGGACGTATTTACTTTCGCAACTGTGATCAGAGACAGCCCTATGCGCAAGACGCTGAATAGCGCTGGCGCTGCCTCCAGACTGCGGTTATCGGCAATCGAAGCCACTCTGCGATTCTTGTTATCAATGGACGTGTGTTGCAGATCCAATGTATTTTCGCAGTGGAGACATTCTGGCATGGTAGTTAAAATATGCTGAATAAGTGATGTGTGAATATCACGTTAGATGTCTGTATTTATGTCAATTTGTAGGACTTACTGTGTTTAACGAAATATCTGAAGTTTATCTTATAAATAATCAAAATACAACTGTCAAATTTTTAAGGAATATTCCTTAAATCACATCACATGTGCGCAAAAAATGCTGCATAATGCCAAAAACTCGTAATACCTAGTCGGGGAGAAAAAAAACCGAAGCAAGTTGTTTTTTACCAACGCTAAATTGCGCGCCACACGCGCCTCTATACGCTGCCGTTTAGCAGCAGCTGAGCCCGCTACGTCCTATGCACTAATTTACTACCTGTACCTGTACCTAACGTCTGTACATTTTATATGCAGCGACAACCCTGCGCGGCCATCGCTAAATTGCGCGCCACACGCGCCTCTATACGCTGCCGTTTAGCAGCAGCTGAGCCCGCTACGTGCTGTGCACTTATTTACTACCTGCACCTAACGTCTGTATGCTTTCTCAGCAGCGACAACCCTGCGCGGCCATCGCTAAACTGCGCGCCGCACGCGCCTCTAGCTAGACGGTGCGGTTACCGGCAGCCGAACCCGCTTCGTGCTATGCACTTAGTTACTGCACCCGCGACTGCCGCATGATTTGCTCTGACAGTGCACTTCAATAATCAAGGTGGATTTCGAAAAATAAACTAGTCTATGTCCCTTCCAAGGTTTGGTCTAAATTAATGGGCTAAAGCTATACGAGTAAGTGAAAATTCCACAAAATGGGTTCACTAATTTAGTCGTAAAAAGAAATAAGTAGATCATTTCGATTTAACTAACTGTTAGTTAAAATGTGAATATTTTATTGCAATATTAGTTACGTGAAATATCTTAAACACCTATTAAATAATAGGTACAGGTACAGTCGCGCACAGGGATTGTTGAGCCACTTGCCAGTTTTCGTAATTTAGCAGTGTACCTAATAAATGACCGATGATGATATCAATAGATGATAGTTAACATTTGCCCTACATTTGTTGTTAAATAAAGTTATGTGGTAAATCCCGGTTCGCAACTGTTCATATGTAGGTAAATACATAATCAGATTTATTGTTAACCTTCTACCGAAAAGTGATTGACCTATGTATGAACATCGTCAAATCCGTATCACTGCACCGGTGTGATATTATATACCTAGTACTGATATTGTTATGAAGGTGTCTCCGATCTTCCATCGCAACAGCAATTAGTGCACCCATAGGTCTACGCTTACTCATATCATGATAAAGATATGGGTACTTACAGAAACCACAGAATACAGAATGACAGAGAAGACACTTTGATCACTTTTGATCTCTTAAAGTAAAAAAAAATAACTTGTGGTTTTTTCGCTCATTCCTTCGTTTCATTTCAAAAAGTAGGTAATTCTACTTGGGGCCATTTGCACCAAACTGCCTACGAAGCATTAGCTCCCGGGTTCGGATCCTGGTCAGGGCATTTATTTGTTTATCAAATTATCACGAATATTTGTTTTAAAGTTTTGGATGTTTAATACGTATTTAAGTGTTTATCTCCTTTTGTTTTTTGAAGTCGATTAAAATAATATAATAAATAAATAAAATTTGAAACAAAACAGAGTGAATGACTGTAGAATATCAAAGTAAGTTTAGTGTATACAGTAGGTACTATCAATAGTGGTCTCTGTGACTGACTCAGATGGGTGAGAGCTGGCAAAAGCACCGTTTTCGGCACGTGTGCGCGATGAGTGCGCAGTACGCACTACGCACGACTGAGCCCCGTGTCCGTCTGTGACATCGCGCAAACTGACTAGCTAATAATAGGTAGCTATAATTTTAATAAGTATTGTACCTATACGAATAAATCAAGTTTAAATCAATGGTAGATAATTATGTTTCTCAATTTGTTACAATTTAGTTCGGTTCGTATTTCATTGGAAGTTCAAATAACTCAAAAGTGTATTTGCATTTGAATGTCAGCATAGACTATCCGTTGAAGGTGAGTTAGGTGAGCCTGAAGTCCGGTCGGGTCGCGGACGCCTTGGCCGGTCGCCGGACGCGGCGGGTGGCCGGAGGTCGGTGGCACAGCGGGCATAGCTTCATCTACTTACTATGTACTCTATGTACAATCGTATCAAATATAGAGAGGTTTAATATACTTACCTACCGCCTAATGACCACTTTTGCTTAAATTTCGTACTATCTATATGACGCTGACTTCACGACTAAAACTGACTAACGTATAAATGGCGACGGTATCTACGACGTCATATGTATTTAACGATGCTAGGTGCGTGTCAAGATACTGTTAACAGCTTGTTTAGGTAGGAAGCGTTGGTGGCCCAGCGGTAAGGCATGAGTCTTTCAATTCAAAGGTCGCTGGTTCAAATTCTCCCGGCTCGTACCTACCAATTAGTTTTTCGGAACTTTTGTACGAAATGTTATCAAATAACATTTCGTACAAAAGCTCCGAAAAACTACAACGCTTCACGGTTGACTTCACTCCATACGATTTTCAGTAAAGGAAAATTTCGTGAGGAAACCGGACTGATCCCAATAAGCCCTAGTTTACCCTAGAAGGTCAGATAGCAGTCGCTTTCGTAAAACTAGCGCTTACGCCAAATATTGTGTTTTGTTGCCAAAGAGGACCCCAGTCCCCAGGCTCCCCTAAGTCGTGGCATAAGTTAATTACTTTAATAACGAAGGAGTAGTCATTATCAATGAGCCACACCGCGGCGGCCGCGAGAGTCCGCGTTGCGCGAACATTATTGAAAAGTCCGCTGTTTCAGCTAAGTGTGCTTACCGGGAGTTTGAAATATACTGTAGATATCTATAGTCGCTGGCGTCTACGTCAACGCACTATCAGTGCATCTTGCTCGCACTTGCGGATGGAAGCGGGATGCCACAACTCATGCAACTATGTATGTGCTTACCATGAGTTGTACGTAACCGTAGGCGTTAGCGACTGCGCGTTTCTAAACTATGTCCGTCTCGCTCCTGCCAGAGCAGTGGTAGGAGCGAGATGGACATGCTTTGGAAACGAGCAGTTGCTAACACCTACGGTTACGTACAATAGTACAACTCATGGTAAGTACACTGTCGATAACTTGTCGAAATGTATCCTTCGAAATCCATAGCAACTCATGGTAGAGACACAGCGCTCCGGCGAAATTACTCCGTTCAAGATCTACAGGAACATACATAGGTTAGGAGCAGAGTTAGGCATTATTCATATAAAAGACTGTCCTATTTCGCCTGAAACACAGGAAACCCTAGTTCAAGCATTTGTAATCTACTTTTAGCTTATAAGTCATAAATCTTTATTTATTTATTTATAAACTTTATTGCACGGTAAATAATGTACAAAATGCGAACTTAATACCAGAAGGCATTCTCTACCAGTTAACCTTTGGGCCAAACAGAGATCAAAATTAATAGGTGCGGGAAGTCATTACGAAACACGAGATAAGAAAAAACTTTAGTATTACATCTTTGTCATTAACCAGTGTAAAAATATTTTACAATTTTATTTGTATTTAGTTTAATCATTAATACAAGGACCCAATAGTTTCGATGCTCATATGTCTATCTGAAAACGATCGGAAACAAGGTCTACGGACGCTGTTACAGCACGTATGCAATAGAGACATGTTCACATGTGTACATGCACCATGCATGTATGTGTACAGTCAGCAGAGCTAGGTTAAGGTAGGTAGATAGGCGCGAGCACAGGTGGCCGCCGATCCATCGATCCCCTTAAAAGTACGACAATAACGTATATTACATATCTCCCGCGCCGCACTTGCTTGTAGGTGAAGTTGGCCCGTAGTAAAAGGGCTAGTGTTTTAGTTCACCCATATTTTCTGGATACATGGCATACCAAGAATAAACGGACATCTTGCTCATGTTTACTCAGAACGTGCAAAGTGTGGAATGAACTGCCTCCTCCTCGAGGTGAGGCTTCAAGAAGCGAGTGATCAGGGCTTTGAGGCTCAAAGGTCAACAATGCATGAGTGGCTCTTCTGATGTTGCTCATATCCATGGGCGACGATGACCGCTTCTCACCAGGTGACTCGTTTGTTACATTTTTCATTTTTTTTATTGTAAAAAGAAGTAGCACTTATTACCTACCAACGTACCTATAACATCCAGAAGCTCTTGCTCTTATAACAAACATATTTCATTTTAACGTGACGTTGAAAAAGATACAGAATCCCGCGTAGCCTTCGTGCTGTTTCCCGTATCTGTACATGTATTCTCGGCCTTATTTTCGCCTGCAGCGCTGAAATGTCCGCGGTCATCGCAGCTGGCGAGCCCGCTTATGCCTTGGGCTGGTTGTCCGTTAGAGATACCTATATGTAATAGGAATATCAACGTTAAATGTGAGGTTGGAGGATATAACAGAAAGTTATATAGGTAGATACTAGCTTCCCCTAAACTATGTGACTTTCAGCAAAAAAAATACTAATCCTAATGGAATTTTGTATCCGACTGTCCGTGCCATGAGAACTACATCATTCAATAGACACTTTTATGTTCTTCTAAATACAGTTTACGAGTAAGTCTATGTATGGAATAAACGTTGACTCGACAATAAGAATAAAATAGGTACTAAAGTTTTTAATAAGCATCCGTACCTGTCTCATATAAAACGCTACAACATAGGTACTTAACTACTTACTAGAAACTCAGGTACCTACCCTCGCCGGCCGGCAGGGCTTGAAACCAGTACTTTTTAAAAACCACGTAATTTCCCAATGTTCTGAACTATTTTAGTATGCTTTTTGTGTAGAACTCGAACATGCAGTTAGGTAACATATTCGTAATATTAGATAACCCCATCAAAAATAAAATAATAAACCAAGTACCGCAAAAGAACCGAAATAATAACGGTAGTTTTGTATAAAGAAAATACCGGTATACAAGCGCTGCCGGCAGGTAAACAAATCTGTGGCCGCCACTGTACGGGATGCCTTCTCGAAGTCGTTTGGGCCGCAGCAGTGAAGCACAAAGCATTCCGAAGCCCATAGGTACGAATAGAGGGTTAAATTTATCCCAGGCGCGGACCGCTAACGGCAGCTCATAAAAAGCGCGGCATGGTTGATTACAACGCGTGGACGGTTAAAGTATTAAGCAGTATTTCAAGTCGATGGAAAACCTGAATGACTAGGTAATTGATAGTCTAATAGATAGCAACTCATTGAAAGTTTAGTACACTTTCACATTTTTTTAATAGGTACTACGTCAGTGGCAAACAAGCATGATAGAAAGCGGTCACCGTAGCCTATGAACGCCTGCAACTCCAGGGGTGTCACATGCGCGTCGCCGACTCAATAAAAACGTGCAGGTGCTTTATATTCGACATATTTTAGGCGACTGTAGTAGAGTATGTTAGGGTTTCGGCTCATAAATCTGAACCTATGACCGTAGTAAAACTGGTTATAGGTACATTAAAAAAATAGCATTTTTTTAAGGAGTTGGTGAAAAAAAACCCCCCGCTGATTCTAAATTTTAATGTTCCCTTGCTCTATGACCAGTAAGATCATTAAGATACATACATTCATGTTAAAGTTGAATGCATTTTTAAAAACTACAGATAGATCGCTATGCTGTACTCAATAACACGACAAAAAGGACATTCCAGTTTAGTAGAAATTAGTGATTTTCGACTTATTCATATTTTCGAATTTACCCCAAAGCACCCCACACTAGTTTTTTGAAGAACCCTCATTCCACAGCCGGAACATCCGCGAAAGAAAATTCCTCTGAAACCGCATAATGCGCGACCATTTAAGTAGGTGAAAGGTGTGCGTGTGAGCGCCGTGTCGATGGTGGGCGGCGACGAGCATTTTCACATTTGAAAAGTCTAAAATGGCCAACCCGAAAATGCTGGCCAAAAATGGTCGCATTTTTATCGACGTTCGCCATGGCATGGCTGTCACATTCTATACCTTTTCACAAATCTATGTTCCCACCAAGCATAACATCACAAATACTGTTCGCCTAATCTGACTGCGCGAAGGCACTCCGAGCCTCCGAGGGTAGTTTTTCAGCCCGCCACATAAATAAGTGATCACGGCCCCCCGCGGTCGTAAACTAGGGCCAGATAGCGAGAGGACTTAATGGCTGATCGGATTTTGATTAGCGCGGGCCGGCGTCGCCGAATTTGAATAGATAAGTGGGCACCCGAGGACGGCCGCGGGCCGTAATTTACATACTTTACCGGCTTTCGGCGCACCTACGTGGCAAGTTATGGCAAAAACGATAAAGTTGAAATAAAGCCCCGGTCATCGATTCGGGCCCATCGGTGCTTTTTTACCGGATTCTGTTTGTTATCGCCGCGGGTGTGCGTGGCTAATCACGCCAGGGTTATCGGCACTCGTATAACGCGTCTTTGTGTTATCGCATTCGGACACTATCGAAATCCTGGTAGAGTTACTAGGCGAATATACTAGGCTACCGTCAAAGGATACCGTATATACAGGGTGACTTCAAAATGGTAATACAAAATCAATGTTTTACACACATTTCCCCTAAACTAAGCCTCTCAATTAAGTATCATGCTTTCAAAATAATCTTAAGAATATTTTTTGTAATTTTTAATTTATCCCATTTTGTTTGACTTAACATGGTTAACCTACCATAATAATTAACAAAGAAGTTTAAAAAATCACTTTCCTCTTTGGTTGTCAATCACCTACCATGGTATTTATGAAGAAAACGTGTTTTGATTAGTAATTGACACTTGTCAAAGAAAATAAGATTGATTTACGGTAATATTTTGATTTCACTATTAAATGAAATGCCTCGACCTTATCCTTATACTAATATTCAAAAGATGGATATGCTTGATTTTTATTTAACATCGCGAAGTAAGTACTGTGCGAGCTCAGGTATTATTTAACGAACGTTACCCTGATTGTCCAACACCTACACGTGTGTTAATAAACATACCATCCAGAATTTACGAGACTATGGTCAGTTTGCAGTTCCGGTGCATGCTCAAGCTCGAGGCCGACGATCGCGGTATTCACAAGCTTTTCGGAGACGAGTGCTCGAGTATTTTAACCACAACCCAGAGGCTAAGCACAAGGGACGCTGCTGCGAAATTCGGCACGAGCCAATTGTTTATTTGGCGGCTAATGAAAGCTGAAGCAAAACATCCGTTTAAATTTCAAAGGGTTCAGGATATCGTATTAGCAGATTACCCTAGAAGAGTTATTTTTGGTCGTTGGCTGCAGCAAAACTTACACTTAAATATCTTATGGACCGACGAGGCAACTTTTACAAGAGTCCGCATGTTTAACGTCCACAATGAACACTGGTGGGCTGATCGTGATGCAAATCCTCATGTAACTCGCCGAGACTCTTACCAGACTCGTTTCTCTGTAAACGTTTGGGCAGGCATTCTGAACAATTGTGTAATTGGCCCATATTTTATTAACGGGAACTTAAATGGACCGAAATATGAAGATTTCCTGAGAAACGTGTTACCGATTTTGCTACAAGAGGTGCCGGAGCGAAATTTGGATAATCTTTATTTTCAGCAAGAAAGTGCGAAATTGTTTGGACAGACAAATCCCTGAGAGATGGATTGGACGCAATGGTCCAGTCGCATGGCCGCCTCGACAGTCCCGATCTGACGCCACTCGACTTCTTTTTGTGGGGCGAAATCAAAAGGAGAGTGTACACACGGGAATCTAATACCGTCCATGAACTTCGCCAAAAGATAATTCAGGCGTTTGATTCAGTAAAAACCAATGAATTTATTCTAGGCAGACTCAAGATCAACCATAGACGGCGGGCGGACTTATGTGTCCGGGAAGGCGGTGGTCATTTTGAACACATCTTAAATTACGTTTAGGAAAAGTAGGTTCACACTTATCTACTTAAACGTAGACATTTTAAGCTTGTAATTTACGGTAGTTTAGGTAAATTAATAAATGATTTTATTTAAACTAGCTCCGTTTATTATTTTCACAAATTTATCAGGGTACTTAAAAGTAAACAACAAACAAGTTAATATTGTCTTCTGTTACCGCGATAGTTATTCATGGAAATTAATCGCGTTTATTAACACCATGATCCTACGTTTCGAGCCCTTTACAGCACTCGTTTTCGCAGGCTTAAGATGATGACTGAGCCCTTAACCCTGTGAAAACGAGTGCTGTAAAGGGCTCGAAACGTAGGATCATGGTGTTAATAAACGCGATTAATCCGTTCTAAAGTGTTTAATTTCAATGAACAAACAAGTTAGTTATACGAGTGTCGCTCATAGTGATATCGATAATAACTTGCTTTGATGATAACATCGAGTGACAGGTATGACAGTTAGGTATTGAATGTAGTGTAACAACACTTCGGAACTTTAAATATGTGTTTTGTTAGAAAATTTGCGATAATTAAATACAGCTAATTTTAACGACGGGGTGCATGTATTATATAGTTTGGCATTAACTGAGCCACAACCAAGTGTTTTGTATTACCATTTTGAAGTCACCCTGTATAGGCAATTTGGGACAGAAGAGATAACATTAGACATATTTTTTTTACTGTGATCTTACATAGCTAGCTGAAAGAATTGAACTACCAATACCCCACGATTCTAGTGTTAATTTGAAATACATAAATATTGTTTCCTGGTTTCATATGTTACCCCTCGTGTCCCCAGTCACCTCATTTGATGTACCCCAGAAAAATCGATTAAATCTTCTGTCTCCGAGCGAAATGATTGACAGAAAGACCACTCCATGGGAATAAAACTAAAAATATGTTTTTAACCAGTGTCGAAATAATATTTAAAAACCGGTCAAGTGCGAGTCGGACTGGTGCACCGAGGGTTCCGTACAAACTTTTATTTGGAACTGCATCTTGTAGTCGAATTTGGACGTATGGGTATCGACAGATTGGATAACTCGTTTTCACGGCATAGAGTTATATTTATATAGTATGAGACGTAAGTTCTTTTTTCCTTAAAATTTATAAAACAAAATCTTTTTCCCTAAAAAAAATTATAAAAATTGTTTTATAATATGCAAATCAAGCCCTTTCAATTTTTTTACCATTTTGGTACGGAACGTCGTTTTATACATATGACCTGCCTGCCACTGACACTTGATACGCAGACAATGTTAATAAGGAAACATTTTCATTTTCTTCCAGACTATGAAGTCTTATCAAAAAAGAAATCGCGTGACACACATTAGAATCCACTCCTAAACTGCTTGACCTAAATTATGCTGTACTCAGCGTGTTGAGCGTGTTTTGAGCGTGTCGAGAGTTCGCAACAAAAACTCGCATCGCCGTAACATGTGCCACGGCGGCAGCATTTCGCGTGCTGCAAGAAATTTCCTACACTCGTCCTAGCTCACATATTACTCGAATAGTTTTAGGAGCAACCCTAACCTACATAATTATAAGATTGAAATTTAAACAAATTTTACCAACAATATAAGACGCGTTAATTCGCGTTAGACCCGTTTAATAATTATGTTTAAATAACAATATAAGATTTCATGAAAGACAAGCTACTACTGCTAAGTCTCGAAGGCTCCGGCCGTAGCAGAAAATACTTTCCCTCATAAAATTAAAGTCCCTAATCCAATGACTAGTTAGAGGTTATGAAAGCTAAATCCATATAATAGAATTGCTGACACTGCTAAAATTGATAATTTTTAATGCAGTTTGACCACCAGGATTAAAGTTTTTGTAAAAATTACCAACTTTAACTACCACCGGCATGGTTGAAACTTGGACGCTGCACGCTGGCGTCATTTGTAATTAGCGCAAGATCTCCAACAGACCTTACAAAAAGGTTCAGGCGGGAAATTTGTATTTGCCAACGAAGATGCGGGTCAATATACACAGGCTGTTCCAAGAACGGAACAAAATTTTATAAAGGACCGTATCTTGTATGAAGGATTAACAATTTTCTCTCCACGCGTACCTAATTAACGCGTTCGGTGACAGTACGTCGACAGGCGGGGTAGTTGTAGGCTTAACGATCCTTAACTGCGCTACTGTCAGCGAACCTGACTGAGTCAAGGAAGCTTATTTTTTAGTAGATCTTAATTGTAGCCGCCGTATAAAGATAGATTTATAACATGGGCAGCCTGTATATTATACAGCTATAAGGCGCAGTGTCGGCGCTGTTTAAAAGGCCATCAAAGCGTCTACATAAACGAGTGCCATTTTACATTCGGGCGACTTTACGGGCAGCCGGCGTAATGAGGAAACCGGGCCCTACTATACGACTTTAATTTTATTTACGCTGATTGGAGTTCGAATCTTGTTTTGTTTATAGTTAATGAAAATGTATTTCAGCATCTGACCGCAGCGAATAACCCGCGTTCTACATATTGACGAAAATATACAATCAACACAGATATTACCTTACCGTATCGAGTCCAAATGTGAAGTGAGAGGAAAATGAGCAAGAGAATAGGTACTTGGAAACTGTTATGTTTCGAAAAACTACAACTTACCTATTATTCACACAACTCCAAAAAGGAGGAAGTTCTCAATTCGAATGCATTTTTTTATTGTATGTATTTTGTGACGATTACTCTGTCAATTAACGATTTCAAGCAATTATTTTTTGTTTAAAAGGAGATCCTGTGACCGAGATGGGGTCATTCGATTTCGGTTCTTGTTAGATGAGTAACAGAGGGAATTCCCAATTTTGAAAAACATATGCATGGCGAGTTTGCCATTTTATTAAGTAACTCGAGCTTTTGCTTTCTAAATCAGCTTTCCCCACTTTATGCATTGAGGTAGGTTTCCTAAAAACTTTTGTATCTACCTACAGTCAAATCTGATGAACAAATTTACACCTATTATTAAAGTACGCACAGGATCGTTATTATTTTGTTTCAGTCGAGATGCGGTGGTAAGGGTCGGTCCAGCTAATTTAGCTCTCGGCACCTTATCACCGTCAAGTAGCGAGAAGCTAGGAGCTGAACAACCAGCCAGTCTGCGCGCGATACCAAGCGGCTACCGGTGCCTAGGGTATCTTATAGAATTTGTAAGAAAATACGAAATAATGAAATTGTAAGACGACGGTAGTATATATACTCGTAGATTTCTGACACGGTACACTCTACTTCATATAGCCAGTGCTAGTCAAGATGCAGTGGTAAGGGTCGGTCCAGCTAATTTAACTCTCGGCACCTTATCACCGTCAAGTAGCGAAGAGCTGCGAGCTGAATCACCGGCCAATCTCCGCGTGATGCCGCGTAAGTGAATAAGTACAGATAAAAGAAATAAAGTACCTGCACTGCAACCATTATTTTTCTGCTTAGCGCATCAAAAAAGCGTTATATCTGCTACCTGTAGACTCTGCCACTACATCTTAATATGTGTTTCAGGCTATATCTGTTTGAGATAACCCCTGGCCTGGAACGGTGTACCTGCGTCATTAGCCTTGTTCCGTGATTTGCATAAAGCACCGTAATCGTCGTCGCAATCTCAGTATCTCGGCATTCTCGGCCAAGCCTCGATGTATTCTACTAGACCAGGCTAATTCACGAACCGTTTTGGCCATGTTGAGGTTACGCTTTTTGTCGGTAGATCGGAACTTTACCCACAGCATAATAACATACCAAAGCTAACTGTGGTACGAAAATCTTGGGAACCGTTTAAAAGTGACGAATGGCTAAACGGGGCACCACGGTCTGCCTAGTCGGGAAACCCCTTCTGCGACTACAGTTTTTAAGCTTAGAACCTAGAACATCAAAATGTTTACATCCACAGCATTTCTGTTACCTGTGGACTCGCCTGATATCTTAATACGTGTTTCACACTACAGCTTGAAATTCCGCCTGGCCTGGAACGGTGTACCTGCATCAGTAGCCTTGTTCCCGTGATTTACGTAAAGCACAGTAAGCGTCATTGCAATCTCGGTATCTCGGCATTCTCGGCCAAGCCTCAATGTATTCGACTAGACCAGGCTAATCCACGTTTGGCCTGGTGTGTAAGCTCTTGTAAGATCCACGACTATTTGAATTAAGAGGGGGCAGAGTGTTTTCAACGTAAACGACAGTTACGGTTAAGACTGTGGCGTCCTCAATTATTTGCAAAGACATACAAGATGCATGTAATTATTATCTCAAAGAGTGTGTCTACCATATTCGTGTATTTACAATCTACAATAATGTACAGTTTAGTAAATATGTCTACGCAAAGACGCAGCAAAATTGAGAAAAACGCGTGTCAGCGTTTATGCCAAAGTGAATGAAAAATCATTTGCTTTATTTTTAAAAACTAACTCTATCCAATCTCAAATATACAAGCTACTGAATTCGTATAGTCTTGTTACATAATACTGGTTCATTAATTAATTATGATTTTTTTAAAACGTCCTAAAAATCCGCCATACAAAATTACTATGGAATCTGATCGTTGAAATATAACAAGTGAGCAACACTCGAAATAGTCAGTCGGCCCCGAATGTTCGAAGCGACACCACGTCTCTCTGCGGAGCGTCTACATCTTGAAATAAATCGATGTTCATTGTGTACGTATACTGCGTTATAGGTAGCAAAACGGTATAAGAATTTTTTTACCATTTTTTGTGTTTCCAAAGGAAATAGGCAATAGCAACCAGTTCAAAATGAATGACATACAGAGTTAGTTTCGTTTATACCTCATTGTATATAGTGTCACTTGGACCGTAGAAGATGTCCAAGGTCTGATGACGGAGTAGAAAGGTGGCCACCGGAACTCAGGAAGTAGTTGATGTAATACCCCCGTGTTTGGACTCATTTGTATTGTTTTGGCGGGCACTTGGACCGTGACTGGTGTCCAAGGTCTGATGATGAAGCAGAAAGATGACCACCGGAACTCAGGAAGTAGTTGATGTAATACCCCCGTGTTTGGGCTCGTTAGGTTTGTTCTGGTGAGCACTTGGACCGTGAGTGGTGTCCAAGGTCTGATGATGGAGCAGAAAGATGACCACCGGAACTCAGGAAGTAGTTGATGTAAAACCCCCGTGTTTGGACTCATTTGTATTGTTTTGGCGGGCACTTGGACCGTGACTGGTGTCCAAGGTCTGATGATGGAGCAGAAAGATGACCAGCGGAACTCAGGAAGTAGTTGATGTAATACCCCTGTGTTTGGGCTCGTTAGGTTTGGTTAGGCGAGCACTTGGGCCGTAGGTGGTGTCCAAGGTCTGATGATGGAGCAGAAAGGCGGCCACCGGAACTCAGGCAGTAGTTGATGTAATACCCCCGTGTTTGGAGTCATTTGTATTGTTTTGACGAGCACTTGGATCGTGAGTGGTGTCCAAGGTCTGATGATGGAGCAGAAAGGTGTCAACCGGTACTCAGGAACCAGTGGGTGGAATACCTTCGTGTTCAGACTCGTAGATTTTGTTTTGTCGAGCACTTGGGCTATACATGGTGTCCAAGGTCTGATGGTGGAGCAGTAAAGTGTCAACTGGTACTCAGGAACCAGTTGATAGAATACCTTCGTGTTTAGACTCGTTAGTTTTGATTCGACGAGCACTTGGGCCATGCATGGTTTCCAAAGTCTGATGATGGAGCAGATATTTACAAATATATTAAAAAATTATAAATTATATTTATTACATCAATATTTATAAATTTTGTAAGGTTGACTCCGATTTGGATAAAAATCGATATCTGAGGATCCGGCGGGGTGATTAACATGAATCTTGAGTCAAATTTGTTAAATATTGTTTAAACCGACGCCATCTTGGATTTTGTAAGATAAACTCCGATTTGGATAAAAATCGATATCTAACTATCCGGCGGGGTCCTCAACATGAATCCAGAATCAAAATCGTCAAATATTGTAAAAAGCGACGCCATCTTGGATTTTGTGAGATTAGCTCCGATTTGGATAAAAATCGATATCTGAAAATCCAGCAGGGTGATTAACATGAATCTTGAGTCAAAATTGTAAAATATTGTTAAAACCGACGCCATCTTGGATTTTGTAAGATCAACTCCGATTTGGATAAAAATTGATATCTGACGATCCGGCGGGGTCCTTAACATGAATCCAGAATCAAAATCGTAAAATATTGTAAAAAGCGACGCCATCTTGGATTTTGTAAAATCAACTCCGATTTGGATAACAATCGATATCTGACTATCCGGCAGGGTCCTTAACATGAATCCAGAATCAAAATCGTAAAATATTGCAAAAAGCGACGCCATCTTGGATTTTGTAAAATCAACTCCGATTTGGATAAAAATCGATATCTGAGGATCCAGTGGGGACCATAATATGAATCTAGGATCCATATTGTAAAATATTGTAAAAAGCGACGCCATCTTGGATTTTGTAAAATCAACTCCGATTTGGATAAAAATCGATATCTGACTATCCGGCGGGGTCCTTAACATGAATCCAGAATCAAAATCGTCAAATATTGTAAAAAGCGACGCCATCTTGGATTTTGTGAGATTAGCTCCGATTTGGATAAAAATCGATATCTGAGGATCCGGCGGGGTGATTAACATGAATCTTGAGTCAAAATTGTAAAATATTGTTAAAACCGACGCCATCTTGGATTTTGTGAGATTAACTCCGATTTGGATAAAAATCGATATCTGAGGATCCGGCGGGGTGATGAACATGAATCCAGAATCAAAATCGTAAAATATTGTAAAAAGCGACGCCATCTTGGATTTTGTGAGATCAACTCCGATTTGGATAAAAATTGATATCTGACGATCCGGCGGGGTCCTTATGAATCCAGAATCAAAATTGTAAAATATTGTTAAAACGGACGCCATCTTGGATTTTGTAAGATCAACTCCGATTTGGATAAAAATCGATATCTGAGGATCCGGCGGGGTGATTAACATGAATCCAGAATCAAAATCGTAAAATATTGTAAAAAGCGACGCCATCTTGGATTTTGTGAGATCAACTCCGATTTGGATAAAAATTGATATCTGACGATCCGGCGGGGTCCTTAACATGAATCCAGAATCAAAATCGTAAAATATTGTAAAAAGCGACGCCATCTTGGATTTTGTGAGATCAACTCCGATTTGGATAAAAATTGATATCTGACGATCCGGCGGGGTCCTTAACATGAATCCAGAATCAAAATCGTAAAATATTGTAAAAAGCGACGCCATCTTGGATTTTGTGAGATCAACTCCGATTTGGATAAAAATTGATATCTGACGATCCGGCGGGGTCCTTAACATGAATCCAGAATCAAAATCGTAAAATATTGTAAAAAGCGACGCCATCTTGGATTTTGTGAGATCAACTCCGATTTGGATAAAAATTGATATCTGACGATCCGGCGGGGTCCTTATGAATCCAGAATCAAAATTGTAAAATATTGTTAAAACGGACGCCATCTTGGATTTTGTAAGATCAACTCCGATTTGGATAAAAATCGATATCTGAGGATCCGGCGGGGTCCTTAACATGAATCCAGAATCAAAATCGTAAAATATTGTAAAAAGCGACGCCATCTTGGATTTTGTAAAATCAACTCCGATTTGGATAACAATCGATATCTGACTATCCGGCAGGGTCCTTAACATGAATCCAGAATCAAAATCGTAAAATATTGCAAAAAGCGACGCCATCTTGGATTTTGTAAAATCAACTCCGATTTGGATAAAAATCGATATCTGAGGATCCAGTGGGGACCATAATATGAATCTAGGATCCATATTGTAAAATATTGTAAAAAGCGACGCCATCTTGGATTTTGTAAAATCAACTCCGATTTGGATAAAAATCGATATCTGACTATCCGGCGGGGTCCTTAACATGAATCCAGAATCAAAATCGTCAAATATTGTAAAAAGCGACGCCATCTTGGATTTTGTGAGATTAGCTCCGATTTGGATAAAAATCGATATCTGAGGATCCGGCGGGGTGATTAACATGAATCTTGAGTCAAAATTGTAAAATATTGTTAAAACCGACGCCATCTTGGATTTTGTGAGATTAACTCCGATTTGGATAAAAATCGATATCTGAGGATCCGGCGGGGTGATGAACATGAATCCAGAATCAAAATCGTAAAATATTGTAAAAAGCGACGCCATCTTGGATTTTGTGAGATCAACTCCGATTTGGATAAAAATTGATATCTGACGATCCGGCGGGGTCCTTATGAATCCAGAATCAAAATTGTAAAATATTGTTAAAACGGACGCCATCTTGGATTTTGTAAGATCAACTCCGATTTGGATAAAAATCGATATCTGAGGATCCGGCGGGGTGATTAACATGAATCCAGAATCAAAATCGTAAAATATTGTAAAAAGCGACGCCATCTTGGATTTTGTGAGATCAACTCCGATTTGGATAAAAATTGATATCTGACGATCCGGCGGGGTCCTTAACATGAATCCAGAATCAAAATCGTAAAATATTGTAAAAAGCGACGCCATCTTGGATTTTGTGAGATCAACTCCGATTTGGATAAAAATTGATATCTGACGATCCGGCGGGGTCCTTAACATGAATCCAGAATCAAAATCGTAAAATATTGTAAAAAGCGACGCCATCTTGGATTTTGTGAGATCAACTCCGATTTGGATAAAAATTGATATCTGACGATCCGGCGGGGTCCTTAACATGAATCCAGAATCAAAATCGTAAAATATTGCAAAAGCGACGCCATCTTGGATTTTGTAAAATCAACTCCAATTTGGATAAAAATCGATATCTGAGGATCCAGTGGGGACCATAATATGAATCTAGGATCAATATTGTAAAAACCGACGCCATCTTGGATTTTGTAAAATCAACTCCGATTTGGATAAAAATCGATATCTGACTATCCGGCGGGGTCCTTAACATGAATCCAGAATCAAAATCGTCAAATATTGTAAAAAGCGACGCCATCTTGGATTTTGTGAGATTAGCTCCGATTTGGATAAAAATCGATATCTGAGGATCCGGCGGGGTGATTAACATGAATCTTGAGTCAAAATTGTAAAATATTGTTAAAACCGACGCCATCTTGGATTTTGTGAGATTAACTCCGATTTGGATAAAAATCGATATCTGACGATCCGGCGGGGTCCTTACCATGAATCCAGAATCACAATCGTAAAATATTGTAAAAAGCGACGCCATCTTGGATTTTGAAAAATTAACTCCGATTTGGATAACAATCGATATCTGACTATCCGGCGGGGTCCTTAACATGAATCCAGAATCAAAATCGTCAAATATTGTAAAAAGCGACGCCATCTTGGATTTTGTGAGATTAGCTCAGATTTGGATAAAAATTGATATCTGAGGATCCGGCGGGGTGATTGACATGAATCTTGAGTCAAAATTGTAAAATATTGTTAAAACCGACGCCATCTTGGATTTTGTAAGATCAACTCTGATTTGGATAAAAATCGATATATGACGATCCGGCGGGGTCCTTAACATGAATCCAGAATCAAAATCGTAAAATATTGTCAAAAGCGACGCCATCTTGGATTTTTTGAGATTAACTGCGATTTGGATAAAAATCGATATCTGAGGAGCCGGCAGGGTGACTAACATGAATCTCAAGTCAAAATTGGAAAATATGGTAAGAATAGACGCCATATTGGATTTTGTAAAATTAACTCTGATTTGGATAAAAATCGATATCTGACGATCTGGCGGGGTCCATAACATGAATCCATGGTCAAAATTGTTAATTAACGTCAACACTGACGCCATATTGGATTTTGTAAGATAAACTCTGATTTGGATAAAAATCGATATCTCATGATCCGGCGGGGTCCTTAACATGAATCCAGAATCAAAACTGTATAATATTGTTATAAGTGACGCCATCTTTGATTTTGTGAGATTAACTCCGATTTGAATAAAAATCGATATCTGACGATTCAGCGGGGTCCATAACATGAATCCGAAGTCAAAATTGTTAAATAATGTCAACACCGACGCCAAATTGGATTTTGGAAAATTATCTCTGATTTGGATAAAAATCGATATCTGACGATTTTTATCCAAATCGCAGTTAATCTCACAAAATCCAAGATGGCGTCGCTTTTAACAATATTTTACAATTTTGACTCAAGATTCATGTTAATCACCCCGCCGGATCCTCAGATATCGATTTTTATCCAAATCGGAGCTAATCTCACAAAGTCCAAGATGGCGTCGCTTTTTACAATATTTAACGATTTTGATTCTGGATTCATGTAAAGGACCCCGCCGGATCGTCAGATATCAATTTTTATCCAAATCGGAGTTGATCTTACAAAATCCAAGATGGCGTCGGTTTTAACAATATTTTACAATTTTGACTCAAGATTCATGTTAATCAACCCGCCGGATTCTCAGATATCGATTTTTATCCAAATCGCAGTTAATCTCTCAAAATCCAAGATGGCGTCGCTTTTTACAATATTTAACGATTTTGATTCTGGATTCATGTTAAGGACCCCGCCGGATCGTCAGATATCGATTTTTATCCAAATCGGAGTTAATCTCACAGAGTTCAAGATGGCGTCGCTTTTTACAATATTTAACGATTTTGATTCTGGATTCATGTTAATCACTCCGTCGGATCCTCGGATATCGATTTTTATCCAAATCGGAGTTAAGCTCACAAAATCCAAGATGGCGTCGCTTTTTACAATATTTTACGATTTTGATTCTAGATTCATGTTAAGGACCCCGCCGGATCGTCAGATATCAATTTTTATCCAAATCGGAGTTGATCTTACAAAATCCAAGATGGCGTCGGTTTTAACAATATTTTACAATTTTGACTCAAGATTCGTGTTAATCACCCCGCCGGATCCTCAGATATCGATTTTTATCCAAATCGCAGTTAATCTCACAAAATCCAAGATGGCGTCGGTTTTAACAATATTTTACAATTTTGACTCAAGATTCATGTTAATCACCCCGCCGGATCCTCAGATATCGACTTTTATCCAAATCGGAGCTAATCTCACAAAGTCCAAGATGGCGTCGCTTTTTACAATATTTAACGATTTTGATTCTGGATTCATGTTAAGGACCCCGCCGGATCGTCAGATATCAATTTTTATCCAAATCGGAGTTGATCTTACAAAATCCAAGATGGCGTCGGTTTTAACAATATTTTACAATTTTGACTCAAGATTCATGTTAATCAACCCGCCGGATTCTCAGATATCGATTTTTATCCAAATCAGAGTTAATCTCATAAAATCCAAGATGGCGTCGCTTTTTACAATATTTAACGATTTTGATTCTGGATTCATGTTAAAGACCCCGCCGGATAGTCAGATATCGATTTTTATCCAAATCGGAGTTTATTTTACAAAATCCAAGATGGCGTCGGTTTTAACAATATTTTACAATTTTGACTCAAGATTCATGTTAATCAACCCGCCGGATTCTCAGATATCGATTTTTATCCAAATCGCAGTTAATCTCTCAAAATCCAAGATGGCGTCGCTTTTTACAATATTTAACGATTTTGATTCTGGATTCATGTTAAGGACCCCGCCGGATCGTCAGATATCGATTTTTATCCAAATCGGAGTTAATCTCACAAAGTTCAAGATGGCGTCGCTTTTTACAATATTTAACGATTTTGATTCTGGATTCATGTTAAGGACCCCGCCGGATCGTCAGATATAATTTTTTATCCAAATCGGAGTTGATCTTACAAAATCCAAGATGGCGTCGGTTTTTACATTATTTTACAATTTTGACTCTGGATTCATGTTAATCACTCCGTCGGATCCTCGGATATCGATTTTTATCCAAATCGGAGTTAAGCTCACAAAATCCAAGATGGCGTCGCTTTTTACAATATTTTACGATTTTGATTCTAGATTCATGTTAAGGACCCCGCCGGATCGTCAGATATCAATTTTTATCCAAATCGGAGTTGATCTTACAAAATCCAAGATGGCGTCGGTTTTAACAATATTTTACAATTTTGACTCAAGATTCGTGTTAATCACCCCGCCGGATCCTCAGATATCGATTTTTATCCAAATCGCAGTTAATCTCACAAAATCCAAGATGGCGTCGGTTTTAACAATATTTTACAATTTTGACTCAAGATTCATGTTAATCACCCCGCCGGATCCTCAGATATCGACTTTTATCCAAATCGGAGCTAATCTCACAAAGTCCAAGATGGCGTCGCTTTTTACAATATTTAACGATTTTGATTCTGGATTCATGTTAAGGACCCCGCCGGATCGTCAGATATCAATTTTTATCCAAATCGGAGTTGATCTTACAAAATCCAAGATGGCGTCGGTTTTAACAATATTTTACAATTTTGACTCAAGATTCATGTTAATCAACCCGCCGGATTCTCAGATATCGATTTTTATCCAAATCGCAGTTAATCTCTCAAAATCCAAGATGGCGTCGCTTTTTACAATATTTAACGATTTTGATTCTGGATTCATGTTAAGGACCCCGCCGGATCGTCAGATATCGATTTTTATCCAAATCGGAGTTAATCTCACAAAGTTCAAGATGGCGTCGCTTTTTACAATATTTAACGATTTTGATTCTGGATTCATGTTAAGGACCCCGCCGGATCGTCAGATATAATTTTTTATCCAAATCGGAGTTGATCTTACAAAATCCAAGATGGCGTCGGTTTTTACATTATTTTACAATTTTGACTCTGGATTCATGTTAATCACTCCGTCGGATCCTCGGATATCGATTTTTATCCAAATCGGAGTTAAGCTCACAAAATCCAAGATGGCGTCGCTTTTTACAATATTTTACGATTTTGATTCTAGATTCATGTTAAGGACCCCGCCGGATCGTCAGATATCAATTTTTATCCAAATCGGAGTTGATCTTACAAAATCCAAGATGGCGTCGGTTTTAACAATATTTTACAATTTTGACTCAAGATTCGTGTTAATCACCCCGCCGGATCCTCAGATATCGATTTTTATCCAAATCGCAGTTAATCTCACAAAATCCAAGATGGCGTCGGTTTTAACAATATTTTACAATTTTGACTCAAGATTCATGTTAATCACCCCGCCGGATCCTCAGATATCGACTTTTATCCAAATCGGAGCTAATCTCACAAAGTCCAAGATGGCGTCGCTTTTTACAATATTTAACGATTTTGATTCTGGATTCATGTTAAGGACCCCGCCGGATCGTCAGATATCAATTTTTATCCAAATCGGAGTTGATCTTACAAAATCCAAGATGGCGTCGGTTTTAACAATATTTTACAATTTTGACTCAAGATTCATGTTAATCAACCCGCCGGATTCTCAGATACCGATTTTTATCCAAATCGCAGTTAATCTCTCAAAATCCAAGATGGCGTCGCTTTTTACAATATTTAACGATTTTGATTCTGGATTCATGTTAAGGACCCCGCCGGATCGTCAGATATCGATTTTTATCCAAATCGGAGTTAATCTCACAAAGTTCAAGATGGCGTCGCTTTTTACAATATTTAACGATTTTGATTCTGGATTCATGTTAAGGACCCCGCCGGATCGTCAGATATAATTTTTTATCCAAATCGGAGTTGATCTTACAAAATCCAAGATGGCGTCGGTTTTTACATTATTTTACAATTTTGACTCTGGATTCATGTTAATCACTCCGTCGGATCCTCGGATATCGATTTTTATCCAAATCGGAGTTAAGCTCACAAAATCCAAGATGGCGTCGCTTTTTACAATATTTTACGATTTTGATTCTAGATTCATGTTAAGGACCCCGCCGGATCGTCAGATATCAATTTTTATCCAAATCGGAGTTGATCTTACAAAATCCAAGATGGCGTCGGTTTTAACAATATTTTACAATTTTGACTCAAGATTCGTGTTAATCACCCCGCCGGATCCTCAGATATCGATTTTTATCCAAATCGCAGTTAATCTCACAAAATCCAAGATGGCGTCGGTTTTAACAATATTTTACAATTTTGACTCAAGATTCATGTTAATCACCCCGCCGGATCCTCAGATATCGACTTTTATCCAAATCGGAGCTAATCTCACAAAGTCCAAGATGGCGTCGCTTTTTACAATATTTAACGATTTTGATTCTGGATTCATGTTAAGGACCCCGCCGGATCGTCAGATATCAATTTTTATCCAAATCGGAGTTGATCTTACAAAATCCAAGATGGCGTCGGTTTTAAGAGGGGGCAGAGTAAAATCAACGAAAACAGCAGTTGCCGTTAAACGTCTCAGGGTCATAATTCTTTACAAAGATATACAAAATGTATGTTAACAGGTTCTCAAAGAGCATGTTTACACCGGATTTTTCATAATAATCGAAAATAATGTATACTTTACTAAACACATCAACGCAAAAGTTCACTAAACTTGTGAAAACGTGTGTTAGCGTTTAACGTCTCCTGAAAAAAATATATACTAATGTAATTTTAAAAACATACTAAATACAATCTCAAGTATGTTAGCTACTCTGGAAATTTTATTTTATGCCAAAATACTCTTTGGTTATTTTATTGTGATTTTTTCAAAATGCCCTCAAAATCCGCCATACAAAATTACTATGGGATCTAGACGTTGAAATATAACAAGTGATCAAAACCCAAAATAGCCAGTCTGCCCCGACCTCTCGAAGCGACACCACGTCTCGTTGCGGAGCGTTTTCACCTTGAGATATATTGTGTACGTATACTGTGCCACACAAGTGGCAAAATCGGGTAAGTCTATTTTGTTATTTTTACGTGCTTCTGAAGAATAATATTTTACCTGCTTGTTTAAGGCAAATTAAATCTAAATTGTCTAAACTAGTACTTGAACCGCGTAAGGCGATATCCGTATACGAATGTCGTTCATAACGCCGTAAGCGCCACCAACAGTAAGGTCCCTTTTCCCAGATAAGGTCTGATGAAGGAGCAGAAAGGTGTCAACCGGTACTCAGGAACCAGTGGGTGGGAATACCTTCGTGTTCAGACTCGTAGATTTTGTTTTGACGAGCACTTGGGCTATACATGGTGTCCAAGGTCTAATGGTGGAGCAGAAAAGTGTCAACTGGTACTCAGGAACCAGTTGATAGAATACCTTCGTGTTTACACTCGTTGGTTTTGATTCGACGAGCACTTGGGCCATGCATGGTTTCCAAGGTCTGATGATGGAGCAGATATTTATAAATATATTAAAAATTTATAAATTATATTTATTATATTATTATTTATAAATTTTGTAAGGTTGACTCCGATTTGGATAAAAATCGATATCTGAGGATCCGGCGGGGTGATTAACATGAATCTTGAGTCAAAATTGTTACATATTGTTAAAACCGACGCCATCTTGGATTTTGCAAGATCAACTCCGATTTGGATAAAAATCGATATCTGACGATCCGGCGGGGTCCTTAACATGAATCCAGAATCAAAATCGTAAAATATTGTAAAAAGCGACGCCATCTTGGATTTTGTGCGATAAACTCCGATTTGGATAAAAAAAGATATCTGAGGATCCGGCGGGGTCCTTAACATGAATCCAGAATCAAAATCGTAAAATATTGTAAACAGTGACGCCATCTTAGATTTTGTGAGATTAACTCCGATTTGGATAAAAATCGATATCTGAGGATCCGGCACAGTGATTATCATGAATCCAGAGTCAAAATTGTAAAATATTGTAAAAACCGACGCCATCTTGGATTTTGTAAAATCAACTCCGATTTGGATAAAAATCGATATCTGACTATCCGGCGCGGTCCTTAACATGAATCCAGAATCAAAATTGTAAAATATTGTTAAAACCGACGCCATCTTGGATTTTGTAAAATCAACTCCGATTTGGATAAAAATCGATATCTGACTATCCGGCGGGGTCCTTAACATGAATCCAGAGTCAACATTGTAAAATATTGTAAAAACCGACGCCATCTTGGATTTTGTAAAATCAACTCCGATTTGGATAAAAATCGATATCTGACTATCCGGCGGGGTCCTTAACATGAATCCAGAATCAAAATCGTAAAATATTGTAAACAGCGACGCCATCTTAGATTTTGTGAGATTAACTCCGATTTGGATATAAATCGATATCTGAGGATCCGACGGAGTGACTAACATGAATCCAGAGTCAAAATTGTAAAATATTGTAAAAAGCGAAGCCATCTTGGATTTTGTAAAATCAACTCCGATTTGGATAAAAATCGATATCTGACTATTCGGCGGGGTCCTTAACATGAATCCAGAATCAAAATCGTAAAATATTGTAAAAAGCGACGCCATCTTGGATTTTGTAAAATCAACTCCGATTTGGATAAAAATCGATATCTGACTATCCGGCGCGGTCCTTAACATGAATCCAGAATCAAAATTGTAAAATATTGTAAAAACCGACGCCATCTTGGATTTTGTAAAATCAACTCTGATTTGGATAAAAATCGATATCTGACTATCCGGCGGGGTCCTTAACATGAATCCAGAGTCAACATTGTAAAATATTGTAAAAACCGACGCCATCTTGGATTTTGTAAAATCAACTCCGATTTGGATAAAAATCGATATCTGAGGATCCGACGGACTGATTAACATGAATCCAGAGTCAAAATTGTAAAATATTGTAATAACCGACGCCATCTTGGATTTTGTAAAATCAACTCCGATTTGGATAAAAATCGATATCTGACTATTCGGCGGGGTCCTTAACATGAATCCAGAATCAAAATCGTAAAATATTGTAAAAAGCGACGCCATGTTGGATTTTGTGAGCTTAACTCCGATTCGGATAAAAATCGATATCTGAGGATCTGACTGAGTGATTAACATGAATCCAAAGTCAAAATTGTAAAATATTGTAATAACCGACGCCATCTTGGATTTTGTAGGATTGAATCCGATTTGGATAAAAATCGATATCTGAGGATCCGGCGCAGTGATTAACATGAATCCAGAGTCAAAATTGTAAAATATTGTAAAAAGCGACGCCATCTTGGATTTTGTGAGCTTAACTCCGATTCGGATAAAAATCGATATCTGAGGATCCGACTGAGTGATAAACATGAATCCAGAGTCAAAATTGTAAAATATTTTAAAAACCGACGCCATCTTGGATTTTGTAGGATTGAATCCGATTTGGATAAAAATCGATATCTGAGGATCCAGCGCAGTGATTAACATGAATCCAGAGACAACATTGTAAAAACCGACGCCATCTTTGATTTTGTAAAATCAACTCCGATTTGGATAAAAATTGATATCTGACTATCCGGCGCGGTCCTTAACATGAATCCAGAATCAAAATTGTAAAATATTGTTAAAACCGACGCCATCTTGGATTTTGTAAAATCAACTCCGATTTGGATAAAAATCGATATCTGACTATCCGGCGGGGTCCTTAACATGAATCCAGAGTCAAAATTGTAAAATATTTTAAAAACCGACGCCATCTTGGATTTTGTAAAATCAACTCTGATTTGGATAAAAATCGATATCTGAGGATCCGACGGAGTGATTAACATGAATCCAGAGTCAACATTGTAAAATATTGTAAAAACCGACGCCATCTTGGATTTTGTAAAATCAACTCCGATTGGGATAAAAATCGATATCTGAGGATCCGACGGAGATATTAACATGAATCCAGAGTCAAAATTGTAAAATATTGTAAAAACCGACGCCATCTTGGATTTTGTAAAATCAACTCCGATTTGATGAAAATTATAAAATACGATTTTGATTCTGGATTCATGTTAAGGACCGCGCCGGATAGTCAGATATCGATTTTTATCCAAATCGGATTCAATCCTACAAAATCCAATATGGGGTCAGTGTTGACGTTATTTAACAATTTTGACTATGGATTCATGTTATGGACTCCGCCGGGTCGTCATATATCGATTTTTATCCAAATCGGAGTTGATCTTACCAAAATCCAAGACGGCGTCGATTCTTACCATATTTTCTAATTTTGACTCAAGATTCATGTTAATCACCCTGCGGGCTTCTCAGATATAGATTTTTATCCAAATCGCAGTTAATCTCACAAAATCCAAGATGGCGTCGCTTTTTACAATATTTTACGATTTTTATTCTGGATTCATGTTAAGGACCCCGCCGGATAGTCAGATATCGATTTTTATCCAAATCGGCGTTGATCTTACAAAATCCAAGATGGCGTCGGTTTTAAAAATATTTAACAATTTTGACTCTGGATTCATGTTAATCACTCCGTCGGATCCTCAGATATCGATTTTTATCCAAATCGGAGTTAAGATCACAAAATCCAATATGGCGTCGCTTTTTACAATATTTTACGATATTGATTCTGGATTCATATTAAGGACCCCGCCGGATAGTCAGATATCGAATTTTATCCAAATCGGAGTTGATTTTACAAAATCCAAGATGGCTTCGGTTATTACAATATTTTACAATTTTGACTCTGGATTCATGTTAATCACTCCGTCGGATCCTCAGATATCGATTTTATCCAAATCGGAGTTAAGCTCACAAAATCCAAAATGGCGTCGCTTTTTACAATATTTTACGATTTTGTTTCTGGATTCATGTTAAGGACCCCGCCGGATCGTCAGATATCGATTTTTATCCAAATCGGAGTTGATCTTACAAAATCCAAGATAGTGTCGGTTTTAACAATATTTTACAATTTTGACTCAAGATTCATGTTAATCACCCCGCCGGATCCTCAGATATCGATTTTTATCCAAATCGGAGTTAATCTCTCAAAATCCAAGATGGCGTCGCTTTTTACAATATTTTACGATTTTGATTCTGGATTCATGTTAAGGACCCCGCCGGATAGTCAGATATCGATTTTTATCCAAATCGGAATTGATTTTACAAAATCCAAGATGGCGTCGGTTATTACAATATGTTACAATTTTCATGTTAAGGACCCCGCCGGATCGTCAGATATCGATTTTTATCCAAATCGGAGTTTATCTTACAAAATCCAAGATGGCGTCGGTTTTACCAATATTTTACAATTTTGACTCAAGATTCATGTTAATCACCCCGCCGGATCCTCAGATATCGAATTTTATCCAAATCGGAGTTAAGCTCACAAAATCCAAGATGGCGTCGCTTTTTACAATATTTTACGATTTTGCTTCTGGATTCATGTTAAGGACCCCGCCTGATAGTCAGATATCGATTTTTATCCAAATCGGAGTTGATCTTACAAAATCCAAGATGGCGTCGGTTATTACAATATTTTACAATTTTGACTCTGGATTCATGTTAATCACTCCGTCGGATCCTCAGATATCGATTTTATCCAAATCGGAGTTAAGCTCACAAAATCCAAGATGGCGTCGCTTTTTTACAATATTTTACGATTTTGTTTCTGGATTCATGTTAAGGACCCCGCTGGATCGTCAGATATCGATTTTTATCCAAATCGGAGTTGATCTTACAAAATCCAAGATGGCGTCGGTTTTATCAATATTTTACAATTTTGACTCAAGATTCATGTTAATCACCCCGCCGGATCCTCAGATATCGATTTTTATCCAAATCGGAGTTAATCTCTCAAAATCCAAGATGGCGTCGCTTTTTACAATATTTTACGATTTTGAATCTGGATTCATGGTAAGGACCCCGCCGGATAGTCAGATATCGATTTTTATCCAAATCGGAGTTGATCTTACAAAATCCAAGATGGCGTCGGTTTTAACAATAGTTTACAATGTTGACTCAAGATTCATGTTAATCACCCCGCCGGATCCTCAGGTATCGATTTTTATCCAAATCGGAGTTAATCTCACAAAATCCAATATGGCGTCGATTCTTACCATATTTTCCAATTTTGACTTAAGATTCATGTTAATCACCCTGCCGGCTCCTCAGATATCGAATTTTATCTAAATCGGAGTTAATCTCCAAGCGACAATGTGGTACTTTTACCAAGAAAACGACAATTTTTTTTAACGATTTCATAATATGTGACGTTTTGCGGTGAAAGGTACCTTATGGACGAGCGGCGCTTACGCTGTTAACAAAGACGCTGATAATAATGCGCTGCAACGCGACGTAAGCGCCGACCGTCCATAAGGTACCTTTAGCCGTAAATAGCCACATATGAAATCATAAAAAATGTGCTTGTATTTAGAAAAAGGCACTTTGCATTCTGCCGGTTGTCGATAAGGCGCGAATGTCATAAATATTAGTTTAGAAATTAACCTTATCAACAACCGACAGAATGGTACCTTTCTTTAGTACTAAATACAAACACAAATAATAGAATCGTTTGGAAAAACCGAACAAATATTAGGTGAATTAATACAATATCAGTATCAAAGGATTATAAAAATGAGGAATTCTAAGTTACAACATTTTAACGCCCGAATGATGACGCGCCGTTGTAGTAGTGTGCGTGCGCGCACGCACACAGATAGCGAGCAGCGTGGGGCCGCTAAATGCCTATTTCGTGTCCGCGGCAAACACTCTGCCCCCTCTTAACAATATTTTACAATTTTGACTCAAGATTCATGTTAATCAACCCGCCGGATTCTCAGATATCGATTTTTATCCAAATCAGAGTTAATCTCATAAAATCCAAGATGGCGTCGCTTTTTACAATATTTAACGATTTTGATTCTGGATTCATGTTAAAGACCCCGCCGGATAGTCAGATATCGATTTTTATCCAAATCGGAGTTTATTTTACAAAATCCAAGATGGCGTCGGTTTTTACAATATTTTACCATTTTGACTCTGGATTCATGTTAATCACTTCGTCGGATCCTCGGATATCGATTTTTATCCAAATCGGAGTCAACCTTACAAAATTTATAAATATTGATATAATCAATATTATAAAAGTGACGTTTTCTGGGTAAAGAAAGATACCACATTGTCGCTTATTGATAAGAATGATAAGGCGCTTCTGTCATAAAGAATCACTTGGAAAACCTTATCAACAGGCGACAATGTGGTACTTTTACCAAGAAAACGACACAATTTTTTAACGATTTCATAATATGTGACGTTTTGCGGTGAAAGGTACCTTATGGACGATCGGCGCTTACGCTGTTAACAAAGACGCTGATAATAATGCGCTGCAACGCGACGTAAGCGCCGACCGTCCATAAGGTACCTTTAGCCGTAAATAGCCACATATGAAATCATAAAAAATGTGCTTTTATTTAGAAAAAGGCACTTTGCCATTCTGCCGGTTGTCGATAAGGCGCGAATGTCATAAATATTAGTTTAGAAATTAACCTTATCAACAACCGACAGAATGGTACCTTTCTTTAGTACTAAATACAAACACAAATAATAAAATCATTTGGAAAAACCGAACAAATATTAGGTGAATTAATACAATATCTGTATCAAAGGATTATAAAAATGAGGAATTCTAAGATTTCTAAGTTATAACCTTTTAACGCCCGAATAATGACGCGCCGGTGTAGTAGTGTGCGTGCGCGCACGCACACAGATAGCGAGCAGTGCGGGGCCGCTAAATGCCTATTTCGTGTCCGCGGCAAACAGTCTGCCCGCTCTTAAAATCAAAGAGTGATTTATTAAAATAATCCAAAACCTAGGTATAAGAGTTCTCAAAATTAGTTAAGAGCATATCAAAAGCAACGATTTAGCTGGTAAATTTGTATCTTCTACTATTATAAAACAAGTTTTTGTTCAGAAACTATTCATTCGCTATTGAGTGAACGCCCTTAGTACGTTACTGTAACCGAATTTTTCGGCGCCGCGTCGGCATCGGCTTGAGCAGATGACATTTCATCCATCAAACTTCATGTGCTATCTACAGTATCTACCGGCCAACGTCCGAGCCCGTAGCGAAACAAATGCCTTTAATCGCTTTTACGACATAGACATAAAACTTGTTCTAATTCTACTTGAGCATTTTTTCCAGGGTAGGTACATAAATTGTGCAATGAGGGACCAAAATTACATATTTACGGTAAAAGCGTAGTCGTACTATTAAATTTGGAAGGAAGCGAAAGATTCTGCAATATGAGAGTGATGAGGGATTCAAGACTCAACTCTACTCCACCACGACCACGATCCCACCCTTTCCCATCAGATAATGAATGCCCTTGCTAATTTAACACTATCTAGCTTTTTCCTTTCGAAGGAAAAGAAGCACTTTTACGGATAGGTGGTGTGAATATAATAATTCACCGTCAAATCCGGTTGCTCCCTCGTCTTGCAGTGGTTCGCTCGAGGCGAAGAGCTGGATTGGTTGTTAAACGTTGCGAATAACGGTTCAAGCTTGCACTGCTTAGAATTGCCCAGTTAGCCATGTTTCGTGGTTATATGAGTAGTCACGTCTTATAATCTCCGGCTAGATGGACGGACATAGCAGTTTTAAAATTAAACCAGGTTGGTCAGATTGCATGCATGTTACTTAAATGATTATTCAATTGTCTTTAAACTTAGTTTGCAACCGTACTTCTGGTTCTGATCACAGACTACATCCTTTATGTTCTGATGCACCGGTTCGTTTATAGGCAATAGGCTAGACGACTAAATAAATCTATTTAGTCCGTCTTTTAGATTATTAAAAAATATATTACACGTTTTTTTTCTTTTGTTCGTCATTAGGTACAAATCTTACCTAGTAGTGACGTCACAAGCCCCCACTCCGGAACTTGGCTACTCTATATCTTCGTAAATTTTAATTCAAAAAGGAAAAAATACGTGTCTAATCATTTTAGACAATCTAACTGACGGACTAATTAGAATGATGGTTTTTCAACCTAGTCGTCATCCCTATTTTTAAGGCTTATAATAAGAAAGCGACGGGACAGTCCATTTGTGTCATTGCAATCTTACTGGGCACAGGTGTGGTTTTCGGCTGTACATCGCAGTCACATAAAACTGGTTACCCCGAGAACTCGACTCGCTAATGCTCTTGCAACAAAACGAACGGGCAGAGAATGCGCTGGCGTGCTACCAGCGATAACGCATAGCGTCGCGTCGTGTCGCGCAATATGACAAAATTAACGCGGCGACTACTCCGTGATCGCTGCGACGCGTGCGGCTTAAGCGATGTCATCAACCGGGCGCCTGTTAAAATGGCTCATTGTTGCCAGTTTGTGACTATCGGTGATAATGAAATTTTAGGCTTATTTACATATCCTAACCTAACTTAACCTATCCATTAACTGACAGCTGAAAGAAGTCGGAGGTGATGGTTTAGCTTTAGACACTTTTCAATGCAACTGGTTGGACGAAGCACTAAATCTGATCACGCGGGCCGTTACCCAGAAGTTTGAAACTTAAATGGGGTAAAGTCATGAGATAAGTCTAGAGAAGAAAGTGGAAATAAGTTAAATTTTTAAGATGTACCTAGAAAAGTAGATATAGCAGTTTCAAATTTTTTGATCTTGGAGACCTTAATATGCATGCTTGATGAAATTTTGATTGTTTATAGCTTTTACCCAAAAGGTGTTTTCTTTACGCCAAAACCATTTTCTTTTTTAAACGTTTGACGCGTAGGTAGGTTTACTTTTTACCCTTGAAGATTAGTTTTTATATGCTGACTTCTGTCGCGTCCGTTACTAGGTTACCGAACGTCCACGTTATCTGCCGAACACAGCTACGTAGGTACCTCCGGACACCCACACCCCTACAGCCGCGCTTTCCCTCGATATCTCCTCCGGCCGACCTATCTCGAGCACCAGACGGCTCTTCTAACTTACGCAACAGAATTTACGCTCAAGCGACCCGAGGTCCACTAGCACTAACGTTACTCACACCCATGCAATTTGTATGAGCGCTCGCCCATCTAACTTGAACTCTCTCCCTCCCCTTCGAACTAAGTAAAGTGGACGAGGATGGGGTCTAATGTGCTCGCGGTGAGAGGTCTTGATACGACACACTGTGATATAGTGCGGTATTGGCGACCGACCAGTTTATGTAGACCTTTTTAGTCGTTCATTTAGAAGGGTAGCGGGGTCTGTGTAGGCTGGGTGGTTCGGTGTGGTAGGTATGGCGAGTGGCGAGCGGGCGCCCGCGGCGTGGGTGAGACGTTTACGGTCGGATCGCCGGTCGACGGCGCGAGGGTGGCCACGGCTTTATTGAAATACAGGATCGGTTTTCAATAAACGATATTTAGTAAGTAGTTGCATTTAGGAACGCTTCAACGAGAAACTGAAAATGTTTTCTGGAAACGAGTGATGCAATTTTGGCCATTAAAGCTTACGGAAGTTTATGCTAGGAACCTACACAACTTATGTGCTCATGCCATAATAAGTGCTCGTTTAAGTAACTAATTCACAAATGTGCGTTCTTGAAGGTTTCAATCTAAGTCCAGCCTCGGACACAGGACGAGACTCTGTTAACAGATCACTTTTTTGATGACATCTATTTGACTTCATAAAGAAAATGTACCTATTATAAAATAACTTCACAAATTATGCGTTGACGGTAGATTGGGAAATAAACTATTTCAGTGATCAGTTATTTATGGTTTTATCGCCGCGTTTCGTGTCACATTATTATAAGTACGTACATAATAATACCATATTTATTTACAGTAAAAAATAAGCCAGAAAATGTTGATTTGTTCCGTTAAAATAAATAAACTTAAAATTTGAACGTTGATTCATGTCGTATTGTAGGTATTGTATTTTGACTTCATGCACACGCAATAAAATGCCATTTTCTAGTCTCACGTAAGCTCTTTCCCTACACTACACAAAAATCCCCAAAACTACACAAAAATACTATCCCACAATTCCCACATAATCGCTGGTCACCGCACGCGGGCGCAATGCCGCTGCGAGACGCGCCGCGGTCGGCCCCTCGCGTCGCGCCAATTAATTACGGTGGCCATCTTACCCCACCACCCACCACCCGCCACCCCGCTGCCCTGACGGACAATAATTGCCGAATCTACAGCAAGCCTCTTGCCTTGCCGTAGCTGCTCTTTGACTGCATGCTTACGTGAGTCGTGACATCCCAGGCATGTTCGAGCGCACCGCTCGCTTGACTAACCACATCTCTACAGAAACTAACTGTATGGTACGACCAAAGGTGCCGCTAATACACTAGGTTTCTATTAATCGTATGTATATTTTGTTTGAAAAGTTTTGTCAAAGTTGATAAGTACATACTATTTGATGGGTGACAGTAGGAGGCCTAATTGCTTGGTTAACTGAACTTACTACTACTTAATACTTATTGTCTTCTGTTTCTGCGATTGTTGAACGGTTTAATCGATGACGCTACGCATACAATTACATGCCTTTTTTTATACTACGACGGTGACAAACAAGCATACAGCCCGCCTGATGGTAAGCGGTCACCGTAGCCTATGGACGCCTGCAACACCGGGGGAGTTACATGCGCGTTGCCAACCCTTTAAAAAAAAGGAGGATTCGCTGTGTTGACAGCTAAACGGGCCAAGGGCTTTGCTCCGTGGGTCCTCAGCTGTCAACACAGCGAATCCCTTCAGGCATTGTATTACTAGCTTTATAAGCCCCTCTGGGCATTTTACACAAACCTTTGTTTTTGTTTATATTCTTGTATCTCATAAGTTTGCACAAGTAGTTTCATGATTGACGGGTAGAAATCGCATTCTCTCAGTCATCATCTTAACCCTGCGAAAACGAGTGTTATGTAGGGCTCGAAACGTAGGGCCATGGTGTTAATAAACGCGATTAATCCGTTCTAAAGTGTTTTATTTCAATGAACTTACTACGTTAGTTAGTTTTTCAGCAACGAGTATAAATGTGCCAGACACATTACATATTTGAATGTTAATCCCATATTCGACTAAACACAGACCTACTAACTAAAGGATATTAATGTTAATGAACACCAATTTCAATACGTATTTCTAATATTTATCGAAATAAGCTCCATTCTAATCGTACAAGGACCGACATTTTAAACACGTATTTGCAGTAGTTTCACGTAGTTTTATTTAGCTTTTCTTAGCTTGCTTTTTCTCCCACACTCATGAATAAACACCGTCGCAGAGCCAAAGACTTAAGAGTGCGTAGTAAGAATGACTCATGATAACAGAGTAGTAAACAAGCCGGGACAGACTTATATCCAGACCTTTGGTGACCTTGTACCACGAATAAAGGACATTATTTATTGTCAGGAAAATGACAGTTATGCTCAGCTGAGAGCATTTACGAGGTTATTAGGGCACATTTTATTTAGTACGAGTGATCTGAGAATTTATATCTCTAAAGACAGTACACGATAGAATTTGGGCATGCACGACCCGGTCTATTTCCAAAACCACTGCTGATGGTAAAGCCGTAATTTTACACCAAGAAACTGCATAATTATAATACTAAAGAAAAACAATAAGTAATATATCATGGTGTGAGTAAGTTTTCACGGCGTAGGTATACCTACGTATTTCATCACACCTAAATTATTTCACCCATTGCATATTCCCACTATTTTCTGAGTTCTTATTTTAAAAATAGGTACTTTCTTTAATGTGATATACCTACCATTTTTAATTTAACTGCTTTTTGTTTATACTAAGTATATTTTTATTTTTTTGTACAATCTACGAAGTAATGACCATTAGTCCTCAGACTATCCAGTTATCCTCACTATACAATACCGTCAATACCTATACACAAAAAAAATAAAAAAATACACACACACACGCACACACACACACACACACACACACACACACACACACACACACACTAACACACACCGAGCACACACAAATGTAGCCGAGCAAATGTTTTCTATTAGACTTTTCGTCATTTGTGTAATTTTGTTTCTTTCTTTGTAAAACTCTGATAATAAATAAATATATACATTATACCTATTATACATAAATTTAACCTTAAGATATTGTTGTACGAAATTTGTAACCACCTCAAGAAGAGCGGTGTCTCTTGACACAAGTGCCGCTTAAAAAGAGGCACCTGCCCCGTTATAAAAAAAATGTTATATTTTTGTGTTAACTCAATAAAAGTGAGATTGTAATGCTTGTAATAACTGAAACTTTTACGTACAGATACAAACGCCAATTTGTAATTCATTCCGATTTATAAAGACATCGCCAATAGACTATGATCCTAATTTGCTACACGATACCAATTCCAGTCATGATGGATTTTGGATTGCCGATCACGTTTTTCGTAGACTCATTGATTAACAACTGATTGACGCAAGAAGTCCGAGTTGTATTTCTGACGCACAATTCGTTTTTTGGGTTATCCTAAAGAAAACTTCACTTTTAACCGACTTCAAACAAAAGGAGGAGGTTTACAATTCGTCGGAAGATTATATTATACATCCCGTTTTTTTTTATTTCCGTTAACTTTAAGGGGAGATACCTCAGGTTAAATAGAGTTAATTTCTCTAAGAAACTAGTGTCTTCACTATTACAGTTTTTGAGATATTATTTACTAAACCATCTACCTAGGTACTAGTAAACAATTGTAAAGCACGAATCTAATACCGTAAACCGGGGTTACTTTGATCAATTTTGAAGTTTGACACTAATTTCTAACGATCCCATTATACATAAAAATATACATAAAAATATGAAATTAAAATATAATTATCGGTTTTTTCTCTTCTTTCAATACACAAAATAAAAAAATTATGGACTTATAGTTTTGTCAAAAAAAAAACGACACGATCAAAGTTATATTGAGAATGGGTTACTTTAAAACTACCACTTTTTTAACTTTTTTACAATGAAAGTACAAACAGTTTAAAAACTCGTAAAAAATAAAAAAATAAAAATTGGTTAAGTACTTTTTGCGTTATTTATATTCATAATGTATGGGGTGACTTTGATATGTGGGGTTACTTTGATAACATACCAAATGAAACAAACAAGCGCTCTGTTAGATTATTTATTGCAAAAAAAACGTAGGTACTTCGCTTGAACAGGTATAAAAGCACTTAAACGCACTTTAGAATACCTTTTAATCAATAATCAGCCTTTTTTGATCAATTTCACCACGTTTGCTCTTCAAGTATATAGGAACAATACATCTTTCTACAATCCAATAGTCAGAATGTGCCGTCAGTACAATGACCTGGTATCTAGCAATAGACAAATTGATATTTTTGACTCACGGACTGCGGTATTCAGGAGGCAGGTGGTTGAAGTTCTTGACCATCACACATAATTTAGTTACCTACATACCTAAATTTAAAAATGTATTATGTTTATTCACAACATGTTTAACTGCTTGGGTTTTTTTTTTTTGAATTTGATGTTTTTGATGTTTTTAGTAATAGTTATTCTTTGTTAGTAATTTTAGTTTGTAATGGCTTTATTATAGTTTTAGGATAGTTTTTCGTGCATTGTCAATAATTACTCTTTCTGTGCATACTTATTTTGGACAACATTTTTGTATAAAACTTACCACTTTATTAATATATCTATGTACTGAATGTTATCTGTCTAGTATGCCTAATAAAATAAAATAAAAAATATAAAAAATAAAGTATAAGTGATCAAAGACACCCCGAGCCATGGATTCCCCGGCAACGTGCGCGTGTATAGGTTATCGGATTGAGGTTATTTTTTTTCAAGTTCACGAATAAACACTGATTTACATAAGACACCTTAAAAAACACATGTAGTTATTATTGGCACAAGTATAGTCAAAGTTTTTTAACCTTAAAAATCAGTAAGATAAGCGTACTTCCCATTATTATTTTTTCTAGACGAAATAGTAGCACTACACACGTGTCCGGTTACTATGCGCTGGAGCAACTATCAGTGATGCCAATAAAGAAAAAAAACTGCTTTGGCGTTTTTCAACTCGTTTAAACGAGCGTTTAAGTAGCGGATGGAAGTTGTTATCAAAGTCGACCCGCAAATCAAAGTAACCCCGGTTTACGGTACTTAATTAATTATGTAGGTATATCTAATAAATGTTTTGATTCATGTTTAATTAAGTAATTTGTTTTTTAAATAGTTACTCTAATCCATATCAATTATAATTACTATACTTATATAAATTATACTACAGAAAAAGTGACCAAGGTCACTGTACTTTTTCTGTAATATATGACATCTCTTTCAATTTATCATCTACTATTAAGCTATGTTTTGACATGTGACAGCACATGTCATGTCTAAAGTTTCAGCTTTGTCATACTAGACACTCTAAAGTTACTCTAAAGGATTTTTAGGTAGGTACAATTTAATATTATAATATTCATTAATATAGTTATGATAAACGAAATATTTCATTTTTCGAATTCGACAAAAAGCGATATATCAGGCAATGTGTCGAATTTAACGGAAATCCGAAAAAACACGGTGTATTATCACTATACTAAAAAGGGGCTTAATCGAGTAGAACTTTGAAAACTAATCCTTTGGAGGTTACACGATTAAGCCCCTTTTCAATACAGTGATAATATGGTGATAATAATGTTTAAATAAACACGGTGTATATTATTATTCCACAAAAAATCCTTTGTTATAGCCCTTATTAGTAGGTATAGTGTTAATATGTAAGTACCTAGTGCATGGAATATTAAATCCTGGCGTGTTGGCTAGTACCCACAACAAACCTTCTGTTCCTATTCCGCTAGAGCAGAACCACCCATATACATACAAGCATATATAGGCCACACAGTATATATGTAAATGCGCGAGCCCGGGCAGCGGCGACGTCTGGTCTTAACTGCTTTCGTCGCGCTAAGTTTGACGAGCCTCTCAATAATGGGGTTCGGACGGGAGACGTGTCACGTCATCATCTACTAGTACTAACTACCTATATAGTTCCACGATGTTTTCTAGCTGTCTTCGTAGTATCTGAGTGTGTATTTCTGTGTAATATACGTGTGTCTGTAAAATACTCATGATCAAAGTTAAACTGAATATGGGTAGGGATTACTTTGAACACCCATGTTTTTACAACGATTTTTGGAGGTAATCCTTCTTATAAGTATTTTGTTCTAAGGAACGAAAACAACACTGACCGCAGGATCAAAAATTGTAATAAATTTGGTTTGAGCTTATAAAATGAAACTTTTATTATATTGTATCTAAGTTTTAAGTGCTTTTCAAGTATTTTATATCGCAGTTCACAAATAAAGATCAATTTTCAAAACTTGACTTAAAATGTAATTATTATTCAAAATAAGTTATTTTTAGAATTTACATAAGTAACTACTAGATAATTAATACCCACAAACCTTAGATTTGGATAATTTGTGATCATTCATTGAAGACATTATGCATTAATTCAGTGATAAAACCTTACCCCACGCGTCATATCACGTCCATACTGAAAGAACTTGGCCTCGAGCGCGGGCAGCGCCTCTCATCTGTATGTCTATACCGGATCCTGCAATATTTTGGCCATGTTGCTCGTCGAGATGTTGACAATTTGGAAAAGCTGATGGTGACAGGCATAGTTGAGGGAAAGAGACCCAGAGGCCGTAGCCCTAAACGATGGGTAAACCAGGTGACGGAGTGCCTTGACATGCCGGTTACTGCAGCCCTGCAACAGGCAACCGACCGAGTTTCATGGAGAGGAATGCTTTTTAGACTACGTCGGCAGAGTCACGATCCTCCTCAGCAGTGAGGGACCGATTGAGGAGGAGGACACGCCATATGCAGAAATAAATCACTGATCGTGAAAGCTATGATTCGGTAAAACTTCGACGTTGTAGGTCAGTACATTTCTGATTCAAGAGGTTCCACAGAATGAATGTGGTTGTTATGTATGAAGTGTCACACTTATTTAAACTTTCACGATTTTCACACATTATAAATTTACTAAAACGGGAATGAATCGTGTAAAACTTTGAAAACGAACCCCTAGAAACGTTGGTGGTTCATTTTCAGTTTTACACGATTAAGCCGCGTTTTAGTAAATTTATAGTATGTATAAAGTGTCAGTTCATAAGTTATGCGAGTTTTTGAAAATGTACAAAATTAGCACTTAATTACGTTTAGCTTGGTTGATCTGGCCCTAAGCTCACTGATGCATACTTGCATAGATATTGTTATTGATCACAAAAAGAAAATCCAAAAAAATACACGTAAATAGGGTAGAAATTGTTCTTTAATGTGTGATGAAAGTTGTTATCAAACTAGGAATCAAAGTAATCCCATTCCACGGTACTAAGTATCAATCGATCGTCGCACCAGCCAACACAGCTCAATATTGTCACAATCAAGTTGAACAGACCAATAAAAGTTAAAAATCAAACATCATAGCGGTAACTTTTTTATTTCGTACTGGTAAATTTTGACTTCCATAACTTCAGAGGACCTTAGAGGTGGAGGATTCAATAGGTAGCTTTGGAAGGTATAGTGTTTTCTACACAAGAGAAGACACAGAGGATAGGTGCGGCAGGCATAAGGATAAAAAAAACCGGTACCTAGTAAAAAATCGTGGATCGTTCTTTTTTTATTCGCCTCTCTGTCGCTCTTGCATATTTGAGTGATAAAGAGGCAAACATACGAACGAACGAAAGAAGTGGTTCGTGGTAGGCCTCCTCGTCACAGCCATGTTCCCATATGCTAGGGATATATTGTCAGATCTGTCCGTAGGATTTATGTCTGGGGGCTGTGTCCAACGGATAATTATTATTTGCTTTTTAAAAGGAAAATGTATTGTGGCTTAAACTCTCTGCTTGAGATTCGAATAATACTTACTGATAATATTGTCTTCTGTTACCGCGATTGTTATTCATTGAACACTTAATACTTATTGATGTTGTTGTTGATTTCAATACTTATTGATGTTGATGTTTTTAAATTCCGTAAAACTAACCAACTATGGTCCAAAAACTCCAAACTATGGTCCAAATCCTTAATAGATAATATCTTTGTTTTAGTGTGACAATTATTACCAAGACGTTCTATGGCAAAACAATAGTAAAATATAGAATAAACTCACGCAAAATATAAAATAACTTATTGTGATGCTTAATTGCGACCATATGTAAGTTGTGGTACCACAGCATACTTAGTTGTGTAGTTTTACGGTGGTCATAACTTCGAATGTCACTCAACACGGTGAATGTTTAGAATGTACTTTATTAAACATATTTTTGATATTAGACCAGACGTCATCAAAAATAATAACATAGATGTTATAGATTATTCATACAGAAGTAACTCGCTTTAAAAAAAGGGAGGATAATGTTTCCCAACTTGATCGAGAATTACCCTACTGTACCGACACCATGTATCTATTATTATTAAACGCTTTGCTGCACAGATGGACGCCATTATTACCTCCCGTCATTAATCGTCGCCCGCGCCGATCAACCGCCGCGGTAGCGCCCGCGAAGCGCACATCCACGCGTGCCGCATCTGGCTGTAACTGCGCGTGCGACTGCGCGAGGGCATCAGAGGGCCTACTCGTACCACGAATTTAGAAAGATTATATTTCCCTTACGCCCTTTCGAGCAAAAACAATAAGTAAATTTATTTAAAAATTAAAAACTGATTATTTTACCATGCTACTTAATTCCTTTTAAAAACGCAATTACAAATAATAATACAGGATGTAACATCAGCCACTAAAAACCTCAGACACCCCCAATGTATAACTCATAATACTGGCCCTCTTTTAATATGGGACCAACCCCGAAATCACGAAAAATTACCCATAGTAAAAGTTGCGCAATACCTATAATATAACTTATATTATACCTATAGTTATCTGAGGTTTTCAGTGGCTGGTGTTACAACCTGTATATTTAGTTCGACCACGCTAAGTCTTCCTGCCAAGTTTTACGCGAAGTATGGCATTTCCATACAACGTCACTGCCAAGTGTGCCAAATCAGTGCAAAGTTACCGTGGTCGCACTCTAGTCTTTGCTTTAATTCTATCGAGCATCGTATTACACAATATGAAGATATCCAGCTTCGTATAACAGCTCAGTATAACACGCAACTAAAACACACATACATAAAGTACTAAACTACAAGCGCAACTTAAATCTGTAGATCACTCAAATGTCTACTCGTGTATTTGAAAAGGAAACTCGGAGAAAACTCAAGTTCCCAGCGCGAAGTGGCTTATTATAATTAACAACTCAACAACTTCGTCGGCCAAGTTAAGCCTTTAGGATTTTACATCGAAACACGGAATCGTTTAGCCTTCTTACTCGTTATGAGGGTAAATGAGAGGAACGGCACTCTTTCAATTTCGTATTTCGTTTTCGAGCGTTAATATTCTGCAACAGGTTGACGAGTGGTGCTCTAAGAAATTACGGACATTATTAGTGCTAAGTGGCGGCATTCGAAAAGGTAGCCATGTCACAAAAATTGGTGACGGCTGAATCTTGCATGAAGACATGATTTACGATTTAAGCTATTATCATTTACATTATAACTACAGTACGGTAGAGTCTGGAACCAATACACATTTGGGCATTTTCACGAGGAGAGATCCAAAGAAATATTTTTTAAGGTAGGTAACTTTAATGTTTTTCCTAGTCAGAATAACGAGCTCTTTCAATCTAGGAGAAAAGACTACGAGAGAAAAAGGTCTCAACAATTTCAAACGATCTACGTAAGTTTAAGTACTCTCCATTTTGTAACCGCTGTACAAAGTGTTAGAAAAAATCGACTCTTTTTTTTCTCCGATTAGGAATGGTACGAGTACATGTTCCCAGGTACCGAGTTCGCGGACAGAATAAAATATATTGCAGAAAACAAAATTAACTATCAACTTTTACATGTTAATAGGTATTATCATTAATAGAGTCGTCGTAAATTACCTAAATTACCATAATTTATCAAAATCATTGCATCAACTTACACAACCCTATCTCTGTGCGCGTGTATAGGTAATACCTACGTATTTCTTACGAAGGTTGCCATGGCACATCAAGTGCCGATTCCCAGGGTTGGCAGCCCCGAGATATCTAGTACTGTCCGGCCCGGTACATATTAATGAGGGCAGGTAGGGTGGGGTTGCCATGGCGACGCGACGCGGCCTCGAGCGCTACAATGGCCGGAGTAGCGGTAAGATTTCTAGAGGTTCGTGGAATTATCTAGAAATTCGGAAGCTGTATCGATAATTTAATAAGATGGGTTGTATTTTCTGGCATATTGACACGGTTCACTGTTAAGTAAACAGTCTACACGCTTCAAAGAACTGCGCGTTTGAATTGATTTCAAAATTGTTTTATAGGTAGCTTTATTTGCATGAAGTATGCAGATAATAAGCAGTAAAACTTAAAAATAAGTTTTCAATTTAGGTATAATTGTCACTTTTTCTGTAGTATGTTCTATCAATATATAAGTTTTCAATCATTTTGTTTTTTTTTTTAATAAGTAAGCAAAAATTTATAAAGATAATTTCAACATACATTATGACATTTATGACGTCATTGCAATACTCCCAAAGAAAGTTCATAGTATAATAGCATTTTCATATTTCATAAAGAGTGACCAATTTGAATTATTAAGTTATTACTAAAGACACCAATTTGAATATCTACCCTAGATACGGACTAAGTATAGGGAGTTGAATATGTGAAATAAAAATAAATACTTTGTAAATTTTTTAAATTCATTTTAAACAATAATTTCCATCGGGCGGTCCACAGTGTCCAAACCACACCCAATGTTATGTAGAGTAGCCCGCGGGCGCGACGCATCGCCACATTGGCCACCCCTGACAACCGAGCGGACGTTGAGTATGGACATTTCCTCTAATTCGGAATTATTTATTACCTACTAAAGCTTTTTTATATCGTACTCTAGTAAATAAAATAAGTCATTTAATAATTTATAAAACTGGCTTTTGTAACTATTTCAAGTTACTAGTATCACAAGAGCGCACTTTATATATAAATGCCTGAGCTTATAACTAAGTTTCCACTTATTTGTCTACTTAAACAGAAAGAAGAACATTATTCCTTTGAGATCTGTTTTCCGTTTGAAGTTGGAAGTAACAACAAAGAGTTACGTTTATAGTAGATTACATACCTAGGCGTTAAAGTGGGAAATGTGTCGGATGACATGTAATCGGCGGCCGAGGCGAAGCCGAGGTCGACTAACATGTTATTCCAACCTACCGAACAAGCTGGTTTCCGAAAGGGCTATAGTTCCATAGACCACATACACACGTTGCGGCAGATTATACAAAAGACCGGAGAGTATAATAGGCGATTATGCTTGGCGTTTGTGGACTATGAGAAAGCCTTCGATTCTGTCGAAACATGGGCTGTTCTTAGATCTCTCCAGCAATGCCGTATTGACTATCGGTACGTTGAAGTGCTGAAGTGCTTGTATAGGTAACAACGCCACCATGTCAGTCCGAGTACAGTAGCAGTCCACGAAGGAAATCCCCCTATAGATAGGAGAGGAGGAGTAGTACAGGGAGATGTAATATCCCCGAAACTGTTTACCGCTGCTCTAGAGCAGCGTCGTCGTCTAGACGATTCCTTCAAGCTCCTGGAATGGCAAGGACTTGACATGAACATCAACGGCGAATACATCACACACCTCCGTTTTGCCGACGATATAGTAGGCATGGGTGAGTCGCTGGAAGATCTAGAACAAATGCTTGGTGACCTCAATAGAGTTTCTCAACAAGTGGGTCTTAAAATGAACATGGACAAAACGAAGGTCATGTTTAACGTCCATGTTGCACCCACCGTACTTACTGTTGGAAACACTACTCTTCAAGTTGTTGACGAATATATACACCTAGGACACGTAGTCCGATTAGGGAAGTTCAATTTTGAAAGAGAGGTCAGTAGACGGATCCAACTCGGCTGGGTAGCGTTCGGTAAATTATAAAACGTCTTCTCGTCCAAAATCCCCCAAAGTGCCTGAAATTTGGTCGCGCGTTATCAGAATGGAGTGACTTAACCACTGGCGTGCCCCAAATAGGTATTCTTTCTCTGTTATTGTTCTCCATCTTCATCAATTTTATTCATCCGAACCTTCGCTGCTCGTACCATCTTTACGCCAACGACCTGCAACTTTATGATCATTGTACCGTTACTGACCTTCCTGTTACAGTTGACAAATCAAATCTCGATCTTGCATATCCAGCGATGGTCTGAGAAATTCGGTCTCTTTGTTAGTCCCTCTAAGTTCAAACCCCCCGTATATTTCAATGGCACTCTGATTCCCTATAGCCAAAATGTAAAAAATTTAGGCATTAATTTAGACAGCTCCCTGAGCTGGAGGAAACAGGTAGCTGAAATATGTCGTAAAGTTACGGGTATTGTTTATTTTCTGCCTACTTAAATACGATGTAAATGTCTCCCTTTTCCGCTCCAAACTTGGATGGTTTCCTATACCAATTCGTCGCAACATTCGCATGCTCTGCACTCTTTTTTCAATCATTAACGATGCTCAATCCCCCGAATATTTGAAAGCTTCCTTTAACTACTATGGTGTTTCTCGTGTCCGTCAACTTCGCTCTACTGGCAACCTCTATCTATACTATCTCACCATACTGGATTCATGTCCAATTCTTTCTCCATTTAGGTAGCTCGCCTTTGGAATAGTCTTCCAGTTCAAATTAGACAATGCTCGAATAATGAGTGCTGGCAGAATGGCAAGTTCTTAGTGTTTCTATTTGCAAGTTTCGTCTAATATCTTATGTATGTATATGTTTTTTTTTTTAATATATGTATAAATATCATATTCCTATACGTGTATGTATTATTTAAAGTCATTTTTATATAATATTTAGATTATCTGCAAGTGTGTAATTATAGTACCAACGTTTGTCATTATTTACAAATTGATATTGCACCGCCTACATATTCTCGGCTTTGCCCGAGTGTTGCCTGGAAGAAAATGCTTCATGGCATTACGTCCGCCTTTATAACAATTGTAATTTTCTTTTTGTGCAATAAAGATTTAAAAAAAAAAATATTGTGCATCTCGCATAATACTATCCCCTTCCGCCGCGATTACGTCAGGATCGACGGGACGCACGCGCTTTCCAATTCCGCGCCTCGGGGCTCCCCATTCCCGTTCCAGGAACCCGAACACGTGAATACAAATATTATTGATTATAATACTAGTATTGCACTTTTAACCAAGGTAACTAACCTTACTGTTACTTCTACCTACTTTTTGGACGAACACGAGCGGAGCGAAACCTAACACACAAAATATTGGCAATGTGCATCCCGCGTAACAATCTCCCCTTCCGCCGCTATTACGTCAGGAGTTCCAGTTGTTACATTATTCAAATCTATAATCTTCCCTTTAAAAGAATGTCCAGAGAAAGTCCACTTTATATGGACATAGTCAATCCTCTATTAGTTTGTTTGTTCATGATCTAAAAATACTACTTGCTAAGTCATCGTCTGGTTAGACCTACTACGTCCGATGCCCAAAGATAGATGGTTAAAGGATTATTAGATAATTTAAAAAAAACAGGACAATTATCGGCATGCAATATTTAACGGAATAAAGTTTGTAGTAGAGTAGATAGAGTAGTTTCGTAAAATACAATATCTCTACAAGTACAATTTGCGTCTATGATTCGGTTTGTTTAGATGACTTAGAAAATCCTTTTGTTGTCATCTTTTAGCGTGCATAGAGGTATTTTGAGATAACTAGCTCTTAGGTAGAACCTTGCCCGCAATGCCCGCGACACAGTTGCTACTTTCTTAACAAAACAACCATGAGTAGGTAAGTGATTTCCGGTTTTACATTTCCTATAAGAATTAAAGATACCTATTTACTAAAGGATGAATCTTATTAGGTGCTTTCCCGGGACTGTTGAATAACACATTTTTTTTTTCACTTTATTTGCTCACAAATAGAGTGAAAGAAAATGTGTTATTACATAAGTAGGTAATATTTTTTTGTCATTCTTGATCGTTTTACAGCTTACTCAAGAACTTGCAGTTAAATTACCAATAATTGGAATTTATAAAACAATCCTATTAGAAATACCAAGAAGTCAGAAACAGAAAGCTTCTGAACTAATAAATTTAAATTCAGTCAGACGAATCCTTTAAGCAATAGAAACCGCCATTAACGAAGTTGTACACGAGTCCAACAGGTGGCGCTATTCGTTTCAATATCAACGAAACTTTCCGACTCAACTCAATAAATCGGCCAGTTTAATGTGACCCCGCAATACCAGCTGTTTCGGATCAAAACTTTGTAACAATGCAAACGAGAGACGCAGGGCGGCAGGCCATTTCACATTGGCGTCTTAGCCAGATGGTTTTATCAGTGACAATGTTGTATTATTTGAATTTTAACTTTGTTTCGCTGAAATAAGATGTATTTTGTGATTTGATAGCATTGAATGAGATAAACGTGTTTGAATTTAAATTAGGTACCCTTTCATAGGGTGGTGTGTGGGGTGTTCATATGAATAGGTACTAGAAAACATAACATAACACACACCTTTCTTCTGTTTATTAACACCCGGTGGATTAAAGAGTGTTATACATTAACGTGTGTATCTGTATGTACGTCTGTGAGATCGTAGTTACAGAACAGAACAAGCGAAGAGATTAGAGTGCCTTTAAAAAAAATCGAAATCCTTGTTTGTCGTTTAGGTCTAAGCTAAAATATTTGTTAGACACAAAGTTGTCTCCAAGATACCTATTCCGATCCAGTTTGAATGTCCGGATCTCGGTCAGATATTGAACCCCCACCTTTTTTGTTTCATAACCTATGGTATGGTTCGGTTATACCTTTAACCTTAGTCTTAGTATTAGTTTTCCCGGCTTATGCCTTGGCTCATGTAGGGATAGGGAGCCTGGGTCCGCTTTGGCAACTAATCCCAAGATTTGGCGTAGGCACTAGTTTTACGAAAGCGACTGCCATCTGACTTTTTAACCCAGAGGGTAAACTAGACCTAATTGGGATTAGTCCGGTTTCCTCACGATGTTTTCCTTCACTGAAAAACGATTGGTAAAATTGGTAAATAGCAAATGAAATTTACCATCGTAACTTCCGAAAAACTCGAGCCGCAAGTATTTGTGGCGTTTTCAGGATAAAGGTACCACATTGTCAGTTGTTGATAAGGTTGATTTCTAAGTGATAATTTATATGACAGTAGAGCCTTATCGATAACCGACATTGTGGTACCTTTAGCCTGAAAATGCCACATTTGAACCCGCGGCCTTGGGATTGAATGTCGCACGCTCTTGCCGCTGGGCCACTAACGCATACCTTTAGCCTTAGTAACATTTTCTATTCCACTATTTCCACTGTAGTCTTCGTAATAAATGCTTTTAGGGCCATTGTTGGCTTATGTAGCCAACTTCCGCCCTTACTTCCCTTCCCCAACTTCAAGCCCTTATAGTTTCGCCATATCTTGCTGTCCGTCCCTCCGCGGGTAAGCTCAGTGATCTTTAGCACTAGAAAGCTGTAATTTGGTATGAATATAAATATCAATCACGCCAACAAAGCGGTCAAATAAAAAGTGTTTTTTTTTAAGCTTTAACCCTTTAAGTGTGAGGTATCGTTAAACAGGTATTTGAAAAATAAAAGAAGTAATAAAATAAATAAAGTTTAACAGACTTTCGCTTGTATTAGGTACAAATTACAAGATTTTTGGAGACAGGCCCCTGGTTAAATTGATTTCAGTATCTTTCCACAACCTAAAAACAAGCTATCTATTTACCCAAATTAGAGACTCTGGCCACTGATAAAATAAATGGTTTCAACAAATGTTGGCTAAGCCCCGCGGGGAGGGAACCTTGTCATTAGTCATTGGTGGATGGGTGGCGCGCGCGCGTCGCGCCGACGCGGACGCAATACCACGCATGTATGCGAGATAGTCCGTGTAAACATACGCTGAATTATCACAGAGCTATCGCAGACGCTATACAAGGTGTCCACGAGAACGTAAAGGAATAATCGGCGTGGGTTTCTATCCTCTTGGGCACTCTGTATGCGCGTACAAATACAAGCGCACGTTCAATAGACTTCCGCATACATTACGCGTTAGCGATGGACGTGACACTGCGCGGGCGCTGCGCTGATCATGCATACGGGAGCGCTACAGTTAGGGCGTAAACAAAAGACCACTTTCACCCTTATTCCCCGATTATTAAGTCTTGATTTGGCATACATGTGATAGTGCGGGCGATCGGGGTGAAATAAAAAAGCACGCAGCTGCGTTAGGCGTCAGTGCGTCGCACGCGATAAAAGGATGTAGGTACTGGCATGCTAAACCTTGAGAATACTCATTATTACAATCCAAATACTTACGCCCTTTTCGGTGTCGAAGAGTTGTTTACCTCTTTGTCTCCGTTCCGTTATTGTTCGTTTCGTTTTATAGAATGGGGATCCGGGCAGGTACGCTAAGTACGCTTACGCTACGCGTTGTGCGTAATGGGTTATATATATATATTGTGTAACAGTAAATAAACAAAATTATTTACTTATTATACTAGTAGCTCAAAAAATAAAACCTATAAACCTAACGTATAAATCAATAGCTGCAAGTGGCTCTGAAACTTGTCCAGTTTCATGTGCTCTACCTATCCCATTTGGGAACACATGGCGTCAAGCTTAATATATATGTGTGTACATTGTTTACACTGTTCCTATATTATATGCCTACCTTTACTTTCTAATATTATTATTTATTTATTATTTATTATCTCCCCTACCCAAAGGTTGTCTGGAAGAGATCGCTCTCTTTAGACGAGAACCCCAGAACTCTTTTTCACATGTAATATAGGTACTTTGTGTCCTATTTTTGTTATACATAATAAATTTGGTTATTGCATTGTATTGTACACTGATTTTATCTTCTCTTAATAATTAGAAATTATAACCCTGACAAGCCAGCTCTGTCAATAGACAACAGCGGGATTCGCGGTAATACTCAAATTAGGTACGCGCGGTTTTCTTCTGACAGAGCTGGCTGGTCAGGGTATAATTTCGTTTATTGTCATGAGCCCCTCAACGACAAACCGTTGAGTTGAGCAACGTTCGCATTCGACTTGAGCCGTAAATCGCGAGATTACTACACTGGCGTGTCGGGCGCGCCTCGCGAACGTGACTCGTGAGTCAGCTGGCGCCCACACCCGCGGCGACGGCTTCTAATGACCGCCGAAATTGCTCTGAGGGCCTACTGCGAACCACTGATGAAGTTTCTCCTTTACACTTGTGTTTATAACACGTTGCAGGTCCATTATTACTGCAGGAGAAATAGGATATTTTGGGAGCCATCAAAATGCCATATTTAGTCTTATTTTACCTGCAGTATACTCGTATACATAACAAAATTTTCACGATGTTGTTAAAGTTGCCTTGCCGAGGCGCACACGGACGGATTTTATGCCATCAGACGCTAAAGGGTAGCCTCACTGCTGGTGCTGAGACGAGTGAGAGGCAGCGAAAACAGCATCCTGACTATCCTGAGAATGGTGACGGGAAGCGCAAATTAATTAATTTTATTTATATTTACTGTTTATATTAATAATCATAACTATGTGTTAATTAAATGAATACACATGATTATGACACAATTTTACATTAGTTGCAAATAATATTGTATTAACAACCTATGGATTTTTTAAATCTGAAAAAAAAAATATGTTTTTCAGTCCTCCAGCCGGTAAGCGCCACTTTACGCAAAACTAAATTGCCGCCTACCGACTCCGTCGGGCAGAAACATAGTATACAAACCTCGGCCGTTAGATGGGAAAGCCTCGGATCACATGTTCGTCGACCTCGGCTTCGCCTCGGCCGACAATTACATGGGATCCGAGACATTTCCCACTAAAACGGCCTTGGTATGTAATCTACTATTACAATATATGTATTAGGTAGGTACCTACTTTTAACAATTCAACGATAACGTTGTGAAACATCCGTTATCCTCCGTATCCGTCTCGCTCCTACCACTGATCCTACTCAGGCAGGAGCGAGACGGACTTACATTAAAAACGCGCAGTCGCTAGCGCCTATACTAACAACTCATGGTAAGCATATGGGCCCGTCGGGCGCGCCTCGCGGACGCTACTCGTGATTCAGCTGGCGCCCACACTCGCGGCGTCGGCTTCTAATGACCGCCGCCATTTATCTGAGGGCCTACCGCGAACCGGGAACATTTTGCCTCTTTGTCGCACTTATCATTTCGCACACAAATGCGACACAGAGGCAAAAAATCACGGTTCGCAGCCTTTTGATCTCGCATGCTGCAAGAGGGACGTGGTTCGAAATAGAGAATTGGTAAGTATGACTCGAATATTAATCACAATCACGGGATTTGGGAGAAATCTTAGGTTACAATCGTGGATTCTGATATAACTGCCGCGGTCGTGTGAGTGACCCGCGAATGAGTCAACTCGCGCCCACACCCGGACAGACAGGGCGTAGAGTCGCGTGTTGACTTCAAATAGCCGCGCAATTGTGCTGAGCTGAGGCCGTATGGACCGCCCATACATAGTGCGTGAATCAAGATACCTAAAAAAGTTTATTCTTCAATTCAATGCAGGTATTAAAATCAACTTATGAATGTCGATAAATGGAAATGTACGCCCTCTGGCTTGAGAACGCGAAAGCAGCGAGTTGACATTATACTCTCAGTCTCACTCTCAGCACATCCCACGCGCGCATACTAGTATATTGGTGCGAGCGAGATTAATTTCGGAATACATAGGTACAAAGTGAGTAATTAATTAGATTTGTCTAGCTCATGTAACTTTTTTTGCGAAACAACCCAAATTATTCAGTTGGTCAAGTTAAGCTTACCTAGATTACTTGTGGAAAACAATGCCTATTAAAATCATGGTTTCTTTTGTAAAAACTTCGTCGCCAGCTCGAGTTAAGTGTTTTGCGTGGGTGTTAAAGCTTACTCGTAACTCGCACCCACCTACGTAGAACAGGAACCCATGTGACCTGTCATTATACTTACATCTTAATACTAAAAACTTTATTCATTTGCAAAATGAGTAGCAAATTAAGCAAGTGCCATCTTTATCTTGACCTACATAATACATTTATTTATTATTTCATTATTATCGACATTTAATGTAGGTACAGTCAACCAATTGGAATACTAAGCCATTCTAGATCAATGTTAAAATGACAAGCAGTAACAGATTTCTTACAATCTGAATTATAGCATCACTATGACATTGTCATTCAAAGGCTAAAGTTCTAATTGGTTGACTGTACCTACATTTTGACGGTGATGGTATTTATAGCAACAATGCAGATACTTTCGCTGGCACATCATAGCGACGGTACATAAATAATAATTACTAATTAGAAAACGTAATTAGGAAGCAGATGGATTAACGCCTATGCCCTATATTACGTTATGTACCTATACGTACCTACCTACTCGTATTACCTACGATACGTAATAGAGATTTAATTAGTTTCAGATTTCAACAAACGACGCGATGCTAACTCACGGCATGGAGAGAATGTGAACCTAGGAAAGACATATCTATATGCTTAGCACAACTTACACTGTCGCCTGTCACTTCATACATTAAGTCGCGGCCGATGTATGGACTCGCGCGCGAGAACGTAACATATGCTAGCCCGCCTGATTAAACACCGCATGTTGCTCGATTTTTGCAAACATTAAGCGCGGCTCATTCTGAGGTAGATATAGGGACTGCAATCTGGAAAAGGAATAGTAATTACTGTACATTTCATGCGAAATATTTACCGGTTGCATTTTTTAAGGCATTTAAGGAATTAAAAGTGAAAAATAAAGTATATGTATTATATAAAAACTGTACCTATTTACATGCAAATAAAGATTCATTGAAGTATGATAGAATATAAAACATATACATGGACGAAAAACGCGTTAACTGAATGTCTTCTGCCTGTTGCACTGCACAGTAAAAAGGGTCTAAAAGCAGGAATTAGAAAAGACGAACATACTGGGTCATACGCGGTTACCTACAGCTATTCCTAGCCAAAAACCATTTTGATGAAATTTTAACTATAAAACTCTCGTGAGACTCGAACATATTAAATAATATTTAAAACGGGTCACCTGATGACGTTCTTCGTAAAGAACGAAACATGTCGAGCGAAAATCGACTAAATTACGTGAGTGACCCGTTTTAAATATTATTTAATACATTTTGATGAAGTTATTAGCCTGCGAAAGAGATCAGCGTGTTGTCCAATGCATTTAATATGTCTGTGAGTTAGCCACTATCCACTGCCTCTCGGATTCCCGGCGATTACTCGCTAATTTCCGCTAGCGCTTAGTACAAGCGTTCCGGGAACTGCGGGGCGGGCCTACCCGAGGCCTATTCCAACTTTCAAATCTACAACTCAATTTTGCATTAATTTAACATTCGTTGCAGTGTATTTTACTCGGGCCGATAAGTGTGTGAGACAATGCGAGGAAAGCCAAATGAATATCCAATCGAGTTAACATTTTAAAAGTTAGAATAGGCCCCTGGTGCTTCTACGAACGACTACCTCGCCAAGGGACTCGCCTAACTGTTGGTTAGAACTATCCCGACCACTGTCGGAAACTGAATTATTAACTTATTATATTATATATGTGCGGTATTAAATTGGAAGGTACCTATTCGTGGAAGGGTCGTAGCAAAAATGGTTAGTTGATTAGTTATGAAATGATAACGACAGTATCTGCACTTGATATATTTAACATTTTGAATATATTGCGCAACAGTGTGTCCATGTCCGTGTCCGGACAAGTCCAAAGAAAAAGTCGCGCGACACTGCACTGCATTTTATAGTTTTGGTTGAAGAATGTTTGTTTGGTTACTTAATTACCTGCTAGATGTCGCTGTACCGCCTGTCAAATATCCTACAACGCGATGGTAAAAGTTATCCTAAAATCATGTCATGACCTCTGGCCGGTACTATTTTCTATTTAAGCTTTTTATAACATCTGTACCTTGTTTGATACATCATTGTATGTCAAATGTGAGTGCTTTGATTTTTGGGGCCTTTGTTCAATTAGTATTTTCAAGTTTTATAAAAGTTATTTGATTAAATATGGCATAAAAACTAGACTTAACTGAACAACATAAAATTAAAATATTATCATGATTTAGTAGCAATTACGTTCTCGTCCTTATGCGAAAACAATTTCCGCGTTGTCCAAAACCTCTCACAGAGCAAACAAGAAGTAATATAGTGTACAGTTAAGTGTCTGCACAACCTATGGGAGACAAGCCAAACTGGCCTGCACGTGGAAAACGGTACATAAAATAAAACTTTCAAACTTATTGCCAATGAGATGCCAGTTCCTCGCGTGCGAAACTCTTCGTCCACCACGCGATCGCTTGGTACCTTGTCCAAGGACGGCTTAGTATCGCACCAGCTGCTATACCACTTTAGTCAATCAGCAGTGTATTATAAAATATGATAAGTTGCCGATAACATTGTCCGGGCGATGTTTTAAAAGTGCAATGATGCACCCACGCGGAACTCGGACTTAACGCGTCGAAATACTTGGACAGAACAACATGAAGTTCCGCAGAGCAATTAGCTACTAAGGATAGGGTTGCCTAGGCATGTCCGGCTTTTAGCCGTTCCTTATTATGTGTTAGGTCTGCCCGGTTTTTGTCATTAATGTGATAGATTAAAGAAATATTCAGTTTTTGAAGAAACGGTTTGTTCTACATTTAGATCGAAAATTAAAGTATTTCTGTGAAGACCCTTTAGCTCGGGAACCCGTAAAGTAGAAATTAATACCACATACACAAGGATGTGGTCCCTTTAATCTGTGAAAAAACCAAACCGTTTATGTCGCATTCCCAATACATTTGCAATGTCAATCAAAATGTATATAGTACTTACTTCCCGTTGACCTAGAATCACGAAATTTGGCAGCTTCACAAGTAGGAAGAAAAAATCTGAAAACTATATATTTGCCGCACACTGAGAGTTCCGTGCCACCAATTGTTGTTTTTTCACATCTTCCTAAATGGGGGAGCATCCTTTGTGCGGAACCCGAGGGTTCCGCACAAAGCGATGGGCGAGTCTGACTCGCACTTGGCCGATTTTTTTTTTCAGTAGCATATCCGCAGCAGTTGTTTATTGACTTGTTTAAGACCTGGCAACCCTAGCTACGACCATTTCGGCCTTTAAAGGGAAAGGCACGTAAGGTGTGCAATTCGGTCCTAATTTATCATCACGTATTGACTGATTAAGATGTACCTGTTTCTTGGTAATACTGAAGAAGAGTTGCTCAAGGCGATTTACTAGTTCAATGTCGCACGATAATGCTATGCACGCTTGCTCTACAAAATTGGGGTTAGTTATAGCAAGAACACCATCGTTTCGAATCCACGCTTTGAGATCAATGAGGTTAAAAATCCCACAGATTATATAGGTTGCAACTGTATTTTGTTTTGGAACCAAAATTTTCTTCAACCAAAATCTTTTTTTGGATTTGGTATACCTATAGGTACCATCGACATCGTTTCTTCTTAACGACTGGAGCATCATCTGCTTCAAACTTTGTGCCCTAATTCTCATTGAGCAAGTTAGTTTATTGAAATCATTTGGTACAGTGCTGATGAGTGTTTCCTGCTTTGTATAGGTATTAAAAGCTTGTTTATGTAAACCTAGTTAAAGATTATTTAGATATTTTGTATTAGAACCTAAGCCTTGTTTCGCGCTCTATTGCTCCTTGCAGTCGGTCATTAGAGCAGAGGCTGAGGACGTGCGGTGCATGCCGCGACGGCACGGCGGCGTCCGCAAAAATAAAGGAACCGAGATCGATCGACGCTATATCCGTTGATGGTGACGCAACCGCGGCCGCGACTTGGCTGGCATCGCTTACCAAGATTATACCTCAAGCAATCCAGTAACACTGCATACGTAAAAGCTATGCGTGTTTACCGCAATGGTAGGTTTGGCGAATGCTCGTCCACGGTCGGCGCGAGAATAACAGCCTTGGCGTTAATCACTCCCCGATGTGGCGAGAATAACCTCGACTGTAATTATGTCATTGGCGGAAACGTACCGTCAGATTAAACGCGGCTGTCACCACGATATAGTTTACTTATCGAAAACTCTGATAACCCGGTCTGGGCTTCTGTGAAGTATGCGACAGTAAACAGTCATTATCATGAGACATAATACAATATGTTTCACTTAGGTATTGTGGAAACTACAATTTTAAGTCATACATAACAGCACCCAATTTTTACCCATTTTAAGTTAAATTAACCGGTTTACCTATTCTAATCCTGGTAAAATATTTGAATATTGTACAACAATAATGACATTTTCGACAGTCGCGTCACATGCGTCATAATTCTCAATTGAAATGCTCTCTTTCATGCCACGATTGTACCTATCTTTTGGCGAATATTAGCTTATATTTTATTATTACGACAGAACACTCGCAGATTTCCGAAGATCTAGCAGCCGCAAATCGAGTTCGCAACCCATCGCCTAGAAAGTTCCGCGAACTAATTGCAGGTATCTGGCGCCGGCGCAGCGTCGCGTGTGCAAGGCCAGGGGAGGCACTACAGTCGTACTTGTACACATTAACAACAAGCAGAGGGCGCTTTTTGACATTATGGAAATTATTCACTACCGAATATAACCCGCGCCTCTGCTGACTGGCATATTTTCACATGAATTTTAGAACTTTAAGTACCTAATTGGGTATTAGGTTAGTTACTAGCGCTTGTCAACGTTTGCTGGCTGTATATATATGTCGTCTATGGCCTTGTTTCACAGACGTAGCACGCGACTCGCAAGCCCGCAGAGCGGTCGGCACCGCGCGGTGACCTCGCACGTGGCGGCCGCTGCACCGCACTGTGCACCGCTATCGCAGCGTCGCAGCGCGATACAACGTTATCTACCCGTGCGGGCTTCTGCGGGGATAATTAAAACCGCGATATCGATGCGGATGTAAGTATTTCAACGGAAATTCTAGTTTTCAGCGACCGCGACCACTTTGTACAAGGCACGTTATACCTCAAGTAAGTACCTACCTACAACACGAGCGGTATTTGTTTGTAACATTATATGAATGGCATTAAAAGACGACTGCTAGTTTTTAATTTCGATGTAATTTTTCGGAACATATGTATACCTACTTACGACTTTTTTGATATGGAATTAAGGTCGTCTCACAACCACATAGGTATTCTTGGCCGAAAAAGTATGTACCTCTATTTATGTGATTTATTCTTGAAAAAAGAAAATGTACCTGTTAAGTAGCTGCGATAAGTTACAAAGAAAAATAATAAAATAGGTATGTACTAATTCCAGCACTTGAATATTTGTCAAACGCATGCGGAAGCAAGTGTCCATTCGCGTGTTCATTCAGACTTCAAAACACTAACACTTTTCCATTTAGGTACACATTCAGGTTACGCAATTTTTAGTTTTTGATGATAATATACCTACTTACATTAGCAGCGTTTGTGGCCCAGCGGCAGCGTTTAATCCAAACGGCTTGAGTTTGAACCCCGGCTCTCATCAATTACTTTTTCTTGTGATGAAACGAAATCATTTGATATTTTACCAATTGCATTTCAGCAAAGATATTTAAAACGGACTAATCTGAACAAAGCCTAGTTTCCCCTTGGGGATAGAAAGTCAGGTGGACGCCGCTTTCCAAAAAACTAGTGCTTACGCCAAATCTTAGATATGACTTTTTAACCAATCAATAGTCCTTATGCCGTGATAAAATACCATGAAAACACTATTAACATCGTGACAATATTTTAATCCCCGCAGAAGATTGCGCGCGTACAAACCTAGGCAGCCGTTGACTTTCTGAGATCATAGAAGTAAAAAATGTAGACGATTTTATACTTTACGTGACATGTTAATTTGATGAATAAGGGACGTGAATAACATTGAAAACTAACCGTGCTTGAGCTGACTATGGAGCTAAGAGAGTAAGCTTCGATTGTGAGTAGACGAGCAGCCCTCTAATCCCTTCCCTATAAATCCGGAGCGGTCAAGCTCCAGGGCGGCAGCAGCAGGAAGCGACGCGCAATCAATATGCGGTATGCACAGCCCTGCCCGCATCGCGCTTCCTGGAAGTCGCGAGCGAGGCGATTCGTGGCCCAGTGCAGGGTTGTCGACGTACTCTTTTTAATTATTGACAGCAGAGTCAGCAAACGAGTAGTCTCTAATGCCGGATAAATCTTGTGCGGTTAGCTTCAGTGAAGCAGCGGCAATAAGCGAGATGACAGCGAAAAACAAGGACGAAGCACTAAATCGAGAAACGTAAAGATCGAGGGCAGAATCCTGTGCACAGCAGGGAAAGATAGTCAAATACGCAAAAAAAAGATACGGCAATATGTCCAACGGCTGTGATATGGGCACGGCTGTAATTTCTCGAATGTATAAAAACAACACCGCGAAGTTGCGTACCATGACGGAAGTGCAGGCATCACAGGCTATCACAGTAAAGAGGGTTTTGTTTCTGCCAGTAGGTACAGACAACGACTGCAAAGCTTAACCCTGTATTATTATCAAACGAAATAATATTCCGGATATGCTCCCACGGAGGCAGCCCTAGCGGGCCCCCGGCGGCGCCGCGCCTCCATAAATCTCCAGGGCCTCGCCGCCGCTGCCGCCTTTTGTTTTTTTCTTCGCCCGTAATAAGATCGCACGTCAACGTCAGGTATAGGACAGAACCGACCGCGCGTAAAGTGCATTGCTGCCGATGCTCAAACAGCGCAAATCCGTGTTACTTATGTCTGAGTATAGAGTTGCTTTGGTACTCTATCTTATAACAAGAGTAAGGCAAGTGCCGGCCGGGCGCTAAAAACGAGTGACGATCAACGCTCCGCGCTTCAAGGGCATTGCTACCGCTAACCTGAATATTAATGAATACTCAGGCTTTTAAGCCTGAAAAAACGTCAAACGTAGCGTCACGAGAATTTATAACCCGTCGGAGATTCCTATCACCGTCTCCATACGAACCTTCGGCGGTAATAACCGAGTACATTCGTTAGCTGCAGACTAGGTACATCTGGAGACATTTTTACACACGGCGGAAGATTGATTATACTCGTAGTCGTAAAGAACCGACCCGGTAGCAGATGAGACGAGCCGAAGAAATAGTAACTAGTCGAAGAAATCGAGCACAGCCCCTTGTCACTAGTAAGAACAAGTAACTAATCTTATTATAGTTTAGGTTATATAAGGTGAGCGTTTTTCGCTTTACCGATTCAAGCCGAAATTTCACATTATATTATTGATACCTACTATACTTTAATTGTAAATATTACCTCTAATTAACTAGCGACCCGCCCCGGCTTCGCACGGGCTATTATTATGCATATAAACCTTCCTTTTGAATCACTCTATCTATTAAAAAAACGCATCAAAATCCGTTGCGTAGTTAACTACATACATACATACAGACAGCGGGAAGCTACTTTGTTTTATACTATGTAGTGATAAAGTATCTAAGAAGGCGCGCTCTGGCCTAGTGCCTTCTATATTTATATATATTTAAGACGTCCAATAATCTCTACATAGAGTGCGAGTCATACATAATATACGGGGTCCCAAGCAAGATGCGAAGCCCGCATTAAAGTGATGAACAGCATAATAGCCAATAAATACATACATATATCTATGCCGGCAATGTCCTTAGATGTACACACGTAGAATTATTCAAGATCAGAGCCATGAAAACAAGTCATAAATCTTACAGGAAAAATCTATACAATTAAATTTTCAGTCGTTGATTGGTTTATATAAGACCGCCAACGCCCAGGTAGTCGATATTAAAAAAAAAAATCTCAGGTCACAAAGAATTTATCGCCATTTAAAAACATGCATATAAAATCAGTAAAAATTGTGATGGATATTAATCCATAATATTCAAAGATGAATATGAATAAGACAATGCGAGACCACCTACAAAGAGTGACCTCATCAGCGTAGAACAACGCTGAATTATTTCTTATCAACACAAAGCTGCATTTCCTAACTTGCAGAAAGGGCAATAATCTGTCTTCACCGATAACAGACCGATGACTGGTACTCTTACCTTATTTTTATTAAAAACTGCGTAAGTGTGTTTATGAAACCATGCGTTTAGAATAACATGTTAAGATTTGGATATGTGATATTTGAATTAAGAATTGGCGTACATAAATATGTAAGTAGTTAGATAGATATTAATATTTTGAACTGTATGAGTTGAGTTAGTCAAACAAACAGGACAAATGACTTAATGACCAAAACAGATGACGAATCTTCAGGGCATCCGAAAATTGCAAAATGCGAATTGCCAAAAATATTTTGAGCTATACACGTGCTCAGCCTTTTTGTTGAAAATAGACCAACGAAATTAAGTAAAAGTATAGGTAGGTACAATCTGAAAAGTACACGACAGATTCGTACGAGTATAACAATCTTCTGTAATCAATAAGAGGTTCCATTTCTCATCATCATAAACTTCAATCAAGGAAACAAAGCACTTGATTATTCATTAATATGTCTTTAGTACTAAGATCATTTTCTGTGCTACGTTATCGCTAAGTATCACGCACAAATCAATTGCAATATTTCTTCATTACGCGGCCATAAGCGAATCCAATCTCATGTACCTTGCTGAACGAACACACGTTGCATTGCTCAAGGCTCGGCTGATAAGAGATCGTAGCCTTGTATGCGAACCGATAAGACGTCCTGCAGTTATATAATTCAATCGAAATTGAAAATGCGCCGAGAAATTGATACGTACAGCGTGACTTGTGGCCACTTAACTATTTCAAGGAGTGTCAAAACTTGCAAAGGAATTATAGAACGAACGATTCTGCATGATACGTGCTCGTAAACTTGCACCGAGGTGTAGTCTAGGCTTTGATTTACGTGAGAAATACTAAGTATTCAATGTATTCTTCTTGCTTCAATTTAAGGATGCCCGTTTCGAGCTAATCTAAGTACCTATATGAATTTAGGGGTTATTAGGAATTCCATAAGATAGATTGGCAATTTGGCAGTGAAGTTTGTGAGAGTAGATAATTAGCGTAAAGGCTTAATTTTTTTTTTTAATGTATTAAGCAAAGGTTCATTCCTAGTTCCTACCAACCGACCAAAGGTTCATTCCACCAACGTTTAAACTTATGTTTCGAAAGTTGTAATACCTACATATATAGCGATCCCTGTTCCATATCTAACGCATAAAAAGCGACAAACATTGATAAATGACCGTACCGATAATACATCTAACAGCGGCAGCTAGCCCTCATCCACATTTGGAATAACAATCGATCCAAATGGGGCTCCAATTAACCGCCGCTCTCACGCAGACCCGCGACTTTTTGCCCGCGACGCCGCCGCGCAACCCTTCGACGGTTCCCACGAGCTACGAGTACTTATTCTAGTCTCTTTGTCCGTATCAAACCGCGTGAGGCAAAAAACTGGCGTCGATAAGACACGTAGTTTGAGCAACTTTGTTATCTGAGGACGGCAAGGATGATTTCATGCGAGGGTGAAGGATGATTTCAACCGCGTGTTGCCCCATCGGAGAACGAAGAATTCGTGCGCGGAAACAGAATTTACTATTTTCAAATGATAAACAAATTTCCTGACCACTCTTCAGAAGTAGCTTGGAACTCGGAAAGTTCTTCGGACAAATTAAATTTCACATAAATTTATTAAACCCGTATGTATAATTCTACTGAAAGGAGATAAATGAAATATCGATCACAATTTTTGGCGCAATGTTGCGTAGCTACT